>CM038675.1:465619512-466909512 GCA_021605145.1 Aegilops bicornis | reverse complement strand
GATTGGCTCAAGCTCAAAAGCTCAAGACTCTTCATTTTACATTTTAGTAATCCAAGATCACATTGAGTCTATAGGAAAAGCCAATACTATCAAGAAGGGATGATGTGTTGCTTAATGAGCCTTTTGCTTCATGTGCTTAGTGATATGCTCCAAAACCCTCAACTACTTTCCCACATCCACAAATGACCTAAACCTAAAGCCAGAATCAGTCACACCGATTCTTTCTATCCGGCGCCACCGATTCCAAAAGTCATAGCCACTGCCACAAACCCTAAACAAATCGGTCTTACCGATAGGGATCTCGGTCTCACCGAGATGGGGTTGCAATCTCTGCTTTCCCTTCAGAACGTTTCGGTCTAACCGAAGTGAGCGACCGGTCCCACCGAGATTGCAATGTAAACTCTTTGTTTCCTTTTTGTAACATTTCGGTCTCACCGAAAAGAGCAAATCGGTCCCACCGAGTTTACCTGACCAACTCTCTGGTTAGATAATTACCAAAATCGGTCTCACCGAGTTTGTGTAATCGGTCTCATCGAGATTACATTATGCCCTAACCCTAACCATATCGGTCGCATCGAGATGCATGTCAGTACCACCGAAAATCACTAACGGTCACTAGGTTTACTAAATCAGTCCGACCGAGTTTAACTATTCGGTCCCACCGAGTTTGGTAGATTGTGTGTAACAGTTAGATTTTGTGTGGAGGCTATATATACCCCTCCACCTCCTCTTCATTCGTGGAGAGAGCCATCAGACTGAACCTACACTTCCAACTTACCATTTCTAAGAGAGAACCACCTACTCATGTGTTGAGGCCAAGATATTCCATTCCTACCATATGAATCTTGATCTCTAGTCTTCCCAAGTTTCTTTCCACTCAAATCATCTTTTCACCAGATCCAAATCCTATGAGAGAGAGTTGAGTGTTGGGGAGACTATCATTTGAAGCACAAGAGCAAGGAGTTCATCATCAACACACCATTTGTTACTTCTTGGAGAGTGGTGTCTCCTAGATTGGCTAGGTGTCACTTGGGAGCCTCCGACAAGATTGTGGAGTTGAACCAAGGAGTTTGTAAGGGCAAGGAGATCGCCTACTTCGTGAAGATCTACCGCTAGTGAGGCAAGTCCTTCGTGGGCGACGGCCATGGTGGGATAGACAAGGTTGCTACTTCGTGGACCCTTCGTGGGTGGAGCCCTCCGTGGACTCGCGCAACCGTTACCCTTCATGGGTTGAAGTCTCCATCAACGTGGAGGTACGATAGCACCACCTATCGGAACCACACCAAAAACATCCGTGTCTACAATTGCGTTTGAATCCTCTAAACCCTTCCCCTTACTTTCTTGCAAGTTGCATGCCTTAATTTCCGCTGCCAATATACTCTTTGCATGCTTGCTTGAATTGTGTGATTAATGCTTGACTTGTCCTAAAATAGTTAAAATCTGCCAAACTATAAAATTGGGAAAAGGTTAAGTTTTTATTGGTCAAGTAGTCTAATCACCCCCTCTAGACATACTTCAAGGTCCTACAAACGGGGGTCCCCAGACTTGCCTGCCTGCGGCCTGTGGCGTGGCTCAAGTGGGGGCCCAGCGCGGCCCAGCTTTATCAGCTCGAGCTCCAAACCCTCGCGAGGGGCCAAGCCTCGCGGGGCGGACGATAGGAACCTTCCTCAGGAGCAGCCTCGTTAGGAAGGCTCGCGAGGAGGCAGAGAGATCAAGGCAGGGTACCTCATGAGGGTGCCCTATGACGCAAGCCATGACGATCGAGGCCAGGCCGGCGCCAGGCGGGCGCCGGCCTGCGCAGTGTCCTCATTTCCCCTTTGGTGCAAAGGGGGCAAGCACGGGCCAAGGCATCAGGCAAAGGTTACCGCTTCGGTGCAACAAGACCAAGACCAGCAGAGCGGCAGGAAGGAGGGCATCGTGGAGCCCAGGACGGCGTCACCGTCAGAGCCTTTGGCAGCCGAAGACCAACTTTAGTCAGGATAAGTGTACTAGATGTTCCCCTTCAAAATGGACAATTGTTGGCGCCCTTCCCGCTCATTATTTTGGAAGAGGCCTAGGGCCTCCCTCTATAAATAGGACTAGCCACCACAAAGAGAGGGGACAGACTGGGGACAAGTTGAACCCCCCTAGAGAGAGAGAGAGAGAGGCGTCTGGACTCACCCAAGCAGTCCAGCGCACCAGCTCAAGAACGGCCCCTCGCGAGGCTGTTCTTCCTTTGTACTGTTCATCATCAGCCCCCTGAGGCAATCCACCACACCACAAACTAGAGTAGGGTTTTACACCACAATGGTGGCCCGAACTAGTATAAACCTCATGTCTCTGTGTTGTTCATCATTCGTAGTCTAGATCCCTTGCAAACCATCGACGCATGAGCTGGTAGGGGAAACATATCCGCGTGCACCCCAGTGTTCGAACCTCAAGGGTCTGTCGGAACCCGAAATCCGACAGTGGCTAAGTCCTAAGCGGTAGAACCGCTTAGGGCACCGGTGGTGCCGGTGTGCGGAGCACAACCGGAACAACCGGGCCACCACCGCCCGAGTACCGCATCAAAACAGAAACAGGACCGGGTGTTGAGCGGTACCTGGCCGGTACAACTACCAATGACACACTTCAGTTTTTTGTTAAGCAAGGTGGCGGTACCACCGCCCGGGGGCAGCGGTACAACCGCTTGGTCATGAACTAGGATGTTCAACCCCAGGGTATCACCCCTGGGGTGGTGGTTGGGTCGGTGCCAAGAGCTAGCGGTACAACCACTCGATCGAGCGGTACAACCGCTGAGAGTACACAACAACAGTTGAAAAGAAGGGGAGCTCTCTCTCTCTAACACGAAACGGAAGGCAAAGGAGGATGAGGAAAAGTGTACGTGCAATGATTCACCCAACTCCTTTTGATGTGGATTCCCTCTTAATAGTACGGGTCTCATACGACCAAAGGGATAAACACGTAGATAAACACCGTCTTCGATCTTTTTCTTCTAGAGAGAATAACTAATCGATGCAAGCCTAATCACCGAGAACCTGAAGCACTTAACACAAGATTAGACCAACAAAGGGTTGTCATCATCATCCAAAACACAAAGTAGGGAAATGACCTTACAGTCATCAACCCCTATCTTCCGGAGGTGATGAAACACCCTCAAATCATTGATATGCAAGAAGGGGTGCTTCACATCTGGGATGTTCAAGGGCCAAGGAGGACCAGGAGCGTGGAGTCTAGGCTTGAAGCGGTGGAGCAGGAGGTATTCAAGTGCCAAGGGATGGTGGAACACGGACTCAATCCATGATCACAGAATTCACCCGTGTCCATAAGCTGGACAACAATGATATTGGAGAGGCCATCTTCAAGCTTCATGAGAAAATCGAGCATCTCCAAACCCAAATCTATGACCTGCAAAACCAAAACTGTGAGTATGAATACAGATTTAAGCAAATGAGTTTGGCTGCAGATTTGAGGATCCCGGAGACTCGTTCATCCTTCTACTATGGTGAGCCTATGCCTTGGAAGACGGACGACAAGCCCCCCCCCCCACCATCAGCTTCATCACCATCACCACCTCCGAAGAAGGAAACTTGAGTACATGGGTATGGGCACTCCCCTTGGCTTGTGCCAAGCTTGGGGGAGGTGTCCCGGTACGTATCACCATCACATCTTTATCTTTACCATTTATCTTAGTTCGATCCTTTTGGTTATATCTTGATTTAGTAGAATATTTTTTAGTATGATCTAGTCTCTGAGTTTTGCTTTGTGATCTACCTTTGTAATCGAGTGCGAGAGTTATATAATAAATATTAGTTTTGAGTTGAGGGCTTTTCTTTCTTGCCTTGATCTTGGAAAAAATAAGAAAACGAATAAAAGAAATAAAAATATTATATAATAATCTTATGAAGAGTGATGACTTCACATATAAGGAGTATGCTGAATAAAATTTGTTGAGAGTTGACAAAAATAGTATTGGTCATTGTTGCAATTAATAGGAAGTAATAAAGAAAGAGAAGCTTCATGTATAAATATACTATCTTGGACATCTTTTGTGATTGTGAGCACTCATTAAAATACTATATGCTAATAAGTTGATGTTGGACAAGGAAGACAACATAATGTGTTATGTTCCTTTATATCCGAATAGAAGTTATATTGTCATGGATCCTCCACCATGTTGGGCTTGCTTCTCATACTATGCTAGCCAAATCTTTTGCACCAAGTAGAGATACTACTTGTGCATCCAAAATCCATTAACCCAGTTTGCCATGAGAGTCCACTATATCTACCTATGGATTGAGTAAGATCCTTCAAGTAAGTTGTTATCGATGCAACCAATAAAAATCGCTCTCTAAATATGTATGATCTTTTAGTGTGAGGAAAATAGGCTTTGTACGAACTTGTGATATGGAAGAAATAAAAGCGACGAACTACATAATAAAGTTCTTTATCACAAGCGGCAATATAAATTGACATTCTTTTGCATGAAGATTTCGTGCATCCAACCATAAAAGTGCATGACAACCTCTGCTTCCCTCTATGAAGGGCCTATCTTTTATTTTTATCTCTTACTTTTATACAAGAGTCATGGTGATCTCCACCCTTCCTTTTTCACTTTTTCTTTTAGGAAAGTGCTATCTGTTGGGGAATGATCTAGACATACATATCCACTCGGATGTAGGTGATCATAAGTTATTATTGTTGACATTACCCTTGAGGTAAAAGGTTGGGAGGAGAAACTATAAGGCCCTATCTTTCTCTATTTCTGATTGAGGCTTTGATCTCATGAATATCATGTGAGTGTTAGCAATTATGAAAGACTAAAAGATGGTTGAGTATGTGGAATTGCTACATAAAAGATCTTACATTGACTCTTTCTGATATTATGATAAATTGCAATTGCTTCAATGACTGAGATCATAGTTTGTTAGTTTTCAATAATGTTTTTGGTTCGTACTTTACCTCGTGAACGAATAATCGCTGTAGCATGAGAAGTTATATGACAATATGTTGTTGTTCTAAATATGATCATGACACCCTCATGTCAATATTTATTTTATCGACACCTCTATCTCTAAACATGTGGACATGATTATCGATTTCGGCTTTCGCTTGAGGACAAGCGAGGTCTAAGCTTGGGGAGTTCATACGTCCATTTTGCATCATGTTTTTATGTTGATATTTATTGCATTATGGACTGCTATTTTACATTATGGTATAATACTTATGCCTTTTCTCTCTTATTTAGAAGATTTACATGAAGAGGAAGAATCCCGGTAACTAGAATTCTGGACCGGAAATGAGCAAATCTGAGAGACCTATTCTGCAAAACTCCAAATGTCCTGAAACTTTACGGAGAATTATTTTGGAATATATGAAAAATAATGGGCGAAGAAATAACAGGGGGGACCCGCGAGGTGGCCACAAGCTTGGGGGGGCGCGCCCTACCCCCAGGGCGCCCCCTGATCTTGTGGTCCCCCTGGCAGGTCTCCGGTGCCAATCTTCTGTTGTATGGAGGGTTTTGAGCTAGAAAAATCACAAGGAAGCTTTCGTGAAAAAGCGCTGCCGTCTCGAGGCGGTACCTGGGCATAAGCAATCTAGGGCTCCGACGAATCTATTCTACAGGGGAACTTCCCTCTGGGAGGGGAAAATCGAAGCCATCATCATCACCAATGATCCTCTCATCGAAGGAGGGTCAATCTTCATCAACATCTTGACCAACACCATCTCCTCTCAAACCCTAGTTCATCTCTTTTATTCATTCTTTGTCCCAAAACCTCATATTGGCACCTGTGGGTTGTTAAGTGTTGACTATTCCTTGTAGTTGATGCTAGTTGGTTTATTTGGTGGAAGATCATATGTTCAGATCCTTAATGATATTCAATACCCCTCTCATCTTGAACATGATCATGCTTTTTGAGTAGTTACATTTGTTCCTGAGGACATGGGAGAAGTTTTGTTATAAGTAATCACTAGTAAATGTGCCCGTGCATTGCACCGGAAAAATATCATCACATGCCTCAAGCGACCCATCTGTGTTGCCACTTTTCCTGCTTGCCATCATCGCTGATGATGGGATTATTTTGTTTGTGTCAGCTGTCACAAATGAGATATATAGCCAACGGGTATAAAACGCCTCATACGTCATTGTAGATAACTCACCACATCGAAGATACATAGTAAGAAACAATGTTGACATCTTGATGTTTCATTAAAAATTTCATTCTAATTGTATCTTACATAGTATATGCAGACTAATGACACACTATATAGTAGCACAGAAAGACACACCATCAATCTTAATGTTACTGGTTACACCATGGTGTACGCTGAAATAATATTCTTTCAAAGAGGGTTTAGTCAAAGGGGTTGTACCAATTCAAATACAGTGGAACGGAATCATTAAAACTCATATGGAAAGCAGTGCAACAAATCAAACAACTCCAACGGGAAAAATTCTATGATTTCAATCATGCAAATTTCAATGAAATATTTTTAAAGATACTCTATATGTAATAATAATAAAAATAATAATAATAATAATAATAATAATAATAATTCTACACTGAAAAGAAAATCTAAATCAACGTCACAACGATCCTCCAAACACTTCTGAACCGCATGACTTATTTTATTAGTAAATAATGATAATTAGGGCCATGAATGAAACATTAAGATAAACTTATAAAGTATATACATATTTCACAAAAAATATATAGAGGACGAAATTACTTTTAGTTAACTTGAAATTTCTCAGAAGCTTTGACCTTTGTATGTGTTACAAGATTACTACGATGAGTCGGTAGTTGCCCGTCAGGTTGAGAAACCGTATGGAGTTTCACCTGCCATGTCTTTGAAAGGTAATGGCATTTTGATAATGTTGGAGGGTTTTAACCATGGTGATATGCTGACATTAACACCTTCAAACTTAGACAATCCATGCTGTAATGCCCAAACAATTTGTAACTTCAATATTAATGTCACCCAAGTATGAGTACTCAACTATCCCTGGAACTACAAACTATAATCAGTATGTCCCAAAAACAGTGCATCCATTCATGGAAGCTCGGACATGATGTGCTTATTAGATAGCGCGACATGCTATAATTTGATTATTCAAAATAAAATAACCTGCAGAAAGTGATTGAGGCCAGTCTTCATAACATTCCAGCGTGTTCATGATCTCACAATATATATATTTGAGAGTGAACATTATGCTTGATCTTACTTCCACCTCAGCAACTTTCTAACCAAAGGTAGCAAGAGCCAACCAGCTTCACTTTTAGACACGTATATCAAACAAATAAATAGAAGTATAGAACCAAAGTAATTCATCCAATTTGATTTCCAAGCAACACGCCTTGAATGGCTGGACATGGCGGGGTGTTAGCGTCCAACTCGATCTAGCCCACACTCTACTTAAGTTCTGGACGTTTATGCGGACATGGGTCAACATTCAGCGAAAAGCCCACTCCATCCCAAAAGCTCGGACTGATAGGAGGAAGGAATCTCTCCTTTATAAGTTGGTCATGGCCTCCTCCCGTAAGCGAGGTGGGACTAAACCGAGCATAGCCTCACCGGCCTACAGCAGCCCTAACATCCCATCCCCTCCGAGCATAGCCTCACCGGCCTACAGCAGCCCTAACATCCCATCCCCTAAGAAGCCCCTCAGGAAGGCATGGTGATGCTGGCTCTGATACCAGATGTTAGCGTCTAACTTGATCCAGCCCACACTCTACTTATGTTCTGGACGTTTATGCGCACATGGGCCAACATTCAGCGAAAAGCCCACTCCATCCCAAAAGCTCGGACTGATAGGAGGAAGGAATCTCTCCCTTATAAGTTGATCATGGCCTCCTCCTGTAAGCGAGGTGGGACTAAACCGAGCATAGCCTCACCGGCCTACAGCAGCCCTAACACGGGGAATACGGATTCACCTCTCGTCTTGTCCGCTAGCTTTTGCGGGCCACGCGTCTTTGCCCGGATCGGAGCACCTGCAGGCCTGTAGTTGCAGCGTGTCGCAAGCTGGCGTACTTCAGTGTACGCGTGTAGGTTGGCCGAGCAAGCTTACATAGCAGCTGGGCTACGCGTCCGGAGTATACGGAACCAGATCGTCTGACGTAGAAACAAAGTACTGCAGAGGGACGTCGATCATTTGCTACCGTCCCATACGCATCCGACGGTGGCTCGTGGAACCGAGCGAACACAGCGTAACGATCGGCCCACAAAGCATGATACAGCCCAATCCAACACACGAGAGAGGGAAGAAAGCAGGCGCAAAAACAGGAAACGGGGATTGAGGACACGAAACGGCGTGATATCTGCTCTTTGATCTGTTTCTCAAAAAAAAATCTGCTCTTTGATCTTGTACGCACGTGCAAATATTCTGGCTCTCTCTTGCGGCCTTCCACGTCAATAGCTTCAAATGGCATGCTCACAAATTCATTGGTGATATTATCTATTTACAACATGAATGATAGGCTCACAAATTCCTCTCATTTACATGCTCAGAGCATCAATGATCTGCTCGATATTCCTCTAACATATTTTAATTAAGATGGACGATATTTTTATAAAAAAATTAAAAAAGTTCTAGGATGCTAATTTACAGCAGACGACCATGCATGCGTGGCCACCACGGCGGCCGCATCGTCATCCTTGTCCATGCCGTCATCGTCGTCCTTCTAGCGGTAGAAGGACGCGGGACCGCGGCAGCCTTTCCCGACCGCCGCCTGGTGCTCGCGGAGCAGCCGCTCCGTTTCCTCCTGCACCGTGCGGAGCGCTGCCTGGCGCCTTGGGCCTACCGTCATTCGCCAAGCGAACATTCCTTCTCAATCTTGCCGAGCTCCCATCAGGGCGGCGGTGGCGGCGCGCGGCCATCTCCGTGGTGGTGATGGACCGGTCGAGAGCCCAGGCCGCCGCCAAGTCCGGATCGTTGCGAACCTAGGCCGACGCCTCGTCCGACATGGTGAATGCGGTGCAATGGCTGAGTTAGTTTCTCAGGATGACACGTCCGCATTGAAGTGGCGAGCCCGTCTGTCAGCGACACCATCCCGTCCGGTCGCATCCCGCGGCATCAATGCCCGCCGGTACGGCTCTGAGCCGGAATGAATGCGGCGCAGGAAGTGGCGCATCGGTTGAAGAGAAAGTGCGAGAGAGGTGGAAGAGGGTTTTGGGTGGGCCAGGGTTGTCGAATGTGTGCGTGAGCAGTGATCCGAACGCCCGCCAAGCCCCAGGGTTATACGGTTTGTAAGAAAAAATACGTCCGGACAATTTCGTGGACAGATATAAAACCTCCTTATATCTGCAGAGGTCCTCGCGCTCCTCCTCCGCCGCCCGCCTCGCCATGACGCGCGCGGGTTACGGATCGTGGGCTGTCACGGACTCGGACATGAGTCGAGCCCACGTCTCTCCACGCGGATGCGCCTATATAAGTACGCGGTGTCTCCTAACCCTAGCCGCCACGAACAGATCACATCTGCTCCACGCGGATCGCCCACCGCTGAGGACGCCGTTGCCGCCACTAGAGGGTATAAGACGTTTATCCCGCTCCTGTTTATTTCCGCATTAGCAGTATTAGCATTATATGTAGATGTGTCTACTGTTTGTGTAGTGCGTACTTGTCTAGATCAGAGTCAGTATGTCGTTAATTCTGTCAATACCATGCTAGTGATTTATCAATGAATTAAATTAGTCGAAAAATTGCCTATTTATTCAACACCGTATATCGTGCTCAATCGAGCATCACAGAGCAGTTCTACGTTTTTTTAGCAACAGCAGTATCTACGTAAGTTCCCTAGTCTACGTGTTGGCAGCGGCAGTATCTACGCTATTTCTTTTCCTGAGGTGAATGGTGGGATTTCGCTCGTGGGCTGCAAGGTCTTTAAACGTTGAGCGCTGTCTTGGTCAGTTCCACCGGCCACCCTAGGATGTGCAAGGGACGGTAGGAAACGACCGACGTCCCTCTGCAGTACTTCTACCTACGTCAGACGATCTGGTTCTACGCAGCCGCTGCACTGCCGCCCCCATGCTGGACGTTGAAAACAGTGGCAAGGCGCTGCTCGCGTTGGGCGTGTCACAATAGATTCTCTTTCCCGGCCAGCGACATTGTTTTTTTGTGGCTAGCACGCGTTCTCTCTGTCCTGCTAGCTAGCTGGTTCCCACCACCACCGCTGCAGCCGCCCATCGGAGATAAATTCGTGTGTACTCGTGAGTGCGTTAGTTCACGATCTTCTCTGGTGACTCCGTGATGGATCGGGGTCGGAGGCGACAATGGGGGTCGTTCGCCCGGTGCTGCTCCTGTCGGCGCAACTCGCGGTCGCCTCAACGCAGTGGTGGTCTCCGGCGCGGGCACCCAAGACAACACCGTCTCTTCCCACCGCGCCGCGGCCGGTTCCTAGGCTGTTGTCTCCAGCCGTGCCGACGCTCAAGCCATCTTCTTCCCCTGCTGCGTCGCCGGTGCCGAAGCAGACACCTAGCACTTGGCTTGGCCAGTGCCGAAGCCACCCACGCGCGCTGGCGCTGGCACCAAAGCTGCCGTCTCTAGCTGCACCCACGGCGTCACCGGTTCCAAAGCCATCCACTCCACGTGCGCGGGCAGCGTCACCGGGGCCGAAGCCTCCATCCCCACCGCTTCCAAAGCCGTCACCTCCACCCCCAGCGCCACGGAGAACAAAGCCGTCACCTGTGGCCCCAGCTCCTGATCAAAAGTCGTCTCCTCCTACGACGACTCCACCACCACCACCACAAAGACCATCTCCACCTCCCACCACGTCTCCACCACTGGCTCCGACACAGCCTCCGGCGAACTCATCCCCGCCAACGCCTTCGTTGGCTCTGTCCTCCATCTTCTACGCTGCTTCCTGCCCGAGCGTGGAGCTGGCGGTGAGACATGTCGTCAGGTGGGCCTCCACCTTGGACCCTAGCATGCTCGGAAAGCCTCTCAGGATGGTCTTCCTCTTCTATGACTGCTTCGTAGATGACCTTCTCAACTTATTCACGGGTATCTCGCACTGCAAGCTTGTTCAATCTACTACCACTATCCAATATCCATGCAATATGTAGGCTGCAGCAATAAGGTTGAATAAATGCATCAAATTAAGGATGGAAAGAAAGAAAAAACTGTGGCTTAGATGGAGTTGCATGAATCTGGCACCATCATGGTAGCTAGCCTGAGTCCGACAAAATTATGAAATCCCTACCAGCCAGGTTCATCCTTCCACTTCCAAGATCTTGCTGTAATTGGAAACATATGGGAGTTCTTTAGGCCCTATCTTCTCCATGCAGGAGAGGGCGCAAGATGCATGGCATTTCATCTGGATGGCCCTCAATGCCGTGCTGGTCGTCTTGGCATTAGCACTGAAGGATTTTGCACTACAGGAGGTTCATGGTGTGGCTGTGTCGGTTTCGTCACTGCCTTGGTGCATCTCTTCTCCACACGAGATATCGGGCCTAGGGAGGAGAGTAAGTAATGTCATGGGATGTCCCCCTGTCAGCCTTGGCGTGACTTTCTCCATGGCAGCCACGACAACACGCTTTTGTGCTTGCCCTGCTTCGACTTTCCTCATTGGCGGCATATTTATACAGGAGGACGAACGAAGAGTCCGACTATAAGGTATGCGGAGTTCGGCTTCGACTTCTCGTGACTACGGAACGTGTGTGCGAGCCAAGGCTAACATGCGTTTGTGAGGGGTTGGGAGATACAGATATAGATGGGGCCCATGACTTATGGAGAAATATGAAATTTTGATAGATTCCCCCCTCCCCATGACTTATGGCAGGCGAGCTGAGAGGATCCGGACAACAAATAGGCTGGGGTAGACCTACTTTTAAATCTCGTCCGTCAATCTTGATATTTAACATAAATCAATGAGTAGACCTACTTTTAAATCTCGTCCGTCAATTTTGATATTTAACATAAATCAACGAATATAAAAGGGATGACGAAAGGAGAACCATGAAAGTCTCCGTCCTTTATTATTAGGTAAAGATGTGAATTTGGTATTCGTTCAATATTTTGATGAGATGTATGTTGTATTTCCTCTAGTGGTCTTATGTGACCGTCGACTACATGACACTTCATCATGATTTGGGCCTAGGGGAAGGCATTGGGAAGTAATAAGTAGATTATGGGTTGCTAGAGTGACAGAAGCTTGAACCCTAGTTTATGCGTTGCTTCGTAAGGGGTTGATTTGGATCCACATGTTTCATGCTATGGTTAGATTTATCTTAATTCTTCTTTCGTAGTTGCGGATGCTGCGGATGCTTGCGAGAGGGGTTAATAATAAGTGGGAGGCTTGTCCAAGTAAGGACAGCACCCAAGCACCGGTCCACCCATATATCAAATTATCAAAGTAACGAACGCGAATCATATGAGCATGATGAAAACTAGTTTGACAATAATTCCCATGTGTCCTCGAGAGCGCTTTGCTTTATATAAGAGTTCGTATAGGCTTATCCTTTGCTATAAAAAGGATTGGGCTACCTTGCTGCACCTTTGCTACACTTGTGACTTGTTACCCGTTACGAATTATCCTGCCAAATTATCTGTTACCGATAATTTTAGTGCCTGTAGAAAATACCTTGCTGAAAACCGCTTATCATTTCCTTCTGCTCCTCGTTGGGTTCGATACTCTTACTTATCGAAAGGACTACAATTAATCCCCTATACTTTTGGGTCATCACCCTCAAGGTGTATGTCGTTCTAAAATCCAAGATGCACCTGAAGCATGACATAAAACTGCCAATCCCAATAGACTCTAAGACTCAGGTTGATTCGTGAAATCGAACTGAGGATCAAGTCCTTGCTCAACATCATAATTTAGGAATGGCAACACGGTGCACAATAGCTCTAGAGACTTAGGTTGGGTGCGGCCAACCAACCTGAGGATCGTAATCTCCCTAAAAACTATTTTGCACTTTGAATCACCAATGCAATAGCCGCTGAGACTTGGGTTGGGCCACATGGCCGACCTAGGATTGTATCTCCTCGGGAACTTCTTTGGTCGGCATCTGAGTATCACCATCACCGAGATGCAACTCGGTAGGGAAGATGCCGAACAGTGGCTCGAAAATGATCTTTATTGAACCGAAGTACCACTCGGTACAACCCAGGCCGGTTCCGCAGGACTCGTTGGTTGAACTACAAGACATAGGCATGGAAATAATTTAGCCATCAATGAAGTGGATCTTTTTTGCTGTAACAGCTCCTCAACCGGCTCTGAGGGACCTGTCGGTCGACCTACAAGATACCATCATCGAAATTTTTTCTTTCATAGCTCCTCGGCTAGCTCCGAGGGACCCGTCTGTCAACCTGCAAGATGCCGACAAGGAATTTTTTTCTTTCATAGCTGAATTATGACTTTATATATCTATGTACTTGGTTGTTTTTATGCTCATATACATAGATGATGTACTCCGTTAACCAGCCATCAGCTTCTACCTCCTTGGCCAGAGGTCGAGAAATGTTCCTCAACATTAGCCTGATTCCCCGAGTGACATTTGTTATGGAATGAGGCAATCAAGCCATAGGGTCAAAACGTAAGTCTTATAGAGAGTTATGCTATTTTTTAATGCAAGTCACATCTTCGGCAAAAAATAGTTCCTCTAGCAGTTCCTTTTCCCGGGGTGTCACGTTAATCACGACGAATTAGCCAGTACCCCAATGTACTTGCTCGAAGGCCTCGACTCAGGAATATCCTCGGCATAATAAGTAGGCTCTACAACCTGCGTCTAGTGCCCTTTAAAAAGGCCTTGATTTCACTTCCTCCGTTACCGACCAATTGTATTCTTGTGACCGCTAGCTTCCGGCTTCACCCATCTGGGGTACCCAGGTTGACCCGGAAGTAACAATCGCAGAGGTGCTCCCCCTTAGCCGAATTCATAGGAAATGTAAGGGGTAAGCATAGGAGCCGGGCAATCTAGCTTGGCAAAAAATCTCAAGTCAAGTTCATGCATATTGTGGCTTTATAACGTTTCGTGGGAAGGCAGCGCTCGTATAACAAATACAAATGCTGAGGATATGTTGGGCTCTCTAGGAGTCCTGAGGTAACCGTGCCAAGGTGCCTCAAAGAGCCCCGGCTGATTTATTGGACTGTTTTATAGGTGCAAGTGTTTTATACCAAGAAACCAAGGAAAGTATTGCATATTTTTTCAAAGACGTACAAACTTCTTTTCTATTAGCGACCTTAGACAAGCCAAGCACATTTATGAAAGCAAGCTTTGTGACTTATCAAAAAGTCCTTTGTTTTACACAAGCAACCTTTGAGGTTAATATTTCTGATCGGTCTATCAAATTTGCGCATGTTTCTGAGAGTCAACTTTTAAGCTGTATTTTGTAGCTTTATGCTATATGTTATTTTGACTCGACCATGGCTGCTTAAGATGTGTAGTTGGCCAGTCGTCGGCTTCCACCCCTTAGTAGAAACTACTTAGGGTGTTTCCTTTCTGATTGCAACTCTTAGGTGATACGTCTCCGTCGTATCTACTTTTCCAAACACTTTTGCCCTTGTTTTGGACTCTAACTTGTATGATTTGAATGGAACTAAATCGGACTGACGTTGTTTTCAGCAGAATTGCCATGGTGTTGTTTTATGCGTAAAATAAAAGTTCTCGAAATGACACGAAACTCCACGGAACACCTTAGAAAGAATAATAAAAATCCTCGCCAAAGATGAAGACCGGGGCCCACACCCTGCCTTACGAGGTGGGCGCGCCTCCCGGGCGCGCACCCTACCTCGCGGGCCCCTGGTGGCCCTCGACGCCAACTCCAACTCCATATATTGGCTTTGGGAGAAAAAAATCAGAGAGAAAGTTTCATCCCGCTTTCACGACACGGAGCCGCCGCCAAGCCCTAATCTCTCTCGGGAGGGCTGATCTGGAGTCCGTTCGGGGCTCCAGAGAGGGGGATTCGTCGCCGTCGTCCTCATCAACCATCCTCCATCACCAATTTCATGATGCTCACCGCCGTGCATGAGTAATTGCATCATAGGCTTGCTGGACGGTGATGGGTTGGATGAGATTTATCATGTAATCGAGTTAGTTTTGTTAGGGTTTGATCCCTAGTATCCATTATGCTATGAGATTGATGTTGCTATGACTTTGCTATGCTTAATGCTTGTCACTAGGGCCCGAAAGTGCCATGATTTCAGATCTGAACCTATTATGTTTTCATGAATATATGTGTGTTCTTGATCCTATCTTGCAAGTCTATAGTCACCTGCTATGTGTTATGATCCGGCAACCCAAAAGTGACAATAATCAGGACCACTCCCGGTGATGACCATAGTTTGAGGAGTTCATGTATTCACTATGTGCTAGTGCTTTGTTTCGGTTCTCTATTAAAAGGAGGCCTTAATATCCCTTAGTTTCCAACAGGACCCCGCTGCCACGGGAGGGTAGGACAAAAGATGTCATGCAAGTTCTTTTCCACAAGCACGTATGACTATATACGGAATACATGCCTACATTACATTGATGAATTGGAGCTAGTTCTGTGTCACCCTATGTTATGACTGCTACATGACGAACCACATCCGGCATAATTATCCATCACTGATCCGGTGCCTACGAGCTTTCCATATCTTGGTTCTCGCTTATTTACTTTTTCGTTACTCTTGTTACAATCACTACAAAAATACCAAAAACATTACTTTTGCTGTCTTTACTTTTGTTACCGTTACCACCACTATCATATTACTTTGCTACTAAACACTTTGCTGCGGATACTAAGTTTCCGGTGTGGTTGAATTGACAACTCAGCTGCTAGTACTTGAGAATATTCTTTGGCTCCCCTTGTGTCGAATCAATAAATTTGGGTTGAATACTCTACCCTCGAAAACCTGTTGCGATCCCCTATACTTGTGGGTTATCAAGACCTTTTTAAAGGCGCCGTTGCCGGGGAGCATAGCTCTATTCTTTGAGTCACTTGGGATTTATATCTGCTGGACACTATGAAGAACTTGAAAGACGCTAAGACAACAATTTATCCCTCAACTACGAGGGGAGGTAAGGATCTGCCATCTAGCTCTGCACTTGATTCACCTTACATTATGAGTAAGCTAGCGACACCTAAACCTGCTTCTGCTATTCGTTCCAATATGTCGCATGTTATTGATGATGCCACTTCTGCTATGCATGATACTTATGATGAAACTACTTTTATGCTTGATACTACTGTGCCCCTTGGTGAATTTCTAGATGAACAAATTTCTAGGTCTAGAGAAAGAGAAATTATTGAACCTGAATACGATGATGTTAGTAATGATGAAAATATGCCTGCTATTCCTGAGGGTTATCTTTTTAATGCTGAATCTTCCGCAATTTGTTCTTGCTTGCCAGGATAGACTTGAACTTAAGAGGTTGCTAGTTAAATGGAGTAAAGAATCTTTTAGAGATAGGATGAGACCCGACCCTGCTTTTGCTACTTCACCTATCTGTGTTCCCGATCAGGATTATTACGATTTTTCTGTTGATCCATATATAATTACTTTGGTTGAGTCTGATCCTTTTTATGGCTATGAATCTGAAATTGTTGTGGCACATCTTACTAAATTAAATGATATAGCTGCCCTGTTTACTAATAATGAGAGATCGCGCTACCTTTATTTACTCAAAATATTTCCGTTCTCATTAAAGGGTGATGCTAAGATATGGTTTAATTCTCTTGATCCTGGTTGTGTGCAAAGTCCCCAGGATATGATTTATTACTTCTCTGCTAAATATTTCCTTGCTCATAAGAAACAAGCTGCTTTGAGGGATATATGTAATTTTGTGCAAATTGAAGAAGAGAGTCTTCCACAAGCTTGGGGGAGGCTTCTCAAGTTACTTAATGCTTTGCCTGATCATCCTCTTAAGAAACCTGAAATATTGACAATGGACTAACCGATGCTTCCAGAGATTACCTGGATAGTTGTGCTGGTTCTCTTTTCAGGGAAAGAACACCAGATGACGCTGAAGTTCTATTGAATAATATGTTGGCAAATGAAAATAATTGGGCACCTCCCGAACCAGCTCCTGAGCCAATTACTGAGCCTATTCCTAAACCAACTACAAAGAAGAGAGGTGTTCTATTTCTTAGTCCCGAAGATATGCAAGAGGCAAATAAATCTATGAAAGAAAAAGGTATTAAAGCTGAAGATGTTAAGAATTTACCTCCTATTGAAGAAATACATGGTCTTAATTTACCTCCTGTTGAAGAAGTATATGATCTCAATTACTTATTTACTGAAGAACCTCCCGATATCCCGACACAGGTAGTAAAGGTAAATTCTCTCTATAGGTATGATAAAGTTGAAGTCCCTCCTACTAAAATTGCTAGTCAGTGCTTGGATGAGTTTGATGACTTTATGTTTAAGCAAGATGACTTTAATGCTTATTTTGGTAGACAAAACAGAATACCTTCATGATTAAACGCTTGGGTGATTATATGGCTAATATTAGAGGTGAACTTAAACTTGTTAGCAAACATGCTTCTATGGTTACCACTCAAATAGAACAAGTACTTAAAGCTCAGAAAGAAGTGCTTGATGAAATGAATAGTAAGAAAAATGATTATGTTGTTAGAGTGGCTACTAGAACTAGTAGAATGACTCAGGAACCTTTGTATCACGAAGGCCACCCTAAGAGAATCGAGCAAGATTCTCGGAGAAATAATATTGATATGCCTAGTTCTTCTAAAAGGAAGAAAAAGAAAAATGATAGAACTGTGCAAACTTCTAGTGAACCTATTCTTTGAACCACACGATAATCCAAATGATATCTCTATGTCCGATCTTTGAAACACAATCTGGTAATGAACATGAACCTAGTGGAAATGTTAATGATAATGTTCATGTTGATGCTCAACCTAGTAATGATAATGATGTAGAAGTTGAATCTGCTGTTGATCTTGATAACCTATGATAGAGGCGAGGGTGTCCCGATCTTTCGATGATATGATAACTATCGATTTTGTGGATATCCGACTACAAACGTGCATGACGTTGCGCCTTAGCAATCGCTAAACCAACTCCGAGAGGTTATTGACCACGATGGAGCACATCGACCTCACCACGAAGGTCTATTCCTGCAAGCAATCGAAGAACGAGCAAGAATATGATAAAGCAATCTGAATATTGTGAATATATATGAAGTATTGATAATGGTGGGGATCCGTAAGCGGCCTTGGTCTGGTCGTTGGACACAAACGAAGTACGCGAAGTTGCAATGGCTAACTTTTAACTAAACAAATTCCCAGGAAAAAACTACTAGATGGATATACTTATATAGGAGAAAGGGGTGGCGTCCAAGGAGGTGGAAGGACGTCCCAAGGCAGCCTAAAACTAACCCTAGGTCGTACAAGGCCAATGGGCCCAAGTGGAGGTGACGTAACACCTTTGGACTTGTAGTTTGACTCGGATTCTGCTGCAGCATTAGATTGTTTCGTCCATAACTCAACGCTCCGGACGAATTTTAAGGTGAATCCAATTGGTTGGAAAGTGCACGAAATCTATTTTCCAACACAAAAAGAATCAACCATTTTGGAGTCCGTATGAAAAAGTTATTGACGTTTTGAGTCAGGTATGTCTGTACAGTCCGAATCTGAGTCCAAAACGTGAGAGACTTGGACTCTATCTTCTCTTGGGCCAAAGGTGACGTGAGAGAACTTTTTGAACAGTAGGTAAACATCTCTTTCTCCCTTATCTTCATATGTGGATTGTACAAATGTCCCATACACCTGCAATTAGACATGGCACAAAAGTTTGTGAAGTATTTTGTCTGGATGACATAAATAAATTATTGCATAGTTTGCATTAGAAATCACCTCACAAATATACATGTATGCAATATTTTCGGTTGTATCCAAGGTAGTCATGTCCTCATCATCCTCCCCTTCTTGAAAACAAAGCCGTCCTCGGCGTTGCTTAATCTTAAATGTGGCTAACAAAAAAGACAAGGTGTACATGTTGTATATGTATATGTCATCCATTTGTACTTCCCTTAATTTTTGCACATATGACCCATGAATAGATGAGTAACTTGCATAGTTCATAAAATCTAAAGCCAAAACATTATCACAAGAAGTAGAAGGCATGAAAATATTGCAACTCAGTTTGCACATATAAGTGCTTATTTATTTCAAAAGATTGACAATGTTCATCATTAAACCATCCAACATTGGTGAATAAACCTTACTTGCATCAAATTTACATGCTACAACATGCTTATATAAGCAAACATGCAATAAGTCATTCGACACAGAATCATCACCAAGATTAGAGGTCATATCAAAATGATTAAACATTGATTCTTTTGCGTCAACAGTTAATCCAATGGGCGCACTCAAAATTGTTGGTATTTCAGTTGTTTGATCACATGATGCATTCATGATAGTAACACGATTCTCTAAAATAGGTGGCGTGCTCAAATCAACAGGTAACTCAACACATGATGTATTTAAGTTAATTAGGCATGCATCATTTCCATGTGAAGTTATATCATCAATACCTTTACTGTTACCTTGTCACAAAGACGTAGCTGATGTAGGTATGGACAATGACAATGTATCATACACTTGAGATGATGTCGCGCTCATGATCGGAGGTGTGGCTGCTCTAGTAGCTTTTCCCTTGGGATTTGTTTAGTTAAAAGCTGATACCACTTGATAGAGGCGAGGGTGTCCCGATCTTTCGATGAGATGATAACTATCGATTTGGTGGAGTCGACTTTGACGATCCGACTACAAACATGCACGACGTTGCGCCTTAGCAATCGCTAAACCAAATCCGAGAGGTTATTGACCACGCTGGAGCACGATCAACCTGACCACGAAGGTCTATTCCTGCAAGCAATCGAAGAACGAGCAAGAATATGATAAAGCAATCTGAGTACTGCGAATATATATGAAGTATTGATAATGGTGGGGATCCGTAAGCGGCCTTGGTCTGGTCGTTGGACACAAACGAAGTACACGAAAGTTGCAATGGCTAACTTTTAACTAAACAAATCCCCAGGAAAAAGCTACTAGATGGATCTACTTATATATGAGCAAGGGGTGGCGGCCAAGGAGGTGGGAGGACGTCCCAAGGCAGCCTAAAACTAACCCTAGGTCGTACAAGGCCAATGGGCCCAAGTGGAGGTGACATCACACCTTTGGACTTGTAGTTTGACTCGGATTCTGCTGCAACATCAGATAGTTTCGTCCATAACTCAACGCTCCAGACGAATTTTAAGGTGAATCCAATTGGGTTGGAAAGTGCACGAAATCTATTTTCCAACAAAAAAATAATTAACCAATTTGGAGTCCGTATGAAAAAGTTATTGACGTTTTGAGTCGTATGTCTGCGGTAGTCCTAATCTGAGTCCGTAACGTGAGAGACTTGGACTCTATCTTCTTTTGGGCCAAAAGTGACGTGAGAGAACTTTTTGAACAGCAGGTAAACATCTCTTTCTCCCTTATCTTCATATGTGGATCGTACAAATGTCCCATACACCTGCAATTAGACATGGCACAAAAGTTTGTGAAGTATTTTTGTCCTGGATGACATAAATAAATTATTGCATAGTTTGCATTAGAAATCACCTCACAAATATACATGTATGCAATATTTTCGGTTGTATCCAAGGTAGTCATGTCCTCATCAACCCACAATCAAAGAATCAACGTTATGATAAAAGAGACTTCGTTGCTAGGAAACATGGTAAAGAAAGAGAACCATGGGTTCAGAAACCTATGTCTTTTCCTCCGAAACCATCCAAGAAAAAGGATGATGAGGATTTTGAGCGCTTTGCTGAAATGATTAGACTATCTTTTTGCGTATGCGATTGACTGATATGCTCAAAACAAATCCTTATGCTAAGTACATGAAAGATATAATTACTAATAAAAGAAAGATACCGGAAGCTGAAATTTCCACCATGCTTGCTAATTATACTTTTAAGGGTGGAATACCAAAGAAACTTGGAGATCCAGGAGTACCTACTATACCATGCTCCATTAAAAGAAATTATGTTAAAACTGCTTTATGTGATCTTGGAGCCGGTGTTAGTGTTATGCCTCTCTCTTTATATCATAGACTTGACTTGAATAAGTTGACACCTACTGAAATATCTTTGCAAATGGCTGATAAGTCAACTGCTATACCTTTTGGTATTTGTGAGGATGTGCCTATTGTGGTTGCAAACGTTATTATTTTAACGGACTTTGTTATTCTTGATATTCCCGAGGATGATAGTATGTCTATTATTCTTGGAAGACCTTTCCTTAATATCATAGGGCTGTTATTTATTGCAACAAAGGCAATGCCACTTTTCATGTTAATGGTAATGAGCATACGGTACACTTTCCGAGGAAACAACCTCAAGTTCATAGTATCAACTCTATTGGAAAAATTTCATCGATTATATTTGGAGGTTTTGAATTTCCTCTCCCTACTATCAAGAAGAAATATGATATACTTATTATTGGGGATGTCCATATCCCCGTTGAGGTAATATAGTGTTATTCGAAATTTCTCCGGTTCCATGATTATCGGAATGAGTTTGTTAACAAGACTTGATCAACCTTGTTAGTGGATTCTTTTTGATGAGCATGAGACGGATGAAACTAGAAGCACAACCTTCTGTACCCTCTTTATATTTTCCGTTCTTTAGTAGAAATAAAGCAAAAATAGTATTTTTCTGTATGTTTCCTGATTTATCCGTGCAATATAAAAATATCCCGAAAATAAAAGTCCTCAGAATGCCATGCCAATTTAATATGATTTTTCGGGAATATTTGAGGATTCTTGTGCAAAAATTATCATGGGGAGCTGCCACCTGACCACAAGGGTGGAGGGCGCGCCCCCCTGCCTCGTGGGCCCATGGTGGCCCTCCTCCACTTATCCCTGCACCCATCTTCTTCCTCTGCCTCACACAAACCCGAAAAACCAACTCAAGGTCGTGTTCCACCTCTTTTCTTTGTGATTTTCGATCTCCTTGCTCAAAGCACCTCTCGCAAAACTGCTTGGGGAGATTGTTCCTTGGTATGTGACTCCTCCATTGGTCCAATTAGTTTTTGTTCTAGTGCTTTATTCATTGCAAATTTGTGCTACATAGGTAACCATGTTCTTGAGCTTGCATGTCAAATTTATATGGTTCCAAGTAGTTCTAATGCTTGATATAGGCCCTAGGCACTTGTGGGAGTTGTTGCTATCAATTTTATTGAAGTTGGTTCACTTTTGTTTGAAGTTACTAAAAATTTCAGAATTATTTTTCAGAGAAAACAATATGCTTAGGAAGATGTTCCAAGGTGGTTCTTCAAGGAAGCAAGGTCCCAGGCTTGCAATGCGTGATGGTGACGAGGAATCACCAAGAGACGCTCTCATGCGGCCCTGTGAATGGCCTTCGGAAAATTTTATGAATCAAGCGGGAATTAAAGAAGAATTCTATGCATATTTGCGTAATTCCGGTCTTGAGGACTTTGAAGCTGATAAATGCTCACAGTATTGTGACCTCACAAGTTCATTTGTGGGGAGGTTTGAGTTTTCATCTTCGCGTAATTCTCCTTCAATCATGTTTGACCTTTATGACAAATCTTATACCATGGACTTAGAGGATTTCACTTTTGCATGCAAACTTCCATCTTGGGGTAGTATCAGGGATCCCCCTAAATCCGAATATAGAGACTTTCTTACTAGAATAACTGTGGGGGGATCTAGAGATATAGCGCATGCCACTATAGGGAGCATTCACTTTCCTGCTATACATTATTTTGCTCTCTTCATTGGTAGATGCATAAATGCTAAGGATGAAGCATGTCACATGTGTGCCCTCGATCTCGGCATTCTCGTAAGTCTTGTGTTAGGGGACCAATCTTATCATATGGGAGCCATTGTAGCTCAGAGGTTGCATCATAATAGACATAACGGAGATTTCTTTGGAAGAATTTATGCAACCCGCTTAGCTAATTTTCTTGATGTAGACATTCGTGAGGGTGATGTGGAGTTACCCCCTACTTATTTAGATCTTGATTCTATGTTTTCCCACCAGTTCGTTGAGAGGACTGGACCACCTTCCAAAGATCGACTAATCTTTAACAAACGACATGTTGTCCGTGTTACTCTTCCTACTCCCGCCTTTCTTTGATTTTCGTGACGAGAGAAAGATATATTATTACCGTGGAGGAGGAGGCGATGAGTACGAGAGGAGAGCGGAGGCAGCTCGACGCCATATCGCAGCTCAGAGGCGGTAGCCGTGCATCGCAAGATCGACCCCAACTACACCGACGGGTATCGGCCGGGCTATCCTCGGCAATAGACCAACAGGCCAAAAGCCTAAGCTTGGGGAGTACATATTTCTCACCGACATTACATTTATGTTCACACACACTCATTGCTAGATGTCGGTGCTCATACTCTTTCTTTGTAATATCCATGCTAGTTTATTTTCTTTTTCTGCTTTCTTCTTGTGTGTTTAATAAACCTTAGAAAAACCAAAAAAAATAGTACTAGTTTATTTTTCCTTTGTAGTAGTAATAATTAAAAAGAAAACCCAAAAACATTTCCCGTTCTTCTTTTGCTTGTTGGGATCTTTCCCGTGTAAATAGTTTTTATTTCTTTTCCTTTCTTTGGGGGTCGAGAAGACCATATTGAAAATGCTTAGTGGCTCTCATACGCATGATTGTTTATTGAACTTAGATCCCATATTACTTGTCTTCTCTCTTGAGTTGAATGCTTGCAGATTCCAGCTTAGTCCACTGCACGTGCACTCTTATTATTTTACACACCGTTCGATCATGCAAGTGAAAGGAAATAATGATGATATATGATGGACTTACTGGGATGAGAAAAGCTGGTATGAACTCGACCTTTCTTGTTTTTGTAAATATGATGATTCATCGTTCCTGATTCAGCTATTATGAAGTAAACATATTTGCAATGACATTTAGAGATTATAGTTGCTTGTGCCATGCTTGATTAGCTATGAGTTATAATGGTTTACCTTGCGTGCCAACATGCTATTAGAATGATTATGATGTGGTATGATGGATGGTATCCTCCTTTAAATGAATTGAGTGACTCGACTTGGCACATGTTCACGCATGTAGTTGAATCAAATCAACATAGCCTTCATGATATTTATGTTCATGGTGGATTATATCCTACTCATGCTTGTATTCGGTGTAAATTAATTTTAATGCATGTTTACTACTGTTGTCGCTCTCTCAGTTGGTCGCTTCGCAGTCTTTTGCTAGCCTTCACCTGTACTAAGCGGGAATACTGTTTGTGCATCCAAACTCCTTAAACCCCAAATTTCACGCAACTCAAGGACCCACGGAGAGATTTGGAGATTTCGTTATTTTCATATTTGAGTTTTCTCAAATTCTGAAAATAGGATCATTTGACTTTATTTATTTTATCTTCAATTATTTATATTATCAAAATATGAGAGAGGGAATAAAATGACTTTCCCAAAATAAAGAAATATTGAAGATTTAATAAAAATTCAAATAAGATTTTTATTTGGAGTTTATCGCTATTTTATTTGAATTTAGGAAAAATGCGCATTTTTCAAAATTGCATTTAGGCCCCAAATAAATGTTCATCTTGTCCGGCTTGATTTTAGAAGCCGGGGAAAATTTATTTCGGGACTTTTGGAGTCCGTTTAGTATTTCTTTCGTTAGTTTTTCAGCGTAATTATTAAAAAACGAACCGACCCTCTAGGCCGTGTCACTTGGGACACTTGGTCCGCCGCCTTTAAAGCCACGGGGCCCAAGCGAGCTGCAGCCCTAACCCTAGCCGCCGAGCCTCGCCGCCACCGGCCAGACGCTGTCGCTTCTATCCGCTTATGCCGCCACACTTGCCGCCTTACCAAGGCCGCCACAATACCGCTACACCGCCATTACCATAGAGCTTTCCACCAGCCATATATGCATGTAGTATAGCATTACTCTTTCAGACATTACTCTCTATGTGTTACCTTGCCAAAGATATTCCATGTCTTGACCGTTTCGGGCTGCAACGTTCATGTTGCGTACATTTGAGACGATGAGTAAGGTGCCTTAGGTCATGGTTCTATACTTTCGGTGATGCCGTTGGAGTTGATGGACTCGCTTATCTTCAAAGCCTTCCATTGTTATCGTTATTAGATGGCCTTAAAATTTGTATTTATTGTAATAAGTTCTCTTTTGAGACATTCGATGTAATAAGTGTGTGATTGCTACTCTGTTATAAATCCTTCGAGTACTGTGCGTGTCAGCATTACTGATCCAGGGATGACACTGATGCATAGAGGTCAGAATGTTTGAGGTCTGGTCGCTACAATATTGTATGTTCTAGAAACATGAACTTGTGTCTTATTCACAAGTATAATGTGTAAAGTAAGCATATGGAATTCAACAAAATTAGAAGCAATACAAGCTAGACATCATACATAACATGCAACCACATATAACAGTGCCAAGTTAAGGGACCACCTGTGATGGTGGACTAGGGGAGACGTGATCATCATCAACACAACTATGTTGAGTGTCTATGCATGTGTTGTCTTGCAAATCTTCTTGAGGGGGTGGCGGAGTAGAATCTGTAGAGGCCCTCCGTTTCAGTTGTTTGGAAGGAGCAACTTTATCTACTGCCTTGCTAATTTCCTTCTGCTTTATTGATTTTGCACTATCAAGTAAATTCGACAAGAAGCAGCAATAAAATCACTCTTCAGAACTCATTCATGCATGATACTGACAATCACTACTTTGATGTAAGGCAAACATATGATACGAGGATGGAATATGTACGAAAAACAGGATGGCATTGCATATTCACAGCTATTTGTGTAAACTAAGCAGAAGCCATTTCAACAAATTAGAGGCAATGCAAGCTAGACACCACATGAAAGATGTAACCAATACGGCTACCAAGTTAAAAGCGCCCCATCATAAATGGCGTTTCAACAAATTAAAAGCAGTGCATGCTATAAATCATATGAAAGATGCAACCAATATCACTCTGCATATACTAAATGTGTCTCATCATAATTGATTGATGCGGGATACAAAAAAACAGTAGTTTTATGTAAGGACATGCTTAATACATAGATGTACTATGTACCAAAAACAGGAAGGCATGTCACATTAACAGGTATAATGTATAAACTAAGCATAATGACACATGAAATTTAACGAGATTGGAAGAATTACAATCTAGACACTATATGCAACATGCAACCACATATCACGCTACCAAGTTAGAGCAAGCACTTGCGATGATGGTGTAGGGGAAATGCGATCATCAACTACAGAGCTACGTTGACTACCTTCATCTACCATTGTTGTTTCTTGATAATCATATGGGGAGGCTGACACTGCATTCTTTAAAAGAGGATCTTTTCTTACAACAGTCCACGAGCCTGACTGTCTAATCATAAGTGATTGATGAGGGATACACAAGAACATTATTTTGATGTAAGAACATGGTTAATAGACAAATGTAGTAGTATGTACCAAAAACAGGAAGGCATGTCATATTCAAAGGTATAATGTGTAAGCTAAGCAGATGCAATTTAACCAAATTGGAAGCAATACAAGCTAGATAACCGGGCCGGAGTGGTGAGCATGATCATCGAGGACACGAGAGCCTGGTGGGAGGCGGGCTGCTTAGCCACCACCGTGGCTTTTAGTTGGCTTGCGTGTAATGCCTGTCTGTTGGGCTTGCCATCGGCTCCTGACAAAGGCCCCCTGACTAGCTATTTGGCTTCTTGTGCACCTGAGATGGTGGTTCATGTAAAAAATATCTTTCCTTATCTTAATAAAGACTGACTTCGGCCTTTCAAATACAAGCTAGACACCATATGCAACATGCAACCACATATGACACCGCAAAGTTAAAGCAAGCACCTGGGATGGTGGTTCATGGCGAGCGAGATCATCAACTCCAGAGCTATGTTTACCGTCTCCATATGGTGACACTACAGCCTTTATAGTGCCGAAACATGTCTTGCCTAAGCACGAAGAAAGTTGGAGCAACTTATCTCTTTTATTTCGTGCTTCTATCAACCGGTTGGCAGAGGCCGTAATACCCATGCATAAAAAAACGATAGTGAGAGTATGGGTGAAGTGTGTGCATAACTAGTGCACTGTAAAAGTAGAAGATAGCAGGTGGTTGAAATATAAATGACATGAGACATATGATAGCTCTACAACATTGCATGGCAAACAAAATTAGATTCTACTCCATACGATTTTGTAATATATGAGCACAGGGATGGCTGGGAAATGCAGGTACTCCTCCAGCACACCACAACATGTGGTACTATCAAAATACAGTCGACTAAAAATAAATAGGTTAGTCATTTTTATGAACCGTCCGATCAACAAGGAACAGGCAGATGGCCTTCGTCTACCTCTCGCGAGTCACTGTTGACGATCTTTCTCGAACCGCCAGCGACCATCGTCCCAGACCCTGCCTCCGCCGCCCCGTCCTCCCCTCGACCTCGCACCACCGCCATGCTTAGTAGCACCCCCTGGCCATCCCTTTAAGCCCGACCAACCTCCAGATCAGGCACCACCAGCTTCTAGGCCCCACATACCCCTAAGATAAACACCGAGGCGCTACTTCCCCGACGTAATAGGTGGACTAGCACCTGTTACGCTGGGGAATGCTTCCTTTAATTGGGAATCAACTAACCAGGAATTGAAATCCAGGAGGGCGATGGACCTCTAGCTAAGGTGAAATAGTATACGAGGAGAAACCTTGTGCATCACGAGTTACTAGGAACATCTAGTATCACAAAGGTGTAGGAAGAAGCGGTCAACTAGTGTCTTCTGTGGGATGAATACCGTGCAAGCAGACACGTAAGATTTGCACGAATAAGGGAAGAGGAGTACCAGATCCAGTTGCCAGTGTTGTGTCCTCTTGATATCGTGGCGATGTTCTTCTTTTTACCGTGGGAACCGATGTTTTGGAGGAGGGTGGAGCCTTGGACGAACCCATGGACAAATTGTTGACTGTGTTGCGGTGGCTGTTTGTCGGCGGAGGGGAAGTAGATCCGAGGCGGCGAAGGATGGTGTAGCGGGAACAACTCCGGTGTGGTGGACGGTGGCGACGTTGGAGCGGCAGCGGTGAGGAGCGGGACGATGTGGTTGAAATGGCTCGAGTATGGCGCACGTCGGTGTCCTGGAGGCAGCTCGGCCTCGGCTTCAACTACTAGCCATGGAGGACGTTGCAGTTGCAGTTGCGGTGGACGACGATGTCGAGGTCTCAGCTTCGGCATGATGGAGGAGGGCGGCGATTGATGGGTGGGATGGGATAGCGGATGGAGGATGCCGGGGTTCCACGGCTGGTGGAGAGGTAGTTTTGGCGCCCACAAAGTACGAATAGGGAATTGGACGGGGGGCGGGAGTGGCGGGGGGAGCTAAGGGGGAACCATGTTTTGGGTCTGGGATGTGCTTGTTTTTGCCTTTTGTTTTTGAACATATGGGACATGCTTGTTTGAAATTTGGGTAAAGTACAAACTTTGCCCCCCTCTTCAATTTCGGACCTACTACGGGTCGGGAGTTGGACGGTAATCCTAGGTGTGCCAAATAGTGGGCGGGAGTGATTTCGGCCGAGCGAATGTGCGTTTAGGCGGCCGCGGTGTATGAATGTTCTTCGGAGGCGGTTGCGTGGCGTCTAGATGAAGTTACAAACCTACCCCGGTTTAGACCTATAGACATCGGGCCGATAGGCTTCACAGGCCAGAGTTAGAAAAGTAATTTCCTTCTACCAAACATCGGTCTCACGCGGTTTCGGGCGAGTAGAGGCTCTTTTGGCGCTTCGTTCAAAATTTTGAAACAGAAGCATTCACGTTTAGAGTACTCTTGAACTTTTAGGATTGACCTAAATAGACAACGTTAAATTTGACCTTGTATGTTTGAAAACCTCATTAAATTAGGCGCTTCTTTTTGAATTTTTGACACTTGAAAATCCTATAACTACGATTATTTTGGAATGGAGGAGGTAAATTTGAATCTATTTTGAAAAAATACACGAATATATATGCTATTATGTACAAAAGTAGAGCAAGGATTGGTGCCCCCATAATTGAGGTATGATTTACAAATGCCATGATGTCGAATTCAAATAAGTGAATGGACTTCATGTTGAATTCGAATTTTTAAACCATCTTAAGTTGAATTCAAATGTATGCTAGTTCATAGCTAGCTATTTATAATGTTCATTGTGTAAATTTTGTATGTATAATGTGCTTTACACACACAACATGAACTATACTCACGTTTATATTCGAATTGCTAATGCGATGCATTGTCTAGAGTTCAAAATACTAACTATGTGGATCAATTATGTCGAATAATAACATAGACATGCTCAAATTCGATAGAATATAGATGTCTGATGGATCAATGACCATTCCTTACGCGAATTGCAAATATCACGATCCCATCCTAATATTTGGATACAATTTATATTTTTAATCAATGTGTACATCAGTCTTTTACGTGTTGTTTCACTCTTCATAGCCCCCTCCTCCTCACACACGTGTTGACTTTCTCTCACACACATACGCGCACACGGAGTATATCCATCGGTGGTCTCTCACACATGCTCACACACTCTCTCCCGAGGTGTCTTTCTCGTAGACATGCTCTTGATATAACCCTCCCTCCCTCTCGCAACCATTTACGATTGTTTTCACTAACCTTTATCACAAGCACTCTTCCTCTCACACGCATACACACGCACAATCTTCATCGACCCTTTCTATATACATAGACCTGCCTACGTGTCTCCCGCGCGCACATTATCTTTAGGCCTATCTCACATGCATTGTCTCCACCTCTCTTCCTAATTGACGAGTATGATTCTAGCAGAGCATTCTGTAGGATGCCCCTTAAAGTTAGGTTGAATGAATGGTAATATCAGAGATAAGGGGTTTCCTTAGTCCCAGGACCTAGGGTTACAAATCCTAGCCGGCTTTGTCAGTAGACACAGAGTTCTTCATGACTTTAGTATCTTTGTCTTGTATGACTAGTCCTCCATGGGTCTCCGTGAATGCGTCACAGGCCGACCAATGTGGCACATGACGGATCCAAGGGCCTCACCTCGACCCACCAGATCTCACGCGGTGACACACCCTCTCGCCCCAGGTCTCGTTATCTTCTCACACCCACATATACCAACAAACACCACACAAAATATTTTCTCCTCGTGCCTCTATCCCGCCCCCCTTGCATATACACACTCAAGGGCATCTCTTGCCGTGACATCCTATTCGTCTCTCTCTCTAGAATAGAAGGAACTTTCATCAACCAAGCCAACTATACCCAAGACATGCTCAAGAGATTCAAGCTAGATGATGTCAAGCTGGTCAAGTTTCCCATGACCACCAAATGCAAGCTTGACAGTGATCCCAATGGTAAAGCGGTCGATCAAAAGGTATATTGCTCCATGATTGGATCCTTGCTTTACCTTTGTGCATCTAGACCAGATATCATGTTGAGTGTGGGATTTTGTGCACGGTTTCAAGCCGCACCTAAGGAAAGCCACTTTGTGGCAGTGAAGCAAATCTTTTGATGTTTGGCTCATACCCCAAACTTTGGCTTATGGTACCCCAAAGGAGCAAGCTTCTATCTCATGGGTTACTCGGACTCAGATTGGGCGGGAGATTGTGTGGAGAGGAAGTAAACTTCCGAAGGGTGCCAATTCCTTGGTCGCTCTTTGGTGAGTTGGTCTTCGAAGAAGCAAAATTGTGCATCCCTCTCGTCTACCGAGGCTGAATATGTAGCCGCCGCAAGTTGTTGTGCGCAATTACTATGGATGAAGCAAACTTTAAAGGATTACGGTGTCACTTGTGACAATGTGCCTATTCTATGTGACAAAAAGTGCTATCAAGATTTCTCTCAATACGGTGCAACATAGCAAGATTAAGCATATTGAGATCTGGCATCACTTCATTCGGGATCACATCAAGCGTGGAGATATTGAGATCATCTACATCAACACTCAAGAGCACCTAGCGGATATTTTCACCAAGCCTCTAGATGAAGGAAGATTTCGCGAGTTAAGGCATGAGCTAAATATCATTGATTTGAGCAATGTGGCTAGAATCTAGGCACAACCCACCGCACTCATCATTATATCTTGTTCTAGATGTAGGCATGGACATAGGGGGAGTGTTGTTCTCTCAATGAACTCTCCCCCCCCCCCCCATTATGCATAAATCGATCACGTCTTTCACATTAGCCATTTTTATGGTACTTGTGCTTCAAAGATGAGTTTTGATCATGGGACTAAGCTTAAAATCTTTGCAGTGCCATACCAATTGACTCGAACATAGGTGGCCTCGGCCACCGCCCTCTCTTTGAGAGGTGTTTTGTTTTCTTTTTCCTCGAGTCGGGTTGGCTTGTGTTTTTGTTTTTCTTTGCTTTTAGTCTCTCCAAGGGTGCGTCTCTTATTTTTGGTTGTCTTTTGCTCTTGGAGTTGCTCCCTCGGCTCGTGGTTTTTTTTTCCGTAGCTAAGCCTTTGGTTTTTGTCTTGTCTCATCGAGTTGTCACTGGGCGGCACTACCGTTGCGGAAGGGCGGTACTACCGCTGAGCGGCATCAAGTGGTACTACCGCTCATTCGAGCGGTACTACCGCTATGGGGCGGGACTGGGTTTATGAATCGGTCAGGGGGAGTTTTACTCCCCCATACCCATTCGAGTTTCTCCCCCTCGTCTGTTCCTCTCTCCAGCGACGAACACGCCGCGGAAGGCCGCCACCGGGCCGCCTTCTCCGGGCCGTCCTTCGAGTTTCCAACCGGTGGAATCGATCCCCACCCCTTCCTCTTGCCATGGATGCTAGTATTGCCCCTGCACTTCACCTTGTTGCTTCTAGTTTTCGGATCTAGGCTTTTGGGCCAATATTCTTAGCATTTATTGATTTTTGGCCAAATCAAGGCTTGAGTAGGACGTTGAAGGCTGCTAGACTAGTTGGATTGATGATTGGTAAGATTATTTTTGAATTTGGCACCCCCGGTAGTGCCGGATCTAGTAGTGGTAGTAGTTAGACCGCCGTCCTCCTCCTCGGGCGGTACTACCGCTCCCCTGGAGCGGTACTATCGCTTGTAGGCGGTACTACTACTACCTAGGAGCGGTACTACCGCTTGAGATGCCGTCCTCCATTTTTCTCATACCAATAGTTGATTCTTGTTGCTTTTTCTGCTGGCCTATGCTCGTTTTTCTGTTTGCTTTCTTTGCCGGTGTGTGGAGTTCCAGGTGATGGCACTTCGGAGCACCCTGTCCGTCGTATGAACTCCGGGTGTCCTGGAGGGTCAAAGCGCTATCGCACTTCTGAGGCAGCTGCTGCATCTTCAAGTGTTCCTCCAACTCAGCCCAAGCCACCTTCCAAGCAATTTGCGAACAAGCCCAAGTCGAAGGACAAGTCTGTGACAGAGATGACTTCTAAGGAGTTTTGTGTGGCTCGTCGCCGCAACCCGTATGCTCAAGATCAAGATCCAGCTCTTGTCAACCGCCCCTTCTGGAACCAGTTTCAATGGTCTATCTACTTTGATGTGCAAATAAGAATCTCTTTGTAGATGTCCGCTCCATCGACATTGCTTATTTGAAGGATCGTGCCTATTTTCGCGAGGCACTTGATATGTGTTCCTAGTTGAACATCCTCAAGCTCATGGATTTCAACAAGGACTTTGATGCGGATATGGTGGCTTAGTTTTATGCCATGATTCACCTTGGCACTGATGAGGAAAGGACCTTGACTTGGATGACCAATGGCAGGCTTCTCTCAGTCAAATGGAAAGCGTTCATGGAACTGTTGGACATTGAAGATCAGGGGCTTGACAACCCAGTTGGCTTTCATCCTGACAAGAATGTTACTTCTACTCACAAGTCGGCTCTTTGGCCATACGGCACAATGAAGGTTAACCCCGACACGCAGAAGAAGACTTATGAGTTGTTTCCTTTTCTGGATATCCTTCATCGCATCTTCAGGAACACTCTTTTCCCTCGCATTGGGAACTTGGATATGGTTCATTCGTACCTCATGGATATGTTACTCTTTTGCCAACATGAGAAGGAGAACAACTCAGGAGATTCCTTGGATATTTCTCATGTCATGTGGTTAGAGCTCCTCTCTGCCATCACTGAGCGCAAGTGCCCCATCTATGCCCCCTACCTGATGTTGCTCATTGAGAAGGCATGGGCACACACTTATCCTGGTGTCAGGCTGGAGACCGGTGACTTGGTCTCTCACGAGATTAAGCGTCTGAGATAGAAGGAGCACTGGGGCACTCCTATTCCGGAGACTGAGATTCCTTCTCGAGCTGATGAGGCTGAGGCTGATGATGATGAGGATTATGAGCCCTCTGGAGTGGAGCCTTCGTGGGCTAAGAAGCTCAAGCGCAAGATGAAGAAGCTTTTCTGCATGGAGTCTCACAGGTAGTATATGGTACATGTGTCTGAGAAGAAGTCACGTAGCCATCACAAGGTTCTTATGCGTCAGCTTGGAGCTGAAGTTAATAGTTGGTTTGAGGACAAGATCCCAGATGAGGAGGAGTGGATTTCGTAGCACCGTCCTTCGACGGATTCAGAGACTGAGCAACCTACTGCCAATGACGGAGGCGCGGGCGACCACGCGGGGATGTGATGATGGAGATCTTCGGCTTTGCTATCACCTGTGACCATAGCAGCACTCTTTTCCCTTTTGGTGCCTCGATGCTAAAGGGGGAGAGAGTTTATGGATTTTTTGAGTTGCGAGTGTGTCTTATTTGCCTTGTCTTTCTCTCTCGCTAACTCTTTTATCGGTTGTTTGCTTTGGTTTGGTTTGTGCTTGTGAGACCTAGTTACCCTGTCATATGATGTGAGACATATGCTATCCTATCTTATTATTATCTATTGCATGTCTAGTACTTTGGTAGTATGTGAGTTGCATGCTTAACTTATGATTCTCTTATGCTCACTTACTACTCCTTGCATCCTAGCTTATATTTCCCTTATTATAGATGCAAGTGTTGTTAGTTTATAAAAATATAGGGGGAGTGTTGATCCTAATGTGTGTACTTTGCATTCCAAAGGCACTCCTAATTAAGTTCATGCATCTAGGGGGAGCCCATCTGTCATGGGAAACCACAGTCACCTATGGGACCAAGAGTCCCTTACTGGTTCGGCGGGGGATGGCACGTTGCACAAAGAGCAGACAGGCGTCGAACAACACGGCAGAAATCACACAGGCAGTCTTTACCCAGGTTTGGGCCGCCGTGAGGCATAAAACCCTACTCCTGCTTTGGTGAATTGATGGTGGAAAAATAGTGGTGAGCGTAACACGCTTCGCCCGGCAGGGTTGCCTATGGGCGAAATGGCCAAGCGCATATGAATATGTGAAGGGGGTGGATTCACTAACTCTTTCTACGGTTTCCTTGGGCCTCCTTTTATATACAAAGGGGTCACCACAATGGCAAATTAGTCATTATGCACTGATTAGATAGCAAACAGTGCTATCATACCTAACTCTGCAGGCTGACAGAGCGCATTAAATACGCCGCTCAACGTCACATTGTTGCTTGCCCAGCAGGCCTTGCCGGGATGTTTTGCTAGCTTCACACCTGCTTTCTCGACACGTTGCAGGACGGGTGCCTCCTGTAGGTATTTCCTGTAGGAAGTGGCTGTCATGTGGCAAACAACAGCCACTTAGTCACTTTGGAGCTTGACACCGCAATGATCGACGACGTGCGTCGAGGTGAGGTGGTGTGGTGAGGTGGTTCTGCCTTCGCGAGTCCCGGCAGGCCCTGCCGGGATGGCTTGGAGGTTTGCTTCCGGGGGTGACCCTGTCCTTGCTAGGCTCGCCTATCCAGCAAGGGAGGTTTTTCCCTTAGTAGTATCTTGGTCCTCTGAATAGTCTTGGCCTTCTTGTGCTGCACGTTGGCCCTTCAAAGAACTGATTCCTTGTGCTCCATTTTGTCCTTGGTGTTGTGATCTACTTCTTGTCCCTGTGGGCTTCATCATACGTGCACGAGTCTGGGAAAATATATACCCCTGTTTATGTCCCCCGAAATAAACCCCCGGGCCTGAGCCACACATGTCGCGCGGCACATTGGGTTAGGCCCCAAGCAGTGCACATACACATGGCAAGAGATGGCTGTGCATGGTGGTTCGCCATGATGACCAGTCAATCCAATGTCCACTTTGCGCAATTACTGTGAGTTGCGGGGTCATGGGACTGTTGCAGTTAAGGTAAAAACGGTTACTTTCTGAAGTGTCGCACTCCCGCTCCATGCTCTCTCCACTCTTTTTCCCTTTAAGATAGGAAAACGCGGAGCGGCACCGTTCACTTGTCGCCTGTCCTGCTCTCCCATCTTCTTCCTCCGCAAGCAAAACAACTGCCCCTTCTTTCTCTCTCCGTCCGCCGCCGCCTCCTCACCGGATTTCTCCTCCCATTCGCACTGTCGTCCGCGAAAATGGGGAAGAAACCTGCAGTAAAAGGGAAGCAAACGTCTGCGGCAAAGGAGGTGGTTGTCGAGGGAAGCAAGAGGGCGACGTAGCTGGACAAGAAGCAGAGGGGAGACATCGTCTTCCTCCCCTTGAATCTGGACGGCCTGGTTCTGAAAGTGAGGTACGGGTACCTGTGGGGGAGGGAAGTCCCTAAAGGGCATGGAGCGCCCAAGGTTTTGACGGAGAGGAAAAAGGATCCGCCCAATTCGTATCGATTCTTCTGCGCCTATTTTTTCTGCGGCCTCTGTCCCCCTTTCTCTGAATTCTTCGAGGCGATTATGACGATTTATGGATTCCATCTCCTCGAGTTTACACTGAATACAATGGCGAACATGACCATTTTTGCTCATCTGTGCGATAATTTTGTCAAAGTCGCCCCCAATGTAGATCTGTTCAGGCATTACTTTGTCCCGCAGGTGGAGAACAAAGCTCACCACTCCGGGAACATCAGCTGGATGCCGCGAGCGGCGAGGAAGATCTAGGATTATATCCCTAGCAAGCAGCGCGAGAGGTGGGATGAGTGGAGAGGAGACTGGTGCTGGATTCAGGATGAGGAAGCCCCAGAGTTCTGCGAAGCATGGACAGTGTGCGTTGATCACGGCAAGGAATGGAGTGCATTCGGCCTCACCAACGATAGGCTTCGCCCGACAATAAACAGGATCACCCGCCTGAAGGCTGCCGGGCTAACCATAGAGCACATGGGGGCAGATTTTCTCCTTCGCCGTATCTCTCCACTTCAGAAGAGGGACAAACCTGCCTGGTTGTATGGTGATGCTGGGGATAGGATGAGATTGCTCCCACGTTCGGCCAATAACTTGTCTGTTTATGGCCACGCCTGGTTGTGTGACTAGTTGTTTGGCCACTTCGAGTTGTTCAAACTCGCGGCAACCGTCATCCCTCTGAATGTCAATTCTGCCCGAGATCAAGTGCTGAAGTGGATGCCGGATTGCAATGCTCATGGAGTGGCAGGCGATTGGCGGCTTCCTACTCTCGACGAAGAACTCGAGTGGTCCAGCGCCCTAGTGGAGAAAGTCACCAGGGTCGAAACCGGTATGTACAAATGCACCTCCTCCATGGACATAGCGTATATCAAAAGGAGGATTGAGGAGGACAGAGCTTCCCGGATTGCGGATTTTGCAAGGGCCGCGAATGCCAGGAAGGGAAAAGGAAAAGCTGAGGATGAGAGTTCCTCTCATGGTGGTGGCGAGGTGCAGGGCACATAAGAGACTATCACGGAAGATCTTGCCGGGGACGGGACTTTTGGACTCGATTCTCTGGCCACTGCGGCAGCAGAGCTCCAAGAGGAGGAGTAAGTTGGTGAGGCAGCGGAGCCCGAGGCGGATTGGCTCGCGGCTCGACCTCAAGCCCCGAGCCGATCTTGGATCAGCGCCCCTGCAGGCGTGCTACCGACCGAGGAGCGGTGGCTTCAAATCCAGCGCCTGCCGCCAAGAGAGTGAAGAAGACCACCACCAAGGTCACAAAGACCATGTGGTGTGTCGCCAGTCTTCTCGCCTTGTCAGGATCAAAGTTTCCCCCGCCAAGCAATCGGTGAATGTGGAAGTTTATTCCAGCCCCCATTTTGGCTTGACCTCTTCACAGAGTTCATCTTCATCGGAGCCCTCGGCGCCCCAGCTGGAGTTAGAGTTGCCGGAGAGCTCCGCCCCTCCATCCCAGAAGAGAGTAAGGGCGCCTTCGCCTCCCGTGGAGTTGAACTTGAACTCCATGCTCATTGAAGAAGAGTAAGGAAGATTTCCTTTCTCGTAAATAACTTCGGTATACTTGATTATCTTTGCTGACTGCACTCTTGTTTTGTTGTCGCTGGCAGGGTGGTGGAGGAGGATACGAAAAACCTCATCTACCGACTGAAGAGGCTCCAGCGTGCTGGGTCGCCAAAGATTGTGGAGAGCATGGGCTTGGTGGGGAGAAACACAAAGGATTCCGCACCGATCCCCCAGCCCAGCCCGCGGCGTAAAGGTGGAGGGTTGGTCTCCTCTGCCGGTGATGATGGAGACGAGCTCCCCACTCCCTCAGCTGGAGGAAGCAGCGAGATAACAAAGGAGGAGTCCCCCCCCCGGGAGGGCAGGTTCCTCCTATTGCCTCAGCCGAAGAACTCCTGGTGAGGCCCTCTGTGGATGATACCGCACAAAATGCCGCGCGACTGCCGCGGTAGGTGGTGGAGTTCACGGCCCAGCAACAGATGCTGCCGAGGAAACTAAGGCCCCTATCCGGAGGCTTCTCCAGGTACTCAACTTCTGCTCTTCTTCCTTCTTCTTGGTACAAATTGTCTCTCCCTGTTATCCCGGCAATGTTTCTGCTTTTGCCCCTTTTGCCATTCGCTTGTCCTTTCTTCTGCAGTCCTCCAGGCTGAAGAGCCAGAATTGCTGGAAGAGGTGGCCAACATAGGGAGAGCTGCCGCGGACGAGGTCGCCAGGATTGCCACTACGGAGGAACAGGACCTCATTGTCGAGCGTGCTCACAATTCCCTGGCGGTGGTAGAGCATTCTTCGGAGAACGCCCCAGAGCTGGAAGCGGTGGTCGAGGGGAAGGTTCCTCTCCAAACCATGGATCCTCTTCCCTCCTCTGGGCCCATGATGGGGACCTTGCCATTCCTCTCGAGTCAACTGGCACTAGCGTTGGTGCAACTCGGGACTGAGCCGGCCCGTCAATGGCGATGGGTGCGGAGCTCGACGAAGAGCTATAGTGCATCCCAGCGCCTCTGCATCAAGGGGTTGGAGAGGCGGAGGATTCAGTCGCCGTCGCAATGGACTTGTCTTTCCTGGAGTCCGTGGCGACGGGTGTCATGGAAATGAAGGCCCGACATGACCAGAAGTGGCAGGTGCTCAAGGAGCGGCACGAGTTTGCTGGTAGGGTGGATCAGAAGCTGAAGGACAACTACCTGGAACTGCGCCAGTTGCATGACAAGCAATTCAAGGTGCTTATGAGGCAGCAAGAGGCGCTCCTGATGACGAGAGAAGATGCCATGGCCCGCAAAGAGCACTTGGCGGACCGCAAGGCGCGCCTGGACGCCAGAGAGCAAGAGATCTCCCGCCGGGAGGAGAAGCTTGAAGCTACCCTCCGTGCCAAAGATGATGATATAGAGGCCCTCCTACACCAACGCACCAAGGAGTTGGAAGATAAGCTCAAAGCTGCCTTGGATGCCCTCACAACTGATTCTGCTGCCCAATTGAATAAACTCATTGATGATCTTGCTGCCGTATCCACTTCCAAGACTGACCTTGACCAGCAGGTGGCTAGGCTGACTGAAGAGCTTGACGGGAGCACCAAGGAGGTGGAGGCCCTTAAGGAAGAAGCGCGAAAGATGGAATTTCTCCTAACCGATGTGCAGTTGCAGCTCTCTTCCAGGACCCAAAGCCTTGAAACCGCCAACGGCACCATCACGGACCTGAAGGCCACGATCGACACCTTGGAAAGCACGGCAGAATCCAATGAAGCCTGCCAACTACAGTTGTCCAGAGATCTGGACAATGCCCAGCATCTCCGGAAGGATGCGGAAGACCAACCGGCGAACCAATCTGAGCAGGTCAGCCTCTGGATCAGGAGCCTGGTCTACATCGCCATGCGCCTTGCGGTCTGGGCATGGATGGGCCAGCTTTTTTGGTCAACAGGCATGAGGTCCCCAGCATCAAGCTAGGAGTTTTCTTCAACAAGCTGATCAATAAGCTGAAGGTGCATTAAGAGGGGAGGGCCAAGTGATTCGCAACCGAGTCCCGGCAGTTCGCCCACGACGCCCTCCTCATGGTCTTGAGCAACAACGCTTGCCGCCATCCGGATCTTGACCTTGATGATGGGTTCAGGAAGCTGCCGGCGAGCGTCGATGTCTCAGCTGCCAAGGAGAAAGCCGGCCCCGGGCCTCCAAGGTCCTCCACGTCCCAACAGCTTCACATAGTTGTCAGACTAAGTGATGAGTCGTTGTTGCTCTCGTGCTATCCTGTAACAAGACATGATGTATGCTTTGAGTTCAGGTACCACACTATTTTTATGCTTGCGTTGAACTGATGCCTTTTGCTTAATCTTAAATGCACATTTATCCCTCTAAACTTATATGTTTGTGTTCGTACAACTGGTCCTTATGTATGTTCCGGTTGCTTGCCGATATCATATTGCCGCATTTGTCGTAAGGGTCCAGCCCTTAACACTCATCTTGGCGTGAGTGCGTCCCGGCAAGTTTTTCCTTGGTAATTCTCGATGCAGCTGCTCATTCTGTGAGCGAGGCTCTGGACAGAATGAGGGTGCAGACAAAGAACTAGACAAGGTACCATGGTACCATCACACAAAGGATTACATAGTACGAACACTCACTAAAGCCAAGGGATAAACGAATGCAAAAATATAAGATGCATCAAGAAGAAATGATTGCGTGGACTTAGCATTTGTCCTTTTTCCTTCCCATCACTTTCGGTTGCATGCATCTGGTGTGCTTGCAATACCCGGAAAGACAGGGGCTAGGTGAATAACTTTCTGGTTCCCGGCAGGGACCAATACACATCATGCGTGTCCGGCAGGCGTGGAACATGGTGCCAGGCTTTCCCGGTCCCTCCTTCTCCACCCCACAATCCGCTGCGGCTGGTGCAAAAGTAATGCTAATGCGGACGGACTTGCTGTAGCATGCTTGCCGAGGCATCGACCAACGGTTTCGTACCAGCGTCTTACTCAGGATTTCCAAAGCAGGGTAAATGCTGAACCGACTATTGCGTGGTACTCATCGATGTTGATGATGCTAGGACTAGATAAGATCGATTATCGAGGAAGGAGAGAGACGGAAAAGAGGAACCTCGTTCCCGCGCGTCCTGCTCCTTCCTTCCCGAACAGTGCCCAAGCGGCGGTTGCACCGCCTAGGCCGTTTGGGAGGAATATATCACCGCCGGTACTGATCTGTACCATGGTTGTGACCGCGTTGATATGATGATCAAGGCAGGTGCAGGGATGGCCCCGCTCCCTCGCTCTGTCTTCTTATTTCCACGGGCGCCACTAGAGCAAAAGAGCTTAAGCTGGGCCGCAATGGATATGATGCGCTGCTGACGCTCTTAGGTTCACGCAAGTGACCCCCCTACCTGGCACGCCAAAGATGTCATGGGAAACCACGCCACCTATGGGACCAAGAGTCCCTTGTTGGTTCGGCGGGGGATGACACGTTGCACAAAGAGCAGAGAGGCGTCGACAGCACGACAGAAATCACATAGGCAGTCTTTACCTAGGTTCGGGCCGCCGTGAGGCGTAAAACCCTACTCCTACTTTGGTGGATTGATGGTGGAGAAATGGTGGTGAGCGTAACACGCTTTGCTCGGCAGGGTTGCCTATGGGCAAAACGGCCACACGCATATGAATGTGTGGAGAGGTGGATTTGCTAACCCTTTCCAGAGTTGCCTTGGGCCTCCTTTTATAGACAAAGGGGTCACCACAATGGCAAATCAGTCATTATGTACTGATTAGATAGCAAACAGTGCTATCACACCTAACTCTGTAGGCTAACAGAGCGCATTAAATGCGCTACTCAATGTTGCATTGTTGCTTGCCCGGCAAGCCTTGTCGGGCTGTTTTGCCAGAGTCGCACCTGCTTGCTCAACACGTCTCAGGACAGGTGTCGCTTGTAGGTATTTCCTGTAGGAAGTGGCTGTCGTGTGTGAGGGAGTCCTGGATTTGGGGGTCCTCGGGTGTCCGGCCTATTCAATATGGGCCGGACTGATGGGCCGTGAAGATACAAGGCAGAAGGCCTTGCCCCCATGTCTGGATAAGACTCTCCTATGCGTGGATGGCAAGATTGGCGTCCGGATATGTAATTTCCTTCCTCTATGAACCGACTCTGTACAACCCTAGGCCCCTCCGTTGTGTATATAAACTGGAGGGATTAGTCCGTAGAGGCTATCAGAATTTACATAGGCTAGATAGCTAGGGTTTAGCCATTATGATCTCGGGTAGATCAACTCTTGTAACCCCTATACTCATCAAATACAATCAAGCAGGAAGTAGGGTTTTACCTCCATCAAGAGGGCCTGAACCTGGGTAAACATCGTGTACCATTTGTCTCCTATTACCTTCGATCCTCAGATGCATAGTTCGGGACCCCTTACCCGAGATTGATCGGTTTTGACACCGACGTTGGTGCTTTCATTGAGAAATCCTTTGTGTTGTCGATGGAAGGATCGATGGCTCGCCTTGTCATTAGTGACGATATTACTTCTGGAAGGGCCCTAACTCTAGGACAGTTCCTCCATCTCGGCGGTTTTACCGTGGGCGCTCGCTCGGCTGTTAAGCCAATGGAGGCCCCCACCATCGCCAAACATCATCTTTGCATGAGCCTCGAAAACTCCGAAAAGATGGATCTAGCAGATGTCTCGTCCTTGAACGAGCTGCTAGATCGCATTGCCGTCCCGGGGGTCGCAACAGACTATGATCAGGTTGGGCTTAAACCCGATCAGAGGAAAATAAAGTCCCCGCCGATCACCCATCTGGTAGCGGTCGTTGAGGAACGAGCTAAGAATGCTTCTCCCCCTAAGTTAAGCACCAGCTATGTTCGGATTTCCGAGCCCTGCGAGCCGGATACCCATCCTCGGGAAGAGACTTCATGTCCCCTGAACATAGGATCAAGCATTAAGCCCGGAAGTCTTCAGGACCATGCTGATCCTGAACTGGTGACCTGGGAGACTCTTCAAACTCCGGATCCAATCGTGGGTCAGGCTTCGGATTTTAGCCCGCCCACCCACCACAAGCAATATTCCCCAAGTAATTCAGGGCCTCCAGACATATGTGACCTAATGTATGTACGGCAGCAACCTCAGGAAACGGTCCATCACTTCTGGGCCAGATTCCTCCTTGTTAAAAACAAGATTAAAGATTGCTGCAACGATGACCCGGTCTCAGTTTTTTGCCGTAACTGTACGGACGAGGGAATTCTCAATGCCCTTAACCGCCACCGCATATAGCACTTCATAGACTTGGTACACATAGTACAGAAGTACTGTGTGATGGAAAGCGCATGGAAAGCCCAGACAGCCCGATGGGAACCCCCTGCCTTTAAGCAAACCATCATACGGGCAAAACGGATACACCCTTACGAAACATCCGACCACAAGCCCGTTGAAAAGAAAAACAAACCCTTTATGGGATATAGAACCATCCTTGATGAACTGCTCGACAAGCCCTGTCAGATACATACAAAGCCGAGTACCGAACCAACGCATAGCCTTCGGGCATGTTGGGTACTCCGGCAAGTGGCTAAGAGCGGTGAGGCTATCCTCACCAGTACCACTCCGGCAAAGTATTCTTCGGAGGATGACGATGTCAACGTCTTTACGGTCTTTGAGACCTTTTCTTCAAATAATCGGCACAAATGGGCGCTCCGCGACCTCGCCGAAGTTAACCAAGTAACCGCTACAAACGCTTGGAGTGATACGGCCATAACTTTCGCCGCCGCCGACGAACCAAGGGCCTGATCAGTCCGAGCGCCAGCCGCCTTGGTCTTAAACCCAATTGTGGACGGCTTTCGACTTACCAAAGTGCTCATGGTCGGCGTTAGCGGACTTAACCTCATCTACGAAGATACGCTCGACAAAATGCAAATGGACAAGAGTCGCATCGAGCAAAGTAGTACCACCTTTCGAGGCATTATCCCCAGCCGGGAAGCGCGATGCTCGGAGAAAATTAAACTTGACGTAGTATTTGGCACGCCTGATAACTACAGGTCCAAATAGTTGCTCTTCCATGTGGCCCCTTTCAATAGCGGATATCACGCCCTTTTGGGGCGGGACGCCTTCGCAAACTTCCAAGCCATACCCCATTACGAGTACATGAAGCTTAAAATGCTAGGGCCCAACGGAGTAATCACTATCACCAGTGATCAGGATATAGCACTCCGTGCCGAAAACAAAACCACATCCTTGTCCCTCGAGGCACTATTCGAGGCCCTCGCGGACGAAGAGTTAAACACTCTGCGTTCCACAGTGGACAAAGACGATGTAATCCTCGACAAGAGGCCCAAATCCACATCTTTCAAACCAGCTGATGAAATAGTCAAATTTCAAGTGCACCCGACGGATCCAAACAAAACAACTTCCATTGTAGCACAACTGGATCCAACGATTGACGCCGCCCTACGATCGTTCGTACGCGAAAATTGGGACATCTTTGCCTGGCATCATTTGGACATGCCTGGAATCTCACGAAGACTAGCCGAGCATAGCCTCAACATAATAAAGGGGTTCAAACCAGTCAAGCAATGCTGCGGTGCTTTTTCGAGCCCAAACGACAAGCTATGGGCGAGGAGCTATCCAAACTACTTGAGGCCGGGTTCATTAGAGAAATCAAGCACCCAGACTGGCTAGACAACCTAGTCATGGTGCCGAACAAGGATAAATCCTGGCGCCTCTGCATCGATTTCAAAGACCTCAATAAGGCTTACCCTAAGGACCCCTTCCCACTGCCCCGCATTGACCAAATCATTGACGCGACAGCAGGACACGACTCATTGTGTTTCCTCGACGCATACTCTGGATACCATCAAATCAAGATGAAGGAGTTCGACCAGGCCGCAATGGAATTTATTACCCGTACGGGCCTTTCTGCTTCAACACTATGCCTTTCAGGCTAAAAAATGCTGGCTCCACTTACCACCGCATGATTTAAACATGTCTGGAAAAGCAAATTGGCAAGACAGTGGAGGCATATGTGGATGTAGTCATCAGGACTAAACATGTCGAATCATTGGTGGATGACCTACGCCTCACATTCGACAACCTCCGAACATATGACATACGACTCAACCCAGAAAAATGTGTCTTCGGCGTTCCCGCCGGGAAACTACTTGGGTTCATTGTTTCCAATAGAGGAATCGAAGCGAACCCAGCCAAAATCCAAGCCCTGTCACAATTGGCGATGCCAACAGACTTAAAGCAGGTCCAAAAACTAGCTGGGTGCATGGCAGCCTTGAGCCGCTTTATCTCCAGATTGGGAGAAAAGGCACTGCCACTTTATCGACTGCTCCGAGGCACCGACCACTTCGAATGGATGGATGTGGCCATAGCTGGATTGGAAGAAATAAAGACTTTGTTAGCAAGTAACCCAATCCTAGCCGCACCAAGTGTTGGCGAGCCTATGTTGCTCTACATATCCCTGACTCACCAGGTGGTGAGCGCCGTACTCACCGACGAACGAGAGGAAGAGGGACACAAATTCCCAATCCAAAAACAAGTGTACTATGTATTGGCGGTCTTTACACCATGCAAATCTCGATACCCACACTATCAAAAGATAGCATACACGGTCTTCATGGCATCCCGGAAGCTTCAGCACTACTTTCAAGAGTGTTCGATCACGGTGGCATCCGAAGTACCACTCAATGATATCCTAAATAATCGGGATGCCACTGGCCGCATAGCGAAATGGGCCATCGATCTCTTACCATTTGAAATAACATACAAGCCACGCCGAGCTATTAAATCTGAAGTGTTGGCCGACTTTATCGCCGAGTGGACGGAAGCCACACTCCATAAAGGGTACAGCAGATACTCCAACTGGACATGTACTTCGACGGCTCTAAAATGTTAGCCGGACTGGGGGCTGGCATCATCTTAACATCCCCTACAGGATACATAGTCCACTACGTGCTACAAATCATGTATACAGACTCCGACAATGCGGCCAAATATGAGGCACTCCTATATGGTCTCCGAATGGCTGTCTCTATGGGCATACAACGCCTAGAGGTGCATGGGGATTCAAACCTCACAATATCCGAAATAAATGGAGAATTCAATGCAAAAGACCCAAAGATGGCCGTCTACCGAAACACCGTGCTCAAAATATCAGCTCGGTTTGAAGGGCTCGAGTTCCATCACGTTGCTCGAAATAGTAATCACGCAGCGGATATCCTTGCTCGAATGGGCGCTAAGCGCGATCCCGTCCCGCCTAACACCTTTGTGCAAAGGCTCTTCAAGCCATCCATGGTATGGCAACGAGAGCGGAAATACTAGCCCGGAGCCGATCATACCCCCATCTGTCGAACACAATTATAATATCATCGGGGGCTCATGCACCGAAATAAAACATTTCGCTCATGTAATCATGGCCATCATTGCTCCATGGAGCGAACCCTTCCTAGCCTACCTTAATAGACAGGAACTCCCTGATGACCAGAATGAGGCCCGTCGCATAGTTCGACGCTCTAAGGCCTACAAAGTTCACGAAGGTGAACTCTACAAGAAAAGTACTATTGTAGTCCTTCAAAGATGCATCTCCGAAGAGGAGGGACGACAGCTTTTGGCTGAAATACATGCTGGTCTTGGTGGCCATCACGCTGCAGCTCGGGCCCTAGTAAGCAATGCCTTCCATACATTCTTTTGGTCAACGGCCTGAGCAGACGCACAGGACCTTGTACAGCGCTGTGTGGAATGTCAGCTTTTCGCCAATCAAAGTCATACACCACCTTAAGAACAATCCCCATCACTTGTCCCTTTGCGGTATGGGGGCTAGATATGGCCGGACCCCTTAAAGGGGGAAGCCACAAGAAGAAATACTTGCTGGTCATGGTGGATAAATTCACTAAGTGGATAGAGGCCAAACCAGTAAAAATGGCCGAAGCCGGGCCAGTGATCGACTTTATATCAGGTAGTACACCGTTATGGTGTCCCGCATAGCATCGTCACCGATAATGGCTCCAATTTCACAGCCGATGAGGTAAAAAATTGGTGTGGTAACTTGGGCATTAAGATCGATTACGCTTATGTATACCACCCTCAAACAAACGGTCAAGTCGAATGGGCTATGGCTTGATAATGAGCGGCATCAAACCCAGACTAGTGCGATCCCTACGGGAGTCAGAAAAACACTGGGTCGAGGAACTCGATTCCGTACTCTGGGGATTGCGGACCACGCCCAATCGCACGACCGGATACACACCCCTTTTTATGGTGTATGGCGCAGAGGCTGTCTTGCCCTGCGACATTATTCATGACTCACCTTGAGTATGCATGTATGAAGAGAGAGAAGCCGAGCTCGATCGGCATGACGACTTAGACGGCCTGGAGGAGGAGCGTGATATTGCAAGAGCCCGTTCTGCTTTTTATCAACAACAGGCTTGGAGATACCAAAGCACATAAGTGCGGGCCAAGACCTATAATGTCGGCAAACTCATTTTACGTCTCCCAGAGAAGAAGAAGGACAAGCTCAAACCAAAATGGCAGGGTCCCTTCATTATCGATGAAGTTCTCACAGGGGGCCCTATAGCCTTCGCAATGCATCAGATAATCGCCTAGAGCCGAATCCATGGAACGCTGCTCGGCTCCAAAGATTCTACGCATAAGTTTGGCCTGTTTCTTTTTCACCCTTTTCTTACCCTCTTCATTTCTTTTTTTCTTTCTTTTTGTTTTTATACAATTCCCAGGATATGTTCCGATAGGCCGAACACTTAAGGGGTACACATCCTAAAATGTATACACTCTCCATGACTGGGGGCTTCTTTAATCGAAGCATATTATTATTAAAAGTCTGGAGCTCACAATTTGTACGTCGTTTGTTCGTATACACTTCTTTTGCCATTATATGCACCTTTTAGTTTTGTCCAAGCTGGGTTGCCTCGCTCCTGTGTTTATGCCCTACGTTCCCGATTGTTCGGCTAGGGCATAAAGGGAGCACCTCTGTGATTGTTACAACTGGGTATTCCGGACCTGTAGCTCAGACGGGTGAAGCCGAAAGCTAGCATTCTTAAGAGAATAATTGGTCGGCAATCAAACGATAGATTGTTACATTCTTGTAACTCTTCAAAAATACAAGACAGTTTTCCGTACTACGGACCAAAGCCCAGACACGCATAATTAAAGAATGCCAACCCAAGGAAAGGAACCCTTAACAGAACTATTCTCCTTGGAAGATGTTTCTTACATATGTAATATAACATACCTCCCAAACTAAATTTTTTTGTCTGTTCGAGCACAATGACTGGGTTGCCTAGTTTCCGGACATAGTGAATGCTTCTTTTCATTCCAAAATAGTGTCCTGAAACACTCCACCATTTTGGTGCGGAGGTTAAAGCCAAAAGTGTGTGATGACAAACTTTTCACATGTTAGGTTGAAGATACAGGTTGATCATAAAGTACATTAATACAATGAATCAAATACCTACTCCTTATGTATTCCATCTATTAGACTGTCTAACCTACAGTCTTCCTGCAAATATTTCGTAGCTATCATTACTTGGTCATACACCAAATTCAATGGAATTCTTTCCTGTTTGGTCCCTGCGGTCCCACTCGGGCCATATGATTTGGATCTAGCTTGGTGAAGCGTGTTTTCACCATATCCCAGGCTTCTGGTGCACCTTCACGGAAGGCGGACGTCTTCCATAGCTCAAAGCAGCGCCAGGCACCTTTGCACAGGTTTGCCAAGCCCTCCATACTTTCTGGAGGGGTATCATATGGCCATAAAGCCTTGACCATACTCCTCATAGCTTTCTGGGCCCGAGCATGTACCATGGACAGTTTCTTCCGCACGTCGCCTTGAAATCGAGATACTTGTTCTTCTAGCCGACCAGTTAATAGACCTGCAGCAACAAAGTTATGACATTCCGAACTATGGACTAAACATGAGCCCCTATGGTGCTTTTAAAAAGACATTCCGAACATGCCGCCCTTCAACTTCTCATTTTCTTTCTGGGCGGCCGATAACTGAGCCTTTAAGCTCTCTATCTGTTCGGATTGTTTGTCTTTTTCCTCCTCGTGTTTTTTCTTCTCGGACATACTCATTGCCCCTTTTTCATTTCCGCCAGTTCGGTGATGACGACATTTAGCTGCGTGTAGTTTGTCTTCAGCTCCTGGGATAGCGCAGTATACTTCTCTTTGAGAACCTGCAGGTCATATCGATCCTTAAATTGGTTTGCTTCACCGCTTCAAGTCTCGGGGGCTACTGGCATACGACTACCAAAATTGCATAAACTTTTACCTGTATATCCTTTGAGAATAGCTGAGTGACTCCGGCAAGTCCGTCTCGAGCGGCTCGGATATATGCATCCACCGAACCGAGTCCGATAAATTCGTGCCCGGAAAAGGCCGGAGCGCGCATGGCCTCTTTCAATTGACGGTGATTCATCACGCTCTCCACCTCAGAATTCATGACAGATACGTCATTCGAATCCTCATGAGGCGGCGAAACTGGCATTGCATCTTCCCTCATCCTAGTTAGCGAGTCCGGCACCGGATTGGCTGACATTCGGCTAGCAGGGCATTTTCCCATAGTCTGCCGCATGTTTCTCCTCAAATCAAGGATAAAGAGAGACTTTAAACAATCTGAACTTGTGCCTAGGCAAGTATTAAGCGGGCATACCTCTTGGAAGACTGTGAGGTTTCTACGGCGCTCCTGGCCTCCTTTTGTTTTGAACGACTACCCTGCATAGGGTCCGCCCTTGAGGAGGTGCGGTCTGCCGAGCGCCGATCCTATTAAGTCTGGATCGGTATAATGAACAAAGCTGCAAGTAGGGACTTCTTTTTAAAAGGGACCTTCAAATACTTACGATGGAGAAGGGATAGGGGCGGGGGTAGTCGGTGGTGATAGCCACTTCTGAGCCGTCAAGGATCGCTTGATAAAATACCCCATCGTCAAACTCTATGTATATATCCGGATCCTCGCGGAAGCCAGGGTCTCCGTCGCGATTGTGATCCTATGGATGTGGGGCAGGACAGTGAACGTCCTCGATCATCTTCCTCCATGACTGTTTTAACAAAGAACAAATTGGATTAGCATGTTGTGACATCAATTAGGCAGCACAAGCAATCGAAATCTTACCCATTCAATGGGGTTGTACATGGAGTAACCTTCCCGACAGTTTAAGCGGAGGAAGTCTTCCTTTTCTCCCTTGTATAGATCGGTCAAGATCACGGCCAGTTCGGTCGGGGTATCCGGACCCTTGCTTCTGTAACGAGACGCGTCGTTTTCTCTGTTGTAGCACCATAAAAGGAGTTACTCTGGACTAGAGAGTCTTGACGCATCTTTTTATCGCAATGGCCATAACCTCGATTATCAAGAGCTTGGTATTGGCCAATAACCTGACCTTGCCGACTAACCTTTTTATTTCCGCACTGTCCTCCTCCTTGGGACTTCGGGGGTGCTAGTTGAGGCGCTTCCTTAGAGGAGCGCTAGAAAATTTAGGAAGGCCGCGCCGAACTGGGTTCGGCAATGGGACTTCATCCATATAAAAGCACTCCGAAGACCACTGTGGGTATATCTCTTTGGGAGGTCCAACGAGGTATCCATATCCGGCTATACGCCATACTTCGGCACGAGTACCACCCACTTCAAATATAGAGCCTCCTCGATGGCGAGGAATGAGGCAAAAGAACTTTCTCCATATTTCAAAATGGGCCTCAATGCCTAAGAACAGTTTGCAGAGGGCAACAAAACCTGAGATGTGCAGAATTGAACCTGGGGTAAGGTTGTGCAGTTGAATACCATAAAATTCCAATAGACCCCTGAGAAAGGGATGAATTGGAAATCCTAGGCCCCGCAACAGGAATGGGACAAATCACACTGAGGGAGTCCTGGATTAGGGGGTATCCTGACAGCCGGACTATATCCTTTGGCCGGACTGTTGGACTATGAAGATACAAGATTGAAGACTTCGTCTCGTGTCCGGATGGGATTCTCTTGGCGTGGAAGGCAAGCTTGGCGATACGGATATGTAGATCTCCTTCTGTTGTAACCGACTTTGTGTAACCCTAGCCCCCTCTGGTGTCTATATAAACCGGAGGGTTTAGTTCGTAGGACAACAACAATCGTACCATAGGCTAGCTTCTAGGGTTTAGCCTCTACGATCTCGTGGTAGATCAACTCTTGTAATACTCATATTCATCAAGATCAATCAAGCAGGAAGTAGGGTATTACCTCCATAGAGAGGGCCCGAACACAGGTAAACATCGTGTCCCTTGCCTCCTGTTACCATCCGCCTTAGACGCACAGTTCGGGACCCCCTACCCGAGATCCGCCGGTTTTGACACCGACATTGGTGCTTTCATTGGGAGTTCCACTGTGTCGTCACTGAAAGGTTCGATGGCCCCTTCGATCATCGACAATGTTGCGGTCCAGGGTGAGGTTTGTCTCCCCGGACTGTCTTCGTGTTCGGCGGCTTCGCACTGCGGGCCAACTCATTTGGCCATCTGAAGCAGATCGATAGCTACGCCCCTGGCCATCAGGTCAGGTTTGGAAACTTGAATTACACTGCCGATATCCGCGGAGACTTGATCTTGGGCGGATTCGCCCATGCCGTGTGCCGCATTTATCACGATTTAGCACGATATAGCTCCGCCGTCGGACGGTGTTCGGGAGATCACGCCAGCAACTACTTCTGCCTCTAGTCCGGAGCAGATCGCGCCATCCAAGGACCGGAGGATAGACTCCACCACGGAGGGCACACCCTCAGTGGCGATAGAGCCAAATACTGACCTTACCCTTCACGAGAGCCGTGTCGCCGAACTGCTGGACTCGTCCTCGGCCACGGACTCCGTACCACCCGCGCCCATACCTATCGAATTCGATTGGGCGCCGATCATGGAGTTCACCTCCGCAGATATCTTTCAGCACTCGCCCTTCAGCGACATACTGAACTCATTGAAATCTCTCTCCCTGTCTGGAGAACCTTGGTCGAACTATGTCCGGCTAGAGTGGGATGCGGACGACGAAGAAATTCAATCCCAACCCACCACCCACTTAGTAGCCACTGTCGACGATTTAACCGACATGCTCGATTTCGACTCTGAAGATATCGATGGTATGGACATCGATGCCGGAGACGAACAGGAACCACTGCCCACAGGGCACTGGACCGCCACCTCTCCATATGATATATACATGGTGGATACACTGATACGTCTCCAACGTATCTATAATTTTTGATTGCTCCATGCACTATTATCTATTGTTTTGGACTATATTGGGCTTTATTTTCCACTTTTATATTACTTTTGGGACTAACCTATTAACCGGAGGCCCAGCCCAGAATTGCTGTTTTTTGCCTACTTCAGTGTTTCGAAGAAACGGAATATCAAACGGAGTCCAAACGGAATGAAATCTTCGGGAACGTGATTTTCTCATCAGATAAGATCCAGGAGACTTGGACCCTCGGTTAAGAAAGGAGGGAGGCGGCCACGAGGGTGGAGGACGCCCCCCCTAGGGCGCGCCCCCTGCCTCGTGCCCCCCCGAAGCTCCACCGATGTACTCCTTCCTCCTATATATACCTACGTACCCCCAATAGATCAGATACGGAGCCAAAAACCTAATTCCACCGCCGCAACTTTCTGTATCCACGAGATCCCATCTTGGGGCCTGTTCCGGAGCTCCGCCGGAAGGGGAATCCACCATGGAGGGCTTCTACATCATCATCATAGCCTCTCTGATGAAGTGTGGGTAGTTTACTTCAGACCTTCAGGTGCATAGTTAGTAGCTAGATGGCTTCTTCTCTCTTTTTGGATCTCAATACAATGTTCTCCCCCTCTCTCGTGGAGATCTATTCGATGTAATCTTGTTTTTCGGGTGTGTTTGTTGAGACCGATGAATTGTGGGTTTATGATCAAGATTATCTATGAGCAATATTTGAATCTTCTCTGAATTCTTTTTATGTATGATTTGTTATCTTTGCAAGTCTCTTCGAATTATCCGTTTGGTTTGGCCAACTAGATTGGTAGTTCTTGCAATGGGAGAAAATCTTAGCTTTGGGTTCAATCTTGCGGTGTCCTTTCCCAGTGACAGTAAGGGCAGCAAGGCACATATTGTATTGATGCCATCGAGGATAACAAGATGGGGTATTTATCATATTGCATGAATTTATTCCTCTACATCATGTCATCTTGCTTAATGCGTTACTCTGTTTTCATTAACTTAATACTCTAGATGCATGCTGGATAGCGGTCGATGAGTGGAGTAATAGTAGTAGATGCTGGAGGAGTCGGTCTACTTGTTTCGGATGTGATGCCTATATACATGATCATACCTAGATATTCTCATAACTATGCTCAATTACATCAATTGCTCAACAGTAATTGCTCACCCACCGTAAAATACTTATGCTCTTGAGAGAAGCCACTAGTGAAATCTATGGCCCCCGGGTCTATTTTCATCATATTAGTCTTCCTACGCTTTATTATTGCTTTGCTTTTTTACTTTGCCTTTTATTTTACTTCGCATCTTTATACCAAAAATACCAAAAATATTATCTATCATCTCTATCAGATCTCACTCGTAAGTGACCATGAAGGGATTGACAACCCCTATTCGCGTTGGTTGCGAGGAGTTATTTGCTTTGTGTAGGTACGAGGGACTTGCACGTGGCCTCCTACTGGATTGATACCTTGGTTCTCAAAAACTGAGGGAAATACTTACGCTACTCTGCTGCATCATCCTCTCCTCTTCGGGGAAAACCAATGCAAGCTCAAGACGTAGCATACACCCAAAGAAGGCAATGGCGACAAGACAACGGAGGACGACCCCTCCAAGAAGCAACCCCAGCGCCGGCGTCAGAGGCGCCGCTCTAAGTCTCGCCACAACAAAAGCGGTGATACTGGCACATGAGATAACAGTACTCCGGACAGTGCCGAAGATGATGAAAATCCCCTCCAGAAGAATCAAGAGCCGGAGGATGAACAAGCCATCCCTCCTAAGAGAGCGGCAGAGGGAGAAACGGAGGACGACAACTATATGCCTCCCTCCAAAGATGAAGCGAGCCTCGACGACGAAGAATTTGTCGTGCCTGAGGATAACGTCGAGCAGGAGCGCTTTAAGCGCCGACTTATTGCCACAGCAAACAGCCTGAGGAAAAAGGAGCAACAACTTCGAGCTGATTAGGATCTGCTAGAAGATAGATGGACTGAAGTCCTTGCGGCTGAGGAGTACGAACTCCAACGCCCTTCCAGAGGTCACCCGCTGCTCGACAAGGCTGATCGGCCACCCGTGGCGAGATAGATAGAGAGGCAGTACGGCCTGAAAATCAGCCTACACCTCGCCGCCATTCAAACAAACATACCAAGGCAATGGGAAATACGCGAGACCTGCGAGACGTATTGGAAGACAGGGCAAAACACGCTAAATCGATCTATGGATCACGGGGCCATGCCCCTACAAGGGACGGTGACCGCCTCGCGGATCTGATAAAAGCAATTCCGGACGGGCCGAATACAGCAGGCAGGACTCGTATGAGCTTCGTCGCGACATAGCCCAGCACAGAGGTGCGGCACACCCCCTATGCTACACCAACGAAGTAATGGAGCATGAATTCCCAGAAGGTCATAAACCTGTAAATATCGAATCATATGATGGTACAACAGATCCCGCGGTATGGATTGAGGACTCCCTCCTCCACATCCACATGGCCCGCGGTGATGATCTACATGCCATCAAGTACCTCCCATTAAAACTCAAAGGACCAGCTCGGCATTGGCTGAATAGCCTGCCAGCAGACTCCGTCGGCTGTTGGGAGGATCTAGAAGACGCATTTCTCGACAATTTCCAGGGCACTTATGTGCGACCACCAGACGCCGATGACTTGAGCCACATAATTCAGCAGCCAGGGGAATCGGCCAGGCAATTCTGGACACGGTTCCTAACAAAGAAAACCCAGATTGTCGACTGTCCGGATGTAGAAGCCTTAGCGGCATTCAAGCACAACATCCGTGACGAGTGGCTCGCCCGGCACCTCGGCCAGGAAAAGCCGAAAACAATGGCAGCCCTCACGGCACTCATGACCCGCTTTTGCGCGGGAGAGGATAGCTGGCTGGCTCGTAGCAATAACATATCAAGGAACCTTGGCACTTCGGATACCAAGGACAGCAACGGCAGGTCACATCGCAGCAAACACAAGCGCCGCAGCAACGGTGATAACGCCAAAGACACGGCAGTCAATGCCGGATTCAGAGGCTCTAAATCCGGACTACATACTCGATCGCTCGTGTCAAATACACGGCACCCCCGATAAGCCAGCCAATCACACCAACAGAGAATGCCGGGTGTTCAAGCAGGCCGGCAAGTTAAATGCCGAAGACAAGGACAAGGGGCTGCACAGCGATGATGAGGAGGAGCCATGGCCGCCGAACACGGGAGGACAGAAGAGGTTCCCCCCACAAGTGAGGACAGTAAACATGATATACGCAACCCACATCCCCAAAAGGGAACGGAAGCATGCACTAAGAGACGTATACGCGATGGAGCCCGTCGCCCCAAAGTTCAACCCGTGGTCCTCTTGTCCGATCACATTTGATCGTAGGGACCACCCCACGAGTATCCGTCATGGCGGATATGCCGCATTGGTCCTAGACCCAATCATCGACGGATATCACCTCACTCGAGTCCTTATGGGCGGCGGCGGCAACTGAACTCGCTTTACCAGATACGGTCGCAAAATGGGTATAGACCCCTCGAGGATCAAACCCACCAAAACGACCTTTAAAGGCGTTATTCCAGGTGCAGAGGCCCATTGTACGGGCTCAATCACACTGGAAGTGGTCTTCGGATCTCCGGACAAGTTCCGAAGTGAGGAGTTAATCTTCGACATCGTCTCGTTCCATAGCGGCTATCACGCACTGCTCGGGTGCACCGCATTTGCAAGATTCAATGCGGTACCGCATTACGCATACCTCAAGCTCAAGATGCCAGGACCTAGGGGGGTCATCACAGTCAATGGAAACACAGAACGCTCGCTCCGTACGGAGGATCACACTGTGGCCCTCGCAGCAGAAGCACAAAGCAGCCTTTTGAAGCAATCCACCAGTTCGGCGATCAAGCCCCTGGACACCGTCAAGCGCGACCGGAATAACCTGCAACAGGATCGCCTGGCACGCTCAGAGCTCGCCTAGCAATTCGGCCCCCGCCCTAGTCTTAGTACAACGGCAAAGTTCGTCCCACGCGTGCATAACTACACATTGAAAATACCATGGGTATAGGCGGGGGCACGATCACGGCGTGTCCCACAATGCGGTTTAACCGCACTAGGGGCTTACTACCTTCATCACTCTCTCTCTTTCAGGACTCTACTCTCTAGAGGCCTTGTCCGGTAGTACGGTAGCCGGACACATGATACAACACCCAAGGAGGCAGGAAGCTACGTCGTACAACGGAATCCCCAGGTAGTCTCTGATAACGAGATAAATACCTATTTTAAGATACCAGTCCGCATCTTGCCCTTGGATGGAACAAGTCAAATAGTCCTATTGTTTGCTTACCGCACCAATTGTATCAGTATGCTTTAACGCATTTCTTAAATAAACAATGCATAGTACTAGTCTATTATTGCATCCTATATTCTTTTATATATATGCTTATCTATGACAATCAGCACCCATTACATCGTGGTACGCCAATACGCCAGGGGCTTCCGTATACCCATAATTCGGCGTGAGAAGTCTGAACACTTTCGACAGTGCGGCACCCCGAAATTATAGCATTATATGCATCAGCTCCGAATCATGTCTTGGGTCAATAGTTCGGTTTGCCCGGCTCCCATGTTTTGGTACCTTACGTTCCGCTTTATCGGCTAAGGTAGCACTGGGAGAACTACTGCGATTGTGCCCCAGTTCTTCTGGCTGTCATGATGAGGCGAGAGCTGGTCACTGTTGGAGAGGTCTCAAGTCCCTAAAGACTTTTTCCGCTTCGGGTGAGGAGACGGCATGTTCCGTCTTAGGCGTGTATAGTGCCCCAAATTCGGCTTTCCGAAGACTAGGGGCTTCGCCAAAATTTAAAATTGTAGACTTCTATGGCTAAGTGAGAGCGACAAAGCATTATAGTGCAATTGCCCGGTTTGTTGCGCTGAACACCTCCCTTGAAGGACCCAAGAATGGGAAAAAGAGTGCTCAGATTTATCCTGAACTCCCCAACACTAGTTGCATGGGGGCAGAAGTTGACGACTAGAAACTCTCAGAATTTATAAACGGCCGCACAGAAGGTAATATTTTAAATACAGAAGTGTTGCATAACGAACATGAACTAGTTTTCATAAATACAAGGATCACGTGAGCAAGTTCATTCAAAGATTACATCTTTGGTACCTTTGCCCGCCACGAGACGGGCACCCTTCAGGACACTTTCATAAAACATTTCGGGGTGGCGATGCTCCTTGACCTGCGGTGGCCCCTCCTTCACCAGCTTTTCGGTGTCCATCTTCGCCCAGTGCACCTTTGCACGAGCAAGAGCCTTGCGTGCACCTTCGATGTAGACGGACCGCTTGATGACTTCCAGCCGTGGGTAGGCATCTACAAGCCGCCTCACCAGGCCGAAGTAGCTGTTGGGAAGGGAATCCCCAGGCCACATCCGGACTATCAGGCCCCTCATGGCCTGTTCGGCCGCCTTGTGGAGCTCGACCAGTTGCTTCAGCTGGTCGCTCTCGGGCATCGGGTGTTCGGTCCCAGTATACTGGGACCAGAACAACTTCTCCGTCGAGCTTCCCTCCTCGGCCTGGTAGAACTCCGCGACATCAGACACACTACGGGGCAGATTTGCGAACGCTCCTGGAGAGCTCCGATCTCGGGTAAGTAAAAGGAAATTTTCTTTCGCATGCCTACTTTGCATAATAAATTCCTTACCCGCCGCTATCTTTTTCACCGCCTCAACTTCCTAGAGGGCCTTATGAGCTTCGGCCCAGGCATTTTTTGCACTTTCGAGGGCCTAGGCAAGCTCGGACTCTCGCGTCCTCAAGTCAAGCTCCAGGGACTCATGCTTCTTGACGAGCACCTGGAGCTCTTGCTGCACCTCACCTACCCGGGCTTCGTGTCTTTCTCTCTCAATGCGCTCCTTGGCCGCTTTTTTTTCGGCCTCGGACAGCGCCTTCTTGAGGGTCGCCACTTCGGTCGTGGCCCTTGGCAAAATTCATGATGATCCTATTATTCTGCAACCAACCCTTTCTTTTTTCATATTGACAAGGTATTGCTTACCTTTGTTCTCCTCGAGCTGCCTCTTGGCAAGGCCAAGCTCTTCCTTGGATCGCTCAAGGTCCTGCAGTTGTGCGGCGACCTCCGCAAAGACATGCGGCAATGCCGCCAGGAAGCCTGCAGATTCACATAGACATACTATAATTAGACTCCTGCGATTATTATTCGATCCTCTATTTGGCTTTTCTTCGCGAACGCCAAACAGAGCATCAGGGGCTACTGTCTATGTGGTGATATTTCCCTATAATTTAATTACTTACCTCAAAGCCTGTTAGGAGGCTGGCGCAAGCTTCAGTTAGTCTGCTTTTGGCGGACTGAACCTTCTCCATCACCGCACTCATGATAGTGCGGTGCTCTTCGTCGATGGAAGTGCCGTGGAGCGCTTCCAGCAAGTTGTCCGGTGCCTCTGGATGGACATAGGTCACCGACACGGGCGGCTTGCCCCTCTTCGCAGGGAGTCGCCTGACAGAATTCGGAACCAATGAAGGTTCCGGCGCGGTGTTTGGCTGTAGGCCGAACTCGGAGCCCATGGGAGTCTCGCTCCCTTTGCGCCCAGGGTCCAGGCGCCTCCAGGACTACCTCCCCCCGGCTCGGTGCCCTTTGAGACAACACCTCGGCATTGTCCATAGGGCGAGGGGTGGAGGCGGTCAGAAGTGAATCAATATTCATATCCGACGGGTCCAAAGAACCATCCGACGAAGATACGTTGATATGGGCTCGTGACGGACTGCATAATTGTGTTCGGCGTGATCAGAAGCAGTGCGATAAAATATATCAAGAATTATTATGGTATCCGTATACTTATGACTTCGCCAGGGGCTTGTCCCTGGGCAACCACTCGTCGTCGCTGTGGGCGGCGGTCGTGGAGCAGTCCGGAAGAAGGGTCCTTCCTTTCTTGGACCCATCGGCCTCCCCGGTTGGGGCGGCCTTCCTTTTCTTGTCTCCCCCGGCTGGGGGAGAACTTTCCTGTTCCTCCTCGTTGTCATGGGAGGAGTGCACCTCGGAGGGTTCGGACGACGAGTCCAACACAACCTTGCGCCGGAGACCTTGTCGGGTCCCCGTGGCCTTCTTTTTGGCCGTATTCGCTAGCACCTCGTAAGGTGTCGGAGTCAGCATCTCCATCAGGAGAGCGTCTGCTGGATCTTCGGGCAGGGGGGCAGGGCAGTCAATCCGCTCAGCCGTCTCCACCCAGTCCTGTCAAAGGCATGAGGGCTTAGATCCTGCATATGATTAAACTGAGGAAATTAAACATCTTGTGATGTGTAAAAACCTACCGGATTGGCGAGGCGCTTTGCGCCGAGTCCGCTGTCCTCGGTAAGGGGAGGAGGTACCTCGGCGCCTTTAAACAACACTTTCCAGACATCCTTGTGCGTCGTGTCGAAAAGCTCCTGCAGCTTCTGGTACTCGGCCGGGTCGAACTCCCACAAATTGAATACCCGTAGTTGACACGGAAGGATCCGGCGGAAGAGCATGACCTGGACCACATTGACAAGCTTGATTTTCTTGTTCATCATGTTCTTGATGTAGGTCTGGAGTCCGGTCAGCTCTACCGGGTTACCCCAGGACAGGCCCTTCTCTTTCCAGGAGGTGAGCCGCGTGGGGATTCCGGATCGGAAATCGGGGGCCGCCACCCAGTTGGTGTCGCGCGGCTCGGTGATGCAGAACCACCCCGATTGCCACCCCTTTATGGTCTCCACAGACGAGCCCTCGAGCCATGTGACATTGGGCATTTTGCCCACCATGGCGCTGCCGCATTCCGCTTGCTGGCCGCCTACAACCTTCGGCTTGACATTGAAGGTCTTCATTCACAGTGTCAAGTGGGGCTGGATGCGGAGGAAGGCCTCGCATTACCCACGATAAATGCCGAGATGTTGAGGATGAAGTTCGTGGCCAGGTCATGGAAGTCCAGCCCATAGTAGAACATGAGGCCGCACACGAATGGGTGGAGAGGAAATCCCAGTCCGCGGACGTAGTGGGTGAGGAAGACTACCCTCTCGTAAGGTTCCGGGGTAGGGACGATCTGCCCCGCGTCGGGCAGCGCTGGCGATGTCCGCGGACCAAGTATCCGGCTCCCCGCAGCTTCTTGATGTCCTCCTCCGTGACGGAGGATTTCATCCACTTGCCTCCCGCTCCAGACATGATTGGAGCGGTTTGAGGGGAAATGGTGCAAGCTTGGGCGTTGGAGCTCGAGTGCGCAAGAATGGATATGCGAGAGGGAAGAAGGCTGGGTGAAAAAGGTAAAGTCCTTATCCCTTTATAAAGGCGGACGAAACTATGCGCCCCCACTTGCCTAGTAAAACTCGCTAGATCCCCAAGCGCCGTAATTGATGGCGCGGTTGGGTTCCCCACGTCCGTATTGATGAGAATCCTGTGATAAGGGGACACGATCTCTGCTTCGACAAGACGTGCCTAGGAAACTGCCTCGCGATATGTGCGGTGGCTGGTTCTGAAAAATGGTTCGAATAATGACCGGGCCGTGGTGTGATTTCATGCTATCATGCGTCGGCAGATTAGATTTGTGGAAATATTATTCTCTCTACGATGGTATGTGGAACTTGTTTGGTAGAGCCGGACACTATCCTTGTGTTCAAGATCTTCAATGGAGTATTCAGAGGAGGAACCCGCCTTGCAATGCCGAAAACAATCTGCGCGCCGGACTCATCGTCATCGAAGCCTAGTTCAGGGGCTACTGAGGGAGTCCTGGATTAGGGGGTATCCGAACAGCTGGACTATATCCTTTGGCCGGACTGTTGGACTATGAAGATACAAGATTGAAGACTTCGTCTCATGTCCGGATGGGACTCTCTTGGCGTGGAAGGCAAGCTTGGCGATACGGATATGTAGATCTCCTTCTGTTGTAACCGACTCAGGTAACCCTAGCCCCCTCCGGTGTCTATATAAACTGGAGGGTTTTGTCCGTAGGACAACAACAATCATACCATAGGCTAGCTTCTAGGGTTTAGCCTCTACGATCTCGTGGTAGATCAACTCTTGTAATACTCATATTCATCAAGATGAATCAAGCAGGAAGTAGGGTATTACCTCCATAGAGAGGGCCCAAACCTGGGTAAACATCGTGTCCCTTGCCTCCTGTTACCATCCGCCTTAGATGCACAGTTTGGGACCCCCTACCCGAGATCCACCGGTTTTGACACCGACACACACCCTCTCCTCCTTATTGGGGTTGGGGAAATTTTCAGCCATCACGTCATTGCCGATTGAGGCCAATCCCACTCGAATAGAAACTAGATTTGCGAGGGGAAGATAGCCCTGCATCTAGAGTCGACTCAACTAGAGATGATGCACCGAGCAGCTCTGCCAATCGCCCTCTTGAGGGCCATGGGGGTGCGAAGAAGAGCCTGGGGCGCTGGCCACGTTGGAAGGCTTTTTTGTGGCTAATCTTGACGTTTCTTCTTTGCGCGATGTGGGATGGCATTTGGGGATCTAACCTCCTTATATAGATCCCGCCCGTGCGTGATAAGGGGTTTATTTGCAAAAAGTTATGGACGATTCACATTCGCCCGGTGCGTGGAAATTTAGGCGACAATAGGAAGGAATTATAAAGGCAGAACGTGGAGGTTAAAACTAGATTATCGTCAATCTGAAGTATGATGAAGAACCCGCCTTGCAAAGCCGAAGACATAAGCCGGATACTACATCGTCATTGAAGGCAGGTTTGGGGGCTACTGAGGGAGTCCTGGATTTGGGGGTCCTCATATGTCCGGCATATTCTATATGGGCCGGATTGATGGGCCATGAATATACAAGGCAGAAGGCCTTGCCCCCGTGTCCGGATAAGACTCTCCTATGCGTGGATGGCAATATTGGTATTCGGATATGTAATTTCCTTCCTCCGTGAATCGACTCTGTACAACCCTAGGCCCCTCCGGTGTCTATATAAACCGAAGGGATTAGTCCGTAGAGGCTATCATAATTTACATAGGCTAGGTAGCTAGGGTTTATCCATTACGATCTCGAGGTACATCAGCTCTTGTAAACCCTATACTCATCAAAGACAATCAAGTAGGAAGTAGGTTTTTACCTCCATCAAGAGGGCCCGAACCTGGGTAAACATCGTGTCCCCTTTGTCTCCTGTTACCTTCGATCCTCAGACGCACAGTTCGGGACCCCCTACCCGAAATCGTCCGGTTTTGACACCGACAATGTGGCAAACAGCAGCCACTTAATCACTTTGGAGCTTGACACCGCACCGATCGACGACGTGCGTCGAGGTGAGGTGGTGTGGTGAGGTGGTTCTACCTTCGCGAGTCCCGGCAGGTCCTACCGGGATGGCTTGGAGGTTTGCTTCCGAGGGTGACCCCCGTCCTTGCTAGGCTTGCCTGCCCGGCAATGGAGGTTTTCCCTTAGCAGTATCTTGATCCTCTAGCTAGTCTTGGCCTTCTTGTGCTGCATGTTGGCCCTTCGAAGAACTGATTCCTTGTGCTCCATTCTGTCCTTGGTGTAGTGATCTTGTTCTTGTGCCTGTGGGATTAATCGTCCGTGCACGAGTCAAGGGAAAATATATACCCGTGTTTATGTTCCCCGACACCATCTATATTTTTTAGATTCTGGGGTTTTCTTATTCTCTTGTTATATCTCTATGCAAATCCCGTGTTGTTATCAATCCACCAAAAAGGGGGAGATTGTTAGGGCATATCTCTCTCTAAGTGCTTTTATTGTTTGATGACAATGCAGTTGCGGACTAATCGTGTGCGTTGGGCATTTCACATATTCATTCAATGGAACGAGATGATTTATTCCCCTCGGAGCTCAAAGTGAAGATGGTGTGGTTCTCTTTCGTTTCAATCTTGGTGGACTTGAGTCATAGGAGATACCGTACTATCAAGAGGGGTTCCGTATCAGAAAGGCTAGGGTGGAATCAACACGTAAACATCTCTTTCACACCCCTAGCTCCTTCCCTCATCCTTGCAGTATACTTGTTATCGTGGAAGTGGCATAAGGGAGGCGCCAGCGGTAGTACCGCTAGGCCGGAGCGGCAGTACCGCTGAAAGCCACAAGCGGTAGTACCGCTGTTTCACAGCGGTAGTACCGCCCATGGCCACAAGCGGTAGTATGGCTCCAGTTCGGCACTAGTACCGCCTCGACTTGAGACCTGCGTCTCGTGTCGGGTTCAGTGGCAGTAGCAGTGGTAGTACTGCGCCTACTATCGCTACTAGTGCCACGCAGTGGCCCTCTCCTCTCCCCCTTCTCCCTTAGGCATTGTGCATGGTCGCAGCAGTAGTACCACTGCCACCAGCGGTAGTACCGCTCGTAGCAGGCTGAATGAGGGTATAACGGTTGGATCCCCCCCCCCACTATATAAGGGTGTCTTCTTCCTCAAGAGGACCTACATCTTTCCCCCCAAGCTCCATTTTTGCTCCAAAGCTCATTTTCGCTCGGTCTCTCTCCCTAGCCAATCAAACTTGTTGATTTTATAGGGATTGTTTGAGAAGGCCCCGATCTACAGTTCCACCTAGAGAAATTTGATTCCCCCCACTAATCCCTTGTGGATCTTGTTACTCTTGGGTGTTTGAGCACCCTAGACGGCTGAGGTCGCCTCGGAGCCACATTCCATTGTGGTGAAGCTCCGTGGTATCATTGGGAGCCTCCAATCAAGTTGTGGAGATTACCCCAACCTTGTTTGTAAAGGTTCGGTCGCCACCTGCAAAGGCACCATTAGTGGAATCACGGCATCTCGCATTGTGTGAGGGCGTGAGGAGAATACGGTGGCCCTAGTGGCTTCTTGGGGAGCATTGTGCCTCCACACCGCTCCAACGGAGACGTACTTCCCCCAAAAGGAAGGAACTTTGGTAACACATCCTCGTATGCACCAGCTCCACTTGTGGTTATCTCTTCCCTTTACTTTGTACAAGCTATTGTTGTGTTGTATCCTTTGCTTGCACTTGTTGTTGTTGTTGTTGTTGTTGTTGTTGCTTGCATCATATAGGATGCTCACCTAGTTGCACATCTAGACAACCTATTTGTTGCTAAACCTAATTTTGTTAAGAAAAGCTAAAAATTGGTAGTTGCCTATTCACCCCCCCTCCTAGTCAACCATATCGATCCTTTCAACTTCATTATGAATCATTTGATGCTTGCGAACCATGCGACAAGGGCAAGATGACTAAAACTCCGTTCTCCGGAACAATGGAGCGAGCTAATGACTTATTGGAAATAATACATATTGATGTATGCGGTCCAACGAGTTTTGAGGCACGCGGCGGGTATCATTATTTTCTGACCTTCACAGATGATTTGAGTAGGTATGGGTATATCTACTTGATGAAACACAAGTCTGAAACATTTGAAAAGTTCAAAGAATTTCAGAGTGAAGTGGAGAATCATCGTAACAAGAAAATAAAGTTTCTATGATCTGATCGTGGAGGCGAATATTTGAGTTACGAGTTTGGCCTTCATTTAAAATAATGTGGAATTGTTTCACAACTCACACCACCTGGAACACCATAGTGTAATGGTGTGTTCGAACGTCGTAACCATACTTTATTGGATATGGTGCGTTCTATGATGTCTCTTACCGATTTACCACTATCATTTTGCGGTTATGCATTAGAGACAACTGCATTCACGTTAAATAAGGCACCATCAAAATCCGTTGAGACGACACCGTATGAACTATGGTTTGGCAAGAAACCTAAGCTGTCGTTTCTTAAAGTTTAGGGTTGCGACACTTATGTCAAAAGGCTTCAGCCTGATAAGCTCGAACCAAAATCGGAGAAGTGTGTCTTCATAGGATACGCTAAGGAAATAATTGGGTACACCTTCTACCATATATCTGAAGGCAATATCTTTGTTGCCAAGAATGGAATCTTTCTAGAGAAGGAGTTTCTCTCGAAAGAAGTGAGTGGGAGGAAAGTAGAACTTGGTGAGGTAATTGTACCTTCTCTCGAATTGGGAAGTAGCACATCAGAGAAATCCGCTCCTGTGATGCCTAGACCAACTAGAGAGGAAGCTAATGATGATGATCATGAAACTTCAGATCAAGTTACGACTGGACCTTGTAGGTCGAACAGGGTATGTTCTCCACTAGTGGTACATTAATCCTATCCTGGAAGTCATGTTATTAGATCATGGCGAACCTACAAACTATGAAGAAGCTATGATGAGCCCAGATTCCAATAAATGGCTTGAGGCGATGAAATCTAAGATAGGATCCATGTATGAGAACAGAGTATGGACTTTAGTGGACTTGCCCGATGATCCGCAAGCCATTGAGAATAAATGGATCTTCAAGAAGAAGACATACGCTATTGATAATGTCACCATCTACAAAGCTCGACTTGTTGCAAAAGGTTTTCGACAAGTTCAAGGGGTTGACAACGATGAGACCTTCTTACCCGTAGCGATGCTTAAGTCAGGTCAAATCATGTTAGCAATTGCCGCATTTTATAATTATGAAATCTGGCAAATGGACGTCAAAACTGCATTCCTTAATGGATTTCTTAAATAAGAGTTGTATATGATGCAACCAGAAGGTTTTGTCGATCCTAAATGTGCTAACAAAGTGTGCAAGCTCCAGCGATCCATCTATGGACTGGTGCAAGCATCTCGGAGTTGAAATATACGCTTGGTGAGGTGATCAAAGCATATGGTTTTATTCAGACTTATGGCGAAGCCTGTATTTACAAGAAAGTGAGTGGGAGCTTTGTAGCATTTCCGATATTATATGTGGATGACATATTGTTGATTGGAAATGATATAGAATTTTTGGATAGCATAAAAGGATACATGAATAGGAATTTTTCAATGAAAGACCTCGGCAAAGCTACTTATATATTGGGCATAAAATCTATAGGGATAGATCGAGACGCTTAATAGGTATTTCACAAAGCACATACCTCAATAAAGTTTTGAAGAAGTTCAAAATGGATCAGTCAAAGAAAGGGTTATTGCCTGTGTTACATGGTGTGAAATTGAGTCAGACTCAAGGCCCGACCACTGCAGAAAATAGAGAGAAAATGCAAGTCATTCCCTATGCCTCAGCCATAGGTTCTATCATGTATGCTATGCTGTGTACCAGACCTGATGTGTGCCTTGCCATAAGTTTGGCAGGGAGGTACCAAAGTAATCCAGGAGTGGTTCACTGGACAGCGGTCAAGAACATCCTGAAGTACCTGAAAAGGACCAAGGATATGTTTCTCGTTTATGGAGGTAGTGAAGAGCTCGTCATAAATGGTTACATCAATGCTAGCTTCGACACTGATCTGGATTAATCTAAGTCACAAACCAGATACGTATTTATATTGAATGGTGGAGCTTTCAGTTGGTGCAGTTCCAAGTAGAGCGTTGTGGCGAGATCTACGTGTTAATCAGAGTACATAGCTTCTTCGGAAGCAGCACATGAAGGAGTCTGGATGAAGGAGTTCATATCCGATCTGGGTGTAATTAATATCCAGTGCATCGGGTCCACTGAAATCTTTTGTGACAACACTGGAGCAATTGCCTTGGCGAAGGAATCTAGGTTTCACAAGAGAACCAAACACATCAAGAGACGCTTCAACTCCATCCGTTAAAAGGTCAAGGGTGGAGACATAGAAGTTTGCAAAATACATACGGATCTAAATGTAGCAGAACCATTGACTAAGCCTCTTCCCCAAGCAAAACATGATCAACACCAAGACTCCATGGGTGTTAGATTCATTACAATGTAATCTAGATTACTGACTCTAGTGCAAGTGGCAGACTGAAGGAAATATGCCCTAGAGGCAATAATAAAGTTGTTATTTTATATTTCCTTATTCACGATAAAGGTTTATTATTCATGCTAGAATTGTATTGATCGGAAACTTAAATACATGTGTGAATACATAAACAAATACCGTGTCCCTAGTAAGCCTCTACTAGACTAGCTCTTTGATCAAAGATGGTTAAGGTTTCCTAACCATAGAAATGTGTTGTCATTTGATAACGGGATCACATCATTAGGAGAATTATGTGATGGACAAGACCCATCCGTTAGCTTAGCATATTGATCGTTCAGTTTATTGCTATTGCTTTCTTAATGTCAAATACATATTCCTTCGACTATGAGATTATGCAACTCCCAAATAATGGAGGAATATCTTGTGTGCTATCAAACGTCATAACCTAACTGGGTGATCATAAAGATGCTTTACAGGTAGCTCCAAAGGTTTTTGTTGAGTTGGCATAGATCGAGATTAGGATTTGTCACTCTGAGTATCGGAGAGGTACGGTATCTCTGGGCCCTATCGGTAATACACATCATAAGAAGCCTTGCAAGCAAAGTGACTAAGGAGTTACTTACAAGATGATGTATTACACAACGAGTAAAGAGACTTACGGTAACAAGATTGAACTAGGTATGAAGATACCGACGATCGAATCTCGGGCAAGTAACATACCGATGGACAAAGGGAATTACGTATTTTCTCATAAGGTTCGGTTGATAAAGATCTTCGTAGTGTCGGAGCCAATATGGGCGTCCAGGTTCTGCTATTGGTTATTGACCGGAGAGGTGTCTCGGTCATGTCTTCATAGTTCTCGAACCCATAGGGTCCGCACGCTTAACATTCGTTGATGATATAGTGTTATATGAGTTATATAATTTGGTGACCGAATGTTGTTCAGAGTCCCGGATGAGATCACGGACATGATGAGGAGCTTCGGAATGGTCTGAAGGTAAATATTGATATATAGGACGATGATATTCGGACACGGGAAGAGTTCGGAGTGCACCGGTAGTCATCGGATAGCCGGAAGGGGTTCCGGACACCCCCAGCCGGTATATGGGCCTAATGTGTCGGATGTGGGGTTCCGGCAAACCCTTGAGGTTCGAGCACTCGGGTGCGCGTGAAGTCTTTCCCTCCTACTGATCTATGCTCTAGCTCTCTAGGATCTTGCAGACGAACTCGACGAACTCACAACACAGAGAGACACGGGGTTTATACTGGTTTGGCCCACTGATGTGGTGTAATACCCTACTCCAGTGTGGTGGTGGTGGATTGCCTCTTGGGCTGATGATGAACAGCAGGGGAAGAACAGCCTCCCGAGGTTGAGGTGTTCTTGTGGCTAGGCTCTCTATCGGATTGGATCGAGCTCAGATGAGATGCCTCTACTGTGGTGGCTAGCTCTACTTATATAGGCCCTGGTCCTCTTCCCAAATATCAAGCGGGAAGGGAGCCAACAACGGCGGGCAAAATTGAAGGGGGACAGCTAGTACAAGCTATCCTGACAAAAGCGGTCTTCGCCTGCGAAAAGCTTTGGGGTGACGCAATCTTGGGCTCCATGATGACCTCCGCCTTGCCGTCCTCCTGGTCTTGGTCTCGCTGCACCAATATGGCAACCTTTGCTTGATGCCTCGATACTCTTCGCATGCGCTTGCCTCCTTAGCACCAAAGAGGAAATGGGGCGCTGCGCGCACTAGCGCCCGCCTGGCACCCGCCCGGCACCGTTCGTCATGGCTCACGACACGAGGTTCTTGCGATGTTTGCCCCGCCTTGATATCTCCGCTCCTAGTGAGCCTGCCTGGCTAGGCCACTCCAAAGGAGGTCTTGCGTCATCCGCCTCGCGAGGCTTCGACCCTCGCGAGGGTCTTGGATGCCTTGTTGATGAAGATGGGCCGTACGGCCTGCTGCTTAGCCACGCCGTGGGCCGCAGGCAGGCAAGTCTGGGGACCCCTGTTCCCAGAACACCGACAGTAGCCCCCGGGCCCAAGGTGCGCTCGGGCTTGGCTTCACGGCGAAGCCAAGGGTCAAGTTTGGAGCACCGCGGGCCCCAAAAGCCTGCGGCCTCGGTCGATGCGTGGTGGTTGATTGGACGTGGGCGTCTTCGCTTCTCCACGCTGCCTCGGCAACTGCTTGACTTGACAAAAGGCTGGCGCGGGCCGTTCTCGCCTTCGTTGCTCATTCCTTGCCTTGCTCCAGATCCCCTTTCTCGCCCTTCACCCCTGCTATCTCCAGATCTGCTCCACCCTTGCTCTGCTCCTGCTGCCCATGGCGCCGCGCAAGGTCAGGACTTCCTCAACACCGACTTTGTACGAGCCGGCCCTTGAGGCGCCCACCGTCACGGAGAAGAGCCTTGCCTCCGTGTTCCTACTGACAGCGGTGAAGGCAATGAGTGGGGAAATATGGAGCTTCGGCTCGCCTTCAACGAGCCGGAGCCTGAGGGGAGCACCTTCTTCCCCTTCTTCTCGAGCAGCGTTGCCATCGGGTTGGTTCCTCCCTTCTCTGATTTCTTTTATGAAGTCCTCGACCACTACGGGCTGCAGGCGCTGCATCTCCATCCCAACTCCGTCCTCCTCCTATCCATCTTCGCCTACTACTGTGAGGCGGACCTGGGCGTCATGCCGCCCGTGGCGCTCTTGCGTCCGTGTCACCGGCGAGCATATCACTGGATGCGCTAATTTCGTCGCCTGCGGCAAGGCCAACTCGATTTCGAGCACCGGGAAGAGGGCCGACAATATCTGATCCAAATGGGTCATGATGGATGCTCAGCGCGTCGACCCGCATCTGGAGTTGCCCACAGCGGCGCCTCCTCTCAACGAGGGGTGGCCCAAGGTGGAGCTTGTCGACGAGCGGGCATCGCTGTTGTTGGGGCAGATGATGACCGACCTGAGGCTGGGCAATGCGAGGATGGCCAAGGTGACGGGGGCGATGCTCCTGAGGGAGTTCTTGATGCTGCGGGTTGCCCCGCTCCAGGCATGCGCGCGCCCCCTCTGAGAGCTTGACGAAAAGGAAACCAAGACCCGCCTGAGGCCGGGGGACTTGCCTGGCGATGAATTGGACGCCGTCTTGCGCCTCATAGTCGGCGACAACCAGGAGTACCCGGCTAGCGCCTTCCTTCCCCTGTTCAAGCGCAGGGACTGGGAGGAATTCGTCGCCTCCAGGCCAACTTTTGATGCGCCTGGGCTGGTGCCTCCGGTGCTTCCGGAAGCCCCTATGGCGCAGAACCCGGTGGAGGTGTCTTTTGGTGAGTCCCACGGAGAGGGAGAAGAGGAGGAGGACTCTGAGAAAACCCTGGAAGAGGTGGGGGAGACTTCCCCCTTGAGCAAGGCCGAGATTCTCCGCGCCCTTCCTGATGACGCCGATGCCGTCGCCCACCAAGGGGAGAGGGAGCAACCTCCCGTCTCGACGAGGGGTAGGTCGTCGCTGGTGACCCGAAGTGCCGCCTCTGACTCGGTACCTCCTGGGGCTGGATCCGGCTCTGCCTCTGCTCCGTCCGGCGCCGCCAGTGTCAGAACGCCTGCCCCTCAGGTCCTGAAGCTGTCAGGCCTCAAGCTTCTCAAGCGGTCAGTGGAATACGTCGCAGTGGATCAGTAAGTGTCTTTAGATTCTCTTGTCCTTGCTTGTACTCTCCGCTTCCTGATACTTGCCCTTGGTTAACCAGGCCAACAGCCTCGGTGAAGAATAGAAAAGAAGACGCAGTGGCCGTGCCTCTCACGGAGAATGGAGGCAACAACGCCCGCATCTCCCCGGCCTGATCGTCCTCGCAAGGCCAAGAGGAGCACTGCCGCGTGGAGTCAGCCCCCATGGCCCCGCTGGCTCCAGTGGCGCCGGTACCTGGCGCGGTCGACGAGGTCCCAGCTGCTCCGGAACCCGCAGTCTCCCAAGCTCTCGTGATGATGTCACTTCCTCCTACTGCTGCACCTCCACTCCCTGGTCTTGCTGCTGTCTTGGAGCGTGCCATTTCGGAGATGACCCAGCTGCAGGTGGATCTCCTGAACACGGACCCGCGCCTGGTGGCCGGGCGTCTGGAGCGAGCCTCTGGCTGGCTTCATGCTGACCTGGCAGTTCACGCGGCGCTAGGCCAAGCTGCTGCGGCTTCTGAGAAGGAGAAACAAGGCGCCGCCAGCGCTGCAGCCGATCATGAGGCAGCGCTGAAAGACGCCAAGGCCGCCTGTGACCGCTGCCAAGAGATAGAGGGCGAGTTGCAGAGCCTGCGCGACCAGCACGCTGAAGAGGTGCGCTGCTACCAGGTGAAGGAGGAGGAGATGAAGGCACGGGAGGAAGCCGTCAAGAACCGTGATGCTGAGCTGGTGGAACTTGGGAAGAAGCAGGCTACCGAGCGCACCCGGTTGGAAGAGTTGGAGTGGAAGATGGGGACGAGGGAGGCCGATATTGACGCCAAGGCGTGAGTCCTGGCCGAAGACCGCGTGGCCTTCGCCGATCTCGAGAAGAGATCTCGCGAGGCACTGAAGACGCTCTACGGGCACGGCCTGGAGAAGCCACTGGACACCGACGAGGACGGCCCCACCCAGCTGCTTCCTGTCGTGGTGCAGGCGCTTGAGGATGTCGTCGACGGCCTTGCTCCCATGGCGTAGGCGAAGCTTCGCCCTGCCTTCGGGCCAGCACCGACTCGGGTCTTCATTCGCTGCACCATCATGACCCCAACGCCGCTTTGACGAGCTGCTAGAGCCCGTGGCTGAAGATCAATCTGAGGCAGCCGCCGCGCTGTGGGATCAGTGGGGGCCTTCCTGAGGAGGTTCCGTGGTTTTGTCTCCGCTCCTCTGTCTGGCGTCGTCGACCTTGCGGCTGGTGGTGAAGACAAAGCCGATCACGAGTGAGCGCCTTCCGCACGCGTTGGCGACGTCTAGAGGGGACCCATGGCCATTCTTCCCGTTCCGTTCATGCGACATCTAACATGCCTCGTGGAGGCGTTTATACTTTTATTTGGTATTGTGAGGACAATATGCTTGTAATATTTGCTTCGAGATTTTGCGATTTCCTTCCTATTTGCTTTATGCTCAAGGTCGGCAGAGTCTGCCCGCAGATACCTCAACCGCCATTGGGCCGACCGGAGACCAGGACGGACCAAGGAGTGAGGGGCTACGTGACCAGTTAGGCTCCTGAGTCGCGATGCTTAGGAGTCCCTGTCGGTGTCAAAACCAGCGGATCTCGGGTAGGGGGTCCTGATCTGTGCGTCTAGGCTGATGGTAACAGGAAGCAAGGGACACAGATGTTTACCCAGGTTCGGGCCCTCTCGATGGAGGTAAAACCCTACTTCCTGCTTGATTAATATTGAAGATATGGGTAGTACAAGAGTAGATCTACCACGAGATCGTAGAGGCTAAACCCTAGGAGCTAGCCTATGATGGTATGTTTGTAATTGTGATCGGCCTTCTAAGGACCAACCTCTCCGGTTTATATAGACACGAGAGAGGGCTAGGGTTTACATTGAGTCAGTTACAATGAAGGAAATATATTATCCGGATCACCAAGCTTGCCTTCCACGCCAAGGAAAGTCCCATCCGGACACGGGTCGAAGTCTTGAGTCTTGTATCTTCACGCTTCAATAGTCCGGACGATGTATATAGTCCGTCTGTCCGGATACCCCCTAATCCAGGACTCCCTGAGTACCCCTGAACCAGGCTTCAATGACGATGAGTCCGGCGCGCAGTCTTGTCTTCGGCATTGCAGGGCGGGTTCCTCCTCCGAATATTCCAAAGTAATTATCGAACACTTAGATCGTGTCCGGACCCACGAGGGGATTCTTACACACCATTGTAGCATAAAGCTTATTTGCCAGCAATCTTTGTACGTCGCGTCTTCGCATCGTGGCCCAGTTCAACACGAACCGGTGCTTCTCGCCCCACCTCGACTCGTGCTGCAAGGCGGTTTTATTGGCACGTCCTGTTGAGGCAGAGATCGTGTTCCTCTTATTACGGGATCTTCCATTAATGAGGGCATGCGTAGCCCTACGACGGCCGTTGATATGACTCTGTGTGCCGTAAGGTAGACCTCAAGCGGTCACCCTAAGGACTCTTGATATTCACCCCCTTTATAAAAGAGGCCGAGGCCTATGCCTCTTTTCCACCTCGCTCGCGCCTTCTCGCACCTCGAGTTCTAACACCCGAGATCTAAGCTCCAACACCCCGGATCCTCCAATATGTTCGGATCCAACCCTCAAGGCCGGTAGGTGGCCTCCTCGATTCAAAAGGAGGACATTGTGAAGCTTAGCGATGTCGGATATCTGACCACCGACATCCAGCACAGGCTTCCTGCTCCAGGGCAGGTCATCCCTACGCCGGAGCCCAATGAGTGCATCGTGTTTGTTCCTCACTTCCTCCGTGGCTTGGGCCTCACCCTCGATCCTTTTGTGAGGGGGCTCATGTTCTATTATGGGTTGGATTTTCATGATCTAGCTCCGGACTCTATCCTCCATATCTCGTCGTTCATTATAGTGTGCGAGGCCTTCCTCCATGTCACCCCACACTTCGGCTTATGGCTCAAGACCTTCAATGTGAAGCCGAAGATGATCGAGGGGCGATACGCGGAGTGCGGAGGTGCCGTAATAAGCAGGAATGCTGATGTCCCATGGCCAGAGGGTTCTTTCCCAAAAGTATCCGATGTATGGCAATGGAGGTGGTTTTATGTCACGGCTCCCAGAGGCACAAAGTGGGTGGCCGCCCCCGAGTTCTGATCGGGCCCTCCGTCACTACTAGTGTCTTGGACCGACGTAGGACGGAATTGGGGGCCCGCTGGTGATGTTCCAGTACTGCAAAGCCGCATCCGAGAGCTTCTTGAGAGGGACATTAACCTTGTCAGCATAATGCAAGTGATGTTAATCCGACGGATGTTGCCGTGCCAACGCCAGCCTCTCCGTATGTGGGAGTTCAATCCCGAGGGTCCGCGGACTGTTAAGCACTTCTTCAGCCTGAAGCTCGAAGGGATGTGCAAATTATTCTTCGGACCGAAAGTAGAGTGTCCGGACACCATCGAGGATGCGGGCCTAAGCTGCAATCTCCTAGATACCCAAGTAAGTAAACTTGATACCGAACACCTTTTTTTGTATTTGTCATAATTGTTTATTCTGAAAATCATTCGTGTCCAGGAATGGCTCAGCAAGGCGGAGAGAATCAGGTGTCCGGCACCACTTCCCGAAGGCTCGCCTGGTCCCACCATGGCCAAGATGCTTGACCGGTACTCGGTGAGAATGCCCTCGAGGGAAAGACAAGGGGAAGAACGAAGAAACCGAACTTCACACGCTACGCATCCAAACCGAGGGAATTGTTGCCTCCCCTAAGGAGGATAGTCGGGAAGGGGAGGCTAAGGCCTCCTCCCCGCGCGGGAAGAAGAGGGCTGCCTCCGAAGACTCAGAGACAGAGATGCCCAAACCAGGGAAATATATCACCAGGGGGCTCTGCCCTGACGGGCACCCTCACCGCGTCGTGCCCACCAACGGGCCAGCCCTCCACCGAGCTGTAAGTTAATTTTTAATTTGAATGTACTGTGTTTGTCCTAGATCAAAAACCAGGATTCGTCTTTCGCAGTCCGGCTAGCATCCCTTCTCAACAGAGTTCGTCTTCGGGGGATCTTCCTCCGGAGATGATGGAGAGCGAGACACCACCCACCTCCCCGGCTCATGAAGCGAGCGACACCGAGGTGTCATCACGAAGGAGTCCGGATCTGCCGAAGCCGAAAGCCAATGCGTCAGCCGCTCTGAGCCCAGAGCGTTTGGCTCCCACGAGGGGCGATGGGAAGGGTCCAGCATTGTTCGATGTCTGGCCATACGTACTGACGGGCCTACTGGAGCGAGCTGCGCTCTCGGAGGAGCACCGCTCATTAATGAGCACGGTGCTCAAGAAGATTTCATCCGCTACAAGCGGTTTGAATGAAGCATCTACAAGTCTGCTCAGAGGCTTTGAGGTATGTAGTGAAGAATACACTGTTTTTGGCTGTGAGGCACGCGTTAGGTGTGCTCCATATAGGTAGTAGCCCCTGAGACTCTGGTTGCCCGCCCTAGGCGGCAAACGGGGGATCATAAATCAATGATTGCGCTGTAAATACATGCAGGTACCTGTGGGTCCGGCCGCCGACTAGTCCGTTGAAGTTGCCGAACTAACCATGCAGATTGGATCAATTGATGCTGAAATCACGCTAGTGAACGAGCGGCTGGACAAATCACAAGGTATGTGCTCTGCCTTCCTTTGTATAGGAAAATATGAAGGCGGCATGATATCAATTTAATATGTTTGGACTACAGATGGTGCTGTTGCCGTGGAGGCCCTGAGGGCAGAACTTGTTCAGGCCAAGGAACAAGCTCGGGTTAGCAATGCGGCTGTCCTAAAGGCGGCCGAAGAATTGAGAGCCGAACAGGCTGCTCATCGCCGAAGCGAGGAAAACATAGCCGAAATGGCTGTGGAGTTAAAAAATGCAACTGACCGGTATGAGCTCCTTAAAAAGGAGCATAAGGATAGTTCGGCCGAGCTGGACAAAGCACTTAATGCCACCAAGGAAACACGGACCAACCTTAGAGGTGCGCGAGAAGAGCTTCAACATGCCGGTAAAATCGCCGCTGGGGGCTCCTACTTGCTGCGGATGAAGTTTTTCGATCCAAAGTACGCTCCCCTGGATGGACGCTGGAGTCCTGCGGATTTGGCGAAGAGTACAGCTGACGCTGCCAAGTTCTTCGAAGATCAGGGTGATAAGGAAGTGGAGAAGCTTTTCTGGTCGCAATTCAATGCTCCCACTCGCCCGCTGCCATTAAGTGACAAGATGGCTGCTGTAGCGGAGCTTCACAGGCTGTCCGGGCTTGCAATGCGGTATGTAGTAGACCATCTTTGGCCGAAGGGGCCTAAGCCGGACAGTTACTTTGGCTTGGTGCAAAGTTCCTTGGGGCCTTGCTTCGGATAGACGCCATGAGGAGGTCGGCGTGCATAGAGGGTGCACGAATGGCTCTTGCTCGCGTTAAAGCCTATTGGACGGATATGGAGGCCACCATTATAGCGACCCAGGATCCGGCGGGGGGCCAATATCTGGCCGAGCACTAATTGGCGCAGGTCACAGGAGGTGCCTGCCTAATAGAGGCGCAGTGCTCGAAGAATGTTTTGTTTGAGTGATGAATCGATCATTGTAGAAACAATGTTATTTTGGTTATAAGGCTATATTTATACTTTGTGCCTGAAAGTATTATTGTGTCCCGTGTGCGGCCGTTATATATATATATATATATATATATATATATATATATATATATATATATATATATATACATTTAATCTGAAAGTTAGCACTCGTTGGCTTCAGCCCCCACGCATATAATGCGGGGGTGTTCGAGAAAAATTTGCATAATCACACTTGATCCAACGTCTTGGTCCATTAAGGAGGTGACCGCACGTCGAACTAGGCAACCAGACTATATAGCTGTAACGCTTTCGCTTAGCCATGGGGGTCTAATGGTGGGGCTACTATGTAGCCCCTGGTACTTTCGCTTGCATCCGAATACGGGCGCGTGTGTACATGACCGGGAAACGGTCCTTCATTAAGGCAGGGGGATCCTAAAGATTCCGATAAGTCTTCGAGTGGTTGAACAGTCTCCCGCTGTATCATGACAGTCCGTTTTCGGCTTTCTCTACTGAGTTGCTCGTCTGGAATAACCAGGGCACAATCGCGGTAGTTCTCCTTTGGCCACCTTAGCCGATAGTAACGGAACGTAAGGCGGCAAACTTAGGAGCCGGGCAAACCCAACATTTGACCAAAGACATGATTCGGAGCTGATGCATATAAGGCCAAACTCGTGACGCCAAACACTCCCGAAGGTATTCAGACTTTATAACAGACGATGGGCTCAAGAACGCCCATTCATTATAAACCCTGTGTTTCCAGGTACGTGCGTTAATCTGTCGTGGTGAAATGCCAATAACGGCAGTATCCTCTGTGGGTATGGAACCCATGGGATGGTTAAACAACAAGAGGCAATAGAAAAGGTTTACACAGGGCTTAATCTAAAAAGAAACCTGTTGAGCGGGGCCTCACCGCGCGTCTGCGCCTTTGTCTCCGTTGTGCCGTATCCTGGAAGGGTATCGCGCGAACGTTGTCTGTGAAAAAAAAGAAAACTCGTAGAAGAGTACAACGTAAGTATGCGATGGATAATAAAAGTGTAAGATGTTGGCCTGCCCATAAGGTCGAGCCAAGTGTGGGGTTGTCTTAAGTATTTATAGCCGCTGGTGTCCGCTATGGGATTGCATATACGGTGCCCGATTCAATTTTATCTGGGCGACCGGACTCGTCTAACCGTGTCTGTGGTCTTAATGACCAGTCATGTTTTCTAATATTGGAGGCCGCTTATAGTCCGGCCGCTAGGGCCGTCGCGTGTTCCTCTGCGTGTGAAGAGCGCTCTGTGATCCCGTTAACGGTGATGACGCCACGTGGACCGGGCATCTTGAGTATACGGTAGCCATAGTGCGGTAATGCGTTGAAGCGGGCGAAGGCCGTTCTTCCAAGCAATGCATGATAGCCGCTTTGGAAGGGTGCGATGGTGAAGAGTAGTTCTTCGCCGGAATTGCACAGGGAGCCAAATGTTACCTCCAAAGACGACGGAGCCCTCGCCGTAGGCTTCAACGCTCGGTATCACCCCTTCAAAGGTGGTGTTGCTTTGGCTAATTCTGGATGGGTTTATCCCCATCCTGCAGACAGTGTCTTCGTATATTAAATTGAGACTACTGCCGCCGTCCATGAGGACACGGGTGAGACGGTCTCCGTCGATTATTGGGTCAAGCACCAAGGCCTTTGATCCTCCGCGCCGAATACTAGTTCGGTCGTCCCAGTGATCGAAGGTGATCGGATAAGACATCCAGTGGTTAGGTGTGAGTATGATGGGCTCTATATCGAGCGCATCTCTATGCGCGCGTTCGTGCCTTCTCATGGATGTGTGAGTCGCGTGGATCATGTTCACTGTTTGAACCTCTGGTGGGTCTTTTTTATGTCCCCCAGTGTTCGGCTGGCGAGGTTCATCCTCGTCTTCACTTGGTGTTTCCCTTCCCTTGTGTTTGACATTTAATTTACCGGCCTGCTTGAAGACCCAGCGCTCTCTATGCGTGTGGTTCGCAGGTTTGTCGAGGTGCCATGAATTTGGCATAGTCATCTAGGACTCTATTTAGACCGGACGGTCCCTCTTTACTGCCTTTAAATGGCTTCTTTTGCTGATCAGGTCGAGAGCCCCTGAATCCGGCATTAACCGTTGTGTTATCCGGGCTCTCTTCCTTGTTTTGGCGTTTGTTTTGATTACACTGTGGCTTCCCGTTGCCATCCCTTATTTCAGATGTGGTGGGGTCGCTGGTGCCTTTACGGGCTAGCCAGCTATCCTCACCCGCGCAAAAGCGGGTCATGAGGCTTGTTAAGGCTGCCATTGTCCTCGGCTTTTCTTGGATGAGGTGTCTGGCGAAACCACTAAATCACGGATCTTTGTGTTTGAATGCCGCTAAAGCTTCGGCGTCCGGACAATCAAAAATTTGGTTCTTCTTAGTGAGGAATCTGTTCCAAAGCTTGCGGGCGAACTCTCCGGGTTGTTGGATTATGTGACTTAAATCGTCAGCATCCGGAGGCCGAACATAGGTCCCTTGAAAATTGGCCCTGAAAGCGTCCTCGAGTTCCTCCCAACTCCCAATTGAATTTTCTGGGAGGCTTTTCAACCAGTGTCGAGCTGGTCCCTTCAGTTTGAGGGGAAGGTATTTGATGGCGTGGAGGTCATCCCCACGAGCCATATGTATATGCAGGATAAAATCCTCGATCCAGACACCTGGGCCTGTCGTTCCGTCGTATGCCTCTATATTCACAGGTTTAAAGCCCGGTGGAAATTCATGGTCCAGTACTTCTTCGGTAAAGCACATGGGGTGAGCGGCCCCTCTGTATCTGGATGTGCTATGGCATGCCGTCGGCTGTTGTTGTGTCCGGTGTTTATTCTGAACTCGTATTCGATTGGCATAATCGTTTTGGTGACCATAGTCCCTAGCCAGGGTGTGTCCTCTAGATCCATAAATGGACCTGGCTGCGCCAGCTTTCTTATCCAGGTGTTCACGTAGATCGTGCGCGGCGTCGGTAGCCGATTTGTTGCAGTTATGAAGTGGTACAACTTCGTCGTCGAATTCTGGCAGTAGCTTGCGTTTTGGATAGCTCTTTGTATGGCGATCATCGTCGTATCTTTCTTCAGTGTCTAGCACTTTATTCCATCTATGGTTGAGTGCTTCTTGTGCGGCTTTGAGCCGTTGCTTCTGCTTCTTTAGACTTCTTGCGGTGGCCATAAGCTTTCTGTGGAGGTTATCTTGTTCCACGCGTTTTTCCGGGATGATGAATGCATCGTCGTCCGGACTAGTTTCTTGTGCTGGTTCGGTTTGATGACCTCGTCCGTCAGGATCATTGTCCTCGGGCGTCTGCTCCAAACTGTGTTCGGGGTGGCCTGGTTCGCCCTGCTCCATCGCTGGGTCCGTATGGTCGTTGTTGCTTTCGGGGTTGACTGTAGTATGAATCCCTCTGGCGCTCTTGTCGCTATTGTTACTGTTTCTGGACTTAGAACGGCGTCTGCGCTGTCGCTTTGGCTTTTGCCCGGGAGTTTTATCTTCTGGATTGTCGCCTTTGTCCTCTTTGGGCGTATCCACCATGTATATGTCGTGTGACGAGGCAGAAGTCTGATAACACACAAGTATAGGGGATCACAACAGTTTTCGAGGGTAGAGTATTCAACCCAAATTTATTGATTTGACACAAGGGGAGCCAAAGAATATTCTCACATTTTAGCAGCTGAGTTGTCAATTCAACCACACCTGGAAACTTAGTATCTGCAGCAAGGTGTTTAGTAGCAAAGTAATATGATAGTGGCGGTAACGGTAACAAAAGTAAAGACAGCAAAAGTAATGTTTTTGGTATTTTTGTAGTGATTGTAACAGTAGCAACGGAAAAGTAAATAAGCATAAACCAGTATATGGAAAGTGTAGGACCTTGAAGTATGTCTAGAGGGGGGGTGATTAGACTACTTGACCAATTAAAAACTTAACCTTTTCCCAATTTTAGACTTTGGCAGATTTTAGCTATCTTTGCACAAGTCAAGCAATCTTCGCACAATTCAAGCAAGCATGCAAAGAGTATATAGGCAGCGGAAAATAAAGCATGTAACTTGCAAGAATGTAAAGGGAAGGGTTTGGAGGATTCAAACGCAATTGGAGACACGGATGTTTTTGTCGTGGTTCCGATAGGTGGTGCTATCGTACATCCACGTTGACGGAGACTTCAACCCACGAAGAGTAACGGTTGCGCGAGTCCACAGAGGGCTCCACCCATGAAGGGTCCATGAAGAAGCAACCTTGTGTATCCCACCATGGCCGTCGCCCACAAAGGACTTGCCTCACTAGAGGTAGATCTTCACGAAGTAGGCGATCTTGTCAGAGGCTCCAAAGTGACACCTAGCCAATCTAGGAGACACCACTCTCCAAGAAGTAACAAATGATGTGTTGATGATGAACTCCTTGCTCTTGTGCTTCGAACGATAGTCTCCCCAACACTCAACTCTCTCTCACAAGATATGGATTTGGTGGAAATAAGATTTGAGTGGAAAGCAACTTGGGGAAGGCTAGAGATCAAGATTCATATGATTGGAATGGAATATCTTGGCCTCAACACATGAGTAGGTGGTTCTCTCTCAGAACTGGTAAGTTGGAAGTGTAGGTTTGTTCTGATGGCTATCTCCACGAATGAAGAGGAGGTGGAGGGGTATATATAGCCTCCACACAAAATCTAACCGTTACACACAATTTACCAAACTCGGTAGGACCAAATCAACAAACTCGGTCGGACCGATTCAGTAAACCTAGTGACCGTTAGGGTTTTCGGTGGGACTGATATGCAACTCGGTAGGACCGATATGGTTAGGATTAGGGCATAACGTAATCTCGGTGAGAACGATTACACAAAATCGGTGAGACCGATTTTGGTAATTAGCTAACCAGAGAGTTGGTCAGGTAAACTCGGTGGGACCGATTCGCTCTTTCGGTGAGACCGAAATGTTATGAAAGGGAAACAGAGAGTTTACATTGCAATCTCGGTGGGACCGATCGCTCACTTCGGTTAGACCGAAACGTTACGAAGGGAAAAGAGAGATTACAATCCCATCTCTGTGAAACCGATTTGCCTAGGGTTTGTGGCAGTGGCTATGACATCTGAACTCGGTGGCGCCGGATAGAAAGAATCGGTGGGGCCGAGTTTGACTTTAGGTTTAGGTCATATGTGTGGAAGTGGGAAAGTAGTTGAGGGTTTTGGAGCATATCACTAAGCACATCAAGCAAAACGCTCATTAAGCAACACCTCATCCCTCCTTGATAGTATTGGCTTTTCCTATAGACTCAATGTGATCTTGGATCACTAAATGTAAAATGTAGAGTCTTGAGCTTTTGAGCTTGAGCCAATCCTTTGTCCTTAATATTTTGAGGGATGCACTTTCATCATCCATGCCATGCCATTCATTGAGCTTTCCTGAAATATTTTTCTTGGAATCGCATTAGCTCAATGAGCTATATGTTGTTACGAATTACCAAAACCACCTAGGGATAGTTGCACTTTCAATCTCCCCCTTTTTGGTAATTGATGACATCATATAGATCAAAGCTTCGACAAATGATAATAAGATTGAAAAACATCGTCGCTTTGAGAAGTATGTGATAAGCAAGAGCTCCCCCTAAATTTGTGCATATTTTAAGATTTGCTTTGGACTACAAATGCACAAGGAGTTAGGCTGATGGATTACTCTTCCATGTCACATACATCATGGTGGAGCGCTCAAAATAATAAGGATAGAATACATGCACTCATCACCAAGAACAGTGAATGATCATATTAGGATAAGTAAGATAATATCATCTAACAAGCATAAGTGTAGCTTATGATCAAACACATGATCATCAATGTATCACATGTAATAGCATAGTATCTCAAGCAAGCAAAAGCAAACAAAGTTCAACCAAGAAGACAAGAGAGAACAAAAGCAAACTCTCTCTCTCTTGAAGCCCTATGATCTATACATTTTTCTCCCCCTTTGGCAACAAGTTACCAAAAAGTTCCTAGAAAATGCATAGGACTATAACGTCTCTCAGGCTTGGTCTGACATGCTGCACACACTAACTGCTGACCCTGTGAATAGTTATGGATGAGGTAGAATGGATGAGTATCACAAAATGCAGAGATTTTTGCAAAAGAATGATTCAAAAAACTTAGTTTTAGTTTTCCACATAAAGCATTTCGGATCTACCGATTTTCAAACTCGGTGATACCGAAGCAGTTTTGGAACATAAACTAGTGAACTCGGTCAGACCGAGTCACGATTGAGTGGTTCGAGACTGCTAGGGTTTCTAAAGTTTTAAAATCGGTTACACCGATTAGCAATTCTCGGTCAGACCGAGAGTTACTAGTGAGATGGCGTTAGCCAAATCGATGGGACCGAGTTTTTCAACTCGGTGGGTCCGAAATGGTTTCGGCGGAAACCTAACCCTAAATTTTCGAATCACACCTATTCTAAGGATTGTTTTGACAGGATAGAGGTGTTTCAATCGTGGAAAGAAGCATTATGAACACAATGTGTTGAGAATCAGACGAGGATAGCACTCTGATCGAGTTCATACCCTAGTTCGGCGATGAACTCGCTACGGCGGCAACGGCGGAGAAGAAATCCTTTGACGGCGGCGGAGACCAGCGACAGGAGGCGGCTGGCGACGAAGTCGACGATCCGGAGACCTAGTAGGCAGAGCGAGCTATGCGTGGGCGAAGAGTTTCGAAGAAATTTTTCCAAAATTTGCCCGTGAGAATATATAGCCCGTCACTGTCGGTGTGACCGAGTGGAACAACTCGGTGGTACCGAGATGCATAACTGTTAATAGTTATAGCCACTCGGTGTGACCGAAAAGTTCAAATCGGTTGCACCGAGATGAAAACCTAGATCGACTTAGTGATCTCGGTATGACCGAAATGGAGGAATCGGTCAGACCGAAAATCACAAAGAAGTTTTGGAAGTTTTAAGTCTATGACGATTCGAGGACTCCGAGTGCTCCTCACACAGAGTGGTTCGAATCTGACTTGATCAAATTTTGTGATGTAGCATAAATAGAGTTTGAGAAGAGAAAATCATAGATAGCTAGAGAAGGTTCTTAGGCATTCTTGTCCATCCACTTGGCCAAAGAAGAAGAAACCAATCAATCAAAACAACAAGTGGATGTCCTCGAATGAGTAAAATATGCAACCAACATGCTCACACAATAAAATGACAAATGAAATATGTGACAAAGCATGCACAACCAATTCTAGCATCTATCAAACAATTGGTGATGACTAGGTCATCTATATATGTGAGTATATTGACTTAGGAGTCAAATGAGAACATTTGATCATAGGTCATACTCATCGTTTAAGCTCAAGTGGGGTTACCACTTTTACATAAAGCATTTATGTGTCCACATCATCTTGATGGGAATCCTAGGTGTAGTAGTTGTACTTGATGAAGTAGAACTTGACGTAGTCCTGGGAACCCACTTGACCAAGGCCTTAGGTGCTTCTTCAAATGCATCAATCTCCTCTTGAAGCTTGTCCTTGCCTTTGTTCTTGTGGTCTTGTGGTGGAAGATCATCTTGTGCTTGTGTTCCCTTGAAGGAAGTAGGATCATACTTATCTTGTTGAGGAACAAACTTCGTCTTGGGGTGTTGATCTTCTTCCCACTCTACTCCATTGGCATTGAACTTTTGTTCAAAACCAACACCTTGATTCTTCCGGTGCCTTCCTTGCTTGCGTACAATTTCCTCAAATTGCTTACTCCCGGCAAGGCTCTTGTATACACCTTTATCTATAATTCCCTTCAATAAGCTGTTTTCTTGCTCAAGAGCAACTTGGCTAAGAGAATCATTAGTGGAATCAAGAGAACTACTAGAAGCAACAATATTGGATTTAGCATTGTTATTGTTACTACTAGAGAAAGAATCTTTCTTGTTCTTGTTACTAGACTTGACTTGAGGCATGTAAGTAGATAAGAGTAAACGCTTGGCAATGTAAGACGAACTTTTCTTAGGGAGATCATCATTGATTGCTTTTAGGAACTCATGCTCTTGCTCAAGATTAAGCTTTTCAAAGCGTAACTTCTCATGAGCCCTTAAAAGCTCTCGATGATCTTCGAAGATAGTTTCATGAGCTAACTTAAGAGTGTTTAGTTCTTTAGGTAGACGCTCAATCTTATCCTTATCATTGTCATTCGTTTCATCTTGATTAGCATGATTAATTTACATTTCATCATAGTATTCATCACTAGAGTTGTCGACAAGTAAACCATCATCACCTAGCAAGTCATCTTCATCACTATTAAAATCAACATACTCGGGGTGTGTTACCTTAGGACCTTTGGCCATGAAGCATCTTCCAATTCCTTCATTTGGTGAATCAAGTATGTCCTAGGAGTTGGTTGACACAAGTGCTAGACCGGCAACACCTTCATCTTGAGTGTATTCGGAGTCGGAGTGATAGCTTCTCTCGGAGTGATTGTCGGAGTCGGAGCCGGATACCCATTCACCAACATGAGCTTGATGTCTTCGTTTTGTGTATCTCTTTGATGACTTGTCCTTCCTTTATGAATCCTTGCTTCTCCGTGAGGGTCTTCGTTCATAACAATCATCTCTACTCCTTCTCTCTCTTGGTGGTGATTCTTCTCTTCTACTTCTTCTCTTGGGAGAATCTTCTCTTCTCTTGTAGGGTGTCGTACACTCATTGGAATAGTGTCCGGGTCTCCCACAATTGTAGCAATTGCGCTCTCGACTAGAAGATCTTTTGTCATTGTAGGACCTTGACTTAGAGCTTCTTTCTTTGCTTCTACTCTTGTAGAATTTGTTGAAGTTCTTCACCATTAAGCTCAATTCTTCATTGAAGGTTTGTTTCTCACTTGATGATGTGGGGGCTTCACATGAGGCTTTGTAAGCACCACTTGACTTGTTGTGAAGTTCCTCCTTATCCTTGAGTGACATCTCATGAGCAACAATTCTTCCAATGACTTCCGTTGGCTTGAGATCTTTGTAATTTGGCATCATTTGGATCAATGTGCACACGGTATCATATTTTCCATCCAATGCTCTTAGGATCTTCTTGATGATGAATCATCGGTCATCTCTTCACTTCCTAAGCCGGCAATCTCATTTGTGATAAGAGCAAGCCTAGAGTACATTTCAGCGACACCTTCACCATCCTTCATTTTGAACTTGCCAAGCTGACTTTGGAGCACATCCAACTTGAATTCCTTGACGGATTCGGTACCTTCATGCATATCAATCAAAGTATCCCAAATTTCCTTTGCATTCTCAAGACGGCTGATTTTGTTGAACTCCTCGGGGCACAAGCCATTGAAGAGGATATCACAAGCTTGAGCATTGTATTGCATCATATTCAACTCTTCCGCGCTAGCTTCACGGTTCGGTTCTCTCCCATCAAAGAATTCACCTTGCAAGCCAATACACACAATAGCCCAAACAGCGGGGTTATGTCCGAGAATATGCATTTTCATCTTATGCTTCCAACTAGCAAAATTAGTGCCATCAAAGTAAGGACCTCTACGGTGATAATTTCCTCGCTAGGCACGCCATACTCTCCTAGGTTGTGAAACCAAGGCTATGACCACCAAAAGCTATGGAAATCAAAGCAATTGGAGACCAAAGCCACGATACCACTTGTAGGACCTTGAAGTATGTCTAGAGGGGGTGATTAGACTACTTGACCAATTAAAAACTTAACCTTTTCCCAATTTTAGACTTTGGCAAATTTTAGCTATCTTTGCACAAGTCAAGCAATCTTCACACAATTCAAGCAAGCATGCAAAGAGTATATAGGCAGCGGAAAATAAAGCATGCAACTTACAAGAATGTAAAGGGAAGGGTTTGGAGGATTCAAAGGCAATTGGAGACACAGATGTTTTTGTCGTGGTTCCGATAGGTGGTGCTATCGTACATCCATGTTGATGGAGACTTCAAACCACGAAGGGTAACGGTTGCGCGAGTCCACGGAGGGCTCCTCCCATGAAGGTTCCATGAAGAAGCAACCTTGTCTATCCCACCATGGTCGTCGCCCACGAAGGACTTGCCTCACTAGCGGTAGATCTTCACGAAGTAGGCGATCTCCTTGCCCTTACAAACTCCTTGGTTCAACTCCACAATCTTGTCGGAGGCTCCAAAGTGACACCTAGCCAATCTAGGAGACACCACTCTCCAAGAAGTAACAAATGGTGTGTTGATGATGAACTCCTTGCTCTTGTGCTTCGAATGATAGTCTCCCCAACACTTAGCTCTCTCTCACAGGATATGTATTTGGTGGAAATAAGATTTGAGTGGAAAGCAACTTGGGGAAGGCTAGAGATCAAGATTCATATGATTGGAATGGAATATCTTGGCCTCAACACATGAGTAGGTGGTTCTCTCTCAGAACTGGTAAGTTGGAAGTGTAGGTTTGTTCTGATGGCTATCTCCACAAATGAAGAGGAGGTGGAGGGGTATATATAGCCTCCACACAAAATCTAACCGTTACACACAATTTACCAAACTCGGTAGGACCGAATCAACAAACTCGGTCGGACCGATTCAGTAAACCTAGTGACAGTTAGGGTTTTCGGTGGGACTGATATGCAACTCGGTAGGACCGATATGGTTAGGGTTAGGACATAACGTAATCTCGGTGAGACCGATTACAATAACTCGGTGAGACCAATTTTGGTAATTAGCTAACCAGAGAGTTGGTCAGGTAAACTCGGTGGGACTGATTCGCTCTTTCAGTGAGATCGAAATGTTACGAAAGGGAAACAGAGAGTTTACATTGCAATCTCGGTGGGACCGATCGCTCACTTCGGTTAGACCGAAACGTTACAAAGGGAAAAAGCGAGATTGCAATCCCATCTCTGTGAGACCGAGATCCCTATCGGTGAAACAGATTTGCCTAGGGTTTGTGGCAAGGGCTATGACATCTGAACTCGGTGGCGCCGGATAGAAAGAATCGGTGGGGCCGAGTTTGACTTTAGGTTTAGGTCATATGTGTGGAAGTGGGAAAGTAGTTGAGGGTTTTGGAGCATATCACTAAGCACATCAAGCAAAACGCTCATTAAGCAACACCTCATCCCTCCTTGATAGTATTGGCTTTTCCTATAGACTCAATGTGATCTTGGATCACTAAAATGTAAAATGTAGAGTCTTGAGCTTTTGAGCTTGAGCCAATCCTTTGTCCTTAATATTTTGAGGGATCCACTTTCATCATCCATGCCATGCCATTCATTGAGCTTTCCTGAAATATTTGTCTTGGAATAGCATTAGCTCAATGAGCTATATGTTGTTATGTATTACCAAAACCACCTAGGGATAGTTGCACTTTCAGAAAGCTCGTAGGCACCGGATCAGTGATGGATAATTATGCCGGATGCGGTTCGTCATGTAGCAGTCATAACATAGGGTGACACAAAACTAACTCCAATTCATCAATGTAATGTAGGCATGTATTCCGTAAATAGTAATACGTGCTTATGGAAAAGAACTTGCATGACATCTTTTGTCCTACCCTCCCGTGGCAGCGGGGTCCTATTGGAAACTAAGGGATATTAAGGCCTCCTTTTAATAGAGAATCGGAACAAAGCATTAGCACATAGTGAATACATGAACTCCTCAAACTATGGTCATCACCGATAAGTATCCCGATTATTGTCACTTCGGGGTTGTCGGATCATAACACATAATAAGTGACTATAGACTTGCAAGATAGGATCAAGAACACACATATATTCATGAAAACATAATAGGTTCAGATCTGAATTCATGGCACTCGGGCCCTAGTGACAAGCATTAAGCATAGAAAAGTCATAGCAGCATCAATCTCAGAACATAGTGGATACTAGGGATCAAACCCTAAAAAAGCTAACTCGATTACATGATAAATCCCATCCAACCAATCACCGTCCAGCAAGCCTACAATGGAATTACTCACGCACGGCGGTGAGCATCATGAAATTGGTGATGGAGGATGGTTGATGATGACGACGGTGACGAATCCCCCTCTCCGGAGCCCCGAACGGACTCCAGATCAGCCCTCCCAAGAGGTTTTAGGGCTTCGTGGCGGCTCCGTATCGTAAAACGCGATGATTTCTTCTCTCTGATTTTTTTCTCCCCGAAAGCCAATATATGGAGTTGGAGTAGGCGTCGGAGGGTCTCCAGGGCCCACGAGGTAGGGGCGCGCCCGGGGAGGCGCCCCACCCTCGTGGGACAGTGTGGGCCCCTGGTCTTCATCTTTGGCGAGGATTTTTTATAATTTTTTATAAGACATCCCGTGGAGTTTCAGGTCATTCCGAGAACTTTTGTTTTTTGCACAAAAAACAACATCATGGCAATTCTTGTGAAAATAGCGTCAGTCCGGGTTAGTTCCATTCAAATCATACAAGTTAGAGTCCAAAACAAGGGCAAAAGTGTTTGGAAAAGTAGATCTGACGGAGACGTATCAACTCCCCAAGCTTAAACCCTTGCTTGTCCTCAAGCAATTCAGTTGACAAACTGAAAGAGAAAAAGAAAAACTTTTACAAACTCTGTTTGCTCTTGTTGTTGTACCTATGTCAAGCCAGCATTTAGGTTTTCAGCAAAGATTATAATTAACCACATTTGCAATAATTCTCAGGTCTCATGTTTACTCATATCAATAACATAATCAGCTAGCAAGTCATAATAATAAATATCGGATGACAACACTGTAACGCCCCGGATTCGATGCGCCAGGTGTCCGTCAGTTATTCGCCGTCGTTGCCATGTCATGTGCTTGCGTGTCTCTCTTTGCCATGTCATCATCTGCATTTCATATCATGTCATCATGTGCATTTCATTTTGCATACGTGTTCGTCTCATGCATCCGAGCATTTTCCCCGTTGTCCGTTTTGCAATCCGGCACTCCTATGTCTCCCGGCGCCCCTTTTACCTCTTTTAGGTATGCGGGTGTTAAGCGTTCTCGGAATGCCCCGAGGTTTGTCAAGCGGCCTTGGTATAGCACGATGAACCGCCTGTCAAGTTTCGGATCATTTGGAGGTCGTTTGGTACTCCAGCAGTTAGCAGGTAACCGCAAAAGCCTCTTTTGTTGCAGCCCAACTCCCCTTCAAAGTGGCCCAAAACCCACCAAACCCCTCCATGCTCTCGGTTGTTCGATCACGATCGCGTGGCGAAAACCGCACCTCATTTGGACTCTCCTAGCTCCCTCTACCTATAAATACACCTCCTCCTTGAATTCATGGATCAAATCTCGATTGAAACCCTAGCCCGCTTCCGCCATGCGCCGGACATGTCCAACCCGCGGACATGTCCGCCCTCACCCAGCCAATCCCGTTCGCCACGTCGGCGCGCCGCCCGCCCAATGTCGCGTCGCCACCTCATCCCCGGCTCCTCTCTCTCTCCGCCCTTGGCGCTTGGCCGTCCGGGGCCCTCCCGGCCGAGCCGCCGCCGCCGCAACCAGAGCCGCCAGCGCCCGCCTCCCTTGCCGGCAGCCGCCGCCGCCGCCTTTGCCGTCGCCCGGCCATGGAGCTCCGCTCCCGCCGCCCCTCATGAGCTTCGCCTTGCCGCCGCCCGGCTGCCGCCCTCCGTGAAGCTAGCTCGGCGCCGCCGCCAGCTCTTCCGGCTGCGCCCGACCCGCCGCCAGCGCCTCCCTCCGCTGGGCGCTGCCCTTCGCGTCGCCCGGCACGCCGCCACGCCGCCGCCGGCGCCCTCGCCGTCTCCCACGCCTCCGGCGACCTACGCCCTGCGGCGGCGCCCGTCGTCCGATCCGGACGGGTGGGATGAGATCCACCGTCCGGAACCAAACGCCCCAATCCGGGTTCCCTCCGTCCGGGTCCACCCCGTCCATTTTTTCCCCGAGGTGAAAATCCACTAAGTCCCCAGATTTCCAACATTTTGTTCCATTTTCATTGCATCGTATCTCTGTGCATGTAGCTCCGTTTTGCGCGCATAATATATCAAAATGTTCGCCTCGAAGAGTAGATCATTTCTTATCTTTGCATCATTTTCATTTCAGCTCATCTTGATGCCCGAAATGCTGTTGGAAGAGTGCCATGTGATGTTAGTTTCTGATTCTTATCAGAACTTGCACTTTTGCCATTTTAGCCATGATTGATGTGTGCATCCTATGGACTTGAGTCCTACATGTGTTTTGTAATATGCCATGCCATCTTTCCAGGGGTGCTTACCATGTATTTTTGTGAGTTGTGTAGTGAGTGCATCAAGCTTGTTAAGTAGGGTACTCGCTGTTGCTGTTTTCCTGGCAGATTCTGTTATATTTTGTTGCCATGTTAACTTGATGCTACAGAGAGATCCATGCATATTTTGAGTTACTTCAGTAAGGATGTTTTGTTATACTTGTCTTGCTCTATCCATCCATGCCCTTGTTTGCAATTACGGAGTGTCATAGATTGAGTCAATCGAGCTCTACTTTTGCTATAAAATGTTCCTGGCAGATTGTTTACATGTTATTCAATTTTGCCAAGGTTGTTGTAGTTGATCCTTGCATGCTATATTGTTGTTCTTGCCATGTATAGCTTCTATGCCATGTCTTCTTGCTGTTGGTTGCCTTACCATGCCATGTATTGCTCTGGGGTGAGTGGTTCAAGCTCACCAACATGCCTACTTATTGTTGTTCCTGCCATGTTTAAATCTGTAATATAACTTTTCATGTTTACATGGGTGCCATCATATTTTCTGATCCTTTTTGGCTTATGGTCACTAAAGGACTTTTGTTCTATGCTTTGAGTAGATTCATGCCATGCCTTTGTTTGCCATGATAAGTTCCTGTAACATGTTGTTTGATAGCTCTAAACATTGCAACCTGATGTTATTTCTGCTAAAGTCTGAAACTGTTATTATTTGCAATCTTGCCATGTGTGTTTGAGCATGTTCTAGTGATTTCTGGAGTTAGCTCAGTGTTCATGTTTTGTAATGCTTTACCTGTACATCATGCCCATGCCTTTTGTTATTATGTTGAGGTCCTGTAGCATGTTATTTTGATGCTTGCAATATGCGTAGTTGCTGTTTTGGACAGATTGTTGCTATGACTTGTATAGGGTGTATGTGTTGATCCGTTCCTCCGTTTTGAGTGTGCTCTACATGAAACTTGCTTGATTTTGCATGTAGTTTCATATTATCATGTTGCATCCTTGTTTTGAGGTGTTTTCTTGATGTTTGTATGCATTTTGCATCAATGCCATGTTTATCTTGTTTTGCTCATATCTTCTAGACCGTAGCTCCGAATCTAATGAACTTTATATGTAACTTGACTAGAATTTCGTGTAGATCGTCGTGGTGCATCTTAACTTGCTGTTTAACAACTTGAACATAAGGTTTATTCAGATCTGGACCAATTTCGAAATTTGCATATGAGGACTTCGGAATTGTTATATGTTGTTCCCGGCCTCATTTAAACTTGCTTTGATGTGTTGGTCTTGTTTGCATCATCTCTTGCCATGAGTAGCTTCATGTAGCTTTGTCATGCATCATACTTGCTGTGCATCATGTCTTGTTCATGTGTGGTGTGTTTACTATGTTGTGTGCTTCTTCTTGTTAGTTCCTGTTTCATTGCGATCGTGAGGATTCGTTCGTCTACACTTGGTTCGGCTTTTTCCGTTCATCTTCTTCATGGACTCGTTCATCTTCTTCATGGACTCGTTCTTCTTCCTTGCGGGATTTCAGGCAAGATGACCGCTACCCTGGATCTCACTACTATCATTGCTATGCTAGTTGCTTCGTTCTATCATTGTCTTTGCGCTACCTATTACACATTTATCAAGCCATCCCAATTGCCATGTCAGCCTCTAACCTTTTGCACCCTTCCTAGCAAACCGTTGTTTGGCTATGTTCCCGCTTTGCTCAGCCCCTCTTATAGCGTTGTTAGTTGCAGGTGAAGATGAAGTTTGTTCCTTGTTGGAACATGGTGATGTTGTTCCTTGTTGGAACATGTTTACTTGTTGGGATATCACAATATATCTTATTTAATTAATGCATCTATATACTTGGTAAAGGGTGGAAGGCTCGGCCTTATGCCTGGTGTTTTGTTCCACTCTTGCCGCCCTAGTTTCCGTCATATCGGTGTTATGTTCCCGGATTTTGCGTCGGGTGATTTATGGGACCCCCTTGACAGTTCGCTTTGAATAAGACTTTTCCAGCAAGGCCCAACATTGGTTTTACCATTTGCTTCATCACCACCTACATTTCCCTTGGGAGTAATTAACCCAAGGGTCATCTTTATTCAGCCCCCCGGGCCAATGCTTGTCTAAGTGTTGGTCCAAACTAGAGTGCTTTAGCGCCCCTCAAGGAAACTTGAGGTTTGGTTTTAGTTATGCAATTTGCTCATCCGGTCGTGGCACAGGGACGAGATCTGTGCGGCTACTACCGAGGTGTCGACGCCGGGAGGTCTTCTTTGGTCTTGTTTTATTGCATGTGAAATGTCTTGTAGCTGGGATTCGAGACTAATCGGGTCTTCCGGGAGAAGGTCTATTCCTTCGTTGATCGCGAGAGCTTATCATGGGCTAAGTTGGGACACCTGCAGGGTATAAACTTTCGAGAGCCGTGCCCGCGGTTATGTGGCAGATGGGAATTTGTTAATGTCCGGTTGTAGAAAACCCGAAGTTGATCTCAATTAAAATACACCAACCGTGTGCGTAACCGTGAGTGTCTCTTTTCGGGGTTGATCGAGAGGAGAACACGGTTTCTGGGTTATGTCTGACGTAAGTAGGAGTTCAGGATCACTTCTTGATCATTACTAGTTGACGACCGTTCCTTTGTTTCTCTTCTCGCTCTCATTTGCGTATGTTAGCCACCATATATGCTTAGCCGCTGCTGCAACCTCACCACTTTATCCCTTCCTTTCCTTCAAGCTTTGCTAGTCTTGATACCCATGGTAATGGGATTGCTGAGTCCTCGTGGCTCATGATTACTACACCACCAGTTGCAGGTACAGGTTTGCGATGATCATGACGCTGAGAGCGATGTTTGCTTGTGTTGGAGTTCTTCTTACGCTTCTTCTTCGATCGGGGATAGGTTCGGTCGGCAGCCTGGGCTAGCAGGTGGTGGATGTCGTTTGAGTTTACATTTTATGTTTCCTCCGTAGTCGGATGTTGATCTTGTACATGATGTTGATGTATTCTTGTGGCATTTGTGCCTTATGTATGTATCCTATGTACTATGTAATGTTGATGTAATGATATCCACCTTGCAAAAGCGTTTCAATATGCGGATCTATCCTTGGTGGGACCGTCGAGTTCCTTTTGGATAGGGTCGCATATTAGGCGTGACAAGTTGGTATCGAGCCTCGACCGACCCTAGGAGCCCCTTGATTGATCGTGTAGTTTGGCCGTTGTTGAGTCTAGAAGAAAACTGTTTTAGAGTCTAGTTATATCGGAGTAGGAATTCTTTTTACTCCTCTGCCTTAAATCGCTCTGGTGAGAAATCTTGGCGTAGGTGTTTTGAATTACTCCTCTTCCCTTCAAATTTTTCTTTAGGATCACGCATGATTGGTTTTCGGTAGTTGTTCCTCAGCTCTTTTTATCCGGTGCATTTCTCGTCATGGTGATTCGACCCTCTTTGTTTTGCAAGTTCAATCCTCAGTTCTTCCTCCGACGTCGTTGTTTTTCCTTGTCCGAACTTGTCCTTGTTTTTCCCACCCGCCCTCCCTTCTTCTTCTCGAACCGAGTCCGTGTCAGTATCCATCCTACTCGTGTGAAGTTTTTCCTCTCTCTCCTCAATTATTTCAACTGGTGTTTTCTCTTCAAGTTATTCATCGTTTTCCTCTTCCAAGTTGCCTTTGTTTTTCCCGCCCTACCACCCTATTATTCCCGGAGTTCGAGTTTCTTCCGACCATCTATTTCATTCGTGTGGAGCCTCTTCAGTTTTTTTTTCGTCAATTATTTCAACTGGTGAATTCTCGTCTTGTTCGTCATTATTCATCTCCGGTGGATCCAATTCAAGTTTTTCGTTAGTGATCATATTCTTTTCCTCGGCTCAAATGTTTTCCCCTTGCTCGTTCGTCTCTACTTGATTTACCCTTCCGGAGTCTTTGAAGACATCTCGGAAGATTCGTACGTGTTCCAATTAATTCGAGGTTGTCACCTCATTCAAATATTTCAATTGTTTGATTGCATCATCTATCATTCAACATTCTTTTCCAACGGTGTTCTATTTTAGTGGGCCCTAACCCACGGGCCTTTTCGAGGATCTTACCTGACTCTTCTAATTTCCCGAAGTTATTCTCTAATTCTTTTCGGAGTTTGACGTAAGAATGAATTTCATCAGTCAGATGCCTTTTCAAGATCGATTTCAAATCATTTCATTGTTGGCTCAACCTCTTCGCTTTCCATCCTCCCGAAGTATCTCAGAGATTTTGGTGGTGTTTCTCATCGTCCTTCTCAACATTTGAAGACCGAAGTAGAGTTTCTTTTAAATCTTGTCCGTTCTCCCGGAGATTCATGGTGATAGCTCGATGTTATCCTATCTAATTGTCTCTAGTCGTGCAATTCTTTTCATCCATCCGGAGCATTTCAGGAGTTGCTTTCTCTCTCGATCATCCGACGCCATCTTTTCAGAAGATTTCTTCGTTCTAAGTTTTCAGATTCATGCACCAATTATTCTATATCCGTGCCCTTTCGTTCGCCTCAATATTATCCAGGAGCTTCGTTCAAGTGTTCCTTAATCAGCTCATGATCTATTTGTTCTTTTGAATCTAAATCCCTCTAGCATATTTGCTCTTCTAATTCTTCCGGCGTTTAGGTCTCTTTCATCAGTCATTTCCAAATTCTTACGGTGGTTCGTTCAAGATTATTTTTCCTTGTTCATCATATTAATCCATTCCTTCTTTCAATCCTACCGGTGGTTCATAAAGACATTCTCAAAGTTCTGTGCTATCCCTTCTCAATCCTTTTTCAAGAAGAATAAGTGGTATGCAAAATCCATTGTTGGTCATCAATTTAATTTGATGAAGGATAAGCATACAATAAATCTTATTCTTATTTCGTCCAAGTGATTAATCCCTTCCTTCGGAGTTTGTTCGTAATGAATAAATTCTAATTCCAAGTGCTATCCATCTTTTCTTTTCCGGAGTTCGAATTTCCCTCGACCATCTCGTCGGAACCTCCATCTAAACCATCGCAAGGCTCATCTTATTCTTTCATCCTTTCATTCTATCTCATCATCCTTTTTGTCAACGGAGTTCTTCACGGTGGTTCTTCATGATTTAATTCATTCTTCAAGAGTTCATCAAGATTCTTGTTGGTGGAGTTCAAGTATCTTTTCTTCTCGTATCTCGAAGTGTAATTAATTCTCCGTATTCTTTTGAAGTGGAGTTTTGCTTTTCTTCATTCCTCTCAGCTATTCAATCATTTCCGTTTGTGGCTGGTTATCACCTCATAATTTTGAGATGTTTCCCATAAGTCCACGACAAGCTTATTCTTTCGTTGTTGATTTTCTCAACAACTCTATTCAATCCTTCTAAATTCTTTTCATTAAATTCTCTTTCAATTCTTTCCGGAGGTTTTGTGTCATGTCTTCATCAAGTATCGTTCCATCCTCTTAAGCTCGTGTTCTATTCCTCCATGTTTTAGCCGGAGTGCTGCCTAAATCCTTTCAGTCTTATTCGTTTCTTTTCTCATTCTAATCACTCCGGTTAGAACGAGTACTTTCATAGTCTATCTGATTCCGTGAGCTTTCGATTCTCGTCATTTTAAATCGTTCCTATCTTCTTCTCGAGTGCTCTCGATTCTTTGATTCTTCTCTTGAGTTCTTGTTTCACCTCATCCCTTTTTCTCTTCCGTCTCGGTCCTAAGATCTCGGGACGAGATCTCTTGTTAGTGGAGGAGTGTTGTAACGCCCCGGATTCGATCGCGCCAGTGTCCGTCGATTATTCGCCGTCGTTGCCATGTCATGTGCTTGCGTGTCTCTCTTTGCCATGTCATCATCTGCATTTCATATCATGTCATCATGTGCATTTCATTTTGCATACGTGTTCGTCTCATGCATCCGAGCATTTTCCCGTTGTCCGTTTTGCAATCCGGCACTCCTATGTCTCCGGCGCCCCCTTTTACCTCTTTTAGGTATGCGGGTGTTAAGCGTTCTCGGAATGCCCGAGGTTTGTCAAGCGGCCTTGGTATAGCACCGGTGAACCGCTGTCAAGTTCGGATCATTTGGAGGTCGTTTGGTACTCCAGCAGTTAACGGGTAACCGCAAAAGCCTCTTTGTTGCAGCCCAACTCCCCTTCAAAGTGGCCCAAAACCCACCAAACCCCCTCCATGCTCTCGGTCGTTCGATCACGATCGCGTGGCGAAAACCGCACCTCATTTGGACTCTCCTAGCTCCCTCTACCTATAAATACACCTCCTCCTTGGTTCATGGATCAAATCTCGGTTGAAACCCTAGCGGCTCCCGCCATGCGGGACATGTCCAACCCCGGGGACATGTCCGACCCTCGCCAGCCAATCCCGTTCGCCACGTCGGCCAGCGCCGCCGCCCTACGCCAATGTCGCGTCGCCACCTCATCCCCGGCTCCTCTCTCTCTCACTCGCCAGCTTGGCTAAACCCGTCAAGAGCCTCCCGGCGAACCGCCGCCGCCGCAGCCAGCGGCCGGGCCGCCAGCGCCCGCCTCCCGCGCCGGCGCGCCGCCGCCACTTCTGCCGTCGCCCGGCCATGGAGCTCCGCTCCCGCCGCCTCATGAGCTTCGCCCGCCATCCGGCATTGCCAGCCCTCGGCGAAACTAGCTTCGAGCGCCGCCGCCAGCTCTTCAGCGCCCGACCCGCCGCCCGCGCCTCCCTCGGCGCCCGCCCGCCTCGCGTCGCCCGGCCCGGCGCCCGCCGCCGCCCGGCGCCCTCGCCGCCGTCTCCCACGCCTCCGGCGACCTACGCCCCTGGCGGCCGCCCGTCGTCCGATCCGGACGGGTGGGATGAATCCACCGTCCGGAACCAAACGCCCCAATCCGGGTTCCCTCCGTCCGGGTCCACCCGTCCATTTTTCCCCGAGGTGAAAATCCACTAAGTCCCCAGATTTCCAACATTTTGTTCCATTTTCATTGCATCGTATCTCTGTGCATGTAGCTCCATTTTGCGCGCATAATATATCAAAATGTTCGCCTCGAAGAGTAGATCATTTCTTATCTTTGCATCATTTTCATTTCAGCTCATCTTGATGCCCGAAATGCTGTTGGAAGAGTGCCATGTGATGTTAGTTTCTGATTCTTATCAGAACTTGCACTTTTGCCATTTTTGCCATGATTGATGTGTGCATCCTATGGACTTGAGTCCTACATGTGTTTTGTAATATGCCATGCCATCTTTCCAGGGGTGCTTACCATGTATTTTTGTGAGTTGTGTAGTGAGTGCATCAAGCTTGTTAAGTAGGGTACTCGCTGTTGCTGTTTTCCTGGCAGATTCTGTTATATTTTGTTGCCATGTTAACTTGATGCTACAGAGAGATCCATGCATATTTTGAGTTACTTCAGTAAGGATGTTTTGTTATACTTGTCTTGCTCTATCCATCCATGCCCTTGTTTGCAATTACGGAGTGTCATAGCTTGAGTCAATCGAGCTCTACTTTTGCTATAAAATGTTCCTGGCAGATTGTTTACATGTTATTCAATTTTGCCAAGGTTGTTGTAGTTGATCCTTGCATGCTATATTGTTGTTCTTGCCATGTATAGCTTCTATGCCATGTCTTCTTGCTGTTGGTTGCCTTACCATGCCATGTATTGCTCTGGGGTGAGTGGTTCAAGCTCACCAACATGCCTACTTATTGTTGTTCCTGCCATGTATGAATCTGTAATATAACTTGCCATGTTTACATGGGTGCCATCATATTTTTTGATCCTTTCTGGCTCATGGACAGTAAGGGACTTTTGATCTATGATTTGAGTAGATTCATGACATGCCTTTGTTTGCCATGATAATTTCCTGTAACATGTTGTTTGATAGCTCTAAACTTTGCAACCTGATGTTATTTCTGCTAAAGTCTGAAACTGTTATTATTTGCAATCTTGCCATGTGTGTTTGAGCATGTTCTAGTGATTTCTGGAGTTAGCTCAGTGTTCATGTTTTGTAATGCTTTACCTGTACATCATGCCCATGCCTTTTGTTATTATGTTGAGGTCCTGTAGCATGTTATTTTGATGCTTGCAATATGCGTAGTTGCTGTTTTGGACAGATTGTTGCTATGACTTGTATAGGGTGTATGTGTTGATCCGTTCCTCCGTTTTGAGTGTGCTCTACATGAAACTTGCTTGATTTTGCATGTAGTTTCATATTATCATGTTGCATCCTTGTTTTGAGGTGTTTTCTTGATGTTTGTATGCATTTTGCATCAATGCCATGTTTATCTTGTTTTGCTCATATCTTCTAGACCGTAGCTCCGAATCTAATGAACTTTATATGTAACTTGACTAGAATTTCGTGTAGATCGTCGTGGTGCATCTTAACTTGCTGTTTAACAACTTGAACATAAGGTTTATTCAGATCTGGACCAATTTCGAAATTTGCATATGAGGACTTAAGGAATTGTTATATGTTGTTCCGGCCTCATTTAAACTTGCTTTGATGTGTTGGTCTTGTTTGCATCATCTCTTGCCATGAGTAGCTTCATGTAGCTTTGTCATGCATCATACTTGCTGTGCATCATGTCTTGTTCATGTGTGGTGTGTTTACTATGTTGTGTGCTTCTTCTTGTTAGTTCCTGTTTCATTGCGATCGTGAGGATTCGTTCGTCTACACTTGGTTCGGCTTCTTCCGTTCATCTTCTTCATGGACTCGTTCATCTTCTTCATGGACTCGTTCTTCTTCCTTGCGGGATTTCAGGCAAGATGACCGCTACCCTGGATCTCACTACTATCATTGCTATGCTAGTTGCTTCGTTCTATCATTGTCTTGCGCTACCTATTACACATTTATCAAGCCATCCCAATTGCCATGTCGACCTCTAACCTTTTGCACCCTTCCTAGCAAACCGTTGTTTGGCTATGTTCCCGCTTTGCTCAGCCCCTCTTATAGCGTTGTTAGTTGCGGTGAAGATGAAGTTTGTTCCTTGTTGGAACATGGAGATGTTGTTCCTTGTTGGAACATGTTTACTTGTTGGGATATCACAATATATCTTATTTAATTAATGCATCTATATACTTGGTAAAGGGTGGAAGGCTCGGCCTTATGCCTGGTGTTTTGTTCCACTCTTGCCGCCCTAGTTTCCGTCATATCGGTGTTATGTTCCCGGATTTTGCGTCCCTAACGCGGTCGGGTGATTTATGGGACCCCTTGACAGTTCGCTTTGAATAAGACTTTTCCAAAGAAGGCCCAACATTGGTTTTACCATTTCTTCACCACCACCTACATTTCCTTGGGAGTAATTAACCCAAGGGTCATCTTTATTCAGCCCCCGGGCCAATGCTTGTCTAAGTGTTGGTCCAAACTAGAGTGCTTTGGCGCCCCTCAAGGAAACTTGAGGTTTGGTTTTAGTTGTACGGACTGCTCATCCGGTCGTGGCACAGGGACGAGATCTGTGGCGGCTACTACTGTGGTGTCGGCACGCCGGGAGGTCTTCTTGGTCTTGTTTTATTGCTGTGAAATGTCTTGTAGCCGGGATTCCGAGACTGATCGGGTCTTCCGGGAGAAGGTCTATTCCTTCGTTGATCGCGAGAGCTTATCATGGGCTAAGTTGGGACACCCTGCAGGTATAAACTTTCGAGAGCCGTGCCCGCGGTTATGTGGCAGATGGGAATTTGTTAATGTCGGTTGTAGAAAACCCGAAGTTGATCTCAATTAAAATACACCAACCGTGTGCGTAATCCGTGAGTGTCTCTTTTCGGGTTGATCGAGAGGAGAACACGGTTTACGGGTTATGTCTGGCGTAAGTAGGAGTTCAGGATCACTTCTTGATCATTACTAGTTGACGACCGTTCCTTTGTTTCTCTTCTCGCTCTCATTTGCGTATGTTAGCCACCATATATGCTTAGCCGCTGCTGCAACCTCACCACTTTATCCCTTCCTTTCCCTTCAAGCTTTGCTAGTCTTGATACCCATGGTAATGGGATTCTTTGAGTCCTCGTGGCTCACAGATTACTACACCACCGATTGCAGGTACAGGTTTGCGATGATCATGACGCGAGAGCGATGTTTGCTTGTGTTGGAGTTCTTCTTCTGCTTCTTCTTCGATCAGGGGATAGGTTCCAGGTCGGCAGCCTGGGCTAGCAAGGTGGATGTCGTTTGAGTTTCTGTTTATGTTTCCTCCGTAGTCGGATGTTGATCTTGTACATGATGTTGATGTATTCTTGTGGCATTTGTGCCTTATGTATGTATCCCTATGTACTATGTAATGTTGATGTAATGATATCCACCTTGCAAAAGCGTTTCAATATGCGGATCTATCCTTGGTGGGACCGTCGAGTTCCTTTTGGATAGGGTCGCATATTGGGCGTGACAAACACTTTCTCAAAACAATCATAATATGATATAACAAGATGGTATCTCGCTAGCCCTTTCTAAGACCGCAAAACATAAATGCAGAGCACCTTCAAAGATCAAGGACTGACTAGACATTGTAATTCGTGGTAAAAGAGATCCAATCATAGTCATACCCGATATAAATTAACAATAATGAATGCAAATGACAGTTGTGCTCTCCAGCTAGTGCTTTTTTAATAAGAGGGTGATGACTCAACATAAAAGTAAATAGATAGGCCCTTCGCAGAGGAAGCAAGGATTTGTAGAGGTGCCGAGCTCGGTTTTGAAATAGAGATAAATTATATTTTGAGCGGCATACTTTCATTGTCAACATAACAACTAAGAGATGACGATATCTTCCATGCTAAACAAATTATAGGCGGTTCCCGAACAGAATGGTAAAGTTTATACTCCCCCTCCTCCACAAGCATCAATCCATGGCTTGCTCGAAACAAGGAGTGCCTCCAACATTCAACGGGTCCCAGGGGACTGGGCATCCTGGTTACCAGCCATTTTCTCGAGAGTGAGGAGCGAGTCCACTCCTCTTGAGAATAACCCGCCTAACACAGAAGATAAGGGAAGCACTAGTCGATATATGAGCTATTCGAGCATGCAAAACATAATGTTTATTTGAAGGTTTAGAGTTTGGCACATACAAATTTACTTGGAACGGCAGGTAGATACCGCATATAGGAAGGTATAGTGGACTCATATGGAATAACTTTGGGGTTTAAGGGATTGGATGCACAAGCAGTATTCCCGCTTAGTACAAGTGAAGGCTAGCAAAAGACTGGGAAGCGACCAACTAGAGAGCGACAACAGTCATGAACATGCATTAAAATTAATAAACATTGAATACAAGCATGAGTAGGATATAATCCACCATGAACATAAATATCGTGAAGGCTATGTTGATTTGTTTCAACTACATGCGTGAACATGTGCCAAGTCAAGTCACTTAAATCATTCAAAGGAGGATACCACCCCATCATACCACATCACAACCATTTTAATAGCATGTTGGCACGCAAGGTAAACCATTATAACTCATAGCTAATCAATCATGGCACAAGCAACTATGATCTCTAATTGTCATTGCAAACATGTTTATTCATAACAAGCTGAATCAAGAACGATGGTCTCATCATATTTACAAAAACGAAAGAGGTCGAGTTCATACCAGCTTTTCCCATCTCAGTCAGTCCATCATATATCATCATAATTGCCTTTCACTTGCACGACCGAACGGTGTGAATAATAATAAGAGCGCATGTTCATTGGACTAAGCTGGAATCTGCGAGCATTCAATAAGCAGGAGAAGACAAGGCAATATGGGCTCTAGGTTAAATCAACAATGATGCATATAAGAGCCACTACAACAATTTAATCATGGTCTTCTCCTACTGACCCCCAAAGAAAAGAAAGGAAATAAAAACTATTTACACGGGAAAGCTCCCAACAAGCAAAAGAAGAATGGGAAATATTTTTCGGTTTTATTTTTTAATTATTACTACTACAGTAGGAAAAATAAACTACTACTAATTTTTTTGGTTTTTTCTTACGGTTTATTAAACACACAAGAAGAAAGCAGGAAAAAGAAAATAAACTAGCATGTATATTACAGTGATAGAGTATGAGCACCGACATCTAGCAATGAGTGTGTGTGAACATAAATGTAATGTCGGTGGGAATGCATACTCCCCCAAGCTTAGGGTTTTGGCCTAAGTTGGTCTATTGCCAGGGATAGCCTGGAGGATACCCGTAGGTGTAGCTGGGGTCGTACTGCGATGCAGCGGCTATCGCCGCCTGAGCTGCAGCGTGGCGTCGATCCGGCTCTGCGCTCCTCTCGTACTCATCTGCCTCCTCTCTAGTAATACTATATCTCCCTTTGTATGCGAAAATCAAAGAAGGCGGGAGGCGGGAAGAGTAACATGGACAACATGCCGTTTGTTAAAGATTAGTCGATCTTTGGAGAGGTGGTTCAGTCCTCTCAACAAACTGGTGGGAAACCATAGAATCAAAATCAAAATAAGTAGGGGTAACTCCATATCACCCTCACGAATGTCTATCTCAAGAAAATTAGCTAAGCGGGTTGCATAAATTCCTCCAAAGAAATCTCCGTTATGTCTATTATGATGCAACCTACGAGCTACAATGGCTCCCATATGATAAAATTGGTCTCCTAACACAGCACTTCGAGAATCTTTGAGATCGAGAGCACACATGTGACATGCTTCATCCTTAGCATTTATGCATCTACCTATGAAGAGAGAAAAATAATGTATAGCAGGAAAGTGAATGCTCCCTATAGTGGCTTGTGTTATATCTCTATATTCCCCCACAGTTATTCTAGCAAGAAAGTCTCTATATTCAGATTTAGGGGATCCTGACACTACCCCAAGATGGAAGTTTGCAAGAAAAAGTGAAATCCTCTAAGTCCATGGTATAAGATTTGTCATAAAGGTCAAACATGACTGAAGGAGAATTACGCGAAGATGAAAACTCAAACCTCCCCACAAATGAACTTGTGATATCATGATACTAGGGGCATTTGTCAGCTTCAAAGTCCTCAAGACCGGCATTACGCAAATATGCGTTAAATTCTTCTTTGATTCCCGCTTGATCCATAAAATTTCCGAAGGCCATTCATAGGGGGAGCGTCTCTTGGTGGTTCCTCGTCAGCATCACGCATTGCAAGGCTGGGACCTTGCTTCCTTGAAGAACCACCTTGGAACATCTTCCTAAACATATTGTTTTCTCTGAAAAATAATTCTAAATTGTTTAGTAACTTTAAACAAAAGTGAACCAACTTCAATAAAACTGAGAGCAACTACTCATACAAGTGCCTAGAGCATATATCAAGCATTAGAACTACTTGGAACCATATAAATTTGACATGCAAGCTCAAGAACATGGTCACCTATGCAGCACAAATTTGCAAAGAATAAAGCACTAGAACAAAAACTAATTGGACCAATGGAGGAGTCACATACCAAGGAACAATCTCCCCAAGCAGTGCGAGAGGTGCTTTGAGCAAGGAGATCGAAAATCACAGCAAAAGTGGCTGGAACACGAGCTTGAGTTAGTTTTTCGGGTTTGTGTGAGCCAGAGGAAGAAGATGGGTGCAGGGAGGTAGGGCGCGCCCTCCACCCTCGTGGCCAGGTGGCAGCTCCCCCCGCGGTAATTTTTGCACTAAGAAACCTCAAATATTCTCGAAAAAATCATATTAAATTGGCATGGCATTCTGAGGATTTTTATTTTCGGGATATTTTTATATTGCACGGGTAAGTCAGGAAACAGACAGAAAAAATACTATTTTACTTTATTTCTACTAAAGAACAGAAAATATAAAGAGGGTACAGAAGGTTGTGCTTCTAGTTTCATCCATCTCATGCTCATCAAAAAGAATCCACTAACAAGGTTGATCAAGTCTTGTTAACAAACTCATTTCGATTAACATGGAACCGGAGAAACTTCGAATAACACTATGTTACCTCAACGGGGATATGGACATCCCCAATAATAAGTATATCATATTTCTTCTTGACAATAGGAAGAGGAAATTCAAAACCTCCAAATATAATCGATGGAAATTTTCCAATAGAGTTGATACTATGAACTTGAGGTTGTTTCCTCGGAAAGTGTACCGTATGCTCATTACCATTAACACGAAAAGTGACATTGCCTTTGGTGCAATCAATAACAGCCCCTGCAGTGTTAAGGAAATGTCTTCCAAGAATAATAGACATACTATCGTCCTCGGGAATATCAAGAATAACAAAGTCCGTTAAAATAGTAACGTTTGCAACCACAACAGGCACATCCTCACAAATACCGACAGATATAGCAGTTGATTTATCATCCATTTGCAAAGATATTTCAGTAGGTGTCAACTTATTCAAGTCAAGTCTACAATATAAAGAGAGAGGCATAACACTAACACCGGCTCCAAGATCACATAAAGCAGTTTTAACATAATTTCTCTTAATGGAGCATGGTATAGTAGGTACTCCTGGATTTCCGAGTTTCTTTGGTATTCCACCCTTAAAAGTATAATTAGCAAGTATGGTGGAAATTTCAGCTTCCGGTATCTTTCTTTTATTTGTAACATTATCTTTCATATATTTAGCATAAGGATTCATTTTGAGCATATCAGTCAATCGCATACGCAAAAAGATAGGTCTAATCATTTCAGCAAAGCGCTCAAAATCCTCATCATCCATTTTCTTGGATGGTTTCGGAGGAAAAGGAATGGGTTTCTGAACCCATGGTTCCCTTTCTTTACCATGTTTCCTAGCAACGAAGTCTCTTTTATCATAACATTGATTATTTGATTGTGGGTTATCAAGTTCAACAGCAGGTTCAACTTCTACATCATTATCATTACTAGGTTGAGCATCATCATGAACATCATCATTAACATTTTCACTAGGTTCATGTTCATTACCAGATTGTGTTTCAAAGCATCGGACATAGAGATGTCATTTGGATTATCGGTGATTCAAGAACGGGTTCACTAGAAGTTTGCACAGTTCTATCATTTTTCTTTTCTTCCTTTTAGAAGAACTAGGTACATCAATATTATTTCTCCGAGAATCTTGCTCGATTCTCTTAGGGTGGCCTTCAGGATACAAAGGTTCTGAGTCATTCTACCAGTTCTAGTAGCCACTCTAACAAAGATAATCATTTTTCTTACTATTCATTTCATCAAGCACTTCTTTCTGAGCTTTAAGTACTTGTTATACTTGAGTGGTAACCATAGAATCATGTTTGCTAACAAGTTTAAGTTCACCTCTAATATTAGCCATATAATCACCCAAGCGTTTAATCATAAAGGTATTCTGTTTCAATTGTCTACCAAAATAAGCATTAAAGTCATCATGCTTAAACATAAAGTTCTCAAACTCATCCAAGCATTGACTAGCAATTTTAGTAGGAGGGACTTCAGCTTTATCATATATGTAGAGAGAATTTACCTTTACTACCTGTGCCGGGATATTGGGATCAGGAGGTTCTTCAGTGAATAAAGAATTGAGATCATATACTTCTTCAACAGGCGGTAAATTAAGACCATGTATTTCTTCAATAGGAGGTAAATTCTTAACATCTTCAGCTTTAATACCTTTTTCTTTCATAGTTTTCTTTGCCTCTTGCATATCTTCGGGACTGAGAAATAGAACACCTCTCTTCTTCGGAGTTGTTTTAAGAATAGGCTCAGTAATTGGCTCTGGAGCTGGCTCGGGAATTGGCTTAGGAGGTGCCCAATTATTTTCATTTGTCAACATATTATTCAATAAAATTTCAGCTTCATCCGGTGTTCTTTCCCTGAAAAGAGAACCAGCACAACTATCCAGGTAATCTCTGGAAGCATCGGTTAGTCCATTACAAAAGATATCAAGTATTTCAGGTTTCTTAAGAGGATGATCAGGCAAAGCATTAAGTAACTTGAGAAGCCTCCCCCAAGCTTGTGGGATACTCTCTTCTTCAATTTGCACAAAATTATATATATCCCTCAAAGCAGCTTGTTTCTTATGAGCAGGAAATATTTAGCAGAGAAGTAATAAATCATATCCTGGGGACTACGCACACAACCAGGATCAAGAGAATTAAACCATATCTTAGCATCACCCTTTAATGAGAACGGAAATATTTTGAGCATATAAAAGTAGGGCGATCTCAGCTATATCATTTAACTTAGTAAGATGTGCGACAACAGTTTCAGATTCATAGCCATAAAAAGGATCAGATTCAACCAAGGTAATTATATCAGGATCAACAGAGAATTCATAATCCTTATCAGGAACACAGATAGGTGAAGTAGCAAAAGCAGGGTCAGGTCTCATCCTATCTCTAAGAAATTCTTTACTCCATTTAACTAGCAGCCTCTTAAGTTCGTATCTATCCTGGCAAGCAAAAATAGTTGCAGAAGATTCTGCATCAAAAAGATAACCCTCAGGAATAGCAGGCATATTTTCATCATCACTTTCATCATTGTATTCAGTTTCAGTAATTTCTCTTTCTCTAGACCTAGAAATTTGTTCATCTAGAAATTCACCAAGGGGCATAGTATCAAGCATAGAAGTAGTTTCATCATAAGTATCATGCATAGCAGAAGTGGCATCATCAATAACATGCGACATATCGAGCGAATAGCGTAAGCGGGTTTAGGTGTCACTAGCTTACTCATAATGAAGGTGAATCAAGTGCGAGCTAGATGGCAATTCCTTACCTCCCTCGTAGTTGAGGGATAAATTGTTGTCTTAGCGTCTTTCAAGTTCTTCATAGTGTCCAGCAGATATAAATCCCAAGTGACTCAAAGAATAGAGCTATGCTCCCGGCAACGGCGCTTTAAAAAAGGTCTTGATAACCCACAAGTATAGGGGATCGCAACAGTTTTCGAGGGTAGAGTATTAACCCAAATTTATTGATTCGACACAAGGGGAGCCAAAGAATATTCTCAAGTATTAGCAGCTGAGTTGTCAATTCAATCACACCTGGAAACTTAGTATCTGCAGCAAGGTGTTTAGTAGCAAAGTAATATGATAGTGGCGGTAACGGTAACAAAAGTAAAGACATCAAAAGTAATGTTTTTGGTATTTTTGTAGTGATTGTAACAGTAGCAACGGAAAAGTAAATAAGCGTAAACCAGTATATGGAAAGCTCGTAGGTACCGGATCAGTGATGGATAATTATGCCGGATGCGGTTCGTCATGTAGCAGTCTGTCAGGACCCCGATTCCAAGTCACATCGATCTAGCCGGTAACACCTCATATCACCTTGCGGCCTCACGCACGGTATTCCCACGGGTGTCGCCTTACCATGGCCCGGGACCGTTTGCGCCATTTGGCTCACGTATATGATAGTGTCGCTAGCATGCAGATGACGAGGAACCCGGGGCGTCATGGCTATTCGTGAAGCCGCAGCGGCACTAACCCGTGGGGTCAGGCATACATGAATCTCATCGAGCATGTCGGTCCAGCGTGTGAATCCAGCTGTAACCTTTGGGCTAACAGGACTCCGGGAACCCGGGCTGTAGCGAGCTAAGCAGGACTCGAAAGTCACCGCGTGACATTTCCCGAAGGGACCAGAACCACGAACGAAGTGAAACACATGACGCCGATCAAGTGTCACGAGCGATAATCTTTGAGCTATACGACTCCGTGAACCGAACTGTAGCGGACTACTATGGCTCAAGGAAGCACTAGACTACATTTCCCCATAAGAGAGGCTGCCAAGGATAAACAACTAGATTGTCGGATCCCACACATACCAAGCATTTCAAACATACACACAATATGCCCGATATGTGTAAATACAACATGGCATCACAACATAACTCTACGACTCAAAGTATTTATTCATTAGGCTCCGAGGAGCGAGATATTACAAACATGGGTCTCATGACCCAACATACGGAGCATACAAGTCAAGGCACAAGCGGAAGCTTAACATGTCTGAGTACAGGCATCTACAAATGAAAAAGGCTGACAAGCCTGACTAACTACTAGATCCTGCCGAGGCACAAGATCGTAGCTGAGGTAAGAAGCTAAACGTCGAAGTCCACGCGGAACTACTAGCGAGACTGACGTCTCCCTGCAAAACATAAAATAAGCAAACGTGAGTACAAATGTACTCAGCAAGACTTACATCAGAACTAACTACATATGCATCATTATCAACAAAGGGGTGGTGGAGTTTGACTGCAGCAAGCCAGCTTTGACTGGGTGGCTATCCTGAACTACGACTGCAAGTAACTCTTTTGAGGTGGCGCACACGAGTCCACATATTCACCAATCAATACACCACTATGGATTCGATCCCGTCTTCCTACGAGAACGCCATCCATAGCACTCACGCTTATCTTGCGCATTTTAGAGTATCCACTTTCACTTGTCTATGAACTGTACAGGCAACCCAGAAGTCCTTTACCGTGGACACGGCTATTCGAATAGATGATGTTAACCCTGCAGGGGTGTACTTCTTCACACACGCTCTCGCCACTTACCACCATGTACACGTCGTGTATCTCGACAACCTTCAAGTGGAAGCTTTGGCGAGGGAGTCGGCCACGACCTGACTAACCACACAAGTCTCTAGTCCAGGTTTATCGCCTATTCGGGTTCCATCCGCAAGGAGATCCGGCCGTGGTGTCGCTCATGGCCCCAAACGATGTGTGCAGGGTTCCCGAGACACCAAACGGGCGCTCGGTACACCCAGCCATGGTGTATCTACCGCATCATAGCTCACCCCTAGGGTCAGCGCTACGCACGGCCTCCAACACATATCCTACAAACACCAGAAACTAGTTGCAACTCCTGGACAGAGATCGAGGCGATTAATAAGCCGAGAGGGGCCGAGTTACTGGAACCCAATGTGTGGTAGTAACTGTTTCATGGATCACAAACACAGAACTCAGTTCCTGAGGACGGCTGCAATGAGACAACCCACCATGTACTCCTACATGGCCTCTCACCGCTACCTTTACCAAATCGTGTTCACACACTTAGCTCACACACAGTGGGACATGTTCACACACCTCTGATTCATCCTCGATGAATCAGACCTGACTCAACTCTAAGCGATGGCAGGCATGACAAACAAGCATGTATGAGTAGGCACATCAGGGCTCAAACAACTCCTACTCATGCTAGTGGATTTCATCTATTTACCGTGTGGAATGACAGGTCATCACGAGAGGATAAAGGGGTTCAGCTACCGCAGCAAGTAACAGATAAATCGTTGTTGTCCTAATGCAGTAAAAGAGAGCAGGACCGAGAGAGTAGGATTGTATCGGAATGAACAAGGGGGTTTTGCTTGCCTGGCACTTCTGAAGATAATATAGTTCTTCATCGGTCTCATCGAACACGTCGTCGGAACGTCGTCTACCGGGAGGGGATAACACCGGCAAACAAGAAAGAACACAATCAATGAAATGCAACAATATGATGCATGAATGTGACATGGCAATATGTTGTGGTTTGAGCTAATGCAACTAGCAACAGATTAAATGAAGTTGGTTTGAAAACAAGATTCAAATTCAAACTCCATATGTGATTATTCAAATGCCATTTATATGATTTGTCCTAAACAGTAGCTATAAGTTGTTCTAACATGCATGAAAATGATACAGATGGATAGATTGGATTTTTCTGATAATTTTTCATATATAATTTATCTTATTTGGAGTTACGGTTGAATTTCCATGATTTTTAGAAGTTTGAAGTATTTTATGAAATTCATAAATCCTATTCTGATTTATTCTAATTCCAGAAAATAGTAACAGCGTCAGCATGATGTTAGGATGACATCAGCGGTCAACAGACCCGGTCCAGGTCAAACCTGACCGTGGGACCCGCAGGTCAGTGTCACAGTGACTAATTACGATTAGTTTAAAATCTAACAAGATACTTAGCCGGGCTGGGCCCACTGTCAGTGTCACTGGATTAGTTAACCGGGTGATTAACTCCTAACTAAGTGCCACGTCATCCAGGACGGCGGTTAGCCGTCGACGACCAGATCCCGCGGTGGTGGCTCGCCGGCATTGCTCGGGACGGCGCTACAGAGCACCATTTCATGCGCGGTTTGCGGCTACGGAGAGCTGGCGGTGTGGCGCAAGCGGTGGTGGCCGCGTAGTTCGTTGGGGCGGCCTGTAATGGCGGCGGCAACGAGCCGGGCGGCTGCCGGAGCTCGGAGGTGTGCGACTGCGGGGCCGCAGCTCGCAAGGAAGCCGACTAGGGGTGGCGTTGGCCTCCTGGTTGCTCCAGGAGCCTTGAAGTCTTGTGGTCCGGCGGAGAAGCACGGTCGCTGCAGAACAACGGCCACGGAGGACGGCGGCTTCAGTCACGCAGTGGTATGCACGGAGCAAGCAAAAGGGAGAGGGAGGCCTTCGAGGCTCACCGCGAGTCAGTTGGGTAGGTCGGTTGGCTCGGGGACGCACTGGAGCCCGTGAATCGACGACGGCGAGGTGCGGTAGTAGGCAGCAAAGACGGCGATGCTATCGACCTCCCGGGGTCCCTTCAGTCGGTGAGGCGAGGCAGCACGGTGAGGCGGAGCTTCTGGGCTGGCTTTTAGGGCAAGGGGTGGCCGGTGGCCATGGTGGTGGTCTTCGGCGGCGGTGGGCGCGCTCGGGTGTGGCACGGGAGAGAGCAGAGGAGGGGGAGGAGATCCAGCAAGAGAGGGGAGAGGTGCAGAGGGTCCGGGGGGGTGCGTGGCGACGTCCTGGGCAAGGGGGGGTAGCTAGGCAGCTGCCGGCGTGGCACGCCGCGGCGCCGTGGCTGTCTTCTCCTCTGCCTTCTGGCAAGAGGAGGGGGATGACTGGCAGCGGTGGGTTGGTGGGCTGGGCCAACTGGGCCAGCTCCAGGTAAGTGGCTGGGCTTCTCTCTCTCTGTCCCTTCTAATTTATTCAGTTTTCTAATTTTCTGCTTTATGTTTGCAAATAAAATACCAAGCAAAACACTTTGGTTAATTCTGTAAATTTTTGTGAGGAATATTTGAATTATTTTCAAACCACACAATAACTTTCAGAATATTTGGAGCAACCAATGTTTAATGGTAACTTTTAAACTCCAACTCAAATACCATAATGATTTAATTCAATGACCAAAATGTCCTGGAAAAATATGCATCATCTCTGGTAGAGGCTTTCACCTTTTTCCATAAATCATGACCATTTTAAAAGGATATTTTGAGGTCATTGAAAATATTTTGGTTGAACCTATTTGAATTGCATTTGAGCTAGGGTTTATCAATCCCCATTTCAAATTTATTAAATTTAAACATGATGCAAGCAAGAAGCAAACACTAGGCAGCACCAGAAGCTAGGGATGTGATAGCTCACCCCTACTAAACAAGAATCTCGTCCCGAGATTCAAGTCGTGTGGTAAGAAGACAGAGGGGACACAAAGCTAACACGATCTCCTCGAGCCAACTATACTTCTTGAAGATGTTGACTCATTGCATCATCTTGATCTCGACGTCTTGCTTGCGAGGTCTTCATTCAACACGATGACGGCAGAAAGAGACTCTATAGAAAATGATCTCCTCGAAGATCGAGTATTCAAGATCAACTCGTGGAGTGAGAGGTAAGAACATCTCCCAAGCTGAGATACGAAGCTTTCATCTAAAGGGATGGAGTGGAACAGATGACGAAGGTTCACTATGTAGACACAATTCCACACTTAAGAAGGTGGTGAACGGTTGTCCACGTAGCGAGGAGTTGAGTTGCCATGATACCATAACGAGACATCTTAAGGAAGGTGACCCGCAGTAATATTCCCTTAAGTGGCAAAAAGAAATACTTTTGATATAGAGATCATTGAGACTCTTTATACCAGCCTAAGGCAATCAAATCGATCATTTGAAGGAGTTCGAAAGAGTGACATACTCGGACTAGAATGGATGATGTGGACTACCTTGTTGAAGACAACGCAATGGATGATTTTGCTTATCATCGGAAATGGATGGGACCCATGGTAGGACCACTTTTGAAGATGATCCTAAACAACAATTAAGGAGAGGGCAGCCCATGGGAATTGGCACAATGGCGGTGCAAGCTGGGAACAAAATGCAACTGTTGAGAATGTTCCAACCATCATATCTGCCTGAGATTCAGATCCGATTGGTGAGGGGATACTTCAGACTCAGCATGTCCGAAAAGAAAGGTTGCAACACAAATCGATGAGATGACGTTGCGAGATTCTCGGGATATGAACTACGATAGCAAGCTCCAAGATATGAGCTGGTTCTGCTACATACATGTGAGCATGTTTTCCAAGACAAGAATGACCACATAGTAGTCTTATAATAAAACACTATCGAGTTCTGGTTGCGAACCATCATTGGAATAACGAAGTCTTGTGCATATACCTTTGGGTCCTTAAGGGTTAACACTCAAGAACTTCTTTTCCTTGAACAATTCAATCAGTGGCTTGGTGTGCTAGGAATACGAATAGAGTGGAGGTAATTAATCTACCAAACCATAGAATACTTCGCACGTATGCATGACTGATTTGGGATGATTCCCGAGGAACAAAAACAATCTTTCTCGAAATCACGGCGGCAACTTGCACCAAATGCACATGAATTCAAGGAAGTCACTTCTTCCATCCAAGCATAAGCTTCATGAACGGAACACGAAGGCATTGCTTACAAAGTTTTCAACACTTGGTTGATGTTCAACATGAATCATGGGGAGAGACAAGAATGCTGCTGATGGGCTCAACAACAACTCATTGGAATTTCCATATCACTGGACTTCCACCAGCATGTGAACACGGTGATAGCATTGGTCAGACCAAAAGATGTAATGGTGTATGCTTGAGGGATCAACCACGAGTAAGACAACATTACGAACATCGTTGGTTCTGATTTGACTTGACGATAGCCCATACTCAAGTCAAAGTTTTGACAAGGCAATAGATCCAACAACTGATCACAGGGACCAATCGATGAAGATATCATCTTTCTTCAACACACACGCGCACAGAAGATATCCCTTAGAGATGAACTAAGTTAAGCAAAGCTTTATCTTCCAACTCTCCAAGTTGTTGTCTAGCTCAACCAACTAGCTCAGGGATATCCAACACAGATTCTTGGAGAATGGGTGGTTTAAAGGAAAACCAATATGATCACGAACTCAACATAGCGGTCAGGTAACAACCTGGTAACACTTCCAAGAAGATATTTGGAAAGTCACGAACCACCGATATATTACTAAGCTCGAGAACAATCTTGCTTTTCAGGGCAAGACGATATGATCAAAAGAGTGAGGGATTGACACAATCCTAACTCATTGGTCGAAGAGTGCACCAGAAATAAGGACTAGGTAGCACGATCAATCTTAGAATGATGATTCCATAATCAACACACCAAGAATGATATTATCGTCCATTAACCACCAAGCAACGGGGTTGCTAGGAGTATTGATTTCACACATCACGATTCACTTGTCGGCATTCCGGCTGTGACAACATGGATCCGAGGAATGAATAATGATGGCGAGAAGTACCACTATACCAAGAGTTCATAAGAGGTGGTGCAATTCTCATGATATTCCTGACATAAAGAGGGCAATACTTCAGGGTAGAACAGAATCAAAAGCTGGATTGGCATTTTGACCTGCGGAATACAACTACTTTGACCCAATCCTCAAGATGGACAAGGTACTGGAGTTTGTTTCTCCTAGTCATTCTGAAATAGAATGGCTTGACAAACCACAAGAATAATGGGCATCGACAACGAATGCACGCATACTCTTGAGTATCAAATGATAGACGGGGGTCAGAATACAACTAAAGAGGGACAACTCAAAGGGGCATATAACTTTCTGAGTTGTGGATGCATATTTTAGTATGTCAAACCAAGTTCAACATGTTTCTTCCGGATAACCCATGCGGAAAGGTAGAACTGGCAGATTCACAATATAGAATGGGGAACTCATCGAGAGCACTCTTGTTGTGACCTTTTGGTTCCAGAGAACTTCTGCCAAAATTGTTCATGGTATTTGGAAGAAGGGAATACCACGGACCTCGAGGACTATCACAAAAGTTACTAATAACCTAAAGGTATGAGCAACACTATCAACATGAGGTAAGTAGAGTTAATTTTGGGTTCAAAACCTAGGAGTAGAATACCTACTACTAAATGGCATCACGGGATGCTTTCGAGAATGGTGGCCAGAATTATCACACCGGGAACACAAAACATGGCTGGATTACTAGATGACTCCCTAAAACACCTAGGTTCATAATAATAGCTCCAACATATATGCCGAGGCAGCGGAGTACCTCAACACACTAATTTGTGTGATTAATCTGGCCCAAATGAACATTAGAAACGGAGAGAGGGAATTTTGCAAATGCATCAGACTATTTAGAAATCTGGGATGACTCGGACAGCATAACGACTGTAAATGCTCAAAATGATTTGAGACATCCTGCAAAATAGTGGCATGACCACTCAACATCACAATATCAAGGTTCTGAGACCAGCTATGAACATACAGAAGTGGTAGAAACTGAACTGGGGCGTAAAACCAACAATCTTAAAAGTCTATGGATTAGTAACACGTCATCCTAATAGATAGATGAGAAGCCTAGTTCTTAATCCTTGTAGAAGAGAAGAGGGTGACTCAGATCAGAAGGCCATGAGGTATAAGGAGTAAAAAGAGCCTTACGTTCCCTCCCACAATCAATTCCCTTACATAACTAAAGCATTTCTAGACACAACTTCGACCAGTTTGGCTTGGTAATCCTCTGAGCAACAGCTCGATACCAAAGCTGTCGGGACCTCGATTCCAAGTCACATCGATCTAGCCGGTAACACCTCATATCACTCTGCTGCCTCACGCACGGTATTCCCACAGGTGTCGCCTTACCATGGCCCGGGACCGTTTATGCCTTTTGGCTCACGATATGATAGTGTCGCTAGCATCCATATGACAGAAGAACCCGGGCCGACATGGCTAGTCGTGAACCCAAAGCGGCACTAACCCATGGGGACAGGCATACATGAATCACATCGAGCATGTCGGTTAGCAGTTGTGAATCCAGGTTGTAGCACTGGGCTAACAGGACTCGGGAACCCGGCTGTAGCGAGCTAGGCGGGACTCGGATGTCACCGCGTGACATTTCCCGAAGGGATGAACCACAGGAACAAAGTGAAACACATGCCGCCGGTCAAGTGTCACGACCGGTTGTCGGTGTACTAGAGTAGGGTACCCTAGTATCCCGAACTTGTGCCTGAGGCGATTCACCGATCCTCATGGGCAAGGCTTACTGGGTGACCGCCAAGGTCCTCCGTGGTTCCTTTGGAGCCATTCAAGAACAAAGTATTCAAGCCTAGGAGACAAGGCCCGGCAAGAGGAGCTTGCCGGAAGGCCACCCAAGGCACACAGGAGACAAGGCCCGGCAAGCGGAGCTTGCCGAAGGCCCGATGAGCGACAAGCTTCCTGGACGCGACAAGACAACAAGCTGCGGCAAAGGCGCTTGCCGCTGCAGACCACCACCACTGCGCTCCAAGACATCCACTAACGTGTCGCATACAGGACCTTTCCAGCGTAGCGTGGCAAGAGGGCGGCCTTGACGGAGCGCGGTGGAAAGCGGCGCTGACAAGATTGCCATCGTTGCAAGCGGTGGCGCCCCTGGCGGTCCCTTTCTGCATTGTTAGGGCGACGTAGACAGGCATTTAATGCCTTTGTCCCCTGCCGTCAGGGTTAGGTATGGTACACTGTACAAGTAGCTGTACCAACCACTCCTTTTCCATTTTTACCCTTGTCTATGTTGCCACCTGTCGGAGACCCCTTTAGCATATAAAAGGACGCCCATGCGCAACGTAGGAGGAGGGGGGGAGGAGGCTCGAGAGGTTCGAAGCCAGAGAACACTCACGCTCGGTCTCATTAGCAGCTTGTGTGTACTATAGCACTCAGCGCTCCTGAGCAAGAACTCAATACACTCAGACATGCAAAGATGGGAGTGTTATCTCTCCGGGAGAGCTCCGGCTGGGTAAACCGCTCGTGTGCTTCGCCTCGATCTGCTCTTCGTCGACCTCCGCCCCTTGAGAACTGAAAGGGGCTCGGTCCGCCGGTCCCATAGGTGTTCGTGGGCGAGATCAGCCTGCCCGACATCTTTGGCGTGCCGGTAAAGGGGCGTCGAGATTGTGTGAACCTGATCCGGCGTCCACACGAAGCTAGATCTTCATCATCTTCATCGACATGCCACCAAGAAGAAGGCTTTGGCGGCAGATGTTAAATCCACGTCGAACCCACCACCACCGGAGCAAACGGGTGGTGGGGTAGACTGTCGGAAGAATGGGCGTGACGGAGGAGCCCACGGTGCTGCCAAGTCCAAGGACAAGGCTGCGCAGACCTCGGCGTCCGATACATGCACCGCGCCCGTCTCAGAGGCGGGACCGACAGCGTCATGGTATTCCTAACGCCATACGCTCGTTGGACCAAGATCGAGCTGGTGGATCTCGGGATGCTCAAGACCAGCATGCACGCCAACATGCTGGCGCGAGCGAGGCACGGTCGCCTGGACGAGATACTGCTCCTTCTAACATAGTTAGAAGTCCGAGCATATCCTGCTCCTCGCACCGTTCGCCACTGCCACCCACCACTCCAGCAGAAGCTTTGGCGAGAGCTCAACTGCTCTTGGATTACCCTCCAACAGCCGACAAGGTCAATGAATGGAGGGCCACCATTCAGAGTCTCATCGGCTTTGCCAACGGCGACGCTCCGCGGCAGCCGAGTGCATCGCTACCGCGGCAGGACTGCCAAACACGAGCCGGTGGCGACGAAACCGGTGGGGGTGCAACCACCATGCACTCTCCGCCCCGAAGGCCAAGATCGCCGACTCGCCGGATCCACCTCGACAGCGACTCCAACGCATCACCGGATCCACGAGCTCGTCGCGATCAGCGCCAAGTTCTTCACGAACGACAGCAAGAAGACGCTCGAACTCGCATCGAAGCGCCAAGACAAGCGCCGGCGCCAATCCGACCAGCGCGATGGGCCCTCTATCGACATGCATGCGCCAGAGAACCAGGCGACTTGCCGTCTGTGATAGGTTGCCCTGCGTTCACTCGTGAGCTGCGGCAAGTCGATGGCCCAGCAAGAAGAATTTCAAGCAGGGCGTGCGAGAAATGCGACAGCAAGACACATCCGTCGGAGTTCCTCGCATCTACACCATCGCGGTGCAAGCTGCGGGCGAAGACGACAAGATCTGGCCAACTACTTCTCGGCTGGTGCTCAAGCCCAATGTCGATCTGGCTCATGCACTTGCGGACAACTCCATATCCTCTTGGGCAGATCTATGCCATCGGTTTGTCGGCGCCTTCTGATGACCACAAGCCCCATGGCCAAGAAAGCGACCTTCATCTGCTCGCCCAGAAGGAAGGAGAGCCCCTGCGCAATTACATTCAGAGATTCAGCCGTGTACATCACAACATCCCAGATTTCCACCCTGCCGCGGTAATCAGCGCGTTCCATCAGAACGTGCGAAACCGCAGGATGCGGGAGGAGATGGCGATGTGCAAGACCAGAGACGTCAGTGAGCTATATGCCCTGGCCGACAAGTGTGCACGTGCTGAGGAAGGGAGGCAGATGATGAGCTAGCAACCATGACAGATGCATCCAGCGATGAGCAAGGGGCTTCATCGGCAAGCTCTGGTCCCGACAAGGATGGATTTACACAGAGCTTCCCGAAGTCGCCGTCAAGAAGGTCCTCAAGATCAAGACCAAGTCCGGCAAGAGCTCTGATGCCCACTCCGGCAAGCGCACCTCTTGGTCTTTGCGCTACCGTCGAGGACGCACCATCGAGCTCCACCGGCAAGTGCTAAGGAGCGATCTGCCCCGGCAAGCCCTAGGGTTTGTTCCGTTGAAGCGCACGCTCCAAGTCCGACAAGAGCTCGATGCCCACTCGGCAAGCGCACCTCTTCGAGTCTTTGCGCTACCGTCGAGGACGCACCATCGAGCTCCACCGGCAAGTCTTGAGGAGCGATGCTCCGGCAAGCCCTAGGGTTTGTTCCGTTGAAGCGCACGCTCCAAGTCCGACAAGAGCTCGATGCCCACTCCGGCAAGTGCACCTCTTGAGTGCTGCGCTACCGTCGAGGATGCACCATCGAGCTCCGCCGGCAAGTCTTTGAGGAGCAGTCTGCTCCGGCAAGCCCTAGGGTTTGTTCCGTTGAAGCAGACGCTCCAAGTCCGGCAAGAGCTCTGATGCCCACTCCGGCAAGCGCACCTCTTCGAAGTGCTACGCTACCGTCGAGGACGCACCATCGAGTACCACCGACAAGTGCGGAGGAGTAGTCTGCTCCGGCAAGCCCTAGGGTTTGTTCCGTTGAAGCAGACGCTCCTGACAAGTTTTGCTCCGGCAAACTTGCTGGGGAACGTCAAGCTCCGGCTGAGCCGCAGGTTCTCGCCGTGGAAGCAGATGTTCCCGCAGCAGGCGAAAAGCCGGTGGTTCTTTGGTCGATCAGGACGACGCAAATCGAGCCTTGGCCAGACACCTTTCGCTCTAGTCTATGGAGCAGAGGCAGTTCTCCCCACGGAACTCGTATACGGATCACCTCGAGTGCTCGCTTATGATGAGCTTGAGCAAGAGCAGTTGCGACAACATGACGCGCTGCTCCTTGAGGAGGATCGTCTTGATTTCTGTCAGACGAGCTGCTCGATACCAGCAAGCTTTGCGCCGCTACCATAGCCGCAAAGTTAATGCCAGAAGTCTCGAGGAAGGCGACCTTGTTCTTCGGCGCGTTCAGTCCGCCAAGAATTCCAACAAGTTGACACCGAAGTGGGAAGGCCCTTACCGGGTGAAACGAGTCACTAGGCCCGGCGCTGTCCGCCTTGAGACCGAAGATGGCATTCCGGTGAGCAACTCCTGGAACATTGAGCATCTTCGTAAGTTTTACTCAGAGGCGCGGTTGCCGGAACCTGTTCCGGCAACCACCTTTTGTACAAGTCTTGCCGATGTTGCATGTAATCCTTTGTACAAAGCCGGGTGCAGACCCCGTGCATAAGTAAAGCACCTACCCCCGGTAAGCAATAACGAGCCATAAGGCTCCAGATCTTTATTTTCTCTTCTTTCTCTTTCTCAAAGAAAGGAAGGTTACTTCGCCCACAAGTTTGCCGGGAGGAAAGGAGAAGATAATGGTGTAGACCAAGCGTCGCTAAAGGAAGTCTAGCCTTACCGGGAAGCAAACGACAGAAAAGCTAAGTTGCTAAAGTTTGAGCAATCAGTTTTAAATTTTTTAAGTTATCTTCCTCGAACGACCGTACTTTGTATGGAAAACCTGTGCGTGGAGGAACCAACTCGTATCTAGTTGCGCCCCTACTTTGTTTCGAGTCCGCTCAACAACTTAAGTGAGCTGCGATTGCGCCCTTACTTTGTTTCGAGTCCGCTCAACAACTTAAGTGAGTTGCGATTGCACCCTTACTTTGTTTCGAGTCCGCTTAACAACTTAAGTGAGCTGCGACTAGTTGCGACAAGGTTTCTTGTCGGTAGCAGCACCGCCAGGTCTTGGCGTCGACGTCTCAAGACTCAGTGCCTGTGTGTTGACGAAGTTCCCCAAAAGCGAGGGCAAAAACATACAAAGGAAGGAATCAAGTAAGGAAATAACATAGCAATTGCTACCGAAATAGAGTTATATTACAAGATAGCTTGTCGCAGCTCTAATAGATTGTTCTCATAACATGACCAGCGGCGGCAAGAAAAGAGAAAGCGGGCGGCCTAATCTCGTCGATCACGGGGCTCTCAAAGAAGCAAAGGATCTTGCCGCACTGCCGAGGATCGGCGGTCGGCGAAGCGCTGGCGCTCCTGCGGCCTCGGGGCCGTCGGTCGATCGCCGGACCTCGCCCGGCTTCTGCGGCGGCAGCTTTGGCGGCCTCTTCGCCGGCGGGCTCGTCGGCGCCAGCTTCTCCTCCGATGGCAGCGGCATCGTCAGTATTGCCGCAGCGTCCTCCTCGCCGGCGGCCTCGGTCTCCATTGGCTCTGTGGCGGATGGATCTGACGACCGGAAAATGAAGAAAAGTCAAGCAAATATTCAAAAAGAAAATCAGACGAAGAAGGACACAAGGAAAGTTTTCAAGCAAGAGGATTACCTGTGCTAGGGTCTGTAGTCATGGTCTCCGCCACCAGGGGATCACTGGTGCTGTCCCTTGCCGGAGAGCTGTCCTTGCCAGAGAACTGCCCCTTGCCGGAGAAGTCTCCCTTGCCGGAGAACGCAGCTCCCTTGCCGGGGAATCCTCCCTTGGCGGTGTAGTCGGCAGAAGGCATGTCGAGGCGGCTTCAGGGCACTCCTGGTAAGGCTGCTCTGCTCCTACACAAATCAGCAGTCAGATATCAGCAAAGAAAGAGCACCCATGCACGACGAACAGCAAGAAGTAAACCATATACTTACGCTGGGGGCTGCGATTGGGGCTGCTTTGAGGAAGAGTTGCCGCGTCCGGCAAGGTGGTCTCGGACGCGCCTCCTGCTGTCATGATGGGTTAAGTCCTCGATGACAATCACGGGGCCTTGGCTCTCTTCGACGCTCTACGGGCCGCATCACGAAAAGGAATGGGTTGAGTGAAGCAAATCAGATACAAGACAAAGCAACAAGTCAAGAACTACGAATGCCGTGCCTGTTTTGGGCTGGCCCAACAGCCTTCGACACCGTGTGTGGCCCAGGCCGGGGCCCTCCAAAGACATCCACTAACGTGTCGCCACAGGACCTTTCCAGCGCGTGGCAAGAGGCCGTCTTGACCACGGAGCTGTGATGGCAAGCGGCAGCGACAAGATTGCCATCGTGGCAAGCGGTGGCGCCCACAGCGGTCCCTTTTCGCCTTTGTTAGGCGGCGTGAGACAGGCATTTAATGCCTTTGTCCCCTGCCGTCAGGGTTAGGTATGGTACAATGTACAAGTAGCTTTACCAACCACTCCTTTTCCATTTTAACCCTTGTCTGCGTTGCCACCTGTCGGAGACCCCTTTAGCATACAAAAGGAGGCCCATGCGCAATGTAGGGAGGGAGGAAGGGCTCGAGAGGTTCGAAGCCAGAGAACACTCACGCTCGGTCTCGTTAGCAGCTTGTGCGTACTGTAGCACTCAGGGCTCCCGAGCAAGAACTCAATACACTTAGACATGCAGCAGTAGGAGTGTTATCTCCGGAGAGCTCAAGCTGGGTAAAGCTGCTCGTGTGCCTCGATCTGCTCTTAAATGCGACCTCGCCCCCCCCTTGAATCGAAAGGGCTCGGTCCGCCGGTCCCATTGGTGTTCGTGGGCCAGATCAGCCTGCCCCGACACCAGTAGTGCTGGGCTAGCAAGACTCCGGTGAACCGGGCTGTAGCGGACTACTATGGCTCAAGGAAGCACTAGACTACATTTCCCCATAAGAGAGGCTGCCAAGGATAAACAACTAGATTGTCGGATCCCACACATACCAAGCATTTCAAACATACACACAATATGCCCGATATGTGTAAATACAACATGGCATCACAACATAACTCTACGACTCAAAGTATTCATTCATTAGGCTCTGAGGAGCGAGATATTACAAACATGGGTCTCTTGACCCAACATACAGAGCATACAAGTCAAGGCACAAGCGGAAGCTTAACATGTCTGAGTACAGGCATCTACAAATGAAAAAGGCTGATAAGCCTGACTAACTACCAGATCTGCCGAGGCACAAGATCGTCACGAGGTAACAAGCTAAACGTCAAGTCCACGCGGAACTACTAGCGAGACCGACGCCTCTCTCGCAAAAACATAAAATAAGCAAGCGTGAGTACAAATGTACTCAGCAAGACTTACATCGGAACTAACTACATATGCATCATTATCAACAAAGGGGTGGTGGAGTTTGATCGCAGACAAGCCAGCTTTGATCGGGCGGCTATCCCGAACTACATCGCAAGTAACTCTTTTGAGGTGGCGCACACGAGTCCACATATTCACCAATCAATACACCACTATGGATTCGATCCCGTCTTCCTACGAGAACGCCATCCATAGCACTCACGCTTATCTTGCGCATTTTAGAGTATCCACTTTCACTTGCCTATGACCTGCAGGGCAACCCGGAAGTCCTTTACCGCGGACACGGCTATTCGAATAGATGATGTTAACCTGCAGGGTGTACTTCTTCACACACGCTCTCGCCACTTACCACCATGTACAAGTCGTGTATCTCGACAACCTTCAAGCGGAAGCTTTGGCGAGGAGTCGGCCACGACACGACTAACCACACAAGTCTCTAGTCCAGGTTTATCGCCTATTCGGGTTCCATCCGCAAGGAGATCCGGCGGGGTGTCGCCACGGCCCCAAAGCGATGTGTGTGCAGGTTCCCGAGACACCAAACGGGCGCTCGGTACACCGGGCCATGGTGTATCTACCGCATCATAGCCCACCCCTAGGGTCAGCGCTACGCACGGCCTCCAACACATATCCTACAAACACCAGAAACTAGTTGCAACTCCTGGATAGAGATCGAGGCGATTAATAAGCCGAGAGGGGCCGAGTTACCGGAACCCAATGTGTGGTAGTAACTGTTTCATGGATCACAAACACAGAACTCAGTTCCTGAGGACGGCTGCAATGAGACAACCCACCATGTACTCCTACATGGCCGCTCACCGCTACCTTTACCAAATCGTGTTCAAACACTTAGCTCACACACAGTAGGACATGTTCACACACCTCTGATTCATCCTCGATGAATTAGACCTGACTCAACTCTAAGTAGTAGCAGGCATGACAAACAAGCATGTATGAGTAGGCACATCAGGGCTCAAACAACTCCTACTCATGCTAGTGGGTTTCATCTATTCTTTGTGGAATGACAGGTCATGCAGAGGATAAAGGGTTCAGCTACCGCAACAAGTAACAGATAAATCGTTGTTGTCCTAATGCAGTAAAAGAGAGCAGGAGCGAGACAGTGGGATTGTATCGGAATGAACAAGGGGGTTTTGCTTGCCTGGCACTTCTGAAGATAATATAGTTCTTCATCGGTGTCATCGAACACGTCGTCGGAACGTCGTCTACCGAGAGGGGATAACACCGGCAAACAAGAAAGAACAGAATCAATGCAATGCAACAATATGATGCATGAATGTGACATGGCAATATGATGTGGTTTGAGCTAATGCAACTAGCAACAGATTAAATGAAGTTGGTTTGAAAACAAGATTCAAATTCAAACTCCATATGTGATTATTCAAATGCCATTTATATGATTTGTCCTAAACAGTAACTATAAGTTGTTCTAACATGCATGAAAATGATACAGATGGATAGATTGGATATTTCTGATCATTTTTCATATATAATTTATCTTATTTGGAGTTACGGTTGAATTTCCATGATTTTTAGAAGTTTGAAGTATTTTATGAAATTCATAAATCCTATTCTGATTTATTCTAATTCCGGAAAATAATGCTTGACGTCGACATGATGTTAGGATGACATCAGCGGTCAACACACCCTGTCCAGGTCAAACCTGACCGTGGGACCCACAGGTCAGTGTGAGAGTGACTAATTACGATTAGTTTAAAATCTAACAAGATACTTAGCCGGGATGGGCCCACTGTCAGTGTCACTGGATTAGTTAATCGGGTGATTAACTCCTAACTAAGTGCCACGTCATCCAGGACGGCGGTTAGCCGTCGACGACCAGATCCCGCGGCGGTGGCTCGCCGGCATTGCTCGGGACGGCGCTACAGAGAACCATTACATGCGCGGTTTGCGGCTATGGAGAGCTGGCGGTGTGGCGCAAGCGGTGGTGGCCGCGTAGTTCGCTGGGGCGGCCTGTAATGGCGGCTGCAACGAGCCGGGCGGCGGCCGGAGCTCGGAGGTGTGCAACTGCGGGGCCGCAGCTCGCAAGGAAGCCGGCTAGGGGTGGCGTTGGCCTCCTAGTTTCTCCAGGAGCCTTGAGGGTGCGCGGGTACGAGCGGAGAAGCACGGTCGCTGCAGGAACAACGGCCACGGCGCTACGGCACGGGAGCGAGCAAAAGGGGAGAGGGGAGACGCTCAGGGGCTCACCGCGAGTCAGTTGGGTAGGTCGGTTGGCTCGGGGACGCACTGGAGCCCGAGAATCGACGACGGCGAGGTGCGGTAGTAGGCAGCGAAGACGGCGATCCTGGCGATGCTGTCGACCTCCCGGGGTTCCTTCAGTCGGTGAGGCGAGGCAGCACGGTGAGGCGGAGCTTCTGGGCTGGCTTTTAGGGCAAGGGGTGGCCGGTGGCCATGGTGGTGGTCTTCGGCGGCGACGGGCGCGCTCGGGTGTGGCGCGGGAGAGAGCAGAGGAGGGGGAGGAGATCCAGCGAGAGAGGGGAGAGGTGCAGAGGCTCTGTGGGGGTGCGTGGCGACGTCCTGGGCAACGAGGGGGTAGCCAGGCAGGCAGCTGCCGGCGTGTGCCTTGTGGCGCGTGGCGATCTTCTCCTCTGCCTTTTCCGCAAGAGGAGGGATGATCAGTAGCGGTGGGGTGGTGGGCTGGGCCAACTGGGCCAGCTCCAGGTAAGTGGCCGGGCTTCTCTCTCTCTGTCCCTTCTAATTTATTCAGTTTTCTAATTTTCTGATTTATGTTTGCAAATAAAATACCAACCAAAACACTTTGGTTAATTCTGTAAATTTTTGTGAGGAATATTTGAATTATTTTCAAACCACACAATAAATTTCAGAATATTTGTTGCAACCAATATTTAATGGTAACTTTTAAACTCCAACTCAAATACCATAATGATTTAATTCAATGACCAAAATGTCCTGGAAAAATATGCATCATCTCTGGTAGAGGCTTTCACCTCTTTCCATAAATCATGAACATTTTAAAAGCATATTTTGAGGTCATTGAAAATATTTAGTTGAACCTATTTGAATTGCATTTGTGCTAGGGTTTATCAATCCCCATTTCAAATTTATTAAATTTAAACATGATGCAAGCAAGAAGCAAACACTAGGCAGCACCAGAAGCTAGGGATGTGACACAGTCATAACATAGGGTGTCACAGAACTAGCTCCAATTCATCAATGTAATGTACGCATGTATTCCTTAAATAGTCATACGTGCTTATGGAAAAGAACTTGCATGACATCTTTTGTCCTACCCTCCCGTGGCAGCGGGGTCCTATTGGAAACTAAGGGATATTAAGGCCTCCTTTTAATAGAGAACCGGAACAAAGCATTAGCACATAGTGAATACATGAACTCCTCAAACTATGGTCATCACCGAGAGTTATCCCGATTATTGTCACTTCGAGGTTGTCGGATCATAACACATAATAGGTGACTATAGACTTGCAAGATAGGATCAAGAACACACATATATTCATGAAAACATAATAGGTTCAGATCTGAATTCATGGCACTCGGGCCCTAGTGACAAGCGTTAAGCATAGCAAAGTCATAGCAGCATCAATCTCAGAACATAGTGGATACTAGGGATCAAAACCTAACAAAGCTAACTCGATTACATGATAAATCTCATCCAACCCATCACCGTCCAACAAGCTTACGATGGAATTACTCACGCACGGCGGTGAGCATCATGATATTGGTGATGGAGGATGGTTGATGATGACGACGACGAATCCCCCTCTCCGGAGCCCCGAACGTACTCCAGATCAGCCCTCCCGAGAGGTTTTAGGGCTTGGCGGCGGCTCCGTATCGTAAAACGCGATGATTTCTTCTCTCTGATTTTTTTCTCCCCGAAAGCCAATATATGGAGTTGGAGTTGGCGTCGGAGGGTCTCCAGGGGGCCCACGAGGTAGGGGGGCGCGCCCGGGAGGGGGGGCCCACCCTCGTGGACAGGGTGTGGGCCCCCTGGTCTTCATCTTTAGTGAGGATTTTTTATTATTTTTTATAAGACATCTCGTGGAGTTTCAGGTCATTCCGAGAACTTTTGTTTTCTGCACATAAAACAACATCATGGCAATTCTGCTGAAAACAGCGTCAGTCCGGGTTAGTTCCATTCAAATCATACAAGTTAGAGTCCAAAACAAGGGCAAAAGTGTTTGGAAAATTAGATACGACGGAGACGTATCAAAGTCCAGCGCCCCCATAGATTCCGAATCTTCTCCTGCATCGTCGTCCATACCGTCGATGCCTTCGGAGTCAAAGTCAGTCAGATCGGTTAAATCATCGACCGTGGCTATGAAGTGGGTGGTGTGTGGGCAACGAATTTCTTAAATACCGCTTCCCACTCGAGCCGGACATAGTTTGGCCTAGAATTTTCTGTCAAAGAGAGAGTTTTTAACGAGTTCAACATGTCGCCAAAGGGCGAGTGCTGGAAGATATCCGCAGCGGTGAACTCCATTACCGGAGCCCAACCTGGTTCGACTGGCTCGGGAGTGCGTGGACCGGAACCACCATCCGGATATGAATCCGGGGGTTCGTAGTCAGAGGCCACCATAGAGGTAAGGCCCGTGTTCGGCTCCACCGCCAATGAGTGTGCGACCTGCAGGGTGGGGTCCAGCCCTCCGTCCTTAGGCAACACAGCCTGCTCCGGATTTAGATCCGAGGCTACTGCGGGGGTGATACCCCGAGCTTTGTCCGACAGCAGGTCTAAGCCGTGCTCGTCGTGACTGTCCGGTTCTCCTGTCATAGGCACGAATCCGTCGGCGATCCAGTCTCCGCGGATATCCGCCGTGTAGTTCAGGTTTCCGATCCTGATGCACGGTGGCGGGCGTAGCTATCGATCTGCTCCGGATGGCTGCGAATTGGCAGCGAAGCGAAGCCACCGGACACGAAGATCTGTCTGGGGAGAAAGGTCTCACCCGGGACCGTGTTGTTGACGATGGTTGAAGGAGCCATCGAGCCCCGTAGCGACGACACAGAGGAACTCTCAATGAAAGCACCAATGTCGGCGTAAAAACCGGCGGATCTCGGGTATGGGGTCACGATGCATGCGTCTAGGGCGATGGTAACAGGAAGCAAGGGACACAGATGTTTACCCAGTTCGGGCCCTCTCGATGGAGGTAAAACCCTACTTCCTGCTTGATTAATATTGAAGATATGGGTAGTACAAGAGTAGATCTACCACGAGATCATAGAGGCTAAACCCTAGGAGCTAGCCTATGATGGTATGATTGTAATTGTGATCGGCCTTCTAAGGACCAACCTCTCCGGTTTATATAGACACGGAGAGGGCTAGGGTTCACATGGAGTCGGTTACAAGGAAGGAAATATAATTTCGGATCGCCAATCTTGCCTTCCACGCCAAGGAAAGTCCCATCCGGACACGGGTCGAAGTCTTGAGTCTTGTATCTTCACGCTTCAATAGTCCGGACGATGTATATAGTCCGGCTGTCTGGATACCCCCTAATCCAGGACTCCCTCAGTCCCCCTTGACGCGCAAACAACATATAGGGAGAGTTCGTGGGGATAGATTATTGTTCTACGTCGGCAGAGCCCGGCCCCGCGCATACCTCAACCACCATTGGGCCGACCGGTGAGCAGGACGGACCAAGGAGTGAGGGGCTACGTGACCAGTTAGGCTCCTGAGTCACGATGCTCAGGAGTCCCCCTTGATATGCAAACAATCCCGTACCTTGACTCGCCGAGGCCTCGGGAGGGGCGCGCGATTCCCAGGTCCGGGGGACCTGTTTGGGTGGCGTGCGCTTGGGCGTGACCCATGCGCAGCCCTCGTGCCCACCCCCCATGCGCGGCTTTCCCGAGGGGAGGCGTTGCGGTAAGGCTGGGCGCTGAGCTCTGGGCTCCTTGAGGTTGGCACGACAGTGGGGTTGCCCTCAGTTTTTTATCACCAGCGCAGAGCATAGTGCTTCCGCTTGTGCACGGGCATAGCCACTCCTCGGCAGTGTCGTCAGCCAGCGCGGAGCATGGTGCTTCCACTTGGACGTGGGATGGGGAACCCCCTCCGGGAGGAGCCCCCGGGGCGTGTACAGCCCCGCCCTGACACGTGGCTTGCACGGCAGGGCTGCGAGATGTATCTGGGCACTCATGAGCCAGCGCGGGACTCACTAGGCCCTACCTCAAGGCAGGTTACGCCATGTCTTGAGTCTTGGTGACTGTATGTTCCTGCAAGGCGGTTAGATGCAAGCACTCTACGTCCTCAGGTCCCGGCCCTCGAGCGAGCTCAGCCGCCGCTGGTATGCTAGGTCGCGATGCCGTGGTCAAGGCCAGGGGTCCCCTTTTAACATGCAAGCGGATTGCATAGGGTCAACAGGCCCGCGGCAGGCGGCAATCGAGCAGGCCATAGCCGTTTGCGAGTTAAACATAAAGAGCAGATTAACTTGGATAAATGCAGGAAGATACATGCCACTGGGTCTGGCCCGAGCGGCTTGGGGATGATGCAGCCCGATGGGCGCCCCCAGCAAGGTAAGCTAAAGACTTAAGCAAAAGGGATACATGCCACAGGGACGGACCCGCGTGGCCTGGGAATGATGCAGCCCGAGGGGCGCTCCCAACTTAAACGAACTTGGAAGATGTCACCTGTTTCTGTAGACGAAGTAGAGTTGGTGCAGCTGAAGCCGTGCGTTGAAGGAATGGCTCCTCATGAGCCTCTGGGGCCCTGATCCTCGGGAGGTTCTAGGGGCTCAGGAGGTTCCCGGAAGACCGTCTCCATCTCCTCCAGAACGGCGTGGAACCTTGCCTCCTGAGCCGCCAGGACTTGCCGCATGTTGCGCTGATGGGCCGATGCCACGCTCGGCAAGCCAAAGGGCATGCGAACGTAGCTGTGTGGTGGGCCCTCACAGCGGCCCACACATGATGGCCAGAAGCGCTCCTGAGATGCGGCCCTATTGAGTCATGGGACGTCGATGCAGATGCACAGCCCGGCATCCTCGCCTGGATGGGGAGCTGTGCCTAATGAGCGGTTGTGGCCGCGCATGGCTCTTGCTTCTTGCAGTTCCTGAGTGGTCTTGGTGATGAACTCCTAGGTGTTGGGCACTCCTTGCCTGTGCTCTCCTGAGGAAGGTGTGTCGTGAAGCACGCCTCCAAGTGGTGCCCAAGCGCCTCCCTCGTGAGGTTGGCAAGGTCTGAGGCTCTCCAAGAGAGAGCCCCTGAGCCCTGCCTGAGGAGGGCGCTGGGCGCGCTTTCCTATGCGGTGGAGGGAGGCGCCCCTGGAGCGGGTGCTAATTTTGACGAGGCTCCTGACGCGACGCCATCTCCTTGGGGTCCTGCACGGCGCGACAACTTCTTCTTTGGGATGGTCTCTGGAGGGCCTTCACTTCTGCTGTCGGGGTCGTCGATTGCTGCGGCTTGGAAGGCGCGCTCAAGGGAGCACACCGCATCCCTCTCTTCACATGGGACCATGATGATTCCCCCGCTCCCTGGCATCTTGAGAACATTGTAGCCGTGGTGAGTGACTACCATGAACTTGGCCAGGGCCGAATACCCGAGGATGGCGTTGTACGGCAGGCGGATGTGTGCAACGTCGAAGTCGATGAGCTTGGTGCGGTAGTTCTTGCGCTCCCCGAAGGTGACAGGCAAGCGGACTTGCCCTATCGGTGTGGTGGAACCGTTAGTCACTCCTGAGAAAGGCTTGATCGGCTAGAGCTGCTCATAGGGCACTTGGAGGTTATCGAACATGTCGACGGATAGGACGTTGAGCCCTGCGCCGCCGTCGATGAGAGTCTTGGTAACTTGCACATTGTTGATGACTGGGGAGCACAGCATAGGGAGAGTGCAAGCGGTGGCTGCGCACTTGAGCTGGTCTGGCGAGTTGAAGGTGATTGCGCATTAGGACCACCCAAGCAGGCGCGTGGCCTCGAGCTTGGGGAGCGCCGCATTTACCTCGCGAGCGAACTGTTTAAAGATGCACTAAGAGGCTGGGGCCTACGCGCCGCCCAAGATGCAAGCGATCGCACGCGGTTCCTGGAAGCCCCTAGCCCCTTCGTCCTGGTGATGGTCGTCGTTCCTTCTTGGTGGTGGCAGCGGGGGAAGACCGGGGGTTGCCCTGGGGGCGATCCTCACGAGGTGGGTCCCTCCAGGCGCCCTCACGAGGTTAGTCCTGCCAGCGGTCCTCATGATGCCGGTCGCGCCACTCCTGGCGCGGGCCACGGTCTTCCCAGCATCCGCGTCCTCCTCCGTGGCCGTAGCCCCGGTCGCTTCGGGCGTCGGCAGAAGGCGTCCTTCCCGTATGGTTGTGAGCTCTTGGCGCCGCTAGTGTTGTGGGTGTTCGTGTTGTGGAAGGCATAGAACGGTCGGCCATTCTTGGGCGACTTCGAGGCTGATCTCTGCCTCACTTGGTGTCGGACTCCGCTGCGAGCACTACCGCTTCTTTGCGCTTCACATCGTTGGCCTTGGCCTTCTTCTCCTCTGCTCCCGCAGCTGGCAGCTCAAGGAGAGAGAGGTGCCCCTCCTCAGCTCTTGCGCACTTGGTCGCCAGGTTGAACAGCTCCTGAGATGTGAAAAGCTCCTCGTGGATAGCGAGCTCTTCCTTCATCTTGACGTCATGGACGCTGTCTGAGAACGCGGAGATGATGGCTTCGTCCGTGACCTTGGGGATCTTGAGGCTGGTGTTGTTGAAGCGTTGGATGTACTTCTGGAGGTTTTCCCCTGGCTGTTGCTTGATGCGGCGTAGGTCACCCGTGGCTGGTGGGCGGTCGCGAGTGCCCTGGAAGTTGGCGACGAAACAGTCGTGCATCTCGTCCCAGGAGGAGATCGAGTCGTGCTGCAGGTTTAGGAGCCAGGAGCGGGCCCCATCCTTGAGAGCCATGGGAAACCGGTTTGCCATGACTTTCTCGTCGCCGTTGGCCGCTTCGATGCTCAGCTCATACAGCTGCAGGAAGTCCATGGGGTTGGCGGTGCCATCGTAGAGCTGCAGGAACTCCATGGGGTCGGCGGTGCCATGGGGTGGGCGGTCGCGAGTGCCCTGGAAGTTGGCGACGAAGCAGTCGCGCATCTCGTCCCAGGAGGAGATCGAGTCGTGTTGCAGGTTCAGGAGCCAGGAGCGGGCCCCATCCTTGAGAGCCATGGGAAACCAGTTCGCCATCACTTTCTCGTCGCCGTTGGCCGCTTCGATGCTCAGCTCATAGAGCTGCAGGAACTCCATGGGGTCGGCGGTGCCATCATAGCGAGGAGGCAGGTCTGGCTTGAACTTGCCTGGCCCGATGCTACGCAGCTCGGGGGTGAAGGCGCGGCAGCCGGCCATGGTCGCCAGGGCCCGCTTCTGAGGCGGAGCTTGATCTTGGCGAGGTGCGCGCTGCGCCACCGCAGACGGCACGCGGTCTTGACGAGGTGGCGCGGGCAGCGCCGGTGAAGTTTCTCGTGGCCGCGGGATTTCTTGGCAGCTTCTTTCTTCACGCGCGGGTGTCGGGCGTGGTGGATCACGCCGCGGAGGCGCGCACCTTGGTGCCAAGGCACCATCTTGGGGTTGAGGCGGTGGAGGCATGCCATGAGCCCCGTCGCCCGCGACTGGTTGAGGGGGAGGCAGAGAGTGGGACGGCGCCGGAGAGCCCCCTGCGGCGCGGACGAGCTCAGCGACACGGCCGAGCCACTCCTCGTAGAGGTCGTCCACAGGGTGGTAATGCAGGAGCTCATTCGCAGCGAGGAGCGCTGCCTGTGCCTCAATGGGAATGCGGTGCGCGTGAGACGAAGAACCAGCAGGGGTGAGCGACGGAGTAGCGGTGCGGCCGTCCTGCCGCACCGAAGGATGGAGCGAGGGACGCCTGCTTCTCGTTCCCCGTCGGGCCAGTGGCAGTGTTGGCGATGGGAGACAGAAAACAACGAGGTGGCCCACCTACGGGAGCCGTCTGAGCGACACGGGCGGAGAGGGCGGCCCGACGCTCAGCTCGAGCACGGCGAGTGTCTGCCATGGAAACGACGGAGCGATGGAGAAATGAACTGATGGAAGGGAAAACCACGGCGCACCCCTACCTGGCGCGCCAAATGTCGGATGTGGGGTTCCGGCAAGCCCTTTAGGTTCGAGCACTGGGGTGCCCGCGAAGTCTTTCCCTCCTACCGATCTACGCTCCATCTCGCTAGGATCTTGCAGACGAACTCGACGAACTCACAACACAGAGAGACACGAGGTTTATACTGGTTCGGGCCACCGATGTGGTGTAATACCCTAATCCAGCGTGGTGGTGGCGGATTGCCTCTTGGGCTGATGATGAACAGTACAAGGGAAGAACAGCCTCCCGAGGTTGAGGTGTTCTTGTGGCTAGGCTCTCGATCAGATTGGATCGAGCTCAGATGAGATGCCTCTACTGTGGTGGCTAGCTCTGCTTATATAGGCCCTGGTCCTCTTCCCAAATATCGAGCGGGAAGGGAGCCAACAACGGCGGGCAAATTTGAAGGGGGACAGCTAGTACAAGCTATTCTGACAAAAGCGGTCTTCGCCTGCGAAAAGCCCTGGGGTGACGCCGTCTTGGGCTCCACGATGACCTCCTCCTTGCCGTCCTCCTGGTCTTGGTCTTGTTGCACCAATATGGCAACCTTTGCCTGATGCCTCGGTACTCTTCGCCAGCACTTGCCTCCTTAGCACCAAAGAGGAAATGGGGACGCTGCGCGCACTGGCGCCCGCCTGGCACCCGCCTGGCACCGTTCGTCATGGCTCACGTCACGAGGGTCTCGCGAGGTTTGCCCCGCCTTGATATCTCCGCTCCTCGTGAGCCTGCCTGGCTAGGCCACTCCAGAGGAGGTCTTGCATCGTCCGCCTCGCGAGGCTTGGACCCTCGCGAGGGTCTTGGATGCCTTGTTGATGAAGATGGGCCGTACGGCCTGCTGCTTAGCCACGCCGTGGGCCGCAGGCACGCAAGTCTGGGGATCCCCGTTCCCAGAACACCGACATAATGGGCCATGGGGAGAGACACACCAGCCCACAAGGGGGTTGGCGCGCCCCTCTCCCTGGCCACTGACCCTAGGGAAGGAAAGCGGGGAGGATTAGCACCTCCTACCTCCCCCTTCTCATGGGAGAATGGAAAGGGGGGGTGGGCGCCACCCTCCCCTGCCTTACCTCGCTCACCTAAAAAGGCAAGGGGGCGCGCCTAGGGGCGGAGCCCCAAGTGGGATTCATCCCCACTCGGGGGCGCCTCCTAGCTGCCTCCTCCCTCTCTACCACCTATATATATGTGGGAGGGGGGCGCCACACAAGACCACGCCGATCTCTTAGTCGTGTGCGGCGCCCCCCTCCACAGTTTCGTCTCTCGGTCATATTTTCGTAGTGCTTAGGCGAATCCCTGCGAAGATAGCATCACCACCATCGCCACCATGCCATCGTGCTACTGGAACTCATCCACTACTTTGCCGTCTTGCTGGATCAAGAAGGAGAGGATGTCACCGAGCTGAACATGTGTCGTACATTCGGTACTCGGTCGGTTGGACCACGAAGAAGTTCGACTACATCAACCGCGTTAACAAACGCTTCTTCGTACGGTCTACGAGGGTACGTAGACACACTGTCCCATCTAGTTGCTATACATCTCCATTGATAGATCTTGCGTGTGCGTAGAATTATTTTTGTTTTTCATGCAACGTTCCCCAACACCTTATACATCACTATGTATTCTTTTATTTGATTTATCAATCAAGATAATTCAATACTTCATCTATGTGAAGATTATTCCCCAATATAACCAAGCAGTACCACATTTAAGTGGGGCTCATTAGTCTTCTCAAGACATTTAGTACTGATGTTATAAAATTTTCAAATCAAGATTCATGAATAAACCATCAAAATTTGAGGTAAATCCAAACATATTCTTATAACCACTTGAACAACTATTGTTCAAAACTTCATAAGAATATCCATTGACATAATCCAAAACATAATGTATTACACAACTCCGAAATGTAATACTCCCTCCGTTCCTTGATATAAGGTGTATAGATTTTTGAGAAAAAACCCACATTATAAGGTGTATTGCGTTGCATCACTTGTTTGGATAATTTTTTTAGGGATTTGATTACATTTACCTATATTAGGCAATCTCCTCTTTTTTCTCATGCCAATTAGTCAGGTCTAATATCGTCCAAAACTTGTGAAATTTTCCCTCCACGTGCGTTCTTTAATTTCTGTGCCAAAAACTATACACCCTATATTTAGGAATGGAGGGAGTAACTATTATTCGATCCTAAGATAAATCTTGAAGATAGACTCCATGAGTCTCGAGTAGCGATCCCATCACCATCCTTGACTAGCATCCTGTCTTTATTTCTTATCAACTTGTGAGCTTTTGTAGTCCCTGCATAGGATTGCAAACGAGAGCAATCGATCAGTATAAAATACTTGTGACATACAGAACACGTAAAACAACATTAACTTTGTATAACTTTTATACCTTTACTAGAAGAACCGTTCTTCTTATCCGCTAAGTACTTCTTGCAGCTATGCTTCTAATGACCCTTCTGTTTGCAGTAGAAACATTCAGTCTCTTTCGTGGCTCCGCCCTTGTTCTTCTTCTGAGAGATGATCTTACCGGTGCTAGTAGATTTCTTCTTGGACTTACCCTTCTTCTTGAAACTGGTAGTCTTGTTGACCATCAATAATTCTTTGTTCTTCTGCATCCCAGCTTCCGCAGTTTTGAGCATAGAAAACAACTCGTTTACACTTCCCCCTGTCCCGTTCATGTTGTAATTCATGGTAAAACCATCATAAGATGGGAGGAGTGAAGCAAGCACAATATCTATACCAAGTATTGGCAGAATTCCAAATTCCAATGAAGCAAGTCTATCAACATAGCGAGCAAGCTTCACTATATGCTGACTCACTGAGGAACCCTCTTTCATCTTGCACTAAATCAGGGCCTTGGTTAATTCAAACCATTCGGTCCTTGCCTGTTTCTTGTACAGAACTTCCAGTGACAAACTATAAACTGAGTGGTAGATCGTTCAAAACGCTTATGTAGTTGAGGATCCACGCAAATTAACATGAGACGCTGGACTGCCTCATAGTCATCAGTCATCACTATGAGCATCATAAGCAGCAACTTCTTCTGGTGGTGCATCCTTTGAGGGAGCATTACCCATGGGCTGATCCAACACGTACTCCTCCTTAGCACTCCCGAGAACAAATCTCAGGTTCTGGATCGAATCCGCATAGTTTTCACCATTTGCGGACAACTTTTCTTTCTCAACCATAGGGGCTAAGTTGAACATATTGCAAGCCATTTAATCTACAATGAGAAACACACAAATAATTTTAGACACAATTCATAATTAATATTGGACTAGTTTATTAAAACAATTTTTAATTTGAAGTGCACTCGCACTCAAATTAATATCTCTCACAATTAATAGTGAGTGTTTCAAGATCCAAGTCTGGTTCTTAACCATTGATGTGGACATCACTAATGATGAGAATTTTGATCGGTGGGCAAACTTTTGTCGATCATATCTCTACATGACTCTTGTCCATCTTTCGATGCTTCATGCTCCGAGCTCAGAATGATTCTGCTAGAACTTCAAGACAACCGAGTGCTATCTACATACATGGTCTGACCATCCCCGTCTTACATCTCACGTCCCGTTTGTACTCATGTGGACATGACGCACTGATACGTGTCCAACATATCTATAATTTGTGATTGTTCCATGCTATTATATTATCAATGTTGGATGTTTTATATACAATTACAAACAACTTTATATCATTTTCTGGGACTAACTTATTAACTGAGTGCCCAGTGCGAGTTGTTGTTTTTTGATTGTTTTTGACTTTGCAGAATATCAGTACTAAACAAAGTCCAAATGCCATGAAACTTTTTGGAGATTTTTTTTCCTGGTGATAAGAGACCCAGGAAGCTTTGAGAGGGAACCAAAAGATGGAAGAAGGGCCCACTAGGAACCAGTGCGTGCCAGGGGCCACTGGCGTACCCTGGTGGGTAGTGGGGCCTACGAGCATCGTTTTGACCTCCACCTCTATAAATACTCTAAGATCCCAAAACCCTCAGGGAAGTCCATGAAATACTTTTTCCGCCGCCGCAAGTTCTAGAACCACAAGATCTAATCTAAAGACCTTTTCCGGCACTCTGTCGGAGGGGGAAACGATCATGGAGGGGTTCTTCATCATCCTTGCTGCCCCTCCGATGATGCGTGAGTTGTTTACCAAAGACATGCTGGTCCATAATTAGTAGACAGATGGCTTCTTCTCTCTCGATGTTCTTCAGTACAATGTTCTCCTTGATTTTCTTGGAGTTCTATATGATGTAATTCATTTTTGCAGTGTGTTTGTTGAGATACGATGAATTGTTAGTTTATGGTCAGATCTATCAATGAATATTATTTGGGTTTTCTCTGAAATCTTTTAAGCATGATTAATATAGCTTCATATTTCTTCTCCGATTTATCGGTTTGGTTCGGCCAACTAGATTGATTTATCTTGCCATGCGAAGAGGTGCTTTGTGATGGGTTCGATCTTGCGGTGCTCAATCTCATTGACAGAGAGAGGCATGCCACGCATGTATCATTCCTATTAAGTGTAACAAGATGGGATTTATTTTATACGTGAGTTTATCTTGTCTAGATCATGGCATCTTGCTTAGAACATTACTCCGCTTTCCATGAACTTAATACACTAGATGCAAGTTGGATAGAGGTCAATGTGTGAGTAATAGTAGTAGATGCAGAATCATTTTAGTCTACTAATCTTGGGCGTGATGCCTATGTATGATCATTGCCTTGAATATCGTCATAATTATTTTACCGGATTCTGGGCTCCGCAGACCCAAGACGGTTCGAACTCTAGGGCGTGTGCGAAGATCTCAACCTCTCAAGTCTCAAGCTCGCCGCCCTACAACCTAGCCTTGCCAGATTCGGGTGAACGGGGAAGAAGATGAACACAGCAGTTTACGCAAGTTTGGGCCACCTTGTGGTTTAAAACCCTACTCCTGCTTTGGGGTGGATTGGCCTAACGAGGGGCTGAGGATGAACAAGTATAGTGGATGAACAGCCTCGCGAAGGCTATGGTGGTGAGGGTGGGAAGGATCGGACCCCCCCCCCCTCTACGATGGTGGCTAACCTATATTTATAGTGGCATTAGTCCTCTTCCCTTGAAAGTTAGGCGGGAAGGGATCCCATAACAGCCAATTTGAAAGGGGACAAGTAGTACATCTAATCTCCTCGACCCCAACTTTGGTGAGAATGTTCACATGACCAAATGAGGCCACTACACCAAGTGGTTCATCAAGGGGAAGTGATTTGCTCAACTAGATCTACACAAGTTCATTTCTGCTAATTTCTAGGGTTTACAAAAGTTCATTGTGAACTTTTCCCAAATAAGCTCAAAATGGGTGTAAGGTCCTAATTATATGTGCCATGTCACCCTGTGGAGTCTCATGGCAAATGCAGATCATCTAGTTGCCCAAACCAGCATTCTGCATTTTAACTAAAAACCCTGTTTGGGCCTCTTCCACTAATCCAAATGAGTTCTCCTCTTTACCACACCTCCTCCTAACCTCCCTCTACCTCTGGCATTCAGCACAAGTCAATGCTTATTAATCAAGGGGATGGAACCACCAATTTTCTATTTTGGAGAGCCCCATTTCCACTCTTCTCCTTCCTCTTTCTTCACCCACTGGTCACACAAAGCATCCAAGGCCAAGATCCCTTCCTTAGCACCCCCAAATGCTACTAGACATGCAAGGGCGCGCCCACAAGCATAGAAAATGGCTCGACAGCCATATGGGCGCTCGGAGGCGTGCTGATGTGCTCCCATGTAGCCGCCCCCTTCCAACCGCCTCCGGCCACCTCGGGCCTCCCCAGCGCGCCCGACGAGACGCCTCGACGTCTGCACCAAGCTACTCTGTCGGCCCCTCCTCTCTCTCCCTCTCCGGCTCTCCTCGCATGCGGACAGAGCGCCGCCCGAGCGCGCCAGTCATTGCCCACGATGGGGACCCGCTCTGCCGCGTTCCCCGCTCCCTCTCTTCTTCCCCCTGGGCGTAGTCGACCCCCACGAACGCCCTAGACTCGGCGCAGCACCCTCCCGAGGCCCGTAGCGACGAGCACGAGCTCGCTGGCGCACGAGCCCACGGTGGACCGCTGCTCGCCTATATAAGGCATCCCCGAGCTCTCCTCTCGCCACCACTCGCTCCTACCCACTCCAAATCGGCCCCCTGTGCCCTCCACTCTCCTCCAGGAGCACCTGAGCTCGAGATCGAGCTCGAGCTCCGCCGCCTCGAGTCGCCGTCGATCTCGTGGTACAGACCTCCTTTGCCCACTCTCTCTCTCGATCTGGAACCGCCTCACCTCTCTTACCATTTCCCCTCTGTCTCCCCTCTCTATTGCAGCCGGAATCCACCGGGGCAAGCTCCTCCCGAAGCTCTGCCGCCGGCTTCCTCGTCGCCGGCGAACCCCTGCACTCCGCCCTGAGCACGCCGGTGCCCTCAGATCGCCTCGCCGTCGACCACAGTGGCGCCGGTGAGCTCGCCGTCCTCTCTGACCCAAGGTTGATGACGACGGCCGTGGGGCCCGTCCGTCAGCCTCACGTCCTGACGTGTGGGTCCCACACGTCAGGTTTGAAACACACGCCACAAGACACCGGTTCACATTTACCGGAGACGATTTCCCAACACGCCGATGTGGCGACCTCAGCGGGCTGAATTCCCTCTGGGCCTGCTGCACTGTGGCCTTTCTGGCCCAGTGGCATAGTACCACTTTTCTTTTTGTTTTTCTATTCCAAAAATTCCACAGATTTAAATATTTATCCATATTAAATGTTTCCAACTCCTAAATTATTCTAAAAATCCCACCTAATTAATGGTGTAACTTTCATAAATATCCATCAAACTTTTCTGCACTGTTCAAATTTAAATTCAAATTTGAGCATTTATATTCCCCTCTGAAAATCCATTCACCTATTATACAACTCCAAATCCATAACTAGTAATTTTCCCCTTCTTAGATTTCCCCCTAGTATTTATCAAAAATAAGTTGACATTTTTTTAGCACTTTGGTTTTTCTGTTTTACTATTGCCTTATTTTCTCGTTATTTTCTTGCGATGAATAGATCCCATATTTAACGAAGTAGTTGGATAAGAAGAAGGAGAAGGACTTGAAGACTTTGAAGACCAAGGCAAGCAGCCCTTAGACCATGTCTATGAAACCCTTTTTATGCATGTCATATAGCACTTTTATATCTTGCATCGGAGACATGATACTGTGATGACCACATGGGGTGGTTTGCCACCGTTACTTCCTCGTTGATACTTGCATTGTGCATGACCCTACCTTCCTATGAGGGTTATGCCGGTGGGAGTAGATAGGATGCTAAAGTAGATGCTACGCAAAAAGGGACGGGTATATGCATGATGAAGGAAACAAAGTATTTTCAAAGGACTTTTCGAAAACCCCGTCGGGTGCCACTTATGCCCGAGGGAGATGATGAGATGGGTAACCACTTGATGACGAAGTGGTGTACCGAGGCAAGTGTGTGTTGTTTTCGAAAACGGATTAGATTTAAGATTTGTCGACTGTCCCAACCTTACATGCGCAACCACTCTACCCTTGTATGGGAAAGGGCATTATTGATTACCTAGGCTGATACTAGCTTGGAGCCCGCATTACTAGTGACGGGGGAGAGTTGGTGCTCTCTCTCGGGACGGGGTCGTGCCAGGTAGGGCGGCCATGACTGTTTTTACAGGGCACCGGATACACCGTTATGTCCCCTCTCGGATGTTACAATCTCGAATGAGTCTCGTATGATGTACATCGTGAGGATACGTCACAACGAGTGGACTCCTTGTTAGTGTCGTCTAGGGAAAGATAGTGATCGGGTGCTTACCCCGGGTACTTGAGGTACCGAGGGTCGTGGATGACATGGAAGTTCCCCGGATCTTGTGGGTAAAGTGTGCAACCTCTCCAGAGTGTAAAACTATTCGAATAGTCGTGTCCACGGTCAAGGACAGTTGGGCGGTTATGCTTAAAATACGTCCAGAGCTTCACAAACCAGTGTGTGTGTTTGGATAATTGGGGAGAACTACTTGGGTCAAGTCAAGGGACTTAACATGATTGAGTTGGGTTGGTGCCCACTCTATTTATGTTGATATCTGTAACCTGTCCTCATGGTTACTTGAATTCTCCTGATGCATGCCTTACAAGTTGTTGAACATGCCATTGCACTCAAAACTAGCTTTCTGCAAAAATTTACCTATATCATGCATTGTTACATCTTGGACCAAAACGTGGGTTGCTTGCGAGTACATTCAAAGTACTCATTGCCTTGCCACTTGTTATTTAATTGGCCAGGCATGGAAGAACAGGAGTTCGAAGAAGAGTTCTTTGGAGACGAACATGCGAACTAGGACATTTCCCAGTCAGAATGCCTGTAGGGTTAAGGCAGATGGCATGGGTTCTGCTTATTGACGAAGATTTCCGCTGCTTAAGTTTATTTGGTATTCAGCCCTTATGGCTTTATCCATGTAATACTTGACCATAATGGTCATAATTTGTGTAAGACGGTATGTGTGGATGTAAGACTCTTGTTATTCAGCTTCACGGTGTTCAAAGGAGCATTGGTCTGGGATCATCAGACACGTGCATTCGGTGATCACGACTTATGAGTCGGGGTCCCCATAATCTATCTATGTAGAGATAGACCCCATCGTTTTATCCTTAGTAGCAATGATACATACATGTTGGTTCCCCTTCTGTCACTGGGATTAAGCACCGTAAGATCGAACCCACTACAAAGCACCTCTTCCCATTGGAAGATAAATAGATCAAGTTGGCCAAAAAACCCCAAATATCGGAGAAGAAATATGAGGCTATAATAAATCATGCATATAAGAGATCAAAGAAACTCAAATAACTTCCATGGATATAAAAAGATAGATCTGATCATAAACTCAAAGTTTATCCGATCCCAACAAACACACCGCAAAAAGAGTTACATCATATGGATCTCCAAGAGACCATTGTATTGAGAATTCAGCGAGAGAGAGAGAGGAAGCCATTTAGGTACTAACTACTGACACGAAGGTCTACAAAGAACTACTCACGCATCATCGGAGAGGCACCAATGGAAGTGGTGAAACCCCTTCGTGATGGTGTCTAGATGGGATCTGGTGGTTCTGGACACTGCGACGGCTGGAATTGATTTTCGTCGACTCCCCTAGGGATTCTGGAATATTGGGGTATTTATAGAGCAAAGAGGCGGTTCGGGGGGCACCCGAGGTGGGCACAACCCACCAGGGCGCGCCTGGGCCTCCTGGCGTGCCCTGGTGAGTTGTGCTCCCCTTGGAGCGCCCCCAGGCACAAACTTGGCCCATTGGGTGTCTTCTGGTCCATTAAAAATCTCCGTAAAGTTTCATTGGATTTGGACTCCGTTTGGTATTGATTTCCTGCGATGTAAAATACATGCAGAAAACAGCAAGTGGCACTTGGCACTATGTCAATAGGTTAGTACCAAAAAATGATACAAAATGACTATAAAACATCCATGATTGATAATATAACAGCATGGAACAATAAAAAATTATAGATATGTTGGAGACATGTCAGCATCCCCAAGCTTAACTCCTACTCGTCCTGGAGTAGGTAAGTGATAAAAACAAAATTTTTGATGTGGAATGCTGCCTAACATGTCATCTCATATTATTTTCTTTATAGCATGGACATTTGGACTTTTATATTGTTCAAAGCAATAGTCTAGTTTTGACATGACAACTTAAATACTCAAGCATATCAACAAGCCACCATGTATTTCAAAATATCAACGCTAAAATAAGCTATCCATAGCCCATCATGCTCAATCATTGATCCATTCACGAAACACACTCAAATATTAACTACACCCAATACTCAAGTACGATCATAGTGCCTCCTACTTGGTGCTTTATAAGAGAAGATGGAGTCTCAAATTCAAAAAAAATTGCATAAAGTAAAAGAAAGGCCCTTCGCACAGGGAAGTAGGGATTTGTAGAGGTGCCAGAGCTCAAAGCAAAAAACTTAGAGATAAAAACATTTTGGGAGGTGTGTCTTTGCCACCAACGAAAACGACTTAAAGTTCCCAACACTTTCCATGCTAGATATATCATAGGCGATTCCCAAACAGAAAATAAAGTTTATTCCTTTTTCCACCATACTTTCACTTTCCATGGCTAACCATATACACGGGTGCCCTCCATACCAACACTTTTCATGGAATTTATTATTTGACAACATAAATTAAATTCATTTTTCTTTTCGGGACTGGGCATCCCTAATACATTTGCCTTACTCTTGTGCAATGACAAGTGAATAAACACTCATCGTGAGAATAACACATTTAGCATGGAAAATATTAGCCACCCCTCACCGCTCCGTGAGCGGTACGGACACACAAAAGAGAAGTTTGTTTTGAAAATTAGAGATGGCACATACAAATTTGCTTAGAACGGCCAAAGAATACCGCATATAGGTAGATATAGTGGATTCATGTGGCAAAACTGGTTCGAAGGTTTTGGATGCACAAGTAGTGATCATACTTAGTGCAAAATGAAGGCTAGCAAAAAGATTGAGAAGCGACCAACCAAGAAACGAATAATCTCATAAGTGAGCATTAAGCATAATTAACCCCGAATAATGCACCACAAGTAGGATATAATTTCATTGCATAATTATTGACTTTCGTGCTTGCATAGGGAATCACAAAACTTAACACCAATATTCTTACTAAAGCATAATTACTCATCAACATGACTCACATATCACATCATCATATCTCAAAACTATTACTAAGAATCAAGTTTATTTTGTCCAATGATCTTCATGAAAGTTTTTATTATATCCTTCCTCGATATCTATCACCTTGGAACAAATTTTCATACGTTGCTTTTGATAAGCTCAAACAAATATAAGTGAAGATCATGAACATAATATTTATTTCTCTCAAATTAATTTAAGTGAAGCAAGAGAGAATTTCTTGAAAATTTTACTAACTCTCAAATAAATCTAAGTGAATCAAGAGAGCATTTCTTCAAAAATACTAAAGTACATCATGCTCAAAAAGATATCTGAAGCACTAGAGCAAGTCCATAGCTCATAAAAAAATTAAGTGAAGTATAGAGAGCAATTTAACAAGTCATGACATAATTTTGGCTCTCTCAAATAGGTGTGTCCAGCAAGGAATCAAGACTTAAAACACAAAATAAAACAAGCAAAGACGCATATCATACAAGAGGCTCCAAGCAAAACACATAGTATGTGACGAATAAAAATATAGCTTCGAGTAAAATACCGATGGTCGTTAGAAGAAAGAGGGGATGCCACTCGGGCATCCCCAAGCTTAGTTGCTTGCTCTCTTTTGGATAATAGATTGGGATGCCGGCGCATCCCCAAGCTTAGGCTCTTCTTACTCCTTATTCCTTCATCCATCGTAAGATAACCCAAAATTTCAAAACTTCAATCACACAAAACTCAACAAAACCTTCATGAGATCCGTTAGTATAAGAAAATAAATCACTATTATAAGTAATGTTGCAACCTATTCATATTTTGTTCTTGCCTTATATCTACTGTATTCCAACTTTTATATGACAAAAACTCATCAAAGAAAACCATAGAGCCATCAAAACAAGCACACAACGCAAAGAAAACAGAATTTGTCAAAAACAGAACAGTCTGTAGCAATCTGAATTGTTCGAATACTTCCGAAACTCCAAAAATTCTGAAAAGGACGACCTGAGAAATTTGTATATTAATCTACTGTAAAAAATTCAGAGTTTTTCGTCGCTTCTGTGAATTTTAAAAATTGTAACTCTGGACGCAGAAGTTTCTGTTTTTCAGCAAGATCAAACAACTATCACCCAAGAAGATCCTAAAGGCTTTACTTGGCACAAACACTAATTAAAACACAAAAAACACAATCATAATAGTAGCATAATTGTGCAAACACACAAGAATAGAAAGCAAAAGGCAAAAATAAATTTTATTCATTGGGTTGCCTCCCAACAACCGCTATAGTTTTACGCCCTTAGCTAGGCATAAGGCAATGATCTAAGTTTTGTCATCTTTGTTCAATTCTTCAATCAAACACTTAGAATTCCTTAGAGATTTAGCATAGAGGTTTTCATTGACAATACTCCTAGGAACAAATTTGAAGAATTCATTCTTGCCAAGGGGATCTCTTATAACTTCAACAAAATCTGGGTGGATACTAATCATCTTAAGATCCTCTTTACTAGAAGTTGCACCCTTGCTCTTAGTAACTTGGGTAGTCTTGCCAATTTTTGCGGGAGTTTTTCAATAGTTTTAGTGGAAGCAAAAGCCGTAGTCAAATTACTAAAGATTCCTTCCAGTTTATCAATCCGAGATGGGCTTTCTTCAATTCTTTCATGAATTATGGTTCCCTTTTCTTTTAACAACTTAAAAGCTTCACCCGCTTTTGATTCAATTTTAGAAGCAAAATTATGCATCTTTTTATCCAAATTTTCAATGTGCTGTTCAGTAAGCATTTTCTTTTCAATAGCATCTAATATTTCCATGACATGCTCAAGAGTCAAAGTTGTCTCATTAATCATAAGGGGTGTTGAACCTACTAAATTTCCCATAGCATTAAAAGCATCAAGAGAGGGACACATCAAGAAATTTCCACCGGTAAACGTATCAAGGACGAATCTATACCAAGTGGTCATGCCCACATAAAAGCAACGAAGAAGAACAACAGTAGATTGCTTACGGATAGATCTATTATGAGCATTGCAAATTCTATACAAAGCATCTTTTAAATTTTCTCCTCCCCTTTGTTTAAAGTTGAGAACCTCGTTCTTGGGAGTGCATGGAATAGAGGAAGAACTATCCATGACGATAAAAGCAAACAAGATTGCTCTCAAGAACAGATCCGGCAAGAAAACGGCGAACGAAAAAGAGGGCGAATAAAAACGGCAATTTTTTGTGATGTAGGGGAGAGGAAATCGAGAGGCAAATGGCAAATACTGTAAGTTGCGAGGAGATGAGATTTGTTATAGGGAACCTGGTATATGTTGAAGATCCTCCTAGGCAACGGCGCCAGCCCTTTTGATGCGGATTGAAGCTACGTCGGTATTTCCCCAAAGAGGAAGGGATGATGCAGCACAGCGGCAGTAGGTATTTCCCTTAGTTATGAGACCAAGGTTATCGAACCAGTAGGAGAACCAAGTAACACAACGTAATATCCACTGCACACAAATAACAAACCATCGCAACCCGATGTGTAAAAGGGGTTGTCAATCCCTTTAGGGTAGCAACGCCTCAAGATAGGCAAAAAGAAGGGAGAAAGTTGTAAATATTGATAGATCAAACGCCAAATAAAATAAGTAAGAATGAAACACAACAAGTTATTTTTGTATTTTTGGTTTAATAGATCTGGAAATAAAAGCAAAGGAAAATAAATCGCAAAGGCAAGTAATATGAGAAAGAGACCCGGGGGCCGTAGGTTTCACTGGTGGCTTCTCTTGAGAAAAATAGCAAACGGTGGGTAAACAAATTACTGTTGGGCAATTGATAGAACTTCAAATAATCATGACGATATCTAGGCAATGATCATTACATAGGCATCATGTCCAAGATTAGTAGACCGACTCCTGCCTGCATCTACTACTATTACTCCACACATCGACCGCTATCCAGCATGCATCTAGTGTATTAAGTTCATGGAGAAATGGAGTAATGAAATAAGAACGGTGACATGATGTAGACAAATATATCTATGTAGAGATACACCCCATCATTTTATGCTTAGTAGCAACGATATATACGTGTCGGTTCCCCTTCCGTCACTGGGATCAAGCACCGTAAGATCGAACACACTACAAAGCACCTCTTCCCATTGCAGGATAAATAGATCAAGTTGGCCAAACAAAACCCAAATATCGGAGAAGAAATACGAGGCTATAAGAAATCATGCATATAAGAGATCAAATTAGCTCAAATAACTTTCATGGATATAAAAAGATAGATCTGATCATAAACTCAACGTTCATCTGATTCCAATAAACACATCACAAAAAGAGTTACATCATATGGATCTCCAGGAGACCATTGTATTGAGAATTCAGCGCGAGAGAGAGGAAGCCATTTAGGTACTAACTACTGACCGGAAGGTCTACAAATAACTACTCACGCATCATCGGAGAGGCACCAATGGAAGTGGTGAACCCCTCCGTGATGGTGCCTAGATTGGATCTGGTGGTTCTGGACTCTGCGGCGGCTGGAATTAATTTCGTCGACTCCCCTAGGGTTTTTGGAATATTGGGGTATTTATAGAGCAAAGAGGCGGTCCAGGGGGCACCCGAGGTGGGCACAATCCACCAGGGCGCGCCTGGGCCTCCTAGCGCGCCCTGGTGGATTGTGCTCCCCTCGGAGCACCCCCAGGAGCAACCTTGGCCCATTGGGTGTCTTCTGGTCCATAAAAAATCTCCGTAAAGTTTCGTTGCATTTGGACTCCGTTTGGTATTGATTTCCTGCGATGTAAAAAACATGCAGAAAAAAGCAACTGGCACTTGGCACTTGTCAATAGGTTAATACCAAAAAATGATATAAAATGACTATAAAATGATTATAAAACATCCAAGATTGATAATATAACAGCATGGAACAATAAAAAATTATAGATATGTTGGAGATGTATCAGCCGCCCGAGCGTCCCAACTCCCCCGTGGCGGTGTCCTCCGGCAGCACCGACGATGAGGACTCAGAGGAGACCCAGGACGACGACCTGAAGGAGGTGTCTCCCTCATCACAGAGCGAGCTCCTCCGCAACCTTGCAGACGATGATGACACCGATGAGCCCTCGGCCGTGGACTCCCCACACTCCATCGGGGTCCTTACGAGGCGAGGATCCACTCCCCGGACTCCGCGAGGGTTGGACCTACCCGCCACCGGGGCAGACGCGGCCCTGCCGGTCATGGCCCCTCAGAGCGACATATTGGCCCCTCATGGCGCCAGCGCCACATCAGGGCCGACCGAAAAGCACCCCGCCAGCTCCCCAGGTGCGACCAAGGCCGCGCCATGGAAAAGCGGGGGCACCCCTGCCCCGGCCAGGAAGGAGAAGAAGAGGACGTGGATTGACCCTGATGAGTAAGAAATCTACCTTGCTCTTGATTTTAGCATAGATTGTCGTTGTGCCCACAACACTCCCCTCCTGATGACCAGGCTGGGCATCATGACGAAGAAGAGGAAGGAGAGCGCAGAGCCGAAGGAGCTCCCAGTCTTGAGGGCGCCGTCAGCCTCTGGCCGTGGTAGTGGTGGGCGCGGAAGCGCATCGGGTCGGCCTGGCACAACCCCCGGCCGCTCGAGCGACACCACGCCCGAGCGCTCCGGTGCTCCACCTACTCCTAGCGCCCTGCTAGTGCTGCATGGAGGGGCGTTCGTCGAGGGCCCTGGGGCTCAGGAGGCGTCACCTCTCGCTGCAGCCACAACGACCCTCGCGCGGGTGGAGGAGGTGGTCCCTCGTCCTCTCGTGATGGAGCACACCCCTCAGGACGTGGTTATGCGGCCTCAGGAGGAGCCAGCCCCCGCAGGCCAGCAGGCTGGGGAGCCATCCTCCCTTGTCGTGCCTGAGGGGAGATTGGAGCCTCCGGTGCCACAAGCCTTCCATGCCACCACTTCCTTGGTGGTGGCGCCGGTCGACACGCCAGTGCAGCCTACTCCCCAAATCCTTGCGCTAGCAGACTACGGCCACTTCATCAGGCCGGGCGCCTTGGATGAAGCCTACACTGCACTCGGCCAGCTCCGAGCCGACTTCCAGGATGCCGACAGGTGCCTGGCGAGGGAGCGCATGGGGCTTGTTTCAGGGTGGCTCCAGGCTGACACGTCCGGCAAGACGGCCTGGGGTTGGTGAGGGAGTCCGGGATTAGGGGGTATCCGGACAGCCGGACTATGTACAACGTACGGACTATAGAAGCGTGAAGATACAAGACTCAAGACTTCGTCCCGTGTCCGGATGGAATTCTCCTTGGCATGGAAGACAAGCTTGGCGATCCGGATATTGTGTTTCCTTCCTTGTAACCGACTCCATGTAAACCCTAGCCCTCTCCCGTGTCTATATAAACCGGAGAGGTTGGTCCTTAGAAGGCCGATCACAATTACAATCATACCATCATAGGCTAGCTTCTAGGGTTTAGCCTCTACGATCTCGTGGTAGATCTACTCTTGTACTACCCATATCTTCAATATTAATCAGGCGGGAAGTAGGGTTTTACCTCCATCGAGAGGGCCCGAACCTGGGTAAACATTGTGTCCCTTGCTTCCTGTTACGATCAGCCTAAGACGCACAGATCAAGACCCCCTACCCGAGATCCGCCGGTTTTGACACTGACATTGGTGCTTTCATTGAGAGTTCCTCTGTGTTGTTGCTACAGGGCTCGATGGCTCCTTCAACAATCGTCAACAACACGGCCCCAAGTGAGACCTTTCTCCCCGGACAAATCTTCGTGTTTGGCGGCTTCGCCCTGCGGGCCAATTCACTTGGCCATCTGGAGCAGATCAATAGCTAAGCCCCTGGCCACCAGATCAGGATCGGAAAACCTGAACTACATGGCGGACATCCGCGGAGACTGGATCTTCGACGGATTCGGGCCTATGCCAGGAGCACCGGACAGTCGCGACGAGCACGGCTTAGACCTACTGTCGGACAAAGCTCGGGGTATCACCCCCGCAGTAGCCTCGGACCTAAATCCGTAGCAGGCTGCGTTGCCTAAGGACGGAGGGCTGGACCCGCCCGCAGTCGCACACTCATCGGCGGTGGAGCGAACACGGGCCTTACCTGTGGTGGCTGTGACTCCGGACCCGGATTCGTATCCGGATGTTGGTTCGATCCAGCACTCCCGAGCCAGTCGAGCCAGGTTGGGCTCCGGTAATGGAGTTCACCGCTGCGGATATCTTCCAGCACTCGCCCTTTGGCGACATGCTGAACTCGTTAAAAACTCTCTCTTTGACAGAAAATTCTGGGCCAAACTATGTCCGGCTCGAGTGGGAAGTAGGCGACGAAGAAATCCGTTGCCCACCCACCACCCACTTCATAGCCACGATCGATGATTTAACCAGCGTGCACGACCCGACTCCGAAGGCATCGACGGTATGGACGACGATGCGGGAGAAGATTCGGAATCTATGGGGCGTTGGACTTCTGCCTCGTCACACGACATATACATGGTGGATACGCCCAAAGAGGAAAAAGGCGAAAATCCGGAAGATAAACCCCCGGGCAAAAGCCAAAGCGACGGCGCAGACGCTGTTCTAAGTCCGACAACAGTAAAAATAGCGACAAGAGCGCCAGACGGATCGATACTACAGTCAACTCCGAAGGCAACAACGACCATATGGACCCAGCGATGGAGCAGGGCGAACCAGGCCACCCCGAACACAGTTCGGAGCAGACGCCCGAGGATAATGATCCCGACGGACGAGGTCATCAAACCGAACCAGCACAAGAAAGATGTCCGGATGACGATGCATTCATCATCCCGGAAAAACGCGTGGAACGAGATAACCTCCACAGAAAGCTTATGGCCACCGCAAGAAGTCTAAAGAAGCAGAAGCAACAGCTCAAAGCCGCACAGGAAACGCTCAACCGTAGATGGAATAAAGTGCTAGACACTGAAGAAAGATACAGCGATGATCGCCATACAAACAGCTATCCAAAACGCAAGCTACTGCCAGAATTCGACGACGAAGTCGTACCACTTCATAACCGCAACAAAGCGGCTACCGATGCCGCGCACGATCTACGTGAACACCTGGATAAGAAAGCTGCGCGGCTAGGCCCATTTATGGATCTAAAGGACACACCCCGGCGAGGGACTATGGTCACCAAAACGATTATGCCAATAGAATACCAGTTCGGAATAAACACCGGACACAACAACAGCCGACGGCATGCCACAGCACGTCCAGATACAGAGGGGCTGCTCACCCCCTGTGCTTTACCGAAGAAGTACTGGACCATGATGTCACACCCTGATTTTCATGCCACTACGCTTAAGCTAACAATCATGATAAAATGTGGTTTGACAAAAACTTTTGAGTGTTTTGGACCTTGCCTTGATTGGTTTTTATGCATTGTTTGCAAGTGCTCTAAAAATAAAATAAATCCTCCAACTCTTATACTCCTTCTCCTTGATCCAAAAACCTTTCCCAATGATCGTGCCATGTGTATAGGACATAAAAATAGTTTCTTGCAAAAATAATTTGGCCAAAAAGTATTTTTAAAAATTAGTTTTCCAAAAACCCCTGAATTGAGATTTGCACTGCAAGTACTTATTTAAGGGCAGTAAAAATCTTTCCAAAAATATATTTGACTCCTATTAGATATAGGACACCCATAAAACCCAAAAATATAATTTTAAAACTTATTTTCTTATTTTATTTAAAGGCTTTTTCTCAAGGCCAAAGATGGTCTTTAATAGGTTAAATTATTTCAATGCTTTAAAAATATTTGACAAAAGTCAGGGAAACTCAGTGGGCATATATTTCCCATATATAAGAGTTTCAACACATGGTCATGTTCAAAACATTGGTCAAATCCCTCAAAAAACCTTTCTAGATATTTGAAGCTTTTGAAATATTTACAAAGGAAATATTCTCCAAAAATTCCAGGAAACTTCTAGCATGTCACACATGACATGTTTGATGATCTTGACAAGTATCATGTCATGGAGAATAGTATAGCCCCATGAAATCCCCTCAAAACCAATTCTGTCCATTTTGAAGTTTGAGCAACTTTACATTGCCAAACATGTCCAAATGCTCTCAAATGTTGTGTACATGCTCAAATGGTCTAATCATTCATCTATACCAAATGGCACAAGTTGGAGAAAATGTTATATTGATCAAAGTGCCCCAAAACCCTCTCTGACCAGAATCAAATTTGAACACTTTGTACTACCAACTTTCTCTCCTTGACCCCATCTTTGGTGAGGTTGTTCACATGACCAAATGAGGCCACCACACCAAGTGGTGCATCAAGGAGAAGTGATTTTCTCAACTAGATCTACACAAGTTCATTTCTGCTAATTTCTAGGGTTTACAAAAGTTGCATTGGCAACTTTGCCAAATGAACTCAATATTGGTGAAACCCCTTATTTTCTCATGTCATTTGACCCTGTCAAGCCTTATGACAAGAGGAGTTCATCTTCTTGCCCAAACCAACAACAAACACCTTCTGGTCATTGCAAAAAGTCACTAGTTTCACCCCCCTACACTAATCTCCTTGACTCCACATTTTTACCACAGCTGAACCTGATCACCAGCAACCTCCAGTAGCTCCCCCTCTTCCAAAGCTCAATGATTGAGGGGTAAAAACCCCCATTTACCTCTCTGGACAGCCCTTTTCTCTCTCTCCCTCAACCTCTCTCCTCTCCTAGTGGTTCACCAGGGCATCCAAGGCCACCTCCCCTTTGTTTACTAACCCACAATGCCCCAGACACTAGTGGAAACGCCCCTGGCACATAAACAATGCCATGGCGTGCAGAGCTCGCGCTCTGGAGCATGCTATAGTGCTCTCCGGCACTGTAGCACGCCCATTCCAAGGCCTCCCGTCGACCTTGGGCGCCGGAATCGTGTCCCCCGAGGCCGCCTTGGCGTCCACGACACGCAATGCTATCGGGCCCCTCCTCCCTTGCCCTCGTTCTCCCTCCTTGAGCTCACCCGAGCGCGGCCTGGACAGCGCCATGGTGCACCGGTGCCCCCCTATATAGAGCCTCCCCCCAAGCACTCCCTCGACTCTTCTGGACTCCCCTCTCTCTCCCGTGTACCTCCCAGACAACATCGCTCTCTCCCTAGTGCTCTCCCGCCCTCTCCATGGCCGGAGTGCCACCGCCGACTGACGCTTGGATTCGGGCACCGCGGCCCCTCTCTCTTCTCCCTACCCACTCGAGTACTCCCTCACCACCACCACGAAGCCCCCCATCGCCTCCATTCTTCCCCGGGACGCCCCTGCGCTCGAAGCCAGCAATGGCCGATGCCATCTTCCGCCGTGGGCGAAGGCCCGCTTCCCTCCGAGGAAGCTGGCGCCCGTAGTATGGCATCCTGAATGCGGCACGTTTCACTGAGCACGCCGGTGGCTGGATCACCGGAAACGGTGGCCGGTAGCGCCGGCAGTCGCCGTCGACGTCTCCCCTGCCTCGCCTCCTCTGCTTCGGGCGGGAGGTTGAGGACGACGCCGCGTCAGCATGCCGGCCCCGCATGTCGGTGGCAGCGGCAACCGAGCCGGCCCCGCAGGTCGGGTTAAGTGGAGGCGGGACCAGGGAAGCCGCTTGCCCCGCAGGGACGCACAATGGGCAAGTACGCCTCCGGCGTGGACCCTGCGTGCATGCGGCTGAGCCGATGGGCTGGCCCAGTTGCGCCTCGGCGCTAAACCCCGCCGGTCTTGGCGCCGCCCGCGGTTGGCCCATTTAGGTAAATCCCTTTCTTTGTTTCTTTTTCTGTAGACTTGTAAAATCCATAAACAATTCAAATGGACTCCAAATTTGATGATTCAAATTTCTAGTGACTTTATAAATCATGATCTACCTGTTGGTGCAACATGCACATTTTTACAGAGACCTTTTCTTCACAAACATTTATCAAATCTTGTTTTTTCTATTTCTGTGATGAACTTTAGAAAATCACAGAGAGCTCAAAATTGATCCAAATGCCATGATTCAAATTTCTAGATGCTTCTAAGTTCATAACTTAGTTTATGAACATTTTTGTTTATACTTTCTGTACCCCACAAAATAATGAGCCATTTCTTCATATTTGTCAACTTTGCAAATCCATAGAATATTCATTTGAACTCCAAATCCAGTGAAACCAACTCCTAGATGCTTCTAAAATCATGGTTTGCTAAATGGGTGCCTCTGCTCATTTTTCAAAAATATATTTCTGTACACTTCTTGCAAATCTACAAATCCCTTCATTCCATTATATTGAAATATTCAGAGATATCCATTGATCAAATCCCATTGAAACCACTTTGGTCATACCTCATATGACCAAAGGTGCCCTAGGAAAGTCCAACTTGCAATTTTAGAGCACTTTTATTTTTGCCTTGTTGTGTTGCTTATTGTGTTTGTTTCTGACGTTAGTTGATGAAGTAGACGGAGTACTTGGAGAAGGACCCGAAGACTTGAAGACTCTGATGAACCAGGCAAGCAGCCCTTTGACCATGACACCCCTCTTGTTCATCGGTACCCTTTTTCCGATTGCATGATGATGAAGTATGACGGTGGTAAACTTGTTGTGAACCACCACATGATGCATACCCCTACTCATGACCTTACCTTATTCATGATTGCATTTTCAAGAGACTATTTGACGCATAATGATGCATGTGTACCATGAACTCTTCATGGTTACATTCCTTCGAAAACCCCATCGGGTGCCCCTAATGCCCTTGGGAGATGTTGATCTAAGGTCACAACTTGAGGAAGAAGTGGTGTACCGGAGAGAGATTTTGGTGTGTGTGTGTAAAATGATGGATTAGATTTATGTGTGATTACTGTCCCAACCAAACATGTGCAACCACTCTACCCCTTTATGGGATGGGGCATTATTGATTGCCTAGGCCGATACTAGCTTGGAGCCCGCATTACTAGTGATGGGGGAGAGTTGGTGCTCTCTCTCGGGACGGGGTCGTGCCAGGTAGGGCGGCCATGACTGTTTTCACAGGGCACCGGACACACCGTTGGTCCCTTCGTGTATGCGTAATAATGTGAAAAGGGCAGAGTCCCACGATCGTTTGCTTATACACGAGGGCCGTGTATCAACGAGTGGACTCCTTGTTAGTGTCGTCTAGGGAAAGATAGTGATCGGGTGCTTACCCCGAGTACTTGAGTTACTGCGGGATCGTGGATGACATGAAGCTTCCGGATCTTGTGGGTAAAGTGCGCAACCTCTGCAGAGTGTCAAACTAAATAGCCGAGTCCACGGTCATGGACAGTTGGGAGGTGCTACTTAAACTATGTCCAGAAATTTTACAAATCACGATGCATGTGTGTGTGGAAATGAACTATTTGTGTCAAGGTGGAGACTTGACATGTTTAATGACATGACATTGATTCAACTCTATTTATGTTGATATCTGTAACCTGTTCTCAAGGTTACCCATGTTTTATTGATGCATATCTCACAAGTTGATAGGACATCTTAACTAGCTTGAAGCTAGGTTGCTTACTCGTTGTACAATTGCATTGTTACTTTGAACCAAATCATGGGTTGCTTGCGAGTAGTTTCAAAGTACTCATTGGCTTGCCACTAGTTATTTTATTGGCCAGGCATGAAAGAACAAGATATATTGAAGAGTTACTTGGTGACGATCGTGCGAGCTAGGACGCTTTCCCAGTCAGAATGCCTGTAGGGTTAAGGCCGATGGCATGGGTCCAAGTTATCGACGAAGATTTCCGCTGCGATGATATACTCAAGACTTGACCGTAATGGTCCTACTTGTGTAAAACGGTGTGTATGGATGTAAGACTCTTGTTATTCAGCTTCTGTGTGTTCAGTGAGCATTGATCTCCGGGATCCTTGTACCGTGCATTCGGTGATCACGACTTATGAGTCGGGATCCCCTGAAACTGGTATCGAGCCATCTGTTGTAGGAAGCCTTAGTTAGCATGGTCGTTAGTGAGGGTAAAACTATTTCCAAAACTACTACTAGTTTTCAAAACTATCTATACTTCTCTTCCCTTCTTAGTTTTTCGAAAACTAAGGTGTACTTTCCTTATTGATCTCTTCCCCTTCAAAACCTTTGGTCGCTAGAACCCCTATGCCCCTGACCACTGGGTTCCTTGTAATCCTCATGGACAATCTAGAAGGAAGATGCCTTGCCAGACATTCACCCACATCTCCTGAACACAAGATTTGCGACATCACAACAAGACGATACCAACAGAAGATACACCCTCGAGGAATGAGGACCTGAAGACCCAGGAGATGGTGACACCCTTGACACTCCCCCAAGATGATGCAACCTTAGCCTATGATGATCAGGGCATAGGATATGCAAGATCATGATATACATCGCTAATAGGGTAACCCTGTCACTACCGTTGTTGTATCGGCAACCACCGGTGGATGAGAACCTAGCCATTTGGTCCGCCTCACTATAGTGAGCAGGAAAATGGTTCTCTTCATCCCCCGCTCTCGGTGACGATATTGTCAACAATGTGTCCGACGGGTTGGACCACTATTATGCCTTGATAATGTTATTGCATAAAGGATTGCCTACCTGGTACCATCGATGGCTTAGAAGACAAAAAGGGATCGTTGTGATTAAGAAGACAATAGAAGACCAAGTCAATGCCGATTCTGAGGAGCCACCTTCACCCCATCACTTCAAAAGGCGAGAAGTCGTTCAGGAGTCTTCACGCTCAACCCGGATTGTTTCATCGAACAACTACAAGAGACGTAGCGACACCTGAGGAAAACTCAGAAGACTGCATGAGGCACGAAGTAAAGCACGACTACTTAGTCCGAGAACCCCTAGGGTAGGATGAGTCGTGTACCCCCTATGCGTAGTCGAGTCCGTATGATGGTTTGAATAGAACCATTACTGTGTGTTGCTCGTTTTTCTTTGTTTGTGTTTTGATGTAAGTCGCACTTTTGCCCTAGGCAACACGTACGCGACTATATCACCTTCCTTGTTTTCCTTTGTTTGGCCCTTTTTGGCGCCCGTTTGTTTGCACATGCACTATAGAACCCCCTTTAGGCATTCCCCTCCTCTATGCTACCTCTCCCTCTCATCTCTCTCCTCAACTGAAGGCTAGCAAGACAAGATACACCAAGGATTCTACTTTGGCAACCAACCATACTGAAGACTTTTGCTACAACCTCCTCGACCAAGTAAAACCCCGTAGAGTTATGTTTAACCCTCCAGACTAGAAACCCATTCCTAGACCATTCGAGACTTCACGAGATACCCCAGCTCGAGTCCTTAACCATGTGCTTAACCCATAGAATTGCAAGAGAACCAGTTAAGCCTCTGTAAACCTTGCAAAACACTGGGTTCATTATGGAACTAGTGGACATAGTGAACGAGCACATTGTCATCCTAAGATAGCACCAAACCGGCGATGCCATAGGAGGAACCAAATTGAGGATATAGGAATAGAGGACAGATGACTTGATGAGTTTATATCAATGACTTGAGGAATTATATGAGACTATTTGGTGGATTATGAGGCTTTGATGTTGGTAGATGAACTTAGTGGGATCATGATTATAGAGTAGCATAGCTTTCATTACCCCTGAGAAAATTGGATTTAATAGGACAATTATGATCGTAAGCTGAAACTCCTGGGAGTGCAAAGATTTGACTTGATCAGATGATATTGATAGGAGACAGTTGATATTACGAAAATGACTTGGGGGAACGTGTAGGAATTCCCGTTGGACATGAGATTTGGATTAAATAGGTGATCCTAAGTGGAGACTAGATGTTGTGTAAGTCTACATGGTTCGGAGTAAATTGGATTTAGACTAATGATCTCGATCATGATACCATGTTTCTCGGTGGACGATAAACTAGGAGATTGGATTAGTTGTCGGAGTTGATTTAGGGATCTATATAAGCTTGACCTTGGAGTTTACTTGACCATGATAATGGAAATTGGTGGACTGACTATAGTAAAGATAACCCTTTTCAAGTATCTGGGGATTATAAGGACTTTAGAAGATCATGTGGAACACCATAAACATTGGATTTGTAGAATTAATGGATTGTGTAGTGCGTGATGGAAGTTAATGGGCTGTTGGAGTGATTCAGAGGAAGGAAACAAGATCTTGGAGTGGCTTACGACGTGTTTCCTTAGGATAGAGGTGCTTTATCTTTGACCTTGGAAGGATAGGCTGAGCACTTGGATTGTCACGTTCAAGCCTAGTAGTTTATACGTTCTACCCATGGATTTTTAGGGGTAGACATACATATGAGTTTGGGGATTGTAGACATATATGATTTTGTTAGACCTCCTCTAAGAGCCATGAGGATATGAATCACATGAGTGATGATTGAAGTTGACCTATACGAAATGATGCTTTCAGCGGTATAAGGTGGTCTATTTGGAGGACTAGATAGGACAATTGGCATCTCCGGAATTGTGCTCAAGGATAAGATAATAAAAGTTCACCTGCACACTAGGATCCTTGAAACCCTTAAGCCCTACCAAGCCACAACCCGATTGAATCATGACCTTGGGGTCCTGACTCTAGGTCGAGAACACCTTGTCCCACACTCAACCGTTACCACCACCAATGCCCCAGCCTACCTTATGTACCCCATGAGCGAAACTTCATGGAGTACTTGGTCACGTTGGTTGTCACTTTTACTTGGTGACCTACTCGTCTAACTGAAGATGGAAGAAGAATCATTCAGCTGGTTAGGAAACATTTGAAGACCGCCATGCCAAAGAGGAAGAACTATACCAACCACCGTCGTCAAGAAGTAAACATCCGCGTCAAAGACCAGGTGTATCTGCAAGCCACTCCTCTCTAAGGAACCAAGCATTTCCAAGACAAGGAGACCCACACCAAGATTCATCGGCCCCCTTCGAGATCACTCCAAGATTTAACAACCCCTCGAGATCACTTCAAGACGAAGAATAGACGACTACCAGCTAGAGTTACCACCTGAGTTACCCATTGTGCACAATGTTTTCCATGCATCACAACCCCGGAAGTGTTTCCAACTTCCCAACTTGCCCGATCTCTACGAGGGCATTGACCACCGAGCCATGGACCCCCCTTGCCCAATCTAACCTACCGCGAGCTACCCATTAGCAACCTGGATCAAGAAGAGCGTCATACACGGAGCCACACCATCAAGTACTTCAAGCTCAATGGAGCACTACACGGAAGCAGAAGAAGTATGAGGACGTGAAGACTACCCCAGATCCAAGTTTACGTATCCCTTTCGCGCCTAGTTTGGGAATCTCGGGGAGGAGATTCTTGTAAGGGGGGTAGGTCTGTCACACCCTGATTTTCATGCCACTACGCTTAAGCTAACAATCATGATAAAATGTGGTTTGACAAAAACTTTTGAGTGTTTTGGACCTTGCCTTGATTGGTTTTTATGCATTGTTTGCAAGTGCTCTAAAAATAAAATAAATCCTCCAACTCTTATACTCCTTCTCCTTGATCCAAAAACCTTTCCCAATGATCATGCCATGTGTATAGGACATAAAAATAATTTCTTGCAAAAATAATTTGGACAAAAAGTATTTTTAAAAATTGGTTTTCCAAGAACACCTGAATTGAGATTTGCACTGCAAGTACTTATTTAAGGGCAGTAAAAATCTTTCCAAAAATATATTTGACTCCTATTAGATATAGGACACCCATAAACCCCAAAAATATAATTTTAAAACTTATTTTCTTAATTTGTTTAAAGGCTTTTCCTCAAGGCCAGAAATGGTCTTTAATAGGTTAAAATTATTTCAATGCTTTAAAAATATTTGACAAAAGTCAGGGAAACTCAGTGGGCATCTATTTCCCATATATAAGAGTTTCAACACATGGTCATGTTCAAAACATTGGTCAAATCCCTCAAAAACCCTTTCTAAATATTTCAAGCTTTTGAAATTTACAAAGGAAATATTCTCCAAAAATTCCAAGAAAATTCTAGCATGTCACATATGACATGTTTGATGATCTTGACAAGTATCATGTCATGGAGAATAGTATAACCCCATGAAATCCCCTCAAAACCAATTCTGTCCATTTTGAAGTTTGAGCAACTTTACATTGCCAAACATGTCCAAATGCTCTCAAATCTTGTGTACATGCTCAAATGGTCTAATCATTCATCTTGAGCAAATGGCACAAGTTGGAGAAAATGTTATATTGATCAAAGTGCCCCAAAACCCTCTCTGACCAGAATCAAATTTGAACAACTTTGTACTACCAACTTTCTCTCCTTGACCCCATCTTTGGTGAGGTTGTTCACATGACCAAATGAGGCCACCACACCAAGTGGTGCATCAAGGAGAAGTGATTTTATCAACTAGATCTACACAAGTTCATTTCTGCTAATTTCTAGGGTTTACAAAAGTTGCATTGGCAACTTTGCCCAAATGAACTCAATATTGGTGGAACCCCTTATTTTCTCATGCCATTTGACCCTGTCAAGCCTTATGACAAGAGGAGTTCATCTTCTTGCCCAAACCAGCAACAAACACCTTACATTCATTGCAAAAGTCCTTTGGTTTCACCCCTACACTAATCTCCTTGACTCCACACAGCTGAACCTGATCACCGAAACCTCGAGCTTCCCCTCTTCCAAAGCTCAATGATTGAGGGTAAAACCCCCATTTACCTCTCCGGACAGCCCTTTTCTCTCTCTCTCCTCAACCTCTCTCCTCTCCTAGTGGTTCACCAGGGCATCCAAGGGCACCTCCCCTTTGTTTACTCACCCCACAAAACCCCAGACACTAGTGGACACGCCCCTGGCACATAAACAATGCCATGGCGTGCAGAGCTCACGCTCTGGAGCATGCTATAGTGCTCTCCGGCAGTGTAGCACGCCCATTCCAAGGCCTCCCGTCGACCTTGGGCGCCGGAATCGTGTCCCCCGAGGCCGCCTCGGCGTCCACGACACGCAATGCTATCGGGCCCCTCCTCCCTTTCCCTCGTTCTCCCTCCTTGAGCTCACCCGAGCGCGCCCTGGACCGCGCCATGGTGCACCGGTGCCCCCCTATATAGAGCCTCCCCCCAAGCACTCCCTCGACTCTTCTGGACCCCCCTCTCTCCCTAATGCTCTCCTGCCCTCTCCATGGCCGGAGTGCCGCCGCCGACCGCCGCTCGGATTCGGGCACCGCGGCCCCTCTATCTTCTCCCTACACACTCCAGTACTCCCTCACCACCACCACGAAGCCCCCCATCGCCTCCATTCTTCCCCAGGACGCCCCTGCGCTCGAAGCTAGCAATGGCCGATGCCATCCTCCGCCATGGGCGAAGGCCCGCTCCCCTCCGAGGAAGCTGGCGCCCGTAGTATGGCATCCCGAATGCGGCACGTTTCCCCGAGCACGCCGGTGGTTGGATCACCGGAAACGGTGGCCGGTAGCGCCGGCAGTCACCGTCGACGTCTCCCCTGCCTCGCCTCCTCTGCTTCGGGCGGGAGGTTGAGGACGACGCCACGTCAGCACGCCGGCCCCGCCTGTCGGTGGCAGCGGCAACCGAGCCAGCCCCGCAGGTCGGATTAAGTGGAGGCGGGACCAGGGAAGCCTCTTGCCCCGCAGGGACGCACAATGGGCAAATACGCCTCCGGCGTGGACCCTGCGTGCATGCGGCTGAGCCGATGGGCTGGCCCAGTTGCGCCTCGGCGCTAAACCCCGCCCGGTGCGCGCCGCCGCCGCCGGATTTGGCCCATTTAGGTAAATCCCTTTCTTTGTTTCTTTTTCTGTAGACTTGTAAAATCCATAAACAATTCAAATGGACTCCAAATTTGATGATTCAAATTTCTAGTGACTCTATAAATCATGATCTACCTGTTGGTGCAACATGCACATTTTTTCAGAGACCTTTTCTTCACAAAAATTTATCAAATCTTGTTTTTACAATTTATGTGATGAACTTTAGAAAATCACAGAGAGCTCAAAATTGATCCAAATGCCATGATTCAAATTCCTAGATGCTTCTAAGTTCATAACTTAGTTTATGAACATTTTCCTTAATACTTTCTGTACCCCACAAAATAATGAGCCATTTATTCATATTTGTCAAGTTTGCAAATCCATAGAATATTCATTTGAACTCCAAATCCAGTGAAACCAACTCCTAGATGCTTCTAAAATCATGGTTTGCTAAATGGGTGCCTCTGCTCATTTTTCAAAAATATATTTCTGTACACTTATTGCAAATGTACAAATCCCTTCATTCCATTATATTGAAATATTCAGAGATATCCATTGATCAAATCCCATTGAAACCACTTTGGTCATACCTCATATGACCAAAGGTACCCTAGGAAAGTCCAACTTGCAATTTTAGAGCACTTCTATTTTTGCCTTGGTGTGTTGCTTATTGTGTTTGTTTCCGACGTTAGTTGATGAAGTAGACGGAGTACTTGGAGAAGGACCCGAAGACTTGAAGACTCTGATGAACCAGGCAAGCAGCCCTTTGACCATGACACCCCTCTTGTTCATCGGTTCCCTTTTTCCGATTGCATGATGATGAAGTATGACGGTGGTAAACTTGTTGTGAACCACCACATGATGCATACCCCTACTCATGACCTTACCTTGTTCATGATTGCATTTTCAAGAGACTATTTGATGCATAATGATGCATGTGTACCATGAACTCTTCATGGTTACATTCTTTCGAAAACCCCATCGGGTGCCCCTAATGCCCTTGGGAGATGTTGATCTAAGGTCACCACTTGAGGAAGAAGTGGTGTACCGGAGAGAGATTTTGGTGTGTGTGTGTGTGTGTGTAAAATGATGGATTAGATTTATGTGTGATTACCGTCCCAACCAAACATGTGCAACCACTCTACCCCTTTATGGGACGGGGCATTATTATTTACCTAGGCCGATACTAGCTTGGAGCCCGCATTACTAGTGACGGGGGAGAGTTGGTGCTCTCTCTCGGGACGGGGTCGTGCCAGGTAGGGCGGCCATGACTGTTTTCACAGGGCACCGGACACACCGTTGGTCCCTTCGTGTATGCGTAATAATGTGAAAAGGGCAAAGTCCCACGATCTTTTGCTTATACATGAGGGCCGTGTATCAACGAGTGGACTCCTTGTTAGTGTCGTCTAGGGAAAGATAGTGATCGGGTGCTTCCCCCGAGTACTTGAGGTATCAAGGATCGTGGATGACACGAAAGCTTCCTGGATCTTGTGGGTAAAGTGCGCAACCTCTGCAGAGTGTCAAACTATTCGAATAGCCGAGTCCACGGTCATGGACAGTTGGGAGGTGCTACTTAAACTATGTCCAGAAATTTTACATATCATGATGCATGTGTGTGTGGAAAGGAACTATTTGTGTCAAGGTGGAGACTTGACATGTTAAATGACATGACATTGATTCAACTCTATTTATGTTGATATCTGTAACCTGTTCTCGAGGTTACCCATGTTTTATTGATGCATATCTCATAAGTTGATAGGACATGTTAACTAGCTTGAAGCTAGGTTGCTTACTCATTGTACAATTGCATTGTTACTTTGAACCAAATCATGGGTTGCTTGCGAGTACATTCAAAGTACTCATTGGCTTGACACTGGTAATTTTATTGGCCAGGCATGAAAGAACAAGATATACTGAAGAGTTCCTTGGTGACGATCGTGCGAGCTAGGACGCTTTCCCAGTCAGGATGACTGTAGGGTTAAGGCAGATGGCATGGGTCCAAGTTAACAACGAAGATTTCCGCTGCGATGATATACTCAAGACTTGACCATAATGGTCCTACTTGTGTAAAACGGTGTGTATGGATGTAAGACTCTTGTTATTCAGCTTCTGTGTGTTCAGTGAGCATTGATCTCTGGGATCACTGTACACGTGCATTCGGTGATCACGACTTACGAGTCGGGGTCCCACACATGAATTTCCATAGGGCTTTAAACCTGTGAATATAGAGGCGTACGACGGAACGACAGACCCAGGTGTCTGGATCAAGGATTTTATCCTGCATATACATATGGCTCGTGGGGATGACCTCCACGCCATCAAATACCTTCCCCTCAAACTGAAGGGACCAGCTCGACACTGGTTGAAAAGCCTCACCGACAATTCAATTGGGAGTTGGGAGGAACTCGAGGGCGCTTTCAGTCCAATTTTCAAGGGACCTATGTTCGGCCTCCGGATCTTGACGATTTAAGTCACATAATCCAACAACCGGAGAGTCCGCATAAGCTTTGGACCAGATTCCTCACTAAGAAGAACCAAATTGTCGATTGTCCGGACGCCGAAGCTTTAGCGGCATTCAAACATAGCATCCGTGACGAGTGGCTGCCAGACACCTCGGCCAAGAAAAGCCGAGGACAATGGCAGCCTTAATAAGCCTCATGACCCGCTTTTGCACGGGTGAAGATAGCTGGCTGGCCCGTAAAAGCACCAGCGATCCCAGCACATCCGAAATGAGGGACGGCAACGGGAAGCCACGGTGTAATAAAAACAAACGCCAAAACAAGGAAGAGAGCCCGGACAACACAACGGTTAATGCGGATTCAGGGCTCTCGACACGATCAACAAAAAGAAGCCATTTGAAGGCAGTAAAGAGGGACCGTCCGGTCTGAATAGAGTCCTTGACAGACTGTGCCAAATTCATGGCACCCCTGACAAACCTGCGAACCACACGCACAGAGAGTGCTGGGTCTTCAAGCAGGCCGGCAAATTAAATGCCGAACACAAGGAAAGGGAAACACCAAGTGAAGACGAGGATGAACCTTGCCAGCGAACAACTGGGGATAGAAAAATTCCCGCGGAGGATAAAGCGATGGAACATGATGCACGCGACTCACACATCCATGAGAAGGCACGAACGCGCGCATAGAGACGCGCTCGATATAGAGCCCATCATACTCACACCTAACTACTGGATGTAGTACCCGATCACCTTCGATCACTTGGACGACCGAACTAGTATTCGGCGCGGAGGATCAAAGGCCTTGGTGCTTGACCCGATAATCAACGGATACCGTCTCACCCGTGTCCTCATGGACGGTGGCAGTAGTCTCAATTTAATATACGAGGACACTGCCCGCAGGATGGGGATAAACCTATCCAGAATTAACCAAAGCAACACCACCTTTGAAGGGGTGATACCAGGCGTTGAAGCCCACAGCAGGGGCTCCGTCGTACTGGAGATAACATTCGGCTCTCCAGGCAACTCCAGAAGAGAAGAGCTACTCTTCATCATCGCACCCTTCCAAAGTGACTATCATGCATTGCTTGGAAGAACGGCCTTCGCCCGCTTCAATGCATTGCCGCACTTTGGCTACCTTACACTCAAGATGCCCGGTCCACGTGGCGTCATCACCGTTAGCGGACTCACAGAGCGCTCTTCACGCGCAGAGGAACTCGCGACGGCCCTAGCGGCCGGAAAATAAGCGGCCTCCAATATCAGAAAACATGACTGGTCATTAAGACCACAAACACGGTTAGACGAGTCCGGTCGCCCGGATAAAATTTAATCAGGGCACCGTATATGTAATCCCATAGTGGACACCAGGGGCTATAAATATTTAATATAGCCACACACTTGGCTCAACCTTATTGGCAGGCCAACATCTTACACTTTTACTATCCATCACATACTTACGTTGTACTCTCCTATGAGCTTTCTTTTTCTCACACACAACGTTCGCGCGATACCCTTCCAGGATATGGCACAACGGAGAAAAAGGCGCAGACGTGCAGCAGGGCCCCGTTCAACAGGTTTCTTTTTAGATTAAGCCCCTGTGTAAACCTTTTCTATTGCCTCTTGTTGCTTAACCATCCCATGGGTTCCATACTCACAGAGGATACTGCCGTTATTGGCATTTCGCCAAGAGAGATTAACGCATGTACCTGGAAACACAGGGTTTATAATGAATGGGCATTCTTGAGCCCATCGTCTGTTATAAAGTCTGAATACCTTCGGGTGTGTTCGGCGTCACGATTTTGGCCTTATATGCATCAGCTCCGAATCATGTCTTTGGTCAAATGTTGGGTTTGCCCGGCTCCTGGGTTGGCTGCCTTATGTTCCGTTATTATTGGCTAAGGTGGCCAAAGGAGAACTACTGCGATTGTGCCCTGGTTATTCCGGACGAGCACCTCAGTAGAGAAAGCCGAAAACTGAATGTCATGATACAGCGAGAGACTGTTCAACCACTCAAGACTTATCGGAATCTTTAGGATCCCTCCGCATTAACGAAGGACCGTTTCCCGGTCATGTACACACGCGCCCATATTCGGATGCACGCGAAGGTACCAGGGGCTACATAGTAGCCCCAACGTTAGACTCCCATGGCTAAGCGAAAGTGTTACAGCTATATAGTCCGGTTGCCTAGTTCGACGTGCGATCACCTCCTTAATGGACCAAGACGTTGGATCAAGTGTGATTAAGCATATTTTTCGCGAACACCCCCGCACTGCATGCGTGGGGGCTGAAGCCAACGACTGCTAACTTTCAGATTACATATTCATATATATATATAAACATCCACACAGGGGACACAATCATATTTTCAGGCAAACAGTATAAATATTGTCTCATAATCAAAATAAACATTGTTTTTACAATGATTCGATTCATCACTCGAATAAGACATTCTTCGAGCACTGCGGCTCTATGAGGCGGGCACCTTCTGTGACCTACGCCAAGTAGTGCTTGGCCGGATATTGGCCCCCCGCCGGATTCTGGGTCACTATAATGGTTGCCTCCATATCCATCCAATAGGCTTTAACGCGGGCAAGAGCCATTCGTGCACCCTCTATGCATGCCGACCTCCTCATGGCGTCGATCTGAGGCACGACCCCAAGGAATTGCTGCACCAAGCCAAAGTAACTGTCCGGCTTAGGCCCCTTCGGCCAAAGATGGTCTATCACAGACCGTATTGCAAGCCGAGACAGCATGTGAAGCTCCGCTACAGCAGCCATCTTGTCACTTAACGGCAGCGGGCGAGTGGGAGCATTGAATTCCGACCAGAAAAGCTTCTCCACTTCCTTATCACCATGATCCTCGAAGAACTTGGTAGCGTCAGCTGTACTCTTCGCCAAATCCGCATCTGGCGTCAGGACTCCGGCGTCCATCCAGGGAGCGTGCCGGATCGAAAAATTTCGTCCACGACAAGTAGGAGCCCCACCGGGATTTTACCGGCTGTTGAAGCTCCTCCGCGCACCTCGAGCTCGGTCCGTATTTCCTTGGTGGCATTAAGTGCCTTGTTCAGGTCGGCCGAACTATCCTTATGCTCCTTTTTAAGGAGCTCATACCGGTCAGCGGCATTTTTTAACTCCACAGCCATTTCGGCTATCTTTTCCTCGCTTCGGCAATGAGCAGCCTGTTCGGCTCTCAATTCCTCGGCCGCCTTTAGGGCAGCCGCATTGCTAACCCGAGCTTGTTCCTTGGCTTGGGCAAGTTCTGCCCTTAGGGCCTCCACGACAGCAGCACCATCTGCAGTCCGAACATATTACATTAATATCATGTCGCCTTCATATTTTCCTATACAAAGGAAGGCAGAGAACATACCTTGTGATTTGTCCAGCCGCTCGTTCACCAGCGTGATATCGGCATCAATCGATCCAATTTGCCTCGTTAGTTCGACAACTTCAACAGACTGGTCGGCGGCCGGACCCACAGGTACCTGCACATATTTACGAAGCAATCATTGGTTTATGATCCCCCGTTTGCCCCTTAGGGCGGGCAACCAGAGTCTCAGGGGCTACTATCTATATGGAGCACACCTAATGCGTGCCTCACAGCCAAAAATAGTGTGTTCTTCACTACATACCTCAAAGCCTCTGAGCAGACTTGTAAATGCTTCATTCAAACCGCTTGTAGCGGATGAAATCTTCTTAAGCACCGCGCTCATTAATGAGCGGTGCTTCTCCGAGAGCGCAGCTCGCTCCAGTAGGCCCGTCAGTACGTCCGGCCGAACATTGAACTGTGTCGGACCCTTCCCATCGCCCCTCGTGGGAGCCAAACGCTCCGAGCTCAGGGCGGCTGACGCATTGGCTTCTGGCTTTGGCAGATCCGGACTCCTCCGTGACGACACCTCGGTGTCGCCCGCTTCATGAGCTGGAGAGGTGGGTGGGGTCTCGCTCTCCATCATCTTCGGAGGAAGATTCCCCGAAGATGAACTCTGTTGAGAAGAGCTGCTAGACGGACTGCGAAAGATGAATCCTGGTTATTGATCTAGGAGAAACACAGTACCTTCGAATTAACGATTGACTTACGACTCGGTGGAGGGCTGGCTCGTTGGCGGGCATGGCGCAGTGAGGGTGCCCCTCGGGGCAGGCCCCCCTGGGGATACTTTTTTCCCTGGTTTGGGCATCTCCGTCTCCAAGTCTTCGGAGGCGGCCCTCTTCTCCCGCGCGTGGAGGAGGCCTTAGCCTCCCCTTTCCGACTATCCTCCTTAGGGGAGACGACAATTCCCCCGGTTCAGATGCGTAGTGTGTGAAGTTCGGTTTCTTCATTCTTCCCCTTGTCTTTCCTTGAGGGCATTCTGCTGAGTACCCGGTCAAGCATCTTGGCCATGGCAGGACCAGGCGAGCCTTCGGGAAGTGGCGCCGGACACGTGATTCTCTCCGCCTTGCTGAGCCATTCCTGGCCACAGATGATTTTTAGAATAAACAATTATGACAAATACAAAACAAGGTGTCCGGTATCAAGGCTACTTACTTGGGGTATCTAGGCGATTGCAGCTTAGGCCCGCATCCTCGGTGGTGTCCGGACACTCTACTTTCGGTCCGAAGAATAATTTGCACATCCCTTCGAGCTTCAGGTCGAAGAAGTGCTTAACAATCCGCGGACCCTCTGGATTGAACTCCCACATCCGGAGAGGCCGGCGTTGGCATGGCAACATCCGTCGCATTAACATCACTTGCATTATGCTGACAAGGTTAATGTCCCTCTCAAGAAGCTCTCGGATGTGGCTCTGCAGTACTGGTACATCACCAGCGGGCCCCCAATTCCGTCCTACATCGGCCCAGACGCTAGTTCGGACGGAGGGCCCGAGCGGAACTCGGGGGCGGCCACGCACTTTGTGCCTCTGGGAGCCGTGACATAAAACCACCTCCGTTGCCATACATCGGATACTTCTGGGAAAGAACCCTCTGGCCATGGGGCATCGGCGTTCCTGCTTATTACTGCACCTCCACACTCTGCGTGTCGCCCCTCGATCATCTTCGACTTCACATTGAAGGTCTTGAGCCATAGGCCGAAGTGTGGGGTGACATGGAGGAAGGCCTCACACACTATAATGAACGACGAGATATGGAGGATGGCGTCCGGAGCTCGATCATGAAAAGCCAATCCATAATAAAACATGAGCCCCCTCACAAAAGGATCGAGGGTGATGCCCAAGCCACGGAGGAAGTGAGGAACAAACACGACTCCCTCATTGGGCTCCGGTGTAGGGATGACCTGCCCTGGAGCAGGAAGCCTGTGCTGGATGTCGGTAGTCAGATATCCGACGTCCCTGAGCTTCACAATGTCCTCCTTTTAAATCGAGGAAGCCACCCACCGGCCTTGAGGGTTGGATCCAAACATATTGAAGGATCTGGGGTGTTGGAGCTTAGGTCTCGGGTGTTAGAACTCGAGGTGCAAGAAGGCACGAGGGAGGTGGAAAAGAGGCATAGGCCTCAGCCCCTTTTATAAAGGGGGTGAATATCAAGAGTCCTTTGGGTGACCGCTTGAGGTTTACCTGACGGCACACGGAGTCATACCAACGGTCGTCGTAGGGCTACGCACGCCCGCATTAATGGAAAATCATGTAATAAGAGGGACATGATCTCTGCCTCGACAGGACGTGCCAATTAAACCGCCTCGCAACACGAGTCGAGGTGGGGCAAGAAATGCCGGTTCGTGTTGGGCCAGGACACGATGCAAGGGCACGACGTACGAAGATTGCCAGCAGATCAGATCTACGCTATGTTCCCTACAATGGTATGTGACGATCATCTTGCAGATCCGGACACGGTTTGAGTGTTCGATAATTACTTTGGAGTATTCGTAGAAGGCACCCGCCCTACAATGCTGAAGACAAGACTACGCGCCGGACTCATCATCATTGAAGCCTGGTTCAGGGGCTACTGAGGGAGTCCGGGATTAGGGGGTATCCGGACAGCCGGACTATATACAACGTCCGGACTATTGAAGCGTGAAGATACAAGACTCAAGACTTCGTCCCGTGTCCAGATGGAATTCTCCTTGGCGTGGAAGACAAGTTTGGCGATTCAGATATTGTGTTTCCTTCCTTGTAACCGACTCCGAGTAAACCCTAGCCCTCTCCAGTGTTTATATAAACCGGAGAGGTTGGTTCTTAGAAGGCCGATCACAAGTATAATCATACCATCATAGGGTAGCTTCTAGGGTTTAGCCTCTACGATCTCGTGGTAGATCTACTCATGTACTACCCATATCCATCGAGAGGGCTCGAACCTGGGTAAACATTGTGTCCCTTTCTTCCTGTTACCATCAGCCTAAGACGCACAGATCGGGACCCCCTACCCGAGATCCGCCGGTTTTGACACCGACAGTCGGGCCGAAGCCGCCACCGTGGAGGGCAGGAAGGAGGCCGCTGAAGCCATGGAGGCTCTCTACGCAGTGTTGGCCAGCGCCACATCCACCGAGAAGCACTACACTGACGCGAAGGCCAAGCTGAAGACCCATCAGGAGGAGCAAGCCATGCACGCCCAACGGTTCCAGCAACGGGAGGAGGACCTGAAGGCCCGCAAAGCGAAGCTTGCTGATTGCGACGCCAAGCTAGCCTAGGTGACCGCCGACCAGGCCGCGGAGCGCGACTGTCGGATTCGGGATTCTGCAGACCCTTGAGAGGTTCGAACTCTATGGTGCGTTCGAAGAACTCGTCCTCCCCAGTCTGCCTGCTCGCTAATCTCGCGGCCTAGCTCGATGAACTGAATGTAGCAGGGACATAGTAGTTTATCCTGGTTTGGGCCACCTTGTGGTGTAATACCCTACTCCAGCTTTGTGGTGGATTGCCTCGAGGGGCTGGACGAACTAGTAAAGTGGTAGAACGGCCTCAGGAGGTGAGGTGTTCTTGTGCTCGATGAGCTGGTGGGTGTGAGGATGATCTGAATGATCCGTCCCCTTCTATGGTTGTGGCTAAGTCCTATTTATAGTGGCCTTGGTCCTCTCCCCAAATGTAAGGCGGGAAGGGATCGCACAACAACCAAATTTGAAGGGGGACAACTAGTACATGCTATCCTGACAAAAGTAGTCTTCGCCTAGAAAAGCCTCTGGTCGTGACGCCGTGGTGGGCTCGGCGATGACCTCCGTCCTGCCGTCCTGGCGGTCTTGGTCTTATTGCACTGGAATGGAAACCTTTCGCTGATTCCTCAGGACTCCGCGCCTGCGCTTGCCTCCTTAGCACCAAAGAGGAAACTAGTACACTGCGCCCGCTGGCGCCCGCCTGGCCTACCTTGGTCGTCATGGCTCATGTCATCTGAACCTCGCGAGGTAAGCCTTGCATAGAAATCTCCACTCCTCCGGAGCCAGCCTGAGGAGGCCACCCCTCGAGGAGGTCTTGGTGTCGTCCGCCTCGCGAGGGTCTTGGGTTGTTGATCCTAAAGCTGGGCTGTACCAGGCCATCGATGGAGCCACGTCATGGTTTGCAGGCAGGCAAGTCTTGGTACCCCCGGTCCTAGGACGCCGACAGTAGCCCACGGGCCCAAGGCACGCTCAAACTTGTCTTCGAGGCGAATCCAAAGGGCAAATGTGGAGCGCTGGGGGGCCCTTCCGCCTGCGACCTCACTCGACGCGTGGTGATTGATGAGATGAGGGCATCTCCGCTTCCCCACGCCGCCTTGGCAACTGTTCGAATAGACGAGACTCTGCTGCATGCAGAGGAAAAACATCATTGCGTGCGATCGTGGAGGCCGGCGGTAGGCCTCCTCCTGGCTATAAATGAGGAAAGGGGCGGAGGCCCCCATCTCATTTCCATCTTCTTGCTGCCTGCTCCTTCTTCTTCCTCTTCGCCTTAGTGCCCATGGCGCCGATCAGGAGGTTCTCCGCAGCGGAGAAAGGGAAAACCCCCCGTGAGGAGCAGAGGCCGCTCCCGCCGAAGAAGAGTCTCAGCCGCCTCTACGATACCGGCGGGAAGCTAGAGGGGGCACGGCCTTGGTACGAGCGGCCTCCGCCCGGCTTCCCTCTCCCTTTGTATGCCCAAGCGCAAGGCTCCGGAGAAAGTGGCAGCACCCCGCGCCGCACGAGCCACGGATGTGGTGGCTAGGCTGAGGTTGCACGGGCTGCCGGCCCGAGAACCCACGCCGAGGGCTCCTCGTGCGAGTTCGTGGTGTGAGCGGTGTTGCCACCGTGCACGTGGATCCAGCTTCCGCGGTTCTTCGCCGAGGATATTCCACCGACGGGGCCACTTGAGTTGTGGCTGTAGCACGCCGGGTGCTGTAGTCTGGCCATGGGGGCGGAGGTCGAGGTCGTCCCGCCGAGCAAAATCTTCATGACTCAAGGATTGGGCGAGGTCGCCCGCGCCCGCCACGCGGAGGGGGCCCTCGCCATCCACTTTGATTAGGATGGCGCCTCCATGTTGTTCTTGAAGGTCTTCGACGAGGAGGGTCGTCACTTGGAGTGCTGCCCTGGGGGAAGTGGCCTGCGTGGCGTGGATGCGGGCGTCGAGCCCGCCACCGGTCCTACCGATAGCTCCTCCATTAGCAGCGATGACTCCTGGGAGTCCAGCAACTCCCCCGAGCCTAGCGATTCTCCAGAGTCGAGTGACGACAACAATGTGCCACCGAGCTCCTACCATGCCCGGAACGCAGCAACAGCTAGAGCTCCTGGAAGCCTTCTTCTTTTGTTTCCCTGCGAGGAATCGAGACAAGCCCCGTGTGGGGTATGTAAAGAACTTGTAATGCTTTTGCTCTAATGTTTACCACCCCTAGAATAAGTTTGCAGTTGTGTGTCTTGCTTCGTCATTGCTCCCCCTTTTCATTCTCGGGGTAGCTTAGCGATCTACGCCGGCATGTCCTAGTCCCCAGGTGGGCTTCGGCCGTTGCTGGTATGCCAGGTCGTGATGCCGTGGTCAAGGCCAGGAGGTGAGCGGCCCGATGTCTGGTAAGAGCTCCTGAGGTGCGATGCTCAAGAGGTCCCCTTTAGCGTGCAAGCAGCTTCCTAAAGGCCGAAAAGGAAAGCGGCATTGCTGGAGCGAGATTGTGAGAGGCGAGAATCCTGGGCAACGGGTTTACGTTGATACGCATACGTGACTTATCTTAATGAGCCTGAGGTGACTCCTTCGCGCGGCGCTTGATTGTGCTTTAGCGATGATGCTACAAGGTGGGGCCCATGCCGGCCTCCCCTTTCCTTGCTCACCTAAATGCTCTGCGTCCTCCGGTCCTGACCCTCGAGCTAGGCTCAGCCGCCACTGGTATGCCAGGTCACGATGCCGTGGTCAAGGCCATGGGGTGAGAGCTGGAGAGTAAGTAGGACCTCCTGAGACGCGATGCTCAAGTGCCCCCCCCCTTTAACGTGCAAGCGAATTTCGTGGAAAGGGGATGGCCGGTGGGGCCGCCTACCACCAAACTCCAGGGATTCCTGCGGGTTAGTCAGAGAAGAGAGCATAACATGCAAGCGCGCATACTGTCCTGCCGCTGATGTTTCCGCGAGGAGATGAAGGCACTGAGGACCTGGTAAGGTGACGTGTGTGGGGCGGGCCACGAGCCAAAGCTCGATCTCTTAGATTTGTCAGCCTTGCAGGGACGGACCCGAGAACAAGCATCGTGCCGGCATGTGTAGCCTCCGTCACGGGACGAGCAAGAGGCTGGTCAGCAACGCGGGAGGCCGATACATCTCCAATGTATCTATAGTTTTTGACTGCTCCATGCTATATTATCTTCTGTTTTGGACATTATTGGGCTTTGTTATACACTTTTATATTATTTTTGAGACTAACCTATTAACCGGAGGCCCAGCCCAGAATTGCTGTTTTTTCCCTATTTCAGAGTTCCGCAGAAAAAGAATATCAAACGGAGTCCAAACGGAATGAAACCTTCGGGAACGTGATTTTCGGAACGAACATGATCCAGAGGACTTGGACCCTACGTCAAGAAAGCTACCAGGAAGCCACGAGGTAGGGGGCGCGGCTACCCCCCTGGGCGCGCCCTCCACCCTCGTGGACCCCATGTTGCTCCACCGACGTAGTCCTTCCTCCTATATATACCTACGTACCCCCAAACGATCAGATACGGAGACAAAAACCTAATTCCAGCACCGCAACCTTCTGTACCATGAGATCCCATCTTAGGGCCTGTTCCGGAGCTCCACCGGAGGGGGCATCGATCACGGAGGGCTTCTACATCAACACCATAGCCTCTCCGATGAAGTGTGAGTGGTTTACCTCAGACCTTCGGGTCCATAGTTATTAGCTAGATGGCTTGTTCTCTCTTTTTGGATCTCAATACAATGTACTCCCCCTCTCTCGTGGAGATCTATTCGATGTAATCTTCTTTTGCGGTGTGTTTGTTGAGATCGATGAATTGTGGGTTTATGATCAAGTTTATCTATGAACAATATTTGAATCTTCTGAATTCTTTTATGTATGATTGGTTATCTTTGCAAGTCTCTTCGAATTATCAGTTTGGTTTGGCCTACTAGATTGATCTTTCTTGCAATAGGAGAAGTGCTTAGCTTTGGGTTCAATCTTGCAGTGTCCTTTCCCAGTGACAGTAGGGGCAGCAAGGCATGTATTATATTGTTGCCATTGAGGATAACAAGATGGGGTTTTTATCATATTGCATGAATTTATCCCTCTACATCATGTCATCTTGTTTAAGGTGTTAATATGTTCTTATGAACTTAATACTCTAGATGCATGCTGGATAGCGGTCGATGTGTGGAGTAATAGTAGTAGATGCAGGCAGGAGTCGGTCTACTTGTTTCGGACGTGATGCCTATATACATTTCCATGCCTAGATATTCTCATAACAATGCTCAATTATGTCAATTGCTCAACAATAATTTGTTCACCCGCCGTAAATACTTATGCTCTCGAGAGAAGCCACTAGTGAAACCTATGGCCCCCGAGTCTATTTTCCATCATATTAATCTTCCAACACTTAGCTATTTCCGTTGCCTTTTATTTTACTTTGCATCTTTATCACAAAAATACCAAAAACATTATCTTATCATATCTATCAGATCTCACTCTCGTATGTGACCGTGTAGGGATTGACAACCCCTTATCGTGTTGGTTGCAAGGATTTATTTGTTTGTGTAGGTGCGAGGGACTCATGTGTAGCCTCCTACTGAATTGATTTGGTTCTCAAAAACTGAGGGAAATACTTATGCTACTTTGCTGCATCACCCTTTCCTCTTCAAGGGAAAACCAACGCAGTGCTCAAGAGGTAGCAAGAAGGATTTCTGGCGCCGTCGCCGCGGAGGTCGACGGAAAAGTCAACATACCAAGTACCCATCACAAACCCTTATCTCCCGCATTACATTATTTGCCATTTGCCTCTCGTTTTCCTCTCGCCCACTTCACCCTTGCCGTTTTATTTGCCCTCTCTTTTCCGTTCGCCTCTTTTTCATTTGCTTGCCTTGTCGTCATGGCTAGTCCTTTATCTTCTCCATTGTCTCCCGAAAATGAAGTTCTCAATTTTAAACAAAGGGAGGGAGAAAATCTAAAAGACGCTTGGTATAGAATTTGCAATGCTCAAAATAAATCTACTAGGTAGCAATCTACTTTCGTTCTTCTTCGCAATTTTTATGAGGCGCTAATCCTTGATATAGATATATTCTTGACACCATTACCGGAGGGAATTTATTGGGTAGCCATACTTTTGACTCTTATAATGCTATGATAGATTTGTTTGGCTCACCACCTCTTTTGGTTAATGGAACTATGTTAACTTTGCAGCATGTAATGCAAAGACTTGAAATTATTGAAAATAAAGTTGCTACCGTAGAGTTAATCGAAAGTTTGGATAAAAATATCCACAACCAAATTACCCAATATGGATATAAAGTAGGAGTCACTTTGAAAAATATTAAGGAGAAGGAACCCATAGTTAATGAAAGGATAAATCAGGATTCCACTAGAATCGATAAACTTGAGGGTATCATTACCAACTTGGGAACCTCTTTTTCTTCCGTAAAGAATACTCCAAGTCCTCCAACTAAAATTGCCAAGCTTATGTATGTTCCTAAAAATAAGGGTGAAACCTCTAGTAAGGAAACTAAGGATCTTAAATCTATAAATATTCATCCCAATCTTTTCGCTATCATTAAGGAACCATTCGCTACAAATGAATTTTTTGGTTATGTGCCTAGAAGTTTGATGATCAATAAAAATAAAGAAACTCCTAAGGGTGATAGATGTCTCATTGAAGAATTTCCTAACAAAGATGGCAATACCTAGATCTATCCTTGCTATTATGCCTAGCTAGGGGCGTTAAACGATAGCGCTTGCTGGGAGGCAACCCAATTTTATTTTTAGTTATTTTTTATTTTTGCTTCTGTTTAGGAATAAATATTTGTTCTAGCCTCTGGTTAGATGTGTTTTTATGTTTTAATTAGTGTTTGTGCCAAGTTAAACCTATAGGATCTTCTTGGATGATAGTTATTTGATCTTGCAGAAAATTCAAGAAACTTTATGTTCACGAAAATAATTGCTAAAAATCACCAGAACGTGATAAAATATTTATTCCAATTGCTGTTGATCAATAAACAAAATTTCTAGGTCTTCCTATTTTTTCTGATTTTTGGGAGTTCCAGAAGTTTGCGTTAGTTACAGATTACTACAGACTGTTCTGTTTTTGACAGATTCTGTTTTTCGTGTGTTGTTTGCCTATTTTGATGAATCTATGGCTAGTAAAATAGTTTATAAACCATAGAGAAGTTGTAATACAGTAGGTTTAACACCAATATAAATAAATAATAAGTTCATTACAGTACCTTGAATTGGTCTTTTGTTTTCTTTCGCTAACGGAGCTCACGAGATTTTCTGCTGAGTTTTGTGTTGTGAAGTTTTCAAGTTTTGGGTGAAAATTTTGATGGATTATGGAATAAGGAGTCGAAAGAGCCTAAGCTTGGGGATGCCCATGTCACCCCCAAGATAATCTAAGGACACCTAAAAGCCAAAGCTTGGGGATGCCCCGGAAGGCATCCCCTCTTTCGTCTACTTCCATCGGTAACTTTACTTGGAGCTATATCTTTATTCACCACATGATATGTGTTTTGCTTGGAGCGTCTTGTATTATTTGATTCCTTGCTTTTGAGTTTACCACAATCATCCTTTCTGTACACACCTTTTGAGAGATACACACATGATTCGGAAATTATTAGAATACTCTATGTGCTTCACTTATATCTTTTTGAGTTATATAGTTTTTGCTCTAGTACTTCACTTATATCTTTTAGAGCACAGTGGTGGATTTGTTTTATAGAAACTATTGATCTCTCATGCTTCACTAAGATTATTTTGAGAGTCTTAAATAGCATAGTAATTTGCTTAAATAATCCTAATATGCTAGATATTCAAGATTAGTAAAAACTTTCTTATGAGTGTGATGGATACTAAGAGAAGTTTGAAACTTGATGATTGTTTTGAGACATGAGTGTGATATCAAAGTTGTGCTAGTTGAGTAGTTGTGAATTTTAGAAATACTTGTGTTGAAGTTTGCAAGTCCCGTAGCATGCACGTATGGTAAACGTTATGTAACATTTGAAACATGAGGTGTTCTTTGATTGTCCTCCTTATGAGTGGCGATCGGGGACGAGCGATGGTGTTTTCCTACCAATCTATCCCCCTAGGAGCATGCGTGTAGTGCTTGGTTTTTGATGACTTGTAGATTTTTGCAATAAGTATGTGAGTTCTTTATGACTAATGTTGAGTCCATGGATTATACGCACTCTCACCTTTCCATCATTGCTAGCCTCTTCGGTGCCGTGCATTGCCCTTTCTCACATTGAGAGTTGGTGCAAACTTCGCCGGTGCATCCAAACCCCATGATATGATACGCTCTTTCACACATAAACCTCCTTATATCTTCCTCAAAACATACACCATACCTACCTATTATGGCATTTCCATAGCCATTCCGAGCTATATTGCCATGCAACTTTTCGCCGTTCCGTTTATCATGACACATTCATCATTGTCATATTGCTTTGCATGATCATGTAGTTGACATAGTATTTGTGGCAAAGCCACCATTCATAATTTTTTCATACAAGTCACTCTTGGTACATTGCATATCCCGGTACACCGCCGGAGGCATTCATATAGGGTCATACTTTGTTCTAGTATCGAGTTGTAATCATTGAGTTGTAAATAAATAGAAGTGATATGATCATCATTTTCTAGAGCATTGTCCCAAGTGAGGAATCAAAAAAAAAGAGAAAGGCCATAAAAAAGAGAAGGCCCAAAAAAAGAGAGAAGGGACAATGTTACTATCCTTTTACCACACTTGTGCTTCAAAGTAGCACCATAATCTTCATGATAGAGAGTCTCTTGTTTTTTCACTTTCATATACTAGTGGGAATTTTTCATTATAGAACTTGGCTTGTATATTCCAATAATGGGCCTCCTCAAGTGCCCTAGGTCTTCGTGAGCAAGCAAGTTGGATGCACACCCACTTAGTTTCTTTTGTTGAGCTTTCATATATTTTAGCTCTAGTGCATCTGTTGCATGGCAATCCCTGCACCTTGCATTAACATCAATCGATGGGCATCTCCATAGCTCATTGATTAGCCTCGTTGATGTGAGACTTTCTCCTTTTTTGTCTTCTCCACATAACCCCCATCATTATATTCTATTCCACCCATAGTGCTATATCCATGGCTCACGCTCATGTATTGCGTGAAAGTTGAAAAAGTTTGAGATTACTAAAGTATGAAACAATTGCTTGGCTTGTCATCGGGGTTGTGCATGATGAGAGAATTCTTGTGTGACGAAAATGGAGCATGACTAAACTATATGATTCTGTAGGGGTGAACTTTCTTTGGCCATGTTATTTTGAGAGGACATAATTGCTTAGTTAGTATGCTTGAAGTATTATTACTTTTATGTCAATATGAACTTTTATCTTGAATCTTTCGGTTCTGAATATTCATACCACAATTAAGAAGAATTACATTGAAATTATGCCAAGTAGCATTCCACATCAAAAATTTTGTTTTTATCATTTACCTACTTGAGGACGAGCAGGAATTAAGCTTGGGGATGCTTGATACGTCTCCAACGTATCTATAATTTTTGATTGCTCCATGCTATATTATCTTCTGTTTTGGAAATTATTGGGCTTTGTTATACACTTTTATATTATTTTTGGGACTAACCTATTAACCGAAGGCCCAGCCCAGAATTGTTGTTTTTTCCCTATTTCAGAGTTCCGCAAAAAAAGAATATCAATCTGAGTCCAAACGGAATGAAACCTTCGGGAACATGATTTTCAGAACGAACATGATCCAGAGGACTTGGACCCTATGTCAAGAAAGCTACCAGGAAGCCACGAGGTAGGGGGCGCGCCGTCCACCCTCATGGGCCCCACGTTGCTCCACCGACGTACTCCTTCCTCCTATATATACCTACGTACCCCCAAACGATCAGATACGGAGCCAAAAACCTAATTCCACCACGCAACCTTCTGTACCCTGAGATCCCATCTTGGGGCCTATTCCGGAGCTCCGCCGGAGGGGGCAGCGATCATGGAGGGCTTCTACATCAACACCATAGCCTCTCCGATGAAGTGTGAGTAGTTTACCTCAGACCTTCAGGTCCATAGTTATTAGCTAGATGGCTTCTTCTCTCTTTTTGGATCTCAATACAATGTTCTCCCCATCTCTCGTGGAGATCTATTCGATGTAATCTTCTTTTGCCATGTGTTTGTTGAGATCGATGAATTGTGGGTTTATGATCAAGTTTATCTATGAACAACATTTGAATCTTCTGAATTCTTTTATGTATGATTGGTTATCTTTGCAAGTCTCTTCGAATTATCAGTTTGGTTTGGCCTACTAGATTGATCTTTCTTGCCATGGGAGAAGTGCTTAGCTTTGGGTTCAATCTTGCGGTGTCCTTTCCCAAAGTGATGAGGGGCAGCAAGGCACGTATTGTATTGTTGCCATCGAGGATAACAAGATGGGGTTTTTATCATATTGCATGAATTTATCCCTGTACATCATGTCATCTTTCTTAAGGCGTTACTCTGTTCTTATGAACTTAATACTCTAGATGCATGCTGGATAGCGGTGGATGTGTGGAGTAATAGTAGTAGATACAGGCAGGAGTCAGTCTACTTGTTTCGGACGTGATGCCTATATACATGATCATGCCTAGATATTCTCATAACGATGCTCAATTCTGTCAATTGCTAAACAGTAATTTGTTCACCCACCGTAAATACTTATGCTCTTGAGAGAAGCCACTAGTGAAACCTATGGCCCAGTAGAGCTAGTTCTGATAAATGCAAAATGATACATGCCATAGGGACGGACCCACATGGCCTGGGGATGATGCAGCCTGCACTACAAAAAAATTACACTTCCGTGATGATACGTGTTTGTCACAGTAGGTCGCATTTTTTGTCATGCATGTACATCCATGACAAATTTATGACAGAATCAAGATAGTCATACCGTCTTTGTCGTCAGAGAAGTGTTCCATGACATTACGAAAATTATCATCACAGAGGTGTCCACTTCCATGATGATAAATCGCGTGTCACAGAAGTGCTTTCGTCAAGGGTGACCGATATGTGGCATCCACTGTAACGGAACGCCGTTAAGCTATCGGGTCGGGTTTTAGATCCGACAACCCGTTAACAGCCCCGACCAATGGGGATTTTCCACGTGTAAAATCATCATTGGCTGGAGGAAACACGTGTCGGCTCACCGCTGGGACAGATGTCATCCACTCATTGGACAGAAGGCGCCTATGATACGTCGACACGTGGCACGGCCCAACAAGTTTAATTGGGCCGGCGCAATTAAAGGCCCACAAGTTTGGCGGACCATAATGGGCCGGCCCAGCTAAAGGCCCAAAAGATTTTGCGGACCATAATGGGCCGGCCCAGCTAAAGGCCCACGACATTTTGCGGGCCATAATGGGCCGGCCCAGTTAAAGTCCCATAAGATTTTGCGGGCCGTAATGGGCCGGCCCAGCTAAAGGCCCACAAGATTTTTGTGTGCTATAATGGGTCGGCCCAGTTAAAGGCCCACAAGATTCTTGCGGATCATAATGGGCCGGCCCAGCTAAAGGCCCACGAGATTTCACCGACATTAATGGGCCGGCCCAGCTGTAGGCCCACAAGATTTTGAGGACCCTAGTAGGCCGCCCATTAACTGGCTGCCATGTTTTGGGCCAAATGCGGTCCATCTGATCCGGTCCATTAATGGCCGGCCACGTTCCGGGCCTAAAAGTGGCCCATATGAGATCCGGCCCGTTATAAGCCTACCACGTTCTGGGCCAAATTACGGCCCAGATCAAGTCCGGCCCTTTAAGAGGCTTTGGGCTCAATTATGGCCCATATCAAATTCGGCCCAGCAAGAATCGGACACTATGCTTTTGGGCCCACTTGCTAAAGGCCCACTTAGTAATTCGGCCTGATATTAGTTTTGGCCTGTTAAGGGCCCGTTTAATATTTCGGCCCTTTATTAATTTCAGCTGTTAAAAGCCCGTCATATAGTTGGGCCTAAGTATGGCCCGATTTGCATCCGGCCTGCTCGCAGCCGATATCTGATTGGGCCAAACAAGGACCGAGACAATTTTGGCCTGTTAAAAGCCCGTGATTTGATTCGCACAATCATGGGCCGGGGTTCATTTCGGGCTGCTGCCGGCCCATGAGCTGTTCGGCACGTTTCAGGCCCAACCTACATCGTGATTGCATGACGACCCGATTATGTACCGTAATTTTACGGTTTGGCCGGTTTACTGCGAAGACAGGATATATATACTGATAAAATAACTACAGCATCGTGAATAAGAAAAAACCTAGACTATACAATAAAGAAATTACGACATATTACATCCATCGAGCATCAAAGTTCGCCACTATGATAATAAAGCACAAGCAGAATGACAGATTACATACATTGGGCATCAAAGATCGCCACCGATTGCAAATAAACACGCCGACAAAATAATATACAAAACCGACAAAGACTTCAATAGAGTTCAAGAAAGGTTAGCCCTCTTTGGGAGCCGCAAAGACAAGCAAATTGAAAGCAAGATGATGAGATCGCCCTTGTTCAACACTTATAACTTCCTCACTCTGAAAGATAAACAAGCGAAGACGGATGACAGGTTTTGCACGTAAAAGTATCGGTCTTGACAATTCATCACATTTCTTACTGACGAATAAAGTGACACGGTTTAAAATTGCATTAACACAATATGGTATTGTTCAGGTCAAGACATGGTAGGAAATGACATTGTGAAGGAGTTGGCAGCTTCACGACAACACCGGATTACAGATCAAGAACGCATAAGTATCAATGGTTAGTGTCTTTGTCAATTTATACCATTTCAAATTGGCAAATAAAGAGACGGTTTAAATAATAGTAGAATGATATGACATTGTTCATAGTTAAGACATTGCAGAATATGACATTGTCTTTGTAGTGGGTAGGTTCACCACACCACTGGATTACGGATGAAGAACAGAAACATACATGCAGTGCAAAAGAAGATCACTTGCTCTATATAGTTTAGTTTACATGGTATGAAGAAGGAACTTGGTTGTACAACTGAAAACTTAAATTGAGGAAGGACAAACTTTTGTTTATGAACTACATAATAAACTTTAAATAAGCAATTTGATGCAAACACCAAAAATAAACAGCTGTTGCAGTCATGCCTAACCAAATATATACAACAAAGTTTGAAGGCTTGAGATGGACAAACTTATATTATTGGTGAAGACAGGCTCTATAAAGGCCTTGTCCATGCTGATGGGGGGGGGGGGGCAATTCAAGAAGTTGAGCAAATAATGTTCTTAAAAAGCATTCCCTTTATTCTACATTTTGTTAAGAGTAAATATAGATGTGATAATATACGAAAAAATGGAGAATATTTAAGATAAGATGAAGAGTGATGCTACATAACCAAGTAGCTATAAATGTAAGTTCCACGATACAGGCAAAAGGTATAGCCAAGAGCAATGCACAGCTAAACTTCTTTAGTACCAACCTTATGGTAAGAGTAAATATGGATCTGATGTGTAGAAAATGGAGGACAAAGGAAAATAAGCTGCAGAGTGATGGTACATGAACAACTACCTGTCATTATTATAAGTACAGCGATAAAGGACAGCATGTACTTACAAGAACAATGCAGAGCTAAAAAACATTGGCATTGGATATATTCTACACTAATGTAACCATTCATATAGATCGAGATAATTTGAGCGAACAATTGATAAGCAAGCTATCATGCATCTGCTGTCACATAATGAACCAGGTATGTATGCAAGTACGGTGATACAGGACAACAGGTACTAACAAGAGCAAAGCAGCGGGCAGCATATTTGCGATATCACGTCGTTTCTTTTCAAACCGAATTCTTCTTCGAGCAGATTTCTGCAAAAAAGATCCGTAAGGCACATGCGAAAAGTAGAAGTTCAAATTGTCATGTGATTTCATAGATGTACCTTATCACAGGAACGAGACCAGTGCATAACAAGGTTTTTCCATTCAATGTCTTCTAAATTTAGCACAGGAGACTTCACCGAAAATTCGTTTATAGACTTGCCATCAAAGTGTGATTTCCTCAGGTAACACCGATACTGCTGCAATGCTTCCTTGAAAAGCGCAAGCAAGCTTTGCTCGTCATGACTATCCAGATTCACCCTCGCCTAGTTACAACAATGTAATGTAAATCATTGATGTGTTCAATCAGCAGAAAACAGGAAAATAATAACCATGAATAATAGCACTTACACGTAAGTTGGATAGGAAGATGTGAAAATGGTGTTTGTCTTCACAATAATCATCCCATGATGGGAATATATGCACGTAGTCCCTAACAACATTGAAAGCATTGTCTTTTAAACTAGGAATAAATGGAATGGGGTTCCAATCTACAGGAATTGGCCGTCTCTGCGGTTGGGATAGGTCTTCGGCCGGTGGACTTGCTGTACTTTTTGCCGGAGTGGGATTTTTCTTTGGTACAGCTGGTGCTATGGCAAATGAAATCGGTATACCTTTTGCTGGAGTGCAGGTCCTGTGTGGTGGGGCTAGTGGTGTGGCCAGTGAAGTATGGGTACAGTCTGCTGGAGTCGGTCCTACGTTTTGTGTCACTGGGTGTACAGCCAATATAAGTGGCGTGCTGTCTGATTTCTCTGGCACCACCATGTTTTTCAAGGACTTTGCTGGTGCTCCTTCAGGTTCGGCAATCACCCTCTTCCGCTTTGATGTCTGATGCACACGAATAGCATTTGAGTGGAAAAACATGGTATGATGACAGATGGAATATGTATTGATAATGGATGGGCATGGCATCTCGACATATATGATGAGTAAACTAAGCAGATGGTGGTGCAACAAAGTAGAAGAAATGCAAGACAACATATGCAAGATAACCGCAATCAATAAAACACTGCCAAATTAGAACAGGCACCTTGATGGGTGAACAGGACAGGCCATACGCCTTTGACTCCTCGAGGTTAGAATAGTCATTAGGATCATATTACGAACAAGAGTCAACAGGTGGGGAGCGTATGAGTTTCATTCCATCCAGAATGGCACTCAATGCCTTGGTGCCAATTTTGTAAGTCATTGCAGTGTTTAGCTTCAAGAGTGGATTGCTGCTAGTGCGACACAAAGCCGCTACACAGATCATAGTGTAGATATCACGGGAAAACCTTAAGCATCAGAGTAAAATCAGCAAAGTGGAACTTGCTGGAATATATGTGCTAGTATTGCGGCAGACAGCTAGAAAGGCTTCGGATACCAGCTCTCTTCAAGTGAAGGTGCGATACTGTTAATATCAGTGTAACTCTCAAAGGCGACACAGCTCCGCACATTTCCTTGCTATTCTTATAGGATTCAAGTGGGTAGGCCACAACAAATCCTATTCCTATGTTTACAAGATCCTACGAATCAAAAAGGCTCAAAGTGTCCATCACAACCGACCGTATAGACCTCTACATTGCAAATGTCCCTGCTCATCTTCAGTACAAGGAACATACTGTACTACTAGCATACTCCCTCCATTCCAAAATGTAAGTCTTGGTAGAGATTTCCACTATGGATCACATACAGATGTATCCAGATACATTTTAGAGTGTAGATTCACTCATTTTGCTCCATATGTAGTCCATGGTGGAATCTATACAAAGACTTGTATTTAGGAACGGAGAGAGTACGTATTAAAGAAGAACGGAAGAGGAACATGGTAAAGAAGAGCAAGCAGATTTTGGATAATAAAATGTTGGTTGCGCAGTGCCCACACAAGATGAACCATAGCGCATTAAGAATGCAACTCCCGGCTGTCTCTCGACCATTTCAGGCGGTTGGATGAAGATCCTACGTCTCCTAACCCTTCTTCTTCCTCGTCTCTTAATTCTTCCCATACAGAACACCGCACGGGCCGCCGGCCACACCACCGGCCCCCACCGCATGTGTTCCTCCGCCACCCCCACCCCCACCCGCATCGAGTTTTCTTCGTTCGGCGAGGCCCCACAACCACCCGAGCCCCTTGGATCGCACCGGCGAACTTCGGCGAGCTCTGAAAAATCGACCGACCCAATTTTGAAATTTAGTCTACTGTGATTTAACTAGTGTGGAATATAAAAGGGGAAAACCATAAGCATTGGGAGTATAGTGTTGAGCGTGCCATGGCGGATCTGAAGGTGAACCGGACAAAGGAAACTTCGCAAGCAAGACAAGAAATCAGAGTAAAGCAGTGGCGATCTATTTTCTTGCTGCGATAAATAAGTTGAGCAGATATGAAAGAGTACCGCCTGCAGTGCGGCACTGCACGTGATCTGCTGAGAATTTGACGATGCTGCGGTACCGATGGCTGTCGGCGGCGTGGAAGCAGTTCTAGGAGGGTAGAAGGTGGCGGCAGGGCGCAGTGGACGAGACGGTCGTAGGAGCGGCGCCGGCAAGGTGGATGACGGAGGGGATGAAGCGAGAGGACGAGATGCAAGGATCCCGGTCCGAAGGCATGGATGAGAGAGGTCGATCTCTTGTAATGGACGGCGGCGTCGGGGTATCAGCTCCGGCATGGTGGAGGAGGACGGCGGTGGATGGGGTGGTGGGCGGCGGGGACGGAGGATGGTGGGGTGGAGAGGGTGTTTTGGCGCCCACAGAGTACGAATGGGGAAAAGGGAGGTAGAGAGGAAGGGGAACCATGTATTGAGGCGTGCTTGTCTCAAATGCGAGGAAATTTACAAACTTAGCCCCTGCTTCAAATTTCTACTACATCACAGCAGCATTAGTCGGTTGGGGATAGGACGGTAATCTCGCATACACCGAATATTTGCCGACGAGAGTTTATTTTTGGCGCCCACCGTGTATGAATATGAATCGGGGAGGGAGTCGATTTCGGCTGAGGGCACACTATGTTTTGGCGCCCACCGTGTATGAATCCGGGTGAGAGGCGGTTATGTCACGTTTGGGTGAAATTACAAACCTACCCTATCGAAACCTATAGAAATCCAGCAGATAGACTTTGCGTGGCAGGGATAGGCAGTAGTAATTTCCATCTCGCAGACTTTGGTTTCGGGCGGTTACTGCGACTTTCCCCGCTTCGTTCAAATTTTGCATGATTACTGCGTTTACCATGCCAACTCAATTCGAATCCCGTTTGTATTCTACTATTTTTTTCGGGCGGGATCCATTTTCAATTGGAATTACATTCTATATACATCAATTTTTTATATATACTTTCAAAAGCACAACAAAGAATTCTGCTCCTTTATATGTATAATATGATTTACAAATACAACGATCTCGAAATCTTAAGGTTGAATTCGAAAAATTTAACCAACTTATGTTCTACTAAAATGTATGGATCAGTAATATCTACATATTAAATACCATAGATGTGCGTGAATTCATATGAGTATGCATGTTTGATAGATCAATTTTGGTTCGAGTATGGATTACATGTATCATCATCTCAAATTCAAATATTTGAATCCCTTTTTTGTTCACTCCTTTCACGCCCATCTCTCTCGCATGCATGCTCCTTCAGGTAGCTATCACTCTCTTTTCTCCAGCTCACCCGCACGCTCACTTCATGTTTCTCCTATCCTCGCAAACATGGTCTCTCGACGTCTCCCTTGAGAAGTGTCACACTCTCCCTATCATTATACATTACACGGTTTTCATTATCTCTCACGTCTCTACTATTCTCTAGTATCACTCGGTACCTAAGCTTTCTTTTTCACCGCCACACACACAGTCTCCACTCGTCTTTCACTTTGTATTTCTCTCTATGGGATTCTCTCACACACCCTATATGTCTCTACATATGACTCATACCACTAAAATTATTCTCTCTCTCTCTCTCTCTCTCCTGTAGACACAACATTTGTTGCGGTCTCCTTTTTGTCTCCATCCCAGACTGACATTATTCATTTGTTTACCGATCAGACAACCCCGACTACCGTCTCCTCTCTCTCACACACAGACACACACACACACACACAACTCCTGCTTCCACTCCCCTTCCCGACTACCGTCTCTCTCTCACACACACAAAACTCTCGCTTTCGCACCCCAACTCGTATTTCTCTCACAAACATTTATCGATTGGCTAGCCTCTAGATAGGTTTATACACCCGCACACTCGTGCTTCCACCATCGCATACATGTCTCTCTCCCACTCCTTGTATCTATGTAGCTTTTTCTTCCCTTCTTGAGACAGCCCTCTCGATCGTGCACACACACACTATCGCCTCATTTTAAGCTGATACCTATCGCACACACACTACTTGTGTCTTTGTCAGACATGCACTCCGTCCTCCTCCACTCTCCCTCTCTCTCACACACACATGGGCCTTTTGCAACAACTAGCAAGATGCCCATGCGCTGTACGGAACATCAAGATGCATTTGTATGAGTAGTTTATCTTGTGGGGAAAAGGATGAACGAGGGAAGGCCTTATTTGCAAATGTGGAGAGGGTGTGGGTATCTTTTGCAAAATTGCCATAGTTTCCTTCCTATCCGTCGATATAGATCGGACGGCCTATATTCTTGAGGATGGCGGGGCACACGATCATCACAGACAATTCTTTTTAAAAGAGTAGGGATAAAAAATAGAGTTGGTGATGATGGTGGGCCTGCCATCCTGCAATGTAGGTCGTCTGATTTATATCTGACGGATAGGAAGGAAAATATGGCAATTTACCCGCACTCTTCACCACATTTGCAGATAAGGCCTTCCCTCATTCATCCTTTTCTCCCACAAGATCTTGATGTTCCGTGCAACGCACGGGCATCTTGCTAGTAAGAGTAGAAATTAGACATATACCACTTCTCGAATCTTGAAACCAACAACATTCCTCTCTTATCTCATCAAAACCGCCAAAGGAATATACTTTGAGTGAAACATAACATATTTTTAGTGATATACGTATTTCAAAACTAGACTTTTTTATATAAAATTGATGAATATGTATTAATCTACTTTGATCGTCTGGCAACGCATTGGCACATTGCTAGTAGTTATTATATTTTTTGGACACCAGACAAACGGTGGAGTACATATACGAAGAGAAGAGGTGCACACACGCAGTCGGCCTCTCGCTGTCTCGCACACATGAGTGTTACGTAAAGGCGATGTTAACAAATAAACCCTAGGCGCACGATTGTTGCATTCGCGAGTACCAGGTACGTCGTGGAGCACCTTTGTAGGAGTTGATGGTCGGGACCATAGGTGAACGACTTGGAGCGCGGTGGCTCGCCAGTTGCCACAGATTGAGTAGCCACGTTTAAAATATCGTTTTTTTAGCGGGGTTAAGAGTTCCGATTTTTAATGGCACGTTATAAGTAGTAAGTAGTTTTTAGAACGATTGGTATGGAGCGAAAATGGAATTCATAGTACTATGTACCTCCTTGGCGTATGGTTGTATGGGTTTATGTTGCGGGATGTTGAACCTGGTAGTTCTAGGGAAAATACTATGGTTTAGATTTAGATGCTGGTTTTCAATAATCGGAAGGGGAAACCCTTCTTTGATTAAAAAAACTACTACCTCCATTCTGGTTTACTAATCCCCATCGTACTTTGGGTCAAAGTTTGTCCACGAATTTTACTTGTAAAATGTGAATGGAAAACGAGATTTTGTTATACCCAAACATAAAAGGACTGGAGGGAGTGATTGCTCTGACACGGACTTGGCCTCTCATAGCACAGGCATAGAACCGGGCGCCCAAGAGGGCACTTTTCGGCTGCAGTTCGGCCGAAAGCACGCCTCCTCGCCGCGTGCAACCAGCTTAAGACTGCCCCGCCTGCCTTCATTGAATTCGCGAGTGTGCCGGCAACACGTCCTTCCGCGAGCCGGCATGCATTTTGGAACAGAAAATATGACTAAAATATACGTAATTAATTTACGCATGGTCTTGACTTGTTGTACTCGCACTGGTAGCAGGAACTAGTAGAGGTTTTTCTTTATTGATAACTCTCCTCACATTTTTTTTGGCTTTGAAGTGAATCGTGGTTGTGGACATTATGTATGAATGTGCAGATATCTGTGAACATGAGTTTGATGTGGAAGTTGAACTTGGAATGTCGGGCTTGCGCGTGAACTATACCATGTCCAATGCTTCATCTGTTATTGTTTGGAAAGTAATTGCTGTTATTACATGACCCAAAAAAACATTTTGGGCCACATCAAGAGATGCAGACATCACAATAGGCATCTTGTTGGATAAACATTTCAACCTAGCTATTATGAAGGAAATTTTGTATTGAAAACAGTTTTAGATAGCAGGAGACGCCTAGCCTGCTTCCGCCTCTGCTAGCTTATTTCTGGCTTCTTCCATCTCTTCTTTGGCTTGGGTGAAGAGAGCATCTGATTGCTCTTTTCGCTTCTTCAGGAACTCAGCTACATTCTCAAGGGCTGTTGCACGCTTTCTTTCAGCCTTTACTAATGCCACGAGGACACGAATAGCTGACGACTCCACCTGGCTTGTGTGTAATGCAGCATCATCTGGGAATTTGCACCTTGTGTCTAATCCAGCATCATTAGGGAACTGGCACCTTGTGTGTAATCCAGCCTCATTTTGGAAACATGATCTCGAGGTTGAGCATACTTCCCTCCTCGTAGGAACTGCATCCTGACATGAAGTTACTTCTTTTTTAGATCAATACTCAGAGAAACCTAGTTCCATTTAGTAGAAGCCAGATAAACAGAACTCGGAGAAGTGAATTCAAAAGGAAAAGAAATATAAAAACAGACTACAAGGTGAGAACACCCACTTCCTACATCAAGTTAAAAACGAAAGCATTAGGACGATTAAGACTCTTCTTATTACACATCGAAGAACACCACGCTTAAGAGAAACAGAAACTACAACATATACACATCGAAGAACACGAGGCTAAACGAAAGTAATTGAAAGGGTGTTACTTACCAAAGCTTGTTTTACAAGTTCGGTGCAGCTCCTCTTTAACTTGCCACGCTCCTTGAAGATGTCCCGAATATCCCGTGTTTGGTCTTCATTGCTCCTCTGCATGTTCACACTCGTGGTTTTAAAATCTCAACATGGCAAGAAAAATACTACTAGTAATACTCGCGCATCTTGTGGGCAACATTAAAGCACTCGCCTGCCATGTTAGAGCATCTCCAACAGAATCACAACGCGTGGCGCTTTAAAAAAGCGTTTACAATACTGAGATCGAGAAGTAGATACTAGAGAGTAGAGGATAGTTCTCAGCATAGATAGATAAAACAAAGATAATTCAACTACTCCTCGTCGTCCGACTCCTCCTCGGTGATGTCATCCCCTGACGTCTGACTGTAGGCGTGAAGATACCGATCGTCGTTGGATTCCCAGGGTGACGCTGCTCCTAGCCTAATGTTGAATTGAGCGTCCGCTTTTCGCCTACGCTTGTCCTCGTGATAGGCGGCTCGCTCCGCCCTCCTCTTATCCCTCTCTGCCCTCCTTTGCGCGTAGAACTGGCGCTCGTTGATGATGTCCTGCGGGAAGGGTTGGCGCCACAGTGCCATGGCTTCCTCGTCCATCTCGGCGATGCCAAGACGGTGCTCCCGCATCCGGTTGTCGCGACGATCCTCGTTGGTGCTAAGCCGCGGCAGAGGCGCGAGCTCCTGCGCCCGCTCCCGCGTCGGCACGTTGGGGAAGTTCAATGTTCTATGAGGCCACCGGAGGCGCCACGCCGCCGCGTCGTACGCGCGGGCGGCCTCGTTGGCGGTGTCGAAATTGCCGAGGCCGAGGCGCATCCCGCGGAACCGGATCTCAGCGGAGAAGCCACCGGTGGGGCGCGCGCGGACGCCGCGGTATCCCCAAGTTTCCCGGCGACGCGGCGGCATGGTGGCGTGGTGGCGGTGAGGCGAAAAAGAGCAGGGAGAGAGCGGTGGCGAGGCACAAAGAGGTGGCAAGGCACAGAGCGGTGGGAGGGCGTTGGATTTTATAAAGCGCGTCGGACGCCACGCGCCAAAACTAGCGCACGCCCGGCCGCTTTTTCCCGCGCGCGCGTGATCCTTTCCGGACGTCTTTGCTATCTCTACTCTCTTCTCTACGGTTATATTTATTTTATATTTAATATTTATCTCTACTTCCTTTACTGTCTACTTTTTTCTCTGTACTTTTTTTTTCTTGCAATATAGGCCGTCCGATTTATATCTGACAGATAGGAAGGAAACAAATTGTAATTTTGCAGAAAGATACCCATACCCCTCTCCAGATTTGCAAATAAGGGCTTCCCTCATTCATCCTTTTCTCCCACAAGATAAACTACTCATACAAATGCATCTTGATGCGTGCAACGCATGGGCATCTTGCTAGTTCTAAAAACCTTTCCATCATTTGCCACACTACAGGTTGCAGATAAAAAACCTACCCAAGCACAGCGCGATACAGGAGCGAGGCACAATTCCAGCTGATATTCTGTTGGACAATGGAGGCTATAACCAATTAATTTTACGGGAACAATAGCACCCAAGAAAATTGAATGGTAGGTATGAACAAAATTGGAACCGCACATGTACTGCTAAGTGATTCAATCGAGGAGGAGAACAATGGTCGCGGCGGCCTCTGTGAGTCATGGTCGACAACGGGAGTCAGTTCATTGCCCACGACGGTGGTACTTCTGCGCTTGGCGTCGGCTTCCGGGAAGCAGATCCGAGACCGTGGAAGACGATGTCGGGGAAGAGGCTCCGTCTATGACGACGACGGTGGACCGGCTCCAAGTCTGGCGTCTGAGGTCACACGAGGCAGATGCTGCGGTGGACGAGTGCGCCGATGTAAAGGGGAGGAGCACGAAGGCTGCGGTGTCGTGGAGAAGTCTATTTTGCGGTGGGGATAGAAAATGGGGAGTATTCAGGTGTACTACTCTGGGTGCCGGGGTGGGGTTGGCTGGGTAGGGTGAACCTGACGTTACGAAAATATCCCCTACCAAGTGTCGTCTCTAAGCCAGTTCCGAAGGCTATGATGGTAACTTCCCACTGCTCGAATCAGGGTCGCGGGAGATTTTCCCGCCGACCTCAAAATTTTGTGACACTGGACTCCCCGTGTGGCGTGTTGAGTGATTCGGCTAAGCAACTAGCGAGTAGTAGTAGTAAACTCTGCATATTAGGTTTGACCGAAGTCAAACTTCCTAAAGTTTGACCAAGTTTATATAAAAATATAAATATTTACCATAACAAACATGTATGATGTGGAAGTACATTCAATAATGAATGTAATGGTATTTATTTGTTATTGTATATGTTAATATTTTTTGTTATAAGCTTTCTGAGAGTTTACAAAACTTGACTTTGAACAATGATAATACGGCGGACTTAAATAAAAGCGGAGGGAGTTCACATTTGTTCTCTTTGTTTGTAGTTAACTAATCATTTGTTGAAATTGTGAAATAAATATATTAGGCTATTGACTTGAATGTAATGGTCTATACAATTCAACAGTTACAATCATTGTCGAATCCCAAGATGTATACAAGGTCTATAGTACTTCACAACATGCTCAAACTCACATAATCCCAGTCAAATGAGAATCTAAATGCATTTCATAGTTATTACTTTGTAGGATGCAACAAAAACAACCAAAAATCTACATCAGCCATTATAGAAGTAACACTTTGACATATCCCATTGTGTGAATGAAATGTGCAGAGAGAGCTTTTGAAGATGGAGCAGATAGGGTGGGAAAGATTGTATGTATGTGGACGAGAGAGTAGGAGAGAAACCTAACGAGACAGAGAGTGAGAGAGAGATAGAGAGAGAGAGAGATAGAGAACGATAGAGGACGAAGTTAGGTCTGTGAGAAAGATGGAGACATGTAATATACGTGAGATGTCAGTGCATCCGGATTCAGTATATGTGGAAGGAGAAGAGACAACATGTTTGATGAGAGAGCTGCAAAAACATGGACGAGAGGGGAAGGATCTAATGTGTTGAGGGATTGACAATTTTGTGCGGGGAGAGAGGGATTGGTAATTTTGTGCAAGAGAGAGAGAGAGGGTGGGGGAGGAGTCGGCCACCGTCGTCACATCACCTCGCTTCCAAATGACCCCGCATTCTCTAGAAGGGCGTGGTCACCGTCTTCGATCTGCTCGATGCCCTCTTTGAAGATTGAGGTGTTGTGCATGTTGGGGTGCAAAGAAGCACAAGCGAGAGTGGTCGCTGTATAACCTTGGATGGGGATGAATTGTGTGCTCGGGGGAGTGTGCGTGTGTGTTGTGCTGCGTGTGTGTGTGTGTGTGCGCGCGCGTGCGCGCGTGTGTGTGTGTGTCAGATATTGAGCAAAAGCAAACCTAAGGAGAGAATTGGGTATTCACGAAGAGATTGTGCGGGCCTTGAGGTGGGCAGGGGCCGAGTGAGGGTGTCAAAATGTGCGTGTTGGTGCATGTGTTGCATGCGATCGTGCGAGGGACGGACGAATCGAGAGAGATGGTTGTTGTGTTACGGATGCTCCTCTCTCTCTCTCTCTCTCTCTCTCTCTCTCTCTCTGTCTCTCTCTCGCACACACACACACACACACAAGTAAACTAGAAGACCGTTCTCTCATGTATACACAACGTATCGGCATCTGTCTATGTCTCACTCATGCATGGTCATTTACCCATTCACACCTCTCTATGTCTGTATCACACGCACACTGTCTCCACATTGCCCTTCCGCCAAAACACACATATGGACACATACACACGTTCTCTCTCAGTCACACACACAGAATAAGTATTAAAAAGAACTAGGGCGCACCTAAAACGTCCAAATCCAAATAAACACAAACTCGAGCTAAATACAAATATATGGAAATATTGCAGCGTCAAGAACTTTCCCAGGAAAAAAACTTGAGTAATATTCGAGGATTGTTTTCACACACACAAAAAGGTTCGGTGGATGTCCTTTGAGCGCGACACGGTGACGCATCGTTCGATCGACGGCGCGGCCGCGGTTCACGCGCTTGCACAGGATTCCGTATCATGGCTGTGGTACTAACTTAAAAAAATTAATAAAAGCGCTGCCTAAGTCTAATGTTTACGTGTACTAGTACGGTTTTCTTTAAGTTTGACCAACCTTATATAAAACTAAACTAAGCTCCCATACGCGCACTCATCAATATGCCACCGCCGTCGTTGCGCATGCCGGCGCCCGCCTGCTTGGGCCAAAAATTTCTCGCCCACCACCGCCGTGTCGCCGCCATCCCTGTGCCATGAAGCCGAAGGCTCGCCCGCTCACGTTGTTTGCAGTCCCTCCTCGCCATGTCACAAGGCCGCCAAGCATGCGAAAGGCTGGTGGAGCTGCGTCTATGCACGCAGCGCACGAAGAGGAGGACGAGCGCATGCTCCAAAGACGCCCGGCGAGGAGGAACTAGCATGTCATTGTCGTCTCCGCCAGCGGAGGAGGCGCTGCATGGTGGCTGTCATATGAAGCCGGTCGCAAGGCGTCGAGCCCGCAAACCGGGTGTGGAAAAGGAATCTACCTTCGAGACCTTGAATGCCACGTGGATCCTGCAATCTGAGGGAGCAATTTGGGTCAGTCGACTCATGTGAGCCGTTTGATGCAACATGGATGGCTAGAAGGGCTTCTTCCACCTCTTCTGCCGTCTTCTTCCTTCACTCTATAGAACTTCTTTCACAAATCGACTGACCCAAATTATACTACTAGTATGAACGTATTAAGTACAGTAGGAACACGAAGATACGAGCAGTAGTACCAACTGCAAGAAGAACAGTAGTAAGACATAGTACTAGTACTTCTCTACGTACTAAAGAGTTCAAAAAACAAGAAAGAACATAAACATAGTTCTCATTGGGCCTCAAAGACAACACACCCTTGAAAATAAACTAAGCAACTAGTCCGCTTGACACCGCAAAGATACAACCAGCATGAGCGACGGCATCGCCACCTACTCGAGTCCGAGTCCACGCCCTCGACTTCGCCCTCGCCCCTCTTCCTCTTCCTCTTCGCCGACGCTTCTTGCTTGAACTGGACACCTGGGCTCGCTTCTTCATCCAACTCATGTAGATATTTAAACAAAGGTAGGCATCCATTGCTGCGCATATGATGTGATCTTCATCTAATGTCTTCGACTCCCATGCATGATGAAACTCGTGATGAGGTTTCTTCAGTTTAGCTGCATTTAAGGATCAATCATGGATGCTGCCAGGGTCAGCATTGAAGGTTGAGAGGAGGACACCAGGCTTGCCTTCTGGAGATCGAAGGGCTGGCCAACAAGACCTATCCGATGTAGTACATCTCTGTCGTTCTTAAAGCCTACAGTAACGAATTTCACTCTTTTGTCCTTGAGGAAGTTCTTAAAATCCTGGCACTCAACGTCGGCATGGCATATGTGGTAGACCAAGCAAACGTTATGTACGCAAACCTAGATCACGGCGGGCTTCTTCCTCTCTTCGTCCTTTAGATCCTTCTCTCGTCCTAGGACTGTGGTGTACTCAACATCTAGCCCAACTACCCACTCATCCGTTGAACTGTTGAACATGCGTAGGAAGCGAGCAAGACATGCTTTCACCGTCGCGGATCCATGTGTGTAGATGACGATGAACTGATCACCGGTGATGGCTCTAACTCGGTACTTCAGTGGCGACCATGGAGATTTGGGAGGCCATGGATTTTGGAGGAGGGTTAGGAGAAGTTGAACTGTTGTACCCATAAAAGCGGGAGCGAACTAATGTGAAAGGACGGGACGACTGGGAGCGAAATGTTGTGAGGTAGAAGACGGGGACGAGTAGGGCGTGTGAACGGCGTGGGTTTGCTGGCTTGCCCGGTGGATAAACGGTTGCAAGCCCCCAAAAGTTCTCGAGAACTATGCGGGACCCACTAGATGTCATGTCTACTAGACCCATACCGTAGGCCTGACGATATAGCTTCTGCATGTTTGCACGCCATGTCAGCGCGTGGATGTAACTTCACTTAATTCCGTCAATCGTCGCGCCTCCCACGACCTTCGCCTCCCTCGCGCGGTCGCGCCCTTTGAGACTTCGACCGGCTATAAATGAGCAACTTTTTTTGCCTACTCCGCATGCATGATACTCCCTCTGGTCCTTTTTACTCCCGTCAACCATTTGCAAAGTGTTTGACAAAATATATACTTTTTTTAACACCACCTTATATTAATTAACCAGCCACACCAAGACACTCATTCGACATAATATTCACCACATTGTATGGTACATTATTTACAAGAATACCATCTAATCTATTGTCAAAGCTATACTTAGCGATTAAGTGTGCCACCTTATTCGCCGAACGGCTAATCTTTGACAATTGAAGATTGTTGATCAACTTCGAGATGCTCAACGCTTTCATCTTCAGGTCACGCATAGCAGACTTGTCATAGTCCCCCGATGCAAGAGACGCTACCACAAAAGCGCAATCAGTCTCTAAAATTACAGGATTATGAAGAGAAATACCTATGTAGAGACCGGCAATGAAAGCCCTAAGCTCAGTTCCTCCACTCTTTGACAGCATCAATGAAATCCTACGACCAAATTTATACTAAAAATATCAATATCTACAATACTCGATTATAATGAGTATAAGAACTACGCTTTTATAATGAGTGTAAAAATATTGATTTGACATTGTGAATGTTGATACTCCCTCCGCTCACGTGAGTAAGTCATCTTAGGCTGTGCACCGTGACCAAGGAGGAGGGAAAACGAGAGACATTAATGTTTATTTGCTAATTAAATAGTATTTCATGCAATGAACTAACCATCGCATGTCATGTTTGATAGTCTCAGGTCATTAAAAGCATGCACACCCTCATCTCTTATTGGTTGATATGTTAAGAAACAAGAAACGAGGTAGAAGTTAATGCACCGCGTCTACGTGTTTTGGGATTATTTGGTTTTCGTAAGATGACTTACACACCTAGCTATTAGAGTACCACTACCTCCCTTCTAGTTTAAAGGGCTCGACTCAAAAAATTTACCTACTCTTAGCAAGATAGTAGAGGCGGTGGAATAGTTTTTAAAGTCTGCAAAAGTACTCAACTAATGCTGTCGTTCTTCACAAAAAATGTGTTTACCAATGCATGCATGAATACTAGTTACTCTAACCCCCCTCTCTTCTTTAATTCTTTGCCACATCAGCATGTTTGCTATTCCCGTGTGCATGATACCAGCTAAGATACCACCATTATGGCCAGCCTTAATCATCGCATGCAATAATTTAGTGCACCTTGAAATATGAACATGTGTGGGGCGTGTATGTTTTAATGACTTGATACTATACCTAGCCCGCATGCAAGATGACTTATTATGCACCGTTCCCCATACCTGCAGGAAGCCCGTTCGTCTCCAAATCTTTTCCTCTCCATGTGTGGAAACAATATGCCCGCCAAACTCTCCTTCTCCCTCCGTGGTCCCACCACTCCACCCCGTGTGAAAAAATCTGCATGCATGACCCTCCTCCCCACGCCGTCCAATCCGTTGTGACCGGCAATATTTCCACCCCTTCGCTCCCCCGTAATTTACTCCAACAAATATGCCCACGTAGCTTTTACTTAACTTCAGGTGCATTGGGTCACTGACATACGGGCCCAACAGTGTACTGGCCCACATGTCGCTGATTTAACCGGACCCGCAGATTAAGCCGCGCAGCTTCAGTCCATATCTTACGTAGGTGTGCTATTGCTCCCTATAAATACTACGCCTCCCACGAAATCGCTATCTCCTCCCCCTCACGTTCACGTTCATCGCTATCTCCTCCCCCTCCCTCTCAAGTCGACCACCATGGCATCGCCCCTCCCAAGCCTTAGGAGCCCCTCGCCGCGATCAAGGCTGGACGGTCACGCTGTCGCTGTTCCATTCTCGCCACCACTAGTCGAGGAGGACGTCGGCGTTCCGCTCCCTCGTCGCCACGCGACGCATCGCCGTTCCGTTCCTCGCCGCCACTAGTCGAGGAGGACGCGGCCGGTGTTCCGCTCGCCGCGACGCGACGCGTCCGCTGCCTGCTCGCCGCCACTAGTCGAGGAGGACGCATCGGCGTTCCGCTCCTCGCCGCGACGTGTCGAGGTGGACGCGTCGGCGTTCCCAATCTCCCCAGCACGCGCGTCGGAGGACGCGTCGGCTCCCCGCTACGAGGAGAACGCCGCGCCGCCCACCGAGCCCCCCCAGCCTTGAGGAGCTTTGGCAAGAAATGGATGTCGCCTTGTGGGAGGCTTTGCCTCCAGCAGAGCGCGCCAAAATAGAGGCGGAGAAGAAGGCCAAGGAAGAGAAGAGCACCGCGCAACAAGCTTTCTGGGAGATCTATGTCGCGTCCGAGAGAGTCAAGCAATTGGTTCTTTGGCGTATATTCGTGCGAGGGCCGTGAGGGTGGCGCAGGACGCCCGTGCCGACGCCCTGAGTGCATTCGGGCCCAAGTGCCTCATCTACACTTGGCGGTACGTGGACCGGGTGCATGCTTCCAGCCAGGAGGAGTGCCTATTTGCGCCGGATCACCACACCAGTGAGATCGCGCCGCTCACGCAAGAAGTCATTAATCAGCACCTCGCGAAGTTGCGAGGCTGAGGAAGAGGCGTTGTCGGTCTTGTTGAAACAGCGCACCAGGGGCACTTTCGTGGCGGCCGCAGCGCTTCTGCGGCGCCGTGGATTTTAGGAGGAGTATATTTTTTGTTTCGTAAGGCGATCTCATTAGTTTTTGGATGCAAATGATAAATCCCGAACGTTTAGGAATTTTTAGCGTCCTTAATTAAGTATGTAAAATGGAAAGTTTGGAAACGTTGTGTATTATTACGCATTTTGCAAGTACGTGCATATAGCACAAACTTTACTATACACTATCGGACTACACGTCTCTCTCGATATATGCTTGCAGACTTTTCTACCCCCTCCGTCCGTGTCAATAAGTCATCTTTGGTTGTGCACGGTGACCAAGAAAGAGGGAAGATTTGTACACCTAGACGGAGGGAGTAATACTATTATTTATGCGTGCAAATGCACGCTTTTAACATTACGATGCGGTTTTTGTAAAAGTAGAAAAACAGCACTAGTCAAGCTTGTGAAACGATTCCAACGTGAGTACTACTACTAGTAGGAGTACCAGGGCCGCTTCTTTTAGGCTTCTAGATTAGTAATCCCATAACTACTACCTCTGTCCCTAGTTTATTGGTCCCCATTGTAACTGTGTCAAATTTTGATCATAAATTTAACTAATGAAATGTTAGTGCATGTCACATGCACTACTCCATCCTTCTAGGTGAGTAAGTCATCTTAGGCTGTGCACCGTGACCAAGGAGGAGGAGAAAACAAGAAACGTTAATGTTTATTTTTTAATTAATAGTATTGCATGCAATGAACTAACCACTGCATGTCGTGTTTGATATCTCAACTCATTAAAAGCATCCACACTCTTTATCTCTTATTGGTTGATATGTCAAGAAACAAGAAACGACGTAGAAGTTAATGCACCGCACCTAAGAAACAAGAAACGAGGTTGATATGTCAAGAAACAAGAAACAAGAAACGAGGTAGAAGTGCGTCCGAAAAAAAAACGATTCGCCCCCCCTGACTACTGGGACCCACCAGCTACATCTTCGCATGCAAGGAAGTGCCTGACAATCGGGACCCACCTAGTCGAAGCGTACGTAGCGTTGTCATTCTGGTCGCGAACGTGTACGTATATATATACTGGTGGATGTAGAGGCGCGCATGTGTCGTAGTAGAGGCGCGCACATAGCATGTACACGTACTACAGCGGCGAGGGTGCAAGAAAGAAAATACGGCCACGTACGTACATATGGGCAGGGTCTCGAACGACTACTCGCGCATACGTACATGGCTGGGTCGGAACGGAGAAACAACGTCGTCGTCATGTTCATGGGGAGGCAACGGAATGCGTCGTGTTCATGGGGAGGCAACGGAATGCGTCGTGTTCATCGGGAGGCAACGGAACGCGTTGGAGCCAACCGGCTTGGACGGAACAGGCGATGGAAACGAGGCCTGGCATACCGCAGAACGGAGGAAACGGCCTTGTGTTCGACCGGACACATTCGGAACGGGGTCCTGTTGATCGGGAGGGGTGTGGCGTACCGCAAAACGGAGGAAGCGGACCTCCTACGGTTGAAACGGGGGTCCTGTTGATCGGGAGGGTTGTGGCGTACCGCAAAACGGAGGAAACGGACCTCCTATGGTCGAAACGGGGGTCCTATTGATCGGGAGGGGTGTGGCGTACCGCAAAACGGAGGAAACGGACCTCCTACGGTCGAAACGGGGGTCCTGTTCATCGGGAGGGGTGTGGCGTACCGCAAAATGGGACTCCACGGGATACTGTTCATCTCCACCGTCAACCTCCTCCAACCTCCACGGGCTCCTGTTCATCCAGCCTCCACCGCGCGCTACTCCACCGGCTACTGTTCAACCACCCCTCCATCGTCTACTGTTCAACCAGCCCTCCACACCACGGGGTCCTGTTCAACCACCCCTCCACGGCCACCCCTCCACCGTCTACTATTCATCCAGCCCTCCACACCACGGAGTCCTGTTCATCCAGAGGCAACGCCACCGCTCACTGTTCATCCAACCCCAACCCCCGCAACGCTCACTGTTCATCTAATCGATCGGCTTCAGTTAGCAGCAGTAGCGAAGGAATCACTCCATCGGGTTTAGTTAACAGCCATCGATCGATCGCTCGGGTTCAGTAATGCGTAGCCTGCAAAGGCAATCGCCGGGTTCGATTAGAGCCCAACGCCGGCTGGGGTTCGATTAGAGCCAACGCCGCACACACGCACGCACGCACGAGAGAACGCCAGATCGCTCGCCCCCGACCTCCCACCGTAACCGCAACTCCTCGAAATTTTCCTCCCCTCGCTTCTACCACGGTTTTTTCCGTCATGGACGGCCCAAAGAATGTCATGCAGCTGCGTCTCCGCCCGCCTGTGATGAAAATCCCATTTTCTGTCATGATTTTTTGTCACAGAAGTAGGAGCCCACCACATCTATGATGATACCGGGTTTTGTCACAATTAACGTCATAGAAGTGTCATATGTATGACAGATAAAATTTTCGTTCGGCCCAAAATGTCACGGATGTGTCTTTTTTTTTGTAGTGCTGAGGGGCGCCCCCAACTGAATAAACTGGAAAATGTCACGTGGCACCGTTGCTGAAGAGATGTTGAAGTAGCTGAAGGCACGTGCTAAAGAAGTCGCTGCTCATGAGTCGTCCAGCGGCCGGTTCCCCAGGGACCCAGAGGCTCTGGCTCCTCCTCCACCAGGGTTGCCTGACGCCTGGCCTTGCAAGCTGCCAGGGCGACTTGCATGAGTTGCTGGAAGGTGACAGCCACGTTCGGCAGGCCAAAGGGCATGCGGACATAGCTGTGAGGGGGGCCCTCGCACCGACCAATGCGCGATGGCCAGAAGCGCTCCTGAGATGCGGCCCTGTTGAGCCCAGGGATGTTGACACAGGCGCGCAGCTCGCTGTCCTCGCCAGGACAAGGAGCCGCGCCGGGCGGTGGTCGTCGCACATGGATCTCGCCTCTTGAAGCTCCTCGGTTTCCTGGGTGATGAACTCCTGAGCACCTGGCACCCCATGCCTTGTGCCTTCCTGGTGGAAGCGCGCGCTGAAGCACGCCTCCACGTGGTGCTCGAGTGCCTCCCTCATGACGTTGGCTAGGTCAGAGGCCCTCAAGAGGAGAGCCCCCGAGCCCAGCCTGAGAGGGGCACTAGGCGCACCTTCCTATGCGAGAGAGGGAGGTGCCCCATCCGTGGGTGCAGGTCCTGAGGTGGTGCCGCTGGACACGCCGCCCTCCCGAGGCTCTTGGTGGAGCAGCTGCTTCTTCTTCTTGGGGACAACCTCAGGAGGGTAAACGGTGCCATCATCATCTGGGTTCACGACTGCTGCAGCCTGGTAGGCGCGCTCGAGAGAGCACACTGCATCCTTTTCCTCGCAGGCGATCATGATGATGTCGCGGTTCCCTGGCATCTTGAGGACATTGTAACCATGATGAGTCACCGCCATGAGCTGGGTACCCAAGGATGGTGTTGTACGGAAGGCGGATGTGGGCAATGTCGAAGTCGATGAGCTCAGTGCAGTAGTTGTCGCACTTGCCGAAGGTGATAGGGAGGCGGATCTGCCCTATCGGGGTGGTGGAGCCATCGGTCACTCCTAAGAAAGGCTTGGTGGGCTGCAGCTGGTCGTAGAGCACTTGGAGGGGCTCGAACGTCTTGATGGAAAGAACATTGAGCCCCGCACCGCCATCGATGAGAGTCATGGTGACGAGGACGTTGCTGATGACGGGCGAGCAGAGCATCGGGAGGGCACCAGCAGTTGCCGCGCACTTGAGCTGGTCGGTCGAGCTGAAGGTGATGGTGCACTTGGACTACCTGAGCGGACGTGTGGCGCCGAGCCTGGGGAGGGCTTCGTTCACCTCACGAGAAAACTGCTTGAAGATGCGATGAGAGACCGGGGCCTGAGCGCTGCCCAAGACGCAGGCAACGGCACGAGGCTCTTGGAAGCCCCCAGCCCCCTCGTCCTGGTGGTGGTGGCAGCAGAGGGAGGCCGGCATTGCCCTGAGGACGATCCTCACAAGGCAGATCTCTCCAGGCGCCCTCACGAGGCTGGGCCTGCTAGCGCTCCTCCCGAGGCTGATCACGCCACTCCTGGCGGGGGCCACGGTTGTCCCAGCGTCCCCCTCCTCGGCCCCCTCAGTGGCCGTAGCCTCGATCGTTGCGCTTGGGCGACGACCGAGGCGCCCGTCGCGAATGGCCCTGAGCTCCTGACAGTCGTTGGTGTTGTGGCTGTGCATGCTATGGAAGACGCAAAATGGGTAGCTGCCCTTGGATGACTCCGGGTGATCGTAGCCACGGTTCATCTCCGGTTCAGCCGCAAGCACTACCGCCCCCTTGCGCTTCACATCCTTGACCTTCGCCTTCTTGTCGTCTGGGTCCTCCCCTGGGAGCTCCAAGAGGGAGAGGCAGCCCTCCTCAGCTCTCGCGCACTTGGTTGCCATGTTGAACATGTCCAGAGCCGTGCAGAGGTCCTCGTGTATGGCGAGCTCTTCCTTCATCTTGACGTCGCAGACGCCATCAGAAAACGCTGAGATGATGGCCTCATCCGAAACCTTGGGGATCTTCAGGCGAACACTATTGAAGTGGTAGATGCAAGGTCTCCCCTGGCTGCTGCTTGATGCGCCGCAGGTCGCACGCAGCCGGCGGCCAGTCGCAGGTGCCCTCGAAGTTGGCGATGAAACGCTCACGCATCTCGCCCCAGGAGGAGATCGATCCCACGGGCAGGTTCAGGAGCCACGAGCGTGCGCCATCTTTGTGGGCCATGGGAAACCAGTTCTCCATGACCTTCTCATCGCCGTTGGCCGCCTCGATGCTCAGCTCGTAGAGCTGCAGGAACTTAGCAGGGTCAGGGGTGCCGTCGTAGCATGGAGGCAGGTCAGGCTTGAACTTCCCCGGCCAGATGATGCTACGAAGCTCCGGAGTGAAGGCATGGTAGCCCGCGGTAGTCACGGAGCCCGTTGTGGAGGTGGAGCCTGATATTGGCGCTCCCACGCCACCACCGCAGGTGGTGCGCGGTCTTGACGTGGTGGCGTTGGGAGTGTTGGGGCATCTTCTTGCATTCACTGGACCTCCTGGCAGCTTTCTTCCTCATGTGCACTACTAGGAAAAGGCCTACTAGTGGCACACCTGTTTTGCCTACTAATGGCGCACTACAGGTGCGCCACTAGCACCATGCCATTAGAATTTTTTACTAATGGCGCACCACTGGTGCGCCATTAGTATAGCCCACGGTGCACCATTAGTATGCCTCCCAGGGGCCATATTTACTCATGTGCTTTGACATACTAATGGCGCACTGGTGGATGATGCGCCATTAGAGTCCTTTTTGCAGTGCGCCATTAGTGTGCTGAGTGGTGCGCCACTAGTATGAATATTAGGGATTATTTTTCTTTTCTTTTCTGATATTTTCACAGGTTACAAAATATATTATTGGACAGAATATAGACAGCACCACACAGCAACAGCAGATTCATCGAATACAATTGAAGATTAGTCTCCGAATACAATTCATCATATTAGTCTCCGAATTTAAAATACAGAACAAAGTTACAACATTACAAGTCTCGAAACCGCAAGTAGCGAGTTTGTCTTCACATTACAAGTCGATATCGGTCATCTAAACTACCATCACATAGAAGAGAGTTGCGGTCATCATGATGAGCATAATCGTGATGAAACTGGTCTTCATCCAGTTCCTCCAATGCTCCCTCCTCTCTCCCACTAGATAGCGCGGGTATCTAACTTCCGCCTCCGCCCTAGTGGTGTACCCTTTGTAATTGTTACCGCTGAAACGTGAACCTGTCTCTGACACTCCTCCCAGTCGTCGTAGACTCCGGGAACCTTACCCTTGTACACGACATACGATGACATCTCTATGCACTAGCCAAACAAAACGTTAGTAACAATTCACAGACAATACATAAGCAATATATAAGTGTGCAACAAAAGGATCGGAAGAGAAAAGCAACACATTAATAGCATCAATTACATCTATGTTGAATGACTGTCCAAACCAAAGAGACATACAAGTTCATTACAGTTTAATTACAACATGATCCAATCAATGTTTCAGGACTACGCATAGCATCACTACTTTCGACTCGACTCAAGGGACCGAAGCGTGGATGAAGCCGCCGTCTCTCGTGATGGTCATGAAATCGCGGGCGTTGTCAGCCTGCATTTGTAGCGTTGTGTCTATCTCACTATCGGACGGTTGATATATGAGGTAGAACTGCCCCGAGGTACGAAGGACATCTTGATGGATGATTTCCGCAAACTCCGGCTGGATGCGAAAGAATTATTGTCTGATGTCCGCGTCTTGGATTGCCGACAAGCTCGCGACCCAATCTTTGAGATGATTTGGTAGCAGAAGGTGATTATGGTCCCATACGATCGCCCGCATGTGATAGAGGGTGTAGTAGGCATCCTTCTGACCGCCAGGCGGCTGCTTGACGCAGGAGAACATCGTATTGTGGGCGAACATGTGCTTGCCGTACATTTAACTGGCCTGGTGAAGGTGCCTCCAGATTTGGCGTAGCCGGGGAGAACATCATCAAGAACTTTCTTGATATTTGTGTAGTCTTTCTTCGACTGACGGCCCGAGTCGAAATATGTGGCCGTGGAATATTTCAGGCTTATGAGGATGAGTGTGCAATGTGTGTCACTGCACAAAACACGGAATGTTAGAAATAAAAACGATTGAAATCTAAGAAATCATATGTTACAGGGTGGTGAGGGGATGACTTACTCGGGAAAGTAAGGCACGAGGAAGTTATCCTTATCTGGGTTTGCCAGAATGACGCCTTCAAGGTAAGAACTCGGGACTTGCCGGTCCCCAGCGCTGCCCAAGATCTTGGCACGCATGTAGAAGGGGTCGACTATCACGATGTCCGGGGTTTTGTCTCTAATGATCCGCATCTCCATACTCAGCGAAAATAGCCGAACGAAGGTGTAGTGCAAGGATGAAGGTTAAACATAGCGAAGATGTCATCAAACCGCATGACGATCGTACTTCGATGGTGTTATCCACAAAGCCCTTGCCCTCCGCACCTTGGCCACGAAAACCGGGTATGCCACATCATTCTCTCTGAGACGCCGCTTCTCCAAAGAAAGAACACTGTCATGCAGACTCCGCATAGCACCGGTTGCAGCATTGAGCATATTAGTCGGTAGCATCGGCCTACCCGCCACATGCACCCTCCTCGAGATATCCTTAGGTGAAGATGGCCCGTCCTGAGCACGGATCGTACTCGGTGCCGGCTGGCTCGCACCCTTGTTACTCTTTCTTTTCCGTCCCTTCTTCTTCTGTTGTAATGGGACCAAGTTCGCTCCTGCACCGCCTTCTTGAGTGTGTTGGGGCTGATAATATTTCGCAGCTCGGCTATCTGAGGCTCGGTGAAGTCGGCAGCTGGAGGCGTCTCCTGAGAACTGAACGCTAGATGACGCCTGTTGCAATTGGGTTTCTCCAGGGTACCAGCTAGATCGCGATCGTCTTTTTCAGGGTTGGGTTCTTGAGAAGGAGGCCCCAATAATTCGTCATCATACCCATGTTTGGCAAAGTACTTATCGACGTTGGTAAATGTACCGTCATCGTTGTCGTCGTCGTCCGGATCCTGTGCCATATGCATGTTCGGATCCTGTGCCATAGGGATGTCCGGCATGTCCGTAGCGCTTGGCCGCCTTTGCCATGGCTTGGCGCCGGCACGACTGGCGGTGTTGTCCGTGGGGTGGTGTCCCCCGCCCCCAAACGAAACTGGCTCTTCGGCCTAAGTAGGGGCCAGCTTACACAGACGCTGAGGGTCATCACATCATCTTCGTCGGCCCCGGCGGGTCAAATCAGAGGTAACAACTCGTCGCAGCCTAGAAGCACCCGAACCAGTTGAACCCTATACACGGTGGGTGGCATCGGATTACCGTGGAACACGGGGTTGCCCGGTTGAACGATTCTTCCCTTGGCAACATCGACCAACTCGTCATTCACTAAGTGCAGGAGAGTGCACAGAACATCGGTGGCGCCCTGCGAAAACATGTAGGGCGTCAGGGATTCCCAGTCAAAGGCAAGGAGATGAAGTCTTCGGCCGAGAGGCTTAATTAGTTACCATGATGACGTCGAGTTCGGCTAATGTCGAGGCACTGCCAACGGCGGGCGTGCAACTGACGGAGGGGCCGCTTGCTGTCGAGGTGCCGGTCGGCGTACACCCGGGTGCATTAAGCTCCAATGTCCGTGCCGGCATCGGAGACACCAATACCGCCTCCGTCGGAGACACCAATGGCGCCACCTGCGCGTTGTGTGAGTTGCTGGCCATGAAGCTGGGAACCGGGGGCGGCCCCTGTTGGCCGCCCGCAATCCACGCCTGCAGCCCCTCAATTAAGGTAGGCACAATGGCGGTGAGCGTCATTCCCAGTTGTTGTTGCACTTGCTCTTAGCCAATCTCTGGAATCCGCGCCACATGTGCCTTGGGTTCTTGAACCTCGCGCGACTGGCTTTCCGAGCTGGTCTTTCTCTCCTTTCACCCACCAGCGTTATAGTATGACGACCATTTTGTAGACAAGCCTTTGCCGGCCACACGACCAAATTGATTTACGACGGCCATCGAGCTTATCCTTGTTTTTCATTACGTTCAACGCCCCATTTAGAGTGTTGTCCCAAGGGGAGCTCTGAGCCGACCCCGCGCTACTGCTTTCAGTCTCCTGCGGAAGGAATGTGAACCATTTAGAAATTAATTTCAAATATCAAATTAGGAACATTTTGAGACATAGGAAAAGAGTGTACATCTGAAAATGCTGCAAACTATGAAGAAAAACAAGAACACCATGTAATACATGATTATTCAGTTAAGACAAGAGAAACCATCTGCAACTACTACTGTAAATAATACACCTGTTAACACGTTTCTGAACATACATCCAGCAAAGATGCTCTAAAAAAATACTACGGCCCACGCCCACCCACCATATCCCAGCTACTAGTACCACTTCCAAGTAATACACCTGTTAGTTCAATTCTGAAAATACATTCAGCAAAGATACACCTCCTCAACAGCATACTTGGGTTAATATGATGATAGTAACATGCCATTGCTTTCGTTCATGGGTGACTAACTTGATAAAAAGTGAAGAATGCAACGCAACACCAAGTGTGAGATAAGCTTGACTGGACAGTTGAGAAACTTCAAAGACCTAACAATATTACCTCTTTGTAGTACTACCTCTTTGTAGGCTTGGAAGGCAGACATGCATAACACTAGCATTTTTGTCAAAAATTCTACTCCCTCATAAATCAATGTTGACTAAATTTTTTAAGTGCTCTTCCTAAAAATCACTAAAGTAGGAAATCTTTAACATAATGTACCCTGCAGCTTTGTTCAATTAGTACAGTCAACAGTGGGTGTCGTTCAATTGATCAGGAGTAGGAGATCTTGGTGTTAGACCAAAAATTCTGTTATGCACATTGTTAGTTCTTACCCTCATTTTTTCACATTGGTGAAAGAGCCTGTGATTGAGAATTCAGTTAAGTGTTTGCTTGCTTTAGTTTGACAGAAATGTTTCAGTTAAGTGTTCAACTAACTTCAGACTTAAGAATAACGATGAAAATTTCAGACTTGGCAGTACAAATTCAGAACAAGGAGTTGGAAGAGAGAGGATGGCTCACCATGGAGGAGTGGAGGATGAGGGTGCGTCGATGGCGGGCTGAGGACGATGGTGCGTCAATGGCGGGCTGAGGACGAGGGTGCGTCCCCTTCTCCTCCCAATCGCTCCTCAGATCAGGCAGGACGACGGCGATGGCGTCGTAGCAGCGGGCCCCGTGCTCCTTCTTCAAAGGAGGGGAGAGGCGGTCAAGGACGACGGCGATGGCGGCGTAGCAGTGGGCCCCGTGCTCTATGCGGAGGCCAGGGGAGTCGAGTCAGTTAGGGCAGGAGGCCGAAGGCGATGGACGGGCGGAGGAGGAGGGGGGCTTACGGGCGGAGGAGACCGGGCGGCGGCGCAGTGGGTGGGGCGGCGGCACAGTGGGTCATCACAGTGGGTCGGGCTGGCGGTCGTGGCGGCAGGCCGTCGGCGGCGAGGACCAAGACGGCGAGGCGGGGTGCGGGGGTCGTCGGAGCGGGTGTGGAGCGAAGGGAGGAAGTGGATCTGGCGAGGGAGGGACGAAGGGATCGGGCGAATTAGCTAGGGGGGAAGATTACTAATGGCGCACCCCCTGGCGGTGCGCCATTAGTATGTTTTTTGTAGCAATGGTGCACCCCCGAGCGGTGCACCATAAGTAATCTTTTTTTAGATAGCAATGGCGCACCAGCCAGCGGTGCGCCATAAGTAATTTTTTTTATTTTTTGTTGCATCTAATATTTTTTTAGAAAATGAGTATGAATATGAAACAGTAATAAATTCTTATAAAAACAGTAATATTTTTTTAAAAAATAACATCAAATTTGTTATTTGAAAATATTTATGAATATAAAAAAAATATCATCAAATTTCTTATTTGAAAATATAATCAAATTTGTTTTTTTGGATTTTCAGTTGCATTCATTTGTGAAGGTGGAGGGGGGGAGGGTGCGGGGGGTCATCGGCGGCGGTGGAGCTTGGGAGGGTGCGGGGGGTCGTCGGCGACGGTGGAGCGGGGGACGGTGCGGTGGGTCTTCGCTGGCGGTGGAGCGGGGGAGGGTGCGGTGGGTCGTCGGCGGCGGTGCAGCGGGGGAGGGTGCGGTGGGTCGTCGGCGGCGATGGAGCGGGGGAGGGTGCGGGGATCGTCGGCGACAGTGGAGCGGGGGAGGGTGCGGGGGGTGCTCGACGGCGAGGGGGATCTGGCGAGGGAGGATAGCGATCGAGATGGAGGGGGGTCGAGATCGAGTGTCCTCATGAATATTCAATATTTTTACAAATTGAATATGAAAAAATATCATCAAATTTGAAAAAATATTCATGAATTCAAAAAGTGCCCATGAAATTTAAAAATATTCATGAGTTCAAAAAGTGCCCATGAAATACAATCGAGAAATGAAGGCTACAATTTAAATACGTACAATCGATCTTAGCTAGCTATCTGTTCACAATCTTCTTGCCCTTCTTTTTCGCAAATGGAGTTCTTCTGTGGAACAGACATCCTTTAGGTAGGGTGGTCCTGCTTCTTCTTGTGGTGTATGGCACTTCATCGTCGTCGTCATGTTCCATCTTCGGGTCGCCGTACTTGTCGAAGTCTTGCTCATTGGCGACTCCATCCATTTCGATGATCTTCCTTTTGCCTCTCCTCGCGACAACACGACGGGGCTTTGACGGGTCAGTAATGAAGAAGCATTGGTCCACTTGGGAAGCCAGTACCCATGGCTCATTTTTCGTGGTGACGCTTATGCGCTTGGTCTTGGATTTGGCTTCGGGAATAACCATGGTGGTGAAATACCTGTCTTCTTTTAGGACGCTCTTGGCCCATCTGACACGGAACATCGGGACCTTCTCTCCAGCGTAGCTCAGCTCCCAGATCTCCTCGATCCTTCCGTAGTATCTGTCCTTGTCATTACCGGTGTAGGATTCCATCATTACCCCAGAATTCTGATAACCATCGCTCTTCATGTCCTTGTCCTCGGTGTAGAATGTGTAGCCGTTGATATCGTACGGCTCATAGGTCATCAAGTTGTGCTCGGTGCCCTGTGACAAGGCGAATATGAGTTGTTCTTCCGCGGAAGAATCCTCATGTAAAGGGTACGACACAAGCTTCTGCTTGAACCAACACGTGAAACATGAGTTGTGCTCTTTGATTATATCTCCGTCTGTCCTCTGTTGGCCTCGGTCATTGTACGTCTTCTCAATAAAGGTTTTGTGCTCTACCACCCAAGGATCAACCATGTCTATGTGTTGTAGCGTGACTAGGTTTGCTCTTTCAAAGTCAGCAAGTCGACCCTCGAAGTCGACATGCATTTCGCGGCGACCCTCACGGTGACCCCATCCAGCTATCCTGCCGAGGTGCCTGTTGACGGGCAGACCAAGGGGTCCTCGATGCCTAGATAATTCGTGCAGTAGGAGATGCACTCTTCGGTCAGAAAGCCCCTGGCTATGCTTCCCTCTGGACATGACATGTTGCGAACGTATCCTTTGATGACACCATTCATCCTTTCGAATGGCATCATGTTGTGCAGGAACGTCGGCCCGAGTTGGATGATATCCTCCATGATATGGACCAGCAGATGCACCATAACGTCGAAGAATGCGGGCGGGAAGTACATCTCAAGCTCGCATAGTATCACCACGATCTCTTCCTGTAGCCTTCTGAGTTGCCTCACGCCAACCGACTTCCAAGAGATGACGTCGAAAAAGTTGCATAGGCCAAATAGCGTGTCACGGACGTGCGCGTGCATGATCCCACGGATTGCAACTAGAAGTATCTGCGTCATCAGAACGTGACAGTCGTGAGACTTCATCCCGCTGAACTTCTACTTCGCTGAGTCTAGGTATCCGCTTATCTTCCCACAGAATCAGAAGGAAGTTTTACTCCAACGAGGCAGGTGAAAAACTGATCGATCTCCTCCTGACTTAGAGTGAAGCACGTGGGAGGGAAGTCATCTCCGGTCTTCTTGGCCTTTTTGCCTTTGCGACGACTTTCCGTGTCCTGCTTCGCCTCATCATCATCATCATTAGTGTGAAGCTCCTCCCTAATGCCCATTGATTTCAAGTTCCGCCTTGCTTTCGGCCCATCTTTGGTCCTCTCCGGCATGTTTAGCAGGGTACCAAGCAGACTCTACACGTTCTTCGTGATATGCATGACATCAAGACTGTGAGGCACACGGTGGATCTTCCAAGACGGCAAGTCCCAAAAACAGACCTTGTTTTCCATACCTTCAAAGAGCGGCTCTGGCGCCTTTTGCTTCTTTCCCGGCAGTGGGCAATCTTTCCAATTTTTCAACAGCTCGTCTATTTCCTCGCGCTCCTCGTACGCGGGCGTCTTCGGGGTTCGGTTTCACCATCGAACAGATCCTTGCATTTTCTCCACTTCGTCGCGAAGCCACCTTCGATGTCCCACGAACACGGTTTTCAAGACCCGGATCTCTATCTAGTGGGCGATACATTGTGTCATCCATGCACTGACGCATCGAGAAAAACCGTGGACCACCTGCCCGCGACATATCTCAGAATCGAGATAGTCATGCACCGTCATGAGCATGCGACTCTCATAGGGAAATATTCTTTCTCTGCGGCGTCCCACGTATTGGTGGCGTTTTCCACAGCGTGCCTAGCTCCTCTTTCAAAGAGCCTGTATATGTATGGATGTCGTTCCCTGGTTGTTTCGGCCCTTCAATTAGCATACTCATGTGAATGTATTTCCTCTTCATGCACAACCAGGGGGGAAGGTTGTACATCCACACAAACACAGGCCAGGTGCTATGTGTGATTCTCTGGCTGCCGAACGGATTGACTCCATCGGTGCTCGTGGCGAGCATGATGTTCCTTGGATCCTTCCCAAATTCTGGGTGTTCGAAGTTCAACGCTTGCCATTGGCTCCCATCCTTAGGGTGACTCAGCATCTTGTCTTTTTTATTTATCTCCAGATCATTTGCGTCATCTTCTCGCTTCTTCTCCTCCCTATCCGCGTGCAAACGCAGGAGCTTTTCTACCTTAGGGTCCGCAAAATACTGCTGCAGATGAGGAGTGATCGGAAAGTACCACACCACTTTTTGAGGAGCTTTCTTCCTCTTCTTGTATCGAGTGACGCCGCACATCGTACATATGGTAGACTCTGTGTGCTCGTCCCGATAAATGATGCAATTGTTCATGCACACATGGTATTTCACGTGCGGTAAATCCAGAGGACACACAATTTTCTTCGCCTCCTCGAAACTGGTCGGGCACTTGTTCCAAGACGTTCATGCCAGAATGACATGTTCTCGTCGAAGCATGCATCGGTCATTTTGTGTTTTACCTTCATCTCCAGAGCCATGAGCGTTACTTTCAGGCGGGTATCCTCGGGCCTGCATCCTTCATACAATGGAGTAACCGCGTCTATCTCGAGTTGATCCATCTTGGCTTTCTCTCGGGCGGCAGCTGTTGCGTTATCCGTCTACTTGAGAAGCAGCTCTTGAATATGACGGTCCTGCACTCAGCCCATTGATGGTCCATCATCGTCTGCTCCGGGATCTTCATGTTCATGATCATGCACTTCGTCTTGATCTTCCTCATCATCTACATGATGACTGTGTACAGCATCACCGTCGTGATCATGTCCTGGAGATTCTTCGTCTTCTCGCCTGCCCGAGCCACGGTGGTTGTCTTGCTGCCCTTCCTCATTTCTTGCTCGGCCCCCATGGACGACTTCATAGTCATCTTCATCACCTTGCCACCGATAGCCATCCATGAAACCACGCAAGAGCAGGTGGACCCGCACCTACCCGAAATCTGGGTCCGCAATAAGGCTCTTCAGCTTGCATCTTCGACACGGACATCTTATCTCCATCTCGTTCTTTTGAAGCATCTCGGCCTTTGCGGAGCTCAAAAACCTATTCACGATGCCTTCGGTCATCATGCGGACCATGGTCACTGCGGGGTAGAGCAAAACGATATTTTAGAACCAAGAAAAAATTTGGCATGACCTTCCTAAAAATAGGACTAAAAAGAATGCATAGTGCCAAAATTCTCGCCAAACAGAAATGAATCAACATTCCGGCAAAATATTCGCAACTATCGCATTTCAAATACCAGTACCTGCAAACACAAACATATATGCAACACCACAAACATATGCAACACCACAAACATACATAAATCTAGCAAGGCCATAAAAAGTGCATGTGCACGTTGCTGGAGGGACAAAAAAAGTAGATCTACAACATAAAGATAGCTTTCCCCTTACTTACCTATCAAAAAAAGGCAATTTAACCACTTAATTTGGATGAATCTATGGTGAAAATGAGGTGAGGAGGAGGAGGCAGCCGAGACAAGCTTGGAGGAGGAGGTGGAGAGAATGAAGTGGGGAAAGTGAGTGTGTAGGTGTGGCTGTTCAAAATATCTAGCTGGTCCCAGGTTACTAATGGCGCACCACCAACAAATGCACCATTAGTAACACTGGTTACTAATGGCGCACCAGCTTGTGGTGCGCCATTAGTAGTTTTGCAAAAAAAATATAGTAGTGGCGCGCTGTGTGGCAGGTGCGCCATTAGTAGTTAAAACTAGTATGGCGCACTCTGCCCTGGTGCGCCATTAGTATTTTTGTAAAAAAAAATTGTTACTAGTGGCGCACCATGTGTCTGGTGCGCCATTAGTGTCTATCACACTAATGGCGCACCAACACATGGTGCGCCACTGCTATATAGTAGTGGCGCACCACATGTCTGGTGCGCCATTAGTGGCCATATCATCTATTGCCCTTTTCCTAGTAGTGGGGCGGGCGCCCTGCACGGTTGGTCGCGCCGCAGGTCCGCGCGCCTTGGTCCGAGGGAGACGTCTTGACAGGGAGGTAGAGGAGGTGCTCCATGGGCTACGTCGCCCGCGGCAGGTGGTGGGCGGGGCAGCGAGAGAGACGGTGCAGGAGAGCCCCCAGCGGTGCTGACATGCTCGGCGATGTGGTCCAGCCAGTCTTCAAAGAAGTCGTCGACAGGGCGGTAGCGCTGGAGCTCACGCGCCGTGAGCAGCGCAGCCTGCCCGTCCGCCGGCCCGCGACGAGTGTGAGATGACGAACCAGCCGGAGTCAGCGACGGGGTGGCAATGCGTCCATCACACCGCACGGAGGGGTGCAGCGATGAAGCTTGCTGCTAGTGCCCCGCCGGGCCGGTGGTGGAGTTGGCGACAGGTGTCGGATGTGGGGTTCCGGCAAACCCTTAAGGTTCGAACACTGGGGTGCGCTCGAAGTCTTTCCCTCCTACCGATCTACGCCCTAGCTCACTAAGATCTCGCGGACGAACTCGACGAATTCACAACACAAAGAGACATAGGGTTTATACTGGTTCTGGCCACCGTTGTGGTGTAATACCCTACTCCAGTGTGATGGTGGTAGATTGCCTCTTGGGCTGATGAAGAACAGTACAGAGGGAAGAACAACCTCCTGAGGTTGAGGTGTTCTTGCGCTTGGTGACTTAGCGGGTGAGAGCTAGATGAACTGCTTGATCTGCTTGGGTCAAGCCAGGATCCGATCCCATCCGATCCCCTCTACTGTGGTAGCTAGCTCTACTTATATAGGCCCTGGTCCTCTTCACAAATATTGAGCGGGAAGGGAGCCAACAACAGCGGGCGAATTTGAAGGGGGACAACTAGTACAAGCTATCCTGACAAAAGTGGTCTTCGCCTGCAAAAGGCTCTGGTGGTGACGCCGTCTTGGGCTCCACGATGACCTCCGTCTTGCCGTCCTCCTGGTCTTGGTCTTGTTGCACCGATATAGCAACCTTTTCCTGATGCCTCGGTACTCCTCGCCTGCGCTGACCTCCTTAGCACCAAAGAGGAAACAAGGATGCTGCGCGCGCTGGCGCCCGCCTGGCGCCGATCGTCACGGCTCATGTCACGAGAGCCTCGTGAGGTTCGCCCCGCCTTGATATCTCCGCTCCTCATGAGCCTGCCTGACTAGGCCACTCCTGAGGAGGTCTTGCGTCGCCCGCCTCGCGAGTCTTGGCCCCTCGCGAGGGTCTTGGATGCCTTGTTGATGAAGATGGGTCGTACGGCCTGCTGACTCAGCCACGCCGTGGGCCACAGGCAGGCAAGTCTGGGGACCCCCGTTCCCAGAATGCCGACAGTAGCCCCCGGGCCCAAGGTGCGCTCGCGCTTCGCCTCGCGGCGAACCCAAGGGTCAAGTACGGACCACCGCGGGCCCCAAAAGCCTGCGGCCTCGTTTGACGCGTGGCAGTTGATTGGACGTGGGCGTCTCCGCTTCCCCATGCTGCCTCGGCAACTGCACGACTTGACAAGTCCCTATGACATGCAAGGAAAACCATCATTACCTACGATCGTGGGAGGCGCCGGTTGGCCTTCTCTTGCAATAAATGGGGAGGGGGCGGGGCCCCCGTTGCCCATCTCTTCCTCGCTTGCTTGCTTCTTCCTCCTTGCTCAACTGCTAACGGCAATGGTGCCTATGAGAAGGTTCTCTGCTGAAGAAAAGGGGAAGGTCCCCCGAGATGACCCGGGGCCGCTTTCGCCGAAGAAGAGGTCGGTCCATCGCCGTGACAAAGCGGCGATGCAGGTGGTGACTAGGCCTTGGTGCGAGCGGCCTCCTCCAGGGTATCCGCTACCCTTGTATGCCCGAGTCGAGGGATCAGGAGGACGGAGCGTCGAGCAGCATCTCCCACGCCGCGCCCGGGGTCGCCGCTCCACGGCAACATGTGCCGTCACCCCTGGAATCCATGCAGCGGATTCCTTGCATGAGCAGGTGCTGTGGGCGCCGATGCCTCCAAGCTCTTGGATCGGCTTCCCGCGGTTCTTCTCTGACGTGATGCCGCCGAGAGGGCCTCTCGAGCTCTGGTTGCAGCACGCCGACTGCAGCGCTCCGGCGACCGGAGCAGAGATCGAGGCGGTCCCCACTGGCAAGATCTTCATGACTCGCGGCTGGGGCGAGATGCGCGGGTCTGCCACGCGAGGGGCGCCCCCGCGATCCACTTTGAATACGACGGTGCCTCCACGTTCTTCTTCAAGGTCTTCGCTGCGGAGGGCCGCCGCATGGAGTGCTGCCCTGGAGAGGAGCACGAGGCTGACGCGTGTTCTGCTCATTGCTACTTCAGCAGCAGCAGCCCTTGGGAGTCTAGCAGCTCTCCTGAGCTCTATGAGACTCCGGGGACGAGCGATGACAGCTACGTGCCCCGAGCTCTCGCCGCACTCGGAGCAGAGCCGCAGCGTCCGGCCGTCGCCGCCGCTGATCTGGATGGGGCTGGCACCTGCCTCCCGTGGCCCACTGTTGATGATGGCGTCTGCCACGGGAGTGTGTAGATAGGATTCCCCTTGGTTTAAGGTTTTGTTCCCTGCAAAGAATCATGAATTACCCCATGGGGGCATGTAAGGTCCTGTAATGTCTTTTGTGCTTATCATCCTGGTTGCGAGAATTTGGTGGACGCATGTCCCACTAAGGCTGGGTCCCCCCCTTTCTTTCCTCACGATAGCTTGTTGCTCTACGCTGACAGGTCCCGATCCCCAGGCAGGCTACAGCCGTCGCTAGTATGCCAGGTCGCGTGCCGTGGTCAAGACCAGGAGGTGTGCGGCCCGAGGTCCCCTTTAGCGCTCAAGCAGCCATGGTAAGGCGAGAAAGGGAGTTGACGTGGCCGCAATGGGGTTGCGGCAAGGTGCGAGTGACCATTAGGCCCAAACATTTAGCTAATCTGAGAGCGGTACTTATCTGGTTGACTTCGTGGCGGTTCCAGACGTTGCGCTAGGGCTTGCGCGCCAACTTGTGTGGTATAGCTTGGCAGGCCCATACGAGTTTCCCTCCCGCATGCTCTCCTTAGTGCTCTGCGTCCTCAGGTCCCGGCCCTCGAGCGAGCTCAGCCGCCGCTGGTATGCCAGGTCGCGATGCCGTGGTCAAGGCCAGGGGTGAGGGCTAGAGTGCCAGTAAGAGCTCCTGAGTCGCGATTCTCAGGAGCCCCCATTTTAACGTGCAAGAAAATTACACGAGAGAAAAGGAGACTCGCGGTGCCGCCTGCTATCCTTCCCGCGGGATCCCTATGAACTGGCACAAGAGGAAACATGGTTTGTCGTTATGGCTGCCAGCCTGCTGCTGGTTGGTCTGGATGAAGTGAAGGCACTGAGGGCCTGGTGAGGTGACATGTGAGGGGCGTGCCGCGAGCCAGAGCTCCGCCGCTCAGATTTGTCGACGTGGCAGGGACGGACCCATGCACCAGCGCCGTGCCTATGAGAAGGCCCCGTGGGAGGCGATGATCGAGCAGGTGATAGCCGTGGGCAGGTTAAGCATGGGAAGCAAATCAACTGGGGTAAATACAGGAAGATACATGCCACTGGGTCCGGCCCGAGCGGCTTGGGGATGATGCAGCCAGAGGGGCGCCCCCAGCGAGGTAAACTAAAGACATAAGCAAAAGGGATACGCGCCGCAGGGACGGACCCATGCGGCCTGGGAATAATGCAGCCCGAGGGGCACTCCCAGCTAAACGAGCTTGGAAGATGTCACCTGGTTCTGTAGACGAAGTAGAGTTGGTGCAGCTGAAGGCATACGTTGAAGAAATGACTCCTCATGAGCCACCGGAGCCCTGAGCCTCGGGAGGCTCTGGGGGCTCGGAGGTTCCTCAAGACCGTCTCCATCTCCTCACGGACGGCGTGGTACCTGTCCTCTGAGCTGCTGTGACACGCCGCATGTTGCGGTGATAGGCTGACGCCACGCTCGGCAAGCCGAAGGGCATGCGAACGTAGCTGTGTGGCGGGCCCTCGCAGCAGCCCACACGCGACGGCCAGAAGCGCTCCTGAGATGTGGCTCTGTTGAGCCCGGGGATGTCGATGCAGACACGCAGCCCAGCATCCTCACCTGGATGGGGAGCTGCATCTCGTGAGCGGCTGTCGCCGCGCATGACTCTTGCGTCTTGCAGTTCCTGAGTGGTCTTGGTGACGAACTCCTGAGTGGTGGGCACTCCTTGCCCTGTGCTCTCCTCAGGGACACGTGCTGCGAAGCACGCCTCCAAGTGGTGCCCAAACGCCTCCCTCGTGAGGTTGGCAAGGTCTCAGGCCCTCCAGAAGAGAGCCCTCGAGCCTTGCCCGAGGAGGGCGTCGGGCGTGCCTTCCTATGCAATGGAGGGAGGCACCCCTGGCACGGACGCTGACCCTGAAGAGGCTCCTGCCGCGTCGCCATCCTCCCGAGGTCCTGCGCGGCGCAGCTGCTTCTTCTTGGGGATGGCCTCCGGAGGACCCTCACTTCTGCTGTCGGGGTTGCTGATTGCTGCACCTTGGAAGGCGCGTTCAAGGGAGCACATTGAAAGTGCGTTATATCGACTAGAGGGGGGGTGAATAGGCGATTTTTATGAATTCTTCACTGAGGAATTTGCCGGTGAGGAAATTCCTTAGCGAAGAACTACTTGCAGCGGAATAAGTACTCAGAAGTAAGCATAACAGAATGTAGGCATAGTCATCATGATGAAATGAAGACAAACACAGAGTACGGAAAGCGTAATCACAGGATAACACAAGATGAAGACAAGCAGACTGAAGAAATTGAACTGAGGAAATTGAGAAAGTCTTCAGTCAAAGTCTTCAAACACAGATATGACAAACACTCAACACAGTTAGGAGGAAATGAAAGGGTTGAGGAAATAGAACCAGTTAGGTTGGTGAAGACAATGATTTGTAAGTGCATCTAGTGCCCCTTAGTGATTTTGGTGTATTGAAGACTTATAGGTTAAGTAACTAATGCGTTTGTGAGTGTACACAGGTCTATAAGTCAATGAGGAGTTTGATATTTACAGAGAAAGTCGACCCCTAAAATTGAAGTTCTTCATCTGAAAACTTTGATATTCTGAAGACTTTCTGAAGACTTTGAAAGTGAAGAAATTGGTGTGACCTTGAAGACTTGGTATTCATTTGAGGAACATGAAGCGTGAAGACTTTTGTTTTCGTAGTTTCATTTTCTCTTTCTTGAGTCATAGGAAACACCGCATCGTTAAAGGGGGTCGAGGAAATACTAAGGAAAAATTTCCATTTGATGCTCAACTCAAAATCCTACACCTACCAATCCCTTCGAGTGAAGCTTTTGGAAATCTCATACAGTTCACCAATTTCTTCAAAGGATGCAGACGAAGCTCTTCCGTCATTGAGGAATTTGTTACGATCGAGGAGTTAGGAATTCGCCATGCGAATTGCCTACACAAAGGAGGAACATGATAGCCACGAGGAATTTGAGAGTCAAATTTCGGCCGTTCTTGTCTTCTTGGCGCCCACCTGTCCCAAAATATCTTATCCACCTAACGGTCATATCATTGAAGGGCATTTATGTCTTATCATGTCGGGCTGCTCCCTAGGCTATAAATAGCCGCCCCTACAACCACTAGCTGGTTGGCTGCTCGAGAGAACTTGACACTTGTCATTTGAGAGCAACCCATCCTCCGAGGACTTTGAGAGAAAATCATCAAGTGAGGAAAAACCCAAAAGTGAGGAAAAACCCAAAAGTGAGGAAAAACCCAAAAACCAAACCCCAACAAACCCAAAGTGATTGAGCATCACTGAAGAAATTGATCCTGTGTGGATTCGACGCTTGTTATCTTTGAAGACTGTGCTTCTTCCAGACGGTTAGGCGTCATGGTCTAGAGCATCCAAGAGGAATTGTGGATCGCCGAGTGACCAAGTCTGTGAAGGTTTGGAAGTCGCTCAAGACTTACCATGAGTGATTGGACGAGGTCATGTGACCTTAGTTCAAGGAGAATACGGTGAGGACTTGGTGTCCCGAGCTGCGTGCTTTCGGATCGGGTGTCCGGACTGTGTGTCCTCGAGTTTAAATACTCACCGCTCCAACTGTGACGCATAACCGAGACAGCAGCTTGGAACTGGTCTACCAAATCATTGTCTTCACCAACCTAATCGGTTCTATTTCCTCAACCCTTTCATTTCCTCCTAAGCGTGTTGAGTGTTTGTCATATCTATGTTTGAAGACTTTGATCAAGACTTTCTCAATTTCCTCAGTTCAATTTCTTCACCGCTTTGTCTTCATCTTGTGTTATCCTGTGATTACGCTACGTACTCTGTGATTGTCTTCATTTCATCATGATGACTATGCTTGTAATCTGTTATGCTTACTCGAGTACTTATTCCGCTGCAAGTAGTTCTTCGCTAAGGAATTTCCTCACCGCAAATTCCTCGTGAAGAATTCATAAAAATCGCCTATTCACCCCCTCTAGTCGATATAACGCACTTTCAATTGGTATCGAGCAAGGTACTCCTTGTTCTGTGTGATTTTGGTTTAACCACCGGAGTTTTAGTTATGTCGACCGCAGTATGATCAAGGTCTCAAAGGGTGTCCTACCTTCGATGGGACGAACTACCCCTCTTGGAAGAACAAAATGCGAATGCATCTTGAAGCAATTGACAACGATCTACGGTATGTTGTGACAAAAGGTGTTTCCTCACCACACCTTCTACGAATGATGCTGATGTGAAGAGATTCAAGCAACTCGATTCTCAAGCTTAAGAATATCATATGTGGCCATCCGAGCAAAGGTCAATATGGAAGAGTGAGTGCTTTGGAATCGCCAAACTCATCCGGGACAGGCTGTCCAAAGTAAATGAAGGTGTTTCAACTCAGCGTGACTCTCGAGTTGATGTTCTTCAAATCTCTTCAACCGCTTCAAAAGACTCGACAACGAAAATGTTCAACAAACCTTCGATCGCCTCACCGACATCTCAAATGAGCTTCAAGCCTTTGGGTGCCCTTGACATCACCGACCATGAGGTGGTGAAGAAATTGCTAAGATCACTTGATTCCTCATTTGATACTCGCACCGATGATACAAGAAAGAGCTGACTACAAGTCTCTTGATCCCGCCGATATCCTCGAAAGGCTAAATACTCACGAAGTTCCAAATTTGTCAAAAGAGAGATCTCTATGGTTCTGGCTATGGAAAAACACGTGCCCTGAAGGCTAAGGCTGTGTACGAATCTGAGAGTGAAGACTCTGGTAGTAGCCTAGGAGATCCTGAAGAATTTGGCCAGGAGCTAGCACTGCTCGTGAAGAAATTCCAGAAATTCTCAAGACGTGGTCGCTTTGGAAAATCCTCAAGAAGCAGTGATTCCTCATCTAGAGACTATAATATAAGACATTGTCACAAATGAAAAAATCCAGGTCAATATATCCAAGATTGTCCTCGATGGGAAAAGGAATTAAGAAAGAAGAAACACAAGGATTACAGTTCTGATGACGTGAAGAAGAAAAAGAAATCATCAAAATCTTCATCATCAAAATCCTCAAAACCTTCTTCTCACAAGAAGAGCAGCTCCAAAACGGCTCGGGCATTCATTGGCAAGGAAATGGACTCTGAAGCTGAATCTGAGGAAAATGAGGAAGAGGAGGAGTCTGAAGAATCCGAACTGGTGTGGCTAGTCTGGCTCTTTACTCGCTTTTGTTAGCAAGTCCATCTTCAACATCAAGAAACCGACTCGCCAACAAGCCCGATGAGGATGAGGATGATTACGCCCCACCTATTGCTTCATGGCAAAAGGTGCTAAGGTACTAAACTTCACCTCCTCTCGAATCTAGTGAAAATGAATCGATGAGGATCTCAAGCCCAGCTACTCTAAACTTGCTAAGATTGCTATAAAACAACAAAGGGCTTTTGAGAAGGTTCAAAACATGCTAGATAAGAGTGATGATATGTTAGGTGAAGAAATGGATCGCACTCAAGCCCCGATCGAAAATCTTCAGAGACTTGATCTAGGCTTGACAACCTTCAAGGTCATCATAACACTCTCTTATCTCGATCATGAGAAACTTTCTTATGAATTTCTTCAAAGAAAGCAAGATCTTGAGAAGCTAAGAGTGAGTTATGAAGATCTTGAAGGAGCGCGATTCATTACTTGCTCAACAAATCAGCGCTTCTCAAGAAGAATTTGTTCCTCCATGCTTAAAGTGCATTGAACGTGACACTGCTAATTCTTCACCTGAATGTTCAAATGCTTCAACTGTTACATATTCTTCACCTTCCTCTGCTATCACTAATTCCTCATCTGAGGACATTGCTAGTATCACTGACGATGCAGATCGAAGGAATTGTACATGACAGGCATGTACAAAAGCCTCAAAGGGCATCGACTCTTTGTGATGTGCTTAAAAAGCAGATCCTCAATAGGAACCCTAGGAAAGAGGGCATTGCCTTTGAGAGGAAACTCAATGTCGATGGAACGTCTCGGAAGCCCGAGCGGTATCCCAAAACCTCATGGGTTGTCGCAAAGGGACCTCGATTGATCCATCTAACTTATCCGGTTTTACGTGCGAATTTCCTCATTCTGCTGATGAGTCATTTGACTCCAACTATAAACTGTTCAAAAATCAGAATGGTGAAGTATTTGCTAGATATGTTGGCACTAACTGCAGGAACGGTTCCCCTATGAAGAAAATCTGGGTTCCCAATAAGTGCCTTGAAAGTCTTCAGGTGAATGTCCTCATGACATCACCAGTGAAGAATAGGAACCCCAGATCAAATTCTTCATATGAACCAAATTCTTCATATGGATCCAAGTCCTCATACGGACCAAATTCCTCACGTGGATCAAATTCCTCAAAAGGATCAAAGTCCTCATATGATTATCATCGTGCTAACAACTCTGTTTCGCAGGGTAGAGCTAAGGGCTATGAATATGTGCATTATTCTTCAAACCAAAATGTTCATAAATCCTCGAAGAATTTCTCTGCTTATTCATATGCTTACCCTAACCCCTCTTATGTGAAACGAAATGGTTTGGCCTCTATGCCACCATTCTCGTATGGTGCTCGCAGAATGATGAACTCTTTGCCACCCCTTCAGATGTGGGTGGTGAAGAAAAAGAACTAATCTCTTCTCAGAGGTCAGGTCTCCAGGCGTGCCTAAACGTCTGAAGAATTTGCCGGGGACACGACAAAATGCACGAAAGGGCCTTGAGCTAATCATGATGAAATGAACTTTCATTTCACACGCCCTCCCATCGCTTATCTCAGATAATCGATCGATGAAATTCATCTCGATGAACTTGATATCATATTCTTCACTGATGAAGTATATGAGATCGTAAGTTGTACTAATTCATCCGCAGGATGATCAACCCAAAGCCACTGAGTGGGTTCTCGATAGTGGATGTACAAATCACATGACTGGTGACAAGAATCTATTGATGGATGCTACCTTATCACCGTCACATATGAAGCATATCATCTTTTTGACAAAGGCAAAAGTCGTGTATTGGGACTTGGTAAGGTTGCTATCTCTAAGGACATGCACATGGACAAAGTCATGCTTGTTGAGTCCTTAGGATATAACCTCATGTCGATCTCAATGCTTTGTGATCTTGATATGGTTGTTATCTTTGGCAAGTATCGTTGTGTTGTGATTATGGAAGTCGACAATTCCAAAGTCTTGAAGGCTTTAGGAGAGGAGACTTGTATATTGTTGACTTCTCTACAGGACCACAACCAGCCGTGTGCCTACTTGCAAAAGCTTCATAATCTTGGCTATGGCATCGACGACTTAGTCACGCAGGCATGAGGAATTTACTGCGCTATGCGAAGAAGAAGCATGTCATTGGCATTGAGAATGTCAAATTCCTCAAGGATCACCTATGCGAACTGTGAAGCTGGAAAAATGACCAAGGCCAAGCATCCAGCGAAGACTATCATGACCACTACTCGTCCTTTCGAATTGCTTCACATGGACCTCTTTGGTCCCAATCATTATTCAAATTGTCGTTAATGAAGCGTCACTATACGGCTTTGTTATTGTTGATGATTACTCTCGTTACACATGGGTACACATTGTTACTTACAAAAATCAAGTGCAGGAAATCTTCAAACGATTTTCCTCGAGGGCTTCAACCAACTTTGGTGTGAAGATCAAGCACATCAGAGTGACAATGGAACTGAGTTCACGAATTCGGTCTTGATGACTATCTTGATGAACTTGGTATCACTCATGAATTATCTGCTCCTTATACTCCTCAAAGAAATGGCATCGTGGAGCGCAAGAACAGAACTCTTGTTGAGATTGCTCGCACTATGCTTGATGAATACAAAACGCCCAGTCGTTTAAGGATTGAATCAATTGACACCGCGTGCCACATCATCAGCAGTATATCTTCACAAATTCTTCAAGAAGACTGCCTATGAACTCCTCAACGACAAGAAACCTAATGTAAGTTATTTCAAAGTCTTGATTGCTAAATGCTGGATTAGAGATCCTCACCACAACTCTAAATTTGCACCGAAAGCACATGAAGGTTTTATGCTTGGTTACGGAAAGGACTCGCACACCTCTGAGTCTTCAACATCGCACTTCACAAGATTGTTGACACCGTAGATGTGCGGTTCGATGAAACTAATGGCTCGCAAAGAGAGCACCTACCTTCGTGGTTAGATGAACCAGCACTGAGGATTCTATCAGGTTCAAGGCAACCGAGGATGTCATTCCCATCAAGAAACTGCTGAAGAATTCATTCCTATACGTGAAGAACGCCGAGCTGATGCACCGAAGATAATGTCAAGAAAATGGTGCTGAGGAAAATGATCAAATTCCTCGACGACAACCAGCTCATCCTCGCATTGCAAAAGAAGTGCAAGTTGACAAGATCATCGATGACATTGAAGCGCCAGGTCCTCTCACACGCTCAAAAGCTTCACATTTATCTAACTTTTGTGGGCACTATGCTTTTTTCTCTATCATGAGCCCTCTAAGGTAGATGAAGCATTTACGAGCCGGAGTGGATTCAGGCCATGCAAGAAGAATTACATCGATTCGAGCTCAACAATGTCCGAACCGGTCAAACGTCCGGATCCTCGCAAGCATAATATCATTGGCACAAAGTGGATCTATCGCAACAAGCAAGATGAAAATGGTCTTGTAGTGAGGAATAAGGCACGACTAGTAGCTCAAGGCTACACGCAGTTGAAGGAATTGACTTCGATGAAACTTTTGCACTGTCGCTAGACTTGAGTCTATTCGCATATTACTCGCCTATGCTAACCATCACAATATCACTTTATATCAAATGGATGTGAAAAGTGCATTCCTCAACGGTAAGCTTGAGGAAGAAGTATATGTTGCTCAACCCCCGTGTTTTGAAGATCCAAAGAATCGACAAAGTCTTCAGACTCAATAAGGCCCTCTATGGCCTCAAGCAAGCCCTCGGGCGTGGTATGATACATTGAAGGAATTCTTCGTGAAGAATGGCTTCACACCTGGTTCACTCGATCCTACTCTCTTTACTAAATCTTATGATGGTGAACTTTTGTGTGCCAAATATATGTTGATGATATTATCTTTGGTCATCTTGACCAACGCTTATAGTGATGAATTTGCCTACATGATGAGTGAAGAATATCAAATGTCTATGATGGGAGAGTTGAAATTCTTCTTAGGTCTTCAAATTAGTCAACAACACAATGGCATATTCATATCTCAGAGAAATACCTCAAAGATGTCCTCAAGAAATTCGGCATGCAAGACCGCAAAGGTGTCAAAATTCCTATGCCCACAAATGGTCATCTATGCAATCGATGAAAATGGTATTGACTTGATCACAAGGTATACCGCTCCATGATTGGTTCCTTATTGTACTTATGTGCATCTAGGCGGATATAATGCTTAGTGTTTGCATGTGTGCCCGATTTCAAGCTACACGAAGGAATCACACCATAAGGTCGTGGAAGCATATTCTTCGATATCTAGCTCACACACCAACACTAGGATTATGGTACCCCAAGGGCTCTACTTTTGATCTCATTGGTTATTCTCGACTCGACTATCTTTGGTGATCGTAGGACCGCAAGTCAACATCTGGTACTTGTCATTTCCTCGGACGATCTTTGGTCCGTTGGTCCTCGAAGAAACAGAACTGCAGATCACCGCTTCATCGCGGAAGCTGAATACATTGCTGCTGGCTCGTGTTGTGCTCAATTGCTATGGATAAAGCAAACCCTCAAGGACTACGGCATCAACGTGAAGAATGTGCCTCTCTATTGTGACAATGAGAGTGCCATCAAGATTGCTCACAACCCAGTTCAGCACTTTCAAGACAAAGCACATTCAAATTCGTCATCATTTTCTTCGTGATCATGTGTTGAAGGGCTTACATCTCCATCGAAAGCACGTGAAGATCAAGAACAGCTAGCTGATATCTTCACTAAGCCCTTGGATGAGAAGAGATTTAGCAAGTTGCGGTGTGAGCTAAATATCTTAGAATCTTGAATGTTCTTTGAAAAGGACACACATCCTAACACTTATGCAAAATTGATGACTTAGATGTGCAACACATGAAGAAACGTTTTTCTTCAATCAATGAAGAATAACACTCTAAGTGTGAAGAAATTAATGAAGAAATTGATTCTCAGAACCCTACGACAATTGTACGCGGTGTCTGAAATCATCATCCTTATACGGTGGGTCACGCCACCACCAAAGTTGAAATCTTCAATTTGAGTTTTTCCTCAGTTTTGAAATTCTTCAGTTTTTCAAATTCTTCAACTCTGCAAAATCTTCACTATTTCCGCTGCCTTTCTTCATTGGCTATATATATATATGGGTTTATGTCCTCTACAAAGATTCACTTATGGCTATTTCCTCAAGTCGCTTTTTATGCTAAGTGAATGTGATCGGACCCTTCCCTCTCTATGCTATACTCAACCCAATCCATTCACAAATTCTTCATGTGCGTTCTACTTTGAAACTCGTTCAAAATGTTCACTGTGTCCTTGACAGCTGAAGAAATTGCGAACGGAACTTTAAAACGAATCTTATCCAAACCTTCATTTTTGCCGCTCGAACCGTTCCGCATCCCACGATGCATCACTTTATTCACCCACGATCGTACAAGATCTCCACTACACAGTACGTGGGTGACACATGTCGTGAGAAGGGAAATGGTCAGGGGCATGTTCGTCCTAAATCTTCGGCGACCCGCTTTTCACCGCGTCTATAAATATCCCTCTCCCTTCCTCACTCTTTTACTCTGCCGACCTCTCTCTCCCGCCGAGTTCCTCAAACCCTAAGCGCCCGCCGCTACTCCATCGTCGCCCGGTGAGGAAAAGCTTCTTGCCTTGACCTCGTCGCCGACGTACTCGCGCCGACCGCGGAAATCTTCACTCCGCCGTCGCCGTAGCTGTATTCCTCAGCCAAGTTAGGGCGTGGAAGATCTGAACGGACGAACTTCCCAACTGTTCTTCTCAGTTCGTCGTGTTCTTAACATCGGGTAATTAAAAGTTACTTTTATTACTCGCTTTGATTCTCAAATTTTCTTCAAATTCTTCAAAGGTGTTTATTCCTCAAATCTTCACACATATGAACACCTCAAATCTCTTGACTCGTTTCTCTAAGCTATGATTTTCTTCAAGATTCCTCAATTGTGTGGATCTTCGATCGATACAACTCGGAACCTAAGACAAAGAACGCTTAGTGAAATTCTTCAAGGCTCATCTGGTCAAAATCCTCAAAACTTGTTTTTTTTTAAAACCTTCTGAGAACGCATATGACCTCTCCAAATTCCTCGCACCTATACTCTGTTCACAGGTACAAATGTCCACTGCTGAATCCCTAGGTTCTCATCAACTTAACTCATTTGCAGCGTTCCTCGAAGAAAAACTGCACACTTCTTCAGAGAACTCAATTGTTCAATTTCCTCAATCAAGAAAATGGCAGATGGTAAGAAGCCGCAGAAGGGAGGAAAGAAACGGAGGTTATGACACATTTGAAATCCACGAGGATATATATGCCGACTAATGCACACCAGATGAAGAAAGCAAAAATCAACGCAAGGTGCGTATTCGTAAGATTGAACGGAGATGGGCACGGAATGGAGGGAATATAGATATGTAACTCCCAAGTACATGAAGAAATTCGCTCTTAATCCCCCATGCCCAAGAGCTCCTTTGGCACCTGGCCAAATAGCTGATCCCACAAGCATCAAACGAGGTGAGGACTTTCCTGAGGAATGGGCTAAACGCCAAGCAAAATTGGCAAAGCAAGCAAAGGAGGCAGTGAAGAAATTCAATGAGGATTCTGCCGCTACTACTGCCACAGAGGTCTCGGTCAAACCGAGGAAATCAATGCAAAAGAAGCCTGCTCATAAGCCAAGTGCTTCATCATCTGCGCCCTCACGGCCAAGTTCCTCAAAGAGCACCTTCCAAGCAAATTCCTCAAACTGCTGCTGCTCCACCAAAGTCCTCAACAGCTCCGCTAAAACCTTCGGTTCCTCGTGCACCTAGCTACATGTCAAAGGACTGCTGGCTTTTCAATTGCCTCGAGCATCTCTCGCAAGTTCCTCAGCAGCTCCCATTTCTTCAACTGGTCCGACTCAGCTGAAGACCAAAGCAACAGCTGGTCGAGGTCCTCGGCCTAGCCCGACAAAGAAAATGGTTGCATTCCATGTGCCATCTGATGATGAGGCGTCTGATGAAGAACTCGCAGAAATCATCAGAGACCGTCAAGCAAGGGCCGCTAGAGCCAAAGGTACATCTGTACCACTGCTATTGGACCCGAAGATAGTCCTCGACTTTATTTATCTTGCACAATGATCCCAATACCCCTCTGCCTGACCTTCATTTGACACCTGGACAAAGTCACATGTTGACTCACTTCATAGCTGAAGAAAAATGGAAGTATGAAAAGGCGAGGGAAATCAAAAGGGCTCAATACAGGAAGGAGAAGTTCCTGAAGAAAAACGTTGTCAAGATGACACCTGAGGAGCTTCTCCAGGTCCAGACTGAAATTCAAAACCTCAGCAAAAACTTCGATTCATTCAATGCTGATTGGCAAGGAGCCAAGGCCAGATTCGTCAATCTGACGAAGAATCTCACAAATGTTGCTGTCCCAATGCAACATGAAATTCCTCAGGCTGTAGCCTCACCAGCCCTCTTGAAGAAAATGCCAAGATCACTGATGATGTTCAGCCTCCGATGAAAACGTTGATTCGTGGCTGATGATCCCATTCCACCGAAGAAATGGCGGGCACCCACTAGTGGTGCGCTCAAGAAATTGCTCAAGACAGGGAACCGCAACAGTTGCTCTGAAGAAACTGAACCAAATTCCTCGGCTCCTCCTGCGCCAACTCCAACTCCAATTCTTCCATCCGCTTTTGATGTGAAGAAAACCAAGGCTGCAGAACGAGCTTTGTGAAGAAAAGGAAAGCATCACCGCGCCGATTCTTCGGCTGTGAAGAAAATGAAGCCAATGACCAGCTCATTCAGAAAACCAATTGATGCTGTTCCAATTTCCTCCATACCATCAAAGGAAGTTGTTCCTTTTGGAGAAGAATACGAGATCCCAGTCGGTTCCGATGAAGAACATCAGTCTGCTGCTTCGTCAGAGCAGCTTGATGAAGAAATTGAAGTGGATGCCATCCCTTCAACCCCAGTTATTCCCTCATCAGACTATGAAATTCCTCAGTCGGTGTCGAGGAAATTGAAGATGAAGATGTGGATATTGGATGCACCACTCCGGTGATCAATGATGACTTTTGGGAAAGTCAGCATCCCAATACTCCTCTCTTCACCCCGCTCCAACAGATTCTCAGCCTCTCTGCACAAACAGTCCGAATCGACTCAAGAAAATCAACCCACTGGGTTACGTGCATGAAGAAATTCCAGCCACTAGTCTTGATGAAACTGCTTCTTGCTAATCCTCAGACTGCACAAGTTGAGGAGCAAGAAATTCCTCAGGCTGAAGAAACTGAACTTGTGATTCCTGAGGTGGTGATGCAACTCACTAACACCCCTCTGCCCAAGCAAAGGAATCCATTCTCAACCAAGCAAAAGTTCAAGGCTGAAGATTTCTTTGCCGAGCACGTGTTCTTCACTGAATATAATCCTTATGATTCTCGCCGCATTAGGAAGAGGCGCCGACTGCCAGCCAAGCCAACTTCTATTCCTCGGTGCTTTTCAACAAGGATAAAATCTTCGATCATGCTCATATTCCTCATGTGGATATGGAGTCGCCGCCAGCTTTGAGCCGCCCTCGGTGTTCTTTACGACGCAGACTTCTAAACTTCAGACCGATATTTGTGGATCGGAATGAAGAGCTAATTCTTGAGTTCTATGCAACCCCGCATATCACCGGAGACGAAGACTTAAATTAATGGGTCTTAGATTGGATGACCGAAAATACTCACTACAAGGCACCTGCAATTGAATTGCTTCGTGCCTTACCACTCAGTCCTCCGCTTGATGGTGCACGTCGTATCTATGAAGAAAAAGAACTTTCAAATCACTATATGCAAGTGCTGATGAAGCCTTTGAAGCCAAGGCAGGCCCCAAGAACCAAATTCCTCGTCAAGGAATTATTATATGTGCCTCGGACAGTCTATTGGATTCTGACGAAGACTGTGAGTCCTATCAAAGGCCACGACTCGAACGATGAAGAAGTCGTTGGCATCATGAAGAATATGCTTTTCAATATCATCCATGGCGTTCCTGGCCAACTTCCATGATTTCTTCATGAGGACTCGGCAAACATTGCTATGTCACCATTTGAGCTGAAGCCTTATGCGCCTTTGGATTATGAGATTCATCAGACAAGGTCTTCACTCAATTACAAAGGCGATACTACGAACCACTGCAGCTACTTGCCCCTATTGAAGTCCTCAAACGGACATTTACCTCGAGATGATGACAAGGGCAAGGCTACTGCTTTGATCGATGAAGGCGTTATCCATTGGATGGACAATTTCAAAAGCAGCATCCTACTTCCACCAATGATGACTACGCCACACATGACTCACCAAGAAATACCTCAACCAAGCAAAGTCCTCAAGCTATCGCACCTGTGGTGATGATCGATCGTGAGTTACTCCTCGCCTTCATCGGAAGGTTGATCGGAATCATAAGTGGGTCAAGGCGTCAATTTGGCTCAATTCTTCACAACATGACCTCAACACATAATGCAGTGAAGAAAAACCACTTCTACCTTCATGAAACCTTCAAGCGCACCTGGGCTGTTCTTTCACATGTCTACAGTGAAGAAGAACTGACTTCAATGGAGTCTCAAGGAAGAATTTGACCGGTCTGCAACTCCTCCGAAGAAATTAAAGAAGGTCAAATTTCCTACATTGGTAGCCAGCTACAATTCTTCAACTCTCGACACTGATGAAAATGAATACTTGGAAGACACATGGCTGGTCCTACTTCAACAATCAACCCCGATAATGTCAAGCGCTCCGTCTTCAACTTGATTTCTTCAAGAGCGTTAGTCCTCGGTTTCGATCCTTTTGGTCATTCGATGACAAAGGGGGAGAAATTTGAGTTAGTCTTCAAGCGGGTCTAGTTTATTGCATATATACAGTTTTTTTAAGTTACAACTCTCGTTCTTCTGAAACTTTTATTGGATCGAGTTGTAATCTTAAACCCTATGGTGCTTTGATACTTTTGATGCATTATGATTTTGCGCTATGCTTCATAGCAAATCTATTTGTGCTCTGATACTTTATGTGCTATGATTCCTCATGCTGAATTTCATCAAGCACCATATTTCATCATGCATTTCAAATTCTTCATATTATATGTCAAATGCGTGTATGAATTACAAGATATAGGGGAGATCTCCATGATTCAATTCTTCAAGTGTGCATTGCCTCAAAAGCAAATTCCTCACTATGCACATCTTCGTGGGGAGTTCTTCTATATCTTGCAATCAAATTCCTCATTATCAGTATTTACAATTCATATGTTTATCCTCGTTGAAAACTTAACCCATATTGTCATCAATCACCAAAAGGGGGAGATTGTAAGTGCATCTAGTGCCCTTAGTGATTTTGGGGTATTGAAGACTTATAGGTTAAGTAACTAATGCGTTTGTGAGTGTACACAGGTCTATAAGTCTATGAGGAGTTTGATATTTACAGAGATAGTCGACCCCTAAAAATGAAGTTCTTCATCTGAAGACTTTGATATTCTGAAGACTTTCTGAAGACTTTGAAAGTGAAGAAATTGGTGTGACCTTGAAGACTTGGTATTCATTTGAGGAACATGAAGCGTGAAGACTTTTGTTTTCGTAGTTTCATTTTCTCTTTCTTGAGTCATAGGAAACACCGCATCGTTAAAGGGGGTCGAGGAAATACTAAGGAAAAATTCCATTTGATGCTCAACTCAAAATCCTACACCTACCAATCCCTTCGAGTGAAGCTTTTGGAAATCTCATATAGTTCGGTCAATTTCTTGATGTAGACGAAGCTCTTACAGTCGCCGAGGAATTTGTTCTCGACCGAGGAGTTAGGAATTCGCCAAAGTAATTGCCTACACAAATGAGGAACATGATAGCCCCGAGGAATTTGAGAGTCAAATTTCCGACCGTTCTTGTCTTCTTGCGCCACTGTCCCAAAATATCTTATCCACCTAACGGTCATATCATTGAAGGGCATTTATGTCTTATCATGTCGGGCTGCTCCCTAGGCTATAAATAGCCGCCCCTACAACCACTAGCTGGTTGGCTGCTCCGAGAGAACTTGACACTTGTCATTTGAGAGCAACCCATCCTCCGAGGACTTTGAGAGAAAATCATCAAGTGAGGAAAACCCAAAAGTGAGGAAAACCCAAAAGTGAGGAAAACCCAAAACCAAACCCCAACAAACCCAAAGTGATTGAGCATCATCAAGAAATTGATCCTGCGTGGATCCGACGCTTGTTACCTTTGAAGACTGTGCTTCTTCCAGACGGTTAGGCGTCATGGTCTAGAGCATCCAAGAGGAATTGTGGATCGCCGAGTGACCAAGTCTGAAGGTTTGGAAGTCGCCTGAAGACTTACCATGAGTGATTGGACGAGGTCTGTGTGACCTTAGTTCAAGGAGAATACGGTGAGGACTTGGTGTCCCGAGCTGCGTGCTCGATGATCGGGTGTCCGGACTGTGTCCTCGAGTTTAAATACTCAGCCGCTCCAACCAGACGCATAACCGAGACAACAGTTGGAACTGGTCTACCAAATCATTGTCTTCACCAACCTAATCGGTTCTATTTCCTCAACCCTTTCATTTCCTCCTAACTGTGTTGAGTGTTTGTCATATCTCGTGTTTGAAGGCTTTGATCAAGACTTTCTCAATTTCCTCAGTTCAATTTCTTCACCGCTTTGTCTTCATCTTGTGTTATCCTGTGATTACGCTTTCTGTACTCTGTGATTGTCTTCATTTCATCATGATGACTATGCTTGTAATCTGTTATGCTTACTTCTGAGTACTTATTCCTCTACAAGTAGTTCTTCGCTAAGGAATTTCCTCACCGGCAAATTCCTCAGTGAAGAATTCATAAAAATCGCTATTCACCCCCCCTCTAGTCGATATAACGCACTTTCACACACCGCATCTCTCTCTTCACACGGGACCGTGATGATTCCTTCGCTTCCCGGCATCTTGAGGACGTTGTAGTTGTTGGGTTCTACGGTAGGGTGCGTCGACTGCAACTTAAAATTTCCTATGCGCAGAACAACCAAGAACATGCTAAGGGAGATGGATCACAGATCATTACCACTAGACGCGTAGTGCCATGCAGCGGAAGAAGAGTTGGGGCAACGCGTCCGCATGGATCTTCTCCTCCTCGTTCGATCTCCCTCGAACAGCCGATCGTACGATCCCACGTACGAGTTCGCCGGAGCGGCGCAAGTGCACCGCCTCTAACGGTATCTGCGCATGCAGGAGGAACACCGTGCGGCGGACTGCAAGGTCCCATCACACAGTCGGCAGCGAGTGGATGTGGCTATTCGCAACACATGCAAACCCTAATCGCAGCGCAGAAGCGATCAACCACTTGAGTGTGCCGCACCTCCACTTTATATAGGCGTCCATCATAGGCTCAACACTTGGGCCTCGCACGGGCCCTAAAGCCCAAAGTATACTCGGTCACGTTCCTAGTCCAGTTCGGATCACATCCAACCAGTGTCCTACGAACCGACCTCGTAGGTTCCTTCCCTTAAGCGCGCGACCCCTTAGGTTCAAGTCGGCTTGGTCACAGTTCGGATCATCCCTGACCTGCACGGTTGGTAGCGGCCTCTAGCAAGGCATGCCGACCACCAAGCGAACTATGAAGCTGGTTAGGCGAACCTGCATAACGTGTCACACTTCGCTCCTTTGCCACACAATATATGTTGTCGGGCTCAAGGCGAGACTGTCATCCTTGTGCTAGCCCGACCTCTTTCTCATTCCAGTGATGCCGACCACAATCCGGATTATCTCATAATCCTTGTCGCATGGCCATGATGTTCCTGGTCGGATCACACGAGGGGCCCAGAGTATATCTCTCCTGATCGGAGGGGCAAATCCCATCTTGCTCGACCATGTCTCGCAGCATGGGACTGGACAAACCCGAAACCTACCTTTGTAACTACCCAGTCACGGAGTAGCATTTGGTCGGCCCAAATCAAGTCTGTCACCATCTCTAGTACATGCATCAGCTCAGGTCTTAAGACATAGAACGTATGTTGTACTAGAGACTCACAGATGACATATCGCTGCGTCTCATAGTTGGGTCTGTCCGACTCGGACCTTATCTCGACTCGTATCCAACTACGTCGAATCCGATCAGACCTTTCCAAGTCCATATTATCCGGTTAGCATCCAATGCTCCATGGCTAGTGAGACCAAGCCATCGACCGTGTCGTATGCCAGTCTAGTCGGCTGCGCGCCCACACAGCCCTTTCGACTAGGGACCTTTTAGGGCAGTCACCATACAATGCATAGTCCCACAAACAAGTCACATACTTGCTAATACACATCATTGATAATGTCCAAGGACTAACTTTATTCATAAACACATAGGAAATATCATCATACATGATTGCCTCTAGGGCATATCTCCAACAGTCTCCCACTTGCACTAGAGTCAATCAAATAGACATCAAATGCCCATAGCTCTAACGTGCCCCTCATGCTTGGGTTGTGGAAGCGGCTTAGTCAACGGATCTGCAACATTTGCATCCGTGTGAATCTTGCATAACTCTACATCACCATTCTTTACGATCTTTCGTGTCGGTGATATTTCCGGTCTATGTATCTGACCTTGTGGTGATTCCTTGGCTCCTTGGCTTGTGCGATGGCACCAGAATTATCACAATAAAGGTCCAACGGTTTCACAGAGGCTGGGAAAATACCAAGATCATCCAGAAAATGCCGGATCCAAACACCTTCCTTTGCAGCTTCACAAGCCGCAATGTATTCGGCTTCTGTGGTAGAATCAGCCACCGTATCCTTCTTGGAACTCATCCAGTGCAATGCTCCTCCATTCAGGACGTACACGAATCCGGACTGTGATCAACAATCATCTCTGTCGGTTTGAAAACTAGCATCGACGTAACCCCTTACGACGAGCTCTTCCTCACCTCCATAAACTAGGAACATCTCTTTAGTCCTTTTTAGGTACTTCAAAATAGTCTTTACCGCTGCCCAGTGACTCTCACCTGGGTTGGCCTGGTATCTACTTGTTAGGCTTATTGCAAAAGCAACATCAGGCCTTGTACATATCATGGCATACATGATGGATCTGATTGCCGAGGCATACGGAATCCTACTCATCCTGCTTCGCTCATCAGATGTCGAAGGACTCTGAGCCTCGCTTAGCCTTATACCATGTGAGAGTGGCAAGAACCCTTTCTTCGCCTCACTCATGTTGAACCGCTTCAACACTTTATCTATGTACGTGCTCTGGCTTAAGCCGAGCAGCCTCCTCGATCTATCTCTATAGATCTTAATGCCTAAAATATATACTGCCTCACCAAGGTCTTTCATCGAAAACTTGCCATTCAATGACTCCTTGACCGAGTTTAGCATCGAAACATCATTTCCGATCAGTAGTATGTCATCCACATACAAGATCAAAATCACTATCGAGCTCCCACTTAACTTCTTGTATAAACAAGAGTCCTCTTCACTTTTGACGAAACCGAGACCAGTGACGACCTCATCAAAACGAATGTTCCAACTCCGAGATGCTTTCTTCAACCCATAAATGGATCTCTTGAGCTTGCATACCTTACTAGTGCTAGTCGGATCGATAAAACCCTCGGGCTGTATCATATACACGTCCTCGGTTAAATTTTCGTGAAGGAAAGCCGTTTTGACATCCATCTGCCATATCTCGTAATCGAAATATGCAGCTATAGCTTGTATGATCCTCACCGATTTCAGCATCGCTACCGGCGAGTAAGTCTCATCGTAGTTAATTCCTTGAACTTGTCCATAAACTTTAGCGACAAGCCGAGCTTTGTGGATCTGAACATTTCCATCCACATCGGTTTTCTTCTTAAAGACCCATTTGCAACCAATGGCAGTTACGCCAGGTGGCGGATCAACCAAGTCCCAGACTTGATTCTCATCCATGGACTTTAACTCAGATCTCAAGGCCTCCAGCCATGCCTCGGAATCTGGGCTCACCATCGCTTTGGCATACGTGGTCGGCTCGTCGCTTTCTAGCAACAATACATCACGCACTCTGCGCAATCTTTCCGACCTCCGTGGTTCCGGTGCCGCTTCCACTACAGGTTCCCTGACTGACTCCGGTATGATCTCATTACCAGTCGAGCCGTCCTCGAGTGGTCCTCGAATTTCTTCGATTCGGACCGTCCTCCCACTGGCCTCCCGACTGAGAAACTCTTTCTCAAGGAAAACCCCCTTCCGAGCAACAAACACTTTGTTCTCTTCCCGGTTGTAGAAGCTATATCCCAAGGTTTCCCTCGGATATCCCACGAATATGCATTTATCCGACATGGGTGTAAGCTTGTATGACATAAGTCGCTTGACAAATGCTTCACAACCCCAAATCTTTAGAAAAGACAAACTGGGACTCTTCCGGGTCCACATCTCATGTGGTGTCTTGTCTCACGGATTTTGATGGTACCCTATTAAGTGTGAAAGCTGCAGTTTCTAGAACGTATCCCCAAAATGACAAGGGTAAATCCGATTTGCTCATCATAGACCGGACCATGTCCAACAAGGTCCTATTCCTCCGTTCCGACACGCCGTTTGCTGCATGGCGTGCAGGAGGTGTGAGCTGAGGTACTATACCTCGACTTTTCAGATGATCATCAAACTCATGGCTCATGTACTCACCTCCACGATCTGATCGTGAAGCTTTATAGTCTTGCCGAGCTGATTCTCAACCTCGCTCGAAACTCTTTGAACTTTTCAAAAGTCTCCGACTTGTGCCTCATCAAATAGATATATCCATATCTACTCAAGTCATCGGTAAAAGTCACGGCAATCTTGATAGCCACCTCTGGCAGTTGTGCTCATTGGACCACACACATCACTGTGTATAAGCTCCAATAGCTCGAACGCCCTCTCGCAACTCTTTCCGAAAGGAGACTTAGTCATCTTGCCGAGCAAGCATGATTCACATGTCTCGAACGACCCGAAGTCGGACGAAGTTAGGAGCCCATCATCATGGAGCTTCTTCATGCATTTCAGACTAATGTGTCCAAGCCGGCAATGCCAGAAGTATGTCGGATTTATCTCATTAGGCTTATGCCTCTTGACATTCATGTTATAGACCGGTTCCTGTTCCAGATTCAATATAAATAGCCCATCAACAATGGGTGCATAGCCGTGGAACATACCATTCAAAAATATCGAACAACCATTGTCCTTTAAATTGAATTCATAACCCTGACTCATCAAACATGAGGCAGTAAATAATGTTCGACTAAGTGCAGGAATGTAATAACAATTATTCAATTCCATTATGAATCCGGAAGGAAGCTGGAGCTGCATCGTGCCGACCTCCAACGCAGCAACTCTTGCTTTGTTGCCGACCCTGATGTCAATCTCCCCTTGTGCCACACGCCTAGTTCTTACCAGCCCCTAGAGCTACTAGGTATGTCAGCAAGGTAAATGTCTATAACATATGCAACAAGTGTACCTTTGCCTGAAGCAGCATTCACGACCTTCTTGCCATGCTCTGCAAGCCACTTGCTATGGTTCCTCTTCCAGTGACCGGTTTCCTTGCAGTGATAGCAAATGGTCTTCGAGTCCGGTCTAGACTTTGGCGCAGCGGCGGAGGTTACCATCTCCGTGCCCTTTGCCTTAGCCTTCTTCTTAGACCAACTCTTCTTGAACTTAGCGATTTACGCACCATCAACACTTGATGCGTGCCTTTCTTAATATCCTGCTACGCCACTTTGAGCATCCCATGCAATTTAGTGAGCTTCTTATCCATGCCATGCATATGATAGTTCGAGATGAACGTCCCATAGCTGGGCGGAAGAGAACCTGCAACAGCATCAAGAGTCAGCTCATCCAAGAGCGGAAGCCCAAACAATCCAAAAGCTTGCACATATCCGATCATCTTGATCACATGTGGGCTCAGTGGATCACCTTCCTTCAGCTTGCAATCCATCAAGGATCGCCAGACGTTGAACCTTTCGGTCCTAGCCTGTGTCTGAAACATGCTCTTGAGACTCTCGATCGTATCGTAAGCCTCAACATTTTCAAAATGTTGTTGCAAATCTGGCTCCAAACAAGCTAGCATCAGACAGCTGATCTCCGTTGATTCATCAATGAGTTTCTGGTAGGCATTCTTAGCTGTGGCACTAGCATTATCGGCAGGTTCCTCTGGAAGTGGATCCTCTAGAACATGTTCCTTTTATCATGCTTGAGAACAATTCTCAGATTTCTATACCAGGTGGTAAAGTTTGTTCCATTCAGTTTATCCTTTTCGTAATTGATTTCAATGCAAAGTTGGGTTGAGTAGGTGGTGCCATTGATCTACAACAGAAAATATGCAATCACTAAGCAATGTGTTTATGTAGAGTAATTCTAGCCTAAACAGAAATACTCCCACTGAAGTCAGCATCCCTCCGTAAACTCTCAGTGATTCAGGATCCGACTAGCGCATGTGACTAGTGAGCTTTAGCATCACTGCTAGCCAACATACCTATCCGGTAAGCAACTCCTTGCTAATCGTATCTCTATATGACTCACAGCCGGTTGGGAAGGTATCTCATACCCGGCTCCCAACCTTCTTTGCCACAAGGCCCAAAACCGTTTGATAGCCTTGTCAAGTTAACTTTGATGCAGTGCATGTCTGTGTCAAACCACGAACCCTTCAGTTCAAGGACACCCAAAGAAGACCCCAATTTTATGAGCCCACTACTAGACGTACTTGACGTGCGAAGGTGCAACATCAGGGATGGAAATTTGCTTGATATTCATGAGGGATCATTCTACCATTCTAACATGCATAGAAACAAAGAAGCATAACAATCACAAATATAACACATATTGTGAAATAGTATGGCTCTTTCATGGATGTTCTTCCAGGTCGGCTCTGACTCCGATGACCATCTACGAACTCCATCTTGTTTGTCACGCCGGGCCGCCAAGGCGCCAACCTGATCTCTATTATCCAACTACTACAACTAGAAATGAATATTACATAGAGTCACAAGTCGATACGCAGGTCGTTATACATTATAATGACAACACTTTGGCTCCTGCCGGCTGACAAACATGACACGCAGGCCACGTATAAATTACACACATGCATCACAGATGAGCCATACTATTCACATCAAACCTGCAAAACAAAGTTATGCATAGAATCACATTCTACCGGTTTGTGTGTCGGGTACGAAATACACGATGCTACGCACACGGCGGTCCCGCTAGCCGTTTTCAGAAATCACAGATCACATCTGAACTCCGATCACGCCGAATTCTCTGATCTGACCAATCTTATCGATCATTGCGAATCCGATTCGGATTTACGTTTCACTGTTAACCCCGATGGAGGATAACCGACCGGTAGGGGTAGATCGTGTCACGACCTCATCGATCCCGATTGATAGAAAACATAGCCTCAACGATCCCCATGTGCTATTGATCACATCAACCGTGCACATAGCCGATCTTATCAACGACAACAGATCTCATCTGCCGCCTCCGCATATCTAATATGCATACGATCTGAAACCAAATCCTATAGCAGAGGCTCTGATACCACTGTTGGGTTCTACGGTAGGGTGCGTCGGCTGCAAATTAAAATTTCTACGCGTAGAACAACCAAGAACATGCTATGGGAGATGGATCACAGATCATTACCATTAGACGCGCAGTGCCGTGTAGCGGAAGAAGAGTTGGGGCAGCGCGTCCGCGTGGATCGTCTCCTCCTCGTTCGATCTCCCTCGAACAGCCGGTCGTCTGATCCCACGTACGAGTTCGCCGGAGCGGCGCAAGTGCACCGCCTCTAACGGTATCCGCACGTGCAGGAGGAACACCGTGCGGCGGACTGCTAGGTTCGATCACACAGTCGGCAGCGAGTGGAGGTGGCTAGTCGCAACACATGCAAACCCTAATCGCAGCGCAGAAGCGATCAACCACCTGAGTGTGCCGCACCTCCACTTTATATAGGCATCCGTCGTAGGCTCAACACTTGGGCCTCGCACGGACCCTAAAGCCCAAAGTCTACTCGGTCACGTTCCTAGTCCAGTTCGGATCACATCCGACCAGTGTCCTACGAACCGACCTCGTAGGTTCCTTCCCTTAAGCCGCGACCCCTTAGGTTCAAGTCGGCTTGGTCACAGTTCGGATCACCTCCGACCTGCACGGTTGGTAGCGGCCTCTAGCAAGGCGTGCCGACCACCAAGCAGACTATGAAGCTGGTTAGGCGAACCTGTACAATGTGTCACACTTATGTTCCCTTTGCCACACGATATATGTTGTCGGGCTCAAGGCGAGATTGTCATCCTTGTGCTAGCTCGACCTCTTTCTCATTCCAGTGATGCCGACCACAATCCGGATTATCTCATAATCCTTGTCGCATGGCCATGCTGTTCCTGGTCGGATCACATGAGGGGCCCAGAGTATATCTCTCCTGATTGGAGGGGCAAATCCCATCTTGCTCGACCATGTCTCGCAGCATGGGACTGGACAAACCCGAAACCTACCTTTGTAACTACCCAGTCACGGAGTAGCGTTTGGTCAGCCCAAAGCAAGTCTGTCACCATCTCGAGTACATGCGTCAGCTCAGGTCTTAGGACATAGAACGTATGTTGTACTAGAGACTCACATATGACATATCGCTGCGTCTCATAGTTGGGTCTGTCCGACTCGGACCTTATCTCAACTCGGATCCGACTACGTCGAATCCGACCAGACCTTTTCAAGTCTATATTATCCGGTTAGCATCCAACGCTCCATTGCTAGTGAGACCAAGCCATCGACTGTGTCGTATGCCAATCTAGTCGGCTGCGCGTCCACACAGCCCTTTCGACTAGCGACCTTTTAGGACAGTCATCATACAATGCATAGTTCCACAAACAAGTCACATACTTGCTGATACACATCATTGTTAATGTCCAAGGACTATCTTTATTCATAAACACATAGGAAATATCATCATACATGATTGCCTCTAGGGCATATCTCCAACAGTAGCCGTGGTGGGTGACTGCCATGAACTTGGCCAGGGCCGGATACCCGAGGATGGCGTTGTACGGCAGGCGGATGTGCATGATGTCGAAGTCGATGAGCTCGGTGCGGTAGTTCTTGCGTTCTCGGAAGGTGACAGGTAGGCGGACTTGCCCTATTGGTGTGGTGGAACCGTCGATCACTCCTGAGAAAGGTTTGGTAGGCTGGAGCTGCTCGTATGGCACTTGGAGGTTGTCGAACGTGTCGACGGACAGGACATTGAGCCCTGCGCCATCGTCGATGAGGGTCTTGGTAACGTGCACATTGCTGATGACGAGGGAGCACAACATCGGGAGGGCGCCGGCGGTGGCCGCACACTTGAGCTGATCTGCCGAGTTTAATGTTATGGCACACTGGGACCACTTGAGTGGGCGCGTGGCCTCGAGCTTGGGGAGCACCGCGTCCACCTCGCGAGTGAATTGTTTGAAGATGCGCTGAGAGGCTGGGGCCTGGGCGCCGCCCAAGATGCAGGCGATTGCGCGCGGCTCCTGGAAGCCCCCAGCCCCCTCGTCCTGATGGTGGTCGTCGTTCCTTCTTGGTGGCAGCAGTGGGGGGAGACCGGTGTTGCCTTGGGGGCGATCCTCACGAGGCTGAGCCCTCCAGGCGCCCTCGCGAGGATGGTCCTGCCAGCGGTCCTCACGAGGCCTGTCGCGCCATTCCTGGCGCGGGCCACGGTCGTCCCAGCGCCCGCCTCCACGTCCTCCTCCACGGCCGTAGCCCCGGTTGCTGCGCTCGGGGTGTCGACTGAAGCGTCCTTCTCGTATGGCTCTGAGCTCTTGACAGTCACTTGTGTTGTGGGTGTTGAGGTTGTGGAAGGCGCAGAACGGTCGGCTGTTCTTGGATGACTCGGACTGATCTCTGCCCCGCTTAGTGTCGGGCTCCGCTGCTAGCACCGCTGCCTCCTTGCGCTTCACGTCCTTGGCCTTGGCTTTCTTCTCATCTGCGCATGCGGCTGGCATCTCAAGCAGAGAGAGGCGCCCCTCCTCAGCTCTTGCGCACTTGGTCGCCAGATTGAACAGCTCCTGAGATGTGCACAACTCCTCATGGATAGCGAGATCTTCCTTCATCTTGATGTCACGGACGCCGTCTGAGAATGCGGAGATGATGGCCTCGTCCTTGACCTTGGGGATCTTGAGGCGGGTGTTGTTGAAGCGCTAGATGTACTTCTGGAGGGTCTCTCCTGGTTGTTGCTTGGTGCGGCGCAGGTCACCCGCGGCCGGAGGGCGGTCGCGAGTGCCCTGGAAGTTGGCGACGAAGCGGCCGCGCATCTCGTCCCATGAGGAGATCGAGCCGTGTTGCAGGTTCATGAGCCAGGAGCAGGCTCCATCCTTGAGAGCCATGGGAAACTATCGGGACCCCGATTCTAAGTCACACTGATCTAGCATGTAACACCTCATATCACTTTGCGGCCTCATGCACGGTATTCCCACGGGTGTCGCCTTACCATGGCCCGGGACCATTTGCGCCTTTTGGCTCACGTATATGATAGTGTCGCTAGCATCCATATGACTGAGAACCCGGGCCGACATGACTAGACGTGAACCCAAAGTGGCACTAACTTACGGGGACAGGCACACATGAAACAACATCGAGCATGTCGGTCAGCAGCGTGTGAATCCGGGCTGTAGCAACTGGGCTAACAGGACTCCGGGAACCCGGGCTGTAGCAGGCTAGGCAGGACTCCGGATGTCACCGCGTGACATTTCCCCAAAGGGACAGACACAGGAACAAAGTGAATCACATGTCGGCCAGTCTAAGTGTTCCGGAGCAGTAGTGCTGGGCTAGCAGGACTCCGGTAAACCGGGCTGTAACGGACTACCATGGCTCGGTGGAAGCACTAGACTACATTTCCCCATAAGAGAGGCTACCAAGGATAGACAACTAGGTTGGCGTGAAACTTTAATCCCTCAAACTCAATAACCACACCTTGGCAGTAACTCTGAGTAACTTGCTTAATCCCGGTGGACTTGATGGTCATGGAATTTTCCCGGGGAAGCATCGAAAAATCATTTTGCAAAGCAAATTTCTTTGAAATGAACGAGTGAGAAGCTCCAGAATCAAACAAAACCGTGGCAGGTATTGTGTTGACAGGGAACGTACCGAGTACGATATCCGGGGCATTCTGTGCTTCCTCCTTGGTCACATGGTTCAAGTGACCCTTCTTGTGATTATTATTGGGGTTGAAGTTGTTACGCTTGGGTGCTAAATTATTCCCACCGTGGTTCGGCGTGGGAGCTGAGTTTCTTGGCTTTGGGCACTGCTTAGCATAGTGCCCTTCTTCTCCACAAGTGTAGCAAGTAACACCTGGGCGGTATGTAAAATCCTTGTCCCTTGCATGAAAATTCTTGATCGAGCGTGGGATATTGGTTGTGGACTTGTTTGCTCCACTTTTCTGGAAGTCAGTCTTGCTTCGTTAGTTGCGAGCTAGAGTAGTTTGGTCCCTCTTGCGCTTGCGAAAATCTTCCAAACTGTGGTGCTCATTTTCCAGGGTAATGGCCTTGTCCACAAGTGTTTTGAAATCTGGAAAGGTGTGTACAACCAGCTGGCATTTAAGTGCTGGTGCAAGACCGTCCTGAAATTTTTCCATCTTCTTACTTCCTGTCATGTGCTCTTCGTTGGCGTAACGAGATAACTGAATAAACTGGTTGTTGTACTCAGTCACCGTCATGCCTCTCTGCTTGAGTTCATCAAACTCCCTCTTCTTGATCTTCATAACGCTTCGGGGGATATGCGGCACACGAAAACCTTCTTTAAATTCTTCCCAGGTGATGTTATTCTCATTGGGGTGCATGTGTAGGAAATTTTCCCACCAAGATGCAGCTGCTCCTGTGAGGTAGTCAGGTGCATATAGTACCTTCTCATGGTCTGGACATTGCGCAATGATCAATTTCCTTTCAATGTCTTGAAGCCAGTCATCGGCCTCAAGAGGTTTGTCAGTGTCAAAGTAGAAAGTTGGGGGACGCGTCTTTTGTAGTTCTGACAATTTGGATTGCTGCTGAAATGGTCCACGGTGATTTCCCATATTGATGACATGGTTCATCATTTCCTGGTGCTGTTGCTGGCTTTGCTCATAAAGACGACACACTTGAGAAAAAGTTGTCTCACTGCCCTGTTGACTTGACTGTCCCTACGTGAAATTGTTGCTTGTTTGGGTGCCATAATTCTCTTCTGGCGGATTTGGCATGGAACGAGTTCAAGGACGATACATTTTCCACTCTGGGGATATATTTTGTAAAAATCCATAAGAAAAAGAACTTGAGCCGCAAAAATAAATAAATACTAAAAGGCGAAAATTTTAACCAGTCCAAGATTTCTCAAGAAAACATTTGATTGCGCATGGAGAAGGACCGCTCAGTACATATCTTACATGCAAGCAGTAATTATACAATACATCACTCAGGATGCACGTACACAATCCTGACATGTTATTTAGGCTAGTGCACTTCTCCCAGTTCCTACATGATGCGCATACAAACTACTTCTCACAACCTATATACATATAAACATATCATACAAGCTGGCACAACGCAGGGCTGCTAGGCGCACTCAGTCGGAGATGGTAAGGATTTCCCTTGGCTTGCCGAGGGTGAGGCCCAGTGATGCTCGGGACTCAACCTCCTCCTCACTAATAGGCTCCAGGCGTGAAGTGTTGCGCTGAGATGCTGGAGCGGGCGCGAGAGGTGGTGCAACCCGGACTGGAGTGGGCGCAATAGGTGGTGCAACACGGACTGGAGTGGGCACAATAGGTGGTGCAACGCGGACTGGAGTGGGCACAATAGGTGGTGCAACGCGGACTGGAGTGGGCGCGATGACTTGGTCGAACTCCTCAGTGGTAGGCAGGCGACGAGCGGTGGCGAGGATGGTAGGTGAATACGATGCTGAGGACGAGACGAAAGTCAGCGGTGGTGCTGTGTGGAGGAGCTCCCTCCTGTTGGCGGCACAGCCATGGACTGAGTCCATACGAGCAGCCACAAGGTCATCCACAAGGTTATCGAAAGCTGCCTCAAGTGCCTGGAGGTATTCAACAAGCATCTCAATAGCCTCATCTCGCTCTCCCCTGGGGCAAGCGAATGCATAGTGACAAGTGTATGGCACGTGGCATGGGAGGTAGCGGTAGCGACGAGTCTTCATCGAAGGAAGGACATCCCGGAGATGAGCTATCGCCTCACGGGCAGCCATCTGCATGGCATGCCTCTCCGTAGGCATGGCCCTGCCAACAAATCGGAATTGGCGTGACTCTGAACGCCCTCCCTTGAACTGCACCGCGGCCTAGTGCATAGACAAACTGTCGCTGATCTTGTGTTGGTAGAGTGTGAACATTGGGCGAACTGATGGCCCAATCGCGATCTTGACGATGTAGGTGAGGAGCTTGATAAACCCCTCAGGTACATTGGCGAACACCTGTGACTCACGATCATGCTAGCCATCTACAAAAGTAGAAAAATTCGAATAGTCGATCATAAATTTATGATGACTAATGTAAAATTGCTACATTTTGCAAAAATGCTAAAATCGCACTAAGATGCTAATAACCGATTAGCGATCGCACCTAGTGGCTTCCCTACCAGTCACTGGCTCTGGTACCAAGTTTGTCACGACCGGTTTTTCAATAAAATACTTATTGAGAAACCGATCCTTTTATTTCCAATATAGGAGAGTCCCCCTTACTGGTAGACAAATTCTTGATATCGAAATCTAGCAGTACTAAAATATATTACAGGGTTGAGCTGAGGTTGCTCAACAATTTATTACAAGCATGCCAATAATATACATAAAGGCGGATATGACACAAGGGTGTGGTGGTATACTACTGACTCGTATATAAAAGTGGTGGTGGATATGTCACAGTGAAGTGGGTGACATTGACTCCTACTCTTGCAGCTCATCAAGCGTCGAAGTGAGGCTCGATGGTTTATTCGGGTATGGGAAGCGGATATGGTACAAGTGATAAATTCCAGGATCCCACGGGACTGACTGGGACTCCTCTAGGCGTCGGACTCTCTATCGAACTCTTCATCCATAAGATCGCCTTCGTCAACATCTGGCCAAATCAACAAGCCAGGTGAGTACTTTGAATGTACTCGCAAGACAGTTTGGACATAAGATATAACAAATGTAAGCATGATGCATCATGGGCAATTGGCAATGCACACTCAAATGATAAACTTGCACGACATGTTAAATAAAAGGAAGTCAGGCGGTAATCCTCCCGAAATCCCAACAAAAATAGCTGAAAACCGATCGAGTGTCTGAAGTGACGCCTCGAATGGTGAACAAATAAATTAACATGCCACAGTCGGGCGTCTAAGCGACACCACGTAAAGGGTTTATATTGGAAAATAAATGACAGTGTGTGCCACAGTCGGACATCAAAGCGACATCACATAAAGGGCTTATATCGAAAGTAAAAAACAAGAGTGCCACAGTCGGACGTCTGAGCGACATCACATACAGGGCTTATATTTAAAGTAAATAACAAGAGTGCCACAGTCGGACGTCTCAGTGACATCACATAAAGGGCTTATATTGAAAATAAATAACAAGAGTGCCACAGTAGGACGTCTGAGCGACATCACATAAAGGGCTCATATCAAAAGTAAACAGCATAAATGCCACTGTCGGACGTCTGAGCGACATCACATAAAGGGCTTATATTGCATTGTCGTATTCAAGCAGTATAGACCATTACAAGGAAAGATACTCAGCACATAATAATAAGCGGGTTAGTCCATCCACGGGATTAATCATGTAGCCGAGTCTACCACTCATGTCTGTTCACCGGAGATTTGTCAAGGAGACTGACACTGAGACTGACAGGACAAGTTGAACATAGATATTGACCATAGATATGGTTACTTGAATGAGTTTGACTCTGCAGAGTTTGTACTATTAAACCACAGCCAACGGATTTCAGTAGTCGCAAGGGACTAGTTCCGTTTACGATATTTTAGAAGAAACACATCTAACCAGTACACACCCAATTCCACATTCCGCCTGTGAATCACCCTAGGCAACATTCAAGAAAAACTCTAAGACGGGAGGTGACAACCTCGAATAGCATGGGATCAAATTTATCTCGCGCACTCTAAGGGGTGCCCTCTCGTCCCAACCGAAACACCCATGCTCCCCGACCGGATGACGGGCTTTAATTCGTGGTCATGGAACCCTCATCCCGCCGCTCTGTTTGGTGTGTACCGGAAAGAGGTTTGCAACTTACTAAACCATATTCCATGAAGAAAACATGTGGTAGTACAAGAAAAGGAACGGATGGTAACGTGACTTGATTCACGTTGACACTGGAGTTAAATAGTTTGGCATAAGACTGGCATGCTACAACAATACAATCTTACCACCCATCATGTCACCACATGATCAAGTAAACTCACATCGAATCACACATCGAGTTTCGAAGCTCATTCGCAACGGCTTTGCATGCAACATAACATTCACGAGTGTTCATGTAATTATGCCATGAAGTAACTACTTAAGCAAACACGCAAAACACTCATCATATCAAAGGTTCAAACATGCTTGCCTGGTTCGGAGTAGTCGGAGTCTAGCTCGGTGAAGTTCACGGTTCCGTCACCTCTTCCGGTATCTACTGTACAAAGAAAACGTGTACTAACATGAATACCGTGGGTGCACAAAAAGTGTTCCAAATATTTTTCAAATAAATATGATAAAAATCTAGACAGAAAAATAAAGAGGACAAGAAAATAATCAATCAAAAATCATTTTATGTTTAAGAGTTATTAGAGTTTTAGTCCAGGGACTTGTCTGTAATGAAACAGAAAGTTTCCAGGGGGCTGAACAGAAAAGGACAGGAAAGCGTTTGATTGAAAGCGTATTTGCGAATGCGCTTTCCGTAAAAAAAATGGTTCGAATAGAAAGAGAGGCCGACGAGGGAGTCCCACCCACAGTTTGAAAATTTGAGAGAGAAACAGAGCGCCAAATACCAAGTTATGTGGTCGCCGGCGATGATCCACGGCGAGTTGGGAGGAGCGGAGGTTACCTACGGGCTCAGGGTGCCCTCCCGCGTCTGTGGGTGGTGGAGGTGGTCGTCGACGAGCACCACGTCGACGGTGGCCCTTACTCCGGCGGACGGCGGCTCGGGTGATGTTGGGTCTCGTCGGGGAAGGCTGCAAAGGCCAAATCAAGGCGCGGGTTAGGTGATTGGGTGCCCTAGGAGGCTACGGGCATGATTTGGGAGGAGGGGGTGCCCTCATGGGAGTGGATCGCGCCGGAGCCCGAAGCGGATCGGGGCGGCCGGAGACGGAGGAGAAGGCCTCCTCGGGGTCCTCCTAGGGGTTGATCGCAGCTTTGGCGAGGTGAGGTGAGTGGTGCTGGTCGAAGGCGAGCTCGGGGCGGCTATTTATAGCCGCCCGAGGCGGTTCCGAGAACGGGTAATCTCCGGCGACATGGCAGGCGGTGGCCGGACGGGTGGATTAGGTGGCTGGGCATCAACGCGAGGGTGCACTGGTTACGCTCAAACGCTAACCTTGGCTGTGTTTGGCATGTGCCGCGATTTCGACGGAATGATGCCTCGCGGCCCGTCGGCGGCAGAGAGCACGCCCTGTGCTTGCCAGGCCACGGCGACGGTGCCGCAGCGTGCACAGAGGAGGAGAGGGCCACGCGGAGGCCTGGGGTGGCTCGGGCGGCGCTGGTCTGCGCCGAAAGGCCGGTCGGCCGCTGACGGACGCCACGGGTGGCTCTGCCGCCGCAGAAGCTGCCGGAGTCGGCGAGCCACGCCGCCACCGACGCCACGCCGGCCAAGCGACCTCGCGGCGCCTGGATAAGGAGGGTGCAGTCGCAAGAGGCCAGTATGAAACCGGTGAGATGGACGCCGATCTTCAAGAAAATGACACTGTCGTCTCAATCCAACTTTGAATCTGAATTTTTCAGAAGCTGTGATGAATAAAGGCACGCTGTGTGCTCAATTTAAATGATTTTGGCATGTGGGAAATTTATCTGGTGCTGATCTTTGGTGAGGTGATCTCTCAATACACCTGGGGGCTGCCTGATTTTTGTCAGAATTTTTGGAAAAAGAAAAATTATGAATTTCACCAAATTTGCCAAATCTGGTCCAAACTTGCAGTGAGCAAAACTTGAAAATTTTGAACTGTGGAAGAGTGGGTCTTGATGGATCTTGGTTGGGGGTGCTAAGGACTAGTCAGAGGAGTTGATTTGGAATCAAAACTCGAAGTAAATTTGGTACTTCCCTTGGTAAACCACCTAGGTCCAAAATAATGGCAGAAATAGTTTTGGGGTAAAAATAAATGGAATAAAAATCAGAAATGGGTTGTACATGTTGGAATAGAATATTTGGCTTGACCCAAAGTGGAGGGAGGGGTTTTGGGAGAAATTTTGATATGAGGCATGGTAAAAATGGGTGGTTGCAAAAGAAAGAATAGCCCCAAAACTCATAGGATTTCTTTTTAATAAAAAAATAATTTCCCAAAAGAAAAATTATTGTGATGAGTTAACATCAGAAGGAAATTTTTTTAAACCAAACACCAAGGTTGAGGAAGACACAAAAATAAAATACTCATCATAGGAGAAATTATTTTGAGAAGGAGGGGCTTTTGGAAAGATTTTAAATAGGCTCCTTCAAATCAAAATAAAAGGGTTTTGTTAAAAAACCAAATAAAATTTTTTGGAGTGTCACAGTAGGTGACATAGTCACGTACTTGTTGCCTAGGGCAAAAAGGGCGACTGATATCAAAACATAAACAAATAAAAACAAGCAACACACAATCATGATTCTATCTGAACCATCATATGGGCTCGACTGCGCATAGGGGGTACATGACTCATCCTACCCTAGGGGTTCTCGGACTCAGTAGTCATGCTTTGCTTCGTGTCTCGTGCAGTCTTCTGGATTTTCCTCAGGTGTCGCTACGTCTTTTGTAGTTGTTTGATGAAATGATCCGGGTTGGCCTGAAGAATCTTCAACAACTTCTCGCCCGATGAGATGATGGGGTGAAGGTGGCTTTTCGTAGCTGGCATTGACTTGGTCTTCTCTTGTCCTCTTAATCATGATGATCACTTTTGCCTTTTTAAGGTGTCGGTGGTTCCAGGTGGCCATCCTTTATGCAATGACATTAACAAGGCATAATAGAGGTCCAATCAAATCGGACACATTGTTGACAATATTGTCACCGAGAGCGGAGGATCAAGAGAACGCTTTTCCGCTCACTATAGTGAGGCGGACCAAATGGCTAGGTTCTCATCCACGGTGGTTGCCGATACAACAACGGTAGTGACAGGGTTACCCTATTAGCGATGTATATCATGATCTTGCATATCCTATGCCCTGATCGTCGTAGGCTAAGGTTGCATCATCTTGGGGCAGTGTCAAGGGTGTCACCATCTCCTGGGTCTTCAGGTCCTCATTCCTCGAGGATGTATCTTCTGTTGGTTGTGATGTCGCCAATCTTGTGTTCAGGAGATGTGGGTGAATGTCTGGCAAGGCAACTTCTTTCTAGATTATCCACGAGGATTACAAGGAATCTAGTGGTCAGGGCCATAAGGGCTCTAGCGACCAAAGGTTTTGAAGGGGAAGAGATCAATAAGGAAAGTATACCTTAGTTTTCGAAAAACTGAGAAGGGAATAGAAGTATAGATAGTTTTTGAAAACTAGTAGTAGTTTTGGAAATAGTTTTACCCTAACTAACGACCATGCTAACTAAGGCTTCCTACAGTCAGGATGGCTCTGATACCAGCTCTGTGGGGACCCCGACTCATAAGTCGAGGTCACCAAATGCACGTGTATAGTGATCCCAGAGATGAATGCTCACTGAACACACAAAAGCTGAATAACAAGAGTCTTGCATCCATACATACCGTTTTGCACAAGTAGGACCATTATGGGCAAGTCTTGAGTGTATCATCGCAGTGGAAATCTTCAATAGCAACTTGGACCCATGCCATCTGCCTTAACCCTACAGGCATTCTGACTGGGAAGCGTCCTAGCTCGCATGTTCGTCACCAAGGTACTCTTCAAAATATCCTGTTCTTTCATGCCTAGCCAATAAAATAACCAGTGGCAAGCCAATGAGTACTTTGAATGTACTCGCAAGCAAACCATGTTTTGGTCCAAGATGTAACAATGCATGATATAGGTAAATTTTTCCAGAAAGCTAGTTTTGAGTGCAATGACATGTTCAACAACTTGTAATACATGCATCAGGAGAATTCAAGTAACCATGAGGACAGGTTACAGATATCAACATAAATAGAGTGGGCATCAATCCAACTCAATCATGTCAAGTCCCTTGACTTGACCCAAGTAGATCTTCCCACTTATCCAAACACGCACACTGGTTTGCAAACATGTGGACGTAGCCCAAGAGCGGTTACCCAACTGTCCTTGATCGTGGACACGACTATTCGAATAGTTTTACACTCTGCAGAGGTCACACACTTTACCCACTAGATCTGGGGAACTTCTGTGTCATCCACGACCCACGATACCTCAAGTACCCGGGGTAAGCACCCGATCACTATCTTTCCCTAGACGACACTAACAAGGAGTCCACTCGTTGTTCCGTATCCTCACGATGTACATCTTACGAGACTCACTCGAGATTGTAACATCTGAGAGGGGACGCAATGGTGTATCCGGTGCCCTGTAAAAACAGTCATGGCCGCCCTACCTGGCACGACCCCGTCCCGAAAGAGAGCACCAACTCTCCCCTGTCACTAGTAATGCAGGCTCCAAGCTAGTATCGGCCTAGGTAATCAATAATGACCTTTCCCATACAAGGGTAGAGTGGTTGCGCATGTAAGGCTGGAATAACGGTCGCAACTTAAACCAATCCGTTTTGAAAACAACACACACTTGCCTCGGTACACCACTTCGTCATCAAGTGGCTACCTAACTCATCATCTCCCCCGGGCATATGTGGCACCCGATGGGGTTTCCAAAAGTCTTTTCGAAAATACTTTGTCTCCATCACCATGCATATTCCGTCCCTTTTGCGTAGCACTACTTTAGCATTCTATCTACCCCAACGGCATAACCCTCATAAGAAGGTAGGGTCATGCACAATGCAAGTATCAACGAGGAAGTACGGTGGCAAACCATCAAAGTGGTTACCACCTCATCATGATTCCGTTACAACACCAATATGGTGCTATATGACATGCATAAAAAGGGTTTCATAGACATGGTCAAAGGGCTGCTTGCCTTGGTCTTCATAGTCTTCAAGTCCTTCTCCTTCTTCTTATCCAACTACTTAAATCCAAATCTGGGATCTATTCGTCGCAAGAAAATAACGAGAAAATAAGGCAATAGTAAAACAGAAAAACCAAAGTGCTCAGAAAAATGTCAACTTATTTTTGATAAATACTAGGGGGAAATCTAAGAAGAGGAAAATTACTAGTTATGGATTTGGAGTTGTAGAATAGGAGAAATGGATTTTTAGAGGGGAATATAAATGCTCAAATTTGAATTTAAATTTGAACATTATAGAAAAGTTTGATGGATATTTATGAAAGTTACACCATTAAATAGGTGGGATTTTTAGAAGAGTTTAGGAGTAGGAATCATTTAATTTGGGTAAATATTTAAATCTGTGGATTTTTTATAAACCAGGAAGAAAAAAGAAAAAGAAAAGTGGCACTGTGCCACTGGGCCAGAAAGGCCACAGTGCAGCAGGCCCAGAGGCGATTCGTCCCAGGCGAGCCGAGCGGGGCGCGCGCCAGGTTTTTAAACCTGATGGGCGGGGCCCAACTGCCAGTGGGAGAGAGAGGGGGCGAGAGAGAGGTGAGGATGACAGACGGGGCCCGCCTGTCATCTCTGACCTCGCGACCAGAGGGTCGGCGTGCTCACCGGCGACGTTTCCGGGCACTGCGGGGTGAGTTGATGGCACCATTGGACTCCTCGTCGTGTCGCCGATCGGGTGGTGCCGGAGTTGGCCGGAGGGGAGCAGTGGTTCGCCGGCGACGAGGTTCACGGCAGAGGAGCGCCGGGCGTTGATGGCTCCGGCCGTTTCCGACTGCAAAACGAGCGGGAAAGAGGGGGAATCAATCTGTGAGCTATGGGCGTTCCAGAGAAGCAATAAAGATGGCCGGGGGTGGCCTGTACCGTGGGACCGATGGCGACCTGAAGCGGCGGAGCTCGAGCTCGATATCGAGCTTGGGCGGCTCTGGGATGAACGGGAGGCCCAGTGGGGCTATTTTGAGTGGGAGGGAACAAGTGGTGGCGAGAGGAGGGCTCGGGGATGCCTTATATAGGCGAGCGGCGGTCCACCGTGGGCTCGTGCGCCTGTGAGCTCGTACTCGTCGCTACGGGCCTCGGGAGGGTGCTGCGCCGAGTCTAGGGCGTTCGTCGGGGTCGACTACACCCACGGGGGAGAAGAGAGGGAGCGGAGAACGCGGCAGAGCGGGTCCCCATCGTGGGAAATGACTGGCGCGCTCGGGTGGCGCTCTGTCCACATGCGAGGAGAGCCGGAGAGGGAGAGAGAGGAGGGGGCCGGTAGCGTGTCATGTCCCGGACATCGAGGCACCTCGACTGGCGCAAGGGCCAGGCCCGAGGTGGCCAGACGCTATGGATTGGGGATGGCTACAGTCTTGGTGTGCAATCAGAAGGCCTTCTGAGCACGCCAATTGCATGCCAGGGCATGCCCTTGGCTTGTTGGGCGCGACCACTTGTGTCTAGGTTGTTTAGGGAGGAGTAAACAAAGGGGAGAGGGCCTTGGATGCCCCGGACAGCCAAGATGGGAGAGGAGAGAGGTTGAGGGAGAGAGGGAAATGGGCTGTCCAGAGAGAGAAAGTGGGGTTTTACCCCTCCAATGATTGAGCTATGGATTTTCCATTGCTACTGGAGGTGCAAGGGGACTAGGAGGGGCTGTGGTAAAAAGTGAGGCCATGGAGAAGAGTGGAAGTGGTCAAAACAGGGGTTTTAGTAAAATGGCAGAAAGTGTTTGTGCTGGTTTGGGCAAGAAGATGAACTCCTATTGTCATGAGGCTTGACAGGGTCAAATGGCATGAGATAATAATATGTTCCACCAAGGTGGAGTCCATTTGGGCAAAGTTGCCAATGCAACTTTTGTAAACCCTAGAAATTAGCAGAAATGAACTTGTGTAGATCTAGTTGAGCAAATCACTTCCCCTTGATGAACCACTTGGTGTAGTGGCCTCATTTGGTCATGTGAACATGCTCACAATAGTTGGGGTCAAGGAGAGAAAGTTGGTAGTACAAAGTTATTCAAATTTGATTCTGGTCAGAGAGGGTTTTGGGGCATTTTGCTGAACCAAAATGACCTTTATTGACATGAGGCTTTTCAAGGTGATCACAATATGCATTTGTGACTTGCTGGATTTTCCTTGGATTTTTATGAAAATATTTCCTGTAGAAATATTTCAAATCCTTGAAATGGGCAGAGATGGTTGGGAGGTTTTGTCCAATATTTTGAACATGACCATGTGTTGAAACTCTTATATATGGGAAATATATGCCCACTGAGTTTCCCTGATTTTTGTCAAATATTTTTAAAACAATAAAATAATTTTTTCCTATTAAAGACCATTTCTGGCCTTAAGAAAAATCTTTTAAATAAAATAGGAAAATAACTTTTAAAATTATATTTTTGTGGTTTATGGGAATCCTATATCTAATAGGTTTCAAATATACTCTTTGAAATATTTTTCATACCCCAAATCATATTGCTCTATACACATGGCATGATCATTGGGCAGAAGTTTGGGGCAAGGAGATGGAGTATAGAAGGTGGAGTTGTGTTGACTTTAAAGAGCACTAGAAAAACACAGAGAGAAAACCAACTCCAAATAAAAGCCAAATAATGCAAGAGTTTTTGTCAAACCACATTTTATCATGATTTTTCATCATAAGTGTTGTGCCATGAAAATCAGGGTGTGACAGCTCGTCGATAAGCTCCGCCTTGGGCCACCCCCCGTTGGGTAGGGGTGCCGCTGTTGGCAACGCCAGACGTGGGTCGGCGCGCTGAGCATCCATCATGACCAATTTGGATCGGATGTTGTCGGCCCTCTTCCCAGTGCTCGAGATCGAGTTGGCCTTGCCAAGACGCATCTAAATTGGCACACCGGAGGTGTGCTACCGACGCGGAGGAAGAAGAAATGGCGAAGGAGCGCCACGGACGGCATAACGCCCAGGTACGCCTCGCAGTAGTAGGTGAAGATGGACAGGAGGAGGACAGAGTTGGGATGGAGTTGCAACGCCTGCAGCCCGTAGTGGTCGAGGACTTCATAAAAGAAATCAAAGAAGGGAGGAACCAACCCAACAGCGACGCTGCCCGAGAAGAAGGGGAAGAAGGTGCTCCCCACAGGCTCTGGCTCGTTGGACGAGAGCTGAAGCTCCGTCTTCCCCCACTCATTGCCCTCGCCCACTATCAACAGGCGCGCGGAGGCGAGGCTCTTCTCCGTGACGATGGGCGCCTCGAGGGTCGGCTCATACCAAGTCGGTGTAGAGAAGTCTTGACCTTGCGCGGCGCCATGGGCGGCAGATGCAGAGCAAGGATGGAGCAGATCTGGAGATAGCAGCAGCAAAGAGCGAGAAAGGGGATCTGGAGCGAGGCAAGGAAGAGGCAATGAAGGAAAGAACTGCCCGTGCCAGCCTTTGTCAGGGCAAGCAGTTGCCGAGGTAGCGTTGAGAAGCGGAGACGCCCACGTCCAATCAACCACCACGCGTCGACCGAGGCCACAGGCTTTGGGGGCCCGTGGTGCCCCGAACTTGACCCTAGGCTTCGCCGCGTAGCCAAGCCCGAGTGCACCTTGGGCCTGGGGGCTACTGTCGGCGTTCTGGGAACGGGGGTCCCCAGACTTGCCTGCCTGCGGCCCACAGCGTGGCCAAGCAGCAGGCCGTACGGCCCATCTTCGTCAACAAGGCACCCAAGACCCTCGCGAGGGTCCAAGCCTCGCGAGGCGGACGACGCAAGACCGCCTCTGGAGTGGCCTAGCCAAGCAGGCTCACGAGGAGTGAGATATCAAGGCGAGGCAAACCTCATGAGGCTCTCGTGATGTGAGCCATGATGAACGGTACCAGGCGGGTGCCAGGCGGGCACCAGTGCACTGCGCGTCCCTATTTCCACTTTGGTGCTAAGGAGGCCAGCGCAGGCGAAGATTACCGAGGCATCAGGAAAAAGTTGCCATATTGGTGCAACGAGACCAAGACCAGGAGGATGGCAAGGCGTAGATCATCGTGGAGCCCAAGACGGCGTCACCCCAGAGCTTTTCGCAGGCGAAGACCGCTTTTGTCAGGATAGCTTGTACTAGTTGTCCGCCTTCAAATTTGCCTGCCGTTGTTGGCTCCCTTCCCGCTCGATATTTTGGAAGAGGACCAGGGCCTATATAAGTGGAGCTAGCCACCATAGTAGAGGCAACTCAAGCGAGCCTGAACTGATCCCGCACTTGTTCAGATCGGATCCTCACGCCCCAAGTTCATACGGACAAGAACACCTCAACCTCAGGAGGCTGTTCTTCCCTTGTACCGTGCATCATCAGCCCAAGAGGCAATCCACCACCACCACACTGGAGTAGGGTATTATACCACAACAGTGGCCCGAACCATTATAAACCTCGTGTCTTTCTGTGTTGCGAGTTCGTCTAGTTCGTCCGCGAGATCTTAGCGAGCTAGAGCGTAGATCGGTAGGAGGGAGAGACTTCACGCGCACCCTAGTGTTCGAACCTTACGGGTTTGCCGGAACCCCACATCCGACAGCTTCCCCTTTAATTCCCCCGACCATTATAACTTTAGTCTCTTCAACCTTTCGATCGCGCCCCACAACACAACAAGCACACCCACGACGACACATAGAGAGGGGATGTCCAGCGGCGCTCCAATGGAGTTCGGCGAGCATAGAGTGGAGACCGACGCGAGGGAGACGGATCTCTCGGTGGTGTACACCATCAACCCGGCCATGGTGGACGACTACATAAACAACGTTGAGCAGTTGCTTGCTCGAGACAAGTACAAGGTGGTCGGCGTCGACCTCTAGTACACTGTCGGTCGTCGCGGCATAGATTAGAAGGTTGTCGTCGCCCAGTTGTGCGTGCGCCATCATGACCTCATCTACCACTACTGCATGGCCACAGAGCCTTGCGACCGTTTCAACAGGTTTGTCAACAGCACCGACTACATGTTCGCCACGGTGGAAACCAAAGAAGATGTAAAAGCGCTCAGTGTTACGGGCTTGGCCTGCAAGAACCTTATTGAAATATGTGACCACAACAGGGTCTGGGGCAGCATGAAGCAGGACTCCCTGGTCGAATTCGCCTCGGCCATCATCGACCCCTACTATGAAAACATGAAGGAGGATGCCCCGAGAACAAGTCTTGTATCCTGGCACAAGGCCTGGATGCGGCAGCTGGATGAACCTCACCTCAGGTTTGTGGCCAAGAGCGTGTACACATGCTACGAGATGCACGGGCGGATCGTTGACATGAGGAAGTGCCTCGTTACCCATATCGACGAGCCCGGATCGAGCCACAAGCAGAGCAAGCATCACAAGAAGTAGATGATGATTAGATGATCGTTTATGCTAGTTAATCATGCATGTAATATATAGTTTACTTTATTGGTGTGTGGAAATGGCATGTGTGTCGTAGCCACCTATGTAATTATGCATGTAATAGTTTACTTTGGTGTGTGCAAATGCCATGGTTGTAGTAGCCACCGATGTAAGTGGATGTTTAATTTGGTTATGCAAGCATGTCCTTATACGTGTGTGTGTGTATATATATATGTTGTTCTGTATGAAATCCCATCACACAACACGCGCGTCTTATTAGCAGCAACCGTTTGTGTTATTATCGATCTTCACATACATTTCTGATTACAGACATGTTTGCCGCATATCAAACACATCTTGTTAAGTTGAACTGTTTCTGTTCTCATGTCTCAATGCAAAAAGTTCATCCGAGTGAACCGCATGCCGTATATCGCACACACCTTGATCTGGCTGACCGTTTCTTTTGTGTTGCCTAATCACAAAAAAGTTCATCCGAGTGAACCGTATGCTGTGAATCGCACACGCCTTCAACTGGCTGCCCGTTTCTTTTGTTCCTCCTCATCCCAAACAGTTAATTGAACTGAACTGTATGACCTCCATCGCACACGCAACTAAAACCTGAACCGTGTTTGATGCCTCCATGATCGCAAACGTTTTATACATTTCTGACGGTTTTCATACAGCACCGTTTGCGATTATTGCATCGCACACAGTTTCTCGAAGGGTCTCTGATCGTAGTGTCGTGTTAGCAGAATCCTGCAGTAGTGTTCTAAGATGAATGTGCGGTTGCCCAAGACTGTGAAGGAGCTATACACACTGGTGGATAAGTGTGCTCGGATGGAGGAAGGAAGGAAGTTGCCCAGAGAGGAGGATTGCATCAATGTTTACTCAGAGGATGAAGATGAATCAACCAGTCAGAGAAAGGGCAACAAGCGCAGTAAGAAGCCAATAGATAAGGCAATGATGACTGTAGAAGGTTCGGGCACACCTAGTACCGACAAGAAGGCCAAGGCTGAGGCCCCGGCAAGGAAGTTGCTGCTTGCACAGCCTGCCGGGAAGCCGCTGCCGCCGAGAATGCTAGGAAAGGCGATGGCCCGTACTGCAAGATTCACCAGACCAAGGGCCATGACCTTCAGGAGTATTACTAGGTTGAGTAGCTTGTCAAGAAACAGAGGGCGGAATATGATAACCGTGACAAGGAAAAAGGTCAGAATGCCGCCGATGGAAAGGGCCGAGGCGGTGAAGCAAATCGCCCTGGCAAACCCTTTTGGAACAAAGGAAAACCCGCCAGGGGTCAAGCGAAGGAAGTCTGTGATGATGCGAGTGATGAAGGGAATGAAGAGGAAACCAGTGAGTAGGAATTTTAGAAGGCCACTGACGCCCTATGCATTGATGGGGGTGCATCTTTGCACGCCTCCCACCGCCAGCTCAAGCGATGGGCACGAGAGATCAATGTTGTGGAGCCAGCGTCAGAGGCCCGTAAACCACTCAAATGGTCCCGCACGCCAATCATCTTTGATGAGGAGGATCACCCTAGCCGCGCCATCGCGGTAGGATGCTTGCCATTGTTGGTCTCCCCGACAATTCGCAACCTCAAGGTCACAAAGATGTTAGAGGATGGCGGGGCCGGGTTGAATCTTATTTCCCCAGCAGTTATCGGCAAGCTTCAGATAGGGGAAGAAGAGCTAGAGGTTACCGACACGTTTCAAGGAGTTAACCCCGGCAGTAGCCATCCTAAAGGGAAGATTACGTTGTCGGTAACGTTTGGGGGAGAACTGAACTACCGGACAGAGAAGGTTGTGTTTGGTGTGGTTGATCCCCCCCTGCTGTACAATGGGATTCTTGGACGCCCGGCCCTGGCCAAGTTCATGGCAGCATCCCACTATGCTTATAACACTCTGAAGATGCCTGGGCCACTGGGAGTCATCGCTATCCCATCAGATGAGAAGGATGCAATTATCTGCGTGGACAAGATGTACCGGGATGCAGTTGCAGTAGAGGCTACGACAGCAACAGCTCCCGCCAAGGAAAGAAAAGGAAAGAAGAGGGATTGTAGGACCTTTGGCAACTAGTCCGGGAAGCGTGCCCCCTCCGAGTGCATGGCACCATTTGACGACGTGCCGGAGTGTTCCAACAGCAAGAAATCCAAGGTTGATGTACCCCAAGTGAAGAAGGTCCCGACAGGGCTGGCTGGCGTTGACGGTACTTTCACCATTAGCGCCACCCTTGATGACAAATAGGAAAGCACACTCATTGCCTTCCTGTGGGCGAATATCGATGTGTTTGCCTAGCAACCATCTGATATCCCTGGTGTTCCCAGGGAGGTAATCGAGCACCACCTTGCTGTCTGCCCACACGCCCGACCTGTCAATAAAAAAGTCCGGAAGCAGGCCTTGGAAAGGCAGCGGTTCATTGCCGAGGAAATCAAGAAACTGGAGGCAGCTGGTTTGGTCAAAGTAGTACTGCATCCTACATGGTTAGCAAATCCAGCAGTAGTCCGGAAGGCTAATGGGAAATGGAGGCTTTGCATTGATTTCACAGATCTCACAAAGGCTTGCCCGAAGGACCCATTTCCCTTGTGGCGTATCGACCAGATCGTGGATTCCACCTCAGGGTGTGATTTGCTCTCTTTTCTGGATGTGTATTCCGGATATCACTAGATCTTCATGTCTAAAGAAGATGAAGAGAAGACATCGTTCATCACTCCATGTGGTACGTACTGCTTTGTCCGCATGCCATTCGGACTAAAGAGTGCCGGGTCCACTTTTGCAAGGGCAGTTCAGATTGGTCTTGAGCCATAGTTACACAGAAACATAGAAGCTTATATGGATGATATCATGGTCAAAATGAAGGATAAGACCACTCTTATCCAGGATTTGGAGGAGACATTTGCTTATCTGTGCAAGATCAATTTGAAGCTTAATCCGGAGAAGTGTGTGTTTGGTGTCCCCTCTGGCAAGTTGCTTGGTTTCTTCGTGTCCCATCGGGGGATCAAAGCTAACCCTCACAAGATCTAAGCTATCGAGCAGATCCAAGCGCCAAGGACAGTTAAGGATGTGAGGCGCTTGACGGGATGCGTTGCTGCGCTGAGTAGGTTTATTCCCAAGTCTGCCGAGCGTGCCCTACCGTTCTTTAAAATTTTGAAGAAGGCAGGGCCTATGAAGTGGACCCTGGAAGCAGATGCAACTCGGCAGGAGTTAAAGGCCTACCTATCATCTGTGCCTACCTTGGTTGCACCCAAACCCCAAGAGTCGTTGTTGCTATACTTGGCGGCAACCAACCAAGTGGTCAGTGCAGCCTTGGTAGCACACCGAGAAGTGGATGAGGCAGAAAGTGGGCAGATAACGGCAGAGTCAGAAAAGGATCAGAACAGCAACGAGCACGGCAATGAGAGCAACCCCATGGACGCGGCAAGGAAGAAAGTGGTGCAACGCCTAGTGTACTTCGTCAGCTCCTTGTTACAAGGGGCTAGATCGAGGTACTCTGGTGTGCAAAAGTTGATCTTTGGTCTCATTATGGCCTCAAGGAAACTGCGCCACTACTTCCAAGCCCATGAGATCACGGTTGTTACTCCTTTTCCGTTGCAGAGGATGCTCCAAAACCCTGAGGCTACCGGCAGAATAGTGGAGTGGGCTTTGGAGTTATCCAGCTTCGGTTTGAAGTTTGAGAGAACATCAACTATTCAGAGCAGGGCGCTGGCAAAGTTTATTGCAGAATGGACGCCAACCCCTGATGAGGAAGTGACAGAGACAGCTATCCCCGGCAAGGAATCGCCCCAAGAATGGATTATGTATTTTGATGGTGCCTTTTCCCTACAAGGTGCAGGGGCTTGCATGCTTCTTGTGTCCCCCTCCGGGGAGCACTTGAAGTACGTTGTCCAAATGCACTTTGCCCGGGAAGAAGCCACCAACAATACACCTGAGTTTGAAGGGCTCCTTGCCGAGCTCAGAATTGCAGCAGAATTGGGAATCAAGAAGCTGATCATATGAGGAGATTCACAGCTTGTGGTGAGACAAGTCAACAAGGATTATCAAAGCCCATTGATGGAAGCATACGTCGAGGAAGTGAGGAGATTGGAGGAGCACTTTGACGGGTTGCAAACAGAGCACGTACCCTGTGCGCAAAACAACATAGCTGATCACCTGTCAAGGTGTGCTGCGCAGAAGCTTTCTGTGGACCCAGGAACTTTTGTTCTCCGTCTCTCTCAACCCTCCATATCACTAGCCACAATGGCTCGGAAAAGGAGAAAGTTGGACTACGGTAAGCCTCTCCAGTCGAGCCGTCCGCTCCTGGCAGAGACCCTGCCGGAAACAACTCCTCACAGCCTGCCGGACCACCCCCTCCAGCCGGGCCCATGGACCCCGCGGACGAGGTCGGTGCTCCCGTAGCAGAGGAGGTGCTGCTAGTCCTTATTGCCAAGCCCTAGGCTACAACTTGGGCAAGGCACATCGTCCGCTTCCTCTAAACCAGAGAACTTCCTCGCGACCAAGATAAAGCTGAGAAAGTAGCCCAGAGGGCTAGTATGTATCAGTTTGTCGATGACACTCTATACAGAAGGAGGCCCAACGGTGTGAAATTGAAGTGTGTCTGCCGGGAGGATGGAAAGGAACTGCTGGCTGAGATTCACAGAGGAATGTGCAGCTCACATATTGGATCAATGGCATTAGTTGAGAAAGCATTCGGGCAAGGATTCTATTGGCCCATAGCCTTCCAAGATCCGTTCGAGCTCATCATGACATGTGAAGCCTGCCAGTTCCATTCCAAGAGAACACACCTGCCTGCCCAAGCCCGGCAAACAACCCCTTTATCATGGCCATTTTCGGTCTGGGGGCTCGATATCTTCGGCCCCTTCCCCGGAGCAATCGGGGGCTTTGAATTCTTCTTCGTTGCCATCGACAAGTTTACAAAGTGGCCGAAAGTGACTGCCATGATAAAGGGACTGCCCTGTCAGCTATCAAGTTCTTTAAAGAATTGGTGTGTCGTTTTGGAGATCCGGCAAGGATCATCACCGACAACGGGACCCAATTCACGAGCCACGCCTTCATGCAATATGTTCATACCCTCGGATGCAACATCTCATTCACCTCTGTGGCACACCCCCGGAGCAATGGACAAGCTGAGTGGGCGAATGCTGAAGTGCTACGTGGACTCAAGACAAGAAATTTTGATACGCTACAGAAGCACAACAGGCGGTGGATCGAAGAGCTGCCGGTAGTTCTCTGGTCCCTCAAACCGACAGCTAACCGAGCTACCGGGCAGACTCCCTTCTCCCTGCGGGGCAGAAGCAGTTATCCCCACGGAACTCATTTACGGGTCCCCTCGAGTGCTTGCCTACGATGAAGTAGCGCAAGATCAGCACCGGCGTGCCGACGCTGTGCTACTCGAGGAGAACCGTCTCCGGGCTGCTATGTGTGATGCATGCTACCAGCAAGCCCTGCGCCCCTATCACAGCCACAAGGTTCATGCCTGGTATTTTGAGGAAGGTGACCTTGTCCTTGAGCGTGTTCAGTCCGCCAAGGGTACAAACAAGCTATCACCGAAGTGGGAAGGCCCTTACCGGGTGGTACGAGTCACCAGAACCGGCTCAGACCGACTACAGACCGGAGATGGCACTCAGTTGCAAAACTCATGGAATATTGAGCATCTCCGCAAGTACTACCCATAAGGCGCGAGGCTGTCGGGCACTGCCCGGCAACCACCCTTTTGTACAGGCCTTGCCCCAGCTGCATGTAACCCCTTGTACAAAGCCGGGGCGATGACCCCGTGCAAGATAAAATAAAGAAGCACTGTAGGGGCCCCCAACTAAGATTGCATGCATGTATGAGCACACCAAGATCACTGCATAAGCATTTGATGAGCATTTGCATATGCATATAGATAGGATTGCATCCTGCATTCATTCTCATCTACATGGAGTTGCAGGTTCCTCCCGTGAACTTGGCTTCGACAAGGGACGAGAAGATTGCATGGCATAACTATCCCCAGCAAGCCAAACAGATAAGTTTTACCTCTTGTCCATTATTGTTCTGTAAAGCTATAACTTTGCATGAGAAAACCTCGCCTCTCTTTTAAAACTTAGGTGCTCCCATCCGTGACTTGAACGTTGCTTCAGTCAGGATGGTCGCAGTGGCCTTTAGTAAAAAATGAGCTGGCGGGGGGCTAGCCTCTCTGTCTGTCCCCCGGCAGACGTAGCTCTCCGGCAGACAAAGAGGGTGCTGACAGGATATCATGCCGGGGAGAACTCGTTTTCTTTCATTAAAGAGGCACCCACCTCTGCATGGACAAACACAAGCACGTGATCCCGGCAAGGTTCATCTTTTTCATTCGTATGTTGATACAAGTACAAGTATTATAGAACACAAAGATGGACTCGAGAGATTACAGTATTTGAATTAAAATTTGGCGATTGCCTACAAGTTTAAGATTGAAGAAAGATAAGTGCCATGTTATGCCTTTGCCCATGTCCATCTCCTACAGGAAGAGGTCGAAGGGGCCGGAGGCGGGCACCGCTGGGATTCGGTGCCTCCCAAGATCAGGACGGCGCCGCTCCCCAACAAGGAGGAAGAAACCGGAGGGCAGCTGTGGATGGTGATGCTGCCGGAGGACCAGATGGGAGGCATGGAGTCACGGGCAAACACGACTCATCGGAACGGTCGTCCCCGTTCTTGACGTGTAGTGGGTTGCCGTTGCCATACGCATCACTACCACCCGAAGACCTCGGCACGACCACCACGCCGGGTACCATGCTCTCTAAACCCTTCCACAGAGAGCATGGTCGTCCCCGGGAGCCCTGACGTTGGAAATCACCGCACGTCCTAAAGACGTGTGACAAAGCAAGGAGCCTTCCTGTTCGACGAGAAAACCGCGCCCAGGAGGAGCCAGATTCACCCCTGTTAGTGGCGAATCTCTCCTACGACTCCTCCTCGATGCTGCAAAAGGAAGAAGAATGGGGAGCGGTCGACTACCACGCGCCATGCCCATCTCGAGCCGCGACATGGTGTTGGTCGCGTCCCCTCCCACTGAAGTCAAGGCCACGGGAGACCTGGCGGCAAGCACACCGGGGTTGCCACCCCCGGCGTCGGCACCGCACTGCCCGAACCTTCATCTCAGATCCAAGGGAGGTCCCAAGTAGGAACCCAAGGGCTGGCCCCGGGCTCTTCTCTTCGGCATCGCCAGCGGAAGCAGAGAACAAGGAAGAAGAGGGGGAATGCGAAGCTAGGTGGCTCCGCCCTCCTCTGCCCCTCCTTTTTAAAGGCCGGGCGGGGAAGGGCAGCTACTCCATCAACGGGTGGCCACTGCCCTCCTCCGCCAATTCAAGGCGGGCGGACCCTCTCCAAGATGCTCTCCCGCGCCACGCGCCTCCATTACCTACCCTACGCAATGCATGCAGCATATGTGGCCAAGGATAAGGGCGCATTGTGGGAAGAGTAAATTGGCAGTTTCTACCCCGTGCGTTAAAGTCATTCACGGGCCATCACTGGAGCGGCCCCACCACTATTGTCTTTACACACGCGCGGGGAAACCGGAAACCGGCCCGAAATCAAGGCTAATGAAGCAGCAATGGAAACCTCAAGGGGCCAACCTCTTCAGCAACCCTACATGTGCACTTATTAGGCCCTACCCCGACGACGCTCAGCAGCGCGTTCGGGGCAGGCCTGGGGGCTTCTGTCGGTGCAACAAACCCTGGGCTCGTTGCCCAGGCTGTGCATAGGCACATGAACAATATTAAAGCACCAGCTTAAGTCAGAGATTGAGGGACCAAGAGATTTGAAGAACCAACATGCAGTTCAGAGGAACCAAGACCAAGCCAGAGGAGCAATATATCGGCAAGAGAAGGGCCTCCCTTGTCGAGAAGGCGAGCCCAGCAAGGGACAGGGCCACCGCCAGAAGCAGGCAACAAAGGCACCTCGGCAAGGTCTGTCGGGGCTCGCGGGGGCAGAACCACCCCGCAAACCACTCAAGCACGACCCACGTCGTCAATCAGTGCGGTGCCAAGCCACAAGGTGATTAAGTGCCAGCCATTCTGAAAGATCGAGGATGTCGCCTAGAGGGGGAGGGGTGAATAGGCGCTTTAAAATAATTACGGTTTAGGCTTGAACAAATGCGGAATAAACCTAGCGGTTAATTTGTCAAGCACAAAACCTAAAACAACTAGGCTCACCTATGTGCACCAACAACTTATCCTAAGCAAGATAATCAACTATGTGATAGCAAGATATATGACAAAGAACAATATGGCTGTCACAAAGTAAAGTGCATAAGTAAAGGGCTCGGGTAAGAGATAACCGAGGCATCCGGAGACGACGATGTATCCCGAAGTTCACACCCTTGCGGATGCTAATCTCCGTTTGGAGCGGTGTGGAGGCACAATGCTCTGTGCTTCTGTGTCATCCCTGGATCGGTAATGCTGACACACATAGTACTCGAAGGTTTTATAATAGAGTAGCAATCACACACTTATTACATCGAATGTCTCAAAAGAGAACTTATTACAAAAATATGGCTTAAGGCCATCTAATGCGATAACAAATGGAAGGCTTGGAAGACAAAGTGAGTCCATCAACTCCAACGGCATAACTGAGCTGCACGGCAACGACCTACAATCCTTACTCCTCGTCGAAAAGTCGCAACATAAAATGTTGCAGCCGAGAATGGGTCAAAGACATGGAATATGCTGGCAATGTAACACATAGAGAGTAATGGAAGAATAGTCTATACTACATGCACATATGGCTGGTGGAAAGCTCTATGGTTACAGTTTTGCAAAAAGCCAATTTTTCCCTATGTCAAAGGAACAAATTTTATATTTAACTATCATGGTGGTTGAAACATCATTGAGAAGGTATAACCCCAACTCAATCCCAATTAAAGTGATCAACAACCCAGCAGTATTAATTTAGAGTGACGAGATACATGTGAATACTCAAGTACTAGATACTCAGAATTGTCCATAACCGGGGACACGGCTAACCATGATTAGATTGTACACTCTGCAGAGGTTTGCGCACTTTTCCCCACAAGACTCGATCGCCTCCATTGGTTTCTCGCACTACATGTTGTTTGAGAAATGGATGACCGAGACACAGTCTTTCAGAAACATTAACTCTCTACTCCGGATAGATCGTACCAAACCTATAAAACCCACTACCTGCTGATCTACCTCTTCGAAAGCTTCACGTAACTTACTCAACTATGCTAGAGCCCATAATAGCTTGTGGCTGCACACGGAAGTTTCTAGCATGAATAATCTCAGTTCCCTTTGAGCCAGGAAGATCACACGGGTACCCCGGGATTTCCAAAAAATAAAACAGACAACACTGGGTTCCCCAGGTGCCTCAATCCACCCAGATGTGTATTTAAGTTGCCACCTTAAAGTAAACCATCAATTAATAATCTCACATCTGTCGTGAATATCTCTCAAACCCAAACCACGTCTACGAGCATAGCATGGCAATATAAGCAACACGTAGAAGTAACTCCCAAGGGTTTGATAGTAACAGGGCAATAGGTTCCTACCTCATCATCTACTTCCCAACCCACAAATTAATGACATCCTAATCATGCAATGTTGGAGGGTTGAGCTAATGCATAAAACTGGGTATGAAAAGGTATGATCAAATGTTACTTGCCTTGCTGATGATCCATGAATCCTAGAGACTCGTAGTAACACGCTTCGCACTCCGGGAATTCTATCGCAAGCAAACAATACATACATAAGTAACAAACAAAGATGCACAAACAAAACTTCAACTGAAAGACGTTGACCGGAGAGTTCAACTTAAGAACTCCGGTTTGCGAAAAGAATCAAACCAAACGAAACAACGAAAATCAAACGGCGAGAAAAACATGGTCCGTTTACTAATCTGAACTAGAGTCAAATTTTACAAAGATAAAAGCTGGTTTAAGTTGACTATTCGGAAAGAGGGTTTCGAGATGAAACTCCAGGCGCTTGAATCGCCTGATTTCGATAAACGAGCGAAAAGTTATACTAATTTGAACATCGGATCAGAAATCGCGATCGGAATAACCGCGGAATAAATCCGATAAAAGAAAACGACGAACGGCTAAACGAACGAACGTTCGTTAGCAGAAACTAAACGACGAACATGTTCGTAAAAACGAACGAACGGGTGAACGTTCTCAAAATAAATAAACCGGGAAAATAAACCGATCTAATAATAAAAAAACGGCTAGGGTTTTTCCAAAAAAAACCGGCGACGGGGCTACCTCCGACGATCGTCCGTGGGCGGGCGGCTCGCGGGTCCGCGGGGGCGGTGAGGGGCGGCTAGGGCGGCGGCTCGGCGAAGGGGGGCGACGGCGGAGGCGGCGGCTAAGGGCGGGCGGGCGGCTCGGGCTCGGCTCCTCCGGGTCCGGGCGGTGGTAGTGGTGATGGCTAAGGGAGAGGCGGTATATAAAGAGGGAGGGAGGTGGCTTGGAGGAGGGGGCAAGGCGGGGAGGAGTCCGACTCGGACTCGAGTCCCGCTGGTGGCTACAAGACAGTGGGGGCGGCGCTGCTTGGGCCTGCACCGGGCCGCTTGCCCATCGGCCGAGTTCCTTTTTTTAAAACATTCCGCCGAAAATTGTAAAAAATCTAGAAAAATAAATAAAAATCTAAAAATGCCAAAACAAGTTTTCTTTGCCTAAATAAAATATTTAGAACAAGATGAACTTTTCTTGGCCCCTAAATTGCAATTTTAAATATATGCAAATTTTTCCCTAGGCAATAAAAATTCCAAATAAGTAAAATAAAATCCCAAAAATGATTTTAACATTTTTCCTCCGGTATTTCAATTATTTTTGGAGAAGTCATATTATCTCCTCTCGTTTATTTTTAAACTTGAAATATTTTTCCGGAGAGAAAATAATAAAATCCAAAATCGTCGTCTTCATTATTTGATAAAATTCAATTATGAAAAATCGGAAAATCCCCAACTCTCTCCGAGGGTCCTTGAGTTGCTTAGGATTTCGAGGATAGCAAATGAAAATGCAATAAAATATGGTATGCATGGATGACCTGTGTATAACATGCCAAATTGAAAATTTGGGATGTTACAAACCTACCCCTTAAGATGAATCTCGCCCTCGAGATTCGGGTTGGCTAGAAAATAGGTGCAGATGGTCCTTGCGAATATCATCTTCTCGCTCCCAGGTGGCTTCCTCCTTGGTATGGTGGCTCCACTGAACTTTACAAAACTTGATTACTTTTCTGCGAGTGACTCGGCTGTCGAAATCCAAAATCTTCATTGGCTTCTCCTCATAAGTCAAATTACTATCCAATTGTATCGCCTCCAGGGGCACTGTATCATTTAACGGTACGTCGGCCATCTCAGCGTGGCACTTCTTCAGTTGTGATACGTGAAACACATCGTGAACTCCTGACAGTCCTTCGGGTAACTCCAGCTTGTAGGCAACTTCTCCCATTCGTTCCAAAACACGATATGGTCCTACAAATCTTGGGGCTAACTTTCCCTTTACTCCAAAACGTTTCACTCCCCTCAGGGGTGATACTCGCAGATAGGGTCTGTCTCTGATTTCATAGGTTACTTCCTTGCATTTTGAATCTGCATAACTCTTCTGTCTAGACTGAGCAATCTTTAGTCTGTCTCTGATCAGTTTAACCTTCTCCTCTGAGTCTTTGATCAAATCTGGTCCAAACAACTGACGGTCTCCGACCTCATCCCACAACAAGGGTGTTCTACATCTGCGTCCGTCTGAGCTTGAACGGTGCCATTTTCAACCTGGCACAGTAGTAGCTGTTGTTATATGAGAATTCTGCGTACGGCAAATTGTCATCCCAACTAGATCCATAATCTAGCGTGCAGGCTCTTAACATATCCTCCAGAATCTGGTTAACTCTCTCTGTCTGTCCATCCGTCTGTGGGTGGAACGCGGTACTAAATTCCAACCTGGTACCCAAAGTCTGGTGTAGTTGATGCCAAAACTTTGAAGTAAACTGTGTTCCTCTATCTAATACGATGCTCCTCGGAACTCCATGCAAACTTACGATCCTGGTCATATATATCTTGGCCAACTTGGCACTTGTATAAGTTGTTTTCACTGGGATGAAGTGAGCTACTTTGGTCAAATGATCCACAACTACCCATATTGAATCATATCCTGCTTTGGTTCTAGGTAATCCGGTGATAAAATCCATGCCAAGTTTGTCCCACTTCCATTCGGATATTGGCATAGGCTGCAACAGTCCTGCTGGCTTTTGATGCTCTGCCTTCACTCTCTGACATACATCGCAAACGGCTACATACTCGGCAATATCCTTCTTCATACCAGTCCACCAGAAACGTTCCTTCAAGTCCAAATACATCTTGGTGTTTCCGGGGTGAATCGAGTATGGTGAGTCATGGGCCTCTTGAAGTATTAACTTCCTGATCTCCGAATTTTTGGGCACATAAATCCGATCCTCAAACCACAAGGTATCGTGCTCGTCCTCGCGAAAACCTTTGGCTTTTCCTTTGCCCATCTTTTCCTTTATCTCAGCAATCTCCTTATCCTCCTTTTGAGCGTCTCAAATCTTGTCTAACAAGGTCGACTGAACCTCCATTGTTGCAAGAAAACCTCTTGGAACAATCTCCAACTGAAGTTCCATAATATCCTCCGCTAACTCCTTTGGCAGTCCTCTACTTTCAAGGATATTGGCATAACTCTTTCGACTCAAAGCGTCTGCTACAACGTTGGCCTTTCCTGGATGATAGTGTAGCTTCATGTCGTAATCCTTTATAAGTTCCAGCCATCTCCTCTGTCTGAGGTTCAACTCCTTCTGTGTGAAAATGTACTTTAAACTCTTATGATCCGTGTACACATCACAACGGTTTCCCATGAGATAATGTCTCCAGGTCTTCAACGCATGTACTACAGCTGCTAACTCCAAATCATGCGTGGCATATTTCAACTCATGAGGCTTCAGTTGTTGTGAGGCATACGAAACAACTTCTCCGTCCTGCATAAGAACACATCCAAGTCCCAAGCGAGAGGCATCACAATACACTTGAAACTCCTTATGTATATCTGGCAATGTCAAGACTGGGCTGTAGTCAACCGCTTCTTCAACTCTTGGAAGCTTGTCTCACAATCCTCTGTCCATTTGAACTTGGTATCCTTCTTTAGCAATTCTGTCATTGGTTTAGCAATCTTGGAAAAAATTCAATGAACCTCCGATAATATCCTGCCACCCAAGGAAGCTGCGAATCTCCGATGAAGTGGGTGCCAGCCATTCGATGGATCGGCCGAGTTTTACTTGGGATCTACTGCTATACCTTCTCCTCGATATAACATGCCCAAGAAATCCAACTTCCTTCAACCAAAACTCGCACTTGCTGAATTTGGCATATAACTGGTGTTCCCTGAGTTTCTCAAGAACCAAACGTAAGTGTTCTGCGTGCTCCTCTTCGTTCTTCGAGTAAACCATAATATCATCGATGAACACCACAACAAACTTGTCCAAATACTCCATGAACACTTTGTTCATCATACTCATAAAATAGGCAGGGGCGTTAGTCAGTCCAAATGACATGACCGTATACTCATATAATCCATATCGTGTGGTGAATGTTGTCTTGGGTATATCCTTCTCTCGGATCTTCAACTGATGGTATCCTGATCGTAGATCAATCTTAGAAAACACCTTAGCTCCTTGCAACTGATCAAATAGATCATTTATCATCGGTAAGGGGTACTTGTTCTTTATTGTTACTTCATTCAGAGCTCGGTAATCAACAACCATCCTTAGGGATTTATCCTTCTTCTCCACCAAAAATCCGGAGCTCCCCAAGGTGATGAACTTCTACTGAATGTAACCTTTCTCCAATAGCTCCTTGATCCGCTTCTTAATTTCCTCCGGATCATTTGCGGGCATCCGATAGGGTCTCTTTGATATTGGCCCTGCACGGCATTAGTTCTATCGTAAACTCGATGTCTCGATCCGGTGGCATGCCCGGTAACTCTTCCGGAAAAACATCCGGATAATCCTTCACTCTGTGTACTTCCTCTTGTACAACTCCTGTGAGGGTATTCACTTGGCTCCTCCTAGGCACATGCCTAGATACATACTTAATCCTTTTTCCCTCTGGGTGGTAAGATAAATTGACTTGCTAGCGGTCAATACTTCCTCCAAACTTCGACATCCAATCCATACCTAATATCACATCCAATCCTTGCGACTCCAAGATAATTAGGTCAGACGGAAAAACATGCGTGCCAATGATTAGGGTATCTGGGTGCACCACTTGATAGCCATGTACTCTGCTCGGTGCGAGCTCACTAAAGAGAGGGTCCTAAGGGTCAGGTTGGTAACTTAAACTTATCCACAAATCCCTTGATATGTATGAATGCGATGCACCAAAGATCGAAAAGAACAATAGCGGTAAATGACCGAACCAAAACTTACCTATTACCGCGTCCATTGTTCTTCAACTTCCTCCACGTTGACGTGGTTCACTTGTCCTTTGTTGAATGGATTGGGCTTCTTCCCAGCACTCCCATTTCCGTTTCCATTCTTTCCTTCAGGGCAGTCGTTGGCATAGTGCCCTGTCTTCCCGCACTTAAAGCAAATAACTTGGCTCAAGTCTCTCTTGGCGGGTGTAGCTGGGTTTGAGCGATTCGATTATTGTTGGCTGCATTTCCATTCCCATTCTTCGCACCATTATGCGATCCTCCTCCAAAGATGGTTATGTCCTCCATGGTTATGAACTAGTCCTCCCGAGTTCGGGGTTAAGCGAGGTTTACGGTGAGCTCTGAGTTATACTTTCCTTGTCCATACTTCCTCTTACGACTCTCAATTTGCTGCTGCTTTCCTTCAATCATTAGGGCCTTATCTACCAACTCCCGGTAGTTGTTGAAAGTTGCCACCATCAGCTGCATACTCATCTCATCATTCAGCCCTTCCATAAACTTCTCTTGCTTCATGCATCCGTGGCGCATCATCGTGGGCATAAGCGTGATAACTTGCTAAACTCATCCACGTACTGAGCCACGGTACGGTTCCCCTGGCGTAAGTTGTGGAACTCACGCTTCTTTATCTGCATGGCTCTAGTTGAAACATGGGGCGTGCGAAAGGCTTGTTGGAACTGGTCCCAAGTGACATTGGCTATAGGAAAAGTAGCTGTGTAATTCTCCCACCATGCGGCTGCTGGTCCATCCAATTGATGTGCGGCAAAGCGCACTCTTTCAGCATCCGTGCATCCTGCGGTGGTTAACTCCCTTCCAATACAGCGTAACCAGTCATCTGCAACTATTGGCTCGGTGCTACTGGAAAACACCGGCGGTTGTAACCTTAGAAAACGGGCTAAATTGTCCACTGGCGGCGGGTTGTTGTTGTTGGCATTGCCCTGGTTCTGAACTAGCAATTGCATCAAGGCATTCTGCTGTTGGATCAACTGAGTGAGCTCCGGTGGGAAAACAAAACCGGGGTCACGTCTCGGAGGCATCTGAAGGTTTAGATGGGAGAGATTAGAATAGAAAGAGGTCTAGTGAGAAAACACTACCCATATGCACATGAGGTAAACACCCATTCATTCAATCAAGCAAGCAAGGGCATACAAAACGATCTAGGACTATCGCATAAGTGCTCAACTACTACTAGTTACATGGGGGTAATACTACTATTATATGGTGGTCATCTAGAAATTTTGATCGGTGGAAGACTCCATGATGTCTGCTCCAGCTTCGTCTTCATAGTCATCATCACTTGGATCTGAGTCGGTGTCGTCGATGATGATGTAGTTGTCTGGACAAGCGGGATCTTCTTCCTCTTCTTGCTCCTCTTCCTTGGGTGCTGGTCCTCCCATGAAGACTCCAATCTTCTTGACTAGGTCGTCGTTCTTCTCCAAAGAGTATTTTGATTTCTTCCTCATATCCATCGCGTGTAGACTTGAGTTCTTCCTCCAGCTCGATGATCTTAGTTTTCGCCTTCTTCAAATCCATCATGTCTCAGGCACATCTGGTTCTCATGACGTCGAATGTGCTGGTTTAGTTCCTGGATGTAGGTTGCAATGGATCTATCCTTCTTGGTGCTGATTACTTCCCATTGCTCGTCTCGGCGCCCACATATTTGGTATATGGTGTCTTTAAGCTCCTTATTGTAGACTTCTCCAATGCGTCCCATGGTAATGTGAGCTGCCATACTCTTTCCCAAACTCCATGTTGGTGCATTGAAAACACATACTATGGGCTTCGTGCTTGGCGCAAACGTCCTTCCGGGAACTAGATCTTGAATCTTCCAGCATTCTTCTTCTGGTAAGGTGGCGTTGTACGTCCCGGTGAAGCTTGGTATTCCAATATTCAGGTACCTAGTGACTTCCTTCAAGTGGTGTCCGAAGGGTGTGTCTTCATCCGGTTGGGCAAACTTGTACTTTATCTCCATCATCCTAAAGAGTGGAAAATGGAGAGGGGTCAGAAATGAGTAGAGAAGAGTGACCTATGGTTTTATCTTAGTGGTCGTGTCCTACACTCAGCGTGTGCTCTGATACCATCTTGTAGCGACCCGACCTCAGATGGTCAAGTCTCTGTGCTTCTGTGTCGTCCCTGGATCGGTAATGCTGACACACACAGTACTCGAAGGTTTTATAACAGAGTAGCAATCACACACTTATTACATCGAATGTCTCAAAAGAGAACTTATTACAAAAATATGGCTTAAGGCCATCTAATGCGATAGCAGCGAAAGGCTTGGAAGACAAAGTGAGTCCATCAACTCCAACGGCATAACCGAGCTGCACGGCAACGACTTACAATCCTTACTCCTCGTCTGAAAAGTCTGCAACATAAAATGTTGCAGCCCAAGAACGGGTCAGCACATGGAATATGCTGGCAATGTAACACATAGAGAGTAATGGAAGAATAATATATACTACATGCACATATGGCTGGTGGAAAGCTCTATGATTACAGTTTTGCAAAAAGCCAATTTTTCCCTATGTCAAAGGAACAAATTTTATATTTAACTATCATGGTGGTTGAAACATCATTGAGAAGGTATAACCCCAACTCAATCCCAATTAAAGTGATTAACAACCCAGCAGTATTAATTTAGAGTGACGAGATACATGTGAATAATCAAGTACTAGATACTCGAATTGTCCATAACCGGGACACGGCTAACCATGATTAGATTGTACACTCTGCAGAGGTTTATGCACTTTTCCCCACAAGACTCGATCGCCTCCGTTGGTTTCTCGCACTACATGTTGTTTGAGAAACGGATGAACGAGACACAGTCTTTCAGAAACATTAACTCTCTACTCCGGATAGATCATACCAAACCTATAAAACCCACTACCTGCTGATCTACCTCTTCGAAAGCTTCACGTAACTTACTCAACTATGCTAGAGCCCATAATAGCTTGTGGCTGCACACGGAAGTTTCTAGCATGAATAATCTCAGTTCCCTTTGAGCCGTCCATAGGAAGATCACACGGGTACCCCGGGATTTCCAAAAAATAAAACAGACAACACTGGGTTCCCCAGGTGCCTCAATCCACCCAGATGTGTATTTAAGTTGCCACCTTAAAGTAAACCATCAATTAATAATCTCACATCTGTCGTGAATATCTCTCAAACCCAAACCACGTCTACGAGCATAGCATGGCAATATAAGCAACACATAGAAGTAACTCCCAAGGGTTTGATAGTAACAGGGCAATAGGTTCCTACCTCATCATCTACTTCCCAACCCACAAATTAATGACATCCTAATCATGCAATGTTGGAGGGTTGAGCTAATGCATAAAACTGGGTATGAAAAGGTATGATCAAATGTTACTTGCCTTGCTGATGATCCGTGAATCCTAGAGACTCGTAGTAACACGCTTCGCACTCCGAGAATTCTATCGCAAGCAAACAATACATACATAAGTAACAAACAAAGATGCACAAACGAAACTTCAACTGAAAGAGGTTGACCGGAGAGTTCAACTTAAGAACTCCGGTTTGTGAAAAGAATCAAACAAAAACGAAACAACGAAAATCAAACGGCGAGAAAAACATGGTCCGTTTACTAATCTGAACTAGAGTCAAATTTTACAAAGATAAAAGCTCGTTTAAGTTGACTATTCGGAAAGAGGGTTTCGAGATGAAACTCGAGGCGCTTGAATCGCCTGATTTCGATAAACAAGCAAAAAGCTATACTAATTTGAACATCGGATCAGAAATCGCGATCGGAATAACCGCGGAATAAATCCGATAAAAGAAAACGACGAACGGCTAAACGAACGAACGTTCGTTAGCAGAAACTAAACGACGAACATGTTCGTAAAAACGAACGAACGGGTGAACGTTCTCAAAATAAATAAACCGGGAAAATAAATCGATCTAATAATAAAAAACGGCTAGGATTTTTCCAAAAAAAACGAAGGATTATTTTTTTTAAAAACAGGCGACGGGGCTACCTCCGGCGATCGTCCGGCGGGGCGGACGGGCCCGGGGTCCGCGGGGCGGCGAGGGCGGCTAGGGCGGCGGCTCGGCGAAGGGGGCGACGGCGCGGGAGGCGGCGGCTAAGGGCGGCGGGCGGGCGGCTCGGGCTCGGCTCCTCCGGGTCCGGCGGTGGTGGTGGTGATGGCTAAGGGAGGGGGTATATAAGAGGGAGGGAGGTGGCTTGGAGGAGGGCAAGGCGGCGGGAGGAGTCCGGCTTGGACTCCGAGTCCGTGGCGCGGCTGCAGGTGGGCGGCGCGGCTTGGGCTTTCGGCTGGGCCGTTAGCCCGATCGAGGTATGACCTTTTTTTTAAACATTCCGCCGAAAATTGTAAAAATCCTAGAAAAATAAATATAGATCTAAAAATGCCAAAACAAGTTTTCTTTGCCTAAATAAAATATTTAGAACAAGATGAACTTTTCTTGGCCCCTAAATTGCAATTTTAAATATATGCAAACTTTTCCCTAGGCAATAAAAATTCCAAATAAGTAAAATAAAATCCCAAAAATGATTTTAACATTTTTCCTCCGGTATTTCAATTATTTTTGGAGAAGTCATATTATCTCCTCTCGTTTATTTTTAAACTTGAAATATTTTTCCGGAGAGAGAAATAATAAAATCCAAAATCCTCGTCTTCATTATTTGATAAAATTCAAATATGAAAAATCGGAAAATCCCCAACTCTCTCCGAGGGTCCTTGAGTTGCTTAGCATTTCGAGGATAGCAAATTAAAATGCAATAAAATATGGTATGCATGGATGACCTGTGTATAACATGCCAAATTGAAAATTTGGGATGTTACAGAGGAAGAAGAGGCAGGGAAGGTATGCCTAACAAGCAAAGGAGTGAAACTCCAACAGAGAAGAACCGACATACCCTCCAACATCGAAAACATCATAGAAGACGCATGTGAACTCCGTTTTCGATGAACTCGAGCTTGGCATAAAAATGACCATAAGCTCCAAAACTCGCAAGGAGAAGAACCAAACAAGAAACAAAAAAAGATGATGCAAGGAAGCAATGGTTTGAGCTCTCTACGAATGATACGATCAAGCAACTCATCGAGAGCCCCCCTTGATAGTACGGCAATCGATCCTATAACCCGGTCTCCCACAACTACCATGAGACCGGTAAAATAGAAAACCTATCAAGGGCAAACCTTTGCCTTGCACAAAGTCCACTTGAGCTAGATGATGACGATCTTGACTCCCTCAAGTTGGACCACCTTTCTTGATTGCGTTGGCTCGATGAAGACTAGTTGATTGCTCCCCCATACTCCACTATGGGTGAGCCACTCTTCCGCTCATCTTCACAAGTCCATTGTCACCACAATGGACGGCAAGCTTCAAGCACTTGATCTCTTCGTTATGCATCACTTGAACTTGCACTCCGCAACCTAACCCCACAAAGAACTCTCACGAAGACCATGGGTTAGCACACAAAGCGTAATGGACAATGCTTACCATACCATGGGATCACTTGATCCCTCGGTACATCTTGTGCGCTTTGTGTGTTGAATCTTTCCAACTCTCTTCATTTGGATGATGTTTTGAAGGTGGACATGAATGATCACACAATCTTATTCTTCAAGACATGCTTGCAACAAGCTCAACACTCACATGACCAATCTTTGGATAATTCCTTAATAGCACCTTGGTCAACACATATACTCCTTGAAACCAACACATGGACTTCAAGAAATGCCTATGGACAAATCCTTCAAATATAACTCAATGCAACCATTAGTCCATAGAGAATGTCATCAATTACCAAAACCACACATGGGGGCACCGCATGTCCTTTCACATTCGCCACATGGCAGCCATTTCCTACAGAAGAAACCCACAGATGACACCCGTCCTACGGCGTTTCAAGAGAACAGGTGCGGAGCTGGCGAGATAGACCAGCAAGCCTTGTCGGGCAACCAGTTATGTGACACTAAGTGGTGCATTTAATGCACCCTGTCAGCCCTCAGAGTTAGGTATGGTAGCATTGTTTGCTATAATATCAGTGGATAATGACTACTTTTCCATTGTGGTGCCCCCTTGATCTATAAAAAGAGGCCCATGGCACCCCTACGAAGGGTTGGAAAGTTGACGAACCCACACCCACATACGTGCGTAGTCGTTGTTGCCCTACGGCAACCCCTGCCGGGCAAGTGTACCGCGCTTCACCATCCCCATTCCACCATCAATCCACTAAAGCATGAGTAGGGTCTTACGCCTCACGGCGGCCCGAACCTGGGTAAGTAGCTTGTGTGCTCTCTGCCGTGCTGCCGTGTGCTGGTATGCTCTTTGCGCAACGCGACGTCCCCCTGCTGAACCAGCAAGGGGCCTCCTGGTCCCATAGGTGGTCGTGGATATCCCGCGACAATTGGTGTCACGTGTGCTATCCGGCCTTGGAGCAGATGGACCAAGGTTGAAGTGGAGTCCGAGATCCTTCCTGTTCTTGGTTGCCGACTCCTTTGCGAACTGAAAGTTGCACTTGAAGAGATTGTCGTCACGACACCATAGAAGAGATGATGGGTCGGCATTATCTGGCTGAGGTCCTCGGACCATGCATGGATAGAAGCCTTGGGCAGTAGCTTCAGGCTTCGACTTGGGTTGTAGATTCTTGTAAAGAGTATCTCCCCACGGGCGCTTGATGGCATTCTTTTCAGTATATTCAGGAGTGACGAAGTTGTACTTGAACCACTGTTCAGCCCAATATCTACGGATCCATTGTATTCTGGTCTTGCACTGATTGTAGCTCTCCTCTGGATCAGACTTGTTCAATTCAAACAGACCGAGAGGCAGATCCAGAGTAGTATTGCCACGGCGCTGCCTGCCACCCTTCCTTGCAGATTATTCAGAGGCCATAATATTCAGACAGAGAGGCTTCAAGATAGTGAAAGGCTTCCGTCTACTTGTCAAACAAGAACTGGCTTCAGGATAGTCAATATGATGTTGTAAGAATTCTGCAAATGAATTTATATGATGGGAACCAAGGGATTCTCCCACGGACATGTACCTATGACAGCATTAGAGATGCGAGGGAAGGAGAAGAGGTCATATGCATTCTCAGAAGATTTTGAAGATAAATCAGTTTGAAGACATTGACCTCATAGTGCAAAGACATTCACTTACTTGAAGTGAGTTGGTTCCAGATTTGTACGAATCCACGAATAAGTACAAGTGAGGAATCTAACTAGTTATGAAGCATAAGTGAATATACTTTGCAAGATATGAGATTCAGAAAGAGAAAGATCCATATTTGGAAGTGTAGAAACCACTTTTGGTTGAAGTGGATGGATTTGACAGATCGAAAAAGGCTGTAAAAATGAGATTTATTTACCACAGACGAACTACTAGACGAGGCAGAACGGATGCCGAGCAGTTCAATCTCCCGTGCCCTAACTTGGCGGAAGAAGACACCTACAACAGCGGAGGAAAAGACGAGATCCGCGGCCGGCATGAGGACGGCGTCCAAGAGGGTTCGGCAGCTAAGCGCTTCATCTCCGGCGTCGACGCGAGCTAGCGGTGGCTCTAGAGTTTGAGCGAGATGGCGAGGTGAAAGAGGAGATAATGACAGCGCGTGGGTGTGTATTTATAAGGTAAAGGGCTGCGCAACGCAATTACGCAGGTGCCCCTGGCGGTTCACATCTGATGGACACGTGACATGCATGCAACTAATTGAGAGTTGTTCCATGTTCTCATGCACGCCTGGTTTGTCAGGTGGTCATTCCGGCTTCTTCGGTATCCAGGCAAAAGAGGCATGGCATTAAAAAATAGACTTAAATGTGTGTCTCTATATCTTCAGCTGACAAGGACACAGTGAAGACATTCGACACGTGTCAACAGAATGCATACGACTAGATAGATAGAATTGAGGAAGAAGCACAGAAGGGGTTAGGGTACGTTCACATTCACGTAGTTCAGAAAATGGCAAGTTTGAAGACATAGCTATAAGTGAATGCTATAGAGGACAAAACACACACACACACACACACACACACACACACACACACACACACACACACATATATATATATATATATATATATATATATGTAGATATATCAGAAAAGATCAAATCAACATTGCGAAGATAAATCTTGAAGTCAAATCAATGTTGAAGACACACCAAATGAGAAGATAATGCAATCATGACGCCAAATGAAAATCTTCGAGAAAGTTTGGTGGTGGCGTTACCCACCGTATAGGAAGTATTATACCTAGACACAACGCACAATTATCGTGGCGCTCCAAAGTCAAATTCCGCGTTAACATATTCACACTTAGAGGGTAAGTCTTCATTTATTGAAGATATACGTTACTTCGTGTGCTGCACATCTAAGTCGTCAACATGCATAAGCGTTAGGATGTGTGTCCATTCACAGGACATTCGAGGATTCTAAGATATTTAGCTCACACTGCAGCTTGCAAAACCTTTTCTCATCCAATGGCTTTGTGAAGATATCCGCCAATTGCTCTCAAGTGTTGACGTGAATGGTATCAATGTCTTCCTTCATGACTTGATCTCTGAGAAAGTGATGATGGATCTGAATGTGCTTTGTCTTCGAGTGCTGAACTGGGTTGTTGGCAATCTTGATGGCGCTTTCATTGTCGCAGTAGAGTGGCACATGCTTCAGATGGATGCCATAGTCCTTGAGAGTTTGCTTCATCCAGAGAAGCTAGGCGCAGCAAGATCCTGCAACATTGTATTCAAATGCAGCAGTGGAGAGTGATACACAGTTATGCTTCTTTGAAGACCAACAGACAAGAGATCGTCCAAGAAAGTGACATGTGCTAGATGTGGACTTGCGGTCAACCTTGTCTCCAGCATAATCAGCATATGAGAATCCAACTAGATCAAACTATGAGCCCTTTGGATACCATAATCCTAGTGTTGGGGTGTGAGCCAAATATTAAAGTATTCGCATCACTGTTAAGTGATGTGATTCCTTTGGTGCCGCTTGGAATCGGGCACACAGGCCGGAATCATGGATCATCTGGCACAGCCACTGGCCGCTCGCGTGCATCGCCGCCATGGGTCTGGAGTGAGCACTTTTGTGCTTAGTGTAGGTGCTTAGGTGCGTACAATGTGGTAGATGCATTTGAATGGAGGGGCGCCTTTATATGAGTGCAAACTACGTTGCATTCACATCGTGCTGCCTCTTTTCCCTGTTCTCCTCCCATTACTTCCCTCATGCATTTAGCATGCTAATTGAAGGAGGATGCATCATTGGTCGTTCAAATTTCGGGAATCGCTACCCTCTCCCTCGTCTGCATTAAAACCGTAACATGAACTGTCCTGGTTTACTAGTAGCTGTAAAATCGAATAGTACTACACTGCCCGATGCACGCCTGGTTGAACACACCTCATCGCCTCCATCAAACGCCTCCATTAAACCCGCATGCGAACCGAGAAATCTTGTATTCTAAGTACTCTGTGGGTTCCACTGTCAGTACAATGTTCACGACTTGCAGGCTGGCTACAGATTCGTACAGAAAGTAAAAAAGAAACAAATTCATCCTTAATCTTGTATTCTATGTAGTCTGTGGGTTCCACTGTCAGTACAGTAGCGAAAGAAGTATATATTAAAAATATAAAAAACTAAAGTTTAGGACATAATTTGAACTCAGGTCATCGCGTTGCGAGCATTCGGCCTGGACCAGTACAACAAATGTTTGTTGTGACGATGCAAGAGATATATCACTATAGCAATGAGCCCGTCTATTGCAACGAATCCAAAGTAGAATAATACATATTCACAAATTTGAAAGAAAACAGTTTAGTTTTGATATACATATCACTAAATATATCTTATGTTTCACTCCAATTATATTCTTTGGGCTGTTTTGATGAGGTAAGGGAGGAATGTGATTGGTTTCAAGATACTAAGCGGTTTTGTGTAAACTAGAGTAGAGAAGTGGGAATTGTTGCAAAAAGGCCACAACTTACATCACAGCCTTTAGATGCAGATCCAATGGTCAGAAATGGCGGATATAGACACACCATCATCACAAACTGAGTCTTTTAGGAGTAGAGATATCTATATCTATATCTATCTATATCTATCTCTACTCTTATAAAAATAGAGTTGGTGATGATGGTGTGCCTGCCATCCTGCAATATAGGCCGTCCGATTTATATCCGATGGATAGGAAGGAAACTATGGCAATTTTGCAAAAAGATACCTACACCCCTCTCCAAATTTGCAAATAAGGCCTTCCGGCGTTCATCTTTTTCCCTCACAAGATAAACTACTCATATGTAGCAATCCGACCTCAGACAGTCAAATCTCTGTGTATAAGTGTCATCTCTGGATCGGTAATGCTGACACACACATTACTTGAAGGATTTATAACAGAGTTCGATCACACACGTATTACATCGAATGTCTCAAAAGAGAACTTATTACAATAATATGGCTTAAGGCCAACTAAATAAGATGACTACGGAAGCATCGAAGGTAAATGAGTCCATCAACTCCAACGGCATAGCTGAGTGCATGCCAACGACCTAGCGCACCTTACTATTCATCTGAAAAGTCTGCAATATAATATGTTGCAGCCCGAAACGGGTCAACACATGGAATATGCTCGCAAAATAACATTGTAGAGCAATGAACAGTAACAACTATCAGTACATGCATATATGGCTGGTGTCGGTGTCAAAACCGGCGGATCTCGGGTAGGGGGTCCCGAAATGTGCGTCTAAGGCCGACGGTAACAGGAGATAGGGGACACGATGTTTACCCAGGTTTGGGCCCTCTCTATGGAGGTAATACACTACTTCCTGCTTGATTGATCTTGATGAATATGAGTATTACAAGAGTTGATCTACCACGAGATAGTAATGGCTAAAACCCTAGAAGTCTAGCATGTATGATTATGATTGCCTCTACGGACTAAACCCTCCGGTTTATATAGACACCGGAGGGGACTAGGGTTGTACAAAGTCGGTTATAGAGAAAGGAATCTCTATATCCGCACGCCAAGCTTGTCATCCACACCAAGGAGAGTCCCATCCGGACACGGGAGAGAGTCTTCTATCTTGTATCTTCACGGCCCATCAGTCCGGCCCATGTCCCACAGGTCGGACGCCCGAGGACCCCTTAATCCAGGACTCCCTCAGTAGCCCCTGAACTAGTCATCAATGATGAGGTGTCCAGCGCGCAGATTGTCTTCGGCATTGCAAGGAGGGTTCCTTCTCCGAATACTCCAAAATAGCGTTCGAACATAAATAACATGTCCGGCTCTGCAAAACAAGTACGACACACAACCGTAGAGAGTATATACTTCACGAGTCCAATCCACTGACAACTTTTTGTGGCGTGACACCACGTCACCACTCGGTCATTATTTCGAACCGTTTTTTAGCCTGCCGCTCCATGTTTCGATACGCGGTTTTATTGGCACATCTTGTCGAAGCAGAGATCGTGTCCCCTTATTTTGTGATTCTCATCAATACAGGCGTGGGTAATCCAACCGTTCCGTTGGCATGGTTCCTTGGGAATAGGCAGGTTTTAAGGCCTGGGAGGAGGCGTTTGATATTCATCGCCTTTATAAAGGGGCACAGACTCGTCTTTCTCCTCTATGTCAACCCTTTCCTCAACCTTTCCAACCTTGAGTTCCAGCACCCAAGGTTCAATTTAATTGCTCCGAGCCTTTCAGTCAAGTCCGGACCCAGCCTTCAAGGTCGGTGGGTGGTCTCCTCTGTCACAGAGGAGGATATCACGAAGCTCCGAGCGGCAAGATACCTGACTGTGGAAATCCCCCACAGGCTTCCTGCTCAATGGCAGGTTATTCCTACACCCAGATCCGGCGAGAGGGTCGTATTCATCTCCCACTTCCTCTGGGGGCTAGGGTTCGCTATCCATCCTTTCGTTCGAGGGCTCATGTTCTACTACGGGCTAGATTTTCACGATCTAGCTCCGGGCTCCTTCCTTCATATCTCGTTGTTCGTCATCATGTGCGAGGCCTTTCTCCGCATTGCCCCCCCCCCCCCCCACTTCGGCTTATGGCTCAAGACCTTTAATGTGAAGCTGAAGGTAGTCGAGGGGAAGAAAGCAGCGTGCGGCGGTGCTACGGTGAGCAAACTCACCAATATTCCTTGGCCAAAAGGCTCTTTCACGGAAACTTCCAACCTATGGCAGCGGGAGTGGTTATACATCACTGAACCCTGTGGTACCAAGTGGGCAGCTACACCTGCGTTCTGATCTGGTCCTCCATTATGGCTTGCATCATGGATTAATAAGGGGCTGGACTGGGGATCAATTGACGAAGTGCAGATGCTACAAAGCCGCATCCGGAGCCTCATCAAAAAGGACACCGGCCTCATCAACGTGATCAAAGTAATGCTAGTCTGCCGGGTCTTACCGTTCCAGCGATGGCCCCTCTGCATGTGGGAGTTCAATCCGGAAGGACCATGGACCCTTCGGCACTTCTTCGGCACGACACACAGAGGAATGTGGAAGTTATTCTTCGGGACACGAAAACAGTGTCCGGATACCACCGAGGACATCGACCTCAACTGCAATCATCCGGATACCTCGGTAAGCACTCGACTCCCGAACACAGCTTAGTTAAATATCCCGTAATAATATACTGAGAAAACCATCTTCGACCAGGGCTGGATAAAGAAGGCGGAAAGAATTAGATGTTCGGCCCCTCTTCCTGAAGACTCAGCTGATCCTGTGTTAACAAGGATGCTGGCTCCGGCGCCATATCAAGTGCCGGTGAAGGAGGACAAGGAGGAGAGCAAGAAGGCCAAAGGTGGCCTCCATTCTAAAGGTACACCAGACACTATGTCCGGGGAGATTGGAACTCCCTCTTCCGAAGACAAAAGAGAAAGAGAAACTGACATCCCCTCTCCCGATGGGAAGAAGAGGACCGCCTCCGAAGATTTGGAGGTAAAGGCTCCTAAGCGATGGAAGATGTCCCCATCAGGTGGTTCGGGTTTGGAAGAAGGCGTTGTCGCGCAGTTCCTTTATAAGGACAAGCCCCTAGCAAAATCGTAAGTGAACAAGGGTGTCCTAAACATGTCCTGTTCCTTTCCGGTTACAAGGGTAACATCTAAAATATATGTTTGCAGTCCGGCATGCAGTCTTCCTCGATAGTCCTCCTCCTCGGGGGATCTTCTTCTAGAGATGATGGAAAGCGAGACGCCTCCATAGACCTCCCCGCCCAATAGGGCATACGACTCCGAGGTGTTGTCCCAGAGGATCTCTCCCGATCAACAAGTGGTGCAAGGAACAATGAAGACTACGCCCGAAGGTGACACTTCGGCCGTCCAGGGTCCGGGGCATGCAGCCCCTATGGGGACCAACAATAAAGGCCTCGGACTATCCGGTTTACAGTTGGGGATGACTCTAGGGTGAAGTAAACATATCCCTTCAAAGGGAGTTTGTATTCCCGCAGCCGCTTCCAGGAATCCGGAGGCGCCGGATACATTGATGGGAATGTTGCAACATGCGTCCGTCTCAGAGGAACATCGTACCTTAATGGGTACAGTAGTTGAGAGGATTATGTCCGCGAGAAGCGGATTGAATGAAGCCTTCATGGGCCTGCTAAGAGGCTTCGGTGTATGCGATGTAATATCTTCAATTGCACTTCTACATGGAAAATGCACCTGTGTATAGATAGTAGCCCCTGAGACTCTAGTTGGCGTCCAAAATGAGGCGATCAGAGGATAAAAAAAAGATATCCCCAGGAAATATTCTGATTAATTGGAACACAGACTGTGACATCCATGGCGACTGCCGAAGCTACAGAGGTTGCAGGTCTGAAGCAGAAACTTGAAGTGGCGGATGACGACGTCACGCTTATTAACAGGCGGCTCGACGTGGCGCAAGGTTTGTTTTGCGGCGGCAGTATATGTATGTATAATAATATGAGCACGAAGCTAAGAATTATATACTGAGATATGCATAACTACAGATAGTGTAGCCGCGGTTGAGACCCTTCGGGATGAGCTTGCCCGGTCCAAGGAGCAAGCCAGGATGAGTAATGCGGCTGCCGAGAAGGCGGCTGCTGAGTTGAAGACCGAACAGGATGCTCGGCGCAAGTGCGAGGAGAGAATATCTACCATGGCGCTCGAGTTAAAGGATGCCACGGTCCGATGCGAATTCCTCGAGAAGGATAACAAAGAGAGAACGGTCGATCTCGATAAGGCCTTACAAGAGGAGAGAGAAGCACAGTCCGAGTCTAGAGTGGCTCGGGAGGAGATCCGGCAAGCTGGGGAGATCGCGACTGGTAAGCCCTTCTTATTACAAACTAAATTCGGAGATCCGAAGTATGCCCCGCTTAATCAAATGTGGAGTTCTCCAAACACATTTTTGGACTTGTCGAAGAGTGTCTCTGATGCGACGCGGTTTTTCTAAGCGCAAGAAGGACATGCAACGGAAAAGCTTTTCTGGTCGCAATTCATCATGCCAAAGCGTCCGCTGTTGCTGAACGAACAGATGGCCCAGTGGGCCAAGCTCCATAAGCTATCCGGATCTGCCATGAAGGACATCGTGGTCTGGCTGTGGCTGACTGAGCCAATTCAGAATAGTTATTTCGGTTTGGTGCAGCGACTTGTTGATGCGGTGCCGCGTATCGACGTCGTTAAGCGGTCAACGTGCATTGAAGGTGCACGGATGGCCTTTGCCCACGTCAAGACGTACTGGGCGAAGATGAAGGTCACCAATATTGCAGGGAAGAGTCCACCCAAGGGCAAGGACCATCACACGCCAGAGCATTATTTTGAAGATGTCCTAGAGGGTTCCCGCTTGATAGAGGGTCAGTGCTCGAAGGATACGATGTTCGAGTGAATGTACCGAAATTGTAAAAACAATATTATGATATATTAAGGCCATGTTTTTTATACTTTTGCCTGAAAGTTTTTGTTCCTCCTATGCGGCCGTTTTTTTATAATCTGAAAGTTCACCTGTCGTCGGCTTTGGCCCCCTCGCATATAATACGGGGGTGTTCGGAAAAGCACTTGATCACTCTTGACCCAACGTCTTGGTCCATGAAGGAGGTGTCAATGCGGCGAACTAGGCAATCGGACTATAGAACTTTAAAACTTTCACTTAGCCATAGGAGTTTGACGGTGGGTCTATGATATAGCCCCTGGTTTGTACACGATTATCTAAATACGGTGCGTTACATAGGTGACCAGAGGAATGGTCCTTCGTGTAATATGGAAGGAATCACAAAGGATTCTGTTGAGTCATCGAGTGGTTGACCAGCTCTCGCCGCATCATGACAGTCAGTTTTCGGCTTTCTCTACTTAGGTGCTTGACCAGATGAACCAGAAACACAATCGCAGTAGTTCTCCCTTTACTACCCTAGCCGATAGGGCGGAACGTAAGGTAGTAAGCACAGGAGCCGGGCAACCCAATTATTGACCAAAGACATGATTCGGAGATCATGCATATAATGCCAAACTCGTGATGCCAAAGTGTGCTAAAAAGTTGTTTGGACTTGTCGGCAACTCATATGTTGCCGTATCGAGCCCCTGGCAATTTGTGCCGAGGTGCGTGCGTGAAACAACCGAAGAAGCAAAATTCAGCTTGTAGAAAAAGCGAATCCTGAATACGGGTTATGTTCACTGAAATCTGATTGACACGCCAAATGCAATCTTACAGATTATGACGCTACTACTCGGGCTATTTGACATGCTGGGGGTCGAAGGCTGAGGAAAAAGGCACTTTACAGGTTTGAAATAAAGAGTGCGGTCTTACAAAAATCATTTGGACCTCCTGTCGCATGGCTGCACTGCCTTGCCTTGGCGGAAGGACTCCTTAGCAGGAATAGCCTTTGGTTATTTATATGAAGCCGGACTCAGAGAGAGTTCGTAGAATGACCAGGCTTTGAGGCACCTGTGGTAAAAGATAAAAAATAGTTAGAAAAAGAAAAAAGACTATGAGGGTGCGGACCGCGTTGTAGGCCTGTCCGTATTGTGCCTCCGCCGATGACCAGGGTATTTTAAGTGCATAGTTATGTATGCGTGGTACAATCTCCACAGCTATATGAGGCGAACGACGGAGGCCGAACTGCTAATCCAGCTCTGAGATTGGTCGGTCATGTTTAGTAGAGACTGGCGGCCTGATGCCTGATGAGATACGCGGCTTGATGAGGCCGCTTTGTACTGCGGCTACAGCAGCCATAGTATACTCCTCTATACAGAGGGAGCGTTTCGCATTTCCGTTTATCGTGATGATGCTGCGTGGACCGGGCATCTTAAGATTTAGATATGCGTAATGTGGGACCGCATTGAAACGAGCAAAAGCAGTACGCCCCAGTAGTGCCTAGTAGCTACTGCAGAACGGGACAATATCGAAGGTCAAGCCTTCGCTTCGAAAGTTGTTCGGCAAACCGAAAACGACTTTCAAAGTAATTGAGCCCGTGCAGTGAGTTTCTATGCCGGGAACTGCTCCCTTGAAGGTATTTGTGGTGGGCTTGATTCTTGAAGGATCAATGCCATTATGCGGAAAGTGTCTTGGTAAAGTAGATTAAGGCTACTGCCGCCGTCCATAAGGACTTTCGTGAGATGGAATCCATTGATAATTGGGTCGATGATCAGAGCTGCCGAACCTTCATGACGGATACTCGCTGGGTGGTCCTTGTGATCAAAAGTGATCGGGCAGGCCGCCCATTGGCTAAATTTTGGGGTGACCGCTCTATGGCGTATGCGTCCCGTAGTGCGTGCCTGTGCTCCCCTATAGGGGTGTGCATCACGTATACCATGTTTACGGTTTTCACTTCGGGGGAAAATTGCTTCTGACCCCCGGTGTTCGGCTGGCGAGTCTCTTCGTCATCGCTGTCACTGGTCGGCCCCTTCCCCTTGTTCAGCATTAAGCTTGCAGGCTTGTTTGAAGACCCAACAGCTTCTGTTTGTGTGAGTAGCTGGTTTATCGGGGGTGCCATGAATCTGGCAGGGCCGATCCAGTATCTTATCTAAATTGGATGGTCCATCTCTGTTTGCCTTGAATGGCTTTTTTCGTTGACCGGGTCTGGAGCCGCTGAATCCGGCGTTGACCGCTGTGTCTTGCATTCCTTCATTATTATTTCGACGCTTGTGTTTGTTGCGTCGTGGCTTCCCGTTGCCGTCTCGAACTTCAGAAGTGTCCGGATCACTGGTGTTGTTGCTTCTACAAGCGAGCCAGCTGTCTTCTCCCGCACAAAAGCGGGTCATCAGAGCGGTAAGGGCTGCCATAGATTTTGGTTTTTCTTGACCTAGGTGGCGGGCGAGCCACTCATCCCGGACGCTATGTTTGAAGGCCGCAAGGGCTTTGGCATCCGGACAATCGACAATTTGGTTCTTTTTAATTAAGAACCTAGTCCAGAGCTTCCTGGCTGACTCTCCGGGCTGCTGGATGATGTGACTTAGGTCATCGGCGTCTGGTGGCCGAACATATGTACCTTGGAAGTTATCGCGGAAGGTGTCTTCCAAGTCCTCCCAGCTGCCAATGGAGTTTTCGGGCAAGCTGTTCAACCAGTGCTGAGCTAGTCCCTTGAGTTTTAGAGGGAGGTATTTGATGGCATGAAGATCATCACCGCGGGCCATATGAATATGGAGAAGAAAATCTTCGATCCATACCGCGGGGTCTATTGTCCCATCATATGATTCGATGTTCACGGGTTTAAACCCTTCTGGGAATTCATGCTCCATTACTTCATCAGTGAAGCGTAGGGGGTGTGCGGCGCCTCTATATCGGGCAACGTCACGACGTAGCTCGGATGGAGTCCGTCTGTGGTTTTCGGCCCGGGCGTGATTATGCTTGTCGCATTCGGCTAAATAGCCGTCGTCGCGTGTCGGGCACGCCCCCGCGATTCGTAGATTGATCTAGTCTATCCTGCTCTACTGTTCAGATCCTGCCGCAGACCGTATGTATATCCCTGAGCTGTTTTATCTCTGTTGTTACGGCGAGGTAGTACAGGTTGGTGTTCGGCTTGAGTTGCCGCTTTGTCCCGGCCACGTGGTGGTCAATCAGCCGCATTACGTGCTGATGGTACGGGCTCTGGCGCCTCGTCATCGAATTGAGGTAGCAATTTGCGCTTTGGGTAACTTTTGGTTGGGCGCTCGAGGCTGTATTCCTCGGCTGCCAGGACATTAGTCCATCTGTCATTGAGCAGATCTTGATCAGCTTAAAGCTGCTGCTGTTCTTTTTCATTCTCCTTGAACTGGCAATTAACCGGCGCTTAAAGCGCTCCTTCTCGAGAGGTTCCTCAGGCTCGATAAAGTCTTTGTCACCGAGGCTCACCTCATCCTCAAAGAGTGGGAGATAATTACTGTCCTTCGAGTCTTCGTTTAAGGCCTATTCCTCGGGGCTGACCTGCCCATCTTCCCGATTGTCCTGTTCGGCAGTTGGCTCATCGGGGTCTTCTCTGTTTTCGGCACCATCCGGAGTATTATTGTCTCCTGTGCTGGTATTGCTATCTTTTCTACGGCGTGATTTAGAGCGGCTCCGCTAACGCCGGTGCTTTGGCTATATCTCAGGAGGTTTATCCTCAACTGGGTCTTCTTTGTCATCGTTGTTATCCTTTTTAGGTGTATCCACCATGTACACGTCATATGAGGAGGTGGTCGTCCAGCGTCCTATAAATGGCGGGTTCTGGGCCTGCTCTTCTCCGGCATTGTCGTCCACACCGTCGATGTCTTCAGAGTCGTAATCGAGCATGTCGATTAAGTCCTCGACGGTGGCTATAAAGTGGGTGGTGGGTGGGACGTAAAATTCCCTGCTCTCAGCCCCTAGTCCGGGCTGGGCATAGTTCGGACGTTGCTCCTCTATGATGACGAGGATGCATTAAGTTCAGAGCCTCGCTTAAAGGTGAGGTTTGGCCCGAGAGAAGAGAGCCCGTGGAGTACGGCAAGAGGGAGACTCCTTGTCCGAACTCACACGATGCTGGCCCTGAGAATTTGGAGCCAGTGTCCGGAGAAGAGTCCGGCTTCACGACGATTGCCAGTACACTACTTCCTCCGGCTCTCCTGTAATGGGCTTAGTGGCCGCAGATAGTCCGGCCAGCTCAGGAAGCCCGTCTTCGGACTTGGCCATACGCTCCAGATCTAAGGCCAGAGCGGAAGTTGGGGGCGCGAATCCTTGGAAGATCAAGTCTCCTCGGATTTCAGCGATGTAGTCCAGATTTCCAAAACTAATCTGGTGACCTGGGGGCGTAGTTATCGATCTGCTCTAGATGGCCAAGCAAGTTGGCCTGCGGTGCGAAGCCGCCGAACACAAAGATCTGGCCGGGGAGGAAAACCTCCTCCAGGGCAGCATTGTTGTAGGTGATTGATGGAGCTATCGAACCTTCTGGGCACGACACAGCGGAACTCTGAATGAAAGCATCAATGTTGGTGTCAAAACTGGCGAATCTCGGGTAGGGGTCCCGAACTGTGCGTCTAAGTTCGATGGTAACAGGAGACAGGGGACATGATGTTTACCCAGGTTCGGGCCCTCTCTATGGAGGTAACACCCTACTTCCTGCTTGATTGATCTTGATGAATATGAGTATTACAAGAGTTGATCTACCACGAGATCGTAATGGCTAAAACCCTAGAAGTCTAGCCTATATGATTATGATTGCCTCTATGGACTAAACCTTCCGGTTTATATAGACACCGGAGGAGATAGGGTTGTACAAAGTCAGTTACAGAGAAAGGAATCTTCATATCCGAACGCCAAGCTTGTCACCAACGCCAAGGAGAGTCCCATCCAGACATGGGAGAGAGTCTTCTGTCTTGTATCTTCATGGCCCATCAGTCCGGCCCATGTCCCACAGGTCGGACGCCCGAGGACCCCTCAATCCAGGACTCCCTCAGCTGGTGGAGGCTCTAAGTTTATTTTGCGTAAAGCTAGTTTTTCCGTACAATGAAGGAATATATTTTATTTAACTACAAAGTTGGTTGATAATCATTGAGAAGGTTCCTCCAACTCAATCCCAATTAAGCAATAATTAACAACCCAACAAAATTAAATAAGTAAAGTGATGACATCAAATCAATAATTCAAGTACCAGATACTCAAAATGTCCATAACAGGGGACACGGCTAATCAAGATTAGTTTGTACACTCTACAGAGGTTTGCGCACTTTTCCCCACAAGACTCGATCTCCTCCGTTGTATTTCTCGCACTGCATGGTGTTTGAGAAACGGATGACCGAGACACGGTCTTTCCGAAGAGGTCCCCTTAACTGATAGATAGGCCGGTACACACACAATCCCCTACATCTGCTAGCCCATCATGGAAAGGTTTCCCACAACTTACTCAACTATGACAGAGCCCATAATGGCTTGTGGCTGCACATGGAAGTTTCTAGCATGAATAATCTTATGATCCCTTTGAGCCTGGGTGGCGAACCATAGGATGATCACATGGGTACTCCGGGATATCCCAGGACATCGCTGGATTGTTCCAGGTGCCCAGACAACCTCTGGGTGCTCCAGGGTGCCTCAACCAATCCACCCGGATGTGTATTTAAGTATCCACCTTAAGTTAACCATTAATTAACAACTCTCACATCTGTCATGGATGCACTCAACCAATCCACATCTACGAGCATAGCGTAGCAGTATAAGCACAACGTAGGAGTAACTCCCAAGGTTTTAGATAAAGGACAATAGGATCTACCTCATCATCTACTTCCCAATACCCACATGTTATCAAGTCCTAACCATGCAATGTTTGAGGGTTGAAACTAATGCATAAAAACTGGGTATTAAAGGGATATGATCAAAGTGTTACTTGCCTTGTTGACGATCTGAAAACCCTAGTGACTCATAGTAGCACGCTTCGCACTCCGGAAACTCTATCGCAAACAAACAATAGCATACATAAGCACACAAGCAGTGGATACAAGGCTAAAACTCGGATGAGAAAGTCCAAATTGAAAATACAAGAGAAGAGCTTCGATTTGCAAAAAGAATCAATCGAATCGGAGCTACGAAACTCAAACTACGATCAAAATAAGTTCAAATTCAAATCTGCTTGAAACCAAATTTTAAATTGTCAAAACCATGTTCAAGTTGATTATCTGGAAAGAGGGGTCCGAGGCGAAGATTTTGGCGTTGGTTTCACTGGATTTGGATAAACGAGCAAAAAGTTGTGAGGTTTGAAGTTCAGGGGCTATTCTGCGATAAAAATAATCATGGATAGGTCCCTAGCAGAAAATAAAATAAAATAAAAACGCTAATGAACGAATGTTCGCTATCAGAGATAAACGGGCGAAAACGTTCGCTAACAGTGACGTTCGAGTGAACGTTCGCTAATTAGCGAGCTCGAAAAAAATCGATCTAAATGGATCTAAATCGAAAATCGAAAAAAATATAAACTCAAAAAAACGAACGGTTTTATACCGTTTAGCCGGGGTTGACCGACGGCGAGATCCGGCGGGCGGCGACGGGACTCCAGCGAGGCGGGGTGGCGTGCGGCGTAGTGGCGAGGCGGCGACGGCAAGAAGCTGGTGGTGGCAGCTGCATAGCCGGGCGGCAAAGGCAGCGGCGGCGCCGCAGTTGCGCGGCTCTGGGTGAGGAGGAGGAGGCAAGGTGGCGACATATAAAGGGGCTCTGGGCTCCGACTTAAGGGGGCGACGGGCGGCGTGGCGTCGCTAGATTCCGGTGAGTCCGCCTCGGACATGGCTCGGGAAGGCGGCAAGGTATGGCTTGCCGCTTACTGGCCTTCGCCCGCCGGTAAGACTTTTTAAAAAAAATAATAATTTCACCCGAAATAAAAGTCCTAATAAAATATAAAAAAATTCTAAAAATGCCAAAAACAATTTTCACCATCTAAATAAAATATTTAGAACAAAGTGAACATTTTTCTGGCCTAAAATGCAATTTTCAAAAATCCATAATTTTTCTGATTCAAATAAAAAATAGCAAAATAATCCAAATAAAATATAAATTTGATTTTAAAATTTCTCCTCCAATATTCCTGTCATTTTATCTCCTCTCTTTTATTTTTAATATTAGAAATATTTGGAGAGAAAAATATTAAAACTAAATTGATCCTCTTTTCAAATTTGAGAAAATTCAAATATGAAATTTTTTGAAATCTCCAACTCTCTCCTTGGGTCCTTGAGTTGCTTAAGATTTCCAGGATCACAAACAAAATGCGAATAAAATATGATATGCATAAGATGACCTATGTATGACATCCAAATTGAAAATTGGGATGTTACATCATACAAATGGATCTTGATGTTCCGTGCAACGCACGGGCATCTTGCTATTATACTCTTATAAAAAACAGAGTTGGTGATGATGGTGTGCCTGCTATCCTGCAATATAGGTTGTCCGGTTTATATCTGACGGGTAGAAGGAAAACTATCACAATTCTGAAAAAAGATACCCATAGCCCTCTCCACATTTGCAAATAAGGCCTTCCGTCGTTCATCCTTTTCTCTCACTGGATTAACTACTCATACAAATGCATCTTGCTGTTCCGTGGAACGTACGAGCATCTTGCTAGTTTCTTTTAAAATAGTTACTGCGGTAATTGGGTTGAAGTGATATATTATATGTCTCTGAATGATCTCCAATTCACTAGTAGTAACAAAGAAAAGGTTGCCTTGTTAATTAACAGAAAACAGGGTGAAAACAATCACATGAGGCCAGTAAAAACAAGGCACACTAGGTTCGGCGTCATTGTCACTACAGCTGTGTGCGCGCGAGAAGTCTACATATCGAGGGTGCAACGGAGAGAAAGGTGTATCGAGTGTGTGTGTGTGTGAACAAGGCACAGAGACACAACTAGCGCGCGTGTGTGTGTGTGTGTGTTTGAGAGAGAAGCCAATTGATCGATTAAGATCCAGATCGAGTTGTCACCCTTCTACTGTCATTGTTTGGTGGGGGAGGGAATGACGACGAGAGTTGATGCGGCTTGAAGCTACGTCGGTATTTCCCCAAAGAGGAAGGGATGATGCAGCACATCGGCGGTAGGTATTTCCCTCGGTGATGAAACCAAGGTTGTCGAACCAGTAGGAGAACCAAGCAACACTACGTAAACAACACCTACACACAAATAAAAAATACTCGGAAAACGACGTGTTAAATGGTTGTCAATCCCTTTCGGGCAACGGCGCCAGAGAGAGGCAAACGAACGTCAGAGAGTAGTAAATATTGATAGATCGAATGCCAAATAAAATAAAGTGCAGCGAGGTATTTTTTTTTGTTTTTGGTTTAATAGATCTGAAATAAAAGCAAAGGAAAATAGATCGCAAAGGCAAATAATATGAGAAAGAGACCCGGGGGCGTAGGTTTCACTAGTGGCTTCTCTCGAGAAAAAATAGCAAACGGTGGGTAAACAAATTACTGTTGAGCAATTGATAGAACTTCAAATAATCATGATGATATCCAAGCAATGATCATTATATAGGCATCACGTCCAAGATCAGTAGACCGACTCCTGCCTGCATCTACTACCATTACTCCACACATCGACCGCTATCCAGCATGCATCTAGTGTATTAAGTTAATGCAATAAGAACGATGACATGATGTAGAAAAGATATATTTATGTGGAAATAGACCCCATCATTTCATCCTTAGTAGCAACGATACATACATGTCGGTTCCCCTTCTGTCACTGGGATCAAGCACCGTAAGATCGAACCCACTACAAGGAACCTCTTCCCATTGCAAGTTAAATAGATCAAGTTGGCCAAACAAAACCCAAATATCGGAGAAGATATACGAGGCTATAAGCAATCATGCATATAAGAGATCAATGAAACTCAAATAACTTTCATGGATAAAAATATAGATATGATCATAAACTCAAAGTTCATCGATCCCAACAAACACACCACAAAAAGAGTTACATCTTATGGATCTCCAAGAGACCATTGTATTGATAATCAAAAGAGAGAGAGGAAGCCATCTAGCTACTAACTACGGACCCGAAGGTCTACAAAGAACTACTCACGCATCATCGAAGAGGCACCAATGGAAGTGGTGAACCCCTCCGTGATGGTTTCTAGATTGGATCTGGTAGTTCTGGCCTCTGTGGGGGCTGGAATTGATTTTCGTCGACTCCCCGAGGGTTTCTGGAATATTGGGGGTATTTATAGAGTAAAGAGGCGGTCCAGGGGGAACCCGAGGTTGTCCTCAACTCTGAGCACCCCCCCCCCAGGTGCTTCTTCTGCCCATTGGTTGTATTGTAGTCCAAAAAATCTCCAAAAAGTTTTGTTGCGTTTGGACTCCGTTTGGTATTGATTTCCTGCGATGTAAAAAACATGCAAAAGGCAGCAACTGGCACTTGGCACTATGTCAATAGGTTAGTACCAAAAAATGATATAAAATGGCTATAAAATGATTATAAAATATCCAAGATTGATAATATAACAGCATGGAACAATCAAAAATTATAGATATGTTGGAGACGTATCAGCATCCCCAAGCTTAATTCCTGCTCATCCTCGAGTAGGTAAATGATAAAAACAGAATTTTTGATGTGGAATGCTTCCTAACATGTCATCTCATATTCTTTTCTATATAGCATGGACATTTGGACTTTTATATTGTTCAAAGCAATAGCTAGTTTTGACATGAGAACTTAAATACTCAAGCGTCACTACTGCAGGATGGTCCAAACGCGACACTACGATCAGAGACCCTTCGATGAAACTGTGTGTGATGCCATAATCGCAAACGGTGGTGTAAAAAACACGTCAAAAAAGGTGCAAAACGTTTGTGATGACAGATGCATCTAACACGGTTCAGAATTTAGTTGCGTGTGCGATGCAGGGCATACGGTTCAGCTCAATTAACTATTTGGGATAAGGAGGAACAAAAGAAACGGGTAGACAGATGAAGGCGTGTGCGATATACAACATACGGTTCATTGGGATGAACTGTGTGTGATTAGGCAACACAATGGAAATGGTTCAACTGAACAAGATGTGTGTGATACGCGGCAAACAGGTCCGTAATCAGAAATGTGTGCGAAGACCAATAATAACACACACGATTGCTGCTAATCAGCCGTGTGAATTGCTCTGTCTACAGTAGAATAACATGTATATATATAACTGAAATAAACATTCAATTACATAACTGACTATACAGATCATTCGCACACACCTCAATAAACAATTGCATGCATTCTAAAGTAGGAGAAACGATCGTCTAGTCATCTACTTCTTGTGACGCTCCCACCACTGCTATGTGGCTCGACCCCTCGTCTGGGTCAGGAAGAAGACAGTTCCTCATGTCAGCGATCCGCCTGTACATCTCGTAGCTTGTGTATGTCTCCATGGCCGCGTACTTGACATGTTGTTCATCCAGTCTCTTATGGCACACACTATGCCAGGCGTTCTTGTCCTTATTGCTGTCTTCCTTCATCTTCGCGTAGTAGGGTCTATGATGGCCGAGGCGAGGTCAACCAAGGAGTTCGGTTTGTTTTTGTCGCTGCCCCAGACCTTGTAGTGGTGCTGGATGTTGACAAGATTCGGGCATTTCAAGTGCGAAACCTTGTGCGCTTTTAGATCGTTGGTGGTGTCCACTGTAGCGAAACTGTAGTCGGAGTTGTTGATAAACCTGGAGAAACGCTCGCAAGGCCTTGTGGCAAGGTGGTAGTGGTAGACGATGATGTCATGTCGCACGTGCAACTGGGCGATGGTAACCTTCTGATCGTGCCCGGCATGACCGATGGTGTACTCGAGGTCGAAGTCGACCACTCGGTACTTCGACAAGGAATTGCTTAATAGTTTGGATGGAGCTCTCAGCGCGTCGACATGAACGTAATGGCCGCATGAATAAAAGGGGGCCGGGCGGCGTGGATTCTCAGCGCGTCCGCATGGCAGTTTTTGCAGTGGGTAACAGCATCATCGCGTTGCGCCCGGCGCAACCGCTTGCACACGAACGTGCGTGATCGTGCGCCGGCCTCAAACATTGGCAGCGCGCGTGGAGGGACGAGGGCAGAGCACCTGGAGGGACGCCAGAGCAGAGCGCGCGCGGCGGGACGCAAGCAGAGCGCACCGCGGCCGCCTGAATCACAAGCAACCACACGCATAGAGCAGTTGAACATGCAGGAAATGGTCGCCTACAAGCCGGCCGACAGTTGCGTCGCTGCGTAGAGAGCGGCCGTGTGCTACCACCTCCGTCTAGTCTATAGTATCCTTTATATTCTATGCCATACTTTGTCCTCAAATTTAACCAACAAAATGTTAATGCATGTTTTAAAAATTATATAATTGGAAACTATGTTCAAATACAAATCCAACTATATAATCTTTGGCGACATGCATTCGTATTTTATTAGTTAAATCATACTTATAAACCAGGACAGTGGTATAGTAGATAATTAAATCACAAACGTTTTTTTATTAACCGTATGTGTACGTGGCCTTTCGTCCTCCTCTCGCACGTCTTGTCACCCCGCTGCCGCAGACGACTTACAACAAGAAGCTTGCGCAATGCTGGTGGCGTTCTTTTGGCCAAATGGTTGCGCCAATGAATCGTCGGTGAGCCCGTTCCCGCGCAACCTCGCAGGTTCCCGCGCAAGCTTCCTGCCCGACTCGGTGAAATCCCCAAAATCCCAATGCTTACCGTCCTTCTATAAAAACTCTCACGGCCGACGAGTCCTGCGTTGGATTTTCCCCTCCCTCCGTGTAGCTTATCTCGTCTGCTTCTCCCACAATCGCCAATGGCACCGGTTCGTCGTTGTCTCTTAGCCACTCCACCGTCATCAGAGGACATCTCCAGGTGAGAGGCTACACTATGGCGGCGACGCAGTCCCCGGCGTAGTGTAGTGCGCGTGGCGTCCCTATTGGGTGTGCGCGGAACACCCACCACGCGCTCCACCGGCGCTGCCCGTCGGTAGCTGTTGTCGACCGCCGTTGCCGCCACACCACCATCGAAAGCCAGGGCCATTGCCCGCTCCGCCGTCGCGGCCCAAAGGCGGGAGGTGGCCGTCGTGGCCGCTACCCCACTGCCAGCCATTGTGGCCATCACCCGCTCCGCCATCGCGGCCCGAAGGCGGGAGGTGGTGATCATGGCCGCCACCCCGTTGTTGGCCGTCGTGGCTGCCAGCCCACCGTCGACTGCCGGGTCATCACCCGCTCCGCCACTGCCTCCCGAAGGCGGGAGGAGGAGGTGGATGCCCGCATGTGCGTCAGCGACCTTGCGCACTACACCGAGTTCCTGTGGGAGGAGGAGGAGCGCCTCGTCGAGCATGCAAAGAGCCTTACCGCCGCCGTGGCCGCGGCACACGCCGCCTCAAAGGCGAGGAATCAGGAGATCTACGAGGAGAACCACCGCTTCGAGAGGGGTCGTCTAGAGCGGGAGAGGGCATTCGAGGTGAGCGTCGTTGAAGCTGCAACAGCGGCAGGCACCGTATTGCGGTTGCCCAACTCGTCGGTAGGCTCCTCCACCTCTGCCTCTTACTGAGCGTGCTCGGCAGAGGAGAGGCAGCCGGAAGTAGTACAAAGCCCCTCCGCAGTAGTAGTAGTAGTAGTAGTATTTAGAGGCTATTTTGTTAAGTTCATCTGACTATAGATGTGGTCGAACTGTACAACGTACTTAAAATTAGCTAGTATATATAGTTGAACTAGCTATTTCAGTACGTGGTTGGCAACAATTAGGGAAAAGTTTTGTCGGTTTAGCTGTCGAGTTAAACTGTTTGTATAAATTAATAACGACTGCTTAATCTATGAATGAAATCTATGCTTAATTACTGAATTTTAGTTGCAAAAATTAGATACTTCTAGTGATTTTTAGCTTCATATTTTGACAAATTGCAGTGTTACAAGGATTGACAAATCTTACCAAATTCTTTATACGTGGTTGCACACGGGTCATCCAAAACAACTGTTTGCGTTGAAGATATGCACAAATCCTGAGCTGCTCTCACTTTGCATACGGGTGTTCTACCTAAAACGTTTGCGATCAAGAGATGCAGAAATCCTGCTCAGCACATTTTCTCTTGGCTTCCAAGGGAAGCTCTCGGTTTGCATACGGGTGTTCTAACTAAAACGTGTGTTATGAGTGTTTTATATTTAAAAAGTGAATTAAACTGCAGCTTGGGCACCATTAATGGAGAGGATGCGAGCAAGGCAAGTAGCCATGGAAGTCAAAGGGCTTGCTTCCCAATGAGCCTGCGCAGCGTACAGCTCGCACGCTTCCCGGTGAGCCTGCGCATTCAAGGACAACTTGCACGCCTCTCGGTCAGCCTGTGCACCGGAGGGCGCTCGGACGCCTCCCGTTCAGTCAAGGTCAAGCAGCTGTCCGCACGACACCTCCTACAGCCATTAAAACCAAGACACGTGGCTTCACATGAATGGTTAATAGAACGTACATGGTTTGAATTATACAAATGTTTGAGATATTAAAGTGGCAGCTATTTTTTCAAAATGCCTTTGTTGGCTGTCATTATTCGAGTGCGCCTTCTCTCAAAATGGACACGGAAAATATCACAGCGTGTCGGGTGCCATTCCATGATAGAATGCCAAGTTTCATGAATTTCAGATGACTTTTGGATTTACTAGAATTTAAAAATAAAGTACTCGACATTTTGCCGGCAATCAACGGTGCCCTGTTGTTTCAAATTCATTCCCATTTCTTGCATGTGACCTAACATGCACCCAAGGACAAAGATGTGATTTTCAACCAATTTATATGCACATGTGCATGTAGTTCAAATTTGAATTATGCACATAAATGCATTGAAAACTCAGTTAATGCATAAAAGTGTCCAAAGAACCCCGAAAAATCACAAAAATTAACACAACACTCCTGTTGTTCTATGTTGACACGAGAAAAAAATTGAAAGCAATAAGAGGCAATGGATATCGTTTCATCCCCAAAGGTGGGACGTTCCCTACCGAAACCATCATGCTTGTTGTGAGAAGCTCTGGTTTGTGAGAAGCATATACCCAAACCTGCCCCAAATGGGACAAAAAAATTACCACGGCATGTTGATGTTGCTCCATGATAGCATGCCAAGTTTCATGAATTTCATAAAAGTTTTGGATATACTAGAATTTAAAAACTAGGCATCTCAATGTTTTGCCGCAATCAATGGTGCCCTGGAGTTTGAAATTCATTCCCATTTCTTGCATGGGACCTAAGCATGCACCCAGGGACACAGATTTGATTTTTCAGCCAATTTATATGCACTGGAGTATGTGCATGTAGTTCAAATTTGAATTATGCATATAAATGCATTGAAAACTCAGTTAATGCATAAAAATGTCCAAACGAACCCCGAAAAATCACAAAGATTGACACAACACTCCTGTTGTTATATGTTGAAACGAGAAAAAAAATTTGAAACAATAAGAGGCAATGGATATCGTTTCGTCCCCAAAGGTGGGACGTTCCCTACCAAAACCATCATGCTTGTTGTGAGAAGCTCTGGTTTGTGAGAATCATATACCCAAACCTGCCCCAAAAGGGACAAAAAATTTACCGTTGGGGACGAAATGATATCCGTTGCCTCTTATTGCTTCCAAAAAATTTCTAGTGTCAACATAGAACAACAGGAGTGTTGTGTTTAATTTTGGAATTTTTTGGGGTTCATTTGGACATTCTTATACATTAAGTGGGTTTTCTAGGCATTTTATGTGCACAATTCAAATTTGAACTACATGCTCATGCTCCAATGCATATAAATTGGTTGAAAAATCAAATCTATGTCCTTCGGTGCATGCTTAGGTCCCATACAGAAGTGCGATAAAATACTGATTCATTTTGCACAAGATTGATATAAAAATTGCCTCTATTGTCCTAATATTTCAGAATTTTTTGGAGTTACAGAAGTATTCGAAGCATTCAGATTTCTACAGAATGTTCTGTTTTCTATGTGTTGTTTGCTTATTTTGATGAATCTGTGGGTAGTATCGGGGGGTATGAACCATGGAGAAGTTGGAATACAGTAGATATTACACCAATATAAATAATTAATGAGTTCACAATAGTACCATAAGTGGTGATTTTATTTTCTTATACTAACGGATCTCATGAGATTTTCTGTTGAGTTTTGTGTTGTGAAGTTTTCATGTTTTGGGTAAGGATTTGATGGAATATGGAATAAGGAGTGGCAAGAGCCTAAGCTTGGGAATGCCCAAGGCACCCCAAGGTAATATTCAAGGACAACCAAGAGCCTAATCTTGGGGATGCCTTGGAAGGCATCCCCTCTTTCGTCTTTGTTTCTATCGGTAACTTTACTTGAGGCTATATTTTTATTCACCACATGATATGTGTTTTGCTTGGAGCGTCTTGTATGATATGGGTCTTTACTTTTTAGTTTGCCACAATCATCCTTTCTGTAAACACCTTTTGAGAGGGACACGCATGAATCGTGATTTATTAGAATACTCTATGTGCTTCACTTATATCTTTTGAGCTAGGCAATTTTGCTCTAGTGCTCCACTTATATGTTTTTAGAGCACGACGGTGGTGTTACTTTATAGAAATTGTTGACCTCTCATGCTTCACTTATATTATTTTGAGAATGTCTCTAAATAGCATGGTAATTTTCTTTGGTCATGAATTTAGTCCTAATATGATGGGCATCCAAGAGGGATATAATAAAAACTTTCATATAAAGTGCATTGAATACTATGAGAAGTTTGATTCCTTATGGTTGTTTTGAGATATGAGGATGGTGATATTAGAGTCATGCTAGTGAGTAATTGTGGATTGTAGAAATACTTGTGTTTAAGTTTCTGATTCCCGTAGCATGCACGTATGGTGAACCGTTATGTAACGAAGTTGGAGCATGATTTATTTATTATTGTCTTCCTTATGAGTGGCGGTCGGGGGCGAGCGATGGTCCTTTCCTACCCATCTATCCCCCTAGGAACATGCACGTAGTACTTGTTTCGATGACTAATAGATTTTTGCAATAAGTATGTGAGTTCTTTATGACTAATGTTGAGTCCATGGATTATACGCGCTCTCACCCTTCCACCTTTGCTAGCCTCTCTAGTGTCATGCAACTTTCGCCGGTACCATACACCCACCATATACCTTCCTCAAAAAAGCCACCATACCTACATATTATGGCATTTCCATAGCCATTCCGAGATATATTGCCATGCAACCTTCCACCGATCCGTTTATTATGATAGACTTCATCATTGTCATAATTGTTTGCATGATCATGTAGTTGACATAGTATTTGTGGCAAAGCCATCGTTCATAATTTTTTATACATGTCACTCTTGAGTCATTGCACATCCCAGTACACCACCGGAGGCATTCATATAGAGTCATATTTTGTTCTAAGTATCGAGTCGTAATTAAAAGTGTGATGATGTTCATTATTAGAGCATTTCCCCATGTGTGGTAAAAAAGACGCCAAAGAAGCCAACAAAATAAGAGGCCAAAGAAGATAAACAAAAAAGATGAGAAAAAAAAGAGAGAAAGGGACAATGTTAGTATCCTTTTTCCACACTTGTGCTTCAAAGTAGCACCATGATCTTCGGGATAGAGAGTCTCCTATGTTATCACTTTCATATACTAGTGGGAATTTTTCATTGTAGAACTTGGCTTGTATATTCCAACGATGGTCTTCCTCAAATTGCCCTAGATCTTCATGAGCAAGCAAGTTGGATGCACACCCACTTAGTTTCTTTTTGAGCTTTTATAAACGTATAGCTCTAGTGCATCTGTTGCACGGCAATCCCTACTCACTCACAGTGATATCTATTGATGGGCATCTCCACAGCCCATTGATACGCCTAGTTTATGTGAGACTATCTCCTTTTTGTCTTCTCCACAATCACCATATTCTATTCCACCTATAGTGCTATGTCCATGGCTCACACTAATGTATTGCGTGAAAGTTGAAAAGGTTTGAGAACATCAAAAGTATGAAACAATTACTTGGCTTGTCATCGGGGTTGTGCATGATTTGAATATTTTGTGTGATGAAGATGGAGCATAGCCAAACTATATGATTTTGTAGGGATAGCTTTCTTTGGACATGTTATTTTGAGAAGACATGATTGCTTTATTAGTATGCTTGAATCATTATCGTTTTTGTGTCAATATTAAACTTTTTTTTTGAATACTATAGATCTGAACATTCATGCCACAATAAAGAAAATTACATGGATAAATATATTAGGTAGCATTCCACATCAAAAAATTTGTTTTTATCAATTACCGACTCGAGGACGAGCTGGAATTAAGCTTGGGGATGCTTGATACGTCTCCAATGTATCTATAATTTTTGTATTGTTCCATGCTATTATATTATATGTTTTGGATGTTTTATATGCATTAATATGCTATTTTATATTATTTTTGGGACTAACTTAATAACCCAAAGCCTAGTACCAGTTTATGTTTTTTCCTTGTTTTCAAGCTTTGCAGAAAAGGAATACTAAACGGAGTCCAAATGGAATAAAACTTCACGATGATTTTTCTTGGACCATAAGACACCAAGGGGACTTGGAGTGCAAGTAAGAAGAGCCATGAGGCAGCGGCAAGGGTGGAGGGCGTGCCCAGGGGGGTAGGGCGCGCCTCCCTACCTTGTGGGCCCCTCGGTGACCTCCTGACCTAGCTCTTCCTCCTATATATTTACATATATTCCAGAAACACCAGAAGCATCCACGAAAACACTTTTCCACCACCGCAACCTTCTGTTCCTTTGAGATCCCATCTTGGGGCCTTTTCCGGCATCCTACCGGAGGGGGATTCAATCACGGAGGGTGTCTACATCAAATCTATTGCCCTTCCGATGAAGCGTGAGTAGTTTACCTCAGACCTACGGGTCCATAGCTAGTAGCTAGATGGCTTATTTTCTCTCTTTGATTCTCAACACCATGTTCTCCTCGATGTTCTTTGAGATCTATCCGATGTAATCTTCTTTTGCGGTGTGTTTGTCGAGATCCGATGAATTCTTGATTTATGATCAGCTTATCTATGAATATTATTTGAATCTTCTCTGAATTCTTATATGCATGATTTGATATCTTTGTATTTCTCTTTGAATTATTGGTTTGGTTTGGCCAACTAGATTGGTTTTTCTTGCAATGGGAGAGGTGCTTAGTTTTGGGTTCAATCTTGCATGATTTCACCCAATGACAAAGTAGGGGTAGCGAGACATGTCTTGAATTGTTGCCATCGAGTACAAAAAGATGGGTTTTACCTCATATCACAAGAGTTTATTCCTCTACATCATGTCATCTTACTTAAGGCGTTACTCCTTTCTTTATGTACTTAATACTCTAGATGCATGCTGGATAGCGGTCGATGTGTGGAGTAATAGTAGTAGATGCAGGCACGAGTCGGTCTACTTGACACAGACGTGATGCCTATATTGCATAGTCATTGCCTTGGATATTGTCATAACTTTGCGCTTTTTTATCAATTGCTCGACAGTAATTTGTTCACCCACCGTATTATTTGCCTTCAAGAGAGAAGCCTCTAGTGAAACCTATGGCCCATGGGTCTATTTTCCATCATATTAGTTTCCCATCTACTATTTTACAATATTTTATTTTCAGATGTATAAACCAAAAAACCCAAAAATATTTTATCTTTTATTTATCTATCTCTATCATATCTCACCTTCGCAAGTGATCGTGAAGGGATTGACAACCCCTTTATCGCGTTGGGTGCAAGTGTTTGATTGTTTGTGCAGGTATTGGTGATTTGCACGTTCTTCTCCTATTGGATTGATACCTTGGTTCTTAACTGAGGGAAATACTTATCTCTACTGTGCTGCATCACCCTTTCCTCTTCAAGGGAAAAACCAACGCAAGCTCAAGAAGTAGCAGTAGCTAAGCCCTCGAGTGAGAGGAATGCTCTTCACTCGGAGTAGTTTTTAACTTAGGTGAAGGCTAGTGCGCATCTAAGCCCCCGATTGAGAGGGATGCTCTTCACTCTGAGTAGTTTTAACTTAGGCAAAAACTGGTTCACAACTAAGATTCCGAGTGAGAGGAATGCTCTTCACTCGGAGTAGTTTTAACTTTGGTGAAAACTGGTTTGCAGCTAAGCCTCCGAGTGAGAGGGATGCTCTTCACTCTGAGTAGTTTTAACATATGAGAAAACTGGTTCGCAGCTAAGACTCCAAGTGAGAGGGATGCTCTTCACTCAGAGTAGTTTTAACTTAGGGGAAAATTGGTTCGCAGATAAGCCCCCGAGTGAGAGGGACGCTCTTCACTCGGGGTAGTTTTAACTCAGGAGAAAACTGGTTCCCAGCTAATCCCACGAGTGAGAGGGACACTCTTCACTCAGAGTAGTTTTAACTTGGGTAAAAGTTGGTTCGCAGCTAAACATCCATGTGAGAGAGATGCTCTTCACTCGTGGTAGTTTTTAACTTGGCAAAAACCGGTTCGCAGCTAAGCCCCCGAGTGAGATGGACGCTCTTCACTCGGAGTACTTTTTAACTTGGCTTAAACTGGCTCGCGAGTTGACCCACTAGGGGTTTTAAGCTAGTAAATGTACACAAGTGGACTCAATGAAGTATTGAAAAAGTCATGCTTTTATTGATCAAACATCACTCAGATTCTTTTATTGCATCTTATCACCTCAACTTAAAGTGTAGAATCGCCGAAGCAGGTCGGCATTCCAACTGCGGGGCTCATCTACCTTCTTTGTGAGGTTGTAAAGGTGATAAGCTCCATTATGCATAACCTTGGAAACAACAAAAGGACCTTCCCAGGCAGGAGCAAGCTTATGCAGCCTCTGTTGATCCACTTGGAGCACGAGGTCTCCTTCCTGAAAGACACGACCTCTAATGTGTCTGTCATGGAAATGACGTAGGTCTTGTTGTTACATAGCCGACCGGAAGTGGGCCATCTCCCTTTCCACCTCCATGAGGTCCACGACATCCTACCATGCTTGCTCTACTTCGGCCTCAGAGTATAAATCCACTCGAGGAGAACTATGGGGAAGACACTTGCAGGACAACCTCTGCGCCATACATCATAAAGAAATGAGTGCAATTGGTAGACCGATTAGGGGTCATCCTCAAGACCCACAGAAAAGACGGCAACTCGGTGACCCAGGCTCCCGCTGCATGCTCCAAATCGCACATAAGGCGCGGCTTTACCCCTTGAAGAATCAGGCCGTTCGCCCTCTCGGCTTGCCCATTCGACTGCGGGTGTGCTACAGAAGCATAATCGACCCGAGTGCCTTTGGTAGCGCAGAGTGCTCTAAACTCCTTCGAGTCGAAGTTTGAGCCGTTATCAGTGATGATGCTGTGGGGCACACCATATCTAATGACTAGCTCTTTCATAAACGTGATTGTTGTTTGAGAATCCAGCTTCTTGATGGGCTTGGCTTCAATCCACTTAGTGAACTTATCAACTGTGACAAGCAAGTGAGTGAATCCACTTGCTCCGATCCTGAGAGGCCCCACCATGTCGAGTCCCCAAACCGCAAATGGCCAGACAAGTGGGATGGTCTTCAGGGCAGACGCGGGCTTGTGCGACAAGTTTGCATAGAACTGACACCCGGTGCAATGTTGGACTATCTCTTGCGCAGCTTTGTTGGCGCGTGGCTAGAAGAAACTGGCTCAGTAAGCTTTGGCCACGATTGTCTAAGATGATGCATGGTGCCCACAAGTTCCCAAGTGGATTTCTTCCAGGATTAATCGACCTTCCTCTGGAGAAATGCAGCGCTCAGCCACACCGGTGACGATTTTCCTGTAGAGCTGGTCACCCATCACAGTGAAAGCCTTGGATCTGTGAACAATCTGACGTTCCTCGACTTCATATTCCAGAAGCTCCTGCCCGAGCAAGTATGCGATGTACGACACTGTCCAGTCAGGCATGATCGCCAGGATCTCCATCACCAAGTTAATAACTATTGGGACCTCGATTTTAGTCGGATTGGAGGGACCGACCACCCGCGGGGGCTCTTCGATGAAGGGATCTTCTTTCATTGTCGGGGAATGTAGGTGCTCGGGGAACACATTGCTGGGTATGGGTTTCCGAGTGGATCTGATCTTTGCCGGATCGCCCGTCGCTTTGTTCTTGATCTGAGGGATGTGGTGAACTTCCAGGCCTTTGAATTTCTTCTCCAACTTTCTCATTGCATTGCAATATCCTATCATGGCGGGGCTTCTGATGTCCCATTCCTTCATCACTTGATTCACCACGAGATCCGAGCACCATAGACCATAAAGCGATGGACACCGAGTGAGAAGGACTCCTACTTCTTGAGCTCGCGTTGGTTTTTCCCTTGAAGAGGAAAGGGTGATGCAGCACAGTAGGGATAAGTATTTCCCTCAGTTAAGAACCAAGGTATCAATCATGTAGGAGAAACGTGCAAGTCCCCAATAGATGCACCTGCACAAACAATCAAACACTTGCACCCAACGCGATAAAGGGGTTGTCATTCCCTTCATGGTCACTTGCAAAGGGGAGATCTGAAAGAGATGGATAAAACTAAACAGAAGATCAAATATTTTTGGGTTTTTTTTGGTTTATAGATCTGAAAATAAAAGATTGCAAAATAGTAGATCGGAAACTAATATGATGGAAAATAGACCCCGGGGCCATAGGTTTCACTAGAGGCTTCTCTCTTGAAGGCAAATAATACGGTGGGTGAACAAATTATTGTCGAGCAATTGATAGAAAAGTGCAAAGTTATGATGATATCCAAGGCAATGATTATGCAATATAGGCATCACGTCCGTGTCAAGTAGACCAACTCCTGCCCGCATCTACCATCACATTACTCCACACATCGACCGCTATCCAACATGCATCTAGAGTATTAAGATCTTAAAGAAAGGAGTAACGCCTTAAGTAAGATGGCATGATGTAGAGGAATAAACTCATGCAATATGATGTAAACCCCATCTTTTTATACTCGATGGCAACAATTCAATACGTGTCTTGCTACCCCTACTTTGTCACTGGGTGAAATCATGCAAGATTAAACCCAAAGCTAAGCACCTCTCCCATTGCAAGAAAACCAATCTAGTTGGCCAAACCAAACAGATAATTCGAAGAGAAATACAAAGATATCAAATCATGCATATAATAATTCAGAGAAGTTTCAAATAATATTCATAGATAAGCTAATCATAAATCCACAATTCATCGGATCTCGACAAACACACCGTAAAAGAAGATTACGTCGGATAGACCTAAAGAACATAGAGGAGAACATGCTATTGAGGATCAAAGAGAGAGAAGAAGCAATCTAGCTACTAGCTATGGACCCGTAGGTCTTGGGTAAACTACTCATATGCTTCATCGGAAGGGGAATAGAGTTGATGTAGATGCCCTCCGTGATTGAGTCCCTCTCTGGCAGGATGCCGGAAAAGGCGCCAAGATGGGATCTCACAGGAACAGAAGGTTGCAGCGGTGGAAAAGTGTTTTCGTGGATTTTGGTGTTTCTAGAATATATGTGAATATATAGGAGGAAGAACTAGGTCAGGAGGTCATCGAGGGGCATGCCCTACCCCCTGGGCGCGCCCTCCATCCTTGCCGCCGCCTCGTGGCTCTTCTGACTTGCACTCCAAGTCCCTTGGGTGTCTTCTGGTCCAAGAAAAACCATCGTGAAGTTTTATTCCGTTTGGTCTCCGTTTAGTATTCCTTTTCTACGAAGCTCAAAAACAAGGAAAACAGAAACTGGCACAGGGCTCTAGGTTAATAGGTTAGTCCCAAAAATAATATAAAATAGCATATTAATGCGTATAAAACATCCAAAATAAATAATATAATAGCATGGAACAATATAAAATTATAGATACATTGGAGATGTATCAAGCATCCCCAAGCTTAATTCCTGCTCGTCCTCGAGTATGTAAATGACAAAAACAAAAAATTTGATGTGAAATGCTACCTAACATATTTATCCATGTAATTTTCTTTATTGTGGCATGAATGTTCAGATCCATAAGATTCAAAACAAAAGTTTAATATTGACACACAAACGATAATACTTCAAGCATACTAATAAAGCAATCATGTCTCTCAAAATAACATGGACAAAGAAAGCTATCCCTACAAAATCATATAGTCTGGCTATGCTCTATCTTCATCACATAAAATATTCAAATCATGCACAACCCCGATGACAAGCTAAGCAATTGTTTCATACTTCTGATGTTATCAAACCATTTCAACTTTCACGCAATGCATGAGCGTGAGCCATGGACATAGCACTATAGGTGGAATAGAATATGGTGGTTGTGGAGAAGACAAAAAGAAGGAGATAGTCTCACATCAACTAGGTGTATCAACGGGCTATGGAGATGCCCATCAATAGATATCAATGTGAGTGAGTAGGGATTGCCATGCAACGGATGCACTAGAGCTATAAGTTTATGAAAGCTCAAAAAGAAACTAAGTGGTTGTGCATCCAACTTGCTTGCTCACGAAGACCTAGGGCAATTTGAGGAAGCCCATCGTTGGAATATACAAGCCAAGTTCTATGATGAAAAATTCCGGGTAGTATATGAAAGTGATAACGTAGGAGATTCTCTATCATGAAGATCATGGTGCTACTTTGAAGCACAAGTGTGGAAAAAGGATAGTAACATTGCCCCTTCTCTCTTTTCTCTCAATTTTTTTCTTTTTTTGTTTGGCTTCTTTGGCCTATTTATTTTTCCCTCACATGGGGCAATGCTCTAATAATCAAGATCATCACACTTTTATTTACTGACAACTCAAGAATTACAACTCAATACTTAGAACTTATATGACTCTATATGAATGCTTCCGGTGGTGTACCGGGATGTGCAATGACTCAAGTGTGACATGAACAAAAATTATGAACGGTGGCCTTGCCACAAATATTATGTCAACTACATGATCATTCAAAGCAATATGACAATGATGAAGCATGTCATAATAAACGGAACGGTGGAAGCTGCATGTCAATATATCTCGGAATGGCAATGGAAATGCCATAATAGGTAGGTATGGTGGCTGTTTTGAGGAAGGTATTGTAGCAACCCCGACCCGAAAGGATCAAGTCTCTGTGCTCAGGTGTCATCCCTGGATCAGTAATGCTGACACCACACAGTACTTCGAAGGATTTATAACAGAGTAGCAATCACACACTTATTACAGCGTTGTCCAAAAGAGGACTTATTACAATAAATATGGCTTAAGGCCATCTAATAACGATAACAGCGGAAGACTTGGAAGGTAAGTGAGTCCATCAACTCCATCGGCATCACTGAGACCTAAACACCTTACTCGTCGTCTGAAAAGTCTGCAACATGAATGTTGCAGCTCGAAAAACGGGTCAGCACATGGAATATGCTGGCAATGTAACACATAGAGAGTAATGAAGGAATAAGCCTATAATACATGCATAGATGGCTGGTGGATAAGCTCTCTGATTACAGCTTTTGCATAAAGCTAGTTTTTCCCTCATCGCAAAGGAATAAATTTGTTTAACTATCATGGTGGTTGTTAAACATTGAGAATGGTTGACAGATCCTCAATCCCAATTAGAAGTACTCATTAATAACCCAATAACATTAATTAGAGTAACATGTTGAGATTCACACGATATTCAAGTACTAGATACTCAAGATGTCCATAACCGGGGACACGGCTAATCATGATTAGATTATACACTCTGCAGAGGTTTGCGACTTTTCCCCACAAGACTCGATCGCCTCCGTTTGGTTCTCTCGTGACCATGTGGTGTTTGAGAGACGGATGACCGAGACACAGTCTTTCGTAAGCGCTTAGCACCTTACGATGGGTGGACGGTACACCTACATCCCCTACATCTGCTAGCCCACCACTATAAGAGTTCGCACGACTTACTCAACTATGCCAGAGCCCATAATGGCTTGTGGCTGCACACGGAAGTTTCTAGCATGAATGATCTTATGATCCCTTTGAGCCTGGGTGGCGGTCCGAAGAAAACAGGCAAGTCTGATAGAAACCAGGTGCCTCAATCCACCCAGATGTGTGTTTAAGTTGCCACCTTAAATAAACCATTAATTAACAATCTCACATCAGTCATGGATATTCACACACCCAATCCACGTCTACTAGCATAGCATGGCATAAGCAAACGTAGAAGTAACTCCCAAGGTTTCATAAGTAAACAGGTAATAGGTACTACCTCAATCTACTTCCCATCCCACAGTTTAATTAGATCCTAATCATGCAAGTGTTTGAGGATTGATCTAATGCATAAAAACTGGGTAGTAGAAAAGGTATGATCAAGTGTTACTTGCCTTGCTGACGATCCGCGAAACCTAGAGACTCGAAGTAACAAGCGGCGCACTCCGGGTGATCTATCGCAGACAAACAACAAGCATACAATAAGTACTCATCTAATGCACAGGTAAATCTCGAATGGCAGATCTGACCAGAAAGTTCAACTTAAGAACCCTGGTTGCAAAAAGAATCGAATCAAATAAAGCAACGAAAGTCAACCTCCGAAAGAAAACGACTCGGTTCTAGCAATTTGAAACTAGGTCAAATTTTAGAGTAGCAAAACTTTGTTTAAGTTGATTAGTCGGAACGGCGGTTTCGAAACGAAACTCCAGGCGCTTGAATCACCTGATTCCGATAAACGAGCGAGAAAATAAACTAGATTGAAGATTGGATCTGAAATCGAGATCGGAAAATAATCGGATTAAATCCGGTTAAAAGAAAAACGACGAATGGTTAAACGAACGGACGTTCGTTAACAGAAACTAACCGGTGAACGCGTTCGTTAAAACGAATGGATCGGTGAACGTTCACTAAATAACTAAACCAAAAAAATAAGCCGATCTAGGGTTTAAAAAAACCGAACAACGGAAAGAAAACCGGAACGGTTTTTTAAACAAAACCGAACGGGGGAGGTGGCGCGGCCGCTACCTCGCCGGGGAGGGGCTCCGTCGGGTCGGCGGCTTGGGGCGGCGGGGCGACGACGCCTCCGGGGGGGGGCACCGGCGGCGGGCACTGGCGGCGGCACAAGGCTACGGGCGGCGGGCTGCGGGTTGGGGCGGCGGCGGCTTGGGGAGGAGAGAGGGGGTGGGGAGTATAAATAGGAGGGGTTGCTTGGGAGGGGGCAAGGGGAGGAGGAGGAGTCCTCCTCGGACTCGCCCGGGCCGGCGGCGCTAAGCTAGCGTGAGAGTGGAGGTTTGGGCGGTGGCATTGGGCAGTTGGGCCCTTAGCCCAAAGGGCGCTGACATTTTTAAAACTTCATGAAAAAGCGAATAAAATAAAAAATAAAAGAACACAAAATTTAATAAAATAAAATTTAACCGACTCCTAAAAATGAGTCGAACAAAATGAACTTTAATCTGGAACCAAAATGCAATTTTTGAAAATATGAAATTTTTCCCTAAGGCAAATAAACTCAAAAAATCCAAAATTTGATTTATTTATTAAATCTTCATTTTTCCTAAATTTTGGGAAAGTCATATTATACCCTCTCTTTATTTTTTTATAGGAAAAATATTTGAAGATAAAAATGAATAAATCCAAATGATCCTATTTTCAAAATTTGAGAAAACTCAAATATGAAAATATTGAAATCTCCAACTCTCTCCGAGGGTCCTTGAGTTGCATGAAATTTTCTAGGATCAGAAAAATGCATGAAAATATGATATGCATGATGACTTAATGTATAACATTCCAAATTGAAAATTTGGGATGTTACAAATCTACCCCCCTTAAGATGAATCTCGCCCTCGAGATTCAGGTTGGCTAGAAAATAGGTGAGGGTGATCCTTGAGCAAATCCTCTTCTCTTTCCCGGGTGGCTTCATCCTCGGTGTGGTGGCTCCATTGAACTTTGCAAAACTTGATAACTTTGTCATGAGTAACTCTGCGGCATAATCGATAATCTTGACTGGTTTCTCCTCATATGTCAAATCCTCCTTCAACTGAATCGCTTCAAGTGGCACTTTGTATCTCTTAACAGTACTTCCGCCATCTCGGCGTGACATTTCTTCAAATGAGAAATATGGAATGCATCATGAACTCCTGACAGTCCCTCTGGCAATTCCAGCTTATAAGCAACTTCTCCCATGCGTTGCAAAATCTTATACGGTCCAACGAAACGCGGTGCTAATTTTCCTTTAACTCCGAAACGCTTAATTCCTTGAAGCGGGGATACTCTAAGATAAACTCTGTCTCCAACTTTATATTCCATTGCCTTGCGTTTTGAATCCGCATAGCTTTTCTGTCTGGACTGGGCTACCTTGAGCCTATAGCGAATCAACTTAACCTTCTGTTCAGACTCCTTAATCAAATCTGGTCCAAACAACTGACGGTTTCCAGCTTCGTCCCATGATAACGGTGTCATGCACCTCCTTCCGTACAAAGCCTCGAAAGGTGCCATCTTCAAGCTGGTTTGGTAACTCTTGTTATAAGAAAATTCTGCATACGGCAGGTTATCATCCCAACTAGATCCATAATCTAGTGCACAAGCTCTCAGCATATCCTCCAAAATCTGATTGACTCTCTCGGTCATCATCCATCTGCGTGGGTGAAAAGTTGCATCAATTCCAGCCTGGTTCCCAATGTTTCGTGCAACCGATTCCAAAACTTTGAGGTAAATTGAGTTCCTCTATCCGACACGATACTCCTCGGAACTCCGTGTAAACACACAATTCTGGTCATGTATATCTTTGCCAACTTAGCACTGCTATAGGTAGTCTTGATTTGGAATGAAATGAGCTACCTTCGTCAAGCGGTCGACTATAACCCAAATTGAGTCATAGCCAGTACGTGTCTTTGGCAAACATGTTATGATATACATGCCTAGTTTATCCCACTTCCATTCGGTTATTGGCAATGGTTGCAACTTTCATGCTGGCTTCTGATGCTCTGCCTTCACTCTCTGACATACATCGCAAACTGCTACATACTCCGCAATATCCTTCTTCATTCCGGTCCACCAGAACGTTTCCTTCAAATCCAAATACATCTTGGTATTTCCTGGGTGAATTGAGTAGGGTGAATCATGGGCTTCTTGCAAAATCAACTTCCGATCTCCGGGTTATTTGGCACATAAACACGGTCCTCAAACCATAGGGTATCGTGCTCATCCTCACGAAATCCCTTAGTTTTTCCTTCGCTCATTTTCTCCTTTATAGAGGCAACTTCCTTGTCTGCCTTTTGAGCTTCTCTGATTTTGTCCATCAACGTAGACTGAATCTCCATGCTGCTACATAGCCTCTCGAAACTATTTCCAAACATAGCTCTTGAAGGTCCTCGGCTAACTCCTTGGGTATTCCTCCCATCATTAGGGTATTGACGTGGCTCTTACGACTCAATGCGTCTGATACAACGTTAGCCTTTCCTGGGTGATAATGCAATCTCATATCATAATCCTTAATAAGCTCCAACCATCTCCTCCTCGAGATTTAATTCCTTCTGCGTGAAGATGTACTTCAAACTCTTGTGATCCGTGTACACCTCACAATGATTTCCAATGAGGAAATGTCTCTGTGTCTTCAATGCGTGCAACGGCTGCTAACTCCAAATCATGTGTGGCATAATTCAACTCATGAGGCTTAAGCTGTCGTGAAGCATACTGAAACAACTCTTCCTTCTTGCATAAGCACTGCTCCAAGTCCTCGATGTGAAGCGCCGCAATACACCTCATAATCCTTGGTCCGATCGGCAAAATTAACACCGGTGAGGTAACCAATCTTTTCTTCAACTCCACGAAAACTTGCCTCACAATCCTCGGTCCATATGAACTTGGTATCCTTCTTCAACACTTACATCATAGGCTTTGCAATCCTTGAGAAATTCTCAATGAATCTTCGGTAGTATCCTGCGAGTCCAAGGAAACTCGGATCTCTCCAACTGTCGTTGGTGCTTCCCATTTGGTTACGGTCTCAACCTTTGTGGGGTCAACTGCTATCCCTTCTCCGGATATAACATGTCCAAGAAATCCATCTTCCTTTAGCCAAAACTCACATTTGCCGAACTTGGCATATAATCGATGTTCCCTTAGTTTCTCCAAAACTAATCGCAAATGTTCCTTATGTTCCTCTTCATTCTTTGAGAAAATCAAAATATCATCTATGAACACCACGACGAACTTATCCAAAAACTCCATAAACACTTTGTTCATCAGGTTCATGAAATAGGCAGGCGCGTTAGTCAGTCCAAATGACATAACGGTGTATTAAATACGATCCATATCTCGTGGTAAATGTTGTCTTAGGTATGTCCTGCTCTTGAATCTTCAATCGATGGTACCACGATCGCAAATCGATCTTGGAAAACACTTAAGCTCCATGCAAACGATCAAACAGATCATTTATCATAGGTAGTGGGTACTTGTTCTTGATTGTTACTTCATTCAATCCATGATAATCAACAACCATCCTTAACGATCCGTCCTTCTTCTCCACTAAAAGTACGGGTGATCCCCAAGACGAAGAACTTGGGCGTATAAAACCTTTATCCAATAGCTCCTTAATCTGCTTCTTGATTTTCGCCAAATCCTGTGCGGGCATCCTGTATGGTCGCTTCGATATTGGGCCTGTTCCTGGCAAAAGTTCAATCAAAAACTCAATTTCTCTATCCGGTGGCATTCCTAGCAATTCCTCAGGAAATACATCAGGGTAATCCTTCACTACTGGTACTTCTTCCTGCACCACTCCTGATAAGCAATTTACATGAGCTCTCCTCGGCTGATACCGTGATACATACTTAATCCTTCTTCCTTCTGGTGTTGTGAGCAAAATCGTCTTACTTGCGCAATCGATGTTTCCTCCATACATCGACAGCCAATCCATGCCTAATATCACATCAAATCCTTGAGATTCCATAATGATCAAATCCACGGGAACACATGCCTTCCTATACTTAATGGCACTTGAAAACATCCTTGTGCGGCCATATACTCCGCTCTGGTGAGCTTACTAGCAAAGGGGTTTTAAGAATCCGAGTAGGTAGACTATACTTCTCTACAAATCCCCTTGATATGTATGAATGCGATACACGGTATCGAAAAGAACAACCGCGATAAATGACTTAACCAAAAACTTACCGACATCTTGATCGGGCTGATCTTCAATCTCCTCTACATCGAGTGGTTCACTGTCCCCTGTTGAAAGGGTTGGGCTTCTTTCGAGCTTCCATTGCCACCTTGGCCTTCGGGATGATCATTTGCATAATGTCCGGTCTTGGAACACTTGAAACAGGTGACATGTCTTAGGTCTTTCTTGGTTGGGGTTGACGGTGTGGTGCGGTTTTGTCCATTGCTTCCTCCATTCCCGTTCCCATTCTTGGTGGCATTATGGTTGTGCGAATTACTTCCTCCGTGGGTATCTTTGGCCGAACTCCTTGCTTAGGGGTATAACGAGGCTTCTGCTGGGCTCCAGAGTTATACTTCCCCTGTCCATACTTCCTCTTGCGATTCTCAATTTGTTGTTGCTTTCCTTCAATCATGAGGGCACGGTCTACCAACTCCTGGTAGTTATTGAAACTTGCTACCATCAACTGCATGCTTAACTCATCATTCAGTCCTTCCAGAAACTTCTCCTGCTTAGCTGCATCTGTAGAAACGCTATCCGGGGCATAACGTGCTAACTTACTAAAATCATCCACATACTGGCCAATAGTCCTTCCTCCTTGGCGTAAGTTGCGAAACTCACGCTTCTTCATGGCCATAGCTCCTGCTGAGACATGGGCGGTGCGGAAAGCTTGCTGGCCGATCCCATGTGGCGGTGTCTCTGTGGTAAGTGGCTGTAAAATTCTCCCACCATCTTTGCTGGTCCTTCAAGCTGGTGTGCAGCAAACTTCACCTTCTCTCCATCTGTACATCCTGCAGTGGTTAACTCCCTTCCTACCTTACGGAGCCAATCATCTGCTACTATCGGCTCGGTGCTACTGGAAAATACTGGCGGATTCAGTCTTAAGAAACGTGTCAAGTGATCCGCAGTGGTGGTGGTGGCGGTGGGTTGTTGTTGTTGTTGTTGCCTTGATTACGCACCAATGTTTGGATCAAAGTGTTCTGCTTTGAATCAACTGGGTGATCTCCGTGGAAAACAAATCCGGGGTCGCGTCTCGAGAGGCATCGATGGGTTTAGAAAAGATGAGAATTAAGAATAGATTGGGGTCTAAGGAGAAACACTACCCAAATGTATATGAGCAAATGCACACAAAATCACTTCATTCAATTCAAACAAAGGCTTACAACGGTCTAACTATCGCAAAAGTGCGTGAACTAAAATGTTACATGGAGGGAATACTACTAATATGTGGGGGTCATCTATTAATTTGAACCGGTGGAAGACTCCATGATGTCTGCTCCAGCTTCATCTTCAAAGTCGGGTTCACTTGGATCCGAATCGGTGTCGTCGATGTTGATGTAGTCGCTTGGGCAACCGACGTACTGGTCTTCATTCTTGAGCGCCAATTTCTTCTTGAGTTCTTCAATCTCATACTTAAGATCGTTATTGTGTCTTGCTAGCGCTACGATCTCGTCCATGTAGTCCTTGCGTGTAGACTTTAGTTCTCCTTCAAGTTCGTTGATCCTTCCCTTCGCATTCTTCAATTCGAGCATATCATTGTACATCTGGTTATCATGGCGTCGACTGTGCTGGTTTAACTCTGGATGAAAGCTGCAATGGATCGGTCCTTCTTGGTGCTGACTATCTCCCATTGTTCATCTCGGCGTCCGCAAATCTGATAGATGGTGTCCTTGAGGTCTTCTTGATAAACTTCTCCAATGTGTCCCATGGTGATATGAGTTGCCATGCTCTTTCCGAGACTCGAGGTTGGTGCACTCGAAAACACTATCTATAGGCTTGGTGATTGGGGCGAATGTCCTTCCCGGTACATGAGCTTGAATCTTCGGTAGCTCCTCTTGAGCAGAGTGGCATTGAACGTCCGGTGAAACTTGGTAGTCCAATGTTCAGGTACTTAGTGACTTCCTTCAAGTGAAATCCAAAAGGTGTGCCTTCATCCGGTTGGGTGTACTTGATCTTCGTCCTTCATCCTAAAAGAGTGGAAAAGATGAGGAGGTAGAAATTGAGAAGAGAGTAGTGATCTATGGCTTTAACTTAGTGGTCGTGTCCTACGGTCGGCGTGTGCTCGATACCATCTCTCAGCGACCCGACCGAAAGGATCAAGTCTCGTGCTCAGTGTCATCCCTGGATCAAGAATGTCGACACCACACAGTACTTCGAAGGATTTATAACAGAGTAGCAATCACACACTTATTACAGCGTTGTCCAAAAGAGGACTTATTACAATAAATATGGCTTAAGGCTATCTAATAACGATAACAGCGGAAGACTTGGAAGGTAAGTGAGTCCATCAACTCCATCGGCATCACTGAGTATAGAACCACGACCTAAACACCTTACTCGTAAATGCGAAAAGTGCGCAACATGAATGTTGCAGCCCGAAAAACGGGTCAAGACATGGAATATCTGGCAATGTAACACATAGAGAGTAATGAAGGAATAAGCCTATACTACATGCATATATGGCTGGTGGATAAGCTCTCTGATTCAGCTTTTGCATAAAGCTAGTTTTTCCCTATCGCAAAGGAATAAGTTTGTTTAACTATCATGGTGGTTGTTAAACATTGAGAATGGTTGACAGATCCTCAATCCCAATTAAAAGTACTCATTAATAACCCAATAACATTAATTAGAGTAACATGTTGAGATTCACACGATATTCAAGTACTAGATACTCAAGATGTCCATAACCGGGGACACGGCTAATCATGATTAGATTATACACTCTGCAGAGGTTTGCGCACTTTTCCCCACAAGACTCGATCGCCTCCGTTTGGTTCTCGCTTTCTGAGGGTGTTTGAGAGACGGATGACTGAGACACAGTCTTTCAGAAGCGCTAGCACCTTACGATGGGTGGACCGGTACACCTACATCCCCTACATATGCTAGCCCACCACTATAAGAACTCGCACGACTTACTCAACTATGCCAGAGCCCATAATGGCTTGTGGCTGCACACGGAAGTTTCTAGCATGAATGATCTTATGATCCCTTTGAGCCTGGGTGGCGGTCCGAAGAAAACAGGCAAGTCCTGATAGAAACCAGGTGCCTCAATCCACCCAGATGTGTGTTTAAGTTGCCACCTTAAATAAACCATTAATTAACAATCTCACATCTGTCATGGATATTCACTCACCCAATCCATGTCTACTAGCATAGCATGGCAATAAGCAAACGTAAAAGTAACTCCCAAGGTTTCATAAGTAAAACAGGTAATAGGTACTACCTCAATCTACTTCCCATCCCACATTTAAATTAGATCCTAATCATGCAAGTGTTTGAGGATTGATCTAATGCATAAAAACTGGGTAGTAGAAAAGGTATGATCAACTGTTACTTGCCTTGCTGACGATCCGCGAAACCTAGAGACTCGAAGTAACAAGCGGCGCACTCCGGGTGATCTATCGCAGACAAACAACAAGCATACAATAAGTACTCATCTAATGCACAGGTAAATCTCGAATGGCAGATCTGACCAGAAAGTTCAACTTAAGAACCCTGGTTGCAAAAAGAATCGAATCAAATAAAGCAACGAAAGTCAAACTTCGAAAGAAAACGACTCGGTTCTAGCAATTTGAAACTAGGTCAAATTTTAGAGTAGCAAAACTTTGTTTAAGTTGATTAGTCGGAACGGCGGTTTCGAAACGAAACTCCAGGCGCTTGAATCACCTGATTCCGATAAACGAGCGAGAAAATAAACTAGATTGAAGATTGGATCTGAAATCGAGATCGGAAAATAATCGGATTAAATCCGGTTAAAAGAAAACGACGAACGGTTAAACGAACGGACGTTCGTTAACAGAAACTAACTGGTGAACGCGTTCGTTAAAACGAACGGATCGGTGAACGTTCACTAAATAACTAAACCGAAAAAATAAGCCGATCTAGGGTTTAAAAAAAACCGAACAACGGAAAGAAAACGGAACGGTTTTTAAACAAACCGAACCGGGAGGTGGCGCGGCTACCTCGCCGGGAGGCTCCATGGTCGGCGGCTTTGGGGCGGCGGGGCAACGGCATCTCCGGGGGCGGGGCACTGGCGGGCACCGCGGCGGGCACTGGCGGCGGGCTCCGGGCGGCGGGCTGGGCGGCGGGGCTGCGGTTTGGGGGCGGCGGCTGGCTTGGGGAGGAGAGAGGGGGTGGGGAGTATAAATAGGAGGGAGGGTTGCTTGGGGAGGGCAAGCAGGAGGAGGAGGAGTCCTCCTCGGACTCATCTCGCCACGGCTGCGACGGGCATTGTGAAGGGGAGGCGGTAATTTGGGCCGGGCCCTTGGCTCAGGCGGTATGCATTTTTTAAAAAACTCATGAAAAAACGAAAAAAAAATAAATATAAACGAACACCAAATTTAATAAAATAAATTTTCCCCGACTCCTAAAAATGAGTCGAACAAAATGAACTTTAATACGGAACCAAAATGCAATTTTTGAAAATACGAAATTTTTCCCTAAGGCAAATAAACTCCGAAAAATCCAAAATTTGATTTATTTACTAAATCTTCATTTTTCCTAAATTTTGGGAAAGCCATATTATTCCCTCTCTTTATTTTTTTATAGGAAAAATATTTGAAGATAAAAATGAATAAATCCAAATGATCCTATTTTCAAAATCTGAGAAAACTCAAATATGAAAATATTGAAATCTCCAACTCTCTCCGAGGGTCCTTGAGTTGCGTGAAATTTTCTAGGATCGGAAAAATGCATGAAAATATGATATGCATGATGACTTAATGTATAACATTCCAAATTGAAAATTTGGGATGTTACAGGTATATGGTGGGTGTATGGTACCAGCGAAAGTTGCACGGTACTAGAGAGGCTAGCAATGGTGGATGGTTAAAGTCCGTATAATCCATGGACTCAACATTAGTCATAAAGAACTCACATACTTATTGCAAAAATCTATTAGTCATCGAAACCAAGTACTATGCACATGCTCCTAGGGGGATAGACTGGTAGGAAAAGAGCATCGTCTGTCCCCGACCGCCACTCATAAGGAAGACAATCAGTAAATAAATCATGCTCCAACTTCGTTACATAAAGATTCACCATACGTGCATGCTACGGGAATCACAAACTTCAACACAAGTATTTCTACAATCCACAATTACTCACTGGCATGACTCTAATATCACCATCCTCATATCTCAACAAATCATAAGGAATCAAACTTTTCATAATATTCAATGCACTTTATATGAAAGTTATTATTATATCCCTCTTGGATGCCCATCATATTAGGACTAAATAAATAACCAAAGCAAATTACCATGTTGTTTAGAGAGACTCTCAAAATAATATAAGTGAAGCATGAGGATTCAACAACTTCTACAAAATAAAACCACCACCGTGCTCTAAAAAGATATAAGTGAAGCACTAGAGAAAAATTGCCGAGCTCAAAAGATATAAGTGAAGCACATAGAATATTCTAATAAATCAGGATTCATGCGTGTCCCTCTCAAAACATGTGTACAGCAAGGATGATTGTGGCAAACTAAAAAGTAAAGACTCATATCATACGAGACGCTCCAAGCAAAACACATATCATGTAGTGAATAAAAATATAGCCTCAAGTAAAGTTACTGATAGACGAAGACGAAAGAGGGGATGCCATCTGGGGCATACCCAAGCTTAGGCTCTTGGTTGTCCTTGAGTATTACCTTGGGTTGCCTTAGCAATCCCCAATATTAGGCTCTCGGCACTCCTTATTCCATAGTCCATCAAATCTTTACCCAAAACTTGAAAACTTCACAACACAAAACTAAACAAAAAATCTCATGAGATCCCTTAGTATAAGAAAACAAAATCACCACTTTTGGTACTGTTGTGAATTCATTCTTTATTTATATTAGTGTAATATGTACTGTATTCTAACTTCTCCATGGTTCATACCCCCCGATACTACCCATAAATTCATCAAAATAAGCAAACAACACATGAAAACAGAATCTGTCAAAAACATAAAAGTCTGTAGCAATCTGAATACTTCGAATATTTCTGTACCTCAAAAAATTCTGAAAAATTAGGATAACAGAGGCAATTTCTATATCAATCTTTTGCCAAAAGAATCCGTATTTTATCGCGCTTTTGTTAAAAATGAGAACTATTTTACTAGGCGCAAAATTTTTCCGTTTTTCAGCAAGATCAAATCAACTATCATCGTAAGCCATCCCAAAGGTCTTACTTGGCACAAAAACTAAATAAAACACAAAAACACATCTAACCGAAGGTTAGATGAATTATTTACTGAAAAACAGAATCAAAAAAGCAAGAACAAAAATAAAGTTGGGTTGCCTCCCAACAAGCGCTATTGTTTAACGCCCTTAGCTAGGCATAAAATCATAGATCTAGGTATTGGCATGATAGTAAGGGAGATCATACATGCTCATCTCATACTCCCTTTTTTCAGCAGCAAGTTTCCTTTGTGCTAAGCAAAAATAATCAAAAGGGCTAAATTTAATAGGGTAGGATCCCTAAATTTAATAGGGTAGAATAACCAACCTAGCATGGAAGATATTGACAGCCCTAGTTGGTACATGAGCTATTCGAGCATACAAAACAGATTATCATTTGAAGGTTTAGATGTTGGCACTTGCAAATTTACTTGGAACGGCAGGTAAATACCTTATGTCTACAATGCAACTTTATTCTTTAGACACGTGTTGGGCCTCCAAGTGCAGAGTTTTGTAGGACACTAGCAATTTTCCCTCAAGTGGATGACCTAAGGTTTATCAATCCGTGGGAGGTGTAGGATGAAGATAGTCTCTCTCAAACGACCCTGCAACTAAATACAAGAAATCTCTTGTGTCCCCAACACACCTAATACAATGGCAAATTGTATTGGTGCACTAGTTCGGCGAAGAGATGGTGATAAAAGTGTAATATGGATGGTAGAAATATATTTTTATTATCTGAATAAATAAAAACAACAAGGTAGCAAATAGTAAATGGGCACAAAAATGGTATTGCAATGCTTGAAAATGAGGCCTAGGGTCCGTACTTTCACTAGTGCAATCTCTCAACAATGCTAATATAATTGGATCATATAACCATCCCTCAAAGTGCGATGAAGAATCACTCCAAAGTTCCTATCTAGCGGAGAACATAAGAATAAATTGTTTTTAGGGTACAAAACCACCTCAAAGCTATTCTTTCCGTTCGATCTATTCAAGAGTTCGTACTAAAATAACACAAAGCTATTCTTTCCGTTCGATCTATCCTAGAGTTCGTACTAAAATAACACCAAAGCAAATTCATATTCATAATACTCAATCCAACACAAAGAACTTCAAAGAGTGCCCAAAAATTTCTACCGGAGAAACAAAGACAAGAACGTGCATCAACCCCCATGCATAGATTACCCCAATGTCACCTCGGGAATCCACGAGTTGAGTGCCAAAACATATATCAAGTGAATCGATACGATACCCATTATCACCACGAGTATTCAACTGCAAGACATATATCAAGTGCTCTCAAATCCATAAAAGTATTCAATCTGATAACAACGAAATCTCAAAGGGAAAACTCAATTCATCACAACAAGATAGGGAGGGGAAAACACCATATGATCCGACTATATTAACGAAGCCCGCGATACATCAAGATCGTGACTTCTCAAGAACATGAGAGAGAGAGAGATTAAACACATAGCTACTAATACAAACCCCCAGCCCCGAGGGTGGACTACTCCCTCATCATTGTGGTGGCCGTCGGGATGATGAAGATGGCCACTGGAAATGATTGCCCCCTCCGGCAGGGTGCCGGAAAGGGTCTAAATTGGGTTTTGGTGGCTACAGAGCCTTGCAATGGCGGAACTTCTGATCTAGGTTAACCCCGAGGGTTTTCCGAATTTTTGGGAATTTATAGTGTAAAGAGGGGGTGCGGGAGGCCACTGAGGTGGGCACAACCCACCTGGGCGCGCCTGGGACACCAGGTGCGCCAGTGGTTAGCCCCTGGGAACCCCAGTGCTGTTCTTGCCCATCCTGAGTGTTCTGGTCCATAAAAAATCTCCAAAAAGTTTCGCGGTGTTTGGACTCCGTTTGACATTGATTTCCTGCGATGTAAAAAACAAGCAAAAAACATCAACTGGCACTGGGCACTGTGTCAATAGGTTAGTCCGAAAACACGATATAAAGTTGCTATAAAATAATTGTAAAACATCCAAGAATGATAATATAATGGCATGAATACTTCATAAATTATATATACGTTGGAGACGCATCAGCATCCCGAAGCTTAATTCCTACTCGTCCTCGAGTAGGTAAATGATAAAAGAAATAATTTATGAAGTGTGAATGCTAGCAAAGTGCACAAGTTTGATCAATGACAATTTCAATCACTTTTCCTAGCATCATAACAACAATTCTTTCTCATAAAATTTCTCATGTTAAAGTAGCAACCAATTCACATGTTAAGGTTCAAACAATAAATTCTCTTGAAACTCAACAACTTATGTTCTCAGTCACCAAGCCATTGTAATTCAACTTATTCAACACAGTTTAAGTAAGAGCTCCACATACCCAACCATCATATAGTCTTCTATGATTTCTAACACTCATCGTGTACACATGAGCAAAACATTTCAACCGGACACATAGAAAGATAGGGGCTTATTGTTTTGCCTCCCAACGTATTCACCTCAAGGGTGATGTCAACAATAATAACACATGCTACCCATATTCAACTGGACATATGTGCCTAGATCTTTCCTCACCACATGATGCTTGCCGAAAGAGAAAAATAAAAAGGAACAGAGAGAAAAACTTTGACTCTTTACATAAAGGTAAATACTGAAAAGTAAAATATAGGCCCTTCGCAGAGGGAAGCAGAGGTTGCCATGCGCTTATTTATTTGTATGCTCAACCCCTTAGTGCAAAAGAATGTCACATTATATTGCCCCTTATGATAGCAACCTTTATTATGGAGTCTGTCGCTTTTATTCTTTGCCATCACAAGTTCGTACAACGCTCAATTTTCTCTTACACTAAATGATCTAACACTTTTAGAAGCAATTTGTATTGCCTTATTTCATTGATGACAACTTACTTGAAGGATCTTATTCAATCCCTAGGTAGGTATGGTGGACTCTTGAAAATAAGATTTGGGTTTAAGGGTTTTTGGATGCACAAGTAGTATCTCTACTTGGTGCGGAATTTTTGGCTAGCAAAGATGGGTGGCAAGCACCACATGTTGAAGGATCTATGACAATATAACCTCTATGCGAATATGAAAAAAATAAACCATTACATTGTCTTCCTTGTCCAACGTCAACAATTTTGGCATATAATATTTTGATGGGGGCTCACAATCACAAAATATTTCCAAGATAGTGTATTTGTATGTGAAAGTTCTCTTCCTTATACTAATTATTCGTGAATTGCTTGTATGACCAATATTGTGATTGTCCAGCCTCAAAAGATTTCACTTTCTAAACCCAATGTGAAGCTACCACTAGGCATGATATGATTTCAAATTCATGACATTCAATTTATTCAAGAATTTACTCATAGGATATAAGTGAAGCACTAGAGCAATTCCATAGAAAAGAGCTTCGTTGACGGGATGTGAATGCCGCTTACCAAGACTCCCTGGCAACTATTTGAGGACTCTATTTTATTTAAAAACTTTCGGATCTAAGTATTTTATTAAAACAGCATGCAAAATGAAAATAAAATGACATTCTAAGAATAGCACACATCATGTGAAGAAGCAAAAACTTAGGCTCAACCGATACAAACCAATAATTGTTGAAGAAGAAAGGTGGGATGCCTACCGGGGCATCCCCAAGCTTAGATGCTTGAGATTTCTTGAAATTTTATTTTTGGGTGCCTTGGGCATCCCCAAGCTTGAGCTTTTGTGTCTCCTTAATTCCTTTTATATCACGGTTTTCCTAAATCTCAAAAGCTTCATCCACACAAAACTCAACAAGAACTCATGAGATAAGTTAGTATAAACCAATGCAAAAACCTTATCATTCTCTACTGTAGAAAATCACTAAAACTATTATTCAAGATTGCATACTAAATGCCTTTGCATATTTAATACTCCTATCCTCAAATATAATCATTAAACAAGCAAACATATGCAAACAATGCAAACACAACAGCAATCTGCCAAAATAGTACAGTCTGTAAAGAATGCAATATTCATCATAATTCCCTAACTCCAACAATTCTGACAAAAAAACACACTTTAGAAAATATATCATATCTTATTTTGCAAAAAGTTTCAGCATTTTATCACATTCTGAGTTTTCTAGGGAATTTTTGCAACAGCGGTAAACTTTCTGTTTCCAAACAGCAACATGTAGACTTGTAAAATAAGCATAGTAAAGGCTATCAATGCCACTTTTATTGAAATAAAAGATCCAAAAAATTATTCTAAATAACAGCAAGCAAATTCTAACAAAATAAATTGACGCTCCAAGCAAAACACATATCATGTGATGAATGAAAACATTGCTCCAAGTGAGGTTACCGATAATGTCGGAGACGAAAGAGGGGATGCCTTCCGGGGCATCCCCAAGCTTAGTTGCTTGGATCTTCCTTGAATATTACCTTGTGGTGCCTTGGGCATCCCCAAGCTTATGGTCTTGTCACTTCTTATCCTCCTCATATCGATATCTCTCCCAAAACTTGAAAACTTCAATCACACAAAACTTAACGGAACTTCGTGAGATGGGTTAGTATGAGAAAGACAAACCATTCACTTTGGTACTGTAAAATACAAGGTTCATAATTGTTCTCACACAATGCCTACTACACCTCATCATTTCCACAATTTATATTGAGCAATATAAGCCATAGAAACTAGAAAACAAGCAAACTATGCAATGAAAACAGAATATGTCAAAAACAGAACATTACGTAAAGATCTGAATATTAGGCATACTTCTGCAACTCCAAAATTTCTGAAAAATAGGACGACATAGAAAATTTGTATATTAGTCTTCTGAAAAAAGAGTCAACTCAAAAGCACTCTTCTGTTAAAAATTAGAATTTTTTTCGTGAGCACAAAATTTTCTGTTTTTCAGCAAGATCAAAACAACTATCACCCAACATGATCCCAAAGGCTTTACTTGGCACTTTATTGAAACAAAAGCAATAAAAAAATGATTAATACAGTAACATAATCATTTGAACTCAAAAAATAGTTGGTAAAAGTGTTGGGTTGTCTCCCAACAAGCGCTTTTCTTTAATGCCTTTTAAGCTAGGCATGATGATTTCAATGATGCTCGCATAAAATATAAGAATTGTAACACCCTCAGTGTCATGCTACAGTAATCCCCTGTTAATGGTGCCAGGTCACCATGCTTATTGAGCTAATTATCACTTGATGAAAAATCAAAGTCAAATTCAAATTCAAATTATGAGGAAAATTCAAAATTTCTCAAACATGAAAACAAAAATGTTCATCATGTGCCAAATATTCCACAACTAATATTGGTGGTGAACCAACAATTTTGCAAAGGGTTAAGTGGCCTAAACTACTTAAAACAGTGACCTAAGCAATAAATTAAATGCCCTTTTTAATTTATAAAATTGGCAACTATTCCAAAAGCCTCCCAACCTTTTTGTGGCGGTGCACAATAATTCTATGAAATTGTTTTGGCCAATGGCATATTTTTGCAAAGTCATTAATGGCTAAAAGGAAAAGGCAAAATGCTGCTGGAAAAAGAAAAACAAAAGGAAAGGGAAAAAAAGAAAAGAGAGAGAGCAACCCCCACTCCCTGGACCAAACACACCTGGGCCGACCCACCTAACCCACCAGCCGGCTCAGCTCCCCGCATCGCTCTCCCCTCCCCTGTTCGACCGACCGAGGCGGCCACACATCGCTGAATCCACCTCGGCTGGCCGACGAGGGTGGGGATAAGAATACCCCCTCGATGCCTCAGATCCTCCCCCTCACCTACCGACACTCGCCCACTCCCCCTTGCGCTCCTTCTCTGCCTCCCCACTCAGATCCCCTTCCCCCACGGACTGCTGCTTCTCCTCCCCGCCATGGCCGCGCCACCGTGAAGCCCATGCCACCGTCGCCGTCATCCGCTGCTCCGACAAGTCCGGGAGCTCCGTTGTGGTCCGCCTCTTCTTCCTCTACACTGGATCGGGACCGGGAGAGCCACCGTCGTCGCCTTCTACATCTTCCTCATCTACGGCCACCGCACGACCACGCCGTCGATCTGCTACACCGGTTCTTCCCCGAGCCCACTTGTGCACACCTGCAGGGCCCGGTGAGCAGCCGCTTCGACCCCCCCCTCTCCCTTCTTCTCCCCGTGCATTGTAGTTAGCTTCCACGCGTGCTCGAGCTCCGGCCACCGTAGTTAGACTTCGCAGCCGATGCTGCGGGCCGTTTCAACGGCCACCGTTGCCGTCGTTCGACACGGTGTGATGCCCGCGTTCGAATGCACCTGTTTCCGCACTGAAAGAGCACCCACAGCCCACTTCTCCTTGCGCCACCGAACACCACCGCCGCCTTGCTCGTCGCCGGCGATGCTCCGCCCGCCCCCGAGCCCTCCCATCGGCACCGTTGGATGCGCGGCTCGACGCTCGCTCAAACGAGCCTACGCACGGGCCGAACGACCCCTTGTAGCCGATTTCCGGCCGTTACCGAGCGCGCCGCCGTTGAATATGGTCGCCGGAGACAACTCCGGCGCCGTTTCCGGCAAGCGTTGGCGTGACCACGTGGCCCCCTACACGCTGCCATTGGGCCTCGGTCTCGTTGACCTAGTCGATGTTGGGTAGCGCCGATCGCTCGAGGGCCCAGCGTGGCCTGTTGACCCAATCGGTCTGCATTGATTGATGCAGGGTGGCGACGCCAGGATGATGTCACAATTCATTTTCTGACGAATTTAGTAATTAAAAATAATTTCAAAAATTGTTTAAATCTTTGAAAATTCATATAAAACAATCCGTAACTCGGATGAAAATGTTTTCTATATGAAAGTTGCTCAGAAAAATCCAACGAATCCAAATACGCTCTCAGTTCATCTATCACGCGTCCCTAGCATAGTGAACCTGCAACTTTCCCCCTCTGGTGCGTTTGTCCGAAAATGCCTAACCCCCTGGAAAACATTCCCGGATGTTTCCCTCCTTCGCCGGTATCGGTAGCCCTGTTAGAACACCCCCTAGTACTACTTATTGTCATGTCTTGCAACTGTGTTCCTTGTATTTACTGTTTCTTCCCCCTCTTCTTCTCCGATAGACCTCGAGACCGACGCTCATGCCTCTGAGTACAACTACGTCAACGACGACCCCTCCTTGCCAGAGCAACCAGGCAAGCCCCCCTTTGATCATCCCGATATCGCCTATTCCATTCTCTCATGCTTGCATTAGATTTTGCTACTGTTATTGTTTGCTCCTATTCTGATGCATAGCCTGCTTTTGTAACCTGCTCATTGTTACCTACCTGCTTATCCTAAACTGCTTAGTATAGGTTGGTTAGTGATCCGTCAGTGACCTCCCACCTTGTCCTTGTTGCCCTCGCTTCATCATCGAAGACCGATCAACGGGATCGAAGACCAGACCCCGGCACCGCACATCACTTTCCCCTTAGTTGTTCGACACTACTGGGTTACTATCGAGAACCGAGGGTGAGACCTCTTCAGCACTTCTGATGTTAACCCTATAGTGTAGTCATTCGGTCATGGTCATCGAGGGTGATTTCCTCCTTAACCACTTCCGATACGGCTCTGTCGTGCAACCCCTCGAGTGTGAATCTCGGGGGTGATTCCTCTTACGTTCACCTTCATGATTACATCTAGTGGAATTCATCGGGGGTGATTCCTCGGGTTTTCCCCTTGATGTTTAGACACACAGTTACTATGGTTACTATGACTTTACACTGAACCGTGTTACTAAAGACGGTCGACCACGAGGGGTACCAGCGAACTTAATTGCGAGTGATGTGGAGTCGGGTTGACTTGGAGGGTGCCAGCGAGATAATTACGAGGTGTGGCGGGCATTCCTAGCCCTTGCCGCAAGTCCTCGAGACGGGCAACGGGTCACATCTTTCGTGAGTCTCGCTTGTTACCGCGTGTTCCTAATCCACTACGATTTGGATATTTGATCCAAGGGGCCTCTGGCCTGATAGCACTAACCATCACGTGGGCATAGTATGGGCGTTGCGTCGTATACATCAACCGAAGTTTAATATATGTCACGATCGAGGCGTGACGTCTGGCCGGGTTGGACTGCGTAAGCAATCGCCTTTTGAAGGAGGTAGCTAGGTCTGCTCACCGCCGCGCTCATAGCGATGTAGGGGTTCCCGGGGAGATGGCCCATGACCCCTGGGGGCATAGGTTTAGTCCAGCGTAATGGCCTCTCTATTAAGCCTAGGTCGGGTTGCGGCGTATTGTTTGGCCGAGGCCGGGCATGACCCAGGAAAGTGTGTCAGACCGGAGTTAATCGAGCGTGGTGGGTAAGTTGGTGCACCCCTGCAGGGAAGAAAACATCTATCGATAGCCTGTCCTATGGTAACTGACACTTGGAGTTGTATCCCGATCGATACAACTAGAACTGGATACTTGTGATGAGAATTGGATGGTGATGAGGAATGGATTGTGATGATAACTGGATAGTATGGCTCTGGGATTGCTTTCTCGCACGGAGTCGGGAAAGGATCTCTGGCCGAGGTTGATAACACTACTACTACTTTAGTTTATGCTACTCTACTCCCTCCTGTTGCTGCAAGATGGTGGTTTCCAGAAGATGCAAGTCTTCGATAGGACTAGGTTCTCCCCTCTATTCTGGCATTTCTGCAACCCAGTCCACATATACAGCCTTCCTTTGATAATGTTGCATATGTAGTGTAGATCCTTGCTTGCGAGTACTTTGGATGAGTACTCACGGTTGCTTTGCTCCCCTTTTCCCCTTTCTTCTTCTTTCGGTTGATGCAACCAGATGCCTGGAGCTCAGAGCCAAATGCCACAGCCAATGCACCGCTACTACGTGGAGACCGCCGACGACAGGAGTAGTTAGGAGGCTCCTGCAGGAGGCCTTGCCTTTTCGATCGTTGTTACTTTTGTGCTAGCCTTCTTAAGGCAAACTTGTCTAACTCATGTCCGTACTCAGATATTGTTGCTTCCACGACTCTTGTGTATTCGAGCTTATGTATTCGAGCCCTCGAGGCCCCTGGCTTGTAATATAAAGCTTGTATTATTTTAATTTGTGTCTAGAGTTGTGTTGTGATATCTTCCCGTGAGTCCTTGATCTCGACCGTACACATTTGCGTGTATGATTAAATCGAGGGCGTCACAAGTTGGTATCAGAGCTGACTGCTTGTAGGTAGCCCCCTTTCCAACTCCTTGGCCGAAGTTGAGTCTAGTCACTGAAAACCTTTTACTAACATGGATGTGTGTCTTACGGGCCCACGTCGCCAATCGGGTGGTATTAGGATCTTTTATTCCTCGTCTATACTCTGGGACTCTGATATCTCGTCTATTCAGGTTAAACATTTTACCAACTCTGACATTAGGTTCTTGTACCCACTTCCTTCCGTAGAGCCCTGACATTATCAATGATTACTTGCTTAGCCGGAAGATTCTGCAGATACTCCTCGATGTTTCTCGAGACACTATGCCAACTGCCTTACAGTTCCTGACCACCGATAATCCCCGTGAATAACATCCTTGCTGCTTGTACCTTCATCCCCAGTTGCTCCTGTTATTACAAGATACCCCTAGTACTCTCCGTTGTTCCGAGAATACTTTGTGCCTTTTGCTTTTCAGCTTCTTTTTGCACTGCGGATAATTCACTTAACCGAGGTTCGTTCGTCCCCAGTTGTTCATATGCCTTCCAAAATACCTGAAAATGCTAATCTCATCTTTCAAAATCCTCTGCAGCCTATTGCTCTTGATTCTCCTTGCCTTCTTGCATTAGGATTAATTCCATATGTCTAGCAATATTCTTTGAAATTCTTTGTGATTGTCATTCCATTCCTATGGATTCAGCGTGTGTGTGAATACTCGCAATCATCAATTAATCCTTGGAAATTTTATTTCCGACTCAGACATCCTTCCAGATATGAGCTAGTTCTCGCCCAATCCAGATTTGATCGGGTGCACCTCTAAGTATTTCAACTTACCCACCTTTTGATCAGAGCCTCTGCTTCTGATTCTTCGTCTTGAAATCATAATTCCTTTGTACCCAAGCATCGAATCATTCAGACGTTTCTATAAGCCGATGCCTTTGCATCCCCTTCTTCATCTGATTGATTACCGATCCTCGCATCAACTCTATCGTGAATCGCCAGATCCATTACTGGGTTGTTATCAGACAGTTTCCTTCATATTCAAAATTTTGTGCGCCCTTCCCCTGATACATATTGCCTTGATGAAATTGTATTTCTGCTTTGTCAACCATGCTCGCTTCCGAGCTTGAGTTAATTACCTCTAAAGTTTTTGCAAAGGTTCCTAAGATGCCCCGACGGGTTGAACTAATGCTTTCCCTAATTTGTGTGAACCCAGAAATTTCTATGGGTCATACTCTACTGGTGTTACGCCGGATAAAAATTTCTACACTACAACTTCATCAAAAGCGAGAAGTAAATGAGAGGTAATGCATTGGAGAAGTGGGAGTCGACCTTGAACTTTGTGTTCATGCCCATAAACACGATGTAGGTCTTATCATAGAAGCTTCTCTTATAATCAAATGTTCCCTTGGTATAAGCTCATCTTGCATCTTTAAATTGATTTTTACAATCGTGGTTCCAACCATATTTCTCCTTGCTTCCATTTCCCGGACAAGTTAAAATACTTGTCTTTTGCAGATCTTTTCATCTATCCAACCTCTATTTTGATCTACCTCGAGTATTGCCCCCTGTTATCTCGAGGATATTGTGTCATTGCACTATCTCTTGTGAATTCTCATGGGAATGATACTCCATCACATCATTCCTATCCTGATCGGCTCTATCATTACCGAGCAAATTTTAACTGTGCTACCTGGTCCTTCTTCCCGAAGCAACTTCCGATGACGAGCTAAGCTTACGTCGATCTTCTTCATCTTAACATTTCACCTCGAACAACAAGCTTGCTTTCGAGCTTGTGTCATATCCGTGGTTCCAATAACCTTTCGCTGCATCATTCCTTTTGCTTGATGTTGTCGCTGTTCAATTGCCTCTTCATATTACCTCGACAAAATCTGTCGTGATCCCCATCAATATACTGACCTGTTTCAAGATATCAATCGAATTCATGATGAGAAATACCATCCTCGCCCCTCGATGATTGTGTTATCATCGACAACATCCTTGACTTCCTGCCAACACAGACCTGATTGTGTTTGGTTATACCTTACGTTCCTTGCTATTCCTGAAACAGTTCTTTGTGTATTCCTCTTGATCTTCAGACAAGCCCTTATTTGAAACACCAATATTGCTACCTTGAAGGATGACCGTGATAATCCGAATAACAATAAGAACATAGAAAGCGCAATGCTAAATGTTCCTTGATCAATTATCCAAACACCATTGTATGGGTAATATCATGATTCTTCCCTCGCCCCCTTTATCTAAATGCTTTTAAACTTGCTGTCATATCATGTATATCCTGCTCCGCTTCCCCTTGGGAAGGATATACTCCCAATTCTTGTATGTGTAAACACCTTTTCCTTTCCATTGGTCTGGTTAATCTAATAACCACATTTTCCATTCCATTGTTTTGTTTAACCTTCTTTTGATCTATATGATATATGCAGAAATAATTCCCTGCTTATAAAACACCCCGATGTACAACCTTGTCAGTGAGACCTTGTTACTATTGTTGATGATATTCCGGTAGCCACCGATGGATGAGAACTTTGCCTATTGGTCCGCCTCGTCTTACGAGCAGGAAATGGTTCTCTTCATCCCTCGCCCTTGGTACCAACACTATTGCCAGCATAATTGGCTGGCTATCCTCTGACCTGCCTTGCTATCATGGTCGTGCAAAATTTTAGCGCCTTCCTGCTTTTAACCCACATGGTGGGCCCATAACCCACAGTTCCACACGATCGAAACCTGACTCTCCTGTATATCTTTGATTCCAAAATATTCTTGCATTTGGCTTAGTATCATGTCACGAGCCACCCCCCGAGGGATGATCTATTCCTGATGCTCTGAACCCCTTCTCACACTCTGTTCAGGTATCGATCGTTTGTCCATCCGCTTGAAACTTCTTATTGTACCATCATATTTTGCTCTCGACGTTATTCTTAAATTTCAACTCTAGAGATACTTCTGTCACATTACCTGCACTGTCACCAGACAATTAAACCTATAAGGGTCAGTTCTCCCGAAGTTACTCTTTTCTTCCCCACTTAAATCTCGGGACGAGATTTCTTGTAGTGGAGGAGATTTGTAACACCCTCAGTGTCATGCTACAGTAACCCCCTGTTAATGGTGCCAGGTCACCATGCTTACTGAACTAATTATCACTTGATGAAAAATCAAAGTCAAATTCAAATTCAAATTATGAGGGGAATTCAAAATTTCTCATACATGAAAACAAAATGTTCATCATGTGCCAAATATTCCACAACTAATATTGGTGGTGAACCAACATTTTTGCAATGGGTTAAGTGGCCTAAACTACTTAAAACAGTGACCTAAGCAATAAATTAAATGCCCTTTTTAATTTATAAAATTGGAAAGTATTCCAAAAGCCTCCCAACCTTTTTGTGGCAGTGCACAATAATTCTATGAAATTGTTTTGGCCAATGGCATATTTTTGCAAAGTCATTAATGGCTAAAAGGAAAAGGTAAAATGCTGCTGGAAAAAGAAAAACAAAAGGAAAGGTAAAAAAGAAAAGAGAGAGAGAGCAACCGCCCTCCCTGGACCGAACCCACCTGGGCCGGCCCACCTAACCCACCAGCCGGCCCAGCTCCCCGCATCGCTCTCCCCTCCCCATGTTCGACCGACCGAGGGCGCGTGCCCGCGCGTCGCCGCCTAACCACCTCGCCGTCGACGAGGGTGGGGATAAGAACGCCCCCTCGACGCCTCGGATCCTCCCCCTCACCTACCGCCACTCGCCCACTCCCCCTTGCGCTCCTTCTCCGCCTCCCCACTCAGATCCCCTTCCCCCACGGGCTGCTGCTTCTCCTCTCCGCCATGGCCGCGCCACCGTGAAGCCCGCGGCCACCGTCGCCCGTCCGCTGCTCCGACAAGTCCGGGAGCTCCGTCGTGGTCCGCCTCTTCTTCCTCTACACTGGATCGGGACCGGGAGCGCCACCGTCGTCGCCTTCTTCATCTTCCTCATCTACGGCCACCGCATGACCACGCCGTCGATCTGCTCCACCGGTTCTTCCCCGAGCCCACTTGTGCACATCTGCAAGGCCCGGTGAGCAGCCGCTTCGACCCCCCTCCCTTCTCCTCCTCGTGCACCGTAGTTAGCTTCCACGCGTGCTCGAGCTCCGGCCACCGTCGTTAGACTTCGCAGCTGATGCTGCGGGCCATTTCAACGGCCACCGTTGCCGCCGTTCGACACGGTGTGATGCCCGCGTTCAAATGCACCTGTTTCCGCACTGAAAGAGCCCCCACAGCTCACTTCTCCTTGCGCCACCGAACGCCACCGCCGCCTTTCTCATCGCCGGCGATGCTCCGGCCGCCTCCGAGCCCTCCCATCGGCACCGTTGGATGCGCGGCTCGACGCTCGCTCAGACGAGCCTACGCACGGGCCGAGCGACCCCTTGTAGCCGATTTCCGGCCGTTCCCGAGCGCGCCAACGTTGAATATGGTCGCCGGAGACAACTCCGGCGCCGTTTCCGGCGTTGCTGACGTGGCTGACCACGTGGCCCCCAACAGCCGCTGCCATTGGGCCCCTGGGTCCCGTTGACCCAGTCAGATGCTGACTGGGTAGCGCCCAGTCACTGCCTGAGGGCCCCGCGTGGGCCCTGTTGACCAGTCAACTGGTCTGTTGACCGCTGATGCAGGGCTGACGCCAGGATGACGTCACAATTCATTTTCTGACGAATTTAGTAATTAAAAATAATTTCAGAAATTGTTTAAATCTTTGAAAATTCATATAAAACAATCCGTAACTCGGATGAAAATGTTTTCTATATGAAAGTTGCTCAGAAAAATCCAACGAATCCGAATACGCTCTCAGTTCATCTATCACACATCCCTAGCATAGTGAACCTGCAACTTTCCCCCTCTGGTGTGTCTGTCCGAAAATGCCTAACACCGGGAAAACATTCCCGGATGTTTCCCTCCTTCGCTGGTATCGGTAGCCCTGTGTTAGAACACCCCCTAGCATTGCTTATTGTCATGTCTTGCAACTGTGTGCCTTGTATTTACTGTTTCTTCCCGCTCTTCTTCTCCGATAGACCTCGAGACCGACGCTCATGCCTCTGAGTACGACTACGTCAACGACGACCCCTCCTTGCCAGAGCAACCAGGCAAGCCCCCCCCCCCTTTGATCATCCCGATACCGCCTATTCTATCCTCTCATGCTTGCATTAGATTTTGCTACTGCTATTGTTTGCTCCTATTCTGATGCATAGCCTGCTTTTGTAACCTGCTCATTGTTACCTACCTGCTTATCCTAAACTGCTTAGTATAGGTTGGTTAGTGACCCGTCAGTGACCCCCCACCTTGTCCTTGTTTCCCCCACTTCATCATCAAAGACCCGATCAACGGGATGGAAGACCAGGCCCCGGCACCGCACATCACTTTCCCCTTAGTTGTTCGACACTACTGGGTTACTATCGAGTACCGAGGGTTAGACCTCTTTAGCACTTCTGATGTTAACCCTGTAGTGTAGTTATTCGGTCGTGGTCATCGAGGGTGATTTCCTCCTTAACCACTTCCGATACGGCTCTGTCGTGCAACCCCTCAAGTGTGAACCTCGGGGGTGATTCCTCTTACGTTCACCTTGATGATTACATCTAGTGGAATTCATCGGGGGTGATTCCTCGGGTTTTCCCCTTGATGTTTAGACACACAGTTACTATGGTTACTATGACTTTACACTGAACCATGTTACTAAAGACGGGTCGACCCTGAGGGGTACCCGCGCGAGCTTAATTGCGAGTGATGTGGAGTCGGGTTGACCTGGAGGGTGCCCGCGAGATAATTACGAGGCGTGGCCGGGCATTCCTAGCCCTTGCCGTAAGTCCTCGAGACGGGGCAACGGGGTCACATCTTTCGTGAGTCTCTGCTTGTTACCATGCTTCCTAATCCACTACGATTTGGATATTTGAACCAAGGGGCCTCTGGCCTGATAGCACTAACCATCACGTGGGCATAGTATGGGCGTTCTGCATCGTATACATCAGCCGAAGTTTAATAGATGTCAGCGACTGAGCGGTGCACGCGCCGGGTTGGACTGCGTAAGCACGTGCCTTTTTGAAGGAGGTAGCTAGGTCTGCTCACCGGCCGCGTTCGCAACGTGCAAGAGTTCTCGGGGAGATGGCCCATGACCCCTGGAGGCATAGGTTTAGTCCGGCGTGCTGGCCTCTCTATTAATCCTAGGTCGGGTTGCGGCGTATTGTTTGGTCGACGCCGGGCATGACCCAGGAAAGTGTGTCCGGCCGGAGTTAATCGAGTGTGGTGGGTAAGTTGCTGCACCCCTGCAGGGAAGAAAACATCTATCGATAGCCTGTCCTACGGTAACGGACACTTGGAGTTGTATCCCAATCGATACAACTAGAACTGGATACTTGTGATGAGAACTGGATGGTGATGAGGAATGGATTGTGATGATAACTGGATAGTATGGCTCTGGGATTGCTTTCTCGCGGGGAGTCGGGAAAGGTTCTCTGGCCGAGGTTGATAACACCACTACTAATACTTTACTTTATGCTACTCTACTCCCTCATGTTGCTGCAAGATGGTGGTTTCCAGAAGATGCTAGTCTTCGATAGGACTAGGTTCTCCCCTCTATTCTGGCATTTCTGCAACCCAGTCCACATATACAGCCTTCCTTTGATAATGTTGCATATGTAGTGTAGATTCTTGCTTGCGAGTACTTTGGATGAGTACTCACGGTTTCTTTGCTCCCCCTTTTCCCCTTTCTTCTTCTTTCGGTTGATGCAACCAGATGTCGGAGCCAGGAGCGGATGCCACAGCCAATGCCTGCTACTACGTGGAGACCGCCGACGACCAGGAGTAGTTAGGAGGCTCCCAGGCAGGAGGCCTTGCCTTTTCGATCGTTGTTACTTTTGTGCTAGCCTTCTTAAGGCAAACTTGTCTAACTCATGTCTGTACTCAGATATTGTTGCTTCCGCTGACTCTTGTGTATTCGAGCTTTTGTATTCGAGCCCTCGAGGCCCCTGGCTTGTAATATAAAGCTTGTATTATTTTAATTTGTGTCTAGAGTTGTGTTGTGATATCTTCCCGTGAGTCCTTGATCTCGACCGTACACATTTGCGTGTATGATTAGTGTACGATTGAATCGAGGGCGTCACAAGAATTGAAACACAAAGAGAGCATCATGAAGCATATGACTAGCACATTTAAGTCTAACCCACTTCCTATGCATAGGTATTTTGTGAGCAAATAATTCATGGGAACAAGAATCATCTAGCATAGGAAGGCAAAACAAACATAACTTCAAGATTTTCAAGACATAAGAGAGGAAACTTGATAATATTGCAATTCCTACAAGCATATGTTCCTCCCTCATAATAATTTTCAGTAGCATCATGAATGAATTCAACAATATAGCTATCACATAAATCATTCTTTTCATGAAACAAAATCATAGAAAACTTATTACTCTCCACATATGCAAATTTCTTCTCATCAATATAGTGGGAGCAAACTCAACAAAATAACTATCATGGGAGTGAAAATTAAAATCATGATGACAAGTTTCATGGTTATCATTATTCAATATAGCATACATGTCATCACCATAATCATCATAGATAGCAACTTTGTTCTCATAATAATCAATTGAAACCTCTTCTGAAATAGTGGATTCATCACTAAATAAAGTCATGACCTCTCCAAATCCACTTCCATAATTATTACAATAAGATTCAACACTCTCCAAAATAGTGGGATCATTAGTACCTAGAGTTGGCACTCTCCAAACACACTTTCCTAAAAATAATCATCATAAATAGGAGGCATGCTTTCATCATAATAAATTTTCTCATCGAAACTTGGGGGAGTAAAAATATCATCTTCATCAAATATAGCATCCCCAAGCTTGTAGCTTTGCATATCTTTAGCATCACAGATATTCAAAGAATTCATACTAACAACTTTGCAATCATGCTCATCATTTAAATATTTTGTGCCAAACATTTTATTGACTTCTTCTTCTAACAATTGAGCATAATTTTCCGAACCATCATTTTCAAGAAAGATATTATAAAAATGATCAATAGTATGATGCAACCTCAATTCCATTTTTTGTTTTCTTTTAGAAACCAAACTAGTGATAAAAAAAGAAACTAAAAGATTCGATTGCAAGATCTAAAGATATACCATCATGCACTCACCTCCCCGGCAACGGCGCCAGAAAAGAGCTTGATGTCTACTACACAACTTTATTCTTTTAGACACGCGTTGGGCCTCCAAGCGCAGAGTTTTGTAGGACAGTAGCAATTTTCCCTCAAGTGGATGACCTAAGGTTTATCAATCTGTGGGAGGTGTAGGATGAAGATATTCTCTCTCAAACGACCCTCCAACTAAATACAAGAAATCTCTTGTGTCCCCAACACAAGTAATACAATGGCAAATTGTATAGGTGCACTAGTTCGGCGAAGGGATGGTGATAAAAGTGTAATATGGATGGTTGAATTATATTTTTATAATCTGAATAAATAAAACAGCAAGGTAGCAAATAGTAAACGGGCACAAAAATGGTATTGCAATGCTTGAAAATGAGGCCTAGGGTCCGTACTTTCACAAGTGCAATCTCTCAACAATGCTAATATAATTGGATCATATAACCATCCCTCAAACTGCAATGAAGAATCACTCCAAAGTTCCTATCTAGCAGAGAACATAAGAATAAATTGTTTTTAGGGTACAAAACCACCTCAAAGCTGTTCTTTCCATTCGATCTATTCAAGAGTTCGTACTATTCGATATATCCTAGAGTTCGTACTAAAATAACACCAAAGAAAATTCATATTCATAATACTCAATCCAACACAAAGTACTTCAAAGAGTGCCCCAAGATTTCTATCGGAGGAACAAAGACAAGAACGTGCATCAACCCCTATGCATAGATTACCCCAATGCCACCTCGGGAATCCGCGAGTTTAGTGCCAAAACATATATCAAGTGAATCAATAAGATACCCCATTGTCACCACGAGTATTCAATTGCAAGACATATATCAAGTGCTCTCAAATTCATAAAAGTATTCAATCCGATAACAACGAAATCTCAAAGGGAAAAACTCAATTCATCACAACAAGATAGAGAGGGGAAAACACCATATGATCCGACTATATTAACAAAGCCCGTGATACATCAAGATCCTGACTTCTCAAGAACACGAGAGAGAGAGAGGGAGAGAGAGAGAAAGATTAAACACATAGCTACTTGTACAAACCCTCAGCCCCGAGGGTGGACTACTCCCTCCTCATCGTGGTGGTTTCCGGGATGATGAAGATGGCCACCGGAGATGATTCCCCCCTCCGGAAGGGTGCCGGAAAGGGTCTAGATTGGTTTTTGGTGGCTACAGTGCCTTGCGGCGGCGGAACTTCTTATCTAGGTTAACCCCGAGTGTTTCTGGAATTTTTGGGAATTTATAGGGTAAAGAGGGGGTGCGGGAGGCCACCGAGGTGGGCACAACTGGGACCCTAGGCGTGCCCTGGTGAGTTGTGCCCCCTCAGGGCACCCCCTAGGTGCTGCTCTGGCCATCTTGAGTGTTCTGGTCCATAAAAATCTCCAAAAAGTTTCACGGTGTTTGGGCTCCGTTTGATATTGATTTCCTGTGATGTAAAAAACAAGAAAAAAACAACAACTGGCAATGGGCACTGGGTCAATAGGTTAGTCCCCAAAAATGATATAAAGTTGCTATAAAATGATTGTAAAACATCCAAGAATGATAATATAATGGCATGAATACTTCATAAATTATAGATACGTTGGAGACGTATCAATACCCGCATATAGGAATGTATGGTGGACTCATATGGAACAACTTTGGGGTTAATGGAAGTGGATGCACAAGCAGCGCTTAGTACAAGTGAAGGCTAGAAAAAGACTAGGAAGCGACCAACTAGAGAGCGACAACAATCATATACATGCATTGAGATTAACCAACATTGAGTGCAAGCATGAGTAGGATATAAATCACCATGAACATAAATATCGTGGAGGTTATGTAGATTTTGTTTCAACTACATGCGTGAACATGTGCCAAGTAAAGCCACTCGAATCATTCTACATCACAACCATTTTAATTTGCATGTTGGCACGCAAGGTAAACCATTATAAACTCCTAGCTGATTAAGCATGGCATGAGTAACTATAATTCTCGGCGTAAATGACACCTACGAGATCACGTGGATCCCTTCTACGGTTTGGCAGGGAAGAGGGGTGGTGAAAAGAGCAGATCTAATGATCAACACGACGGATTTTTACCCAGGTTCGGGCCACTGAGAAGAGTAAAACCCTAGTCCTGCTTGAGTGTATATTCTGTGTTCTTGAGCTTCGGCTAGCTGCTATGCATGCAGGCTGGGCCAAGAGGTTCAAAGGTCCGAACCCCTCCTCCAGTATGCCATGGGCCTCCTTTTATATGTCCAAGGGGTTGCCACAGTGGCACATAGGAGGTGTAAAGTAGCTACGGTGTCTATATTTATCATCAGCGTCTTAGGAAAAATGCATTAAATGCGCTACTTACGTGCCCTTCAGCTTTATCGGGGATGGGAGTAGAACCCGTCCAGTCCGTCGCCGATCCGCTCAATCCTAACACGTGTCCATGCCGACGAGGCATGCAGCGCCAAGTTGGCTGGCCAGCTGCTGCGCTGGAGAGGTGGCAGGATCTTCACGAAGATCTGCATGCCACCACGCAGGCGCTTGCTAGGCTGGCAGGCCGGCCACTATGCTGGAGTGGTGACGGGGTGGCGAAGTCTTGCTGCGGTCTTGTTGATGTCCCCGCCAAGGATCTTGCTGGGGCCTCGCAGACGTCCTTGACAAGAATCTTGCTAGGAACTTCATCTTCTCGCCTCCACAAAGATATGCACGCCTCTACACGCGCGCACCTGGGTCTTGGCCTTAATGTTGTCGATGGTGTTAGAGCTCTCAACCTAGAGGGTGGTGCTCTTATTAGTGCTCTGTAAGTCGTCCCGGCAAGGATCTTGCCGGGGTCTCGCAAGCCGTCCCACAAGGATCTTGCCAGGGGTCCGGTTCGTCCTGTGTTCGTTGGTCTCTGGCTTGGCCGCTTCTCTAGTGATCTTGTTCCCAGCAACCCCCGTCAAGCCGTACCAGGGGTGCGCCCTCAACTGTCCGTGCACAAGTAAGGGGTACCAAAAGGGCCCAAACTTTAGTACACCAATAGGAGCCCCCGGGCCTGGGCCATACACGGGTATGAGGCGTCATTGGCTAGGCCCAAACAGTGCACGGGTACGCATGGCAGAGGATAACTGTTGTAATCTTCTCGTCTGTTATGCTTCCCCATGATCTGTATTGAGTGCACGGCGTGGGGGTCGTGCGTGGAACAGTTGCAGCACGCCTGTGCCTGCGCCAATGCCTTCACATTAAACAGTAAAGAGGCAGCCCCGCGCCTTCCGGATAAAAAGAGGAATATGCAGGGGCACTGCTCACTTACCCCTTTCGCCCATCCCAATCTAGGAAACAGTCGTCTCCTTCTTCTTCCTTGAGCCCAATCCAGAGCTTTCCGCTCTGCCCATTGCCGCCGCGCCATCACCACTTTCGGTCCCCCGCCCTCCGCCAGCTGCTATGGCGCCCAAAAACAAGGGCAAGGGAGCACTCAAGGCGAGCGAGGGGGAAGAGGTTCCCGAGGGCGAGCTGGTGAAGATTCGGAGGGAGCATGTCGTCTTCGGCCCTGGGCTCGATGCGCGCGCGCTCAAGGATCGGTACCAGTTCATGTGGGGGAGGGAGACGACGGGGAATCCCGCCACCCGTGTCATCCCTGGTCCCAACGCCGCGCCAGGTCCAGATAAATTCCCGTTCTTCGTCTTTTATCTCTACTGCGGGCTCTGCCCCCCATTTTCAGATTTCTTCATTGATATCATGTATACCTTCGGTTTCCATCTGTTGGATTTCACACCGAACGCTATGGCGTGTATGGCTATCTTTGCCCACCTCTGTGAGAATTTCGCCGGGGTGGTCCCCAACACGGCGCTCTTCCGCCACTATTTCATCCCCCGCATCCAGCTAGGAGGGGCGTTGTCTGGCTGTGTCACCTTGATCCCGAGGGGTTGGAGCAAGGATACGTATCCAAACGGGACCCAGAAGGAGAAGTGGGACGAATGGCATCACATGTGGTGCTGGATTGTGGAGAAGGAGCCGCATCCATTTTGCACCCCCCCGGCAAGCGCAAGTGGTCCGGCACGGCAACTGGGGCGACCTCGACCCTCAGGACAAGATGCTCACAGTTGCCACTACCAGAATCCACCGCCTCAAGACCGTCGGGCTCACTCTGGAGATGATTTGGGCCGATTTCCTCCGCCGCCATATCACCCCCCTGCATAACAAAGGGAGGCCGGCTTGGGATTTCTGGAATGGGGCAAATATTATGAGGTTGCGCCCCGCCTTGAATCGCAACTTTACAGTGATGCAGCATTGGTCCCTCTGCTCAAAGTTGTTCCAACTTAAGGTCGACAAGACCGGCAAGGCCGAAAAAGCCGCCAAGCCGTTCAAGTTGCCGGCAGCCTTGGTCCCCATGTGCAACAACTTTGCTTGGTCCTCTATCATCGATATGATGCTGTAGTTCAAGGCTCACGGCCTTGACTAGGGCTGAGTCGAGCCAGATCAGGTGTGGGTGCAAGAGTTCTTCGACAGCTTGTCGGAGCGGCCTGTCCGTGAGGAAACACAACTTGTCTGCGACACCACCGACGAAGAGGCGGCGTACATCGCCAGTAGGGCGGAAGAGGTGGCTCTTGCCGCGGCGGCCGGCAGCATCGGCTTCTAGTAAGGCAAGGCCGGGGCAGAAGGAGACTTTCCTGAGCAGGCGGAGCCCACCAGGGAGCACAGCGGTACCGCCACCGGGGGCCCTTCTGCCGAGGAGGCGGCTGAAGAGGCGGCCGACAATACGGACGAAGATGAGCTGCCCGGGGAGCCCCCAGTCCAGGGAAGGAGGAAGCGCGTCCTCCGGCGGTTTGGCTCCAGCGAGCCAGTGCGGCGAGCCTCCTCCCCCGAAGAGGTCCCCGTCAAGAGGGCGACCGGCAAGGCCGTACAACGGCAAGAGGCCCAGGCGCAACCCATGCGCCATACGAGGCGCATGGCCGTGGCAGCAAAGGAAGCAGCAGCCGCTGGCTCCGCCACGGCCAAGCAGCCCAGGTTTCCATCTCCACCCCTCCGCACGGACACAATACCAGAGGCCGACTACCACCTCTCCCATGAGCCCAAATAGGAGGAGGCCAGAGCAAGAGGACGAAGGGGACGAGTAAGGGCTCCACCACCTTCTCCATTTCCTGAATTCCTGTTTTGGTTATTTTGCAAGATTTGATCTTGTCTTGGCTTGCCTCTGTAGGGACATGGAGACAATGGCACAGAGAATGACGAAGAGGTCCAAGACCTCGACGGGCGACGAGCCCGCGACAAGCACCTTAAGCGTGCTGGAGGTGATCACGATCAGCCCGGGCCCCAGTCCACAACGCAGCCCCCGACTCAGCCCCCAACATGAGTCCATTACCCACTTTCCGTTGGCGAGCGACGGGGTGTGTTTCTTCACCGTTAATCTTGCTGGGTTTGCACGGGAAGAGCGGCAACAGGAGGGGCCGTCAAGGGATGCCCCCTAGACACCTCCTCCATCGACCACCACACCACCCAGGGAGGGGTCCCCGGCAAGGGCTTCCACCGATGAGCCCACGCTGCCAAGGGAGAGATCCCTAGCGAGGGCCCCCCTTGACGAGCCCACGCTTGTGGAGGGAGAGCCGGCAAGCACAGGTGTCGGTAGCTCCATCCTGGCAACGAGTGTTGTCGGGGAGGGAACCACTCCTCCCCAACTCATCGTAGGTAAGCCGCCCTACTCCTGATCTTGACCGTAATTTCTATTTGCTTCGAACTCCGATCCTGGTTTTATCTTTTTCTCCTCCTTGGGTTTCAGACCTCTCCTCGGTGGGTCAGATGGATATCGATGCCACAATCGAGCTGACCGCCAAGGATGCCGCCGCTGAAGCCGACAAGGCTGCCGCCGACGAGGCCACCAGGGAAGCACATGAAGAGGCCGCCAAGGGATCTTACGGGGTGGCCAGCGAGGAGACTGGCGACCGCACTGATGGCATCCCTGCCTCAGGAGCGCCTGGTGCTACATCGGTCCCAGAGTCCTCTGCTGCCGAGGAGACGGTGGTTGACGACTGAGGGAGTTCCGGACTAGGGGGTGTCCGGATAGCTGAACTATCATCATCGGCCGGACTCCAAGACTATGAAGATACAAGATTGAAGACTTCGTCCCGTGTCCGGATGGGACTTTCCTTGGCGTGGAAGGCAAGCTTGGCGATACGGATATGTAGATCTCCTACCATTGTAACCGACTATGTGTAACCCTAACCCTATCCGGTGTCTATATAAACCGGAGGGTTTTAGTCCGTAGGACAGAACAACAATCATACCATAGGCTAGCTTCTAGGATTTAGCCTCTTTGATCTCATGGTAGATCCACTCTTGTAACACACATCATCAATATTAATCTAGCAGGACGTACGGGTTTACCTCCATCAAGAGGGCCCGAACCTGGGTAAAACATCGTGTCACCTGTCTCCTGTTACCATCCGCCTAGACGCACAGTTCGGGACCCCCTACTCGAGATCCGCCGGTTTTGACACCGACATTGGTGCTTTCATTGAGAGTTCCTCTGTGTCGTCGCCGATAGGCCCGATGGATCCTTTGATCATCAACAACAGCGGTCCGTGGTGAGACTTTTCTCCCGGACAGAGATCTTCGTGTTCGGCTTTACTGCGGGCAATTAAGCAGCCATCTGGAGCAGATCGAAAGCTACGCCCGCCATCGAGTCGATTTGGAATTTTAAACTATACGGCCGATATCCGCGGAGACTTGATCTTCGACGGATTCGAGCCGCAATAGCGATGCCGCCTTTGTCTCGATGGGCATGATCTAGCTCGCTGACGAGCGATTGCCACGAGGCCGCCAGATCCGCTCCGCCCTTAATCCGGCCGGATTCCCGACCGAGGGCGCAGTGGTTGGACACCGCCTCGGGGGCTATAATCACTACGGCGATCGAGCCGAACTCCATCCCTGTCCTTTGCAAAGACTCCAGGGCGCCGGACTCCTCTCCGGACTCCGAGCCCTCCGCGCCCTTGCCGATCGAATCCGATTGGGCGCCCGTTATGGAGTTCACGACGCGGACATCTTTCAAAGACTCGCCCTTTGGCGACATCCTGAATTCGCTAAAGTCTCTCTCTTTATCCGAAGAGCCCTGGCCGGATTACGGTCAGGAAGGTTGGGATGCGGACGACGAAGAAATTCAACGCCCACCCACCACCCACTTGGTTGCCACTGTCGACGATCTAACCGACATGCTAGACTACGACTCCGAAGACATCGACGGTATGGACGACGATGCCGGAGACGACCAAGACCCAGCGCCTACAGGGCACTGGAAGGCCACCTCGTCATACGACATATACATGGTAGACATCCCAAAAGATGGGAACGGCGATGGAACACCGGAGGATGACCCCTCCAAGAAGCAGCCCAAGCGCCCGGCGTCGTGGCGCGCTCTAAATCCCGCCACAACAAGAATGAAGATTCCGGCACGGAGATAACAATACACGGACAACACCGAAGAGAATCCACTCTAGCAAGATCCATCGCAGGGAGGATGAAGACGCCCGACCCTCAAGAGAGAGCGGCGGAAGAAGAGGTAGAGGATTATATGCCTCCCTCCAAGACGAAGCAAGCCTCGATGACAATGAATTAAATCGTGCACGAGAATCCCGTCGAACAAGAGCGTTTTAGACGCAGCCTTATAGCCACGGCGAACAGCCTAGAGAAAAGCAGCAACGACTTAGAGCTGATCGGGATCCGCTAGCCGACGGATGGACCGAAGTCCTCGCGGCGAAGAGCATGAGCTCGAACGCCCTCAAAAGCTACCCTAAACGCAAGCTGCTCCCCGATTAGAGGAGGAGGCTTACGAACCCGCATCACCAGGAGACAATACGGTGACCGACCACCCGTGGCGCGATGACAGAGAGGCCTCTAGGGCCTTCACTAGAACCGTGCCCGGCATCGCTCAAAAAGCACACGGCCAAAGGGGAACGCTCCGGACCTGCGAGATATATTGGAGGACAAGGCAAGACAATCAAGATCGATCTATGGATCGGCGTGCGCACGATGCGTGATGACAACCATCGCGCGGACACGATAAGTCCGCCGGGCCGAACAAAACAGACCAAGCTCTTTTGAGATCCGTCGTGATATCGCCCGATGTGAGGCGCCAAGCACACCCACTATGCTTCATGCATTAAGTAATGGATCATCAAATCTCAAGGGTTTAAACCCGTCGACATTGAATCCTATGATGGCACAACAGACCCCGCGGTTTGGATCGAAGACTATCTCTTTCACATCCACATGGCCCTTGGTGACGATCTTCACGCCATCAAATACCTCCCCTCAAGCTTAAAGGACCAGCCCGACATTGGCTCAACAGCTTGCGGCCAGAGTCAATTGGGAGCTGGGAGGACACGAAGCCGCATTCCTCGATAACTTCCAGGGCACTTATATGCGACCACCGGGCGCCCGATGACCTAAGCCACATAATTCAGCAACCCAGACGAATCGGCGGAACAATTACGGACACGGTTCTTAACCAAGAAAAACCAAATCGTCGATTGTCCGGGATCACGGAGGCCCTCGCGGCCTTCAAGCATAACATCCGTGACGAGTGGCTTTCCCGGCACCTAGGACAGGAGAAGCCGAAATCCATGGCAGCCCTCACATCACTCATGACCCGCTTCTGTGCGGGTGAGGAAAGCTGGCTAGCACGCAGCAACAATCTCAGCAAAAATTCTGGCAGTCCGGACTTCAAGGACCAAAACGGCAGGCCGCGTCGTAACAAAAACAAACGCCGCACTAACGGCGATAATATTGAGGATACGGCAGTCAATGCCGGATTCAAAGGCTCCAAACCGGTCGTGGAAAAAGCCATTCAAGCGAACTACTCCGGGTCCGTCCAATTTGGACCGAATACTCGACCGCTTGTGCGGATACACGGCACCCCGAAAAAGCCAGCTAACCACACCAACATGGACTGTTGGGTATTCAAGCGAGCGAGCAAGTTAATTGCGAAAACAATGACAAGGGCTGCATAGCGATGGCGAGGACGAGACCCAACCACCGAACAATAGAGGACGAAGGGTTTCCCCACAGTGCGGACGGTGAACATGATATACGCAACGCACACACCCAAAAGGGAGCGGAAGCGTGCACTTTCGAGGATGTCTCTGGCGATGGAGCCAGTTGCCCAATTTCAATCCATGGTCCTCTGCCCGATCACTTTTGACGAAGGACCACCCCACCAGATCCGCCACGGGATTCGGGCCAAGACCGGTCTTAGACCCAATCGTTGATGGATTTCACCTAACGAGTCCCGATGGACGGCGGCAGCAGCCCTGAACCTGCTTTACCAGGGATACGGTCGCCAAGATGGGCATAGACCCCTCAAGGATTAAACCTACCAAAACGACCTTTAAAGGCGTCATACCAGGTGTAGAAGCCAATTATGCAGGCTCAATTACACCGAAGTGGTCTTCGGATCCCGCATAACTTCCGGGCGAGGAGTTAATCTTCTACATAGTCCCGTTCCGCAGCGGCTATCATGCCCTGCTCGGACGTACCGCGTTTGCAAAGTTCAACGCGGTGCCGCACTATGCATACCTCAAGCTCAAGATGCCAGGCCCTCGAGGAGTCATTACGGTCAATGGAAACACTGAACGTTCTCTCCGCACGGAGGAACATACAGCGGCTCTCGCGGCAGAAGTGCAATGCAGCCTCATAAGGCAATTCTCGAGTCCGGCCGTTAAGCGGTCGGACCGCGGCTAAGCGCCGGAGTAACTTACAACAAGACCACAGCACGTTCAGAGCAGCGTAGCGATGCGGCTAACCCAACCCTGCGAAAGCGTCAAAGCAGGTCGCCAGCGTACACCATTACGCCGGAAGATACCATGGGCATGGGGAGAGGGGCACGACCACGATAAACCAAGGCTGCGGCTCAACCACACGGGGGCTCTCAAGTGTGTTGTTCCTTTTCTTTTCTTTTACCTTTTACTTTTTACCCACAGGACTCCGTTTGTCGAAGCCACATGCAGCGTGAGACCTGCCGAACTCACGATGCAACAGCCAGGGAAGGATAAAGGCTACAACGAATATAAAGGTGGTCTCCATTACGAGCATTTCCATACACCAATCTGCAGCCTACTCCTGGAGGGGGACATGTTTAACAGTCTCATACCTTGCTTATCGCACTATACGTGTAGATTACGCATTTGTAGCAGCACTTGTTGAATAAAACAATGCAGCACCTTTTGTTTATTATTGCATTTCTTTTCATACATATGTTCATTTACGACATGTTGCATCCGTACACTTTAGTACGGCTAATATACACGAGGGCTTATGTTTCCCACGTTATGGTGTGATGAGTCGAACACTTTCACAAGTCGGCACCCGAACTCACTATATGCATCGGCTCGAATCATGTCTTGGGTCAATAGTTGGGTTTGCCCGGCTCCCATGTTTTGGTACCTTACGTTCCGTTATATCGGCTAAGGTAGCACCGGGAGAACCACTTGATTCCGCCCATGATTCGGTGAGTTAACGCCTCGATGGAGAAAGCTAAAACTGACCCGTCATGATGAGGCGAGAGACCGGTCGCTGTTTGAGAGGTTTTTTGTGAGTCCTTAAAGACTTATGCCGCTTAGAGCGAGGAGCCGGATCTTGTCGGCCAAGGCGTGGATAGCGCCCCAAATTGACCTTCCGAAGACTAGGGGCTTCGCGAAATTTAAAATTATAGAATTCTATGGCTAAGTGAGAGTGTTCAAGCATTATAAGTCTGGTTGCACAGTTCGTTGTGTTGGCGCCTCCTAGATGGACCCAAAAATGGGAACAAGAGCGCTCAAGTTTATCCGAACACCCCAAAGACTTCGTGGCATGGGGGCTGAAGCCGACGACTTGCCATCTCTCAGATTTGATAAACAGCCAAACAGAAGGTAATATTTTAAATTAACAAGCGTTGCTTAGCGCATATGAACTAAGTTTTCAGCACACGGGATAACAAAATGCGAGTCTACTCAAATATTACATCTTTGGAGCACTCACCCGCAATAGTAAGGCGCCCTTGACACACTCTTATAATACATCTCGGGCATGCGATGCTCCTTGCCCTCACGGTGGCGGGTCCGTCACAAGCTTCAGGCATCCATCTTGCCCCAGTGCACCTTCTTGCGGGCAAGGGCCCGGCAGGCACCCTCGATACAAGCGGAATGCTTGATAACTTCAACCCACGGGCACGCATCCACCAGCCGCCGCACCAGGGGCAAGTAGCTCGAGGCATGGCCTCCTTAGGCCAAAGCCGAACTATGAGGCCCTTCATGGCTGTTCGGCCGCCTTGTGGAGCTTCGACCATTGCTTGGTGATCGCTAAGGGCACGGATGTCCGGCCTCGACATCTTGAGACCGAAGACCTTCTCCGTCGAGCTCCCTCCTCGGCCCGGTAGAATCTGGCTGACATCGGACACCTGCGAGGAAGATCTGCGAGCATACAGAGCTCCGAATTCGGGTAAGCAACAGGTAATTAACACTCACATGCTTACTCTGCATGAAAAATGCCTTACCCGCTGCTATTTTCTTCACCGCCTCAATCTCCTGGAGGGCCTTGTAGGCTTCGGCCTTAGCGGCTTTGGCACTCTCAAGTGCCGTTGCAAGCTCAGACTCTCGAGTCTTCGAGTCACACTCCATGTTCTCATGTCTTTTCACGAGATCCTGGAGCTCTTGTTGTACCTCCGCCACCCGCGCCTCCTGCTTCTCTCGCTCGGTGCGTTCCGTGGCCGCATTACGTTCGGCCGCGGCAACCGCCTCTTTCAGGGTCGCCACCTCGTTAGTGGCCCCTACAATACCCACGTTATCCTTGTCATTTTTCTTGCAACCAAATCCTTTTCTGTAAGGTACAATTTTTATAAGGTATTACTCACCTTCTTTTTCCTCGAGCTGCTTCTTGGCATGGCCGAGCTCGTTCTCGGACCGCTCGAGGTTTTTCTTCAAAGTATTGACCTCTGCGGTCGATGCGGCGGAGGTCGAGCTTGACCTGCAATCCCATATTGACATATTTTTATGACTCCTGCGTTTATCTTTCTAAAGATCCTCAGTCCGGCTTTTCTTTCCGAACACAGAACCGAGCATCAGGGGCTACTATCTATGCGGTACCATTTTACATATATTAAAATTTCTTACCTCAAAACCTGATAGAAGGCTGGTACAGGCTTCGGTCAGCCCGCTCTTGGCGGACTGAACTGTCCGGATCACCGCACTCATATAAAGGCGGTGCTCCTCCTTGGAGGCGCCCGTTGAGCGCCTCAAAGAAGCTATCTGGTGCCTCCGGTTGGGCCGAAGGACACGGCGTCTTACCCTTGTTGCGAAGGGATCGTTTGCCGGACTCGGAACCGAAGGTTCCGGCATTGAGTGATACAAGGGTCGGCCTTAGAGCCCACAGGTCTTGCCCCCACGCTTTGGAGTCCGGGGGGTTGCCTCGTGGCACCTCCTGCGCCACCTCCTCGGGACCAAGCCCCTTGTGGGCCCCGCCGCGGTGTTGTCCGCGGCATGAGGCGAGGAGGCGGTCGGAAGCGAAGTACTCTCCATTTCCGACGAGCCCAGGGACCCGCTCGATGAATCGGCGAGCTCGCCTTTGGGCGGGCTGCACGATTGTTCGACATTAGAGAACACTCTGCAATAATAAAACGCCATGGGTATCCGGACACTTACGATCTCGCCAGGGGCTTGGCCCTTGTAGGCCAATCCCCCTTGTCGTCGTCGACGTTGGTGGAGAAGTCCGAAGGAAGGGTTCTTCCCTTCTTGGACCCTCCGGCCTCCCCAGTTGGGGCGGCCTTCCTTTTCCTCTCCTCCCCCACTGGGGGAGAGGCTTGTTCTTCTTCCTCCTCGTCTTCAGGAGGAGATTCTGCTTCAGAATCCGGCGGCACTGGCGTCGGGTGCTCCTTGAGTTCCGTAGCCTCCTTCTTGGCCTTCTTCTCGGCACTACATGGGCGCGGAGCCAGCAGCCCGTCAATCGGGCGTCCGGCTGGGTCTTCAGCAAAGGAGCCGGACAGTTAATCTGTCCGGGGCGTCTTCAACCAGACACAGCCGAAGAATAGGGAGTTCTCAGAACCCACGTAGAGTCAATCTATGGAAAAGGAGTCCCGTAAAGGGTAAAATAACTTACCTCGCCGGCTTGACGCCGCGAGCTGTATCTACGGCCTTTGTTAGCGGATGCGGGGGCTTCGGCGCCCTTGAACAGCACCTTCCAGGCATCTTCGTACGTGGTATCGAAGAGCCGGCTCAAGGTTCGGTCTTGTGCGGATCGAACTCCACAAATTGAAGTCCCGTTGTTGGCATGGGAGAATCCGGCGGATGAGCATCACTGGATTACGTCGACAAGCCTGCGATTCTTGTCCACCAGGTTCGGACGCGTGTTTGGAGTCCGGATAGCTCGTCCGAATCCCCCACTTCAGGCCGTCTCTTGCCATGGCGAGAGCCGTGTGGGGAATCCAGATCTGAATCGGGGCCGCCACCCATTCAGGTCGCGTGGCTCGGTGATGTAGAACCACCCGATTGCCACCTTTATTGTCTCCACAAAGGAGCCCTCGAGCCATAGGACTTTGGCCATCTTACCGACCATGGCGCCTCTTGCACTCCGCTTGGCTGCCCTTCACAACCTTGACTTGACCTTTGAAGGTCTAGAGCCTAAGCGAATTGGGGCTGGATGCAGAGGAAGGCCTCGCACCACGACGATAAATGCCGAGACGTTGAGGACGAAATTGGGGCCAGGTCATGGAAGTCCAGCCGTAGTAGAACATGAGCCCCGGACAAATGGGTGAAGTGGAAAACCTAGTCAGCGGAGGAAGTGGGGAGAAATACCACCCTCTCATGGGGGCGGGGGTTGGAATAAGCTGCCCAGCGTCGGGCAGCTGTCTTGTGATATCGCCCGGACAAGTATCCGGCCTCCCGCAGTCTTGTGATGTACCCCTCCGTGACGGAGGAGGCCATCCATCTGCCTCCCGCTCCTGACATGGTTGGAGAAGGTTGAGGAGGAAAGTGCGGACTTGGGAGCTAGAGCTCGAGTGCACGTGAATGGATGAGCAAAGGAGGAAGAAGGCGTAGGTGAAAGGGTGGATCCTTATCCCCTTATATGGGCGGACAAAAACATGTGTCCCCACCGGCCTGGTAAAACTCGCTTATCTCCCAAGCGCCTCCCTCAATGGCGCGGTTGGGTTACTACGTCCGTATTGATGGGAATCCGGAATAAGGGAGCACCATCTACGCCTCGACAAGGCGTCTCAAGGAAACCGCTTAAACGCTAAGCCGAGGTGGAACAGTAAAACAATTTGAATAAAGGCTTGGTAGTGGTGCGACGTCACGCCACAAAATATGTCGCCAGATTGATCTTGTGTAATATTATTCTCTACGGTGGTATGTGGAATTTATTTTGCAAAGCGAACACTATCACAGGTGTTCACAATCTTCTATGAATTATTCGGAGGAAGAACCCGCCTTGCAATGCCGAAGACAACATGCGCGCCGGACTAAATGCGTCATTGAAGCCTGGTTCGGGGGCTCTTGAGGAGTTCGGACTAGGGGTGTCCGGATAGCTGAACTATCATCATCGGCGGACTCCAAGACTATGAAGATACAAGATTGAAGACTTCGTCCCGTGTTGGATGGGACTTTCCTTGGCGTGGAAGGCAAGCTTGGCGATCTGGATATGTAGATCTCCTACCATTGTAACCGACTCTGTGTAACCCTAACCCTATCCGGTGTCTATATAAACCGGAGGGTTTTAGTCCGTAGGACAGAACAAAAATCATACCATAGGCTAGCTTCTAGGGTTTAGCCTCTTTGATCTCGTGGTAGATCCACTCTTATAACACACATCATCAATATTAATCTAGTAGGACGTAGGGTTTTACCTCCATCAAGAGGGCCCGAACCTAGGTAAAACATCGTGTCCCCTGTCTCCTGTTACCATCCGCCTAGACGCACAGTTCGGGACCCCCTACCCGAGATCCGCCGGTTCTGACACCGACAACGACCAACTGTCCACCTCCGAAGCGCCCACCTCAAACAGATACCTGGAGATCGGCGAGGATTTGTTTATAAAATCCCGAGGTCGGCAAGCACCGGAGCGCCTGCCGAGGGGGAGGTTTTGATGAAGAGGTCATCGCTGCCGCCGAGCTCCAGGTCATTGACGAGCCAGGGGCCAGCAGTGATAGTTCCAAGGAGGACCAGCTCCTCCATGCCATGAGCAGCAACTTCCAGAAGCTTCAGGCGCTTCACGGTTCCTGCAAGGAGAAGTTGGACTCCAGGACGGCGGTCGTTGATGCGGCAGAGGCGGGCTTCCAAGAACGTGTCGAGCAGATGCAGGCCTGGTTTACAGAGGCTCGGAAGGATCTGAAGAACAGCCAGGAGCAGCTGAGTCAGTGCTGGAATGAGCTCCTCCTGTGGCAATCAGACATTAAGAAGGCCCAGGAGGAGGCTGTCGGTGTCAAAACCGGCGGATATCGGGTAGGATGTCTCGAGCTGTGTGTCTAAGGTCGATGGTAACAGGAGACAGGGGACATGATGTTTACCCAGGTTCGGGCCCTCTTGATGGAGGTAATACCCTACTTCCTGCTTGATTGATCTTGATGAATATGAGAATTACAAGAGTTGATCTACCACGAGATCGTAGTGGCTAAACCCTAGATGTCTAGCCTGTATGATTGTGATTGCCTCTATGGACTAAACCCTCTAGTTTATATAGACAAGGAGGGGCCTAGGGTTGTACAGAGTCGGTTTACAAAGGAAGGAATCTACATATCCGAATGCCAAGCTTGCCATCCACGCAAAGGAGAGTCCCAACCGGTCACGGGAAGAAGTCTTCTGTCTTGTATCTTCATAGCCCATTAGTCCGGCCCATGTTACATAGTCCGGACACCCGAGGACCCCTTAATCCAGGACTCCCTCAGTAGCCCCTGAACCAGGCTTCAATGACGATGTGTCGGGCGCGCAGATTTTCTTCGGCATTGCAAGGCGGGTTCCTCCTCCGAATACTCCAAAACAGCCTCCGAACACAGAAAACATGTCTGGCTCTACAAAACAAGTACCACACACACACACACACACACACACACACACACACACACACACACACACAGAGTACAATATTTCACGAGTCCAATCCACTGACAACTTTTGTAGCGTGACATCATGTCGCTGCCCGGTCATTATTTAGAACTATTTTTTAGCCTCCCGCTCCATGTTTCAAGATGTGGTTTTATTGGCATGTCTTATCGAAGCAGAGATCATGTCCCCTTATTGCGGGATTCGCATCAATACGGGCGTGGGTAATCCAACCACACTGTCTGCACGGCCCTTGGGGAATAGGTGAGTTTTAAGGCGAGTGGGGAGGCGCTTGATATTCGTTTCCTTTATAAGGAGATAAGGATTCACCCTTTCACCCACACCTTCTTTATCTCAGCCCACCCATTCTCAAGCTCCAGCGCCCGAGCTCTCATCCTCTCCGCCTCAAAAAAGCACTCTGACCATGTCCGGATTTGGAGCGCAGGGCAAGTGGATGGTCTCCTCCGTCAAGGGGAAGGACATCACCAAGCTCCGGGAGGCTGGGTACTTAGCCCAGGAAATAGCCCACCGGCTTCCAGGAAAGGGGCAGATCATCCCCACCCTGTAGCCCCATGAGAGGGTGTTATTCATCCCCCACTTCGTCCACGGATTGGGATTCCCTCTCCACACATTCGTCCGTGGACTCATATTCTACTATGGGCAGGATTTCCACGATCTGGCCCCCAACTCCTTCCTCAATATCTCGGCATTCATTGTCGTGTGTGAGGCCTTCCTCCGCATCCCACCCCACTTCGGATTGTGGCTAAAGATCTTAAATGTGAAGCCGAAGGTGGTGGGCGATCAACACGCGGAGTGTGGAGGCACTATGGTGAGCAGGATGCCCAACGTCACATGGCCCAAAGGTACCTTCATGGAGACCATCAAAGGGTGGCAACAGCAGTGGTTCTACGTCACAGAGCCTCGCAACGCCATCTGGGACACGGCTCCTGAATTCCAGTCCGGAGCCCCGATGTGGCACACCTCCTCGCTAGAGAAGGGCTTGGACTGGTCTTCGCCGGATGAGCTGACAGCGCTTCAGACGCGCATCAAGAGCATGGTAGACAAGAACATCAAGCTTGTCAATGTGATCCAGGTGATGCTTTTTCGCCGGATCCTTCCGTGCCAAAGCCGGACTTGCCATTTGTGGGAGTTCGATCCGTCCAAGCACCAGACCTTGCGACAGTTCCTCGACACCACACACGAAGACATCTGGAAGGTGCTTTTCAAGACCAATGAGACGTGGCCGAAGACGACCGAGGATCGTGGGTACAACCTAACGCATCCTACCAATCCGGTATGTTTTTCGCATTCCAAAATATATCCTTCACCTGTACCTTCAAGGAGGATGTCTAAGCTTCCCTTATCTGTATTTTTAGGGCTGGACAAAGAGGGTGGAGCGGATTCAGTGTCCGCCTCTGCTACCCGAAAACCCAGCAATCCCACTTCTGACAAAGATGCTGGTTCTGGCGCCCTACCAAGCGCCGGAAAAGAAGTCCAAGAAGAAGGCCAAGGAGACCAGAGGTGGCCTCCGCCGTAAGAGCTCTTTGTACGTGACGTCCGAAGACGCCGAGACCCACTCCTCCCACACCGAGGACGACGAGGAGGATGAGGAAAGCAACTCTCCCCGGAGGGGGGAAGGAAGAAAAGGGCGGCCTCCACGCATCTGGAGGCAGAGGCGTCCAAGAAGGGGAAGGTCTCCCCCGTGGACAGCTCCGCATGGGACATCGATAGTAGCTCCGAGTGGCACCCCAGGGATAAGCCCCTGGCCGAATCATAAGTACTCAAAGACGCACACATATATCAAGATCCTTTACTTCATGGTTTTAACATGTTGAATCATGCGCTGAAGTCCGGTCGTTCCGACCTCCAGCAATCCTCATCTTCGGGGAATTCGCTGGATCCAAAGGTGATGGACAGCGGGTCCCTTCCGGCGGCCTCCTCTCCCAAGGCCATGGCCGACGCGGAGGTGTTGTCCCGAAGGACCTCCCAAGGCAGGGAGAGACGCAGGAGGTCGTCAAGGTGGCGCCAGAGGGTGATACGTCGGCCGCTGGACACATGGGGGAGCAAATCCCCCCGAAGACTGGCGATGGGGACCATATCCAATTCGCCCCCAGCCGAATACCATTCCGGAGACCCATATGGCTCGAAATCAGGCAAGCAGCCTCCTTCAAAAGAAGGAGGTGCATTCTGCCGGTGACCTCCGTCCATCCAGAGGCGTCGGATACTCTACTAGAAGCGCTGCGAAGTTCTTCCATTGTTGAGGAACATCGTACCCTCATGGGTATGGTGGTTGAGAGGATTCAGTCCGCGAAGAGTAGGCTGACCGAAGCCTGCACCAGCCTTCTAACAGGCTTTGGGGTATGAAACGCAATTTATGCAAATAGAATGTCATAGTATAGACAATAGCCCCTGAGACACTGTCCGGTGTTCGAAAAGAAAAGCCGGACAGAGGATCAAATAATTTTCGCAGGAGACTAACCATACGTGTCTATGTGAATAAGTAGGCGTCTTTGCTGGCTGCAACCTCTCATTCTGCCGAAGTCTCCAGACTAAAGCAGAGTCTGGAGCGAACCGAGGAAGAGCTCGGCCGTGTGAAAAAACAGCTGCAGGACAATCAAGGTATGCAATGACCTTGTGTAGATTCAGAAAGGATGACTAATTTGTGTTGACCATAGTGCCATGATATTTTTTAGGAGCGGCGACCGAGGTGGAGACCCTTAAGAAGGCGCCGGCCGTAGCCCAGGAGAGAGCGGCAAAGGAACAAGCCGCTCGCGAAAAACACGAGGCCATGGTCTGTGAGGTCCAGCAGGAGCTCCAGGATGTCGTGAAGAAATGCGAGTCCTTGGAGCGCAATATTGCAGATCAAGAGTCCGAACTTGCCAAGGCCTGCAAAAGTGCACAAGATGCCTGGGTTGAAGCCCAGGGCTCCGTCCAAAAAATCCAGGAGGCCAGAAAAATCACGGCGGGTAAGGCCTTTATTATGCAGAGCAAGTATATGAAGAAAAGGTACCTCTTACTGACCCGGATTTGGAGTTCTCCAGGAGCGTTTGCGGATTTGCCACGCAGTGTTGCTGACGCTGCAGATTTCTTCCGAGCCAAAGAAGGGAGCTCAACGGAGAATTTGTTCTGGTCGCAATACCTTGCGCCAGAGCATCCGATGCCCTTTAGCAATCAGCTGAAAGAGCTGACCGAAACTGCATAGGGTGGTCGAACTGGCCATGAAGGATTTAATAATCCGTTTATGGCTTGCCGAAGCCATACCCAGCAGCTGCTTCAGGCTCATGAAGCGGCTAGGCAATGGCTGCCTTCGGCTTGATGCCATCAAGCGGTCGGTCTGCATCTAAGGTGCGCAGATGGCCTTCGCCCGTGTCAAGATGCAGTGGGCGAAGATGGACGCCGTCAAGCTCGCAATCGAGGGACCGCCCGCGGGCAAGGAGCACTGCACGCCCGAGCGGTATTTGATGATGTCCTGAAGGGATCGCGCATTGTGGAGGGCCAGTGTTCAAAAGAACTTATCTTTGAATGAAGTCGTTCATGTTATCCCTTCCTGTATTATGAAATAAAGCCGTTATGTAATATAATGTTTGTTGTTTGAAAATTTTACCTCCTGTGCGGCCGTTCTGTTAAAACTGAGAGATGGCCAATCGTCGGCATCAGCCCCCACGTAGGTAGTATGGGGGTGTTCGGGATGGAATCTAAACACTCTTGATCCACAAGTTTGGTCCTTGAAGGAGGTGTTTAGCGCAACGAACCAGGCAATCGGACTATGTGGCTTTATCACTCTCACTTAGCCATAGGAGTTTGACAATAGAAATGTAGGCGCAGCCCCTAGTTAGTATTTAACCCGGACAAGGGTGTTGTAGACACCTGATCGGGTAGAGGCTGATTCGTCGCATAATGCGGAAAAAATCGCAAAAGATTTTTAACCTCCGAATAGCTGACCAGCTCTCGCCGTATCATGACAGTCAGTTTTCGGCTTTCTCTACTGAGGTGTTTGCTCGGATAAACCAGAAACACAATCGCAGTAGTTCTCCCTTTACTACCCTAGCCGATAGGACAGAATGTAAGGTAGCAAGCACAGGAGCCAGGCAACCCAACTATTGACCAAATACATGATTCGGAGTCCATGCATATAATGCTAAAATTCGGGGTGCCGAACTGTACTGCAAAAAGTGTTCGGACTTTCTTGTCGTAGTATGGAGCACAATGAAGCCCCTGGCGAATTGAAGCGTACCAAAGTGTACGGGTGCAATCGATAAGTATAGCGAAATGAAGTAGTAAGCTAGTGCCACGTAAGTTGGGCCGCAAACTGTTTCCATTATAATTTGATTAATGTGTCAAAGTTTATTTGTACAAATAGTGCGATAAGCAACCTGGCTATTTAACATGCCAAGACCAAGGGGGAGCTGCGTGCGGGTCCTGAAAACAGGCAGAATGATCATCAAGAAGAACACCTAGAGATTCCCCGAGCGTCTGTACTGCTTGCCACCTTGGTATATCTATCCTTCGAAAGGACCGATGATCAGGCCGTTGGGAGGGGCCTGTGAAAAAGAGACCAAAAATGGTAAAAAGGAAAAGGAAAAGTATGTGTGTGAGCCGTATGATGGACCACAATCAAGTTGCGCCTCCGTCTATGCCCATGGTATTTTGAGTGCGTAGTTATGTACGCACGGTACGTACACCGCCATTTGGTCGGGACTGAGACAGAGGCCGAATTGCTAGTCGATCTCCTGACGAGGTGGACTGTCCTGCTGTAGAGTAGTCCAGACTCATTTGACAGTTTCCTAGAGCTTGGCCGCCGAATTAAGGTTCTGCTAGATGAGGCCGCTCTGTACTTCTACTGCTAGGGCCGTGGTGTGCTCCTCAGTATGGAGGGAGCGTTCCGTGTTTCCATTGACTGTTATGACACCGCGTGGTTCGAGCATCTTGAGTTTGAGATAAGCATAGTGTGGTACCACATTGAATAGAGCAAATGCGGTTCGTCCGAGCAGTGCATGATAACCGCTGCGGAAGGGGACGATATCGAAGATCAAGTCCTCACTTCGGAAGTTGTCCGGAGACCCGAAGACGACTTCCAATATGATTGAGCCCGTGCAGCGAGCTTCTACACCTGGTATTACTCCTTTAAAGGTAGTTTTTGTCGGCTTGATCCTTGCTGGATCGATGCCCATTTTGCGGACAGTATCCTCATAGAGCAGGTTGAGGCTGCTGCCACCGTCCATGAGGACTCGCGTGAGGTGGAATCCATCAATGATTGGATCAAGGACCAGTGCGGCTAAACCGCCATGACAGATACTGGTCGGATGGTCCCTGCGATCAAAGGTGATCGGGCAGAACGACCATGGGTTGAATTTTGGGGCGACTGGTTCTATCGCATAGACGTCCCTGAGCACACGTTTGCGCTCCCTCTTGGGGATATGGGTAACGTATATCATGTTCACCGTTTTAACCTGGGGGAGAAATTGCTTATGTCCCCCTGTGTTCGGTGGATGGGGCTCCTTGTCATCATCCTCACTCTGCGACCCCTTCTCCTTGTTCTCGGCATTTAACTTGCCGGCCTGTTTAAAGACCCAACAACTTCTATTGGTATGATTGGCTGGTTTATCGGGGGTGTCGTGGATCTGCCATGGACGATTGAGTATGCGGTCCAAGCTGGATGAGCCCGGATTGTTCCTTTTAAATGGCTTCTTCTGCTGGCCGAACTTGGAGCCACTGAATCCGGCGTTTACGGCCGTGCCATCGGTATTGCCACCGTTGTTTCGACGCTTGTGCCTATTGTGTCGGGGCTTGCCGTTGCTATTTCTGGCTCCGGAGGTGCCTGGTTCGCTTGAATTATTATTGCTACGGGCTAGCTAGCTATCTTCGCCCGCGCAAAAGCGGGTCATGAGTGCCGTGAGGGCTGCCATGGACTTCGACTTTTCCTGGCCGGGGTGTCGGGTGAGCCATTCGTCGCGGATGCTATGCTTAAAGGCTGCTGGTGCTTCAGCATCCGGATAGTCGATGATCTGGTTCTTTTTAGTTAAGAACCTAGTCCAGAATTTCCTGGATGACTCTCCGGGCTGTTGAACTATGTGACTTAAGTCATCGGCCTTTGGAGGTCGGACGTATGTAGCTTGGAAGTTGTCGCGAAAGGCATCTTCCAAGTCCTCCCAGCTGCCAATGGATTTTTCAGGCAGGCTGTTCAACCAGTGCCGAGCTGGTCCCTTGAGTTTTAGCGGGAGGTATTTCATGGCATGAAGATCATCACCGCGGGCCATATGAATATGGAGAAGAAAATCCTCAATCCATCTTGGCGGGATACATTGTTCCGTAAATGCGATTCGATATTCACGGGTTTAAAACCTTCTGGGAATTCGTGCTCCATTACTTCATCAGTGAAGTAGAGGGGTGTGTGGTGCCTCTATATCGGGCCAAGTCGCGACGCAACTCGGATGGAGTCCGTCTGCGGTTTTCGGCCCGGGTGTGGTTATGCTTGTCACATCCGGCTAGATAGCTGTCGTCACACGTCAGGGCACGCCCCCGCGATCCGTAGATCGATCTACTCTGACCTGCTCTACTATCTAGGTCTTGCCGCAGGTCATATGTATATCCCCGAGCTGTTATTTCTCTACCTATACGGCGAGGTAGTATGGGCTGGTGTTCGGCTTGAGTTGCCGTTTTGTCCCGGCCACGAGGTGGTCGGTCAGCCGCATTACGTGTTGATGGTGCGGGTGAGGGAGTCCTGGATTAGGGGGTCCTCGGACAGCCGGACTATATACTTTGGCCGGACTGTTGGCCTATGAAGATACAAGATTGAAGACTTCATCCCGTGTCCGGGTGGGACTTTCCTTTGCGTGGAAGGCAAGCTTGGCAATTCGGATATGTAGATCTCCTCCCTTGTAACCGACTCTGTGTAACCCTTGCCCCGTCCGGTGTCTATATAAGCCGGAGGGTTTAGTACGTAGGACAACAACAATCATAATCATAGGCTAGCTCCTAGGGTTTAGCCTCTACGATCTCGTGGTAGATCAACTCTTGTAATACTCATATCATCAAGATCAATCAAGTAGGAAGTAGGGTATTACCTTCAATGAGAGGCCCCAAACCTCGGTAAACATTGTGTCCCCCGCCTCCTGTTACCATTAGCCTTAGACGCACAGTTCGGGACCCCCTACCCGAGATCCGCTAGTTTTGACACCGACATTGGTGCTTTCATTAAGAGTTCCATTGTGCCGTCATGATAACGGCTTGATGGCTCCTTCGATCATCGGCAACGATGCGATCCAGGGTGAGGTTTTTCTCCCAGGACAGATCTTCGTATTCGGCGGCTTCGTACTGTGGGCCGACTCGCTTGGCCATCTGGAGCAGATCGAGAGCTACGCCCCTGGCCATCAGGTCAGGTTAGGAATCTTGAACTATACTGCCGACATCCGCGGGGACTTGATCTTCAATGGATTCGGGCCCATGTCAGGTGCGCCGCACAGTCACGACAAGCATGACCTAGCTCTGCCGTCGGACGGTGTTTGGGAGATCACACCTGTGGCTACTCCAGCCCTCAATCCGGAGCAGATCGTGACGTCCAAGGACGGGTGGATAGACCCCGCCACGGAGGCCGCACACTCAGCGGCGATAGGGCCAAATACTAACTTCGCCTCCTATGAGACCAGTGTTGCCGAACCCTTGGATTCGTCCCCGGCCACGGGCTCTGAACCTCCTGCGTCCGTGCCTATCGAATTTGATTGGGCGCCAATCATGGAGTTTACCTCCGCGGATATCTTTCAGCACTCGCCTTTGGGCGACATGCTAAATTCATTGAGGTCTCTCTCCTTGTCAGGAGACCCTCGGCCGAACCATGTCCGACTTGAGTGGGAAGCGGACGACGAAGAAATTCGTTCCCCACCCACCACCCACTTAATAGCCACTATCGACGACTTAACCGACATGCTTGATTTCGGCTCCAAAGACATCGACAGTATGGACGATGATGCAGGACAAGAACAGGAACCACCGCCCACAGGGCGCTGGACTGCCACCTCATCATATGATATAAACATGGTGGACACCCCCAAAGAAAGCGATGGCAATAAGGCAACGGAGGATAATCCCCTTGAGAAGCAACCTAAGCACCGGCGTCATCGGCGCCGCTCTAAGCCCAGCCATAGCAAAAGCAGCGATACCGGCACAAGAGACAATAACGCTGTGTATAGTGCCGAAGACGAAGACAATCCCCTCCAGCCAGACTTCGAGCAGGAGGACATGCAAGCTAGCCCTAAGGAACAGGCAGCAGACGGAGAATTAGAGGATGACAATTACATGCCCCTCTCCGAAGACGAGGTGAGCCTCGGCGACGAAGAATTTATCGTGCCTGAGGATCCCGTCGAGCCGGAGCGCTTCAAGCACTGGCTTATAGCCACAGCAAAATGCCTGAAGAAAAAGCAACAACAGCTTCAAGCTGACCAAGATCTGCTAGCAGATAGATGGACTGAGGTCCTGGGGGTAGAGGAATACGAACTCGAGCACCAACCAAAAGTTACCCAAAGAGCAGGTTGCTACCCCAACTCGAGGAGGAAGCATTAAAGCCTGCACTACCAGCGTATGATGCGGCTGACCGGCCACCTCGTGGCCGAGACAAAGCGGCATATCAGCCCGAAGTCCGGCACGCACTCCGTCGCCAGTCAAATAAAAACACCAATGCCCGGGGCAACACGCAGGACCTGCAAGACATATTGGAAAACAAAGCAGGACATACAAGATCGATCTACGGATCACGGGGGCGCGCCCCAACACGTGACGACGACCGTCACGCCGGATATACTAAAAGCAAATCCGGCCGGGCCGAATCTGACAGACAAGACTCGTATGAACTACTACGTTGACATAGCCCGACAGTAGGCGCGACACCCCTATGCTTCACTGACGAAGTAATAGATCACGAATATCCAGAGGGATTTAAACCCATGAACATTGAATCATATGATGGTACAACAGACCCCGCGGTATGGATTGAAGATTTCCTCCTCCAGATCCACATGGCCCGCAGTGACGATCTACATGCCATCAAGTAGCTCCCACTAAAACTCAAAGGGCCGGCTCGGCATTGGCTGAATAGCCTGCCGGCAAACTCCATTGGCAGTTGGGAGAATTTGGAAGACACATTCCTTGACAACTTCCAGGGCACTTATGTGCGATCACCAGATGTTGATGACTTGAGTCACATAACCCAACAGCCAGGGGAATCAGCTAGGAAATTCTGGACTCGGTTCCTAACTAAAAAGAACCAAATTGTCAACTGTCCGGATGTCGAGGCCTTAGCGGCATTTAAGCATAACATCTGCGACGAGTGGCTCGCCCGACACCTCGGCCAAGAGAAGCCGAAGTCCATGGCAGCCCTCACGACACTCATGACCCGCTTTTGTGCGGGCGAGGACAGCTGGCTGGCTCGCAGCAACAACACATCAAGAAATCATAGCAATTCAGATGCCAAAGATAGCAACCGCATGCCACGTCATAGCAGACACAAAGCGCGCAACAACGGCGATAACGCCTGAACCACGGCGGTCAATGCGGATTCGGTGGCTCCAAATCCGGTCAGTGAAAAGGCCGTTCAAAAGAAGCAATCTGGGCCCGTCCGGTTTGGACCGCATACTCGATCGCTCGTGTCAAATTCACGGCACCCCGATAAACCAGCCAACCACACCAACGAGAGAATGCTGGGTGTTCAAACAGGCGGCAAGTTGAATGCGAAAACAAGGAAAAGGGGCTGCATAGAGACGGCGAGGAGGAGCCCGGCCAGAAACAGGGAGGACGGAAGAAATTTCTTCCCCAAGTGAAAGCGGTGAACATGATATATGCAACCCATATTCCCAAGCAGGAGCAGGCGTGCACTAAGGGGCGTCTATGCGATGGAGCGGTCGCCCCAAGGATCAACCCATGGTCTTCTTGTCCGATCACTTTTGATCGCGGGGACCACCCACGATATCCGTCATGGCGGTTACGCGCGTTGGTTCTTGACCCCATCATTGACGGATTTCACCTCACTCGAGTCCTTATGGACGGTGGCAGCAGCCTGAACCTGCTCTATCAGGATACAGTGCACAAAATGGGTATCGACCCTTCGAGGATCAAACCCACAAAAACCACCTTTAAAGGTGTCATACCAGGTGTAGAAGCCTGTTGCACGAGCTCGATCACACTGGAAGTGGTCTTCAGATCTCCGGAAAACTTCCGAAATGAGGAGTTAATCTTTGATATCATCCCCTTCCGCAGTGGCTATCACACACTGCTCGGATGAACCGCATTCGCCAGGAGCACACTGCGGCCCTCATAGCAGAAGTGCAAAGCAGCCTTCTCAGACAAACCGCCAATTCGGCGCTAAAGCCCCCGAACACCTTCAAGCGAGTCCGGAGTACCCTGCAACAGGATCGCCAGGCACGTTAAGAGCTCGCCTAGCAATTCGGCCTCCGTCATAGTCCCGGTCTAGCGGCGAAATTTGCACCGCGCGTACATAATTACGCACTCAAGATACCATGGGCATAGGCGGAGGACGACTATGGCACGGCCCACAATGCGGCTCAACCGCCTTAGGGCCCGTATATCTTTATCATTTTTCTCTTTTAGGACCCTATTCTCTGGAAGCCCTTTCCGATAGCCTGATTATCGGACCCATTACGGGAAGGAAATACCAAGGAAGCAAGAAGCTCGGCGTCTGGGGAATCCCGGTGGTCTCTCGATAACGATCGCTATACCTGTTTTACATACCCATACGCAGCTTGCCCTTGGATAGGACATGTCAAATAGTCCTATTTTTTGCTTATTACACTACTTGTATACATACGCTTTGACGTATCATTTAAATAACAATGTACATCGTTAGATTATTATTACATTTCTTCATCTTTTTCCTTGTCTGCTTATTTACGACAAATTGCACTCGTAAATTCTGATACATCCAGTGCGCCAGGGGCTTCAGTGTACCCCATAACACGGCATGAAAAGCCCGAACACTTTCGACAGTGCGGCACCCCGAACTTATAGCATTATATGCATCAGCTTAGAATCATGTCTTGGGTAAATAGTTGGGTTTGCCCGGCTCCCATGTTTTGGTACCTTACGTTCCGCTATATCGGCTAAGGTAGCACCGCGAGAACTATTGTGATTGTGTCCCGGTTCTTCCGGACAAGCACCTCAGTAGAAAAGGCCGAAAACTGACTGTCATGATGCGGCGAGAGCTGGTCGCTGTTCGAGAGGTCTCAAATACTTAAAAGATTTTTTCCGCTTAGGGCGAGGAGTCGGCCTTGTCCAATTTAGGCGTACATAGTGCCCCAAGTTCGGCCTTCCGAATACTAGGGGCTTCGCCAAAATTTAAAATTGTAGACTTCTATGGCTAAGTGAGAGTGATAAAGCTTTATAGTCTGATTGCACAGTTCGTTGTCTGAACACCTCCTTGAAGGATCCAAAAGCTGGGATAAAGAGTGATCAGGTTTATCGAACACCTCGATTACTAGTTACATGGGGCAGAAGCCGACGACTAGCCAACTCTCAGATTTTGTAAATGGACGCACAGAAGGTAATATTTTAGATCAACAAGCGTTATATAGCGCACATGAACTCGTTTTCATATTACAGGATCACATGAGTACATTCATTCAAATATTACATCCTTAGCACATTCCTCCGCCACAAGGCGAGTACCCTTCAGGACACTGTCATAATACTTTTTCGGGTGGCGATGCTCCTTGCCCTCCGGCGGCCCCTCCTTCACCAGCTTTTCGGCGTCCATCTTCGCCCAATGCACTTCCGCACGGGCAAAGGCCCGCGCGCACCTTCAATGCAGACGGACCGCTTTATGACTTCAAACCGTGGGTAGGCATTCACAAGCCGCTTTACCAGGCCGAAGTAGCTCCCAGGCAGGAGCTCGCCAGGCCACATCCGGACTGTGAGACCCTTCATGGCCAGTTCGGCCGCCTTGTGAAGCTCGACTAGTTTCTTCAACTGGTCGCTCAAGGGCATCCGATGTTCGGTCCCAGTATACTGAGACCAGAACAACTTCTCCGTCCAGCTCCCTTCCTCGGCCCTGTAGAACTCCGCGGCATCCGATACACTACTGGGTAGATATGCGAACGCTCCTGGAGAGCTCCGAATTCGGGTAAGTAAAAGGAAAGTTTCCTTCACATGCTTGCTTTGCATAATGAATGCCTTACCCGCCTCTATCTTGTTGACTGCCTGAATTTTCTGGAGGGCCTTTTGGGCTTCGGCCTTGGCATTTTGTGTGTTCTCGAGGGCCGTCGCAAGCTCGGACCCTTGCATCTTAGAGTCACGCTCCAAGGACTCGTATTTCTTGACAAAATCCTGGAGCTCTTACTGAACCTCGCCGACTCGGGCCTCATGCTTCTCGCGCTCGGTGCGCTCCTTGGCCGCTCTGTCTTCAGCCTCAGACAGAGCCTTCTTCAGGGCCGCCACTTCGGTCGTGGCCCCTAGCAAAATTCATGACGATCCTATGATCTAACAACAACCTTCTTTTTTTGCTTTATCAATATACAGACATGGTATCACTTACCTTTGTTCTCTTCGAGCTGCCTCTTGATAAGGTTGAGCTCTTCCTTGGACCGCTCAAGGTCCCGCTTCAGTCCGGAGACCTCCGTAGTACGAGCGGCAGCGGCCAGCAGCGAAGCCTACTTTTTCACATAAACATATTCTGATTAGACTCCTGTGATTATTATTTGATCCTCTGTTCGGCCTGTCTTTGCGAACACCAAACAGAGCATCAGGGGCTACTGTCCATGCTGTAACATTTTCTCATAATTTGATTACTTACCTCAAAGCCTGTTAGGAGGCTGGCAGCACGAGCTTGATCGATCCGCTTTTGGCGGACCAAACCTTCTCGGCCACCGCACTCACGATAGTGCGGTGCTCTTAAATCAATGGAAGCGCCATGGCCTTCCAGCAAGTTGTCCGATGCCTCTGGATGGACAAAGGCCAATGGCACAGACGGCTCACCCCCCTTAGCGAGGGGTCGCCTGACAGAATCTGGAACCACTGGAGATTCCGGCGCAGTATCCGGCTGGGGGCCAAACTTGCTTCCCCCGTCATTAGAGCCCACGAGAGTCTTGCCCCCCATGCGCCCAGCATCTGGGATGTCGCCATGGAGCGCCTCCGGAACTATCTCCCCTTGGTTCAGTGCCCTTTGAGACAACACCTCGACGTTGTCCGTAGGGCGGGGGGAGGTGGCGGTCGGGAGTGAATCGTTGTTCATCACCGACTGGCCCAAAGACTCATCCGAAGAGGATATGTCGATATGGGCTTTTGATGGACTGCATGATCATGTTTGGCATGATAGAAGCAATAAAACAAAACATACCAGAACTATTATGGTATCCGGATACTTACGACTTCGCCAGGGGCTTGTCCCTGGGCAACCACTCCTCGTCGTTGTAAGCGGCTGTTGTGGAGTAGTTCGGAAGGAGGGTACTTCCCTTCTTGGACCCTTCAGCCTCTCCGGATGGGGCGGCTTTCCTTTTCTTGTCTCCCCGGCTGGGGGGGGGGGAGAACTTTCCTCTTCCTCCTCCTCGTTTTCATGGGAGGAGGGCGCCTCGGTGTTATCGGACGATGAGTCGTCGACCTTCTTGGCCGAGACCTTTCTTGGTCCCCGCAGCCTTCTTCTCCGGTGCCTCATAGGGCGCCGGAACCAGCATCTCCGTTAAGAGAGCCTCTGCTGGATCTTCGGGCAGAGGGGCCGGACAATCGATCCGCTCCGCTGTCGCTACCCAGTCCTGTTAAAATGGCGTGGAGGCTTATATCCCCCACACGATTATACTAGGAAAGGAATATCTTGTGAGATATAAAGATCTTACCGGATTGGCAGGGCGCTTTGCGCTGAGTCCGCGATCCTCGGTAAGGGGAGGAGGTACCTCGGCGGCCTCGAACAGCACCTTCCAGACGTCTTTGTGCGTCGTGTCGAAAAGCTCTCGCAGCGTCTGGTGCTCGGCCGGGTCAAACTCCCACATATTGAATGCCCGTCTTTGACACGGGAGGATTCAGTGGAAGAGCATGACCTGGACCACGTTGACAAGCTTGATTTTCTTGCTTATCATATTCTTGACACAGTTCTGTAGTCCGGGCATCTCCGCAGCGAACCCCATGATAGGCCCTTCTCTTTCCGGAGGTGAGCCGCATGGGGATGCTTGGATCGAAATTCGGGGCCGCCATCCGGTTGGTGTCCGCAGCGGCTCGGTGATGTAGAACCACCCGATTGCCACCCCTTAGCGGTCTCCACATAGGAGCCTTGAGCCAGTGATGTTGGGCATTACGCCCACCATGGCGCCTCCGCACTACGCTTGCTGGCCGACCACCACCTTTGGTTTCACATTGATGGTCTTGACCCGAGAGGCCGAGGTGGGGCTTGATGCTGAGAGGAAGGCCTACGCACCTGACGATAAACGCCGAGATGTTGAGGATGAAATTGGGGGCGGATCATGGAAGTCCAGCCCGTAGTAGAACATGAGCCCAGGGACAAATGGGTGGTGAGGAAATCCCAGTCCACGCACGAAGTGGGTGATGAATACAACCCTCTCATGGGGTTCTGGAGTAGGGACGATCTGCCCCACGTCTGGGAGCCAGTGTGCGATGTCTGTGGCCAGGTATCCGGCTTCCCGGAGCTTCGTAATGTCCTCCTCCGTAACGGAGGAGACCATCCAATTGCCTCCCGCTCCGGACATGTTTGAATTGGTTTTGCGGAGAAAATGAGAACTTGGGCGCTGGAGCTCGAGTGCACGAGTGGATGGGCAGGGAAGAAGAAGGCGTGGGTGAAAAAGAGGAATCCTTGTCCCTTTATAAGGGCAGTAGAAACTGTGCGCCTCCCTACTTGCCCTGTAAAATCGCTTATTCCCCAAGCACCGCGATTGATGGCGCGGTTGGGTTACCCACACCCGTATTGATGAGAATCCCGTGATAAGGGGACATGATCTCTGCTTCAACAAGATGTGCCATGAAAACCGCCTCACAATATGTGCAGTAGCTGGTTGAGAAAACGGTTCGAATAATGACCGGGCCGTGGCGTGATGTCATGCTATGAAATTTGTCGGCAGATTAGACTTGTGGAATATTATACTCTCTACGATGGTATGTGGAATTTTTTTTGCAGAGCCGGACTCGATCCTTGTGTTCAAAATCTTCTATGGAGTATTCGGAGGAGGAACCCACCTTGCAATGCCGAAGACAATCTGCGCGTTAGACTCATCGTCATTGAAGCCTCGTTCAGGGGCTACTGAGGGAGTCCTGGATTAGGGGATCCTCGAACAGCCGGACTATATACTTTGGCCGGACTGTTGTACTATGAAGATACAAGATTGAAGACTTCGTCCCGTGTCCGGGTGGGACTCTCCTTTGCGTGGAATTCAAGCTTGGCAATTCGGATATGTAGATCTCATCCCTTGTAACCGACTCTGTGTAACCCTAGCCCCCTCCTGTGTCTATATAAACCGGAGGGTTTAGTCCGTAGGACAACAACAATCATAATCATAGGCTAGCTCCTAGGGTTTAGCCTCTACGATCTCGTGGTAGATCAACTCTTGTAATACTCATATCATCAAGATCAATCAAGCAGGAAGTAGGGTGTTACCTCCAACGAGAGAGCCCGAACCTGGGTAAACATTGTGCCCCCTGCCTCCTGTTACCATTAGCCTTAGACGCACAGTTGGGGACCCCCTACCCGAGATCCGCCGGTTTTGACACCGGCAGCGGGCTCGAGGGCCTCGTAGTCAAATTGGGGTAGCAGTTTACGCTTCGGGTAACTTTTGGTTGGGCGCTCGAGGTCGTATTCCTCGGCTGCCAGGACATTAGTCCACTTATCATTGAGAAGATCTTGATCAGCTTGAAGCTGTTGTTGCTTCTTTCTCAGGATACTTGCAGTGGCAATTAGCCGTCGCTTAAAGCGCTCCTGCTCGAGAGGTTCCTCAGGTACGATAAAATCTTTGTCACCGAGGCTCACCTCGTCCTTGGAGAGTGGGAGATAATTACTGTCCTTCGAGTCTTCGTTTACGGCCTGTTCGTCAGGGAAAACTTTTCCATCTTCCTCATTGTCCTGTTCCAAAGTTGGCTCGATGGGGTCTTCTTTGTCTTTGGCATCGTCCGGAGTGTTGTTGCCTCCTGTGCCGGTATTGCTGTCTTTTCGACGGCGTGATTTAGAGCGGCGCCACTGATGTCGGTGCTTTGGCTGTGTCTCAGGAGGTTTATCCTCGACTGGATCTTCTTTATCATCGCCACTACCTTCTTTGGGTGTGTCCACCATGTACACGTCATACGAAGAGGTGGCCGTCCAGCATCCGGTAAACGGCGGGTTTTCGGCTTGCTCCTCTCCGACATCGCCGTCCATACCATCGATGTCTTCGGAGCCGTAGTCGATCATGTCAGTTAAGTCCTCGATAGTGGCTATGAAGGGGGTGGTGGGTGGAACGTAAAATTCCCTGCCCTCAGCCCCTAGTCCGGGCTGGGTGTAGTTCGGACATTGCTCCTCTATAATGACGAGGGATCGCATCAAGTCCAGAGCCTCACTTAAAGGCGAGGTTTGACCAGGGAGAAGAAAATCCGTTGAGTACGGCGGGAAGCTAACTCCTTGGCCGAGTTCACACGATGCTGACTCCGAGGGTTCAGAGCCAGCCTCCGGAGAAGAGTCCGGCTTCATGATGGTTGCCAGCGCTACTTCCTCAGGCTCTCTCGTGCTGGGTTTAGTGGCCGCAGATAGTCCGGTGGGTTCAGTAATGCCGTCTTCGGACCTGGTGATGTGCTCTGGGTCTAAGGCCAGAGCGGAGGGTTGGGTCGTGAACCATTGGAAGATCAAGTCTCCTCGGATATCAGCGACATAGTGAAGATTTCCCAGACTAATCTGGTGACCTGGGGCGTAGCTGTCAATCTGCTCTAGATGGCCAAGCGAGTTGGCCCCCAGTGCGAAGCCACCAAACACAAGGATCTTGCCGCGGAGGAAAACCTCCCCTAGGACAACATTGTTGTAGACGACTGATGGAGCCATCGAACCTTCTGATGACGTCACAGTGGAACTCTCAATGAAAGCACCAATGTCAGTGTCAAAACCGGCGGATCTCGGGTAGGGGGTCCCGAACTGTGCATCTAAGGTCGATGGTAATAGGAGACGGAGGACATGATGTTTACCCAGGTTCGAGCCCTCTTGATGGAGGTAATACCCTACTTCCTGCTTGATTGATCTTGATGAATATGAGAATTACAAGAGTTGATCTATCATGAGATTGTAGTGGCTAAACCCTAGATGTCTAGCATGTATGATTGTGATTGCCTCTACGGACTAAACCCTCCGGTTTATATAGACACTGAAGGGGCCTAGGGTTGTAAAGAGTCGGTTTACAAAGGAAGGAATCTACATATCCGAACGCCAAGCTTGACATTGACGCAAAGGAGAGTCCCATCCGGACACGAGAAGAAGTCTTCTATCTTGTATCTTCATAGCCCATTAGTCTGGATGCCCGAGGACCCCTTAATCCAGGACTCCCTCAGAGGCCGCTGCACAAACCGCCAAGGAGGATGGTGAGCTGAGGGAGCGCACTGTACTGCTCGATGCCCAGGAAGAGGACCTTACCGCTCGCGAAAAGGCACTTACCGCCATGCTGCACGGCAAGGATGAAGAAATTTAGAAGATCTTCGTGGAGCGGACCTAGGAACTGGAGCAGAAACACAAGGATACACTCGCCGCTCTGGTCCTGGATCATCTGGCAAAATTTGAAGGAGGCCGTCGATGCCATGAGAGGCCGCCAAGAACGAAGCTGGCCGACAAAATTTGGAGAAAATTTGAGGCGGGCTGGAGAAGCATAGCAAGGAGGTCATGACGCTCAAGAGCGACAAGGACAAGACTGTCGACACCTTGGCAGGCTTGCAGGTCACCATATCTAATAATAACAAGTTGCTCTCCAAAATCAATGACTCCATTGCCGATTTGAAGCTGAAGCTGACCACCTTGGAGGAGACCCTTGCAAGCAGAAGGGCCCATGAGAAGACAGTGACCAAGAACCTCAAGGATGAGAAGCTACTGCTCGAGAGTGTTGCCGCCGAGCACAACGACTTCGTGAGCGGTGTGGGGATCTGGACCGCGTGCCTCATCGACGTCTCGGAGAGGCTCACCACGCAGCTATCCACCATGGGCTTGCCAAGCATCAGGTTCTCTCATGATGACAAGATAACTGAGAGCGCCAGGGTGACCATGTTCTTCGAGGCCGTCCTTGACGCCTTGAAGCTACTCCACGACCGCCGAGCGACCCACCTGGCCAACGAGTCCCGGAAGCTTTGCCGAGGCGCCCTCCTCAAGGTGCTCACCAAGGTGGCGTACAGGAACCCCGGCCTCGACCTCAGCCAGGACAGCTTGCCGGCAGATGTGGACCGCAAGGCCCTTGAAGAGCTTGTCGCGCCCGTTGTCAGCCTGGTTGACCACGTCAAGAGGGTGGAAGGACAACGCCAGGACTAGGCGCTCCGCTTCCTCTTGCCGCCATGGATCCGTACCCAAAACAATTCCGCTTAAGTTAGAACTGTGACAACTATTAATGTAATATAACTTGCTATGTTTCGGATTCAATGCATGCTATCTTCCTCGAATGATTCCTTTTTGTATGACACACACCCTATGCATTGCTGGGAAAGGCTTGCCGGTGCATGCACCCTAGCCGCGAGCGCTTTGAGGATGGATCCTTAGCAGCCTGCTGGGGGTGCCGCTGCCGGCAAGGCACCTTGCCGTTCTTAGTGCAGCCACTTGAGTCGTTGAGCAGACTCGAAACGGAGCAAGGGCGCAACCAATCCCGACAAGGTTCCTTCGCGTGTAGGTTTTCCTTATACAAAAACCGAGACCATTCGAAGAAACTCCTCATATTAAAAGAAAATTTGCTCGAAGTCTCGTGACTTAGCTTTTTGTTGTTGTATCCTTTTTCACAAGATGCCGCTTCGAGCGTCGCCTGTTGGCGTCCATGCTCTCTATCCCCTTTGGCAAACTTGTATACGAGGGAACCTTCTGTCTTTTGGGAAAAATAAAGAAGAGAAAATAGGAACATGGAGCCTTGGCGAATCATTAGTGCTTGTCGGCCCTACGCTTCTCAAGAATGATGCAGAGGGCTCCTGTCGCGGCGGCGCCCGGGGTCACCAACGTCGTGGCGCTGGTCGCCGCACACGACCTGGGAGGACCGCGGCGCAGGCGCCGGCGGGGGGCCTTGGAGGTCACCGCGCCACCCGTAGGAAGCACGGCTCCGCCCTTGGAGTCGCATGGGTGGACCGGCTCCAGACGAACCGATCACCATGATCTATTTCTTCTTGGGAGCCATGGTGATCGTGGAGACGGCGTGCTAACTGCTAGATCAGGTATGCAGAACACTCTGCCCATACCTGGCACACCAAAGATGTCGGGATAAACGACACCTACGGGATCACATGGATCCCTTTTACGGTTTAGCAGAGAAGAGGGGTGGTGCAAAGAGCAGATCTTATGATCAACACGACTGATTTTTACCCAGGTTCGGGACGCTGAGAAGCGTAAAACCCTAGTCCTGCTTGAGTGTATATTATGCGTTCTTGAGCTTCGGCTAGCTGCTATGCATGCAGGCTGGGCCGAGAGGTTCAAAAGTCCGAATCCCTCCTCCAGTATGCCTTGGACCTCCTTTTATATGTCCAAGGGGATGCCACAGTGGCACACAGGAGGTGTAAAGTTGCTATAGTGTCTATATTTATCATCAGCGTCTCAGGACAAATGCATTAAATGTGCTGCTTATGTGCCCTTCAGCTTTATCGTGGACGTGATAGAACCCGTTCCGTCCATCGCTGCCCCGCTCCATCTTGACAAGCGTCCATGCCGACGAGGCGTGCAGCGCCAAGTTGGCTGGCAAGCTGCTACGCTGGAGAGGTGGCAGGATCTTCACGAAGATCTGCATGCCACCATGCAGGCGCTTGCTAGGCTGGCAGGCCGGCCACTGTGCTGGAGTGGTGACGGGGTGGCGGAGTCTTACTGCGGTCTTGTTGATGTCCCTGCCAAGGATCTTGCCGGGGCCTCGCAGACGTCCTTGACAAGAATCTTTCTAAGAACTTCATCTTCTGACCGCCACAAAGATATGTAAGCCTCTATGCACGCGCCCCTGGGTCTTGGCCTTAATGTTGTCGATGGTGTCAGAGCTCTCAACCTCAAGGGTGGTGCTCTGGTTAGTGGTCTACAAGTCGTCCCGACAAGGATCTTGCCAGGGTGTAGCGACCAGACCTCAAACAATCTGATCTCTGTGCTCAGTGTCATCCCTGGATCAGTAATGCCGACACCACACAGTACTCGGAGGATTTATAACAGAGTAGCAATCACACACTTATTACAAATCGAATGTCTCAAGAGAGAACTTAATAAAATAAATATGGCTTAAGGCCATCTAATAACGATAACAGCGGAATGCTTGGAAGAATAAGCGAGTCCATCAGCTCCAACTGCATCACTAAGTATAGAACCACGACCTAAGCACCTTACTAAATGCGTGAAAAGTACGCAACATGAAACGTTGCAGCCCAAAACAGGCCGACACATGGAATATCTTGGCAATGTAACACATAGAGTAATGGAATGAATATCCTATACTACATGCATATATGGCTGGTGGAAAGCTCTATGGTTACTGATTTTTTGCATAAAGCCAATTTTTCCCTCTGCAAAGGAATAAATTTATTTAACTATCATGGTGGTTGTGAAACATTGAGAATGGTTGACAGCATTCTCAATCCCAATTAAAAGTACTCATTAAACCCAACAATATTAATTAGAAGTAACATGATGAGATTCACATGATATCCAGGTACTAGATACTCAAGATGTCCATAACCAGGGACACGGCTAACCATGATTAGTTTATACATTCTGTTTCTGATACCCTTACGGCCGGGGGGCCTAAAACCCATTGTAACATACTTGTAATTGTCATGTGGTGAGTAATACAAAGTCAGTGGGAGCCTCTCCCACTGTCACTGATCTTTCAAAAAGATGTCCATAACCGGGGACACGGCTAACCATGATTAGCTTATACACTCTGCAGAGGTTTGCGCACTTTTCCCCACAAGACTCAATCGCCTCCGTTTGATTTCTCGCACTACATGGTGTTTGAGAAACGGATGACCGAGACATAGTCTTTCAGAAGCACTAGCACCTTACTTGTGGGTAGAACAGTACACCTACTTTCCCCTACATACGCTAGTCTACCCGCAAGAGTTCGCACAACTTAGTCAACTATGCGAGCCCATAATGGCTTGTGGCTGCACACGGAAGTTTCTAGTTTGAATAATCTCATGATCCCTTTGAGCACGGGTGGCGGTCAGAAGAAATCTGGGCAAGTCCTGATAGAAACCAGGTGCCCCAATCCACCCAGATGTGTGTTTAAGTTGCCACCTTAAATAAACCATTAAATAACAATCTCACATACATCATGGATACACTCACCCAATCCACGTCTACTAGCATAGCATGGCATAATAAGCAAACGTAGAAGTAACTCCCAAAGGTTTGATAATAAAACAGGTAATAGGCACTACCTCATCTACTTCCCATCCCACAATTTAATTAGATCCTAATCATGCAAGTGTTTGAGGAATAGATCTAATGCATAAAAACTGGGTATGAGAAGAGTATGATCAAAGTGTTACTTGCCTTCTTAGCGATGATCCATGAAACCTAGAGACTTCGAAGTAACAAAGCGCACTCCGGGTATTCTATCACAGACAAACAAACAAGCATACAATAAGTACTCATCTAATGCACAGGTAAAACTCGAATAGATCTAACCAGATAGTTCAACTTAAGAACTCCGGTTGGCAAAAAGAATCAAATCAAACGAAGCAACGAAAGTCAAACGGCGGAAGAAAACAGCTTCGTTTTACTAATCTGGATCTAAGTAAAATTTTACAGAAGCAAAAACTTGTTTAAGTAGATTATTCAGATAGAGGGTTTCGAGACGAAACTCCAGGCGCCTGAATCGCCTGATTCTGATAAACGAGCGAAAAGTTATACTAAAACGAAAATCGGATCTGGAATCGCGGTCAGAAAAATCGCGGATTAAATCCGAGAAAAAGAAAAAAACGACGAACAGATTCGAACGGAAAAAGGAAAAAATAATAAAAAACAAAAAAAACCCGAAAAAAAACCAAAGAAAAACCGATCGTTTTTTAAACCGGCACGGAAATCAAGGCGGCGGCGAACCTCGAAAAGCGTGCGGCGATTCCGTGGCCAATGGCGGTGGCGGCGTCGGGCTGGTGACTAGGGTTTGCTCGGCGGACTTCGGTGGGCTGAGAGGCGACCGCTGTTTGTATAAGCGCCCGGCGGAGTCCCGCTCGAATGCGGCGAAAAGCGGTCGCGTTTTTTAAATAAAACATTCTGTGAGAAAAAAATCAAAAGAAGTACCAAAGCGGACTCCAAAAATCCGAAATAAAATTTCCCGGCTTCTAAAATCAAGCCGGATTTAATGATCATTTGTTTGGGGCCTAAATGTAATTTTGAAAAACGCGCATTTTTCCTAAATTCAAATAAAAAGGCGAAAAACTCCAAAATAAAATCTTATTTGATTTTATTATTAAATCTTCATTATTCCTTTATTTTGGGAAAGTCATTTTATTCCCTCTCTCATATTTTTTAATAGAAATAATTGAAGATAAAATAATTAAAATCAAATGATCCTATTTTCAAAATTTGAGAAAACTCAAATATGAAAATAACGAAAATCCCCAACTCTCCCGTGGGTCCTTGAGTTGTGTATAATTTATTGGATTGAGCAAAATGCAAAGAAAATGCAATGAAAAATATGATATGCAATGATGCTCTATGTATAACATTCCAAATTGAAAATTTGGGATGTTACACAGGGTCTCGCAAGCCGTCCTAGCAAAGATCAAGCCGTCCCTGCAAGGATCTTGCGATGGGTCCGGTTCGTCCTCTGTTCGTTGGTCTCTGGCTTGGCCGCTTCTCTAGTGATCTTGTTCCCAACTACCCCGTCAAGCCGTGCTAGGGGTGCGGCCGCAACTGTCTGTGCACAAGTAAGGGGTATCAAAAGGGCCCAAACTTTAGTACACCGACAATAATCTCTAATTGTCACTGCAAACATGTTTCATTCATAATAGGCGAGTCGGGAACGATGAACTAATCATATTTACAAAAACAAGATAGGTCATGTTCATACCAGCTTTTCCTCATCTCAATCATTTCATCATATATCGTCATTATTGCCATTCACTTGCACGATCGAACGGTGTGGATAATAATAATAGCGCACGTGCATTGGAATAAGCTGGAATCTGCAAACATTTATTCAAAGGAGAAGACAAGGTAATATGGGCTCTTTGTTAGATCAACAATAATGCATGAGAGCCACTCAACATTTTCATCGTGGTCTTCTCTTCTCGACCCCCAAAGAAAATAAAATTCAAAGAAACACACTGAAATATTTTTGGAGTTTTTGGTTTTTTGAAGAAAGAACAAGAACGAGAAAAACTATTTACATGGGAAAGCTCCCAACAAGCACGAGAAATCTTTTTGGGTTTTCTTTTAATGTTACAACTAAGCATGCATAGAAAGTAAACTAGTTACAACTAATTTTTTTGGTTTTTCTTAAGGTTTTCCAAACACACAAGATGAACGCTGGAAAAAGAAATAAACTAACATGGATATTACAATGAAAAAGTATGAGCACTGACAACTAAGAATGAGTGTGTGAACATTAATGTAATGTCGGTGAGAAATACGTACTCCCCCAAGCTTAGGCTTTTAGCCTAAGTTGGTCTACGCCCATGGATCAAAGTAGTTCTCTCCGGTGTACTAAGGAGGATCTTGGGGGTTCCACTGGTTAGTGAACTCCTGTGGATCCCACTGATAAATAGACTCCTGGTATGGATCAGGTGATGGCTCTGGCTCAAGAGGTGGGGATCGCGTCCCCTCCCAGTATGCATGAATGTCCGCGAGCAAAACAATGTACCTGCCTGAATGCATATCGAAAAAAACAGGTGCAGGCAAGGTAATAATCTGAAAAGTATTCTCGCTAAATACCAGGTTATAAACATAATGGAACACAAGCATGGTTATCATGATGAAATGAAGACAAGCACAGAGTACAGAAAGCGTAAACATAGGATAAAACAGGATGAAGACAAACAGACTGAAGAAATTGAACTGAGGAAATTGAGAAAGTCTTTAGTCAAAGTCTTCAAATAGATATGAACAAGCACACAACAACTTTAATGAGGAAATGAAATAGTTGAGGAAATAGAACCAGTGGGCTTGGTGAAGACAATGATTTGGTAGACCAGTTCCAACTGATGTGACAGTTGTACCTCTGGTTGGAGCAGCTAGGTATTTAAACCTGAGGACACACAGTCCCGGACACACAGTCCTCACCGTATTCTCCTTGAGCTAAGGTGACACAGACCTCGCCCAATCACTCGTGGTAAGTCTTCAGGTGACTTCTAAACCTTCACAAACTCGGTCACTCGGCGATCCACAATTTCCTCTTGGATGCTCTAGACCATGACGCCTAACCGTCTGGAAGATGCACAATCTTCAAAGGTAACAAGCGTCAGATCCACGCAGGATCAATCTCTTCAGTGATGCTCAATCACTTTGGGTTTGTGGGTGTTTGGGTTTGGGTTTCCTCACTTGATGATTTTCGCTCAAAGTCCTCGGAAGATGGGATGCTCTCAATTGATAAGTGTCAGTTTCTCTCGGAGCAGCCAACCAACTAGTGGTTGTAGGGGGCGGCTATTTATAGCCTAGGGAGCAGCCCGACATGATAAGACATAAATGCCCTTCAATGATATGACCGTTAGGTGGGTAGATATTTTGGAACAGCTGGCGCGTAGCACAACAACGGTCAGAATTTTGAGGCACAAATTCCTCAGGGCTATCATGTTCCTCACTTGTAGGCAATCCGCACTGGCGAATTCCTAACTCCTCAGTCAGAACAAATTCCTCAGTGACCAGAAGAACTTCGTCTACATCCTTTGAAGAAATTGACTGAAGCTGTATGAGATTTCCAATGGCTTCACTCGAAGGGATTGGTAGGTGTAGGATTTTGAGTTGAGCATCACATGAAAAAATTTCCTTAGTATTTCCTCGACCCCTTTAACGAAGACGGTGTTTCCTATGACTCAAGAAAGAGAAAATGAAACTATGAAAACAAAAGTTTTCAAGCTTCATCTTCCTCGAATGTATACCTAGTCTTCAAGGTCACACCAATTTCTTCACTTACAAAGTCTTGAAAGTCTTGAAATCCAAAGTCTTGATCGAAGAACTTCATTTTTAGGGGTCGACTTTCTCTGTAAATATCAAACTACTCATAGACTTATAGACCTGTGTACACTCATAGACACATTAGTCCCTTAACCTATGTCTTCAATACACCAAAATCACTAAGGGGCACTAGATGCACTTACAGCCATGCTCTCATAATGTAAATATATAGTGGGTAGCCATTTGTCCTCTTTTTCATAGTGCCTAATGGGTATCTCAAAGTGTTAGCAAAGCGGGAGGCGAAGATGCCTCCGAAAATAGGACCCTTTGTATGGTTCGTACTCAACCGTCTAGCAACCATAGTGCCCAAACTGTAAGTTCTATCTCTATGTAAATCGTGGCGTAAAATGGCGAGGTCAGGGGCACTAAGGCATCCACTCTCTCCACGGCCAATTAAACATCTCCCAGCAAATAATGAGTAATAGCGTATAGCAGGATGATGAATACTAGACACTCTCGCTCCCGACACTCCTCTACCTTCCCCTACAGCAATTTCATGAATAAGGCCTTCCACATCGCTAGGACATGGTTCCTCGACGCTACCTTCATAAGGTAATTTAGAAACCACACAGAAGTCATAAAGCGTCATTTCTTTGTACTCATCATATAAGTGAAAGTCTACCATGGGTGGTGATTTCCTAGCATGAAAGTAAAAAATTTGCACGAAAGTATTAGTGAGTAAGAGATACTGATTACACTAGTCGAGGAGGAAGTCGGTGATGCCTGCATTCCCAGCCAAATAATAGAAATCATCATAAATCCCGGCTGGTTGTAAGAATGCGTCACATGGCCATTCCCATGACCAAATTTCCGCGGCGCGAGGAAGATTATACTTGGGCTTTTCCTTCTCTCATTTTCCTTTTCCTTCGAACCTCGGCTCAAGGAGCCTCTCAACAATCTCCTCAACATTTTCTTCCTCTGAAAATTTCTGAAATTTTTAGTGACTCAAAATAAAAGTGAACCAAACTCAACAAAATTGATAGCAACTACTCCTACAAGTGCCTAGAAGCTATATCATGCATCAAACCAATTTTGGACCTTATAAATTTGATATGCAAGCTCAAGAACATGGTCACCACAGCAGCAAAAAATTTCAATGAATAAAGCACTAGAACAAAAAACTAATTGGACCATTGGAGGACTCACATACCGAAGAACAATCCCCCAAAGCAGTTTTGTGAATGGAGCTTTGAGCAAGGAAATCGAAAATGGCAGCAAGATGAGTAAGAACACGAGATTTAGCTTTGGAGTGATTTTTCTGGAGGAAGAAGGAGGGGATGGGTGCTAGAATAAGTGGAGGGGGGCCACGTGGGGCCCATAAGGTCAGGGGCGTGCCCTCCACCCTTGTGGCCAGCTGGTGAGGCCCCCTGGTGTGTTCTTTGCACCAAAAATTCTAATATATTATATAAAAAATCATATCCAATTTTCACGGCATTTGGAGAACCTTTATTTTTGGGACATTTTTTATTGCAAGGATAATTCAGAAAACAGACAGGAAGTACTATTTTTGCTTTATTTAACCTAAATAATAGAAAGTAAAATATGGATACAGAGAGTTGTGCCTTCTAAATTCATCCATCTCATGCTCATCAAAAGGAATCCATTAACAAGGTTGATCAAGTCTTATTAACAAACTTCTTTCGAATGACATTAAACCGGAGAATTTTCGAATAACACTAGGTTACCTCAGCGGGGATATGCATTTCCCCGAGAATAAGAATATCACATTTCTTTTTGGCAGTAGGAAGAGGAAATTCGAAACCTCCAGTATTATAGTTGAAATTTTTCCAATAGAATTGATACTATGAACTTGAGGTTGTTTCTTCAGGAAGTGCACCGTATGCTCATTACCATTAACATCAAAAGTGGCATTGCCTTTGTTGCAATCAATAATAGCCCCTGTAGTATTCAAAAAGGGTCTACCAAGAATAATCGACATACTGTTGTCCTTGGGAATATCAAGAATAACAAAGTCATTTAAGATAGTAACATTTGCAACCACAATAGGCACATCCTCGCAAATACCGATGGGTATAGCAGTTGAGTTATCAGCCATTTGCAAAGAGATTTCAGTAGGTGTCAACTTATTCAATTCAAGTCTACGGTTTAAAGAAAAAGGCATAACACTAACACTAGCTCCAAGATCACATAAAGCAGTTTTAACATAGTTTCTTTTAATGGAGCATGGTATAGTTGGTACTCCTGGATCTCAAAGTTTCTTTGGTATTCCACCCTTAAAAGAATAATTAGCAAGCATGGTGGAAATTTCAGCTTCCGGTATCTTTGTTTTTTTCGTAACAATATCTTTCATGTATTTAGCATAAGGTGGCATTTTAAGCATATCAATCAAGCGCATACGCAAAAAGATAGGTCTAATCATTTCAGCAAAGTGCTCAAAATCCTCATCATCCTTTTTCTTGGATGACTTAGGAGGAAAGGGCATGGGTTTCTAAACCCATGGTTTTCTTTCTTTACCATGTTTCCTAGCAACAAAGTCTCTCTTATCATAACGTTAATTCTTTGATTGTGGGTTATCAAGATCAACAACAGGTTCAATCTCTACACCATTATCATTACTAGGTTGAGCATCAACATGAACATCATCATTAACATTATCACTAGGTTCATGTTCATCACCAGATTGTGTCTCAGCATCCGAAATAGAAATATCATTGGGATTCTTAGGTGTGTCTATAGCAGGTTCACTAGCATGCACAGTCCTATCAATTTTCTTTTTCTTTTTATTACTAGGACTAGGTGCACCAGTATTAGTTTTCTGAGAATCCTGCTCAACTCTCTTAGGATGGCCCTCAGGATACAAAGGTTCCTGGGTCATTTTACCACCTCTAGTCATAACCCTAACATCATTATCATTATCCTTACTATTCAACTCATTAAGCAATTCATCTTGAGCTTTAAGTACTTATTCTACTTGAGTTGTAACCATGGAAGCATGTTTACAAATAAGCTTAAGATCATTAATAGTACTATTCATATAATTAATCAAGTGATCAAGCATGTAAGCATTACATTGCAATTGTCTACTAACATAAGCATTCAAGTTTCTTGTTTAATAATAAAATTATCAAACTCATCAAAGCATTGACTAGTGTAGACTTATTATGAGGAATATCACCTTCATCAAATCTACAGAGAGAGTTTACCTCTACTACCTATGTTGGTTATCAATACCATGCATTTCTTCAATAGGCGGTAAATTCTTAACATCTTCAACTTTAATACCTTTTTCTTTCATAGATTTCTTTGCCTCTTGCATATCTTCAGGACTGAGAAATAGAATACCCCTTTTCTTCGGAGTTGGCTTCGGTGTTGGGTCAGGAAGTGTCCAATCATTTTCATTACTCAATATATTACTCAATAGCAATTCTGCTTGCTCAACAGTTCTTTCCCTGAAAACACAACCAACACAATTATCCAGGTGGCCTCTGGAAGCATCAGTTAGACCATTATGAAAGATATCAAGTATTTCATTTTTATTGAGAGGGTGATCAGGCAAAGCATTAAGTAATCGGAGAAGCCTCCCCCAAGCTTGTGGGAGACTCTCTTCTTCAATTTGCACAAAATTATATATTTCCCTTAAAGCAGCTTGTTTCTTATGAGCGGGGAATATTTTGCAGAGAAGTAGTAAATCATATCCTAGGGACTACACACACAACCAGGAGCAAGAGAATTAAACCATAACTTAGCATCACCCTTTAATGAGAAAGGAAACAATTTAAGGATATATTAATAGCGAATTTTTTCCTCATGAGTATATAGAGTGGCTATATCATTGAATTTAGTAAGATGTGCCACAACAGTTTCACATTCATAACCATGAAAAGGATCAGATTCAACCAGAGTAATTAATTCAGGATCGAAAGATAATTCATAACCCTTATCAGTAAAAAAGATAGGTGAAGTAGCAAAAGCAGGATCATATTTCATTCTAGCATTCAAGGATTTTTCTTTCAGCTTAACTAACAATTTCTTAAGATCCTCTCTATCATTGCAAGCAAAGAAGTCTCTAGCAGTTTCTTCATCCATAACATAACCCTCAGGAACAACAGGCAATTCATGTCTAGGGGGTGAATCATAATCATAATCTTTAATAATATCATCAGTTTCAGTAATTTTATTCTCTCTAACCCTAGCAAGTTGTTCGTCAAGAAATTCACCTAGTGGCACAGTATCATCAAGCACAAAAGTAGTATCATAAGCATCATTCATAGTAGAAGTGGCATCATCAATAACATGCGACATATCAGAATCAATAGCAGGTGTAGGTGTCGCAAGTTTACTCAAAATAGAAGGAGAATCAAGTGCAGAACTAGATGGCAGTTCCTTACCTCCCCTCGTAGTTGAGGGGAAATTCTTAGTTCTTTGATCATTCAGATTCCTCATAGTGATCAACAGATATAAATCCCAAGTGAATTAGAGAATAGAGCTATGCTCCCCGGCAACGGCGCTAGAAAAAGGTCTTGATAACCCACAAGTATAGGGGATCACAATAGTTTTCGAGGGTAGAGTATTCAATCCAAATTTATTGATTCGACACAAGTGGAGCCAAAGAATATTCTTGAGTATTAGCAGTTGAGTTGTCAATTCAACCACACCTAAAAGACTTAATATCTGCAGCAAAGTAGTATGGAAGTAACGGTGACAGTGGCAAAAGTGACAGTAGTAGTTTTGTAGCAATTGTAACAGTAGCAGCGGAAAAGTAATGAAGCAAAGATCAATATGTGAAAAGCTCGTAGGCAATAGATCAATGATGGATAATTATGTCGGATGGCATTCATCATGCAATGGTTATAACATAGGGTGACACAAAACTAGCTCCAGTTCATCAATATAATGTAGGCATGTATTCCGAATATAGTCATACGTGCTTATGGAAAAGAACTTGCATGACATCTTTTGTCCTACCCTCCCGTGGCAGCGGGGTCCTATTGGAAACTAAGGGATATTAAGGCCTCCTTTTAATAGAGTGCTGAACCAAAGCATTAGCACTTAGTGAATACATGAACTCCTCAAACTACGGTCATCACCGGGAGTGGTCCCGACTATTGTCACTCCGGGGTTGTCGGATCATAACACGTAGTAGGTGACTATAACTTGCAATATCGGATCAAGAACACAAATATATTCATGAAAACATAAAGGGTTCAGATATGAGTTCATGGCACTCGGGCCCTAGTGACAAGCATCAAGCATAGCAAAGTCATAGCAACATCAATCTTAGAACATAGTGGATACTAGGGATCAAACCCTAACAAAACTAACTCGATTACATGGTAAATCTCATCCAACCCATCACGGTCCAGCAAGCCTACGATGGAATTACTCATGCATGGCGATGAGCATCATGAAATTGGTGATGGAGGATAGTTGATGATGACCATGGCGATGGATTCCCCTCTCCGGAGCTCCGAACGAACACCAGATCTGCCCTCCCAAGGAAAAAAAGGCTTGGTGGCGGCTCTGTATCGTAAAACGCGATGAATCTTTCTCTCTGATTTTTTTCTCCTCGAAAGTGAATATATGGAGTTCGAGTTGAGGTCGGTGGAGGTCCAGGGGGCCCGCAAGGTCAGAGGGCGCGCCCCAGGGGGTGGGCTCCCCCACCCTTGTGGCTAGGGTGTGGGCCCCCTGCTGCTGATTCTTTCACCAATATTTTTTATTATTCAAAAAATAATCTCCGTTGATTTTCAGATCATTCTGAGAACTTTTTATTCTGCACATTCTGCTGAAAACAGCGTCAGTCTAGGTTAGTTCCATTCAAATCATGCAAGTTAGAGTCCAAAACAAGGGCAAAAGAGTTTCAAAAAGTAGATACGTTGGAGACGTATCAATCGCTTAGTCCATAACTCCCTCAGTGTCCTTAGCATTTTGAGGGGTCCACATCTCTAGTCCATGCCATGCCATTCATTGAACTTTCCGTAATATTAAACTTGAATGGATATTACTTCAATGAGCTATATGTTGTTATGAATTAGCAAAACAACCCAGGGATTAGTTGCACTTTCAATCTCCCCCTTTTCGGCAATTAATGACAGCATATAGATCAAAGCTTCGACAACTGATAATATGAATGAAATACATCGTCGCTTTGAGAAGTATGTGATAAGCAAGAGCTCCCCCTAAATTTGTGCATTATTTAAAATTTGCGTTTGAATGAAAATGCACAACTAATTAGGATAATGGACCACTCTTCCATGTCACATACATCTTGGTGGAGCGCTCAAAATGATAAGAATTAAATAGCGTGCACTCATCATACACAAACATTCATGTCACAAGTGATTGATCATACACAAACATTCATGGATGTAATCATGCAAGCACACATTAAGCATAATATGATCAAACACATGATCACATAAAGTATCTCATGAGCATAACACAAATTGTAGCATAGGAAGCAACAACCAAAAACCCAAAGTAGCAAGGCAAATGAAACCAACAAAAGGCAAAAGGCACTCTCTCTCAAAGCCTATGATCTATACATTTTGTCCCCCTTTGGCAACAAATTACCAAAATGTTCGAAAATGTATAGTGCTATGCGGCACTCTAGGCACGATCTCCGGGAGCTCCTGAAGGGGTCTTCTGGCTTGTCGCTCTGGTGTGCTTAGATGGCGTGGAGAGGAGTCCATCTACAAATGGCTCTGCTAAAGTCTGTGGAGCTAGAGGAGTTGACACTGGAGGGGCAACTGTGGCAGTGGCTGCAGGTGTTGAGATGGTAGTTCTGGAGTCTGTAAGTGGCATAGTTGATGATCTTTGTGCCCTTGGCACTCTCTGGAATGTATCTGTTGTGGGTCTAGGATCATTGTCCTTAGCATCATCCCTTAACTTCTCCACAATGGTTTGGATCTCTGTGACCTTCACATCAAGGTCATGCATCTTTGTCTCAATGATCCTTTCAAGACTCTCCTAATTCTGAGACAAGGTGGCCTAGCTTTTCTCAATCCTCACGGTAGCCTCAAGAAGATAACTGAGTTGATCTTGCTTAGTCTTGAGATTCATCACTGAAGCATCTGGAGCACTTGCTATCTTTGCTCTCTCAATCTTCTCCTGGGTCTCAGCACATGTAGGATGGGATGCATACATGACAACCTCGTTGTCCTCAAAATCTAACCTCAGGGGTAGATGCTCTTTGTCAAGCAGATATGTCCAAGTTCCAACCTTGGAGTTGATCAACATCTGGATGTGCGGGGCATATCCAAAAGACCTCTTCTAGTCGGTTGTTGTCCTCTTGACTATCTCAACTATCAAGCTCATGACTTTGAACTTCTGAGGAATGTTAAACAAATGGAGCAAGTTGATGGAGTGACCACGTATCATCCTATGATCTCCAGACTTGGGCAAAAGAGTATGCCTCAAGATAGTGTTCACTATGGTCAAACTAGAAAGCAGATAATAAATTGATCCTAGCTTGTGTGTCTCCAAAGCTGCATCAGGTCTGGGCTTGTACATGTTGACCATTGAGTTGTGATCTTTCCTGGGCTTGCCATACACATCAAGATCATCTTCACTTTCCTTGAGAACATTGATAAGCTTGGCCCACTCAGAGATTGATGATTGGTACCTGGTGCCCTCAGTCATCCACACAATCTTACCATCAGGGTAGAAGTGGGCAGTAAAGTAGAACTGCATGATCATCTCATCGTTCCATTTTGTCAATTTATGTCCAACAAACTTATAAACTACATTCAACCTAAAGCTCTCATGCAGATGGGGAAAATAGTCTTCAATGTCATCAATGTATTCCCAATCAACCCATTTCATGTCACATACTATGGGCTTCTTGTCCAACAAGACAATCTCATATAAGTCATGTTGTTCTCTGGTATGAAAACTATAGTCCATGGCAGTCCTTCTCCTTGTGGCATATGGATCATTCTGTCTCCATAGTCTCAGACCATGATCCTTCCTCAACTTCATGTTTTGTGCCACAGGATGATCATTACTATGATCTGGGATCTTGGGCTTCAATTTCCCGAGCACCAGTGGCTCACTATCTTCCTGAACCTCAGGCACTGGGGCCTTGTTCTTCTCTGTAGTTGAGATATTCATTTTTGATCTCTTTGGAGCAGTTGACTTGTGTGCTTGAGCTGGAGCTGTGGGCTTGGGGGCAGACTTGGGATTTGAAGAAGCATCACCAGTCTAGATAGCATCCGCCATCAACTTCTGTGTCTTAGTAGGAGGTCTAGCAGGTTCTTCCTCCTCCTCTTCGTCTTCTTCATCCCTCATCATGGATGGTCTTCCAATCACTCTGGCAATGGTCTTTCTGACCCTTTCCTTCCTCTTGTTTCCATCAGTAGCAGCTTCTTCTTCCTCTCTAGGCTCAAGTGTAAATTGCATAGTCTCTTGAGTTGAAGCTCTGGCTTTGGACCTTGGAGTCCTCTTTGCAGGACCCCTTTTGGATAGGCTTGGCTTGGTGGTAGCATTAGCACCAACATACTCTTTCTTCAAAACTTTCTTCTTGGAGGTCACTTCCTCCTTATTCACAAAGTCTTCGTATTCACTGTCAGAATTCCTTTTCTTTCTTTGTCTAGTAGATGCCTTTGGCAAGTTGCTAGGGGTGCTCCTACTTCCCTCATCATAGCTACTACAGGGACTAGTGCCCTCACTGAGGTTGACTTGCTCTTCAGACTTGTTCTGGCTGCCACTAGCTTCTGACATCTCTGCAACTGACCCTGTGAACAGATGGGTGTGGGTAGAGCAGATGAGCATAAAAAAATACAACTGGTTCTGCAAAATTGAGACAAAACCTTAACTTTAGTTTTCTGCATAAAGTAGTTCGGAGCTACTGATTTGATAATCTTGATGACACTGAAGCACTAACAGAGTCTAAACATGCAGTTTCAGTCAGATCGAGACGCAGTATGGTGACTCCGAGATGCTAGGGTTTCACTAAGAAAGTGTTTCGGTCTCACCGATTAGTACACATTGGTCAGACGGAGTTGCACTTAATGCAATGGCCAGGACCAATCGGTGTGACCGAAAACATCAATTCGGTTGGTCTAAGATGAGTTCGGCGGAAACCTAACCCTAAGTTTTTGCATCAAATCTTTGCAAGAGTAATTCTTTGCTGGTTAGAAAGATTTCATAAGTGGGAAGGATACATGCATTTTACTTTGTGCAAAGAGTCAGACTGAGGAATAAACACAAAGTGGTCGAATTCGTACCCTAGCTTGGTGACGGTTTGCTACGGCGGCAACGGCGGTGAAGAAATCCGTTGACGACAGTAGATACTAGCAGCGGAGGCGCACTGGTGGTGACGATGACGATCCGGAGACCAAGGGGCGGCAGTGCTGGGGCGCGAGCTCGTGCGGTTTGAAGAACTTTTCAACCGTGCGGGTACGCGAGGTATATATACCCACGCGCTATCGGTGATACCGAATGGATCTAATTGGTGGCACCGAGATGCTGAACTGCTGGCAGTAGCAACGCGGTTAGACCGAATGGATCTAATCGGTAGCACCGAGATAAAAAAACCTAGATCAGTCTATTGCATTCAGTGAGACCAAGTTGGAATGGTTGGTCAGGACGAAATACATTATAAGGTTTTGGAAGTCAGCCCTTGGCGGATCGGTGGCTCCGAGTACTCCTCACCCGGAGGGTCCGAAAGTGACTTGTTCAAATTCCGAAAGTTGAGACGAGAAAAAGCATAGATAGTTAGAGAAGGTTCTTAGGCATTCTTGTCCATCCATTTGGAAAATAAAAGCCAAACAATCAAATCAACAAATGGATGTCCTTGAATGGAGAAAATTATGCAACCAACATGCTCACACAATAAGATAGCAAATAAAACATGTGGTAAAGCATGCACATACACTCTAGTATCTTTCAAGCAATTGGCGATGACTAGGTCATCTATATATGAGTATATTGACTGAGGAGTCAAATGAGAACATTTGGTCGTAGGTCATACTCATCGTTTAAGCACAAGTGTGGTTACCACTTTTACATAAAGCATTGTTGTGTTCACATCATTAGAGTTGCTTTAGCTCAATTTTTAGAGCAAAGCTCTCCCTAGATGTGATATCCCCCCTAAGAGGGATGAACTAAACTTTGGTTTTGTCGATGATGACTTCATGTAGATGTTGAAGATGTGGATGATCAATGTTGATGTAGATCATTTGGAGCAATCCGTTGGAGTGTTGCACTTTCAATACCTACATGGGTTAGTCCCACAAGGAACATACAATGATATCCATCGACATAGAGTGAAGCACACATATGATGATGTCCATGAAAGCATTAGGTTACCTTGTCCCTTGTCTTACCAACAAGAGGGTTTGTGACTCCTTGAACTAATGCAAGATATGAAAGTTGATTCACAAGTTCTCGCCAAAATGAATATGAGTGAAGTATGTTGGCGGAGTCACCCTCAAGAACACTCTAGTTCTTCCTCTTTGGGATCCACATCAACTTGATGGGAACCCTTGGAGTTGTAGTCATACTTGATGAAGTAGAACTTGATGTAGTCTTGGGAACCCACTTGACCATGGTCTTAGGAGCTTCTTCAAATGAATCAATCTCTTCTTAAAGCTTGTCCTTGCCTTTTAACTTGTGGTCTTGTGGTGGAAGATCATCTTGAGCTTGTGTTCCCTTGAAAGAAGTGGGTCATACTTCTCTTGTTGAGGAACAAACTTCGTCTTGGGGTATTGATCTTCTTCCCACTCAACTCCATTGGCATTGAACTTTAGTTCAAAACCCACACCTTGATTCTTCCGGTGCCTTCCTTGCTTGCGTACAATTTCTACAAATTGCTTACTTCTGGCAAGGCTCTTGTAAACACGTTTCTCTATAATTCCATTCACTAAGATATTTTCTTACTCAAGTGTAACTCTTTGTCTTGTGTAGCTCTTTGATGACTTGTCCTTTCTTTCCGAATCCTTGTTTCTACGAGAGGGTCTTCATTCTTAACGATCATCTCTACTCTTTCTCTCTCTTGGTGGTGATTCATCTCTTTTACTTCTCCTTTTTGGTGAGTCTTCTCTTTTCTTGTAGGGAGTAGTACACACATTGGAGTAGTGTCCGGTGAGGGAGTCCTGAATTAAGGGGTCCTCGGGTGTCCGACCTGTTGGACATGGGCCAGACTGATGGGCCGTGAAGATATAAGACAGAAGACTCTCTCCCGTGTCCGGATGGGACTCTCCTTGGCATGGATGGCAAGCTTGGCATACGGATGTGAAGATTCCTTTCTCTGTAACTGACTTTGTACAACCCTAGTCCCCTCCAGTGTCTATATAAATCGGAGGGTTTAGTCCGTAGAGGCAATAATAATCATACAGGCTAGACTTCTAGGGTTTTAGCCATTACGATCTCGTGGTAGATCAACTCTTGTAATACTCATATTCGTCAAGATCAATCAAGCAGGACGTAGGGTATTACCTCCATAGAGAGGGTCCATGAGGGAGTCCTGGATTAAGGGGTCCTCGGGCGTCTGGACTATGTAACATGGGTCTGATTGATGGGTCGTGAAGATACAAGACAAAAGACTCTCTCCCATGTCCGAATAGGACTCTCCTTGGCATGGATGACAAGCTTGGCGTTCGGATATGAAGATTCCTTTGTCTGTAACCGACTTTGTACAACCCTTGTCCCCTCCGGTGTCTATATAAACCGGAGGGTTTAGTCCGTAGAGGCAATCATAATCATCTGAGCTAGACTTCTAGGGTTTTAGCCATTACGATCTCGTGGTAGATCAACTCTTGTAATACTCATATTCATCAAGATCAATGAAGCAGGAAGTAGGGTATTACCACCATAGAGAGGGCACGAACCTGGGTAAACATCCTGTCCCCTGTCTCCTGTTACGGTCGACCTTAGACGCACAGTTTGGGACCCCCTACCCGAGATCCGCCGGTTTTGACACCGACATTGGTGCTTTCATTGAGAGTTTCGCTGCGTCGTCCCCAGAAGGTTCGATGGCTCCATCAATCACCTACAACAATGCTACCCTGGAGGAGGTTTTCCTCCCCAGCCAGATCTTTGTGTTCGACGGCTTCGCACTGCGGGCCAACTCGCTTGGCCATCTAGAGCAGATCGATAACTACGCCTCAGGTAACCAGATTAGTTTTGGAAATATGGAATACGTCGCTAATATCCGAGGAGACTTGATCTTCCAAGGAGTCGCGCCCCCAACTTCCGCTCTGGCCTTAGATCTGAGCGTATGGTCAGGTCCGACGACGGGCTTCCTGAGCCGGCCGAACTATATGTGGCCATTAAGCCCATTACGGGAGAGCGGAAGGAAGTAGTGTCGCTAGCAACCATCATGAAGCCAGACACTGGCTCCGAACCCTCGGAGTCAGCATCGTGTGAGTCCGTCCAAGGAGTCTTCCTCTCGCCGTACTCCACTGTCTCTCTTCTCTCGGGCCAAACCTCGCCTTTAAGCGAGGCTCTGGACTTAATGTGATCCCTTGTTATTACAGAGGAGCAATGTCCGAACTATGCCCAGCCCGGACTAGGGTCTGAAAGCAGGGAATTTTTCGTCCCACCCACCACCCACTTTATAGCCACTGTCGAGGACTTAACCGACATGCTCGATTACGACTCCGAAGACATCGATGGTATGGATGACAATGCCGGAGAAGAGCAGGCCCAAAACCCGCCGTTTACCGGACGCTGGACGACTACCTCTTCGTATGACGTGTACATGGTGGATACACCCAAAGAAGCTAATGGTGATGATAAAGAAGACCCAGTCAAGGACAAACCTCCTGAGATACAACCAAAGCACCGACGATAGTGGCGCCGCTCTAAGTCATGCCATGGAAAAGACAACAATACCGGCACAGGAGAAAAGAATACTCTAGACTATGTTGAAGACGATGAACACTCCGTTGAGCCAACCTCCGAACAGGATGAACAGCAAGATGGGCGAGTCAGCCCTGTTGAACAGGTCGTAACCGAAGACTCGGAGGACAGTAATTATCTTTCGCTCTCCGAGGATGAGGTGAGCCTCGGCAACGAGGATTTTATCGTAGCTGAGGAACCTCTCGAGCAGGAGCACTTCAAGCGCCGGCTAATAGCCACAGCAAGGAGCCTGAAAAATAAGCAGCAACAGCTTCAAGATGATCAAGATCTGCTCAACGATAGATGGACTAATGTCCTGGCAGCCGAGGAATACGGCCTCGAGCGCCACACCAAAAGTTACCCGAAGCACAAATTGCTACCTCAGTTCGATGATGAGGTGTCGGAGCACAATCATCATCGGCATAATGCGGTGACCGACCACCACTTGGCCGGGACAAAGCAGCAACTCAAGCCGAACACCAGCCCGTACTACCTCGCCGTAAAGGCAGAGATAAAACAGCTCAGGGATATACATATGACCTGCGGCAGAACCTGGACAGTAGAGCAGGATAGACCAGATTGATCTACGGATCGCGGGGGCGTGCCCCTACACGCGACGACGGCTACCTAGCCGGACGTGACAAGCATAATCACGCCTGGGCCAAAAACCACAGACGGACTCCATCCGAGTTACATCGCGACGTGGCCCGATATAGAGGCGCCGCACACTCCCTTTGCTTCACTGATGAAGTAATGGAGCATGAATTCCCAGAAGGGTTTAAACCCGTGAACATCAAATCATATGATGTGACAATAGACCCCGCGGTATGGATCGAAGATTTCCTTCTCCATATTCATATGGCCCATGGTGATGACCTTCATGCCATCAAATACCTCCCACTGAAACTCAGGGGACCAGCTCGGCACTGGTTGAATAGCTTGCCTGAAAACTCCATTAGCAGCTGGGAGGACTTGGAAGAAGCCTTCCGCGACAACTTCCAAGGTACATACGTCCGACCTCCGGATGCCGATGACTTAAGTCACATAGTCCAACAGGCCGGAGAGTCAGCCAAAAAATTATGGACCAGGTTCCTAACTAAAAAGAACCAGATTGTCGACTGCCCGGATGCCAAAGCCCTAGCGGCCTTTAAACATAGCATCCGCGACGAATGGCTCGCCCGACACCTCGTCCAGGAAGAGCCGAAGTCCATTGCAGCCCTCACGGCACTCATGACCCGCTTTTGCGCGGGCGAAGATAGCTGGCTAGCCCGTAGCAATAACAATGCAAGTGAAACTGGCACCTATAAAGCCAGAAATAGCAACGGCAAGCCCCGACACAACAAACACAAGCATCAAAACAATGGTGACAATACGGATGACACGGCGGTCGACGCTGCATTCAGCGACTCCAAGTCCGGTCAGCGGAAGGAGGAATACAAAAGGAACAACCCAGGTTCTTCCAGCTTGGACCGCATACTGGATCGTCCATGTCAGATCCACGGCACCCCTGATAAACTAGCCAATCATATCCACCGGAGTTGTTGGGTCTTTAAACAGGCCGGCAAGTTACACGCCGAGGATAAGGAGAAGGGGTCGCAAAGTGAGAACGCCGACGAGGAGCCCCATTCGCCGAACACAGGGGGACAGAAGAAGTCTGCCCCCCCCCCCCCCAGGTTAAAACGGTGAACATGATATACGTTACCCATATCCCCAAGAGGGAGGCAAACATCTATGCAATAGAGCCAGTCATCCCAAAATTCAACCCATGGTCATCCTGCCCGATCACTTTAGATTGCAGGGACCATCCGACCAGTATCCGTCATGGCGGTTCAGTCGCACTGGTCCTCGACCCAATAATTGATAGATTCCACCTCACGCGAGTCCTCATGGACGGTGGCAGTAGCCTCAACCTGCTCTATCAGGATACAATGCGCAAAATGGGCATCGATCCATCAAGGATCACGCCCACAAAATCTACCTTTAAAGGAGTTATACCAGGTGTAGAGGCCCGCTGCACGGGCTCAATCACATTGGAGGTCGTCTTCGGATACCCGGACAACTTCCGAAGCGAAGAGTTGATCTTTGATATCGTCCCCTTCCGCAATGGCTATCACGCACTGCTCGGACGAACTGCATTCGCTCGATTCAATGTGGTTCCGCACATGCTTATCTCAAACTCAAGATGCCCGGACCACGTGGCGTCATAACAGTCAATGGAAACACAGAACGCTCCCTCTGTACCGAGGAGCACACCGCAGCCCTGGCAGCGGAAGTACAGAGCGACCTTATCAAGCAGAACCTTAATTCGGCGGCCAAGCTCCCGGACACTGTCAAACAAGTCCGGACTACTCTGCAGCAGGACAGTCCGGCTCGTCAAGAGCTCGACTAGCAATTCAGCCTTCGTCTCTGTCCCGACCAAATGGCGGCATCGGTACCGCGTGTACATAACTACGCACTCAAAATACCATGGGCATAGACGGAGGCATAACTTGATTGTGGTCCATCATACGGCTCCCACACGTAATTTTCCTTTTCCTTTTTACCATTTTTTGGTCCTTTTTTTCACAGGACCCTCCCGATGGCCCGATCATCGGTCCTTTTGAAGGATAGATACACCAAGGCGGCAAGCAGTACATACGTGTGGGGGAACTTCTAGATGTTCTTCTTGATGATCATTCTACCTGTTTTCGGGACCCGCACGCAGCTTCCCCATGGTCTTGGCATGTTAAATAGCCAGGTCACTTATCGCACTATTTGTACAAATACGCTTTGATGTATTAATCAAATTATAATGAAAACAGTTTGCGGCCCAACTTATGTGGCATTAGCTTACTAATTCATTTTTCCCTATTCTTATCGATTGCACCCGTACACCTTGGTACGCTTTAAATTGGCCAGGGGCTTCACTGTGCTCCATACTATGGCAACAAAGTCCGAACACTTTTATAGTACAGTTCAGCACCCCGAATTTTAGCATTATATGCATTGCCTCCGAATCATGTCTATGGTCAATAGTTGCCCGGCTCCTGTGCTTACTACCTTACGTTCCGCTCTATCCGCTAGGGTAGTAAAGGGAGAACTACTATGATTGTATTTCTGGTTTATCCGAGCAAACACCTCAGTAGAGAAAGCCGAAAACTGACTATGATGATGTGGCGAGAGCTAGTCAGCTATTCGGAGGTTCAAAAATCTTTTGCGATTTTTCCCGCCTTATGCGATGGATCGACTTCCCCAATCAGGTGTCTACAGCACCCTAGTCCGGGTTAACAAATACCAACCAGGGGTTGCACCTACATTTTTGTTGTCAAACTCCTATGGCTAAGTGAGGGTGATAAAGCCACATAGTCCGATTGCCAAGTTCGTTGCGCTAAACACCTCCTTCAAGGACCAAACTTTTGGATCAAGAGTGTTTAGATTCCATCCCGAACACCCTCCGTACTACCTACGTGGGGACTGAGGCAGACGACTGGCCAACTCTCAGATTTAACAAAACAGCCGCATAGGAGGTAAAATTTTAAAAAATAACAACCATTATATTACATATCAGCTTTGTTTCACCGTACAGGACAGGATAACATGAATGTATTCATTCAAAAATAATATCCTTAGCACATTGCCCCGCTACAATGCGGGATCCCTCCAGGACATCATCAAAATACCGCTCGGGCGTGCGGTGCTCCTTGACAGTGGGCGGTCCCTCGGTCGCGAGCTTGACGGCGTTCATCTTCGCCCGCTGCACCTTGACATGGGCGAAGGACATCCGCGCACCCTCGATGCAGACTGACCGCTTGATGACGTCAAGCCGAGGGCAAGCATTGACCAGCCGCTTCACGAGCCCGAAGTAGCTGCTGGGTACAGCTTCGGCAGGCCATAGCCAGATTATTAAATCCTTCATGGCTAGTTCGGCCACCCTATGCAGTTCAACCAACTGTTTTAGCTGATCGCTAAAGGGCACCGGATGTTCTGGTGCAAGGTATTGCGACCAGAACAGCTTCTCCGTCGGGCTCCCCTCTTAGGCTCGGAAGAACTCCGCAGCGTCAGCAACACTGCGCAGTAAATCCGCAAATGCTCCTGGAGAACTCCAAATCCGAGTTAGTAAGAGATACCTCTTCTTCACATATTTGCTCTGCATAATGAAGGCCTTACCCGCCGCGATTTTTCTGGCCTTTTGGATTTCCTGGAGGGCGCCCTGGGCTTCAACCCGGGCATCCCGTGCGCTTTGGCGGGCCTTTGCGAGTTTGATCTCTTGATCAGCAATATTGTGCTCCAAGGATTCACATTTCTTCACGGCATCCTGGAGCTCCTGCTGGACCTCATCAACTCTGGTCTCATGTTTTTCACGGGCGGCTTGCTCTTTTGCCACTTTCTTTTTGGCCTCAGCCAGCGCCTTCTTGAGGGTCTCCACCTCGGTCGCCGCTCCTAACAAACGTCATGGCACTATGATCAGCACAAATTATTCATCCTTTCTTGATCTACAAAGGGTCATTACATACCTTGCTTATCCTCCAGCTGCCTTCTTGCTTGGCCGAGCTCCTCCTCGGCCCGCTCCAGCCTCTGCTTCAGTCCGGAGACTTTGGCAGCATGAGAGGTCACAGCCAGCAACGACGCCTGCTTATTTCACATAGACACGTATGGTTAGTCTCCTGCGGAAATCATTTGATCCTCAGTCCAGCTTCTCTTTCCGAACACCGGACAGAGTATCAGGGGCTACTGTCTATACTATGGAATTCTTTTTACATAAATTGCGTCACATACATCAAAGTCTGTCACAAGAATGGTGCAAGCTTCGGTTAGTCCACTTTTAACAGACTGAACCCTCTCAACCACCGTACCCATAAGGATGCAGTGTTCCTCAACAATGGAAGCGCCTTGCAGCGCTTCCACCAGATTATCCGGTGCCTCTGGATGGACAGAGGACACGCGTGAAGCAACACACCTCCTTCTTTCAAAGGAACCTGCTTGCCTGATTCTGGAGCCGTATTGGACTCCGGAATGATATCCGGCTGGGGGCCGAACTGGATATGACCCCATCGCCAGTATCCAGGGGGACTCGCTCCCCATGCGTCCGGCAGCCGAGGGGTCACCCTCTGGCACCACCCTGGTGGCCTCCTGAACCTCTCCTTGGCCTGGGAAGGACCTTCGGGAAAGCACCGCGCCGTCGCCCTTGGCCTTGGGAGAGGAAGCCGCTGGCGGCGACTCGCTGTCCATCGCCTTTGAATCCAGCGAACCCCCCGATGAGGTCGCTGGGAGCTGTCATGGGCCGGACTACATTGCACGATCCAACATGTTAAAACTACGATGTAAAAGAGTTGGACATATGAGGGTGTCAGCGCCTTCGAGTACTTACGATTCGGCCAGGGGCTTGTACCGGGGGAGCCACTCCGAGCTGCTGTCGGTGTCCATTGCGGAGTTGTCCGCGAGGGAAGCCTTCCCTTTCTTGGACGCTTCGGCCTCCAGACGCGTGGTGGACGTCCTCTTCTTTCTCCCCCCCCCCCTCAGGGGAGGGGTTGATTTCTTCCTCCTCCTCTTCCTCGTCATCGGTGGCGGGAGGGGAGTGGGTTTCGGTGTCTTCGAACGTCACGTCCGGAGTACCCTTATGGCGGAGGCCACCACTGGTCCCCTTAGCCTTCTTCTAGGCCTTCTTCTCTGGCGCTTGGTAGGGCGCCGTAACAAGCATCTTCGTCAGGAGCGGGATAGCTGGTCCCTCGGGCAGCAGAGCCGGACACTGAATCCGCTCCACCCTCTTTGTCCAGCCCTAAAAAAACAAATGGGGAAGCTTAGACGTCTTCCTTGAGTAAGCAAGTCAAGGATACACCTTGAAACGCGAAAGACTTACCGAACTAGCGGGATGGTCTAGGTCGTGCCCACGGTCCTCGGTCGTCTTCGGCCACGTCTCGTTGGCCTTAAAGAGCACCTTCCAGATGTCTTCGTGCGTAGTTCCGAAGAACTGTTGCAGAGTCTGGTGCTCGGCCGGATCAAACTCCCACAAATGGCAAGTCCGGCTTTGGCATGGAAGGGTCCGGCGAACTAGCATCACCTGGATCACATTGACGAGCTTGATGTTCTTATCGACCATGCTCCTAATATGCGTCTGAAGCGCTGTCAGCTCGTCCGATGAAGACCAGTCCAGGCCCTTCTCTAGCCAGGAGGTGAGCCGCATCGGGGCTCCGGACTAGAATTTGGGAGCCGCGGCCCAGGTGGCGTCGTGAGGCTCTATGACGTAGAACCACTGTTGTTGCCACCCTTTGACGGTCTCCATGAAGGTACCTTTGGGCCATGTGACATTGGGCATCTTGCTCACCATGGCGCCTCCGCACTCCTCGTGTTGGCCACCCACCACCTTCAGCTTCACATTGAAGATCTTTAACCACAATCCGAAGTGGGGTGGGATGCGGAGGAAGGCCTCGCACACGAGAATGAATGCCGAGATGTTGAGGAAGGAGTTGGGGGCCAGATCGTGGAAATCCACCCCGTAGTAGAACATGAGTCCATGGACAAATAGGTGAAGAGGGAATCCCAATCCGCGGATGAAGTGAGGGATGAATACCACCCTCTCATGGGGCTCCGGGGTGGGGATGATCTGCCCCTGGGCTGGGAGCCGGTGGGCGATTTCCTGGGCTATGTAACTGGCCTCCCGGAGCTTGCTGATGTCCTTCTCCTTGACAGAAGAGACCATCCACTTGCACTGCGCTCCAGATCCGGACATGATCGGAGTGCTTTTTTGAGGCGGAAAGGATGAGAACTTGGGTGTTGGAGCTCGAGAATGGGTGGGCAGGGAGAGAGAGAGAAGGCGTGGGTGAAAGGGGTGAATCCTTATCTCCTTATAAAGGCAGCGAATATCAAGCACCTCCCCACTCGCCTTAAAAACTCGCCTATTCCCCAAGGGCCGTGTAGGCGGCACAGTTGGATTACCCATGCCCGTATTGATGAGAAGCCCGCAATAAGGGGACACGATATCTGCTTTGACAAGACGTGTGTCCGCGTTCTGGGAACGGGGGTCCCCAGACTTGCCTACCCGCGGCCCGCGTCGTGGCTCAGCGCGTGGGCCCGTGCGGCCCATCTTCATCAACAAGGCGTTCAAGACCCTCGCGAGGGGCCAAGCCTCGCGAGGCGGACGACATAAGACCGCCTCAGGAGCGGCCTCACCAGGTGGGGTCGTGAGGGGCAGTGAGATCAAGGCAAGGCAAACCTCGCGAGGTTCTCGTGACGTGAGCCATGATGATCAAGACCAGGCGGGCGCCAGCGCGCGCAGTGCCCTTGTTTCCCCTTTGGTGCTAAGGTAGCGAGCGCAGGCGCGGAGTACCGAGGCATCAGGCAAAGGTTTCCATATCGGTGCAACAAGACCAAGACAAGTAGGATGGCAAGATAGAGGTCACCATGGAACCCGAGGCAGCGTCACCACCAGAGCCTTTTGCAGGCGAAGACTGCTTTTGTCAGGATAAGCTGTACAAGCTGTCCCCTTTCAAATTGGTCGTTGTTGGCTCCCTTTCCGCTCAATATTTTGGAAGAGGACCAGGGCCTATATAAGTAGAACTAGCCACCACCGTAGGGGGCATCTCATCTTGAGTGATCCTGACCCACACGCAGAGCGCAAGAACACCTCAACCTCAGGAGTCTAATCTTCCCCTTGTACTGTTCATCATCAGCCCAAGAGGCAAACCACCACCACCACACTGGAGTAGGGTATTACACCACAATGGTGGCCCGAACCAGTATAAACCCTGTGTCCCTTGTGTTGTGAGTTCGTCGAGTTTGCCCTTGAGATCTTAGCAAGCTAGGACGTGGATCGGTAGGGGGAGAACTTCATGTGCACCCCGGAGTTCAAACCTTAAGGGTTTTGCCGGAACCCGTGATCCGACATTTGGCACGCCAGGTAGGGGTGCACCGAAGCTTCCCCTTCCGTCACTCTGCGTCATGTTGCTTCATCGTCCCCATGGCGGACGCATGCCGCACCCGCGCCGAGCGTCGGGCTGCCCTCGCCACCCGCATTGCTCAGATGGCCCCTGTCGGCGGGCCACCCGTCTCTCTCCGTCGCCTGCCGCCAACGCCGCCACCGGCCCGGTGGGGAACAAGCAGCAAGTGTCCTTGTTTGCAGCCCTCCGTGCGACAGGACGGCCGCACCACCACTCCATCGCTGACTCCCACTGGTTCGTCGTCTCACGCTCATCACGCTCCCACGGACGCATGGGCCGCACTCCTCATGGCGCACGAGCTCCTGTGCTACCGCCCGGTCGACGACCTCTACGAGGACTGGCTCGACCGCATCGCCGAGCTTGTCAGCGCCGTAGGGGGCTCCCCTGTGCCGTCCCTCTCACTGCCTCGCCCTCCACCAGCTACGGGCGACGTAGCTCACGGAGCACCTCCACCACCTCCGCACCAAGACGGCGCCCTGGCGCCAAGGCACGCGGCTCCATGGTGCGACCCACCGCGTCCAGCGCCCGCGCGTGAAGAAAGAAGATGTCAAGAAGTCCCTCAACCGCAAGAGAACGCTCCGCCACTCCTCGCACCACCGCGCCAGGATCGTTTGCTGCGGCAAGGCCCCGCGCCGCCTGCTGTAGTGGCGCGCATGCGCCAAGACCAAGCTCCACCTCCAAGACGGGCCCCGGTGACCATGGCCGGCTGTCGCGCCTTCACCCCCGACCTACATAGCGTCGCCTGGTCGGGCCAGTTCAAGCCGGATCTGCCGCCTCGCTACGACGGCACCCCCGACCCCGCGGAGTTCCTTCAGCTCTACGAGCTGAGCATCGAGGCGGCCAACAACCATGAGAAAGTCATGCCGAACTGGTTCCCTATGGCGCTCAAAGACGGCGCTCGTTCGTGGCTCCTGAACCTGCCTCCAGGCTCGATCTCCTCCTGGGACGAGATGCGCGTCCGCTTTGTCGCCAACTTCCAGGGCATGCACGACCGCCCACCGGCCGCGGGTGACCTGCGTCGCATCAAGCAACAACCAGGAGAGACCCTCCAGAAGTACATCCAGAGCTTCAACAACGTTCACCTCAAGATCCCCAAGGTGACGGACGAGGCCATCATCTCCGCGTCCTCTGATGGCCTCCGTGACGTCAAGATGAAGGAGGAGCTCGCCATCCACGAGGAGCTATGCACGTCCCTGGAGTTGTTCAACCTGGCGACCAAGTGCGCAAGAGCTGAGGAGGGGCGCCTCTCCCTCCTTGAGCTCCCGGCTGCGGACCCGGAGGAGAAGAAAGCCAAGGCCAAGGACGTGAAGCGCAAGGGAGCAGCCGTGCTCGTGGCGGAGCCAGACACCAAGCGCGGCAGAGACCAGCCCGAGTCATCCAAGAGGAGCCGACCATTCTGCGTCTTCCATAACCTGCATACCCACAACATGAGCGACTGTCAAGAGCTCGGAGCCATTCAGGAAGGGCGCTTCGGTCGACGCCCCGAGCGCAATGACCGGAGCTACAGCCGAGGAGGAGGACATGGGGGCGGACGCTGGGACGACTGTGGCCCGCGCCAGGAGTGGCGCGACCGGCCTCATGAGGACCACTGGAAGGATCAGCCTCGCGAGGGTGCCTGGAGGGACCAGCCTCGTGAGGATCGTCCCCAGGGCAACGCCGGTCTTCCCCCACTACCGCCGCCGCCAAGAAGGAATGACGACCACCATCAAGACGAGGGGGCTGGGGGCTTCCAGGAGCCGCGTGCTATTGTCTGCATCTTGGGGGAGCTCAGGCCCCAACCTCGCAGCGTACCTTCAAACAGTTTGCTCGTGAAGTTAATGCAGTCCTCCCCAAGCTTGAGGCCACACTCCCGCTCAGGTGGTCCAAGTGCGCCATCACCTTCAGTTTGGCAGATCAACTCAAGTGCGCGGCTACCACAGGCGCCCTACCGATGCTTTGCTCCCCAGTCATCAGCAACGTGCAAGTCACCAAGACCCTCATCGACGGCGGCGCAAGGCTCAACGTCCTGTTCGTCGACACGTTGGACAACCCCCAAGTGCTGTATGACCAGCTTCAGCCCACCAAGCCTTTCTCAGGAGTGACCGACGGCTCCACTACCTTGATCGGGCAGGTCCGCCTTCCCGTCACCTTTGGAGAACGCAAAAACTATCGCACCGAGCTCATCGACTTTGACGTCGCGCACATCCAACTGTTGTACAATGCCATCCACGGGTATCTAGCCCTGGCCAAGTTCACGGCGGTGACCCATCACGGCTACAATGTCCTCACGATGTCGGGAAGCGGCGGAATCATCACGGTCCCATGTGAAGAAAGAGATGCGGTGTGCTCCCTTGAGCGTGCCTTCCAAGCTGCAGCGATCGACGACCCCGATAGCAAAGGCGAGTGCCCTCCTGAGGCCACCCCAAGAAGAAGAAGCAGTTGCGCCGTGCAGGACTTCAGGAGGGTGGCGTCGCGACTGGAACCTCGTCAGGATCAGCGCCCGCGCAAGGGGCGCCTTCCTCCATCGCATAGGAAGGCGCGCCCGGCGCCCTTCTTGGGTAGGGCTCGGGGGCTCTCTTTTGGAGGGCCTCGGACCTTGCCAACATCACGAGGGAGGCGCTCGGGAACCACCTGGAGGCGTGCTTCACGGCACGTCTCCCTCAGAAGAACACAGGGCGAGGAGCGCCCACCGCTCAGGAGTTCAAAACCAGGACCACTCAGGAACTGCAGGACGGAAGGGCCATGCGCGTTGACCGCCGCTCCGATGTGCAACTCCCCATCCAGGCGAGGATGCTGGGATGCACATCTGCATCGACGTCCCAGGGCTGAACAGGGCCGCATCTCAGGAGCCCTTCTAGCCTTCGCGCGTAGGGCACTGCGAGGGTCCACCGCACAGCTACGTTCGCATGCCTTTTGACCTGCCGAGCGTGTCGTCCGCCTATTAGCGCAACTTGCGGCGCGTCCTGGCGACTCAGGAGGCCAGGCATCACGCCGTCCTGATGGAGATGGAGAAGGTCCTCAAGGAACCGCCTGGACCCCCAGAGCCTCCCGAGGCTCTGGGCCCTGGTGGCTCGTGAGGAGCGACCCCTTCACCGCATACCTCTAGCTGCTATGACATCCCTTCATCGACAGAACTAGGTGACATTTTCCAAGTTTATTTAGCTGGGAGCGCCCCTCGGGCTGCATCATTCCCAGGCCGTGTGGGTCAGTCCCTGTGGCATGTACCCCTTTTTATTATGTCTTTAGTTTACCTTGCTGGGGGCGCCCCCTCGGGCCGCATCATCCCCAAGCCGCTCGGGCCGGACCCGGTGGCATGTATCTTCCCTGCATTTACTTATGCCAGTTTGCTTTCCATGCCTAATCTACCTATGACTATTACTTGCATGATCGTCACCCATCGTGGGAGCCGCGCGTCGGCCGTCTTTCTTCAGGATCCTTCGCATGAGAAGGTTAAGCACAGCGTCTGTGCTCGGGCCCGTCCCTGCAGCGTCGTTAAATCCAACGGCTGAGCTCTGTCTGGCGGGCCGGCCCCATTCACGTCACCTCCTGGGGCCGTTGGTGCTTGGCCCTCTCACGTGATAACCTTATGAGATTCGTTCGGCGCAGGTTGTCTGACCACCTCGTAGGACCAGCACAGCAAACAAGAACCAAGACCAGGCGCAACCTGCCTTGAGGTAGGGCCTCGTGAGTCCCGCGCTGGCTCACGAGTGCCTAGATACACCTCGTCTAGCCCTATCGTGCAAGCCACGTGTCAGGGCGGGGCTGTACACGCCCCAGGGGCTCTCCGCGGTAGGGAGTCCCCCTCCCACGTACCAGTGGAAGCACCATGCTCCGCGCTGGATGTCGACACTTCCGAGGAGCGGCTATGCCCGTGCACAAGCGGAAGCACTATGCTCCGCGTTGGTGATAAACAACTGAGGGCGGCCTCACGGCCGTACCAACCTCAGGGAGCCCTAGAGCTCAGTGTCCGGCCTCACCGCAATGCCTCCCCTCGGGAGAGTCGCGCGAGGGGGCTGGGCACGGGGGCTGCGCTCGGGTCACGCCCAAGCTTATGCCACCCAACCAGGTCTCCTGGACCTGGTCGTCGGGCGCCCCTCCCCGCCAAGGGCAAACGTATGGACATTATTTGCGCGTCAAGGGGGACTCCTGAGCATCCCTGCCGGATGTGCGGTTCCGGCAAACCCTTAAGGTTCGAACACTGGGGTGCGCGTGAAGTCTTTCCCTCCTACCAATCTACGCCCTAGCTCGCTAAGATCTCGCGGACGAACTCGACGAACTCGCAACACAGAAAGACACGAGGTTTATACTGGTTCGGCCCACCATTGTGGTGTAATACCCTACTCTAGTGTGGTGGTGGTGGATTGCCTCTAGGCCTGATGATGAACAGTACAAGGGAAGAATAGCCTCCTGAGGTTGAGGTGTTCTTGTGGCTAGGGTAGTCTCTCGATCGGGTTGGATCAAGCTAAGATGAGATGAGATGATATGAGATCAGATGAGATGCCTCCACTATGGTGGCTAGCTCTACTTATATAGGCCCTGGTCCTCTTCCCAAATATCGAGCGGGAAGGGAGACAACAACGGCGGGAAAATTTGAAGGAGTACAACTAGTACAAGCTATCCTGACTAAAGCGGTCTTCGCCTGCGAAAAGCTCTGGTGGTGACGTCGTCTTGGGCTCCACGATGACCTCCGTCTTCCCGTCCTCCTGGTCTCGGTCTCGTTGTACCAATATAGCAACCTTTGCCTGATGCCTCGGTACTCTTCGCCTGCGCAAGCCTCCTTAGCACCAAAGAGGAAATAAGGATGCTGCGCATGCTGGCGCCCGCCTGGTGTCGTTCGTCATGGCTCACGTCATGAGAGCCTTGTGAGGTTTGCCCCGCCTTGATATCTCCGCTCCTAGTGAGCTCGCACAGCTAGGCCACTCCACAGAGGTCTTGCGTCGTCTACCGCGAGGGTCTTGGATGCCTTGTTGATGAAGATGGGTCAGACGGCTCTGGCTGGCTTAGCCACTGTGGGTCAGGCCGCAGCAAGTCTGGGGACCCCGTTCCCCGGAAGCGCCGACAAGAGCCCGGGCCCAAGAGTGCGCTTGGGCTTGGCTTCAGCCAAGCCAAGGGTCAAGTTCGGAGCACCGCGAGCCCCAAAAGCCTGCAGCCTCGGTTGACGTGTGGCAGTCGATTGGATGTGGACGTCTCCGCTTACCCACGCTGCCTCGACAACTGCACGACTTGACAAGTCCCTGCGACATTCAAGGAAAACCATCATTACCTGCGATCGTGGGAGATGCCGGTTGGCCTTCTCTTGCTATAAATGGGGAGGGGGCTGTCGGGTTTCGGGTTCCGGCAGACCCTTAAGGTTCGAACTCTGGGGTGCGCGCGGAGATCCAACCCTCCACCGTCTAAATACCTCGCCAATCGCAGGGACCTAAACTACTAGAAAGAACAGCACAAGAGACACGAGATTTATACTAGTTCGGGCCACCGTTGTGGTGTAATGCCCTACTCTAATTTGTGGTGTGGTGGATTGCCTCTGGGGCTGATGAAGAACAGTACAGGGAAGAACAGCCTCGCGAGGGTCTGTTCTTGGCGGGTGTGATGAACTGCTAAGTGGTGTCCCGTCGTTCTAGCTTGAGGATCGGGTCTCTATCTCTCTCTCTGGATGCTAATCGTCGGATCCCCTCTACTATGGTGGCTAGCTCTACTTATATAGACGAAGGCCCTGGGCCTCTTCCAAATATTGAGCGGGAAGGGCGCCAACAATTGGCCATTTTGAAGGGGAACAGCGGGTACACTTATCCTGACTAAAGTTGGTCCTCGCCGCCAAAGGCTCACGGTGATGACGCCGCTTGGGCTCCACGATCACTCCCTTCCAGCCGTTGGGGCTGGTCTTGCTCTTGTTGCACCAAAGCGGATGCCTTTGCTTGATGCTCTACTGCGCTTGCTCCCTTTGCACCAAAGAGGAAAGGAGGACGTTATGCGGTTGGCGCCTGATCGGGCGCCCTTGGTCGTCATGGCTTGCGCCACGGGCACCTCGCGAGGTACCCTGCCTTGAACTCTCCGCCTCCTCATGAGCCACTGACGAGGACGTGCTCGAGGAAGCTCTGGTCGTCCGCCTCATGAGGCTTGGCCCCTCGCGAGGGTCTTGAGCTTGTGTTGATGAAGATGGGCTGTCCTGGGCCTCCTTTGAGCCAAGCTGCAGGCCGCAGGCAGGCAAGTCTGGGGACCCCCGTTCCCAGAACGCCGACAGTAGCCCCCGGGCCCATGGCGCGCCCGAACTTGGCCGAGTAGAGAGGCGTAAGGGCTAGTGCGAAGCGTCGTGGGCCCTAACAGCCTGCGGCCTTGGGCGCCGCGTGGCGGTTGATTGGACGCGTGCGCACTGCTCCCCCACGACGCCTTGGTAACCGCCCGGATTCGACAGGTCCCTGCATGCAGAGTTGGGCATGATGACTGGTGATCGTGGAGGCCGACGGTTGGCCTTCGCCGGCTATAAGTACGGGGCGGCGTGCACCCTTCCAGTCTATCCTTCTGCTCCTTCTCTTCCTCGTCTCGTCTAGTTGCCATGGCTCCGATCCGCCGGTTCTCCGGGGAAGAGAAGGGAAAGGCTCCTCAAGAGGATCCTGACCCGCTCCCCCCAAAGAAGCGGCTTGCTCTCTAGTGTCAGGGCAGGAGCACTCGCCAGGAGGCGCCCATGCCCTGGTGCGTGCGGCCGCCACCAGGGTTTCCTCTTCCCTTGTACGCGCAGATTGGTGGCCCTGAAGGAGGTGATGCCGGGCGCCACGAGCGGCGCCGCCACGGGCGGGTCACGGCAAGGTGTGCGTCTTCCCTCGGAGACCACGCCGAGGGCTCTTGCCGGAGTTCGTGCTTGCCGCCGCGCCTCCTAAGTCTTGGATTCGTCTTCCTTCTTTCTTCACCTCCGTCGTCCGTGAAGGAACCCCTGGGACTGGGCTGCAGACGCCGGCTGCGGCACCCTCGCGATCAAGGCAGAGGTCGCAGATGGTGCCCCGGCGAGGTCTTCATGACTCGAGGCTGGGACGAGGTCGCCCGGGTCTGCAGGGCGAGGGGCGCCCTCACGATCCACCTGAAGTACGATGGTGCTTCGGTGGTGTCCTTCAAGGTCTTCGACGCGGAGGGTCGCCGGCTGGAGTGCTGCCCCGGGAGAGGTGGTCAGGGTCCTGCTGTGGTGAGACAGAGGCTGACCGCCCGCTGCCTTGACAACTCCTCAGGCGACGAAGGCGCCGGAGGATCCAACGACTCCGCCGAGCTCTTCGCGACACCGAAGGCGAGTGACGACAGCTACGAGCCCCCGAGCCTGCGCTGCTCCCGGAGCAGGGCGGGCTCGTCAGGTTGTCGCCGCCCCTGATCTGGATGGGGTTGGCTCCGGACCGGGTGGCCCACTGTTGATGATGGCGTGCACGCGGTGGTTCTGTGAGATAGGACTCCTTAGGATTCGCGTCTTTTGTTCCTGCGAGGAGCCAAGAATGTACCCCGCGGGGGCTTGTAAGATGTTTGTAGCTTCGTTTGTCAATATGATCCTTGTTGTGAGGCAACGCGGGATGCTCATTCCGTTCTAGCTCAGTTTCTTCCTTTCAGACCTCGTGAGGGCTTGGTGCTCTGCGCCGACAGGTCCTAGTACCAAGGCGGCTTCAGCCATCGCTGGTATGCCAGGTCGCGATGCCGTTGTCAAGGCCAGGAGGTGAGCGGCCCGAGGTCCGGTAAGAGCCTCCAAGTCGCGATGCTCAGGGGGTCCCCCTTGGCGCTCATGCAGCCATCATTCGGTGAGAAAGGAGAGAGACGTTGCTAACACGGAGTTGCATTGAGTGTGGGGATGGTGTTGCGATGACTAGTGTGTCCGGATGGTGACTTATCTCAAGGGTCAGGACAATGCTTCCTGGTGCGGCGCCAGGTCCGTGCCTTGGCCGGCTAGAGATTGCGTGGCGAGGTCGTTTCGTGCTCAGTGGTGGGGCCCTGCAGGTTCACCACAAAAGGAACAAGAGCTCGCCGTGGCGATCGTTAGTCCTGCCGTTAGTTGCTTTGGAGAGGCACGAGAGACCTCGCGAGGTGTGTCGGGGCACCCGTGAGCCAGTGCGGGACTCACGAGGCTCTACCTCAAGGCGGGTTGTGCCTGGCTCTGGGCCTTATCTTCGAGTGTGTTCCTGCAAATTTGGCCAGATGCCGGTGCTCTACGTCTTCGGGTCCCGGCTCTCGGGCTGGTCTCAGCCTTCGCAGGCAAGCAAGGTCGCGATGCCATGGACAAGACCAGAGGGTGAGGGCCGGAGAGCCGGTAGGAGCCCTGAGTCGTGATGCTCAGGCACCCCCCCTTTAACGCGCAAGCTGGATTAGATGACGCAACTCTACGTCCTTAGGTCCCGGCTCTTGGGCTGTCTCAGCCGTCACTAGCAAGCCAGGTCGCGATGCCATGGACAAGACCAGAGGGTGAGGGCCGGAGAGCCGGTAGGAGCCCCGAGTCGCGATGCTCAGGCACCCCCCTTTAACGCATAAGCTGGCCGATGGATTTAAACTCTACGCCCTCGGGTCCCGGCTATCGGGCTGGTCTCAGCCCGTCGCTGGCAAGCCGTTGCGATGCCATGGACAAGACCAGAGGGTGAGGGCTGGAGAGTCGGTAGGAGCCCTGAGTCGCGATGCTCAGGCACCCCCTTTAACGTGCAAGATTTCGCCACCCAGGAAAAGGCACCAAATAACAAGCATGGTGGAACGAGAGCATAATCCTAAGGAAAACGCAAGAAGGATACATGCCGCTGGGACTGGCCCGGGCGGCTGGGGATGATGCAGCCCGAGGGGCGCCCCCAACAGGATAAGCTAAAGACATGAAGTAAAAAGGGATACATGCCGCAGCGACGGACCCACGCGGCCTAGGAATAATGCAGCCCTGAAGGCGCTCCCAGCCGGAAATAAAACTTAAAGATGTCACCTGGTGATGTTGGGGATGAAGGGTTGTTGATGTAGCAGACTCGGTGGGCTGCGGGAGCCGATCCTCACGAGCCCCCAGGCCCGGGGCCTCGGGAGGCTCCGGAGGCGCTGGCGGCTCCTCATGGGCCATCTCCATCTCCGCCAGGGCTGCGGCGTGCCTGACCTCTTGAGCCTCCAGGATGGTCCTCATGAGACGCTGGTACGCAGCAACCGCGTTTGGCAGGCCATAAGGCATGCGTACGTAGCTATGGGGCGGACCCTTGCAACGTCCCACTCGCGAGGGCCAGAGGCGCTCTTGAGATGCGGCTCGGCTGAGCCCTGGTATGTCGATGCAGACGCGCAGCCCACCATCCTCGCCTGGATGGGGGGCCACAGTGGTGGCGGCGGCTGCCCTCATGACCCTTGACTCAGAGGCTCCCCGAATGGCCTTGCTGATGAACTCTTGAGGGTTCTGCCCTCCTGGTCTTGCTCCTGCTTGCGGGAAACGTGCTTCGAAACACGCCTCCACGTGGTGCCCAAGCGCCTCCCTCGAGACCTTGGCGAGGTCGGCGGCCCTCCAGGGGAGAGCCCCCGAGCCCGCCGAGGAGGGCGCCGCGCTTTCCTATGTGATGGAAGGAGGCTCCCCCTGGCTCGATGCGGGCCCTGAGGGGCCTGTCTCTTGAAGAGCCGGGCCGGTCGATGTCTTCTTCTTCTTGGGTGCGGCCTTGGGAGGCCCCCTGCTGCTGTGGTCTGGGTCTTCCAGCGACGCGGCCTGAAAGGCTCACCTGTGGAGCACTGCTGTGTCTCTCTCTTCACAGTGGCACCGTGGATGACTCCGCCGCTCCCCGGCATCTTGAGGACGTTGTAGCCATGGTGGAGTTACGGCCATGAATTTGGCCAACACCGGGTACCCGAGGATGGCGTTGTCTGACAGGCGAATGTGGGCGACGTCGAAGTCGATGAGCTCGGTGTGGTAGTTGTCGCGGGCTCGAAGGTGACAGGAAGGCGGACCTGCCCGATCGGGACCGTGGAGCCGTCGGTGACTCCGGAGAAAGGCTTGGTTGGCTGGAGCTGACTGTAAGGCACTTGGAGATTGTTGAATGTCTCCACAGGCAGGACGTTGAGCCTGCTCCGCCGCCGGCGAGGGTCTTGGTGACTAGCACATTGCTGATGATTGGGGAGCAAAGCATCGGGAGGACTCCGGCTGTGGCTGCGCACTTGAGCTGATCCGCTGAGCTGAACGTGATGGCGCACGCCGACCACCTGAGAGGGCGCGTGGACTCGAGCTTGGGGAGGACTGCATTCACTTCACGGACGAATCGCTTGAAGATGCGGTGAGAGGTCGGGCTTGAGCTCGCCCAGAATGCACGGCGATCGTGACGCGCTTCTGGAAGCCCCAGCCCCCTCGCCCCGATGACGGTCTTCGATTCTCCTTGGCGGGCGGGCGGCAATGAGAGGGAGGCCTGCGTTCCCCTCAGGCGATCTCGCGAGGCTGATCCTCGAGCCTCCCTCGTGAGGCGGGTCTTGCCAGCCGTCCTCACGAGGTTGGTCGCGCCACCCTTGGCGCTGGGCCGCGGTCTTCCTGCATGGCCCCAGCATTCCTTCCTCCTCCTCATTTGTAGCCCCGATCGCTGCGCTGGGCGTCTGCCCGACCCTTCCTCGCACGGCCCAAGCTCTTGACATTCATTGGTGTTGTGGGTGTGGAGGTCGTGGTACACATGATCGGCTGCCCTTGGAGGACTCGGGCTGATCTACGCCTCGCTTGGTGCCGTTCGGTGCGAGCACGGCAGCCCCTTTGCGCTTCACATCCTTGGCCTTGGACTTCTTCTCTTCGGGATCCGCGGGCAGCTCGAGGAGGAGAGAGGCGCCCTCCTCAGCCCCGGGCGCACTTGGTCGCCAAGTTGAACAACCTGTGGAGGTGCACAGATCTTCATGCATCGCCAGCTCCTCCTTCATCTTGACGTCAGCAGACGCCGCCGGAGAAGGCAGAGATGATGGCCTCCTCCGCTACCCCGGGATCTTGAGGCGCGTTGTTGAAGCGTTGGATGTACTTTGCAGGGTTTCCGGCTGCCGCTGATTCGACGCATGTCGCCACGGCGGGTGGCCGGTCGCGAATACCGGAAGTTGGCGGCGAAGCGAATGCGCATCTCGGCCCAGGAAGAGATCGTGCTCGGGCCAGGTTCAGGAGCCAAAAGGGCCCCGTCCGTGAGCGCCATGGGAAACCAATTCGCCATGACCTTTTCATCCCGTTGGCTCGACGCCCAGCTCAGAGTCGAGGAACTCCGTAGGGTCACCGTGCTGCCGTCAGAAGCAGGGAGGCAGGTCCGGCTTGAACTTGGCGGGCTACGCGACGCTTGCGCAAGCCGGAGGTGAAGGCGCGGCAGCCCGCCGTGGCCGCTGGGGCCTCAGACGGTAGAGAGCTTGGTCTTGTGGGTCTCCTGCGCCGGCTGGGGGGGCAGCGCAGGTCTTGACGTGCCGGAGCGGGAGCGCTGGGCAGCTTCTGCGGGCGAGGGACTTCTTGACAGCTTTCTGCTCTTGCTGCTGGCGCTGGCGGAACGGGTTCCGGCCAGGCCGCGCGCGCTTTGGGGCTGTGGCGCCGTCTTGAGGAGGAGGCGGCCGAGGCGCCCGGAGTTTCATCGCCATGGGCGGGTGCGGTGCAGCGAGGCGGACGACGCGGGTCGCCTCGCAAAGACGGACGAGCTTCGGCGACTTCGGTCGATCCATTCTTCATAGACGCTGCCGACGGGCGGTAGCGCAGGGAGCTCGTTGGCGCGATGAGCGCAGCTCGGGTTTTCGAGCCTCCATGGGCGCGCGCGTGACGAAGAACCAGCGGGTGAGCGGCGGCGTGGCGGTGCGGCCGCCCCGCCTCATGGACGGTGTCTTTGGGACGACGCTTGTTGCCGTTTCGCTGGCCGGGCGATGGCGGCGTTGACGGCAGCGCATGTGGAATAACGAGGGACGCCCGCGACGGAGCCGTCCGGGCGACATGGGAGGCGAGGGCGGCTCGCCGCGCTGGCCCGACGAGTGTCGAACATGGTTGCGGTGGTAGGGGAAGAACGAGGCGATTTAAAAGTAGATTCCGGCGCACCTACCTGGCGCCAAATGTCGGATTTCGGTTCCGGCAGACCCTTAAGGTTCGAACTCTGGGGTGCGCGCTGGAGATCCAATCCTCCACCGCTCGTACTCGCCGAATTGCGTGGGACCTAAACTACTAGAAAGAACAGCACAAGAGACACGAGATTTATACTAGTTCGGGCCATCGTTGTGGTGTAATACCCTACTCTAGTTTGTGGTGTGGTGGATTGCCTCTGGGGCTGATGAAGAATAGTACAGGGAAGAACAGCCTCGCGAGGGTCTGTTCTTGCCGGGTGTGATGAACTAATAAGTGGTGTCCCGTCATTCTAGCTTGAGGATCGGGTCTCTATCTCTCTCTCTCTGGATGCTAATCGTCGAATCCCCTCTACTATGGTGGCTAGCTCTATTTATATAGACGAAGGCCCTGGGCCTCTTCCAAATATTGAGCGGGAAGGGCGCCAACAATTGGCATTTTGAAGGGGAACAATGGGTACACATATCCTGACTAAAGTTGGTCCTCGCCTGCCAAAGGCTCTGGTGATGACGCCTGCTTGGGCTCCACGATGACTCCCTTCCAGTCGTTGGGGCTGGTCTTGGTCTTGTTGCACCAAAACGGATGCCTTTGCTTGATGCTCTCGCCTGCGCTTGCTCCCTTTGCACCAAAGAGGAAAGGAGGACGCTGCGCGGCTGGCGCCCGACTGGCGCCCTTGGTCGTCATGGCTTGCGTCACGGGCACCTCGCGAGGGACCCTGCCTTGAACTCTCCGCCTCCTCATGAGCCAGCCTGACGAGGCCGTGCCTGAGGAAGCTCCTGGTCGTTCGCCCCGCGAGGCTTGGCCCCTCGCGAGGGTATTGAGCTTGTGTTGATGAAGATGGGCTGTCCTAGGCCTCCTTTGAGCCACGCCGCAGGCCGCAGGCAGGCAAGTCTGGGGACCCCCGTTCCCAGAACGCCGACAGGGGCGGAGCCCCCGTCGCCCATCTCTTCCTTGCTTGCTTGCTTCTTCCTCCCCGCTCCACTGCTGACAACAATGGCGCCGACCAGAAGGTTCTCTGCCGAAGAGAAAGGACAGGCTCCCCGTGATGATCCAGGGCCACTTCCGCCAAAGAAGAGGTTGATCCATCGCCGTGATAAAGCGGCGATGCAGGTGGTGTCGAGGCCTTGGTGCGAGACGCCTCCTCCGGGGTACTCGCTACCCTTGTACGCCTGAGCCGAGGGCTCAAGAGGACGGGGCGATGTGCAGCGCCGCCCGCGCCGTGCCCGGGGTCGCCGCGCCATGGCAACGCACACCGTCGCCCGGGAAATACACGCCGCGGACTCCTCGTGCGAACTGGTGCTGTGGGCGCCGATGGATCCAAGCTCCTGGATCCGCTTCCCGCGGTTCTTCTCCGACATGATGCCGCCGAGGGGGGCTCTCGAGCTCTGGTTGCAACACGCCGACTGTAGCGCTCCGGCGACCGGAGCGGAGATCGAAGCGGTTCCCACCAGCAAGATCTTCATGACCCGCGGCTGGGGGGAGATCGCACGGGTCTGCCGTGCGAGGGGCACCCTCATGATCCACTTCGAGTACGACGGCGCTTCCACGCTCTTATTCAAGGTCATCGACGCCGAGGGCCACTGCCTAGAGTGCTGCTCCGGAGAGGAGCGCCAAACTGACGCGCGCTCCGCTTGCGGCCACTCCAGCAGCAATAGCCCTTGGGAGTCCATCAGCTCTCCTGAGCTTTACGAGACTCCAGAGACGAACGATGACAGCTTACGCGTTTCGAAGCTCGGCCGCAGGCTCGGAGCAGAGCTGCGGCGTCTGCCATCGCCACGCCGCCGCTTATCTCGTTGGGGTTGGCGCCGCCTCCGTGGCCCATCGTTGATGATGGCGTCCGCCACGGAAGGGTGTAGATAGGATTCCCCTTAGTATCGGCTTTTGTTTCCTGCGAAGAATCATGAATCACCCCGTGGGGCATGTAAGGATCTGCAATGTCTTTTGTACTTATCTTCCTTGTTATGAAAACTTAGCAAATGCGTGTCCCGTTAAGGCTCGGTCCCATGGCGGAGGCGGAAGCTCGCGTCCTGTCTTTAGCTGCATTGACCCGCGTCTTCAGCCACCTGCGCCTTCGTGACCCCAGCGCGTGCCTTGACGAGCTGCTGGAGCCTGTTGCTGAAGATCAATGCGAGCCGCCGCCGCAGTCGTGCAAGGTTAGGTGGAGGCCTTGCTGAAGAAGTTCCGCGGCTTTGTCTCCGCTCCTGTGTCCGGTGACGCCGCCAATCCTGCGGCGGGTGGTGAAGGCGAGAACATCGTTGCCCACGGGGAAGCGCGTTCCGCAGGCGATGGCGACGTCCAGGGGTGACCTGCGGCTGTTTCTCCCGTTTCGTTCCTGCAACATGTATCAGGCCTCGTGGAGGCGTTTAGACTTTTCATTTGGTACCGTGAGGACAATATGCTTGTAATATTTGCTTCGAGATTTTGCGATTTCCTTCCTATTTGTTTTGCGTTCTGCGTCGGCAGAGCCCGGCCCCTCGCATACCTCAACCGCCATTGGGCCGACCGGAGACCAGGACGAACCAAGGAGTGAGGGGCTACGTGACCAATTAGGCTCCTGAGTCGCGATGCTCAGAAGTCCCCCTTGACGTGCAAACAACCTATAGGGAGAGTTCGTGAGGATAGATTAATGTTCTACGTCGGCAGAGCCCGGCCCCACGCATACCTCAACCGCCATTGGGCCGACCAGAGACCAGGACGGACCAAGGAGTGAGGGGCTACGTGACCAGTTAGGCTCCTAAATCGCGATGCCTGTGGAGTCCCCTTGACGATGCAAACAATTTCCAGACATGCCTCGCCGAGGCCTTGGGAGGAGTGGCACACGCCTGTGTCCGGGAGACCTGGTTGGGTGGCGTGCGCTGGGGCGCGACCCGAGCGCAGCCCCCGTGCCAGCCCCCTCCCATGGCTCTCCCGAGGGGAGGCGTTGTGGTGAGGCTGGACGCTGAGCTCTGGGCTCCCTCAGGTTGGTACGACCGTGGGGCCGCCCTCAGTTGTTTATCCCCCGTGCGGAGCATAGTGCTTCCGGTTGTGCACGGGCATTGGCGCTGCTCGGTAGTGTCGTCAGCCAGCGCGGAGCATGGTGCTTCCACTTGTGCGTGGGATGGGGGCCCCCTCCGGGAGGAGCCCACGGGGCGTGTACAGCCCCGCCCCGACACGTGGCTTGCACGACAGGGCTGCGAGGTGTATCTGGGCACTCGTGAGCCAGCGCAGGACTCACGAAGCCCTACCTCAAGGCAGGTTGTGCCTAGTCTTGGGCCTTGGTGACTGTGTGTTCCTGCAAGGCGGTTAGATGCAAGCACTCTACGTCCTCAGGTCCCGGCCCTCGAGCGAGCTCAAGACAGCGGGCCGGTATGCTGTGTCGCGATGCCGTGGTCAAGGCCAGGGGATGAGGGCTGGAGAGCCAGTAAGAGCTCCTGAGTCGCGATGCTTAGGAGCCCCCCTTTTAACACGCAAGTGAATTGCATAGGATGAACAGACTCGTGAAGGGCAGCGATCGAGCAGGCGATAGCAGTTGGTAGGTTTAGCATGAAAAGCAGATCAACATGGATAAATGCAGGAAGATACATGCCACCGGGTCCGACCCGAGCGGCTTGGGATGATGCACCCCGAGGGGCGCCCCCAGCAAGGTAAGCTAAAGACATAAGCAAAAGGGATACATGCCGCAGGGACGGACCCATGCGGCCTGGGAACAATGCAGCACGAGGGGCGCTCCCAGCTAAACGAGCTCGGAAGATGTCACCTGGTTCTGTAGATGAAGTAGAGTCGGTGCAGCTGAAGGCGTGCGTTGAAGAAATGACTCCTCATGAGCCACCGGAGCCCTGAATCTCAGGAGGCTCTGGGGGCTCGGGAGGTTCCCTGAAGACCGTCTCCATCTCCTTCAGGATGGCGTGGTACCTGGCATCCAGAGCCGCCAGGACACGCCGCATGTTGCGCTGATAGGCCGACGCCATGCTTGCCAAGCCGAAGGGCATGCGAACGTAGCTGTGTGGCGGGCCCTCGCAGTGGCCCACATGTGAAGGCCAGAAGCGCTCCTGAGACGCAGCCTGGTTGAGCCTCGACGTCGATGGCAGACATCGCAGCCCAAAGATCCTTGCCGGGATGGGGGCTGCGCCGAGCGTGGCGGTCGCGCGCATGGCTCTTTCGTCTTGCGCTTCTTTGGGTGGTCTTGGTGATGAACTCCTGGGTGGTGGGCACTCCTTGCCCCATGCTCTCCTGAGGAACATGTGCCGCGAAGCATGCTTCCAGGTAGTGCCCAAGCGCCTCCCTCGTGAGGCTGGCAAGGTCTGAGGCCCTCCAGAAGAGAGCCCCCGAGCCCTGCCTGAGGAGGGCGCCGGGCGCCCCTTTCTATGCGAGGGAGAGAGGCGCCCCTGGGACGGGCGTTTATCCTGATGAGGCTCCTGCCGCCACGCCATCCTCCTGAGGTCCTGCGCGGTGTAGCTTCTTCTTCTTGGGGATGGCTTCCAGAGGGCCCTCACTTCTGCTATCGGGGTCGTCGATTGCTGAAGCTTGGAAGGCGCGCTCGACGGAGCACACCACATCCCTCTCTTCACATGGGACCGTGATGATTCCTCCACTTCCTGGCATCTTGAGGACGTTGTAGCCGTGATGGGTGACTGCCATGAACTTGGCCAGGGCCGGATACCCGAGGATGGCATTGTACGGCAGGTGGATGTGCGTGATGTCGAACTCGATGAGCTCGGTATGGTAGTTCTTGCGCTCCCCGAAGGTGACAGGCAGGCGGACCTGCCCTATCGGTGTGGTGGAACCATCGGTCACTCCTGAGAAAGGCTTGGTGGGCTGGAGTTGTTCATATGGCACTTGGAGGTTGTCGAACGTGTCGGTGGACAGGACGTTGAGCCCTGCGCTGCCGTTGATGAGGGTCTTGGTAACCTGCACATTGCTGATGATTGGGGAGCACAACATCGGGAAGGCACCGGCGGTGGCCGCGCATTTGAGCTGATCTGCCGAGCTGAAAGTGATGGCGCATTCGGACCACTCGAGCGGGCGCGTGGCCTCGAGCTTGGGAAGCACCGCGTTCACCTCGCGAGCGAATTGTTTGAAGATGCACTGAGAGGCTGGGGCCTGGGCGCCGCCCAAGATGCAAGCGATCGCACGCGGCTCCTAGAAGCCCCAAGCCCCCTCGTCCTGGTGGTGGTCGTCGTTCCTTCTTGGTGGCTGTAGTGGGGGAAGATCGGTGTTCCCCTGAGGGCGATCCTCACGAGGCGGGTCTCTCCAGGCGCCCTCGCGAGGTTGGTCCTACCAGCGGTCCTCGCGAGGCCTGTCGCGCCATTCCTGGCGCGGGCCACGCTCATTCCCAAAGATCCGCCCCCACGCGCCCTCCTCCGCTGACCATAGCCTGTCGCTGGCCGCCGGGGTGTCGACTGCCGCCCTTCTCGTATGGCTCTGAGCTCTTGACAATCGCTGGTGTTGTGGGTGTTCAGGTTGTGGAAGGCGCAGAACAGTCGGCTGTTCTTAGACGACTCTGGCAGATCTCTGCCCCGCTTGGTGTCGGGCTCTGCTGCGAGCACAACCGTCTCCTTGCGCTTCACGTCCTTGGCCTTGGCTTTCTTCTCCTCTGCACCCGCGGCTGGCAGCTCTAAGAGAGAGACGCCTCCTCGCCTTCTGCGCACTTGGTCCCCAGGTTGAACAACTCTCGACAGTGCAGCTCCTCGTGGATGGCGAAGCTCTTCCTTCATCTTGACGTCACAGACGCCGTTTGAGAACGCGGAGATGATGGCTTCGTCCGTGACCTTGGGGATCTTGAGGCGGGTGTTGTTGAAGCGCTGGATGTACTTCTGGAGGGTCTCTCCTGGTTGTTGCTTGATGCGGCATTGATCACCCGCGGCCGTCGGATGGTCGCGAGTGCCCTGCAAGTTGGCGACGAAGCGGTCGCGCATTTCGTCCCAAGAGGAGATCGAGCCGAGCTGCAGGTTCAGGAGCCAGGAGCGGGCTCCATCCTTGAGAACCATGGGAAACCAGTTCGCCATGACTTTTTCGTCGCCGTTGGCCGCTTCGATGCTCAGCTCATAGAGCTGCAGGAACTCCGCGGGGTCGGCGGTGCCGTCGTAGCGAGGAGGCAGATCCGGCTTGAACTTGCCTGGCCAGGCGACGCTACACAGCTCAGGGGCCAAGGCCCGCCAGCCGGCGTGGTTGCCGGGGCCCGCTTCGGAGGTGGATCTTGGTCTTGACGAGGTCCACGCTACGCCGCTACGGGTGGTGCGCGGTCTTGACGAGGCGGTGCGGGAAGCGCAGGTGCAGCTTCTCGCGGCCGAGGGATTTCTTGGCAGCTTCTCCGCTTGGCACCGGGCGCTGGCGCGATGGATCATGCCGCTGTCACAAGCGCTTTGGTGCCAAGGCACCGTCTTGAGGCAGGGGTGGTGGAGGCATGCCATGAGCCTCGTCGCCCATGGCTGGTTGAGGGGGAGGTAGAGAGAGGGACGGCGCCGGAGAGCCCGCTGCGGCGCGGACGAGCTCGGCGACACGGTCGAGCCACTCCTCATAGAGGTCGTCGACTTGGCGGTAGCGTAGGAGTTTGTTCGCCGCGAGGAGCGCGGCCCGCGCCTCCATGGGAGCGCGGCGCGCGTGAGACGAAGAACCGGCAGGGGTCAACGATGGAGTGGCGGTGCGGCCGTCTGGCCGCACCGAAGGGTGCAGCGAGGACGCCTGCTGCTCGTTCCCCGCCGGGCCGGTGGCAGCGTTGGCGGCAGGAGACGGAGAACGACGAGGTAGCCTGCCGACGGGAGCCGTCTGAGTGACGCGGGCGGTGAGGGCAGCCCGACGCTCAGCTCGACCATGGCGAAAGGCCCGCCATGGAGATGATTTGAGCGACGGAGCGATCGATCGACGCGAGAGGCTACGGCGCACTTCTACCTGGAGCGCCAAATGTCGGATGTGGGGTTCCGCAAACCCTTAAGGTTCAACACCGGGTTGCGCCAAGTCTTTCCCTCCTACCGATTCCACGCCTAGCTCGCTAAGATCTCGCGGACGAACTCCATTTAACTCGCAAATACGTAAAGACACGAGGTTTATACTGGTTCGAGCCACCGTTGTGGTGTAATACCCTACTATAGTGTGGTGGTGGTGGATTTCCTCTAGGGCTGGTGATGAACAGTACAAGGGAAGAACAGCCTCCTGAGGTTGAGGTGTTCTTGTGGCTAGGGTAGGCTCTCGATCGGGTTGGATCAAGCTAAGATGAGATGAGATGAGATGAGATCAGATGAGATGCCTCTACTATGGTGGCTAGCTCTACTTATATAGGCCCTGGTCCTCTTCCCAAATATCGAGCGGGAAGGGAGCCAACAACAGCGGGCAAATTTGAAGGGGGACAGCTGGTACATGCTATCCTGACTAAAGCGGTGTTCGCCTACGAAAAGCTCTGGTGGTGACGCCGTCTTGGGCTCCACGATGACCTCCGTCTTGCCGTCCTCCTGGTCTCGGTCTCGTTGCACCAATAAAGCAACCTTTGCCTCATGCCTCGGTACTCTTCGCCTGCGCTGGCCTCCTTAGCACCAAAGAGGAAATAAGGACGCTGCGCGCGTTGGCGCCCGCCTGGTGTCGTTCGTCAAGGCTCACGTCACGAGAGCCTCATGAGGTTTGCCCCGCCTTGATATCTCCGCTCCTCGTGAGCCTGGCTGGCTAGGCCACCTGCAGGAGGTCTTATGCTGCCTGCTCATGAGGCTTGGACCCTCGTGAGGGTCTTGGATGCCTTGTTGATGAAGATTGGTCGTACGGCCTGCTGGCTTAGCCATGCTATGGGCCGCAGGCAGGCAAGTCTGGGACCCCCGTTTCCAGAACACCGACAATCACGACTCAGGAGCCTAACTGGTCACATAGCCCTTCATTCCTTGGTCCGTCCTGGTCTCCGGTCGGCCCAATGGTGGTTGAGGTATGCGCGGGGCCGGGCCCTGCCGACGTAGAACATTAACCTATCCTCGTGTCTCCTTCCTATTAGTTGTTCGCGCATCAAGTGGGACTCCTGAGCATCGCGACTCAGGAGCCTAACTGGTCATGTAGCCCCTCACTCCTTGGTCTGTCCTGGTCTCCAGTTTGCCCAACGGCGGTTGAGGTATGCGCATGGACGGGCCCTGCCGACGCAGAACACAGAGCAAATAGGAAGGAAAATCACAAAATTTCAAAGCAAATATTACAAGACATATTGTTCTCACAATATCAAACGCAAGTTTAACGCCTCCATGAGGCATGATGCAAGCTGCAGGAATAAAACAGGAAAGGAGCTGCAGGTCACCCTGAACGCCATCGACGCCCGCAAGAGGCACTCCTCCCTTGATGGTGTCTCCTTCGTCTTGGTCACCGGCCGGAGCTGCAGGAGTGGCGGCGCCTCCGGCCGAAGGCGAAGCCGCGGAACTTCTTCAGCAGGGCCTCCACCTGACGCCCTCACGGCTGCGGCTGCAGTTGTGCAATGTTCATCAGCCACAGGCTCCAGCAGCTCGTCAAGACGAGCGCTGGGGTCACGAAGGTGCAGATGGCTGAAGACACGCTGCTGCCAAGTGAAGAAAGGACACGAGCCTCTGCCTCTGCCATGGGACCGATGCCCTCCACGACTTCCTCGAGCGCCCTCACCAAATAGGGAAGCAGCTGGGCGGGGCCATCCTCATTGGTGGTCAGCGGCCTCTACAAGCCCTTTTCATAAAGTGACTTTAGAAGCATGCAAGACCTCTTCTCTAGATGTGCGAAGGCCGCACGGTCCTCAGCCAGGACCTTCGCCTTCACGACAAGATCGAACTTCTCCGCCTCCACCTTCCGCTCCAGCTCCTCCAGCCGGCTGCGTTCAGCGGCCTGCGTCTTCGCCAGCTCCCCCAGCTAGGCGTCACGGTTCTTGATGGCGTCCTCCCAAGCCCTCATCTCCTCCTCCTTCGCCCGGAGGCCACGAGCTTCTTCTGCGTGCTCATCGCGCAGGCCCTTCAGCTTGTTCTCCAACACCCGGCAGCGGTCGTGGGTGGCCTTGGCGTCCTTCAGCGCCGCCTCGGGATCGGCCGCAGCCTGCACGGTGGCCCGCTTCTCCTCGTCAGAGGCCATTGCGGCCTGGTTCAGCGTCGCTCGGACCGCCGCGTCAGACTGAAGCCAGCCGGATGCCAGCTCCAGGCGCCCGGCCACTAGGCGCGGATCCTCGCCCCGGAGATCTTCCCGCAGCTGGGTCATCTCTGAAAGGGCACACACCAAGACAGCAGAGGAGGCAGAAGAACCTGGGAACAATGGCGCGGCAAGATAAGGAGGCGACGCCGTCACCAGGTCCTGGGAGTCCAAGGGCTCCTGAGCCTTTGGGACCTCGGAGGCTGAGCCAGACATCGGCACTTCCGGAGCCAGCGGGGCCTCGGGGGCTGACTCCTCGCGACAACGCTCCCCCTGGTCTCGCGAGGGCGACCGGGCCGGGGAGGTGCGAGTGTTGTTGCCTCCTTTCCTCGCGGAAGGGGTCGCGGCCGCTGCATCCTCCTTCCTCTTCTTCGCCGAAGGCAGCGGCTTGGTCAACCAAGGACGAATGTCGGAGGCAGAAGTGTAAGCAAGAACAAGATGGAGCTCGAGCACTTACTACTCCACCGCGGCGTAGTCCACCTTCCGCTTGGGGAGCTTGAAGCCCGAGAGCCTCGAGGCCTGAGGTATGAGCGCACAGGCCCCGGGAGCAGAAAGCGGCGCAGCAAAGGGACCGGAAGTAGCATCAGACGGCGCCAAGGCGGGGGCGCCATCTTGAGAGACCAGCGATGATCTGCCCCTTGTCGGGATGACGGGCAGCTCCCCCTTCTCCTAGCGGGCGTCTGTCTCGGCATCGTCTGGCAGGGCGCGGAGGATGTCAGCTTTGCTCAAGGGGGAGGTTTACCCCATCCCTTCGGGGGTCACCTCTGAGTCCTCCCCCTCTTCTTCCTTCCCACGGGACTCATCAGAAGATATCTCCACCGGGTTCGGCGCCGCAGAGGCCCGGAGGGCGTAGGCGGCACTAGCCCAAGCCCGTCGTAGGTAGGCCTGGTGGCCACGATCTGCTCCCAGTCCTGGCGGCGGAACAAGGGAACGAAGGCACTCGACGGGTACTCTTGGTTGTCCCCGACCAAGAGGCACAAAACTGCAGACAACTCATCCTCAGGCAAGGCCACTGGGCTCAGGCGAATCTTGTCCTCTTCATCCCCGAGCCTCCACAAGGGGCACGCACGCGCCTGAAGAGGAGCGACGCACAGCATCAGGAATTCCCTCAGGAGCATGGACCCTGTCAACTTCGCCGCCTTCAAGGCGTTGCTTCAGTTGGTCTGTGATCTGCTCCAACACCGACGACGCCTACCATTAGTGAGCTTCGCGCAAGACCACCTCTTGTCGAACTGGGGCATCTCCGTCGGCAGCGCCAAGCGCGGGTGGACACACTTGGCGCCCATCATGACCCATTTGGCCCTGAGGTTGTCGGCCTTCTTCCCGGTGTTCGAGATCGAGTTGGCCTTGCCGGCCGCAATGAAATTGGCGCACCCGGAGATATGGCCCTCGCTGATGCGGAGGAGGAAGAAGTGGCGCAGTAGAGCCACAGACGGCATCACGCCCAGATACGCCTCTCAATAGTAGGCGAAGATGGACAAGAGAAGGATGGAGTTGGGATGAAGATGCAGCGCCTGCAGCCCGTAGTGGTCGAGGACATCATAGAAGAAGTCAGAGAAGGGGGGAACCAACCCTGCAATGATACTGCTCATGAAGAAGGGGAAGAAGGTGCTTCCCTCGGGCTCCGGCACATCGGAGGCGACCCGGAGCTTTGTCTTCCCCCTGTCGTTGCTCTCCCCCGCTGTCAGCAAGCACGTGGCGGCGAGGTTCTTCTCCGAGAAATTGGGCGCGTCGAGAGCTGGTTCGTACCAAGCCGGAGATGAGGAGGGCTTGACCTTGCATGGCGCCATTGGTCGCTGGTGTGAAGGAGGATGGAAGCAGATCTGGGGATTTCGGAGGCAGGGCGCGAGAAAGGGGATCTGAGCAAGGCTAAGGGAAGCAGGGAAGACAAGCGTTGTCCACGCCAGCCTTTTTGTCAGGTCGGGCAGTTGCCGAGGCAGCGTGGGGAAGCAGAGACGCCCACATCCTATCAACCGCCACGCGTCGACCAGGGCCGCAGTTATTGGGGCGCGGCGCCCGCAAGATTTGACCTTTGGCTTCGGCCAAGCGAAGCCCGAGCGCGCCTTGTTGCACGGGGCTACTGTCGGCGTTCTGGGAACGGGGGTCCCCAGACTTGCTTGCCTGTGGCCCACGGCGTGGCTCAACGCGTGGTCCCGTGCGGCTCATCTTCATCAACAAGGCGTTCAAGATCCTCGCGAGGCGGATGACACAAGAACTCCTCAATAGTGGCCTCACCAGATTGGCTCGCGAGGGGCATAGAGATCAAGGCAAGGCAAACCTCACGAGGTTCTCGTGACGTGAGCCATGACGATCAAGACCAGGCGGGCGCCAGCGCATGCAGTGTCCTTGTTTCCCCTTTGGTGCTAAGGAAGCGAGCGCAGGAGTGGAGTACTGAGGCGTCAGGCAAAGGTTTCCATATCGGTGCAACGAGACCAAGACCAGCAGTATGGCAAGACAGAGGTCACCATGAAGCCCGAGGCGGCGTCACCACGAGATCCTATTGCAGGCGAAGACCACTTTTGTCAGGATAAGCTATACAAGCTGTCCCCTTTCAAATTGCTCGTTGTTGGCACCCTTCCTGCTCAATATTTGGGAAGAGGACCAGGGCCTATATAAGTAGAACTAGCCACCACCGTAGGGGGCATCTCATCTTGAGTGATCCTCACCTGCACACAGAGCGCAAGAATGCCTCAACCTCAGCAGGCTGTTCTTCCCCTTGTACTGTTCATCATCAGCCCAAGAGGCAATCCACCACCACCACACTGGAGTAGGGTATTACACCACAACGGTGGCCCGAACCAGTATAAACCCTGTGTCCCTTGTGTTGCGAGTTCGTCGAGCTCGTCCGTGAGATCTTAGCAAGCTAGGACGTGGATCGGTAGGGGGAGAACTTCGCGCGCACCCCAGAGTTCGAACCTTATGGGTTTTGCCGGAACTCGTGATCCAACAACGTGCCAATAAAACCGCATCTCGAAATATGGACCAGGAGGCTAAAAAATGGTTCGAAATAATGACCGGGCAAGGACGTGATGTCACGCTACAAAAGTTGTCAGCAGATTGGACTCGTGAAATATTATACTCTCTGTGGTTGTGTGTGCTACTTGTTTTACAGAGCCGGACACGTTCGAAGGATGCTTTGGAGTAACCAGAGGAGGAACCCGCCTTGCAATGCCGAAGACAATCTGCATGCCGGACACCTCATCATTGAAGCCTGGTTCAGGGGCTACTGAGGGAGTCCTGGATTAAGGGGTCCTCGGGCGTCCGACCTATTGGACATGGGCCGGACTGATGGGCCGTGAAGATATAAGACAGAAGACTCTCTCCCGTGTCCGGATGGGACTCTCCTTGGCGTGGATGGCAAGCTTGGCGTTCGGATGTTTAGATTCCTTTATCTGTAGCCGACTTTGTAAAACCCTAGTCCCCTCCAGTGTCTATATAAACCGGAGGGTTTAGTCCATAGAGGCAATAATAATCATACATGCTAGACTTCTAGGGTTTTAGCCATTACGATCTCGTGGTAGATCAACTCTTGTAATACTCATATTCATCAAGATCAATCAAGTAGGAAGTAGGGTATTACCTCCATAGAGAGGGCCGAACCTACGTAAACATCGTGTCCCCTGTCTCCTGTTACCATCGACCTTAGACGCACAGTTCGGGACCTTTGATATTCAGTCTTCCACAATTGTAGCAATTACGATCACGACTAGAAGATCTTTTGTCATTGTAGGATCTTGACTTGGAGCTTCTCTGTTTGCTTCTATTCTTCTAGAACATGTTGAAGTTCTTCACCATTAAGCTCAATTCTTCACTGGAGACTTGCTTCTCACTTGATGTTGTAGGGGCATCACTTGAAGCTTTGTAAGCACTGCTTGACTTGTTGTGGAGCTCTTCCTTATTCTTGAGTGACATCTCATGAGCAACAATTCTACCAATGACTTTCGTGGGCTTGAGATCTTTGTAATTGGGCATCATTTGGATCAGGGTGCACACGGTATCATATTTTCCATCCAAGGCTCTTAGGATCTTCTTGATGATGAATTTGTCGGTCATCTTGTCGCTTCCTAAGCCGGCAATCTCATTTGTGATGAGCGCAAGACTAGAGTACATGTCGGCGACTCCTTCACCATCCTTCATGCTGAACTTGTGAAGTTGACTTTGAAGCACATCCAATTTGGATTCCTTGATGGACTCGGTACCTTCGTCCATATCAACCAAAGTATCCCAAATTTCCTTTGCATTCTCAAGGTGGCTAATTTTGTTGAATTCTTCGGGGCATGATCCATTGAAGAGAATATCGCAAGCTTGAGCATTGTATTGCAACATCTTCATTTCTTCCGTGGGCGCTTCATGATCCGGTTTGTTTTCATCCTCTAAGAAATCACCTTGCAAGGCAATGCGCACAATAGCCCAAACACCGAGGTTATGACCAAGAATATGCATTTTCATCTTATGCTTACAACTAGCAAAATTAGTACCATCAAAGTAAGGACCTCTACTGTGGTAATTTCCCTCGCTAGACGGCATACTCTCCTAGGTTGTGAAACCAAGGCTATGATCACCAAAGATATGAAAATCAAGGCAAATGGAGACCAAAGCTCTAATACCACTTGTAGGATCGAAAGTATGTCTAGAGGGGGGTGATTGGACTACTTGACCAAATAAAAATCTAACCTTTTCCCAATTTTAGTTGTGCGCAAATTTTGGCAATTAGCACAAGTCAAGTAATCAACCTACACGTGCAATTCTAAGAGTGTAGTAGCAGAAAGTAAAGCATTGCATATGAAGCTAAAGGGAGGGGTTTGGAGAGTGCAAACGCAATGATGACACGGAGATTTTTTGGCGTGGTTCCGATAGGTGGTGCTATCGTACATCCATGTTGATGGAGACTTCAACCCACGAAGGGTAATGGTTGTGCGAGTCCACGGAGGGATCCACCTACGATGGATCCACGAAGAAGCAACCTTGTCTATACCACCATGGCCATCGCCCACGAAGGACTTGCCTCACTCGGGTAGATCTTCATGAAGAAGGCAATCTCCTTGCCCTTACAAGCTTCTTGGTTCAACTCCACTATCTTGTCGGAGGCTCCCAAGCGACACCTAACCAATCTAGGAGACACCACTCTCCAAAAGGTAATAGATAGTGTGTTGATGATGAACTCCTTTCTCTTGTGCTTCAAATGATAGTCTCCCCAACACTCAACTATCTCTCATAGATTTGGATATGGTGGAAAGATGATTTGAGTGGAAAGCAACTTGGGGAAGGCTAGAAATCAAGATTCTTGTGGTAGGATTGGTATATCTTGATCTCAACACATGAGTAGGTGGTTCTCTCTCAGAAAATGTATGGTAGAAGTGTAGGCATGTTCCGATGGCTCTCTCACTTCTGGAGAAGGGGGTGGAGGGGTATATATAGCCTCCACACAAAATCCAACCCTTACAAACATTTGACCCGACTCGGTCAGACCGAATAGAAGAACTCGGTGAGACCGATTCAGTTCAAAATGAGAACATTAGGAATCTCAGTGGGACCGACTGGAACAATTCGATGGGACCGACGTGCTAGGGCTTAGGGCAAACATCAACTCGGTGGCACCGATTCCATCAAGTTGGTGAGACCAAAGTGAAGCAATAAGGCAATAGAAAAATGTCAAGCCAACTCGGTGAGACCGATTGCTATTTCGATGAGACCGAAATAATTGCAACAGGCAATAGAGAGTTTGCAAGGCCATCTCGATGAGACTTAAATCTGTATCGGTGACCAAACTGTTAGGATTTCTGGCAGTGGCTATGTCAAATGAACTCGATGGCGCTGGATAGTAAATATTGGTGGGGCCGAGTTTGACTTTAGGTTTTGGACATATTTGGAATGAGAAAGTGGTTGAGGGCTTTGGAGCAATATCACTAAGCATTTTGAGCAAGTAGACCATTAAGCAACACCTCATCCCCTTTTAATAGTATTGGCTTTCCTATGGACTCAATGTGATCTTGAATCACTAAAATATAAATGAAGAGTCTTGAGCTTTTGCCAATATGTGTCCTTAGCATTTTGAGGGGTCCACATCTCTAGTCCATGCCATGGCATTCATTGAACTTTCTAAAATATTAAACTTGAATGGATATTAATTCAATGAGCTATATGTTGTTATGGATAACCAAAACCACCTGGGGATTAGTTGCACTTTCATATATCTCTACTTGGACGGAGTCAGGACTTCTGAAATGTACTGGACGCTGAACTTTGTAGGCCTTGCCCTCTTCTTCTTGCTCCACAGTGAGAACGGTGCTGAGAACTTGACCAGTGGCCATAATGTTGCAATGGCTCTTTACTGTTTGGAGCAGCAAGCACCAGCTGGGTGGAAAGCAGGCCTTTGAGTTCAACAAACGCTGCTTGGGCTTCGGGGGTCCACTCGAATGAATCAGACTTCTTCATCAATCGGTATAGGGGCAGCACCTTCTCACCAAGACGGGAGATGAAACGGCTCAAGGCCACAAGGCAGCCTGTGAGCTTCTATACATCATGTAGTCGTCCAGGATGCTCCAGTCGGACTACCGCGCCAATTTTCTCAGGGTTGGCATCTATTCCTTGTTCCAAAATGAGAAATTCGAGTAGTTTGCCCCTGGTACTCCAAAAGTGCACGTCGCTGGACTCAGCTTGGTGCCATACCTTCACAAATTTGCAAAAGTCTCAGCAAGGTCAGCTAGTAGGTTGGAACCTTTCCTGGACTTTACAACAATATCATCCATGTACGCCTCGATGTTCCAATTGATCTGTGTGTGCAAACACTTCTGAACCATATGCATGAAAGTGGCGCCAGCACTCTTGAGACTGAATTGCATAGTGATATATCAGAAGCACCCGAAAGGGGTGATAAAAGCCGTTTTTATTTCGTCTGGCCCGTACATTCGGATCTGGTGGTACCCAGAGTATGCATCCAGAAAAGACAGTCGCTCACATCCCGCAGTGGAATCCACTATCTGATCTATATGGGGGAGCGGGAAATGATCCTTAGGGCAGAACTGATTAATGTGCTTGGAATCAAAGCACATACGGAGAGACTTGTCCTTCTTAGGAACCATGACGACGTTGGCGAGCCACTCGGAGTGGTATACTGCACAGATGAACTCGGTCGCTAGAACCCGAGCTATTTCCTCGCAAATCACCTTCCTCTTTTCTGTGGCCAAATGACCAAGGTGTTCTTTCACAGGCTTGGCCTTCGTGTCGACTTGCAAATGGTGCTCAGGCAGCCACCTGGGTACACCCGGCTTGTCGGATGGCTTCCATGCGAAGATGTCCCAGTTCTCACAGAGGAACTGGATGAGCACAATGCTACCTCTTGAGCTTGTGTTGGTTTTTCCCTTGAAGAGTAAAGGGTGATGCAGCAAAGTAGCGTAAGTATTTTCCTTAGTTTTGAAAACCAAGGTATCAATCTAGTAGGAGACAACGTGCAAGCCACTAAATACCTACATAAACAAACACCAACTTGCAACCAATGCAACAAAGGGGTTGTCAATCCCTTCACGGTTATTCGCAAAGTGAGATCTGATAGAGACGGATAAACAGTGAAGTAATATTTTTGGTATTTTTGGCTTATGGAACAGAAAGTAAAGATTGCAAAATAAGGGAACGACGACAGAAATTGGCAAGTTGATGAAAAACTAATATGATGTAAAATAGACCCGGGGGCCATAGGTTTCACTAGAGGCTTCTCTCAAGATAGGAATTATTACGATGGGTGAACAAATTACTGCCTAGCAATTGATAGAAAAGCGCAAAGTTATGACGATATCTAAGGCAATCATCATGAATATAGGCATCAAGTCCATGTGAAGTAGAGTGAAACGATTCTGCATCTACTACTATTACTCTACACATCGACCGCTATCCAGCATGCATCTAGAGTATTAAGTTCATAAAGAACGGTGTAACGCTTTAAGCAAGATGACATGATGTAGAGGAATCAACTCAAGCAATATGATGAAAACCCCATCTTTTTATCCTCGATGGCAACAATACAATAAGTGCCTTGCTGCCCCTGCTGTCACTGGGAAAGGACACCGCAAGATTGAACCCAAAGCTAAGCACTTCTCCCATTGCAAGAAAAACCAATCTAGTTGGCAAACCCAAATCGATAGTTCAAAGAGACTTGCAAAGATATCAAATCATGTATATAAGAATTCAGAGGATATTCAAATTATATTCATTGATAAGCTGATCATAAATCCACAATTCATCAGATCTCGGCAAACACATGGCAAAAGAGTATTACATCGAATAGATATCCAAGAACATCAAGGAGAACTTTCTATTGAGAATCAAAGAGAGAGAGAAGAAGCCACCTGGCTACTAGATATGAACCCGTAGGTCTGAAGTAAACTACTCATGCTTCATGAGGCAATGGTGTTGATGTAGAAGCCCTCCGTGATCGAATCCCCCTCTAGCAGGATGACGGAAAAGGCCCTAAGATGGGATCTCACGGGTACAGAAGGTTGCGGCGGTGGAAAAGTGGTTTCGTGGCTCCCCTGGATGTTTTTGGGGTATAAGAGTATATATATATATAAGGAAGATCTAGGTCAGTAAGTCTACAACGGGCCCACAAGGTTGGGGGCGCGCCCTTCCCCCCTGGGCGCGCCCTCCACCCTTTTGGCTCCCTCGTGGCTCTTATGACTTGCACTCCAAGTCTCCTGGGTGTCTTCTAGTCCAAGAAAAATCATCGCGAAAGTTTTATTCTGTTTGGACTCCGTTTGGTATTCCTTTTCTGTGAAACTCTAAAACAAGGAAAAAACAAAAATTGGCACTGCGCTCTAGGTTAATAGTTTTGTCCCAAAAATCATATAAAATAGCATATTAATGCATATAAAACATCCAAAACAGATAATATAATAGCATGGAACAATCAAAAATTATAGATACGTCGGAGACGTATCAAGCAACCCCAAGCTTAATTCCTGCTCGTCCTCGAGGAGGTAAATGATAAAAACAGAATTTCTGATGTGGAATGCTACCTAACATATTCATCCATGTAATTCTCTTTATTGTGGCATGAATGTTCAGATCTGTAAGATTCAAAACAAAAGTTTAATATTGACATAAAAACTATAATACTTCAAGCATACTAACAAAATAATTATGTCTTCTCAACATAACATGGCAAAAGAAAGCTTATCCCAACCAAATCATATAGTCTGGCTATGCTCCATCTTCATTACACAAAATATTTAAATCATGACAACCCCGATGACAAGCCAAGGAATTGTTTCATACTTTTGACATTCTCAAACTTTTTCAACTTTAACACAATACATGAGCGTGAGCCATGGACATAGCACTATAGGTGGAATAGACGGTGGTTGTGGAGAAGACAAAAAGAAGGAGATAGTCTCACATCAACTAGCCGTATCGACGGGCTATGGAGATGCCATTAATAGATATCAATGTGAGTGAGTAGGGATTTCCATGCAACGGATGCACTAGAGCTATAAGTTTACGAAAGCTCAAAAAAGAAACTAAGTGGGTGTGCATCCAACTCGCTTGCTCACGAAGACCTAGGGCAATTTGAGGAAGTCCATCATTGGAATATACAAGCCAATTTCTATAATGAAAAATTCCCACTAGTATATGAAAGTGATATCATAGGAGACTCTCTATCATGAAGATCATGGGGCTACTTTGAAGCACAAGTGTGGCAAAAAGGATAGTAACATTGTCCCTTCCCACTTTTTCTCTCATTTTTTTATTTGTTCCTTCTTTCATCTTTTTGGCCTCTTTTTCTTTTCTTTTTTTGTATTTTTCATCCAGAGTCTCATCCCGACTTGTGGGGGAATCATAGTCTCCATCATCCTTTCCTCACATGGGACAATGCTCTAATAATGAAGATCATCACACTTTTATTTACTTACAACTCAATAATTACAACTCGATGCTAGAACAAAATATGACTCTATATGAATTCCTCCGACGGTGTACCGGGATGTGCAATGAATCAAGAGTGACATGTACAAAAAATGAAGAGCGGTGGCTTTGCCACAAATACGATGTCAACTACATGATCATGCAAAGCAATATGACAATTATGGAGCGTGTCATAATGGACAGAACGGTGGAAATGATGAGGACATCAGTACCATTGTTACACCCACAGCCCCTGCTACTATACACACTAGACCGATTACTAGAGCTCGCGCACGCCAATTAAATTACCAGGTACTTTCGTTTCTTGGTAATGATTCTAATGTTCATGAGAATATGATGCTTTCTAAATTGGATACATTTGTTTTTCTTACAAATGAAGGGCCTAGCTTGGAGAAGGATGAACATTGGAGCAAGAACAAGCATGGAGTTGATGGCATGCACAAGGGAGACAAGAACAGACTTTCAAGTGATGATTTTAGTACTTTGAAGCCACCATAATGAGTGCATGAAGCCTTTGACGAAATATACAAGATGCCACTTCATAATTTTTGTCCAGAGGCTATTCTAGGTGCTGCATTACCTTATTTTTGGCCAGGCCCATGTATTTTTGAAATATTTGAATATATGTTGTTTTTAGAGTCCGTATGTGTGGGGAAACAAGAGTTAGGGTTGGTTTTGGACCCCTCCTGCAAGGGTCACGGAATTCCCCCCTCTTCCTCCATATATACAGCCCACAGGGCATCGTTTAGACGTTGGGTTTTGTTTAGATTAAAGTTCGCCATAGCTGCAAATTCGCATACTTCGTTTGTGTTCAACGACTAGACAAAGGCGTCACAGAACCCCACCTTGATCAATAAAGCTTTCCTCTTTTATTTGCAATATCCAGATTGCAATCTCAGTTTCTTGCTTGTTCTTCGTTTGCTCGCAGGAAATAGACCCTCGTGGTCAGGTTGATCATGCTCCGGTGTGGTCAATAACCCGTCGAAAGTTGGTTTAGTGATTGCTAAGGCGCGACGTCTTCACACGTTCGTAGTTGGACCGTCAAAGTCGACTCCCTCAGAAAACGATAGCTATCTCATCGAAACATCGGGACACCCTCGCCTCTATCAGGAAATTTGCATGGCAATATATCTCGGAATGGCTATGGAAATGCCATAATAGGTAGGTATGGTGGTTGTTTTGAGGAAGGATATGTGGTGGCTTTGTGGTACCGGTGAAAATTGCGCGGTACTAGAGAGGCTAGCAATGGCGGAAAGGTGAGAGTGCGTGTAATCCATGGACTCAACATTAGTCATAAAGAACTCACATACTTATTGCAAAAATCTATTAGTCATCGAAACAAAGTACTACATGCATGCTCCTAGATGGATAGATTGGTAGGAAAAGACCATCGCTCGTCCCCGACCGCCACTCATAAGGAAGACAATCAAAAAATAAATCATGCTCCAACTTCATCACATAACGGTTCACCATATGTGCATGCTATGGTACTCACAAACTTTAACACAAGTGTTTCTCAATTTCACAACTACTCACTAGCATGACTCTAATATCACCATCTTCATATCATAAAACAATCATAAGGAATCAAACTTCTCACAGTATGCAATGCACTTTATATGTAAGTTTTTATTATACCCCTCTTGGATGCCTATCATATTAGGACTAATTTTATAACCAAAGTAAATTACCATGCTGTTCTAAATACTCTCAAAATAATACAAGTGAAGTACAAGAGTTCATCAATTTCTATAAAATAAAATCACCGCCGTGCTCTAAAAAGATATAAGTGAAACACTAGAGCAAAATTGCCTAGCTCAAAAGATATAAGTGAAGTACATAGAGCATTCTAATAAATCGCGATTCATGTGTGTCTCTCTCAGAAGGTATGTATAGTAAGGACGATTGTGGAAAAGTAAAAGGCAAAGACTCAAATCATACAAGACGCTCCAAGCAAAACACATATCATGTGGTGAATAAACATATAGCCTCAGGTAAAGTTACCGATAGACGAAGATGAAAGAGGGGATGCCTTCCCGGGGCATCCCCAATGTTGCGGGATATCCACAACCACCTATGGGACCAGGAGGCCCCTTGCTGGTTCGGAAGGGGAACGTCGCGTTGCACAAAGAACAGACCAGTGTACGGCAGCATGACAGAGAGCACACAAGCAATTTACCCAGGTTCGGGCCACCGTGAGGCGTAAAACCCTACTCCTGCTTTGGTGGATTGATGGTGGAATGGTGGGGGCGAAACATAGTACACTTGCCCGGCAGGGGTTGCCTTAGGGCTGTAGCGACTACGGTACAGAGGTGTGGGTTCATCAACTTTCCAACCCTTCCTACGGGTGCCATGGGCCTCCTTTTATAGATCAAGGGGTCACCACAATGGCAAAGTAGTCATTATACACTGATATGATAGCAAACAGTGCTATCATACCTAACTCTGCGGGCTGACATGGCACATTAAATGCACCCCTTAGTGTCACATCGCTGGTTGCCCGGCAAGGCTTCCCGGCTATCTTTCCAGCTCCGTGCATGTTCTCTTGACACGCCGTAGGACGGGTGTCATCTGTGGGTTACTTCTGTAGGAAATATCTACCATGTGGTGAATGGCTGCCACTCAATCATCCTGCGGCTTGACACTACACTGATCGATGACGTGGGTCGTGGCTGAGTGGTTGGTGGAGTGGTTTGCCTCCGCGAGCCCCAGCAGGCCCTGCCAGGGCGCCTGCTTCTGGGGATGGCCTCGCCCGTTGCCAGCCTCGCCTGCTCGGCAAGGGAGGCCCTTTTCTTGGAGTTATCTGGCTCCTCTAGCTTGGCCTTAGTCTTGCTGAGCTGCATGTTGGTTCTTCGAATCTCTTGGTCGTTTGAACTCTGGCTTGGGCTAGCGCATCAATCTTGCTCTTGTGCCTGTGCATAGTCAGGGAAACAGACCCAGGGTTTGTTGCACTGACAGAAGCCACGGGCCTGCCTCGAACGCGCTGTTGAGCATCATCGGGGTAGGGCCTAATAACTGCACAAGCATGGGTTGCTTGAGGAGGCTGGTCTCTTGAAGTCTCCTTTGCTTCCTCATTCGTCTTGATTCCAGGCCAGTTTTCGGTTTCCCCGCGCGTGGTGTAAAGCCAATAGTAGTGGGGCCACTCAAGTGATGGCCCGTGAATGACTTTAACGCACGGGGTAGAAACTGCCAATTTACTCTTCCCACAACGTGCCCTTATCCTTGGCCACGTATGCTGCATGCATCGCGCGGGGTAGGTAGCGGAGCCGCGTGGTGCGGGAGAGCATCATGGTGAGGTGCCAGTCATCTTGAATTAGCGGAGGAGGACGATGGCCGCCTGTTGATGGAGTAGCTGCCCTCCGCGCCTGGCCTATAAAAGGGAGGGGCGGAGGAGGGCGGAGTCATCCATCTTTGCATCCTCCTCCACTTATTCTTCACTTCTGCTGGCTATGTCAAAGAGAGGGGCCTGGGGCCGGCCCCCAGGCTCCTGCTTTGGGCTATTGTTACCTCATGTTAGTGCTGGCGCTCGAGGAGTGAGCCTGGTCCCTGGCGCGGTGAACTTTTCGGTTTCTTCGAGGCTCAGCCGGGAGGCGGGGCTGGAGATCGTTGGTAATCCCAGCACTGACCCTCCCGGAGGCCTCGGGGCTGTCGTTGACAAGAGGCATGGCTTCCTGCTCGCCAAGGTGGGGAGCGGCACGCCTCCAGCCCCCTGGCCGTCTTGGCGGTTCGCCGTCTTCCCGAGGGGGGTGCCGGACTGGAGTCTTAGCCTTCCTCTGGGAAGACGAAGCAAGGGGACAAGGAGAAGACGGGAGGCAGGTCGTCCAATAGGAGTACGACTGCATCGACGCGTTCATCTCGTACTGGCGACCAATTGTTCATCCGCCTGGCTCTCCTCATCTTTCCCCGGCACCGTCATCACCATTTTCTCAGTTGCCGGGGAAAGTCTCGTTCCCCTGGTACTTCCGCCTCCCCCAAGGGGTCTTCTGGTTGGGCGCCGACGTTTTCCTCTGCCGGTGCCTGTGCTGGAGCCCCCTGCTCAGCCCTGGAGGTGGTGACCAGGGGGGCGCCGAGGTGCTCTGTACGTCTTCCTCCTTCGTAGCCTCGCCACTCCCGACCTTGTCAGGCTGTGCTTGCCAGCTCGGGGACAAGGATCGGGGTGGCGTTGCGCCAGCGCGTCGTCCGTCCCCTTCGCTTCCCACCGCACTACCTGGGACAAGAGGGACAGGGAGAGGAGTTTACGGAGCACTTACCTTTTTTCAATCTTAAATCTATAGGCACTTGCAAATTTTAATTCAAATAATGTAATCCCTCGAGTCCATCTTTGTGTTCTGTAATGCTTGTACTTGTATTAGCATATGAATGAAAAAGATGAACCTTGCTGGGAACCCGCGCATGTGTATGTCCATGCAGAGGAGAGGTGACTCTTTAATGTAAATAAAGGAGTTTCCCCGGTAGGCTATCCTGCCGGCAACCTCTTTGTCTGCCGGAGAGCCACGTCTGCCGAGGAATAGACAAAGGGGCCAGGCCCCCGCCAACTCCTTTTTACCAAAGGCCACTATGACCATCCTGAGCGAAGAAACGTTCGAGTCATGGATGGGAGCACCTGAGTCTCAAAAGAGAATCGGGGTTTTCTTATGCAAAGTTATAGCTTTACAGAACACTAATGGACAGGAGGTAAAACTTATCTATTTGGCTTGCTGGGGATCGTTGTGCCGTGCAATCTTCTCATTCCTTGTCGAAGCCAAGTTCACGGCAGGAACCTGCAACTTCATGTAGATGAGAATGAATGTAGGATGCGATCCTATATATATGCATATGCAAATGCTCATGATATGCTTATGAAGTGATCTTGGTGTGCTCATGCATGCATGCAATCTTAGTTCGGGGCCCCCTACATCGCTTCTTTATTTTCTCTTGCACGGGGTCATCGCCCCGGCTTCGTACAAGGGGTTACATGCAGCTGCGAGGCAGGGCCCGACAGTCGCGCCTTACGGTTAGTACTTGCAGAGATGCTCAATATTCCATGAGTTTTGCAACTAAGTGCCATCTCCGGTCTCCAGATGGACTCGCCAGGTCTGGTGACTCGTACCACCCGGTAAGGGCCTTCCCACTTAAGTGATAGCTTGTTTGTACCCTTGGCGGATAAAACATGCCTAAGGATAAGGTCACCTTCCTCAAAACACCACGCATGAACCCGGCGGCTGTGATAGCGATGCATGGCTTGCTGGTAGCGTGCAGCACGTGTAGCAGCCCGGAGACAGTTCTCCTCGAGTAGCACATCATCGTCACGCCGGCGCCGATCTTGCGCTACTTCATTGTAGGCAAGCACTCGAGGAGACCCGTAAATGAGTTCTGTGGGGATAAATGCTTCTGCCCTGTAGACCAGGGAGAAAGGAGTCTGCCCGGTAGCTCGGTTAGGTGTCGTACTGAGGGACCAGAGAACTACCGGCAGCTCCTCGATCCACCGCCTGCCGTGCTTCTGCAGCGTATCAAAAGTTCTTGTCTTGAGTCCACGTAGCACTTCAGTGTTCGCCCTCTCAGCTTGTCCATTGCTCCGGGGGTGTGCCACAGAGGAGAATGTGATCTTCCATCCGAGGGTACGAACATATAGCATGAAGGTATGGCTCGTGAACTAGGTGCAGTTGTCGGTGATGATCCTTGCCGGAACTCCAAAATGACACACCAAATCTTTCAAGAACGTGATAGCTGACTGAGCAGTCACCTTTCTCACGGCAGTCACTTCCGGCCACTTTGTAAATTTGTCGATGGCAACGAACAAGAATTCAGAGCCCCCGATTGCTCGGGGGAAGGGGCCGAGGATATCGAGACCCCAGACCAAAAATGGCCATGTAGAGGGATTGCCTGAAGGGCTTTGGCAGGCAGGTGTGTTCTCTTGGAATGGAACTGGCAGGCTTCACATGTCATGACGAGCTTGACTGCGGGAGTCCTGGACTAAGGGGTCCTCGGGCATCCGGCCTGTTAACCATGGGCCGGACTGATGGGCTGTGAAGATATCAAGACCAAAGACTGCACCTGTATCCGGATGGGACTCTCCTCGGCGTGGAAGGCAAGCTTGGCGATCGAACGTGTAGATTCCTTCCTCTGTAACCGACCTTATGTAACCCTAGATCTCTCCGGTGTCTATATAAACCGGAGAGCTTAGTCCGGATGGGGATATACTCATTACCATAGTCATATAGGCTAGACTTCTAGGGTTTAGCCATTACTATCTCGAGGTAGATCAACTCTTGTAATACTCATATTCATCAAGATCAATCAAGCAGGAAGTAGGGTATTACCTCCATAGAGAGGGCCCGAACCTGGGTAAACATCGTGTCCCCTGTCTCCTGTTACCATCGACCTTAGACGCACAGTTCGGGACCCTCTACCCGAGATCCGCCAGTTTTGACACTGACATTGGTGCTTTCATTGAGAGTTCCACTGTGACGTCGATGACAGGATCGATGACTCGCCTCGTCCTTAAAGATGATATCACCGTCAGAGGAGGCCTAGCCCTAGGCCAAACCCTCCGGCTGGGCGGCTTTACCATGACCTCCTGTTCAGCCTTTAAGCCGACGATGACCTCTCGGGCCATAGAAAATCCCCTTCGTATCGACTCCAAACACTCCAAGCAGATGGATCCGGTGGAGTTCTCGTCTTTAAACGAACTCCTGGATCGCATCGCCGCCCTGGGAATTGCCACAGATTATGATCGGACCAGGCTTAAACCCGATCAAAGAGAAATTAAATCTCCACAGGTCACCCACCAGATAGCGGTAGTCGAGGAGCAAGATGGCGACTCTTCCCCTTTACTAAAGATGGACTATGTTCGGATCGCTGACCCTGCAGAGCCGGATACCCACCAGCGAAAGGATGTGACCAGCCTTACGAACATAGAATCGGACGGCGGGCATAAGCAATCTGAAGATACTCCGGAGTCCGTACTGTTAAGTATGAAAAATCTTCAGACTCCGGATCATCGATCGGGTCAGGATCCGGATTCAATTCCACCCACCCACCCAGACATAAGCGCTCTTATGAGCATACAACAGTAGTCTCAGGAAACGGTCCACCACTTCTGAGCATACAACAAAAGGGCACTCCGCGACCTCATTGAAGTCTATCAAATCGCCGCGATAAACCCTTGGAACAACACGGTTATAACCTTTAATGCCGGTGACGAACCAAAATACAGGACAGTCCGGGCGCCAGCAACATTAGTCCTTAGTCCCATCATGGACGGCTTTCAACTCACCAAGGTCCTCATGGACGGCGGCAGCGGACTAAACCTCATTTATGAGGATACACTCAGCAAAATGGAAATAGACAGGAGTTGCATCGAGCAAAGCAGCACGACCTTCTGCGGAATCATTCCCAGCCGGGAGGCATGGTGCGTGGGAAAAATAACACTCGACGTGGTATTCGGCACGCCAGAGAATTATCAGTCCGAAGAAATAACTTTCCAACTGGCCCCTCTCAACAGCGGATATCACGCCCTCTTGGGGCGAGAGGCATTTACACGCTTCCAAGTTGTACCTCATTACGGGTACATGAAGCTTAGGATGCCCGGGCCCAACGGCATAATCACTCTCGCCAGTGATCCGGACATAGCACTCCGCGCAAAAAATAAAACCGCATCCCTGGCCCTTGAAGCATTATCTGAAGCCCTCGCGACCGAAGAGTTAACCACACTGCGCTCCACGGTGGACCAAGACGATGTGATCCTAGACAAACGCCCCAAATCCACGTCCTTCAAGCCAGCGGAAGAGATAGTCAAATTTCAGGTCCATCCAACGGACCCCAAAAAGACAGCATCTATTGGAGCGCAACTAGACCCAATAGTCGACACCGTACTACAGGATTTTCTTCGCAAAAACTGGGATATATTCTCCTAGCACCCTTCTGATATGCCAGGAATCCCGCGCAAGCTGGCCGAACACAGCCTCAACATATTAAAGGGGTATAAACCGGTCAAACAAACATTGTGGTGCTTTTCCGAGCCCAAACGCCAAGCCATGGGAGAGGAGCTAGCCAAGCTAATCAAGGCCGGATTCATTAGAGAAATAAAACATCCGGACTGGCTCGCAAACCTGGTGATGGTACCATAGAAGGATAAATCATGGCGCCTGTGCGTCGATTTCAAAGACCTCAATAAGGCTTGCCCAAAGGATCCCTTCCCCCTCCCCCGCATCGACCAAATCATTGACGCCACCGCAGGACACGACTCGTTGTGTTTTCTCGACGCATATTCCGGATACCATCAAATCAAAATGAAGGAGTCCGATCAAGCTGCAACATCATTCATTACCCCATACGAGCCATTCTGCTTCAACACCATGCCCTTCGGGCTCAAGAACGCCGGCGCCACATATCAACACATGATTCAAACATGCCTGGAGAAATAGATCGGCGAGACAGTTGAAGCTTATGGACGACGTCATCATCAAAACTAGGCACGTCGAAACACTAATAGACAACTTACGTCTCACATTCGACAACCTCCGCGCGTATGACATTAATCTCAATCCGGAAAAGTGTGTTTTCGGCATCCCCGCTGGAAAACTGATGGGCTTCATTGTTTCCAATAGAGGAATTGAAGCAAATCTAGCCAAAATCGGAGCTCTGTCACAATTGGCTACGCCAATAGACCTTAAACAAGTCCAAAAACTCGCATGTTGCATGGAATCTCTAAGCCGCTTTATCTCCAGATTGGGAGAAAAAGCACTGCCACTCTATCGCCTTCGACAACGAACCAATCACTTCGAGTGGACGGATGCGGCAAGAGCCGGACTGGAAGAAATTAAAACCATTCTAGCGAGCAACCCAATCCTGGCCGCACCAAACGTCGGCGAACCCATGTCACTATACATATCGGCAACACATCAGGTGGTGAGAGCCGTACTCATCGTTGAACGAGAACAGGACGGACACAAATTCCCACTTCAGAAGCCAGTATACTATGTATCCACTGTCCTTACGCCATGCAAAGCCCGGTACCCCCATTATCAAAAGATAGCATATGCGGTCTTCATGGCATCCCGAAAGCTACGGCACTACTTCCAGGAGTGCTCAATCATGGTGGCTTCCGAAGTACCACTCAACTAAATAATAAACAACCGCGATGCCAAGGACCGGATTGCCAAATAGGCCATTGAGATCCTTCCATTTGATATTACATACAAACCACGTCAAGCTATTAAATCCCAAGTATTGGCTGACTTCGTCGCCAAATGGACAGAGGCCGAACTCCCTAAAGAGTACGACACATATTCCAATTGGATTATGTATTTCGATGGCTCCAAAATGCTGGCAGGGCTTTGAGCGGGCGTCGTTTTAACGTCCCCCACTGGAGACGTCGTTTAGTACGTACTCCAAATACTATACACAGACTCCAATAACGCAGCCGAATATGAAGCCTTATTGCATGGTCTCCGGATGGCTGTCTCCATGGGCATACATCGCCTGGAAGTGCGTGGGGACTCAAACCTCGCAATATCTCAAATAAATGGAGACTTTGACGCCAAAGATCCGAAGATGGCAGCTTATCGTAATGTCGTCCTAAAAATGTCGGCTCAGTTCGAGGGGCTCGAGTTCCATCACGTGGCCCGAGAAAGAAACCAGGCGGCGGACGTTCTTGCTCGTATCGGCGCCAAGCACGACCCCGTCCCACCTAATATCTTTCTGGAAAGGATTTTTAAGCCATCTGTGGTGTGGCAGGGGGTAAACAGCAACACTAGTCCGGATCCGAACACAACCCCAGATTCTGAACACAGATATCATCGACGGCTCAGCCACAGAAATAACACCATCGGCCCATCTCATTATTGCAGTCATCGCCCCGTGGACCGAACCTTTCCTGGGCTACCTTAATAGGAAGGAACTCCCTGAGGATCAGAATGAGGCCCGCCGCATTGTCCGATGTTCGAAGGCCTAGAAGGTCCACGACGAACAGCTCTATAATAAAAGCGCCACCGGAGTCCTTCAAACGTGTATCTCCGAGGAGGAGGGGCGGCAACTCTTGGCTGAGATTCATGCCGGTCTCGGTGGGTACCACGCCGCAGCTCGGGCCCTTCTTAGCAAGGCCTTCCGTACAGGATTCTACTGGCCGACGGCCCGAGCAGATGCACAGGACCTTGTCCAACATTGCGTCGGATGCGAACTCTTTGCCAACCAAAGCCATATGCCTCCCACTTCCCTACAAACTATCCCCATCACTTGGCCTTTGCGATGCAGGGACTGGATATGGTTGGACCCCTTAAAGGAGGAAGCCATAAGAAAAAATATCTGCTGGTCATGGTGGATAAATTCACTAAGTGGATACAGGCCAAACCAATTAAAACGGCCGAGTCCGGGCCGGTGATAGAATTCATATCCGATGTCGTACACTTATACGTCTCCAACGTATCTATAAGTTTTTTATTGCTCCATGCTACTTTATCAACTGTTTTGGACTATGTTGGGCTTTATTTTCCACTTTTATATTATTTTTGGGAATAACCTATTAACCGGAGGCCTATTTTAGTGTTTCGAAGAAACAGAATATCAAGCGGAGTCCAAACGGAATGAAACCTTCGGAAACGTGATTTTCTCACCGAACGTGATCTAGGAGACTTGGACCCTACTCCAAGAAGCAATAGAGGCGGTCACGAGGGTGGGGGGCGCCCCCCCCCCCCTAGGGCGCGCCCCCTGCTTCGTGGGCCCCCTGTTGCTCCACCGACGTACTCCTTCCTCCTATATATACCCACGCACTTCAAACGATCGTGAGGAGGAGCCAAAAACCTAATTCCACCGCCAACTTCCTCAGATCCACGAGATCCCATCTTGGGGCCTATTCGAGTTCACGAGGGGGTATCCACCACGGAGGGCTTCTACATCAACACCATAGCCTCTCCGATGAAGTGTGAGTAGTTTACTTCAGATCTTCGGGTCCATAGCTAGTAGCTAGATGGCTTCTTCTCTCTTTTTGGATCTCAATACAATGTTCTCCCCCTCTCTCGTGGAGATCTATTCGATGTAATCTTCTTTTTGCGGTGTGTTTGTTGAGACCGATGAATTGTGGATTAATGATCCAGCTTATCTATGAATAATATTTGAATCTTCTCTGAATTCTTTTATGTATGATTGAGTTATCTTTGCATGTCTCTTCGAATTATCCGTTTGGTTTGGCCAACTAGATTGGTAGTTCTTGCAATGGGAGAAGTGCATAGCTTTGGGTTCAATCTTTATGTGTCCTTACCCAAAGGATGTAAAGGGTTGCAAGGCACGTATTGTATTGTTGCCATCGAGGATAACAAGATGGGGTATTTATCATATTGCATGAATTTATTCCTCTACATCATGTCATCTTGCTTAAGGCGTTACTCTGTTTTTAAATTAATACTCTAGATGCATGCTGGATAGCGGTCGATTAGTGGAGTAATAGTAGTAGATGCAGGATCGTTTCGGTCTACTTGTCTTGGACGTGATGCCTATTATCGGGGAGGCTGATCGTACCCACGGACACCTATGGGGCCGGCGGAGCAGGCCCCTTGTGGTTCGGAGGGGGGCGGAGGTCGCACGAAGAGCGGATCGAGGCGAGGCACACGAGCAGTTTACCCAGCTTCGGAGCTCTCCGGAGAGATAAAACTCCTACTGCTACTTGTTTGATCTATTGTGTTCTTGCTAGGGAGCAATGTGAGCTACAAAACCTAGCGTGAGTGTATCTAGTCTCTGGTGGATCGAATGAACCGAACCAGCCGAACCTCCTCTACGTTGCACACGGGCCTCCTTTTATATGCTCAAGGGGTCTCCGACAGGTGGCAACATAGGCGGGGGTACAAATGTAAAAACAGGAGTTGGTACACCTACCGAACAAAGTGTATGATGCAAAATACCTAACTCGACGACAAGGGACAAAAGCAATAAATGCCCGTCGGTGTCGCCCGAACAAAGGCAACAGAGACCGTCAGGCGCCTCCGCCGCCACGATGGCAAGCTTGTCACGCCGCTTATCGCTGCTCTCCGCCGGCTGCACAGCCTCTCGACACGCGCCCATGGAACGGTCCCATGGCGACCGCGTCGCTGGATGAGCTGGAGCGGAAAGGGAGAGAGGTTGCGTGCGCGCAAGCGCCTTGCCGCGGCGAATCCTTGTCGCGCCGGAGGCTTGTCGTGCTCGAGCCTTCCCGGCAAGCTCCTCTTGCCGGGCCTTTGTCTTCCGTGATGCTCGAGTGGCCTTCCCGACAAGCTCCTCTTGTCGGGGTCTTGTCTTCTTAATCAAATACTTTGTTCTTGAATGGCTCCAAGGAAGCCACGGAGGATCTTGGCGGTGACGAGGCAAGCCCTGCCGCGGGGTGTCAGAATCGTCTGCGTGCAGTAGCACGGGATACTAGGGTACCCCTACTCTAGTACACCGATAGGAGCCCCGGCTCGGGCCGTACACGGTGCCGGCGCTTGTCGGGCCAGGCCTAGAACTGCACGGACACGCTGCGGCCTCGACCACGCCGCAACTCGCCGGACCCACCACGATCCCCACTAACGGCACGCACCGGACGTGGCGTCAGGCGAGAGATCGTGGGCGCGGTCGGGGGTTCTTTATTAGTATAAGCGAACGTCCGCCTCCTCCCCTTTATAAGCGGAGGAAACAGGCAGGCCGACCACCCCGCCATTGCTGTCTTGTCAAGAAAACCACCGCCGCTCCCTCTTCTTCTCCGGCATAAGAGAGCAGCACTCGCCCCCTTTCGCCACAAGCACACTCACCGCCGCCGACCTCCTCCGCCTCGCCATGGCTCCGAAAGCCGATAAGGAGAAGGGCGTCAAGTCGACCGAGGCGCAGCTGCTCGGGCGCTGCGCAAGGAGCGAGCCATCTTCCCCGCAGCTCGGGCGACGGGAGCTGCGGGACGTCTTCTACCTTTTCTGGTCGACGGAGACTCGTGCGCATCCGCGCACGAGGGTGCTCCCCGCCTCCGCCGCTGATTTGGCCCCAACAGGGTACCCTTTCTTTTTCAGGACGCTGGCCCAGAGAGCGGCAAAGAGGGCGAAGATCCCAACGGTCGTTGTTGAGGACGATTCTCCCGTGGCGACGGGGGACGCGTCCGAGACCGCCTTGCCGGACCCGGCAACCCTTCCCCAGAGCAGCCCCTCAAAGACAGCCCCGAGTAAGTGTGCAGTTTCCTTCTTACTATTAGGTGTGCAGGGGTGCTCCTTCTTTGTTGATATCTGATCTGTGTGCTTGTGTAGGAGCAGAGCAGCCTCATCGGGAGGGCTCGAAGCCGCCTCCGAGATCCTGCCCACGCCACCACGCCGCCAAGGGAGAACTCCCCGCAAGGAGCTCCCTCCGACAAGGGAGGCCACCTGCAAGGGAGGCCACTCCAAAGAAGGGAGGCTACCCCAGCAAGGGACGGGCGCCATTGACCCTCCAAAGGGTCGAGGCCATGGTCAGGACCCCAAGGTGTAATTCCCTTACGCGAAAATCTCCCTTGGGTTTGCTTTCTTTTTTTTTCTTTTTGAACATCTGCTTGGCTGCCCCCTTCCTCGTCTGACGCAGAGCCGATGGAGGTCGAGGCCGCCGGCGAGGAGGAAGCGCGCGGCAACACCGACGAGGCCGCCGTCGAGGAAGAAGTGGTCGTCGTCGTGGAAGAAGAGGTCGTCGCCGACGAGCCTGTTGGCGAGGTGGCCGCCGGGGCTGCCGACGGAGGCCGCGAGGGGTCAGCGATCAGATCGACGGCCCTGAGGCCGCAGGAGCGCAAGCGCTACACCGACAGCCGACTTCTGCCCGCTGGGGCCAGTTCGAGGAGCCCCAGCCCGTGCCTACCTCAAGGCCGACGTGGCGTCTTCATCAGCTCCCCGGGAGCCGAGCCTGTGGCGCCCGAGGGCGAGACCTTCGACGGCGAAGCTATCGCCTCATTGGCTGACGCTGGTGGACGCGCCAAGCAGCAAGAAGGCGAAGTTCGAGGAGGAGCACCGAAGAAGCTGTTGTCGCTTTCATCGCACCGGCAGCGTTAGAGACCCGGGAAGCCCTTGTCGCGAGGGCGGAGCGGATATGGAGAAGCGCCGAGGAGCTCCGAGCGCCAACGAAGAAGCCCTCCGTGACGTGGCGGAAGCGCTGGGCAGTTTCAGAAGAGCGCACGGCCTTCATCCTTGAGAAGGCCGCACCGATGAGGAGTGCCGCGGTTGCCGAGAAGCTCGCCGCGCAGAAAGCGAAGCCGGGCGCAGCGGAAGGTCAACCCGACAGCCACGAAGAAGACCTTGCTGCCGAGGAGTCGCTGGCGGGCGCTCAGAAGCGGCGACGCTGCCGCAGCCGCCGAGGCCGCCAAGGAAGAGCTGAAGGCGAAGGTGGCATACCGAGGCCACCCTCAAGAAGAGCGGCGAAGAGCTTGCCGTGCTCAAGCGTGAGCGCGAGAAGGACGCTTACACCCTTGGCGAGCTGCAGAGCTGCCTCGCCGACAGGCTAAGGAGCTCGACGCCGCCAAGGATTCCAAGGCGGATCTCGAGCTGAAATCGACCACTCGACGCAGACGTTGGATGGCGCCAGAGAGCGGGAGGTGGGCTTGTTGGAGGCGATCAAGGCCAAGGAGGAGCTGGCTGCTAATGCTATCTCCGCCCGTAACACCTTGAGGGAGAGCGTGGAGCACTGGATCAAGGTCTTGTGGACACCGCCGCGACATCCACAACAAGCCGATGGAGCCGGGATGGCGGACCTTGCATTCTCCTCGACGAGCATCTCCAACCCAGCGCCAAGCTCAGCTTATTCTTCAAAGGCGTGGCGACGGGCCTCCAGCGACTCCGGGAAGAGGTCCCAAAGCAGCTGGCCGAGGAATCACGCCAGGTCTGCGCGGGAGCCCTCGAGAAGGTGTTGATCAAGGTGGCCTTCCGCAATCCGGGCCTCAACCTTAACGGTGTCCTCCGATCCTTGCCGCCAGACGCCAACGAGGAGGAGCTTCAAAGCCCTTGTCGCACCCATTGTGGACAAGGTGAACAAGATCAAGCGGATTGAGGCGACCGCAGAGACTAGGCCGCCAACTTTATCTTTCCTTGTCGCTGCCGATCATGTTTAGAACACTTTGTTAGATCAGCGACAAGTTATTGTGTAATAGACTCGATCTTAGGCGATCAATGCAATGTTATGTCCTCTACTTGATTCCTTCCATTGTACGTTTCTGCCTTTCGCATTTGGGGGACTTGTCGGTGCGAGCACCTTTGCCGCGAAGCGCTGAAAAGTGAACGTCAAGAGCTTCGGGCGGTGCCGCCTCCGACAAGCAACCTTGTCGCGACTAGCCGCAGCTCACTTAAGTTGTTGAGCGGACTCGAAACAAAGTAAGGGCGCGACTAGACGGCGAGTTGGTCCCTCAAGCATGTGTTTTCCATACAAAGTACTATCGCTCGAGGAAGATAACTTAAAAATTAAAATTGATTGCTCAAACTTTGGCAACTTAGCTTTTCTGTCTCTTGCTTCCCGATGAGGTGAAACTTCCTCGAGCGGCGCCTGGTCCATAGTATTATCTCCTCCTTCCCCCCTGGTTAACTTGTGCGCGAGGGAGCCTCCCTTTCTTTGAGAAAAGAAAAAGAAGGGGAAATAACGTTATGGAGCCCAACGGCTCGATTCTGCTTACCGGGTGTGGTTGCTGCACAAAGTGTTAGCCAAAACATGCAATAGATTGATGAAAACATGAACTTGACAAGTTGTGCGCAACACATGAGCTTTACTGATGCACGGGGTCTGTGCCCGGCTTTGTACAAAGGATTACATGCAACTGAGGCAAGACTTGTACAAAAGGTGGTTGCCGGAACGGGTTCCGACAACCGCGACCTATGGGTAAAACTTACGAAGATGCTCAATGTTCCAGGAGTTGCTCACCAGAATGCCATCTTCGGTCTCAAGGCGGACAGCTCCAGGCCTAGTGACTCGCTTTCACCCGATAAGGGCCTTCCCACTTTGGCGTCAACTTGTTTGAATTCTTGGCGGACTGAACGCTACCAAGAACAAGGTCGCCTTCCTCGAGACTTCGCACTAACTCTGCGGCTATGGTAGCGACGCAAAGCTTGTCGGTAGCGAGCGGCTCGCGACAAAGGGCTCAAGACGATCCTCCTCAAGGAGCAGCGCGTCATCTTGTCGCAGCTGCTCTTGCTCAAGCTCATCATAAGCGAGCACTCGAGGCGCATCCAGACACGAGTTCCGTGGGGAGAACCGCCTCTGCTCCATAGACTAGAGCGAAGGTGTCTCGCCGGTGGCTCGATTTGGCGTCGTCTGGTCGACCAAAGAACCACCGGCAGCTCCTCGATCCAGCTTTCTTCGCACTTGTGCAGCCCGTCGAAAGTTCGGTCTTGAGCCCGCAGCACTTCAGCATTTGCCCTCTTCGCTGACCGTTGCTTCTCGGGTGAGCAACGAAGCAAAGCAGACCTTGGCGCCAAGGTCTTGGACGCATCGCATGAAGGTGAGACTCGTGAATTGTGTGCCGTTGTCGGTGATGATCCGGTTAGGGATTCCGAAACGGCAAACAATCGACCTGAAGAACTTGACTGCTGACTATGCCGTCACCTTCCTCACTGCTTCCACTTCTGGCCACTTTGTGAACTTGTCGATGGCGACGTACAAGTATTCAAAGCCCCCGACAGCTCGAGGGAAGGGGCCGAGGATGTCGAGCCCCCAGACCGGAAATGGCCAGGATAAAGGGATCGTCTGGAGAGCTTGAGCTGGCTGGTGTATCTGTTTGGAATGGAACTAGCACGCTTCACACTTGGTTACTTGTGCACTTGCATCCTGGAAGGCTGTCGGCCAGAAGAAACCTTGCCGGAAAGCTTTGCCGGCAAGTGCTCTTGCGCCAATGTGGTGACCACATATGCCTCCGTGTATCTCTGCCAATAGCTTCATCCATCTTCCCGAATACACTTCAATTTCACACCGTTGAGTCTTCTTACATGCATAAAGATGCCGTCGACAAACCGGTACATACTTGACCGCCGGGCTACTCTTTCCGCTTCTTCTTGCTCTTCGGAAGTTCTCTGTTCAAGGAAATGGACAATCTGCTACGCCCATCTTTGGAGCTTGCGGCTCGACAACAAGGACTAAAGGCACATCTGCTGCTGCGGGAACATCAGCTTCCACGGCTAGAACTCGCGGCCTTGCCGAGCTTGATGCTCCCGACAAGCTTGCCGGAGCAAGACTTGTCGGGAGCGTCGCTTCAACGAAACAAACCCTAGGGTCCGTCAAGGCATCGCTCCTCAAAGACTGTTGGTGTTGATCTTGGGGACCTTTGTAACGACGGCTTCGGGAAGCTCTGTCGGAAAGTGGTCACCAGAGGCCAACTTCCTCTTCTTGCTTTGTCCTGTTGATGGTGTTACAGTTGGCTGAGTCAGCTTGAGCACGAAAATCCCTGGTTCCACAGGCAACTTTAGTGCGGCACACTTTGACAGGCCGTCAGCAATATCATTCTGAGCTCTTGGAACATGTTCCATTTGCAGGCCGTCAAAGTGCTCTTCCATCTTCCTCACTTCATCAACGTAGGCTTCCATCAACGGACTCTGGTAATCTTTGTTGACTTGGCGGACGACAAGTTGCGAGTCACCCCTGACAATAAGCTTTTTGATCCCAAGGTCTATTGCGATCCTGAGACCGGCAAGCAAACCTTCATACTCTGCAGTATTGTTTGTCGCTTGCTCCTTGGGAAAGTGCATCTGGACTACATACTTGAGGTGCTCTCCGATGGGTGCGATAAGAAGCACGCCGGCACCGGCGCCTTGCAGCGAGAAGGCACCATCAAAGTACATCAGCCACTCTTTGCTTGCTTCTTTGACGGGAATGTTCGTCTCCGGAATCTCTTCATCTGCTGTTGGCGTCCATTCTGCTATGAATTATGCCAACGCTCTGCTTTGGATAGTTGATGTGCTTTCAAACTTAAGACCAAAGCTTGACAGCTCCAGTGCCCACTCGACAATCTCGCCTGCCGCTTCGGATTCTGCAGTATCCTATTCAGCGGAAAGCGAGTGACAACTGTGATCTCATGTGCTTGGAAGTAATGGCGCAGCTTTCGAGGCCATGAGGAGGCCGAAAAGCAATTTTTGCACACCGTAGTACCTTGACCTAGCCCCTGCAGGAGGGAATCGACAAAGTAGACTGGGCGCTGCACCATCCTTTTCGTGTATCTGCTTATGTGTCTGCTGATTCATCCTTGTCGGGACCAGAGCTTGTCGGCGAAGCCCCCTGCTTGTCGCTGGATGTGCTTGCCGTGGTTGCTGGCTCGTCATCCGCCTCCCTCTTCGCTACTAACGCAACACTAACCACTTGATTGGTTGCCGCTATATATAGCAGCAACTTCTCTCGTGGCTTAGGTGCGACAAGTGTTGGAGTGGAGGATGTATCTCTTTAAGTCCTGCAGCGCAGCCTCCGCTTCGAGTCCATTTCATTGGACCCGCCTTTTTCAAAATCTTGAAAACGGCAGGCTGCGTTCAGCAGAACCTAGAAATAAACCTGCCGAGAGCAGCCACGCAACCGCAAGCCTTCGTACATCCTTGACGCGCTTTGGTGCTTCAATCTGCTCAATGGCCTTGATCTTGTCGGGATTAGCTTCAATCCTCGCCGAGACCACGAAGAACCCGAGAAGCTTGCGGAAGGGACTCCAAACACGCACTTCTCGGGGTTGAGCTTGAGGTTGATCTTGCGCAGATTTGCAAAGGTGTCGTCCAAATCTTGAACCAGAGTTGCTTTGTCCTTGCTTTTGACCACTATGTCATCCATGTAGGCTTCTACATTTCTGTGCATTTGCGGCTCAAAAGCGTCATGGACTACCCTTGCAAATGTCGAACCAGCATTTTTCAAACCGAAAGGCATCCGTATGAAACAGTATGTGCCACATGGTGTGATGAATGCGGTCTTCTCCTCATCTTCTTCAGCCATGAAGATCTGATGGTATCCTGAGTATGCATTGAGAAACGAAAGCAAATCACATCCGTAGTGGAGTCAACAATCTGGTCAATGCGCGGCAAGGGAAATGGATCTTTGGGACAAGCTTTATTAACATCCGTGAAGTCAATACAAAGTCTCCATTTCCCATTTACTTTGCGCATGACTACATGATTGGCCAACCACGTAGGATGGAACACTCCTCTGACAAGGCCTGCTGCTTCCAGTTTCTTGATCTCTTCTGCTATGAATTCTTGGCGCTCCACTGCTTGCTTCGACTTTTTGCTTGACGCGTCACAAGATGAGGATTAAACGGCCAGGCGGTGCTCAATCACTTTCCTGCGAACACCGGGATGTCGACGGTTGCCATGCAAACACGCCGACATTCGCCCGCAGAGAAAGCAACGAGCGCCTTCCTATTTAGGGTCGAGAGGCACCGATGGTGAAGGTACCACCAGTGCCGTCCTCCTTGGCGAGCACCTTCTTGGTCTTTGGCGGAGCCACCATCTTCTTGCACTTGCCGGTGGAGCTCGATGGTGCGTCCTCGACGGTAGCGCAACACTCCGAAGAGGTGCGCTTGCCGGAGTGAGCATCAGAGCCCTTGCCGGACTTGGACTTGGTCTTCTTCCCCCCGGGAGCTTCAGCGGCAATTGCCTGGCAATCTGTCGCGGCTGCTGCATCCCGGAAGATCTTGTCGACACAGATAAGGGCATCCTTCTTGTCGCCATGGACAGAAATGACGCTTATCGGGCCTGGCATCTTGAGTAGGTTGTAGGCGTAGTGAGAGGCTGCCATGAACTTGGCGAGTGCTGGACGGCCAAGTATCCCATTGTAAGGCAATGGGAAATCGGCAACGTCGAATGTAACCCTCTCCATCCTGAAGTTCAGCTCGCTGCCAAATGTGACCGGCAACGTAATCTTCCCCTTCGGCTTGCTCCTTCCCGGATTGATTCCTTGGAAGGTACCGGTCTCCTCGAGCTTGCTGTCGGGGATTTGAAGCTTCTGGAGCACCGTGGAGGAGATCAGATTCAAGCCGGCCCCGCCGTCAACTAACATTTTTGTGACCTTGAGGTTGCGGATGGTTGGAGAAACCAACATCGGCAAGCACCCGACCGCAGTTATGCGATCAGGGTGGTCCTCAATATCCAAAATGATAGGCGTGTTGGACCACTTGAGAGGCTTGCGTGACTCTACGGATGGTTCCGCTGCATTGACCTCCCGCATCCATTGCTTGAGTTGGCGGTGGGAGGTATGCATGGAAGCACCTCCGTCAACGCAAAGGACCTCTGTGGCTTTCTAAAACTCCTGCTCATCAGCTTCGTTGTCTTCCATATCTTCGTCGTCGTCATCATCTTCGTCCTTGTCGCGGCCGCGGGGAGGTCGATCTCCTTGTCGCTGCTTGGCCTTGCCAAGGCCCCTCCCCGGCCGGAAGTTTCTTGCTTGCTCCCCAGCACCTTCCTGGGCCTTCTCCTTGTCGCGCCGCCGTACTCAGCTCTCGCTGTTCGACAAGCTGCTCGACTTTCTTGCAGCTCTGGAGGTCGTGGCCCTTGGTGCGGTGGATCTTGCAAGATCTTGCTTGCGGAGATGTCCTCGCTTGTCGGCGGCCGCCACCGACCGGGTGGTTGGCGTCGTGGCAACCTCCTTGCCGGAACCACCAGTCTTGGCGTTCTTGTCGCCGCCTCCGCTGCCGGACTGCTCAACAGCTAGCACTTCTCGCTTTTCTTCTTCTGTTGCCTCGCCGCGGCCCTTCTTTGCCGGGCGGTGTCATCCTTGTCGAGATCCCACTTACGCATTTTCTCACAGGAGTCTCCTCCCTTCTTCGGTAGCGTGCACACTTGTCGGCCAAGGCGTACAACTCGCGGCGTCCTTGACTTTGCACATCGCCATCTCCTCCTCATCTCGCGTTCCGCACATTCCGATGAAATGCGCCGATCACCACGGCGGGGTGGACGTCGATGTTGTAGTGCACACGGCTGAATCTTCGAATGAACTTGCGCAGGACTCTCCTTCCTTACGGGCAAGCAAGTGAAGGTCACTCTCTTGGCCATGAGGTTTGTGGCCACCGTGAAGGCGCCAACAAACTGATGGCACAGATTCGCCCAAGAGGATATGGAGCTGTCCGGCAAGTGCATGAGCAAAGATCTCGACGTTGGGCTTGAGCACGGCGGGAAGTAGTTGGCGAGGATCTTGTCGTCCTGCCCCCGCAGCCTGCACCGCGATGGTGTAGATGCTGAGGAACTCCGACGGGTGCGCCCTGCCATCATACTTCTCCGCACGTCTGGTTTGAAGTTTTTACGGCTGGGCCTTTGGACTTGCCGCAGCTCACGAGTGAACGCAGGGGCAACCTACCGCGTCTGACGCAAGTCGCCTGGCTCCTCCGGCGCGCGCATGTCGACAGAAGGCCCAGCGCGCTTGTCGGACTGACGTCGCGCTTCTCTTCGGCGCTCGATGCGAGTTTGAGCGTCCTCTTGTTGTCGCTCATGAAGAACTTGGTGCTGATCGCGGCGAGTTCGCGGATCCAACGACGCGGTGGAGTCGCTGTCGAGGTGGATCCGGTGAGTCGGCGATCTTGGCCTTCGTGACGGAGAGTGCACGGTGGTTGCACCTACGACAGTCTCGTCGCCACCGGCTCGTGCCTTGTCGTCACGCCGCGGCAATGATGGCGTTGGTTGCCGCGGAGCGTCGCCGTTGGCAAAGCCGATGAGGCTCTGGATAGTGGCCCTCCACTCGTCGACCTTGTTGGCCGTTGGAGGGTAGTCGAGGAGCAGCTGAGCTCTCGCCAGAGCTTCTGCTGGAGTAGTGGGCGGCATTGGAGAGCGGTGCGAGGAGCGGGATACGCTCGGACTTCTTACTACGTTAGAAGGAGCAGCACCCCGTCCGGGCGACCGTATCTCACTCGTGCCAGCATGTTTGCGCGCATGCTGGTCTTGAGGGTCTCGATCCAACGAACGTATGGCGCCAGAACGCCATGACGTTGTTGGTCCCGCGTCTCCGAGATGGGCGCGGGGATGCACGGACGCCGAGGTTTGCGGGCCTTGTCCTTGGACTTGGCAACGTCGCGAGCACCTTCGTCGGCGCCGTTCCTCCGGGCTGCCCCGCCCCACCACCCGTTTGCTGCGGTGAGGGTGGGTACGACGCGGACGGCTCTGCTGCCGCCGAAGCCTTCTTCTTCGGTGGCATGTTGAGGAAGATGTTGATGATGCTGCTCGTGTGAATGCTGATCAGATTCACACGGCCTCGACGCACCCCTACCTGGCGCGCCAAAGATGTCGGGGAGGCTGATCGTACCCACGGACACCTATGGGGCCGGCGGAGCAGGCCCCTTGTGGTTCGGAGGGGGGCGGAGGTCGCATGAAGAGCGGATCGAGGCGAGGCACACGAGTAGTTTACCCAGCTTCGGAGCTCTCCGGAGAGATAAAACTCCTACTGCTGCTTGTTTGATCTATTGTGTTCTTGCTAGGGAGCAATGCGAGCTACAAAACCTAGCGTGAGTGTATCTAGTCTCTGGTGGGTCGAATGAACCGAACCAGCCGAACCTCCTCTACGTTGCACACGGGCCTCCTTTTATATGCTCAAGGGGTCTCCGACAGGTGGCAACATAGGCGGGGGTACAAATGTAAAAACAGGAGTTGGTACACCTACTCAACAAAGGTACAATGCAAAATACCTAACTCGACGGCAAGGGACAAAAGCAATAAATGCCCGTTAGTGTCGCCCAACAAAGGCAACAGAGACCGTCAAAAGCGCCTCCGCTCGCCACGATGGCAAGCTTGTCAGCGCCGCTTATCGCTGCTCTCCGCTGGCTGCACAGCCTCTCGACACGCGCCCATGGAACGGTCCCATGGCGACACGTCGCTGGATGAGCTGGAGCGGAAATGGAGACAGGTTGCGTGCCGCGGCAAGCGCCTGGCCGCGGCCGAATCCTTGTCGCGCCCGGAGGCTTGTCGTGCTCCGAGCCTTCCCGGCAAGCTCCTCTTGCCGGGGCCTTGTCTTCCGTATGCCTGGAGTGGCCTTCCCGACAAGCTCCTCTTGTCGGGGCCTTGTCTTCTTAATCAAATACTTTGTTCTTGAATGGCTCCAAGGAAGCCACGGAGGATCTTGGCGGTGACGAGGCAAGCCTAGCCGCTGGTCTTGCAGAATCGTCTGCACGAGTACGGGATACTAGGGTACCCCTACTCTAGTACACCGACACCTATATACATGATCATACCTAGATATACTCATAACTATGCTCAATTCTGTCAATTGCTCAACAGTAATTTGTTCACCCACCGTAGAATACTTATGCTCTTGAGAGAAGCCACTAGTGAAACCTATGGCCCCCGGGTCTATTCTCATCATATCAATCTACATCACTTTTATACTTGCTTTGTTTTTACTTTGCTTTTTTACTTTTCACTTTGCATCTCTATACCAAAAATACCAAAAATATTATCTCTATCAGATCTCACTCTCGTAAGTGACCGTGAAGGGATTGATAACCCCTAATCGCGTTGGTTGCGAGTAGCTAACGTTTTGTGCAGGTACGAGGGACTTGTGCATGGCCTCCTACTGGATTGATACCTTGGTTCTCAAAAACTAAGGGAAATACTTACGCTACTCTGCTACATCATCCTCTCCTCTTCGGGGAAAACCAACGCAAGCTCAAGACGTAGCAAGAAGGATTTCCGGCGCCGTTGCCGGGGAGTCTACGCAAAAGTCAACATACCAAGTACCCATCACAATCCCTCTCTCTCGCATTACATTATATGCCATTTGCCTCTCGTTTTCCTCTCCCCCACTTCACCCTTGCCGTTTTATTCGTCCTCTCTTTCCCAATCTCCTCCTCTTTTTCCCTTTGCCTTTTGTTTGCTCGTGTGTTAGTTTGCTTGCTTGTAGCTATGTCTGAAATTGGGGAAATTATCGCCGATATGGGCGATAATAATATCATGGAAAATTCTGAAGCTCCTGCTGAAGAATCCCCTACCTATCACACAAAAAGATTTCGAATCGGTAGTGATAATATTATTTGAAAAGGAGTTATTCAAGATTTCTTTACTTGTGCTGGTGCTTTACCCTCTATGGGTGGTTCTATTCTCCATAGAACTAGTAGCCTTGCGGACGCTATTGCCATGCCTATCGTTGAACTTGAAAGGCAATTTATGCATATGCACCCTTCTATCTGAGAGAATTTTCCTAGAATTTTCTAATATTGAACACTCCTCTGTTAAGCGTACCGCTACTATCTTTTTGGCTCATGAATTCAGGTTTATAATAAAAGAAGCCAAAGAAATCTTTGCGCATTATAGGGTGGACGCTGGCCGTCCTCCCATAGAATCTATCATTTTTCATCAAGAAGAAATAATGCGTTTTAAATCTATCGACTATGTTGATTTCAATGAAAATCTTAGAAAAAAGGTGCCTACCAATATTTTAATTGATAGAATCTCTGAGCTTAATGATGATTTGGCTATTCGAAATAATGAGCTAGGATGCTCTCTTGAGTGTAGGCTCACCAAGTTATGTCAAAAGAACGCTTATAATGATGAATTGGTTGTGCAATACGAAGGGCCGGAAGAGGAATCTATACCTCCTAAAATTGATCTTGGGGACTTTTGTCCTATTAAATTTATCCCTTTTGATTACTTTTGCTTGCCTCAAAGAAAACTTGCTGCCGAACGTAGAGAATATGAAATGAGTTTCACCGATCTATCTTATTACTACGGCACCACTTAGATCTATCCTTGCTTTTATGCCTAGCTAGGGGCGTTAAACGATAGCGCTTGTTGGGAGGCAACCCAATTTTATTTTTAGTTATTTTTGTTTTTGCTTCTGTTTAGGAATAAATAATCCATCTAACCTCTGTTTAGATGTGGTTTTATGTTTTAATTAGTGTTTGTGCCAAGCTAGACCTATTGGATCTTCTTGGATAATAGTTATTTGATCTTGCTGTAATTTCCAGAAACTTTGCGCTCAGTGCCCGAATTGTTAAAAATCACCAGAACGTGATAAAATATTGATTCCAATTGCTGCTGATCAATAAAAAAATTCCAGGTCGTCTAATTTTGGTAGAATTTTTTGAGTTCCAGAAGTTTGCGTTAGTTACAGATTACTACAGACTGTTCTGTTTTTGACAGATTCTGTTTTCCGCGTGTTGTTTGCTTATTTTGATGAATCTATGGCTAGTAAAATAGTTTATAATCCATAGAGAAGCTGGAATACAGTAGGTTTAACATCAATATAAATAAAGAATGAGTTCATTACAGTACCTTAAAGTAGTCTTTTGTTTTCTTTCTCTAACGGAGCTCACGAGATTTCTATTGAGTTTTGTGTTGTGAAGTTTTCAAGTTTTGGGTGAATTCTTTTGATGGATTATGGAACAAGGAGTGGCAAGAGCCTAAGCTTGGGGATGCCCATGGCACCCCCAAGATAATCCAAGGACACCAAAAGTCAAAGCTTGGGGATGCCCGGAAGGCATCCCTCTTTCGCCCACTTCCATCGGTAATTTACTTGGAGCTATATTTTTATTCACCACATGATAAGTGTTTTGCTTGGAGCGTCTTGTATTATTTGTGTCTTTGCTTGTTAGTTTACCACAATAATACTTGCTGTACACACCTTTTGAGAGAGCCATACATAAATTGGAATTTGATAGAATACTCTATGTGCTTCACTTATATCTTTTGAGCTTGATAGTTTTGCTCATAGTGCTTCACTTATATCTTTTGAGCGTGATAATTTTTGCTCTAGTGCTTCACTTAGATCTTTTAGAGCACGGTGGTGGATTTTTTAAAGAAACTATTGATCTCTCATGCTTCACTTAGATTATTTTGAGAGTCGTTAATAGCATGGTAATTTGCTTAATGTTAATATACTTGGTATTCAAGATATGTGAAACTTTCTTTTGAGTGCGTTGAATACTAAGATAAGTTTGATGCTTGATAATTGTTTTGAGATATGAAGATGGTGATATTAGAGTCATTCTAGTTGAGTAGTTGTGAATTTAAATAATACTTGTGTTGAAGTTTGTGATTCCGTAGCATGCACGTTATGGTGAACCGTTATGTGATGAACTCGGAGCATGATTTATTTATTGATTGTCTTCCTTATGAGTGGCGGTCGGGAATGACGATGGTATTTTCCTACCAATCTATCCCCTAGGAGCATGCGCATAATACTTTGCTTTGATAACTTCTAGATTTTTGCAATAAGTATATGAGTTCTTTATGACTAATGTTGAGTCCATGGATTATACGCACTTTTTCCCATCCTTCCACCGTTGCTAGCCTCTCTAATACCGCACACTTTTCGCCGTATCATACACCCACCATATATCTTCCTCAAAACAGCCACCATACCTACCTATCATGGCATTTCCATAGCCATTCCGAGATATATTGCCATGCAACTTTCCACCGCCTGCTTATTATGACACGCTCCATCATTGTCATATTGCTAGCATGATCATGTAGTTGACATCGTATTTGTGGCAAAGCTACCGTTCATAATTCTTTCATACATGTCACTCATGTTTCATTGCATATCCCGGTACACCGCCGGAGGCATTCATATAGAGTCATATTTTTTTCTAAGTATCGAGTTGTAAGAAAAATAAAAATGTGATGATCATCATTATTAGAGCATTGTCCCAGTGAGGAAAGGATGATGGAGACTATGATTCCCCCACAAGTCGGGATGAGACTCCGGACGAAAAAAAGAGGCCAAAAAAAAGAGAAAAGGCCCAAATAAAAAAATGAGAGAAAAAGAGAGAAGGGACAATGCTACTATCCTTTTACCACACTTGTGCTTCAAAGTAGCACCAAGATCTTCATGATAGAGAGTCTCTCATTTTGTCACCTTCATATACTAGTGGGAATTTTTCATTATAGAACTTGGCTTGTATATCCCAATGATGGGCTTCCTCAAATGCCCTAGGTCTTCGTGAGCAAGCGAGTTGGATGCACACCCACTTAGTTTCTTTTGTTGAGCTTTCATGTACTTATAGCTCTAGTGCATCCATTGCATGGCAATCCCTACTCACTCACATTGATATCTATTGATGGGCATCTCCATAGCCCGTTGATACGCCTAGTTGATGTGAGACTATCTTCTCCCTTTTTGTCTTCTCCACAACCACCATTCTATTCCACCTATAGTGCTATATCCATGGCTCACGCTCATGTATTGCGTGAAGATTGAAAAAGTTTTGAAAATATTAGAGTATGAAACAATTGCTTGGTTTGTCATCGGGGTTGTGCATGATTTAAATACTTTGTGTGGGGAAGATGGAGCATAGCCAGACTATATGATTTTGTAGGGATAACTTTCTTTGACAATGTTATTTTGAGAAGACATAATTGCTTAGTTAGTATACTTGAAGTATTATTATTTTTTATGTCAATATGAACTTTTGTCTTGAATCTTTCGGATCTGAATATTCATACCACAATTAAGAAGATTTACATTGAAATTATGCCAAAGTATCCTCCGCATCAAAAATTCTCTTTTATCATTTACCTACTCAAGGACGAGCAGGAATTAAGCACAGGGATGCCTCGATACGTCTCCAATGTATCTATAATTTTTGATTGCTCCATGCTACTTTATCTACTGTTTTGGACTATATTGGGCTTTATTTTCCACTTTTATATTATTTTTGGGACTAACCTATTAACCGGAGGGCCAGCCCAGAATTGCTGTTTTTTTTTCCTATTTCAGTGTTTCAAAGAAACAAAATATCAAACGGAGTCCAAACGGAATGAAACCTTCGGAAACGTGATCTTCTCAACGAACGTGATCCAGGAGACTTGGACCCTACTCCAAGAAGCAACAGAGGCGGTCACGAGGGTGGGGGGCACGCCCCCCTAGGGCGCGCCCCCTGCCTCGTGGGCCCCCTGTTGCTCCACCGATGTACTCCTTCCTCCTATATATACCTACGTACCCCCAAATGATCAGAGGAGGAGCCAAAAATCTAATTCCAGCACCGCAACTTCCTGTATCCACGAGATCCCATCTTGGGGCCTGTTCCAGATCTCCGGCGGAGGGGGCATCCACCATGGAGGGCTTCTACATCAACACCATAGCCTCTCCGATGAAGTGTGAGTAGTTTACTTCAGACCTTCGGGTCCATAGCTAGTAGCTAGATGGCTTCTTCTCTCTTTTGGATCTCAATACAATGTTCTCCCCTCTCTCGTGGAGATCTATTCGATGTAATCTTCTTTTTGCGGTGTGTTTGTTGAGACCGATGAATTGTGGGTTTATGATCCAGCTTATCTATGAATAATATTTGAATCTTCTCTGAATTCTTTTATGTATGATTGAGTTATCTTTGCAAGTCTCTTGAATTATCCGCTTTGGTTTGGCCAACTAGATTGGTAGTTCTTGCAATGGGAGAAGTGCATAGCTTTGGGTTCAATCTTGCGGTGTCCTTACCCAAAGGATGTGAGAAAGGGTTGCAAGGCACGTATTGTATTGTTGCCATCGAGGATAACAAGATGGGGTATTTATCATATTGCATGAATTTATTCCTCTACATCATGTCATCTTGCTTAAGGTGTTACTCTGTTTTTGACTTAATACTCTAGATGCATGCTAGATAGCGGTCAATGAGTGGAGTAATAGTAGTAGATGCAGAATCGTTTCGGTCTACTTGTCTTGGACGTGATGCCTATATACATGATCATACCTAGATATACTCATAACTATGCTCAATTCTATCAATTGCTCAACAGTAATTTGTTCACCCACCGTAGAATACTTATGCTCTTGAGAGAAGCCACTAGTGAAACCTATGGCCCCGGTCTATTCTCATCATATCAATCTCCATCACTTTTATACTTGCTTTGTTTTTACTTTGCTTTTACTTTTCACTTTGTATCTCTATACCAAAAATACCAAAAATATTATCTCTATCAGATCTCACTCTCGTAAGTGACCGTGAAGGATTGACAACCCCTAATCGCGTTGGTTGCGAGTAGCTAACGCTTTGTGCAGTACGAGGGACTTGTGCATGGCCTCCTACTGGATTGATACCTTGGTTCTCAAAAACTGAGGGAAATACTTACCCTACTCTGCTGCATCATCCTCTCCTCTTCGGGGAAAACCAACGCAAGCTCAAGACGTAGCATACACCATTATGGTGTTCCGCACAGTATCATCACCGATAACGGCTCCAACTTCATAGCGGACGAAGTGAAAACCTTGTGCGCTAATCTGGGCATCAAGCTCGATTACGCCTCTGTATATCATCCATAAACAAATGGTCAAGTCGAAAGATCCAATGGTCTTATTATGAGCAGCATTAAGCCCGGACTAGTGCGGTCTTTGAAAGAATCAGACAAGCACTGGGTTGAGGAGCTCGACTCCGTACTCTGGGGGCCGTGGACCACGCCCAATCGCACTACCGGATACACACCTTTCTTCATGGTGTACGGCGCAGAGGCGGTGCTACCCTCCGACATTATTCATGACTCACCTCGAGTACGCGTGTACGAAGAGAGAGAGGCCGAGCTCGATCGGCAGGACAGCCTAGATGCCATTGAGGAGGAGCGCGACGTCGCAAAAGCCCTTTCCGCATTTTATCAATAGCAGGCTCGCAGGTATCAAAGCAGAGAAGTGCGGGACAAAACATATAACGTCGGCGAACTCGTTCTACGCCCACCGGAGAATAAAAAGGACAAACTCAAGCCCAAGTGGGAGGGTCCCTTCATCATTGACGAAGTTCTCACTGGAGGAGCGTACCGCCAGCGTGATGCGTCAGACCATCGCCTAGAGCCGAACCCCTAGAACGCGGCAAGACTCTGACGATTCTATGCCTAGCGCCGAACTCTTTGTTTATTTCCTTCTCCGTATTGTTTCCATTAATTTTTCCTCTCTTTTCGCTTTTTCCCTTTTAGCCTTAAAGCTTTTCGTGCGGTTAAACCGTGCACCTATGACATACACATCCTCAAATATGTACGTCCATTATACCTGGGGGCTTCTAGGACAGAAGCTTATTATTGTTATTTTCCGAGCATCAAGCTCATCACATATGTGTGTTTTCCCCATATGTACCTTTTCTTCACCATTACATGCATCAATATGACTTAAGTTTTGGCCAAGCTGGGTTGCCTGGCTCCTGTGCTTATGCCCTACGTTCCCTTTAGTTCGGCTAGTGCATAAAGGGAGCACCTCTGCGATTGTTACTGTCGGGTCATCCGGATGTGTACCTCAGACTGGGTGAAGCCGAAAGCTAGCGTTCTTAAGGGAATAGTCGGTTGGTGAACTAAATATGTTTTTGCATTCGCTCCATCGTGAACCCCCATAAGCTATACACATTGTGATTTCTTCATCATAGTTCGAACATGCACATCGATGCATGCACACCCAGGGAAAGGAACCCTTAATGGAACTATTCTCTCTGGAAGATGTTTCTTACACTCTTAATGTAATATAACATAACTAGCCGGATAATTTTCTGTTCAAGCAACTATGACCCCTATGCCTAGTTTCCACCCATACCCGGTCTACTCAGTCGCTCTGGTATTCGGAAATACTCCGCACCTTCAGGTCCAGAGGTCGATGCGAAAAGTTCTGCCATGACAATCATTTTATAACCCAGCTAGAGTTGTGTATGCAAAGGAAAGTACATAGTCACTTAGGACTTAAAAACTTCCTCCTCTATGTCGTACAGCAGGCTATCTAACTTAGAATCCTGTTGGGAATACTTGGCGGCTAATGTTACTTGGTCATATACTAAACTAATGGGAATTTCTTCCCCATTTGACACTAGCGGTCCAACCCGGGCCATGTGATTTGGATCCAGCTTGGTATACCGTGTTTTCACCATGGCCCAGGCCTCTCGCGTACCCTCTCGGCAGGCCGATATCTTCCATAGTCGGATACGCCGCCGCGCTCCCTTGAACAGCTCTACAAGCTCCTCCATACTCCCTGGAGGGAAGGCGGATGGCCATAAGGCCTTGGCTACACTCCTCATTGCCTGTCGAGCTTGCTCGTGCAATTGCGAAAGCCCTTACGGAAGATCACTTGATGATCCAGACACCTCCTCTTCGGGATGTCCCGTCAACATACCTGCAATCATAGCTATATCAGCTAGTTTTACCTCAAAACTATTATAAGGTAAAATGCGGCCACGTACTGAATATGCCACCTCGTAGCTTTTTATTCTCCTTCACGGAGTCAGCTAGCTGGGCCAGCACATCTATCAGTTCTTCGCCCAGTTTGGTGTTTGAGTCCTGGAGTTTGTTTTTCTCCTCTCTGACTCGGGCCAGGACACGCTCGCTTGCGGTGTGTAGTCTTTTTGCCTCTTTCTCTCCCGCTTGAGCGGTTTTCAACTTATCTTCCAGTTGATCTGATGATCCTATTATGAGATAAGCAATAGTATTAGCACAGCTACTGTATAATTGTTATTCCTCGATGGAGGGGATCATTACCTGAAGATGCCTTCTTGGACTTTTTCAGTTCGGCGGTAGCAGCATTTAGATGTGTCGAACCTTTGCTCCAGCTCTTGAGCCGCCAGGTTGTTCTTCTCCGTCAGAACCTGGTTACACATCGATCCTTAAATCACTTGTGCCAACTGCTTTCAGTCTCGGGGGCTACTAGCATGTGGTTATCCTTTTCGGACAAAATAAACCTTACCTGCACATCCGTTAAATGCTGCTTTGTGGCTCTGCCAAGCCCATCTCGAGCAGCTCGGATGTATCGCTACCGAAATGAAGGCATCAAACGCCTCTTTTGAGAAGCCAGGGTCCCGTAAAACGGCCCTCCATCGCTGATGATTCATGGCGCTCTCCATTTCCGAGTTGGTAACGGACATATCTTCTGAGCCCTCGGCTGAAGGACTGACCGGTGTCATTCCCGTATTGGCCCCTGTCTCTCCGGCAAGGTCCGCACCCCGACTGCTGGGAGTACGACTGGCCGAATTCCCGGACATAGTTCGGCGAACCTTTTTCTTGATATAGGACAAACATAACGATCATAGTTGGATGTGACTACTAAAGCATACTTTCAAATCTGTACCTCTTTGACGAAGGCCCGGTCGTGTCTGCATCGGCCCTCCTTCTAGAGGCCTTGCTCGGCGCAGGAGCCGCTCTCTTTAGAGTCTCCCTCAGGGTAGCATGACGTGCCGAACGCCTCCCTTTTGGAGCATGAGACAGTGAGGTGGGTGAGGCAGTGCGAGGAAACTCTTTCAGGGGGGATTTCTCCTGATGACTTACGTCGGAAGCAGGAAGAAGACCAGGATAATCGGCGATAATGGCCACTTCTGTGCCATCGTAACTCGCCTGGTAAAACACCAATTCTGCAAGTACCATGAATATATCCGGGTCCTCTTCGAACCAAAGATCAAGCTCCCGGCCGTGGTTCTCTGGCTGTGGGGCGGGGCTGTGTAGCCCCTCGGTGATCTTTCTCCAGTGATGCACTTATAAACAGACGGACTAAGAATTCATTAAAGGTGACTTGGAGAGCGGAATGAGTAAAAGTAGAGGGATCAGGACTTACCCAACTGGGAGGGTTATACATGGAGTACCCATCTCTGCGATTGATGCGAAGAAATTCCTCTTCCTCCCCTTTGAACAGCTCGGCCAGTATCTTGGCCAGAGCTGTGGGGGTATCCGGACCTTTTCGACCACAGCGGGAGGCGTCATCCTCCCCGTTGTAGTGCCACATCGGCAGCCCTCTATATTGAAGTGGCTGAACCCCTCACGCTACAGAGGTCGCTGATACGTCTCCAACGTATCTATAATTTATTATTTTGGGGACTAACCTATTGACCCAGAGCCCAGTCTCCAACGCTATCTATAATTTATTATTTTTGGGACTAACCTATTGACCCAGAGCCCAGTGCCAGTTCCTGTTTTTTCCCTTGTTTCAGCGTTTCGAAGAAAAGGGATATCAAACGGAGTCGAAACGGAATGAAACCTTCTGGAGAAGTTATTTTTGGAAGGAAAGCAACCCGGGAGACTTGGACTCCATGTCAAGAAAGCAATGAGGAAGGCACGAGGCAGGGGGGCGCGCCCACCCCCCTGGGCACGCCCTCCACCCTCGTGGGCCCCTCGTGGCTCCCCTGACGTACTTCTTCCGCCTATATATATCCATATACCCTAAAACGATCAGGGAACATAATAGATCGGGAGTTCCGCCGCCGCAAGCCTCTGTAGCCACCAAAAACCAATCGGGACCCTGTTCCGGCACCCTGCCAAAGGGGGGATCCCTCATCGGTGGCCATCTTCATCATCCCGGCACTCTCCATGACGAGGAGGGAGTAGTTCAACCTCGGGGCTGAGGGTATGTACCAGTAGCTATGTGTTTGATCTCTCTCTCTCGTGTTCTTGAGGTGATACAATCTTGATGTATCGCGATCTTTGCTATTATAGTTGGATCTTATGATGTTTCTCCCCCTCTACTCTCTTGTAATGGATTGAGTTTTCCCTTTGAAGTCATCTTATCGGATTGAGTCTTTAAGGATTTGAGAACACTTGATGTATGTCTTATGGGATACCCGTGGTGACAACGGGGTATTCTATTGATCCACTTGATGTATGTTTTGGTGATCAACTTGCGGGTTCCGCCCATGAACCTATGCATAGGGGTTGGCACACGTTTTCGTCTTGACTCTCCGGTAGAAACTTTGGGACACTCTTCGAAGTACTTTGTGTTGGTTTGAATAGATGACTCTGAGATTGTGTGATGCATATCGTATAATCATACCCACGGATACTTGAGGTGACATTGGAGTATCTAGGTGACATTAGGGTTTTGGTTGATGTGTATCTTAAGGTGTTATTCTAGTACGAACTCTATGATAGATCGATCCGAAAGAATAACTTTGAGGTGGTTTCGTACCCTACCATAATCTCTTCGTTTGTTCTCCGCTATTAGTGACTTTGGAGTGACTCTTTGTTGCATGTTGATGATAGTTATATGATCCAATTATGTTATTATTGTTGAGAGAACTTGCACTAGTGAAAGTATGAACCCTAGGCCTTTTTTCGTATCATTGCAATACCGTTTACGCTCACTTTTATCATTAGTTACCTTGCTGTTTTTATATTTTCAGATTACAAAAACCTATATCTACCATCCATATTGCACTTGTATCACCATCTCTTCGCCGAACTAGTGCACCTATACAATTTACCATTGTATTGGATGTGTTGGGGGACACAAGAGACTCTTTGTTATTTGGTTGCAGGGTTGTTTGAGAGAGACCATCTTCATCATATGCCTCCCACGGATTGATAAACCTTAGGTCATCCACTTGAGGGAAATTTGCTATTGTCCTACAAACCTCTGCACTTGGAGGCCCAACAACTACTACAAGAAGAAGGTTGCGTAGTAGACGTCAAGCTCTTTTCTGGCGCCGTTGCCGAGGAGGCTCGGTAAGCGGCACTCACACCCCGTCAACTAAGCTCTTTTCTGGCGCCGTTGCCGGGGAGGTGAGTGCTTGAAGGTATATCTTTAGATCTGGCAATCGAATCTTTTAGTTTCTTGTTTTATCACTAGTTTAGTTTATAGAAGAAAACTACAAAAAAATGGAATTGATTTTGCCTCATACGCTTCATCTTTCTAATATCTTTCGTGAGTATGATGGAAAGGAAAATTGTGCCAAAGTGTTAGAAGAAGAATGCATTAAAATGTTTGGCACTAAATCTTTGAATGATGAGCATGATTGCAATGTTGTTAGTATGAACTCTTTGAATATCCATAGTACTAATGATGATTGCACTAGTTATGACGAAAATGTCTCCTATAAACATGTCAATTTTTGTGGAGTGTATTGGGTTTGAAAGTACACACCAAATAGAGAAGATAGATATTGCAAGAGGCATAAGAATTTAGAAACTAAACGGTTGCAAGAAAGGCTAGATGCGTGTGCTGAAAATTTAAACTTTCTTAGCCATACTTGTGAACTTTGCAATGAACGTGATCATTTCAGTACCCAATGCAAATTGTTTCATGATCATATCGTGTCCAATAATTGTGATGACTTGATTTCCCTTGCACATCATAATGAAATTAGTTTGCTCTTGGGTTATGAAGAAATGAAACGTATAACTAAGGATATTCCAGAATTTGCCCTTGATAGAGTTCTTCATTTTGATCTACAGGAAATTTATATGTATTGTGCGGTGAATTGCATTGAGAATCCTTATATTGCCAATTACATAAAGAAAAGAAAACAAAACAAATAGAGGACGAAGAGAATACTAACGAAAGGGAAGAGACTTCCCAATATCCTCCTATTTTTTCTTATGATGAATCAGGTAACGAGGAGGAGCCTTCTATTCAACCAATCTCATTAATAAGGAGCTCCAAAAAGAGGATTGAACCCACACATGATGTGGCGAAGAAGAAGAAAAGGAAAAGGAAGAGAGGTAAAAAGATATCTCTCCCAAATAATGTTGCTCCTATTATTGTTGTGCCTCATGAAAATGAATCAAAAATAATTCTGGAAGATGATGCACTTGATGATGATCTCGTTATGCCTATTGCTTGTTGTGATGATTATGATTGGGAAGATAATGATACTTCTTATGATCTTGAAAATCTTTTTGGCACTTGCTTGGAAGAATATGATAATTGCTATACTATTGGTGCTATCCATACTATTAATGATTAGAGTGATTATGCTTATGATATGAAAAGGCCCAGGCTTGGGGATGCTATGTTTGATGAAGATGATGTTTTTGAGAATATATTTCCTGCAATTAATGTTTGTCCCAAGCTCGGGGATGCTACGTTTAATGAAGATGATATTTTTAGTCTCCCAAGTTTTGATATGCAAATTAATAATGATGATAGCATGCCTCCTACTTATGATAATTATATTGATGAAAGTGGGTTTGGAAGAGTGTCAACTTTAGGAAGTAATGATCCCACTATTTTGGAGGATGTTGAATCTTATAATATTTATGAAAGTGGATCTGGTGAGGTCATGACTTTATTTAGTAATTATTCCACTATCTTGGAAGAGGTTTCAATCGATTATGATGAGAACAAAGTTGCTACTTATGATGATTATTGTGATGAAACCTATGCTATAAAAAGTAGTGATGATTATATTTATAAAACTTGTCATGATTATGATTACCATTTTTCTGAACATTACTCTTTTAATGTGGAAACAATTTATAGTATTCAAGTCTCTTATGATACTCCCACTATTCCGAATGAAAAGAATTTTGCTTGTGTGGAGAGTAGTAAATTTTCTATGCTTGTAGATCATGAAAAGAATGCTTTAGGTTCTGGTTATATTGTTGAATTAATTCATGATGCTACTGAAAATTATTATGAGGGAGGAACATATGCTTGTAGGAATTGCAATAATATCAAGTTTCCTCTCTATGTGCTTGAAGTTTTGAAGTTATGCTTGTTTTGCCTTCCTATGCTAGTTGATTATTGTTCTCATAAGTTGTTTGATCAAAAAATGCCTATGCATAGGAAGTGGGTTAGACTTAAATGTGCTAGTATATTCTTCATGATGCTCTCTTTGTGTTTCAATTCTTATCTTTTATGTGAGCATCATTGAAATCATCATGCCTAGCTAGGGGCGTTAAACGTTAGCGCTTGTTGGGAGGCAACCCAGTTTTATTTTAGTTTCTTGCTTTTTGGTTCTGTTTAGTAATAAATAAGCCATCTAGCTCATGTTTAGATGTGGTTTTGTGTTTTAATTAGTGTTTGTGCCAAGTAGAACCTTTGGGAAGACTTGGGTGAAGTCTTTATGATCATGCTGTAAAACACAGAAACTTTAGCGCTCACGAGATTAGCTTCAAATTTTTACTGGAGAGTGATATTTAGTTTATTCTTTTTTCAGATGATTACTAGACAAATTCCTAATGTCCACCAATTTATTTTAGAATTTTTGGAGTTCCATAAGTTTGCGTTAGTTACAGATTACTACAGACTGTTCTGTTTTTGACAGATTATATTTTTCGTGTGTTGTTTGCTTAATTTGATGAATCTATGGCTAGTAAAATAGTTTACAAACCATAGAGAAGTTGGAATACATTAGGTTTAACACCAATATAAATAAATAATGAGTTCATTACAGTACCATGAAGTGGTGTTTTGTTTCTTTCGCTAACGGTGCTCACGAGATTTTTTGGTAAGTTTTGTGTTGTGAAGTTTTCAAGTTTTGGGTAAAGATTCGATGGACTACGGAATAAGGAGTGGAAAGAGCCTAAGCTTGGGGATGCCCAAGGCACCCCAAGGTAATATTCAAGGATAACCAAGAGCCTAAGCTTGGGTATGCCCCGGAAGGCATCCCCTCTTTCGTCTTCGTTCATTGGTAACTTTACTTGGAGCTATATTTTTATTCACCACATGATATATGTTTTGCTTGGAGCATCATTTTATATTCTTTTGTTTTGCTTGTTGTTTGAATAAAACACCAAGATATGAAATTATTAAATGGGAGAGTCTTCACATAGCTACATAATTATTTAACTACTCGTTGATCTTCACTTATATCTTTTTGGAGTAGTTTGTCATTTACTCATGTGCTTCACTTATATCCTATGAGTAAATGGTTGAATGAATCAAATATCATAAATCTGAAATAATATATGTTTCATATGCTTATCCCATGGGGAGTAATGCCTTCACATATAAGAAGTAGAGGTGGTAAATTAATAAAGGTTAGCAAACATTGTATTGGTCACTTGAACAATTCATGAAAGAATATTGAAGGAAGAGAGATTTCACATATAAATATACTATCTTGGACATCTTATATGATTGTGATCCCCATTAATTATTTTCAAACTTGAGCAAATTAGTTGAAGTTGGACAAGGAAGACAACATAATGAGTTATGCTTGGGTATATTTGTATAAGTTATATTGTTTTGGATCCTCTAACATGTGGTGCTTGCTATTTAGAATCCTTTGCTAGCCAAAATATTTGTACTAAGCGGGAATAATGCTTGTTCATCCAAATTCCTTGAACCAAGTTTCTTCCATGAGTGTCCACCATATCTACCTATATGCGGTATTTACCTGCAGTTCTAAGTAAATTTGCATGTGCCAAACTCTAAACCTTCAAATAATAATCTGTTTTGTATGCCCGAATCGCTCAAGTAGCGACTACGGGTTAGCAGTATCTTCCATGCTAGGTGGGTTATTCTCACGTTGAATGGACTTCGCTCATCATTCACGAGAAAATGGTCGGTAACTGGGATGCCCAGTCCCATGATCAAAAGATCAAAATCAAATCAAAAATAATTGCAAACAAAACTCCCCCAGGTTTGATGTTAGTTGGAGGCACCCGTTGTTTCGGGCAAGCCATGGATTGATGATTGTTGGTGGAGGGGGAGTAAAAATCTTTACCTTTCTGTTTGGGAACCGCCTATAATGTATGTAGTATGGAATATATTGGGAAATCTTGGCCGTTATGTTGACAATGAAAGCATACCTCTCAAAATTATTCTCATCTCTGTTTTTGCTTCGAGCTCTGGCACCTCTCCAAATCCCTGCTTCCCTCTGCGAATGGCCTATCTTTTACTTTTATGCAAGAGTCAGTAGTAATCCTTCTCATTCCAACCTGCTCTTTAGTTGGCAAGCATCATGTGATGGAAAGACCTAAGCATATATGGCCATTCAAATATATTTGAGCATGAATTATTATTGTTGACATTACCCTTGAGGTAAAAGGTTGGGATGCGAAACATTAAGCTCCTATCTTTCTCTGTGTTTGATGAATACTATTTGTTCTAAAAATATGCTTTGAGTGGTAGCAATCATGGAAGACTAAATGATAGTTGAGTATGTGAAGTTTGCTGAATCAAAGCTCTGACATAGACTCTTCCTGAAAATAAGATGAATTGCAGTTGTTTGATGACTGAGAACATAGTTTGTTAGTTTTCAAGAAAGTTTATGGTCTATGCTTTAACTTGTGAATAGCTTGTTACTTGTTCATGAAAAGCTTTATGATATGAGCTACTGTTATGACATATAATGATGCTAGAAAAGGTTATTGAAATTATCATTGATCAAACTTGTGCACCTGCTAGCATTCACACTTCATAAATTATTTCTTTTATCATTTACCTACTCGAGGACGAGCAGGAATTAAGCTTGGGGATGCTGATACGTCTCCAACGTATCTATAATTTATGAAGTATTCATGCTATTATATAATCCATCTTGGATGTTTTATGGGCTTTACTATGCAGTTTTATATTATTTTTGAGACTAACCTATTGACCCAGAGCCCAGTGCCAGTTCCTGTTTTTTCCCTTGTTTCAGTGTTTCGAAGGAAAGGGATATCAAACAGAGTCGAATCGGAATGAAACCTTATAGAGAAGTTATTTTTGGAAGGAAAGCAACCCGAGAGACTTGGAGTCCACGTCAAAAAGCAACGAGGAAGGCACGAGGCAGGGGGCGTGCCCACCCACCCTGGGCGCGCCCTCCACCCTCGTGGGCCCCTCGTGGCTCCCCTGAGGTAGTTCTTCCGCCTATATATATCCATATACCCTAAAACGATCAAGGAACAGAATAGATCGGGAGTTCCGCTGCCGCAAGCCTCTCAGAGCCACCAAAACCAATCGGGACCTGTTAAAGCACCTTCTGGAGGAGATCCCTCACCGGTGGCCATCTTCATCATCCCGACGCTCTCCATGACGAAGAGGGAGTAGTTCACCCTCGGGCCTGAGGGTATGTACCACTAGGTATGTGTTTGATCTCTCTCTCTCTCTCTCTCTCTCTCTCATATGCTTGAGGTGATACGATCTTGATGTATCGCGAGCTTTGCTATTATAGTTGGATCTTATGATGTTTCTCCCCCTCTACTCTCTTGTAATGGCTTGAGTTTTCCCTTTGAAGTTATCTTATCGGATTGAGTCTTCAAGGATTTGAGAACACTTGATGTATGTCTTGCGTGGGATACCCGTGGTGACAATGGGGTATTCTATTGATCCACTTGATGTATGTTTTGGTGATCAACTTGCGGGTTCCGCCATGAACCTATGCATAGGGGTTGGCACACACGTTTTCGTCTTGACTCTCCGGTAGAAACTTTGGGACACTCTTTGAAGTACTTTGTGTTGGTTTGAATAGATGAATTTGAGATTCTGTTATGCATATCATATAATCATACCCACGGATACTTGAGGTGACATTGGAGTATCTAGGTGACATTATGGTTTTGGTTGATTTGTATCTTAAGGTGTTATTCTAGTACGAACTCTATGATAGATCGATCCAAAAGAATAACTTTGAGGTGGTTTTGTACCCTACCATAATCTCTTCGTTTGTTCTCCGCTATTAGTGACTTTGGAGTGACTCTTTGTTGCATGTTGAGGGATAGTTATATGATCCAATTATGTTAGTATTGTTGAGAGAACTTGCACTAGTGAAAGTATGAACCCTAGGCCTTGTTTCGTATCATTGCAATACCGTTTACGCTCACTTTTATCATTAGTTACCTTGCTGTTTTTATATTTTCAGATTACAAAAACCTATATCTACCATCCATATTGCACTTGTATCACCATCTCTTCGCCGAACTAGTGCACCTATACAATTTACCATTGTATTGGGTGTGTTGGGGACACAAGAGACTCTTTGTAATTTTGTTGCATGGTTGTTTGAGAGAGACCATCTTCATGCTACGCCTCCAACGGACTGATAAACCTTAGGTCATCCACTTGAGGGAAATTTGCTACTGTCCTACAAACCTCTACACTTGGAGGCCCAACAACGTCTACAAGAAGAAGGTTGCGTAGTAGACATCAGTCGCCATTACCTCAATTATTGTTAATCCGGACTGGGCGAGCGTCTTTATCTTGCCCATGAGCTGACGAACTTCCGCACTATCGGCCTCTTCAAGACTTCGGGGATGCCAACTATGGCATTTCTTCAGCGGAATGCTGGCAAATTCAGGAAGACCCTTTCGAACTGGGTCAGGGAGTGCGATGTCCTAAATGTAGAACCATTCGGAAGGCCATTCTTCCGATGCCTTCCTTGGTGTGCCGGGCAGGTATCCGGTATTGGCGATGCGCCATACTTCGGCTCCGCCCACTTCAAATATTGACCCCTCGTTGTTACACGGGACAAGGCAAAACAACTTTCTCCACAGTTCAAAATGGGCCTCGACGCCTAGAAATAGTTCGCATAAAGCGACATAGCCCGCAATGTGCAGGATGGAGGCAGGAGTAAAGTTATGCAGCTGGAGGCCATAGTATTCCAAAATCCCCCGAAGGAACGGATGGATTGGAAATCCGACGCCCCTTAGTAGATAGGAGACGAAACACACTCGCTCCCCCCGTATGGATTGGGGAAGTCCTCCGCCTGGGTCTCGCCATTAAAGGAGGCCAGCCCTGCTCGAACCGGGACCAGATCCGCAGGGGGAAGAAATCTCTGCGTTTGCAACTTTAGCAATTGACTGTGGGACACAGAGCACCTCTCCCACTCGCCTTTCGCTGGGTCGAAACAGGAGGAGGAGCTGGGAATGCTAGCGATGATGGAATGGTCTTTCCTAGCGGTCTCTGAGGATTTTCTCCGAGTGGTGCCGAATGGATCTAAGATCTAATCTCTTAAATAGACACTCTTTATGGTCGGGGTGTTATTTGCAAAAAATACCCTGACCTTCCGCATTCGTTCGACACATGGAAGCTGAAGTCATTAATACACGGAAGCCGAGGAGAGCGACATTGAATGGAAGGCCGAATACATTACTTAGAGGTCATCGGAGGAGGAACCAGCGTTGCAATGCCGAAGACAATCTATGAGCCGAACACCTCGTCATTGAAGATTGCTTCGGGGGCTACTGAGGGAGTCCTGGACTAAGGGGTCATCGGGCGTCCGGCCTGTTAACCATGGGCCGGGCTGATGGGCTGTGAAGATATCAAGACCGAAGACTGCACCCGTATCCGGATGGGACTCTCCTCGGCGTGGAAGGCAAGCTTGGCGATCGAACATCTAGATTCCTTCCTCTGTAACCGACCTTGTGTAACCCTAGATCTCTTCGGTGTCTATATAAACCGGAGAGCTTAGTCCGGATGAGGATATACTCATTACCATAGTCATATATGCTAGACTTCTAGAGTTTAGCCATTACGATCTCGAGGTAGATCAACTCTTGTAATACTCATATTCATCAAGATCAATCAAGCAGGAAGTAGGGTATTACCTCCATAGAGAGGGCCCGAACCTGGGTAAACATCGCGTCCCCGGTCTCTTGTTACCATCAACCTTAGACGCACAGTTCGGGACCCCCTACCCGAGATCCGCCGGTTTTGACACCGACATCGACCGCATCTTGGAGGGCTGTGGGCAAATAGAATCCCTGCCGGAATGCTTTTCCAACTAATGCCCTTGATCCAATGTGGGAGCCGCACATTCCTCTATGAATCTCAGCCTGCAGTTCCTTTCCATCCTCCCGGCAGACACACTTCAATTTCACACCGTTGGGCCTCCTTCCGTATAGAGTGTCATCGATAAACTGATAAATATTGGCCCTCCGTGCTACTTTTTTAGCTTCATCTTGGTCGCCGGGATCTTCTCCGGTTTGGAGGAAGTGGACAATGTGCCTTGCCCAAGTTGGAGCCAGGGGCTCGGCAACGAGGACTAACGGCACCTCCTCTACTGTAGGAGCACCAGCCTCGTTTGTGGGGTCCATAGGCCCGGCTGGAGGGGGTGGTCCGGCGGGCTGTGAGGAGTTGTTTCCGGCAGGGTCTCTACCGGGAGCAGACGGCTCGACCGGGAGAGGCTTACCGTAGTCCAACTTTCTCCTTTTCCGGGCCATTGTTGCTGGTGATACGGAGGGCTGAGAGAGGGAGAACAAAAGTTCCTGGTTCCACAGGAAGCTTCTTGACAAAGACACTTTGACAGTGGTCACTATGCTGTTTTTCCATGCAGAATGTCGTTCTCTGTTTGCAACCCGTCAAAGTGCTCCTCCAATCTCCTCACTTCCTCGACGTATGCTTCCATCAATGGACTTTGATAATCCTTGTTGACTTGTCTCACCATAAGCTGTGAATCTCCTCGAATGATCAGCTTCTTGATTCCCAATTCTGCTAAAATCCTGAGCCCGGCAAGTGATGCGGCTCGAAGCTACGTCGGTATTTCCCCAAAGAGGAAGGGATGATGTAGCACAACAGCGGTAGGTATTTCCCTCAGTGATGAAACCAACATTATCAAACCAGTAGGAGAACAAACCAACACAACATAAACAGCACCTGCACACAAATAACAACCACTCGCAACCCGACGTGTTAAAGGGGTTGTCAATCCCTTTTGGGTAACGGCGCCAGAAATTGGCACGTGGACGGGAGAAAGTTGTAATAGATTGATAGATCGAACGCCAAATAAACTAAATAATAATAAAATGCAGCAAGGTATTTTTGTATTTTTGGTTTAATAGATCTGAAAATAAAAGCAAAGGAAAAGTATATCGCAAAGGAAAATAATATGATAAAGAGTCCCGGGGGGCCGTAGGTTTCACTAGTGGCTTCTCTCGAGAAAAATAGCAAACGATAGGCAAACAAATTACTGTTGGGCAATTGATAGAACTTCAAATAATCATGACGATATCCAGGCAATGATCATTATATAGGCATCACGTCCAAGATTAGTAGACCAACTCCTGCTTGATCTACTACTATTACTCCACACATCAACCGCTATCCAGAATGCATCTAGTGTATTAATTTCATGGGGAAACGGAGTAATGCAATAAGGACGATGACATGATGTAGACAAGATCTATCTATGTAGAGATAGAACCCATCATTTTATCCTTAGTAGCAACGATACATACGTGTCGGTTCCCTTTCTGTCACTAGGATCAAGCACTGTAAGATCGAACCCACTACAAAGCACCTCTTCGCATTGCAAGATAAATAGATCAAGTTGGCCAAACAAAACCCAAATATCGGAGAAGAAATACGAGGCTATAAGCAATCACGCATAAAAGAGATCAAAGAACTCAAATACTTTCATGGATATAGACACATCTGATCATAAAATCAAATTTCATCCGATCCTCACAAACACTCTGCAAAAAGAGTTACATCATATGGATCTCCAAGAGACGATTGTATTGAGAATTCAGCGAGAGAGAGAGAGAGAGAGGAAGCCATCTAGCTACTAACTACGGACCCGAAGGTCTACAAAGAACTACTCACACATCATCGGAGAGGCACCAATGGAGGTGGTGAACCCCATCCGAGATGGTGTCTAGATTGGATCTGGTGGTTCTGGACTCTGTGGCGGTTGGTATATTGGGATATTTATAGAGCAAAGAGGCGATCCGGTGGGCACAACCCACCAGGGTGCGTCTGGGCCTCCTGGCACGCCCTGGTGGGTTGTGCTCTCCTCGGAGCACCCCCAGGCGCAACCAGGGCCCATTAGGTGTCTTCTGGTCCATAAAAATTCTCCATGAAGTTTCGTTGCATTTGGACTCCGTTTGATATAGATTTCCTGCGATGTAAAAAACATGCAGAAAATAGCAACTGGCACTTGGCACTATGTCAATAGGTTAGTACCAAAAAATGATATAAAATGATTATAAAGCATCCAAGATTGATAATATAACAGCATGGAACAATCAAAAATTATAGATACGTTCGAGACGTATCAAGCATCCCCAAACTTAACTCCTACTCGTCCTCGAGTAGGTAAGTGATAAAAACAATATTTTTGATGTGGAATGCTGCCTAACATGTCTTATCATATTTATTTTCTTTATAGCATGGACATTTAGACTTTTATATTGTTCAAAGCAATAGTCTAGTTTTGACATGATAATTTAAATACTCAAGCATATCAACAAGCAACCATGTCATTCAAAATATCAATGCTAAAATAAGCTATCCCTAGCCCATGATGCTCAATCATTGATCCATTCATGAAACACACTCGCATATTAGGTACACCCAATACTCATGTACGATCATATTGCCTCCTAGTTCGTGCTTTTATAAGAGAAGATGGAGACTCAAATTCAAAATAAAAATTGCATAAAGCAAAAGAAAGGCCCTTCGCAGAGGAAAGTAGGGATTTGTAGAGGTGCCAGAGCTCAAAGTGAAAAACTTAGAGATAAAAACATTTTGGGAGGTGTATCCTTCCCACCAACGAAAACAACTTAGAGTTAACAACACTTTCCATGCTAGATATATCATAGGCGGTTGCCAAACACAAAATAAAGCTTATTCCTTTTTCAATCATACATTCACTTTCCATGGCTATCCGTATCCACGGTTGCCCTCCATACCAACACTTACCAAGGAATTTATTATTTGACAACATAAAGTAAACTCATTTTTCATTTCGGGACTGGGCATTCCTAATACCTTTGGATTACTCTCATGCAATGACAAGTGAATAAACACTCATCGTGAGAATAGCACATCTAGCATGGAAAATATTAGCTACCCCTCACCGCTCCGCGAGCGGAACGAACACACAAAAGAGAAGTTTATTTTGAAAATTAGATATGGCAGATACAAATTTTCTTAGAAGGGCAAAAGAATACTGCATATAGGTAGATATAGTGGACTCATGTGGCAAAACTGGTTTAAAGGATTTTGGATGCACAAGTAGAGATCATACTTAGTGCAAAATGAAGGCTAGCAAAAGATTGAGAAGCGACCAACCAAGAAACAAATAATATCATAAGCAAGCGTTAAGCATAATTAACACCGAATAATGCACCACAAGTAGGATATAATTTCATTGCATAATTATTGACTTTCATGCTTGCATAGGGAATCACAAACCTTAACACAATTATTCTTACTAAAGCATAATTACTCATCAACATAACTCACGTATCACATCATCATATCTCAAAACTATTACTAAGAATCAAGTTTATTTTGTCCAATGATCTTCATGAATTTTTTTTATATCCTTCTTGGATATCTATCACTTCGGAACTAATTTTCATATGTTGCTTTTGATAAGCTCAAACAAATATAAGTGAAGATCATGAGCATATTTTTTTCTTTCTCTCAAATTAATTTAAGTGAAGCAAGAGAGAATTTCTTGAAAATTTTGCTAACTCTCAAATAAATTTAAGTGAAGCAAGAGAGCATTTCTTAAAAAATACTAAAGCACACCATGAACAAAAAGATATAAGTGAAGCACTAGAGCAAGTCCATATCTCATAAAAGATTTAAGTGAAGCATAGAGAGCAATTCTAACAAGTCATGACATAATTTCGGCTCTCTCAAATAGGTATGTACAGCAAGGAATCAAGACTTAAAACACAAAATAAAACAAGCAAAGACTCATATCATACATGGCGCTCCAAGCAAAATACATAATATGTGACGAATAAAAATATAGCTTCGAGTAAAATACCGATGGTCGTTAGAAGAAAGAGGGGATGCCACTCGGGGCATCCCCAAGCTTAGTTGTTTGCTCACTTTTGGATAATATCTTGGGATGCCGGGGCATCCCCAAGCTTAGGCTCTTCTTACTCCTTATTCCTTCATCCATCGTAAGATAACCCAAAACTTGAAAACTTCAATCACACAAAACTCAACAAAACCTTCATGAGATCCGTTAGTGTAAGAAAATAAATCACTACTATAAGTATTGTATCAAACCAATTCATATTTTGTTGTTGCATTATATCTACTGTATTCCAACTTTTCTATGGCAAAAACTCATCAAAGAAAACCATAGAGCCATCAAAACAAGCACACAACGCAAAGAAAACAGAATCTGTCAAAACAGAACAGTCTGTAGCAATCTGGGTATTTTGAAAACTTCTGGAACTCAAAAAATTCTAAAAAGTGAGGACGACCTGAGAAATTTGTATATTAATCTTCTGCAAAAAGAATTGGCATTTTATCAGGCTCTGGTAAAAAATGAGAATTGTTTTCGTGAGAGCAAAAGTTTCTGTTTTCAGCAAGATCAAACAACTATCACCCAAGAAGATCCTAAAGGCTTTACTTGGCACAAACACTAATTAAAACACAAATAACACAATCATAACAGTAGCATAATTGTGTAATTAATAGAAAGGAAAAAGCAAAATATAAATTTTATTCATTAGGTTGCCTCCCAACAAGTGCTATCGTTTTACGCCCCTAGCTAGGCATAAGATTTCAATGATGCTCACATGAAAGATAGTAATTGAAACACAAAGAGAGCATCATGAAACACATGGCAAACACATTTAAGTCTAACATAACTCCTATGCATAGGAGTTTTATAAGCAAACAAATTGTCAAGACAAGAAACATCTAACATATGCAAAGAAGATGAATAAAACATTGACAATCTCAACATAACGAGAGGTAATTTAGTAACATGAAAATTTCTACAACCATATTTTCCTCTCTCATAATAATTACATGTAGGGTCATAATCAAATTCAACAATATAACTATCACACAAACTATTCTCTTTGTGATCCACATGCATGCAAAGTTGACACTCTTCCAAAGTAGTGGGATTAACATCAACTGAAGTCATGACCTCTCCAAACCCACTTTCATGAAAAATTTCATAAGATTGAACAATCTCCAAATATGTGGGATTATTTTTACCTAAAGTTGAAGCTCTTCCAAACCCACTTCCAGTACTATTCCAAACAATATTATCAATCTCATAGTCATCATGAGGCTTAAATAAATTTTCAAGATCATAAGAAGAATCACCCCAATCATTATCATTGCAACAAGTAGTGGACATAGCAAAATTAGCATCCCCAAGCTTGGAGTTTTTCATGTTATTAGCACAACTGACATTAATAGAATTTATAGTAAAATCATTGCAATCATGCTTTTCATTCAAGGAGCTATCATGATTCACTTCATAAATTTCTTCTTCACAATTTTCAGATTCACGTATCTCAAGCAAAACTTCATAAAGATAATCTAGTGCACTCAACTCACTAGCAATTGGTTCATCATGATTGGATATTTTAAAAATATTAGCATATGGATGAGGTTCCATATCAATAGATTTTTAGCAAGAAAAGATCCAATCAAAATAGAAGGCACATGGCAACACAAGCAAACAAGAGATCCAGCAAGAAAAAGGCAAACGGAAGGACGACAAATAAAAAGGCAAATATTTTTGTGAAGTGGGGGAGAGGAAAACGAGAGGAAAATGGAAAATAATATAAATTGCGAGGAGATGAGTTTTTGATTAGGAACCTGGTAGATGTTGAAGATCCTCCCCGGCAACGGCGCCAAAAATTCCTTTTGATGCGGCTCGAAGCTACGTCGGTATTTCCCCAAAGAGGAAGGGATGATGCAGCATAGCAGCGGTAGGTATTTCCCTCAGTGATGAAACCATTATCAAACCAGTAGGAGAACAAAGCAACACAGCGTAAACAGCACCTGCACACAAATAACAACCACTCGCAACCCGACGTGTTAATGGGGTTGTCAATCCCTTTCGGGTAACGGCGCCAGAAATTGGCACGTGGACGGGAGAAAGTTGTAATAGATTGATAGATCGAACGCAAAATAAAATAAATAATAATAAAATGCAGCAAGGTATTTTTGTATTTTTGGTTTAATAGATCTGAAAATAAAATCAAAGGAAAAGTAGATCGCAAAGGCAAATAATATGAGAAAGAGACCCGAGGGCCGTAGGTTTCACTAGTGGCTTCTCTCGAGAAAAATAGCAAATGGCCGGTAAACAAATTACTGTTGGGCAATTGATAGAACTTCAAATAATCATGACGATATCCAGGCAATGATCATTATATAGGCATCACGTCCAAGATTAGTAGACCGACTCCTGCCTGAAGGAAATATGCCCTAGAGGCAATAATAAAGTTATTATTTATTTCCTTATATCATGATAATTGTTTATTATTCATGCTAGAATTGTATTAACCGGAAACATAATACATGTGTGAATACATAGACAAACAGAGTGTCACTAGTATGCCTCTACTTGACTAGCTCGTTAATCGAAGATGGTTATGTTTCCTAAACATAGGCATGAGTTGTCATTTGATTAACGGGATCACATCATTAGGAGAATGATGTGATTGACTTGACCCATTCCGTTAGCTTAGCACTTGATCGCTTTAGTATGTTGCTATTGCTTTCTTCATGACTTATACATGTTCCTATGACTATGAGATTATGCAACTCCGTTCATCGGAGGAACACTTTGTGTGCTACCAAACGTCACAACGTAAGCTGTGTGATTATAAAGGTGCTCTCTGGTGTCTCCGAAGGTACTTGTTGGGTTGGCGTATTTCGAGATTAGGATTTGTCACTCCGATTGTCGGAGAGGTATCTCTGGGCCCTCTCGGTAATGCACATCACTTAAGGCTTGCAAGCATTGCAACTAATGAGTTAGTCATGGATGATGTATCACAAGACGAGAAAAAGACTTGCCGGGTAACGAGATTGAACTAGGTATTGAGATACCGATGATCGAATCTCGGGCAAGTAACATACCGATGACAAAGGGAACAACGTACGTTGTTATGCGGTCTGACCGATAAAGATCTTCGTAGAATATGTGGGAGACAATATGAGCATCCAGGTTCCGCTATTGGTTATTGACCGGAGACGTGTCTCGAACATGTCTACATAGTTCTCGAACTCGTAGGGTCCGCACGCTTAACGTTACGATGACAGTTATATTATGAGTTTATATGTTTTGATGTACTGAAGGTTGTTCGGAGTCCCGGATGTGATCACAGACATGACAAGGAGTCTCGAAATGGTCGAGACATGAAGATTGATATATTGGAAGCCTATGTTTGGATATCGGAAGTTTTCCGGGTGAAATCGGGATTTTACCAGAGTACCGGGAGGTTACCGGAACCCCCCGGGAACTTAATGGGCCTTAGTGGGCCTAGGTGGAAGAGAGGAGAGGCGGCTAGGGCTGGGCCGCGCGCCCCTCCCCCCAGTCCGAATAGGACAAGGAGAGGGGCGCCCCCTTCCTTATTCTCCTCCACCTCCCCCTCCCAAGTCCTAATCCAACTAGGAAGGGAGTCCTACTCCCGGTGGGAGTAGGACTCCTCCCGGCGCGCCCTCTCCCTTGGCCGGCCGCACCTCCCCTTGCTCCTTTATATACGGGGGCAGGGGGCACCCCATGGACACAACATTGATCAGTTGATCTCTTAACCGTGTGCGGTGCCCCCCTCCACCATAGTCCACCTCGATAATACTATAGAGGTGCTTAGGCGAAGCCCTGCATCGGTAGAACATCAACATCGTCACCATGCCGTCGTCAGGTCGATTTAAACTCTCCCTCAACACTTTCATTTGGATCGGAGTTCGAGGGACGTCATCGGGCTGAACGTGTGCTGAACTCGGAGGTGCCGTACGTTGGGTACTTGATCGGTCGGATCGTGAAGACGTACAACTACATCAACCGTGTTGTGATAACACTTCCGCTTTCGGTCTACGAGGGTCCGTAGACAACACTCTCCCCTCTCGTTGTTATGCATCACCATGATCTTGCGTGTGCGTAGGAAATTTTTTGAAATTACGACGTTACCCAACAGTGGTATCAGAGCCTGGTTTTATGCGTAGATGTCATATGCACGAGTATAACACAAGTGAGTTGTGGGCGATATAAGTCATCGCTTACCGCATGTCATACTTTGGTTGGCGGTATTGTTGGATGAAGCGCCCGACCGACATTACGCCAGACGCTTACGCCGAGACTGGTTCTACCGACGTGCTTTGCAATACGTGTGGCTGGCAGTGTCGGTTTCTCCAACTTTAGTTGAACCGACTGTGGCTACGCCCGGTCCTTGCGAAGGTTAAAACATCACCAACTTGACAAACTATCGTTGTGGTTTTGATGCGTAGGTAAGAACGATTCTTGCTAAGCCCGTAGCAGCCACGTAAAACTTGCAACAACAAAGTAGAGTACGTCTAACTTGTTTTTGCAGGGCATGTTGTGATGTGATATGGTCAAGACGTGATGAGATATAAGTTGTTGTATGAGATGATCATGTTTTGTTAAAGTTATCGGCAATTGGCAAAATCCTTATGGTTGTCTCTCTATTGCATAATATGCAAGCGCCAAATAATTGCTTTACTTTATCGCTATGCGATAGCAATAGTTGCAAGAGCAATTGTTGGCGAGACGACTATGTGACGACACATTGATATAGATCAAGACGATGGAGATCATGGTGTCATGCCGGTGATGATGGAGATCATGACGGTGCTTTGGGGATGGAGATCAAAGGCACAAGATGATGATGGCCATATCATGTCACATATTTTGATTGCATGTGATGTTTATCTTTTATACATCTTATTTTGCTTAGTTCGGCGGTAGCTTTACAAGATGATCTCTCACTAAATTATCAAGGTATAAGTGTTCTCCCTGAGTATGCACCATTGCGAAAGTTCTTCATGCTGAGACACCACGTGATGATCGGGTGTGATAGGCACTATGTTCAAATACAACGGGTGCAAAACAGTTGCACACGCGGAATACTCAGGTTAAACTTGACGAGCCTAGCATATAACAGATATGGCCTCGGAACACGGAGACCAAAAGGTCGAGCGTGAATCATATAGTAGATATGATCAACATAGTGATGTTCACCGTTGAAACAACCCCATCTCACGTGATGATCGGACATGGTTTAGTTGATATGGATCACGTGATCACTTAGAGGATTAGAGGGATGTCTATCTAAGTGGGAGTTCTTAAGTAATATGATTAATTGAACTTTAATTTATCATGAACTTAGTCCTGGTAGTATTAGCATATCTATGTTGTAGATCAATAGCTCGCGTTGTTGCTCCCCGTTTATATTTATATGTATTCCTAGAGAAAAATTATGTTAAAAGATGTTAGTAGCAATGATGCGGGTTAGATCTGTGATCTGAGGTTTATCCTCATTGCTTTTGTAAGAATTATGTCCTTGATGCACCGCTAGGTGACGGACCTATTGCAGAGAGCGTATGCGGGCGTTATGAACGTTTGGCTAGCTCAATATGATGACTACTTGATAGTTTAGCGCACCATGCTTAACGGCTTAGAATCGGGACTTCAAAGACGTTTTTGAACGTCATGGACCATATGAGATGTTCTAGGAGTTGAAGTTAATATTTCAAGCAAATACCCGAGTTGAGAGATATGAAGTCTCCAACAAATTCTATAGCTAAAAGATGGAGGAGAATTGCTCAACTAGTGAGCATGCGCTTAGATTATCTGGGTACTACAATCGCTTGAATCAAGTGGGAGTTAATCTTCCAGATAAGATAGTGATTGACAAAGTTCTCTAGTCACCATCACTAAGTTACTAGAACTTTGTGATGAACTATAGTATGCAAGGGATGACGAAAACGATTCCCGAGCTCTTCGTGATGTTGAAATAGACGAAGGTAGAAATCAAGAAAAGAGCATCAAGTGTTGATGGTTGACAAGACCACTAGTTTCAATAAAAGGGCAAAGGGAAGAAGGGGAACTTCAAGAAGAATGGCAAGCGAGTTGCTGCTCAAGTGGAGAAGCCCAAGTCTGGACCTAAGCCTGAGACTGAGTGCTTCTACTGCAAAGGGACTGGTCACTGGAAGCGGAACTACCCCAAATAATTGGCAGATAAGAAGGATGGCAAAGTGAACATAGGTATATTTGATACACATGTTATTGATGTGTACTTTACTAGTGTTTATAGCAACCCATCAGTATCTCATACTAGTTCAGTTGCTAAGAGTAGTAACTCGAAATGGGAGTTGCAGAATGAACAGAAACTAGTTAAGGGTGAAGTGACGATGTGTGTTGGAAGTAGTTCCAAGATTGATATGATCATCATCGCACACTCCCTATTCTTTCGGGATTAGTGTTGAACCTAAATAAGTGTTATTTGGTGTTTGCGTTGAGCATGAATATGATTTGATCATGTTTATTGCAATACGGTTATTCATTTAAGTTAGAGAACAATTGTTGTTCTGTTTACATGAATAAAACCTTCTATGGTCATACACACCAATGAAAATGGTTTGTTGGATCTCGATCATAGTGATACACATATTCATAATATCGAAGCCAAAAGATGCAAAGTTAATAATGATAGTGCAACTTATTTGTGGCACTGCCGTTTAGGTCATATTGGTGTAAATCGCATGAAGAAACTCCATGTTGATGGGATTTTGGAATCATTTGATTATGAATCACTTGATGCTTGCGAACCATGCCGGCAAGATGACTAAAACTCCGTTCTCCGGAACAATGGAGCAAGCAACTGGCTTATTGGAAATAATACATACTGATGTATGCGATCCGATGAGTGTTAAAGCTTGAGGCGGGTATCGTTATTTTCTGACCTTCACAGATGATTTGCGCAGATATGGGTATATCTACTTGATGAAACATAAGTCTGAAACATTTGAAAAGTTCAAAGAATTTCAGAGTGAAGTGGAAAATCATCGTGACACGAAAATAAAGTTTCTACGATCTGATCATGAGACAAATATTTGAGTTACGAGTTTGGTCTTCAATTAAAACAATGTGGAATAGTTTCACAAATTCGTGCCACTGAACACCACAAAGCATAATGGTGTATCCGAACGTCATAACCGTACTTTATTGGATATAGTGCAATCTATGATGTCTCTTACCGATTTACCACTATCGTTTTGGGGTTATGCATTAGAGACAGCTGCATTCATGTTAAATAGGGCAGCATCAAAATCCGTTGAGACGACGCCTTATGAACTATGGATTGGCAAGAAACGAAAGTTGTCGTTTCTTAAACTTGGGGCTACGATGCTTATGTGAAAAAGTTTCAACATGATAAGCTCAAACTCAAATCGGAGAAGTGCGTCTTCATAAGATACCCAAAAGAAAATGTTGGGTACACCTTCTATCACAGATCCGAAAGGCAAGACATTCGTTGCTAAGAATGGATCCTTTCTAGAGAAGGAGTTTCTCTCGAAAGAAGTGAGTGGGAGGAAAGTAGAAATTGATGAGGTAACTGTACCTGCTCCCTTATTGGAAAATAGTTTATCACAGAAATCTGTTCCTGTGACTCCTACACCAATTAGTGAGGAAGCTAATGATGATGATCATGTAACTTCAGATCAAGTTACTAACGAACCTCGTAGATAAACCAGAGTAAGATCCACACCAGAGTGGTACGGTAATCCTGTTCTGTAGGTCATGTTACTTGACCATGACGAACCTACGAACTATGAGGAAGCAATGATGAGCCCAGATTCCGCAAAATGGTTTAAGGCCATAAAATTTGAGATGGGATCCATGTATAAGAACAAAGTATGGACTTTGATTGACTTGCCCGATGATTGGTGAGCCATTGAGATTAAATGGATCTTCAAGAAGAAGACTGACGTTGATGGTAATGTTACTGTCTACAAAGCTAGAATTGTCGCAAAAGGTTTTCGACAAGTTCAAGGTGTTGACCACGATGAGAGTTACTCACTCGTATCTATGCTTAAGTCTGTCTGAATCATGTTAGCAATTGTCGCATTTTATGAAATCTGGCAAATGGATAAACAAAACTACATTCCTTAATGGCTGTATTAAAGAAGAGTTGTATATGATGCAACCAGAAGGTTTTTTCAATCCTAAAGGTGCTAAGAAAATATGCAAGCTCCAGCAATCCATTTATGGACTGGTGCTAGCATCTCGGAGTTGGAAAATGCTTTGATAAGTTGATCAAAGGATATAGTTTTATACAGACTTGCGGTGAAGCCTGTATTTACAAGAAAGTGAGTGGGAGCACTACAACATTTCTGATAAGTATATGTGAGTGACATATTGTTGATCAGAAATAATGTAGAATTTTCTAGAAATCATAAAGGAGTATTTGAAAGGAGTTTTTCAAAGAAAGACCTCGGTGAAGCTGCTTACATATTGAGCATCAAGATCTATAGAGATAGATGAAGACGCTTGATAAGTTTTTTCAATGAGTAGATACCATGACAAGATTTTGAAGTAGTTCAAAATGGAACAATCAAAGAAAGAGTTTCTTGCCTGTGTTACAAGGTGTGAAATTGAGTAAGACTCAAAGCCCGACCACGGCAGAAGATAGAAAGAAAATGAAAGTCATTCCCTATGCCTCAGCCATAGGTTCTATAAAGTATGCCATGCTGTGTACCAGATCTATTGCATACCCTACCACTAAGTTTGGCAAGGGAGTGCAATAGTGATCTAGGAGTAGATCAATGGACAACGGTCAAAATTATCCTTAGTGGAATAAGGATATGTTTCTCGATTATGGAAGTGACAAAAGGTTCGTCATAAAGGGTTACGTCAATGCATGTTTTGACACTAATCTAAATGACTCTAAGTCTCGGTCTAGATACATATTGAAAGTGGGAGCAATTAGCTAGAGTAGCTCCGTGCATAGCATTGTAGACATAGAAATTTGCAAAATACTTACGGATCTGAATGAGACGGACCCGTTGACTAAAATTATCTCACAAGCAAAACATGATCACACCTTAGTACTCTTTGGGTGTTAATCACATAGCGATGTGAACTAGATTACTGACTCTATTAAACCCTTTGGGTGTTGGTCACATGTCGATGTGAACTATGGGTATTAACCACATAAAGATGTGAACTATTGATGTTAAATCACATGGCGATGTGAACTAGATTATTGACTCTAGTGCAAGTGGGAGACTGAAGGAAATATGCCCTAGAGGCAATAATAAAGTTATTATTTATTTCCTTATATCATGATAAATGTTTATTATTCATGCTAGAATTGTATTAACCGGAAACATAATACATGTGTGAATACATAGACAAACAGAGTGTCACTAGTATGCCTCTACTTGACTAGCTCGTTAATCGAAGATGGTTATGTTTACTAAACATAGACATGAATTGTCATTTGATTAACGGGATCACATCATTAGGAGAATGATGTGATTGACTTGACCCATTCCATTAGCTTAGCACTTGATTGTTTAGTATGTTGCTATTGCTTTCTTCATGACTTATACATGTTCCTGTGACTATGAGATTATGCAACTCCCATTTATTGGAGGAACACTTTGTGTGCTACCAATCGTCACAACGTAACTGGGTGATTATAAAGGTGCTCTACAGGTGTCTCCGAAGGTACTTGTTGGGTTGGCGTATTTCGAGATTAGGATTTGTCACTCCGATTGTCGGAGAGGTATCTCTGGGCCCTCTCGGTAATGCACATCACTTAAGCCTTGCAAGCATTGCAACTAATGAGTTAGTTGCGGATGATGTATTACAAGACGAGAAGAGAGACTTGCTTAACGACATTGAACTAGGTATTGAGATACCGACGATCGAATCTCGGGCAAGTAGCATACCGATGACAAAGGAACAGCGTATGTTGTTATGCGGTCCGACCGATAAAGATCTTCGTAGAATATGTGGGAGCCAATATGAGCATCCAGGTTCCGCTATTGGTTATTGACCGAGACGTGTCTCGGTCATGTCTACATAGTTCTCGAACCCGTAGGGTCCGCACGCAATGTTACGATGATGCTTATATTATGAGTTTATATGTTTTGATGTACCTAAGGTTGTTCGGAGTCCCGGATGTGATCATGGACATGACAAGGAGTCTCGAAATGGTCGAGACATGAAGATTGATATATTGGAAGCCTATGTTTGGATATCGGAAGTGTTCCGGTGAAATCGGGATTTTGGAGTACCGGGAGGTTACCGGAACCCCCCGGGAACTTAATGGGCCTTAGTGGGCCTATGTGTAAGAGAGGAGAGGAGGCTAGGGCTGGGCCGCGCGCCCCTCCCCCCAGTCCAAATAGGACAAGGAGAGGGGGCGGCGCCCCCCTTCCTTCTTCTCCTCCACTCCTTCCCCCTCCCAAGTCCTAATCCAACTAGTAAAGGGGGGAGTCCTACTCCCGGTGAGAGTAGGACTCCTCCCGGCGCGCCCTCTCCCTTGGCCGGCCGCACCCCCCCTTGCTCCTTTATATACAGGGGCAGGGGGGCACCCCATGGACACAACATTGATCAGTTGATCTCTTAACCGTGTGCGGTGCCCCCCTCCACCATAGTCCACCTCGATAATACTGTAGCGGTGCTTAGGCGAAGCCCTGCGTCGGTAGAACATCAACATCGTCACCACGCCATGCCGTCATGAAACTCTCCCTCAACACTCGGCTGGATCGGAGTTCGAGGGACGTCATCAGGCTGAACGTGTGCTGAACTCGGAGGTGCCGTACGTTATGTACTTGATCGGTCGGATCGTGAAGACATACGACTACATCAACCGCGTTGTGCTAACGCTTCCGCTTTCGGTCTACGAGGTTACGTAGACAACACTCTCCCCTCTTGTTGCTATGCATCATCATGATCTTGCGTGTGCGTAGGAACTTTTTTGAAATTACTACGTTACCCAACACTGCCTGCATCTACTACTATTACTCCACACATCGACCGGTATCCAGCATGCATCTAGTGTATTAAGTTCATGGGGAAACGGAGTAATGCAATAAGAACGATGACATGATGTAGACAAGATCTATCTATGTAGAGATAGACCCCATCGTTTTATCCTTAGTAGCAACGATACATACATGTCAGTTCCCTTTCTGTCACTGGGATCAAGCACCGTAAGATCGAACCCACTACAAAGTACCTCTTCCCATTGCAAGATAAATAGATCAAGTTGGCCAAACAAAACCCAAATATCGGAGAAGAAATACGAGGCTATAAGCAATCATGCATAAAAGAGATCAAAGAAACTCAAATACTTTCATGGATATAAAAAGATAGATCTGATCATAAACTCAAAGTTCATCTGATCCCAGCAAACACACCGCAAAAAGAGTTACATCATATGGATCTCCAAGAGACCATTGTATTGATAATTCAGCAAGAGAGAGGAAGCCATCTAGCTACTAACTACGGACCCGAAGGTCTACAAAGAACTACTCACGCATCATCGGAGAGGCACCAATGGAGGTGGTGAACCCCATCCGAGATGGTGTCTAGATTGGATCTGGTGGTTCTGGACTCTGCGGCGGCTGTAAATTATTTTTGTCGACTCTCCTAGGTTTTCTGGAATATTGGGGTATTTATAGAGCAAAGAGGCGGTCCAGGGGGCACCGAGGTGGGCACAACCTACCAGGGCGCGCCTGGGCCTCCTGCCGCGCCTGGGCGTCCTGGCGCGCCTGGGCCTCCTGGCGCGCCCTGGTGAGCTATGCTCTCCTCGGAGCACCCCCCCAGGCGTAGCCAGGGCCCATTAGGTGTCTTCTGGTCCATAAAAATTCTCCGTGAAGTTTCGTTGCATTTGGACTCTGTCTGATATTGATTTCTGCGATGTAAAAATCATGCGTAAAACAAAGAATCGGCACTTGGCACAAGGTCAATAGGTTAGTACCAAAAAATGATATAAAATGACTACAAAATGATTATAAAACATCCAAGATTGATAATATAACAGCATGGAACAATCAAAAATTATAGATACATTGGAGACGTATCAGCAAGGAGCCCTTCATACTCAACTGTATTGGTTGTGGCTTCTTCCCGGACAAAATTCATTTGGACAACGTACTTCAAGTGCTCTCCCGACGGGGCAACAAGAAGCACGCCAGCCCCTGCACCTTGTAGGGAAAAAGCACCATCAAAATACATATCCATTCTTTGGGTAATTCCTTGCCGGGGATAGTTGTCTCTGTCACTTCCTCATCAGGGGTTGGCATCCATTCTGCAATAAACTCTGCCAGTTCCCTGCTCTAAATAGTTGATGTGCTCTCAAACTTCAAACCAAAGCTGGATAACTCGAGAGCCCAGTCCACTATTTTGCCAGTTGCCTCAGGGTTTCAGAGTATCCTTTGCAACGGAAAATGAGTGACAACCGTGATCTCGTAGGCTTGGAAGTAGTGGCGCAGTTTCCTTGAGGCCATAATGAGACCAAAGATCAATTTTTGCACGCTAGAGTACCTCGATCTAGCCCCCCTGTAACAAGGAGCTGACGAAGTACACTGGGCGCTGCATCACTTTCTTCCTTCCCTCGTCCTTGGGGTTGTTCTCGTTACCGTGCTCATTGTTGTCCTGATCCTTCTCTAGCTCTGCCGTTTTCTGCTCACTTTCTGCCTCATCCACTTCCCGCTGCGCTACTAAGGCTACACTGACCACTTGGTTGGTTGCCGCCAAGTATAGCAACAACGGTTCTTGAGGTTTGGGCACAACCAAGGTAGGCACAGATGACAGATAGGCCTTCAACTCCTGCAGAGCTTCATCTGCTTCCAGGGTCCACTCCATAGGCCCTGCCTTCTTCAAAATTTTAAAGAATGGCAGGGCACGCTCGGCAGAATTGGAGATGAATCTGCTTAGCACGGCAACGCATCCTATTAAACGCCTCACATCCTTAACTGTCCTTGGCGCCTGGATCTGCTCTATGGCTTTGATCTTGTCGGGGTTTGCTTCGATCCCCGATGGGAGACAAAGTAACCAAGTAGCTTGCCGGAGGTAACACCAAACACACTCTTCTCCCGATTAAGCTTCAACTTGATCTTGCACAGATTAGCAAATGTCTCCTCCAAATCCTGGATAAGGGTGGCCTTATCCTTGGTTTTGACCATGATATCATCCATATAGGCTTCCATATTTGTGTGTAAATGTGGCTCAAAACCAATATGGACTGCCCTTGCAAAAGTGGACCAGGCACTTTTTCCGAATGGCATGCGGACAAAGCAGTATGTACCACATGGAGTGATGAATGACGTCTTCTCTTCATATTCTTTGGACATGAAGATCTTGTGATATCCGGAGTACGCGTCCAGAAAGGAGAGCAAATCACAACCTCAAGTGGAATCCACAATCTGGTCGATGCGCGGCAAGAAAAAACCGTGGTAGAAGCAAGGGCGCGGAAAATACCGGGGAGTCTGGTTACGGTGGGTGGTCGGGGGCCGAGCAATGCACGTTTCTCTCGTACACGTACACGCGTGGGTGCGAGACGTTGGGCTCTAACTGAACCCGAGCGAGGCGTTGGGCTCTAACTAAGCCCGAGCGATAGCACTGCAAGCTACGCGTTACACTAAACCCGAGTGATCGATTGATCCCTTGCTGTTAACTGAACCCGAGTGATTCGTTCGCTACTGCTGCTAACTAAAGCCGATCGATGCTGCCTCTGGATGAACAGTGAGCGTTTTGGGGGTTTGGATGAACAGTTCCCGGTGGGGGTTGGATGAACAGGAACCCATGGTAGTAGAGGTCGTTGCCACTGGATGAACAATACCCCGATCGATCGAGCCAGTGGATGAACAAGACCCCGTGGAGGGCTGGATGAACATTAGCCGGTGGAGGGCTGGTTGAACAGTAGCCGGTGGAGGGCTCGATGAACAGTAGCCTATGGAGGGGTGGTTGAACAGGACCCCCGTGGAGAGGGCTGATTGAACAGTAGCCGGTGGAGGAGCGCACGGTGGAGGCTAGATGAACAGGAGCCCGTGGATGAATAGTCGCAGGTGGAGGCTGGAGGAGGTCGACGGTGGATGAACAGGAGCCAGTGGAGGTAGTCAACGGTGGATGAACAGTAGCCCGTGGAGGCAGTCGACGGTGGAGATGAACAGTATCCCGTGGAGTCCCATTTTGCGGTAAGCCACACCCCTCCCGATGAACAGGACCCTCGTTTCGACCGTAGTGCTCCATCACAAGTCCGTTTCCTCCGTTTTGCGGTACGCCACACCCCTCCTGATCAACATGATCCCATTTCGACCATAGGAGGTCCGTTTCCTCCGTTTTGCGGTATGCCCGACCCCTCCCGATGAACAGGATCCCTTTTCCACCATGGCCGGTCGAACACAAGGTTGTTTCCTCCGTTCTGCGGTACGCTAGGCCTTGTTTCCATCGGCTGTTCCGTCCAAGCCGGTTGGCTCCCGATGAACATCACGCGTTCTGTTGCCTCCCGATGAACACGATGCATTCTGTTGCCTCCCCATGAACACGACGACGACGACGCAGTTTCTCCATTCCGACCCACCCACAGCCATGTACACGAGCCCTGGCCGTATGTATGCGCGAGTAGGTGTTCGAGACCCCTCCCGTATGTACGTACGTGGCCGTATTTTCTTTCTTGCACCCTGTCCGTTGTACGTACGTGTACATGCTACGTGCGCGCCTCTACTACTACACATGTGCGCCTCTACTACGACACGTGCGCGCCTCTACATCGACCAAAGATGTACGCATACCGTTCGCGATTGAATGACAACGCTACATACGCTTCGACCAGGTGGGTCCAATTGTCAAGCACTTGCGTGCGAAGATGTAGCTGGTGGGTCCCAGCAGTCGGGGGGGCAAATCAATTTTTTTTGCCCGTAATATGGACGCACTTCCTTGCATGCGAAGATGTAGCTGGTGGGTCCCAGCAATCAGGGGGAAACATTTTTTTCATGAAATACAGTGGCCCGTCCGGTGGGTCCCTGCTGTCAGGTGGAGGAATAATTATTTTGCGCGTAATAAGGGGGCACTTCCTTGCTGCGGCCGTGGACCAAGTTGTCAGCCTCTCCACGTACAGTACTCTTCTGATGGAAGTCGTTCGTTGACCACATTAACCACGCCGCATCGAGAGCACTAGCGCGGTGGACGACGGCGAGGCCTAGGAAGGGGACGACGTGGAGTCGGGGAAGCCGCGGCAGTGGATGCCCACACGGAGGGGAGTACGTGGGTTGACTGCTTCGGCTTCGGTGTGAGGTTGCCGTCGCCTGAGAATAACAGGAGGTTTGGGTAAGTATAGAGGGATGGCATGGCCAGCGGTGGCAGCACAGCCAGACACGGGAGGCAGGAGCAGGCAGCACGGCCGACGCTTGTTTGGGCGGCTGGAGCAAGAAGACCAGAGGTTGAAGAAGCATGACGGCCGTTGGATGGACATCGTACGGTCACTGGAGCTAGAATCGTTCATATTGACTAAGTTGACAAAGCCCTCCATCCCCGCCATCTTAGTAGGCCCACAAGTCAGCCTCCCACTATGGTGGGCCCAGCTAGCAGGGGGGTATTCATTTTTTTGTGCGTAATAATGAGGCACTTCCTTGCGTGCGAAGATATAGCTGATGGGTCTGGCCTGTCAGCGGGGGAACATTTTTTCACGAAATACAGAGGCCCTTCCGGTGGGTCCCAGCTGTCAGGTGGAGGAATCATTATTTTGCGCTTAATAAGGATGCATTTCCTTGCGTGCGGCCGTGGACCCAGCTGTCAGCCACTCCACGTACAGTCCACTTCCGATGCATGTCGTTCGTTATCCACATTGACCACGCCGCGCCAAGAGCACCACGGCGGTGGACGACGGCGAGGCCCATGAAGGAAACGGTACGGAGCCAGGGAAAACTCGGCAGTTGTTTCCCACGCGTAGGGGAGTGCGAGGGATTACTGGTTCGTGTGCCATCGCCGGAGAATAACATCAGGTGTGGGTGAGTAGAGGGATGGCTAGGCCAGCGATGGGAGAATGATGGGGCGGTTAGGCCTGCACGGCAGCATAGCCGGTCGCGGGAGGAGGGAGCAGGCAGTCCCGCCGACGCTTGTTTGAGCGGCTGGAGCAGGCAGAGAAGAGATTGAAGAAGCACGACGGTCATTTGATGGACATCCAATAGTCACTACTCTCGTGTGTTGACTAAGTTGACACGGCTTTGCGTGTGCGCCAACCTTATTTTTTAGGAAAGCATGCGCGTCAACCTGTAGTAGGCGCACAAGTTAGCCTCAAATATGTGGAAAACATCATATAGCCTATCTACCATTATTTCTAATAATTTACAGCCCATTTGCCAATTCTTAAGAAATTTTTTGGAGCCCATCTTCCTTTTGTTAGCATTACACCCCATATTGTGGCCATGGTTAAAAATTATATGAAATTTTGCATATTTTGGTGTGGTCAACTGTTTTTAATCCCAAAATATCGAGTCACATTCAAACTATTTTGAAAAATAATGTATATAATATAAAATCCAAATAATTTTCCAGGCATAAAAATCAATGGAATTAAAAATCTTGTAATTAAAAAAATGAAACTAATTCCCGGTTCAATTTTTTTAAATGTACAGCCCATTTCTTGGCAAACGGAATGAAACTCTCTCCTCGTCTTGAAAGATTTGCAGCCTAGCAGGGCTGATAAAGCAAGTAGGCCTTGTTTGGGTATTTCTTTAAAAAAATAGAACGGGGCTAGCCATTTTTAGCAAGGAAAAAACACAACTGGGCTCATGATGTGGTAAACATAAATAAAACCCTGGCTAGATGGGCCACAGCCCCCGCACAGCCCCATTGTTACCCTGATCCATTGCTAAAACTAGTATAAATAACAATTGCTTGTTCCTCAACAAAAAGTAAATAACAACTGCGCGACCTGCTGGGTCCCTGGTGTCAGCCGCTCGTTGTGTAATTCTCTCGTTTATTGACTACGTTGACAATGGCGTGAGCCCAGATGTCCAACCATTAGGAGGAACCGTTTTTGGGGCTTGGTGGGTCCCTACTGTCATACTCTCCACGTACAGTCATATCCTTGTTCCTCTCGGTTGTTGACGGCGTTGACAACGAAGAGAGGCGGCGCCGTGCAGCAGCGAACCAAGGCCGAGGACAACGGCGAGGCCTCAAACGGAACGAACAGGAGCCGTGGAAGATGCGCCGGTCTAGTCGCATGCGGAGGGGAGTATGAGGGTTGACTGGTTCTAGTGCGGGTGTATATTGGGGCTGACGTCGCCAAAGAATAACAGGATGTGTGGGGGAATAGAGGGAGGACTGGCCAACGTTGGAGGGTACGGTATGGCGGCGGAGGCGCAGCTAGCCATCGGAGGTGGGAGCAGGCGGAGCCAATGGGGTGGTTTGGTTTGGGCAGCTGGAGGAAGAAGACCAGAGATAGAAGATACACGACAGATGTTGGATGTCAATCCAACGGCTGCAAGGCAGCGTTTGTTGACTAGCTAGTAAGTCGACACCACCTTGGATAGGTTATTTCCTCGTGGGTCCCAAATGTTATAATCCAAATCTGTCACGGTCATGCAGCCTTTCCTATGAAAATTTACAGCCCATTTGGTGTGCTAGTTCGAAATAAGTTTGTGGGTGCTGGTTGGGGCTAATCACTTGGCTTCTGTAATGCACAGTGAGCTCAAGCAGCCGGCGAGAGTGATGTTATTTCCCTTGGTTGGGATTTTTTACAATATTTCACTCTAAATTAAACGGATGGAAAGCCATTTGCCTTGTTTCAAAGAAAATATGACAGTCGTAGCCGAGTTGAAAAGGGCAAGAACATCTAACTCCAGCTTACAAACTGTACAAAAGCACGAGGGTTAATTGTTCATCAGGTTTAGACAAAACCCAAAGTTGAAAAGGGCAACAACATCTAACTCCAGCACTGTTTTCAATAGTCACAGTCAAATGGATCGGTCAGGTCCATAGAATGAACATCCTGGGTCGTGAAATTTACTGGATTATGACCACAATATGTTGTAAATAGAAGCCCGACATGTTCAGAAGCTCTTTTGCCCACCTAAAACTCCTTTTTTTCTCTTCGACATACCCATCCATCAAAACCATGTTGCTGATAAAGTTAAGCCTGATGGACAATAATAACCTCGCATTCAGCAGGAAGAATGTGACAAATCTAGTGTTTGCATCGTTGGCTACATATCGTTCTAGCGTTATTGTCTTCAATCAAATGTCATGAGAAGTGAGAAAATCCCGGTGCTTACGAATCCACCGATTGGTTATAACTTTCTTACCCCGTCCTGATGCCTAAATAGACATGAAGATTGAAAACACTTAAGGTCTAAAAAAGAGTGTGGAAAGAGCAACAGCTGAATGGTTAGTTCTAGTACACTATATGCGGGCTTCCAATGTGCGTGAACTTATCACCTTTATATACAACTTCTCCAGACATGGTAAGCATTGCAGCAAGCCAATAATCTTGTTCAGATCAAAACTATTCATTTCGATATATAAGATCCTGACAGAATCCAACACCATTGATAGGCTATCCATGGAGAAACTCTTCATTGAGCATAGAACATAATATTAGTACAAAATGTGTACTCCGAGATGATATATAACTTATGCGCAGAAATTTAAAATGCAGCTTATGGTTACAAGTGTAGATGATAATATAAAGTACCTGAAGAACTGTGGAGCCAAACACCATCTTGAAATGAGCACAGAGATCATGTATTACACCCAAGGTCTCCAGTTTAGGCGCAGAGAGGATGGTTATTTGCGACGGTGAATAACTAGAATCAAGGATCAACCTTTGAAGTGAAGGGACATCTTGGATGATGAGCTGCCTTCCGTCAAAAGAAATTCCAATTCTTACAAGGTTAGGCGACTTTATTTGGAGACAACCGATTCTAACTGTGAAAACAAGCACCAAGCACTCCAGGGCAGGGAAACTGGAGTGGATGATGCTATGCAATGAGGCCTCCGATATACAAACCCGCACAAGTGAAAGTTTTCTTGAGAAATGGGAGTCGAAGGTTTAGTACCAGATTGTCTGGTAGGTAGCACAGTGCAAAGGTGGCGGTGTGGAGAGATGAGGAAAACCGCGAGATGGACATCGGTCTTTGAGGGCATGTGTAGATGGCGTTGATTATCTGGTAGGTGATTTCAGTGGGGAATAGTAGAACTCAAGCAGCTGTAGTTCTATGAATTGGGGATTTCAGCCAAAGGCGTCCACTGCGGGGCATGGTATGCTTGCTCAGGTAGCATGACGGGATGCAGAGGCTTTGAACGGAGCCCTGGTGGGAGGAGATGATGGCTCTGGGGATTTCAAAATCATTGAAGAGAGATAGCTGACGACAGTCGAGATTAAGGGGCATGGCACGCCATAGAGGGCGCCACCAAATTGAGAGGACTTGGGTGCGGTAGCAATCCTTGGTGGGGAGAAGCGAGATGATCTCCCCAAGGATGGCGTTCGGGAGATCGCTGATGCGGTCCACCCGAGATTCTATGGGTTCCTGGGATCTGGTGGGGACGGGGTCGCCGCTTCTCCCCGCGTTGCCGGGTGCAGGATCTACAACAAAGGCCGCCGTGGCAGGAGCCTCATCTTCTTGGCTATTTGGGGTCGGCCGACTCCATTTTCCTCGAGGCGTCGCGTCGCTCACGGATTTGAGCAGAGTAACTAATGACGAGCCTAGTTGTAAAAGCAGTGAAGAAGGGGAGCTGAGGTTTTTCTGTAATAGTTAGGAAGAAGGGGAGCTGGGTTTTCTGTAGGAGTGAGGTGAGGAATTTGGGGGTACGAGTGGAGCGAGCCGACGTGAGGTGGGTGGGAGTGAGTAGGAACAAGAGCACCCGGGTTTTTTGGGGGGGGCGGTGTGCTGGGTGTGGGTAGCGCCTCTCATGAAGTAAATATATGGGCTTTTGAATTGATTTTATTATTTATGAGGGTGGATGGGCTGTTTTGTCTTGGGCCCAGAGAAACAATTACTACTAGTACAGTGGAGACACCCTACAGCTACTAGAAAAACAATTACTACTAGTATAGTGGATACACTATCGCTTCTAGCTCCTCCTAGGTCATCAAAATGTCTCCCTCTACTGAATGTTGTTTTACTTTTGTTCACTGACATGCAGGCCATGCCACACGTGGGCCCAAATGCCATCCACCAAATTAGAAGGTAGTATAAAGGCGGAGAGTCACCCGGTCAGAAGGCCTTGGCAAGAATGCCGTCATATCACAAAACCCCACCTCCCATCCTAAGTTTGACGGACGAAGCAACCATCATTTCACTCTTCGTTGAATCCCCTTCTCCCTCACCGTCTTCAAGAAAGCCAACACTCGCATCTGCCACTGTTCTTCTCTCCCAACGAATGGAAGGTAAGCGGATCCGTGATATTGGTATATTTTCCTTTAGAGAAAAAAGGAACTTTTGCAAAGCAGTAACTGATCCTCACTCTCTTTTTTGTTTCATTTTCATTGCGATTGTGTTTTCCTTTCAGTGATCTCCTAGTATTCGTCAGTTTCATGATGGACCAAGGAGAACCAGGCAAAGATCTGCCGATATTGGAGCAGACGCGGGGGGCTGATCCCCACGAGACAGAGAGCTCCAAGAAGATGGAGGCAGCCACCAAGCCGACCCCAGATACGCTCACGGCCACTAGATGGTCAACGCCCCGTTTGAGGTTACAGCCCCCTTGGCACTACAGGAGCAGTTTTCCCCCTTCGAGGATGTGTCCCCCCCCCCCCCGGTGAACTGCCCAAGGTGATTTTCTTCTTTGCTGATCTCGATTGTGGTTTTTCATCTAAGTATGTGGTGATGAATAATGCAAAATTTTATTAGCTTCGACGCCATGCTATACATAGTGGTTTAAATAACTTGTGTTTCTTATACTGGAAAGTAATTCAAAATTTGTTTCTGTTTCAATTAGAGCTTTGATGTAGACAAGGATTGTGTGGTTGTACATGTCACTCACTATGAGGCAGATAACCTGAATATACGCACTAGAAAAACAGAGTTCTTAGGCTGTTGGATCCAAGAAGCCATTTGCGCTTATACCGATGTCGAGTTGTATTCCAGCCTCACTGTTGTCAGGCGTGTTGTCCAGGGTGTACTGAAGCACAAGAAGTTCAAAGCTACTCCTTCGTTTGTGAGGCATACTGTTATTGTCAAGCTTACGCAGGAAGATGACGTGGCATGCCTCCACAAACAAGTTTATGAGTGGCAAGGCCACAAGGTTATCTTCATGAAGGTTCACATGATTGAGCTGCTGTCAGACATCCTCGATGATGTTCATGGCAAGGTCCGTCTTGTGACCAGCCCAAATTAGATCGAGGCATGAAATAGTTGTCCCAGCTAGTGTTTAATACTAGTTTGGATTATGTCTACTTATCCGAACCTTGCCTATTATCAAGCCCTCTGGGGCTAGTACTCTGTTTGAATCTGTCTATGGGAACTGCTGCTACTTTTGTGTGCCTATGAATCATGTGAGAACCAACGTAATTGTTGCCGAAACAGATGCGTCCTCACTAGCTTTTTCATGAATATGGCATGGTAAGACATAAGTTGTCACGTTTTATCATACGAGCAGTGTGTGTTTGATGAAATAGAGTACTCGTTTGAGAAATGTGCACCGACGTATACATAAGTACTTGTAAACACTGTTGGTGCTACCCCACTTGTAAGCAGTTGTGCAAAACACGGCACATTGGCTCAGCTCGCTTCAACACTAGGCTATCGACCAGCTAACAATCAATAATCTGCTGTCTGACATATAAGCAACTACGTATCTTGTTATAGTGGTTCATGTAGTTAACTGAGGCCACAATGTAAATTCCAAACGTTCACACACTCCAGCGTTCATGTGGAACACTCGCATTAAACTCGGCTTCATAAAAAACTTGAAAAGCATAAGTTAAGCAATTTTATACATATCAATGATTCGTAGAACATAACAAACATATACTAGTTCATAGCAAAAGACAAAGTTGTGAGAAGGTTTACAAATCATGAAAAAAACAAGCAAGGCTTCTCTAAGCAAAGGGCCTCCCGGCAGGCTTAAATTTCCTGGAGTTTACTCTGGTTTTTTCTTGTTGCCACCATCCAGGGTTAGGTTCTCTCATTCTAGAATAACCAATTATAATTGTGTTCTCAATTTGGAATCTTTGAACTGAACCATGTAGTGTACTGACCAGCTGAAAGTATTGTGCATTCCACTAAATTTAAGCGCCGCTATTTGCAGAAATAAGCAGACCACAATGCCTCTTGTCCGCACACCTGTCCCAAAAACCTCCGTGCAGTCGTGCCAGCTAGTCCTCGGTTCATGGACGAACTGGAAGAAAGTGCATTCCGGACTAGGATGCAGTTGTTTTCTCTCATCCCTGCACTGCAATCAGGAAGTAAAACGTACGAATCAACTTCTTTTAGATTGTGTTGGTCATTCTACCTAGTTAGAAACAATGTAGGAATACCTGGAACACTGGTGGTTAGAGGACGGCAGCTAGGAATAGCCATCTCATTTTGTGCAGTTGTACTAAAACTGAGGTGTGTACTTTTGATTGCGTAGATAGAAACGATATGGAGACAGACATCCCTGTTTGTGCAAATACGAAATACGGTTATTTAAACAAAGTGATGATATTTGCGTGGTGTATGATCAATAGCAGCATCTATTATGTTATAATTGGCACTAGATTGACAAAGATGAAAGTGCCCTTAAGTAAGTAGCATCATATCACATCAACACTTTGCCACTAGATTAACATGCGTAACAATAGCATTAGTATTACTCTCATGAGAGTAGCACATGGTCGATAAATGTGCAATCAAATTTGTGCGATTCCTTTGGATGAAGCAATGTTAGCGGGGTGAGATTTAAGTGTAACTGCAAAAACACAATTCATGGGAAATAAAGCAAGAGAGAAGCACTTCATAAAATGGTGGTGGCATTGCTTCAATTTATCGACAGCACTAGACCATTACTTATAGTGACATTTGGTGGCATTGCTTAATGCTTCATGTGATTTTACATTAACGGTAGCGATATGGACGTAGGGACAGCAGGGGCATAAAGTGGTGAGGCAGATGTGGTTGCCGAGAGCGGCAAACACTCAGGCATCATGTCTGCATTTGTCCCATTTTTTATCTCCTCGGCGACATTTTCCTATGTGAGCATAGGAAATCTAGACCTGCTCATTCTCATTTGCGTTGTCCCCCAACACCCCTCACTTTCTTTCCGTTTTAAACCAAGAGACAGGTCCACTTCCCCCCACCCTTCGCCATCCACCATGCTTCCTTCGCCTTTTCAACCAATAGACTGGTTGGGTAGCCAGTATCTACTACTTTCCCCCGTTTCCTCTTAGAACCAAGTCCTAGATTCATGCTCTGACTTTCCTCGTTTCTTCCCTGTTTGAACCAACTCTTATATTCGACTGTATGAACTAGCTTTACCTCTAATAATAGTAAAAGTCTAGGTGGCTTTGGAACAACCGACGGAAGTAGAAAAAGATCCACACATAGCCACGTGGGGAGCTGGGGCAGTAGACCAAGGTAGGTTTCAAAGGAATATATACCTGAGGGTCGTCGGCATGTGGCAAAGACGACATCGGGAGGCCGCATCTTGGCCACAATACCGTAGAGAGGAAGAAGGGGTAGGAGGCCCTCCCGAGCCGACGCGGCCGCTGATCGGGATGCGCGGGCAGCCATTGGTCTCCTCCCTCGTCGCCGACGACAGCGTGAATGATGCACCTACACCCCTGCCCCTGTCAAGGTGGTCCGGCCGGATTTGTGACCAGCCGTGAGCAGATAGAGAGAGTGTGGCCACCTATGTCTTGCTTAGATCCGGAGAGCATGAGAAAGTGAAAGAGAGGAACCCTAGTAAAGCAAGCGCTAAGGCTCCTGCTTATATATAGTGGAGTGATTTTGTTGTACCAGCTGCAAAAAAATGCACTCCTACGTGTACCCGTGAGTGGGTGTGAGAGAACTAGTGCGTGCGTGCACCGCTTCTTTTCGTGAGAGTACAATATACTATGCCCAAAGAACGTTAGCCACAAGAGTAATAGTATAAGTGTGTGACGTGTGAGCTAAAATAAAAGGTGCGCGATGTCTTTTGTTTTTTAGAAGTTCAGAGGGTAGGGTGTGAAGAGCACATATGTGTGTGACGTCTACCTGCAGATAGACGGTGGGTGCGAGAGGACTCGGGAGAGTCGTGACTCGTGAGGGTGCGTGTGTGCGTGAGAGGGAGGGGGCACGTATCAATGCAATGCATGTGTCCGTAAATAATTATCCGACAGACGTTCGCCGCAAGCCGTTTCCTGACGAACGCCGTAAGAATCGTTAGATCAGCATCCAACATTGTCAGTTTTGCCATGTCCTTTAACAAAGCAGCCACTCGTCCTACACATAAATCTTCCACGTGATTGTTAGCAAGTGTCGTATGCTCCTCCCTCCGTTCCAAAATGCAGTCCATATAGCTTTATTGAAAAGTACAACCTCGCAAACTTTTACCGAGTTTTGTTGTACCAAAATGCACATATAGAATACCCAGTATATATCATTTCATTCATCTTCGAGAGGTAACTATAAAGATGGAGGAGGAGTCTACAAAGAAAGACCGCCGTATCACCTGCAGCAATTTCAACCATCCTTTGGTGTGGAGGAATATCATAGGAACTCCATATGATATGATTTTTATAGGATTTTTTCCTTTAGAGCCAATTGGTTCATAGGAATAGATTCATATACTCCATATTTCAAAGGAAATAAACATTATATCATTTTTTATAGCTTTAGAGCCACTTGGTTCATATGAATGGATTCCTATACTCCCATAATTTCAAAGGAAAATAAACATTAACGTATATTCAATAGAAAAGTTCCTATGATGTGAACCAAATGACATCTCTTTTCTAATTCCTCCTCATAGGAATTGAGATACATGTCATCTCTAGATTCAATAGAGAAGTTCCTATGATGTGAACCAAATGACATCTCTTTTCCAATCCCTACTCATGGGAATTGAGATACATGTCATCTCTTTCCCTACAACTTCCATGTATGCATCTTCTATTCCTAAATAGCTAGTATAACCCACTAGTAGCTTTTTTCCTGGACATGAAACCATGGCACAAGAACACGTCATGCATGCAAGTCATAAATCACATTGTTTTTTCTACTCCATGCATGCAAGCACCACATCATCAATTCGTGCATGTTACTCATAAGTTATTTCTTGCACTAAATTTTGCGTTGACAATGTATGTGTTGGTGACGTGCACACATATGTAGATCACATTCACATTTTTGTTAGAAATGCCATTCTTTAAACTGCAATTCATTTTTTCTCTTTGTACTCCCTCCGTCTAGGTGTGTAAGTCATCTCCCGAAAAACAAATAATCCCAAACACTTTGGCACGGTACATTAACTCCCTCCTCATTTCTTGTTTCGTGACATATCAACCAATAAGAGACGTGGGTCGTACATGCTTTCCCAAAACACAAGCACTTCTCCTTTGTTCTAGAACCTTCCGTATCATAATTGCCCAAACTTTTTTTTCTAAATGAATTGCCATTATTTATTTTTTACTTTATGCTTTACAATGCACAGTCCCATGAATCTTAACCTTTTTTATAAAACTAATTGATTTTGAATGATATTTAACTATAAGAACTAAACGAACATCTACATCATGCACATATGACTCAAAGCTTTACATGCAATAGTGTGTATTTATTCATAATTTGGTTTCCAAATCTCATGCATTCAATGCATGTACCTTACTAGTTTTGAGTAGAGTAGAAAATTTCACGCGGCCGCGGGTATATCAAAATGCAAGGCCCATGCATCATTGCCTTTCGGTCGAACCTACGTCCACAATTTTTTGTACGTATATCTCCACTGGTCCCCGAACCCAAAATGCTTCCCCGTTCCCGTAAAACCAAGCGGCCCACACATATTAAGGCTTCGACTCGAACTCAATTGCTCTCCCGTTTACTATGATGTGGCCCCGCATGCCGTAGTACTCCTACAAACCCTACCGCCGCATGCATCATCGGTTTTCTTCAAGAGGACGAGGGAGAAGCAGATTTGTAGTGGAAGCGCTTTCAAAAAAATGATTTGTAGTGGAGGCCCCTACCCTAGGGTGCCCTAGGTAGCTACCGCACGCATCATTGGTTTTCTCTTTTCTTTATGCTCTTGTGCCCTAGTGTGAAATGATGGTTGCTTCGTCCGTCCAGCTTAATGCGGGAAAGGTGGGGCTTTGTGATTTGACTCCTCATCGCTCATTTACTATTACTGCGGCGCTACGACCGGGGTGCTTCCAAGTCCAACCGCTGATCTGAACTGTAATTTGGCGCATCGCACATGGAACAAGACGGTGGATGAGCCACTTGTCGGCCAAAGAGGTCCTTTTCAGTGTGTCACCATTTGCAGCGGATCGACCTCGCTTGAGTTGCTACGCCAACGCGACAGGAGCAGCCTACCACTTGGTTTTGCTCCTTGGTGAATCCCAACTATATTGATCTAAAAAGATACTTGTACGTACTGTATTGTACGTACTGTACTACCCTCTCCGTCTCGGTTTATAGGGTGTGCAAGTAGTTCTCGGTCATCCATTTGACTAACTAAATATGTGTTACTATGTCACAAAAAGTGTATCATTCGATTCTTGAGTGGATATAGTTTCTAAACATATACTGTTCATCACATACATAGCCAGTTAAATTATCAACCTAGAACGACGTGCATGCCTTGTAAACCGATACAGAGGAAGTAGTAAAAATGACGTTATTTTACTACGCGATGGGCGGGGGAGCATGGCCTGTCATGCGGTCCCACGTGTCATGATGTACCAAGGCGATGCGCGTGTCCCTCTTGAGGCAGAACAATGGCAGAAGCAATAGTACGTGGTTTTCTTGAATGAGATGATGGCGAAGCGGAGTGTGAAATAATGGTTGCTTCGTCCGTCTGGGAAGGTGCGGCATTGTGATTTGACGTCTCATTGCTCATTACTACTCTTTGGGAAGTGATGCGGTAGGGTGCATCCCCCTGCTATTCTGCACTGTTAGTTGGTGCATGGCACATCGACCCGGTTGCTATATGTCCCACATGTCGGCGAGAGGAAGTACAGAATTCATGAAAGCGAGCGTCGACGGAGGAGTACAAGACATGGCTTGGTTTTTGCTGGTTCGCGCGATCCATCGATACAAACCCAGACTAAAAAAAGGCGAGGGCGGGTCTTTTCCCGCATGGCAGGCAGGGGACTTTTTCATAGTCTGTTCGAGGCAATGAGGCAGGAAGGGAAACAAGCAAATAAAGGTTGAGTGACTTAGTTTTGGGAAAAACTTATTTTACGGACTACGTACCCACTATGGAGGTAGTATACTACTTACTACTCCCTCCTTTCTGGTTTATAGGGCTCGTTTAAAAAATCATTTTTCCGTTTTATAAGTCTCAATTCTACTAGTAGTAGTAGTACCATCACATGTTGGATTTCGAGGTGCGTTAAATCACCCGTTGCAAGCATTGTCAAGAGAAAACTCACCAATGCATGTAGAAGTTCATGAAAATTTAGTGGTCATGCATGCATTCGTTCTAATTAATGCCTCGGTAAACATAACTTCTTGAGAAAAACAAGCGTACATTACTTGTGCAAACTACGAAATTAATTCCACCACTCACCGTCTACCTTGGTTGGAGAGATTTTGAAATTGAGCCATAAACTGGAAAGGAGGGAGTAGTAACATAACCTAGGGTAGCTTGCTGCACCACGGACTCCAAGGAAATTGTTGTAGTAGTACTACTCCTATATACGTACTACCCCAAGGAAATTGAGCCATAAACTGGAAAGGAGGGAGTACTACAAAAGGACATATACTCCAAACAATATGATAATCTCTCTAACCAAGGTAGGGACGAGGAGTAAACGGAGGGAGTAGTGAAATTTTCTCGTCGTCTTGCGAGCCACCGCACGCGTGGGCAAGGGAGCGGGCGCAAGGCGTAGTACAAATACCTCCGTCCTGGTTTATAGGTCACCTTTGTAGTTCGTGCCAAATTTTTACCAAATATTTTGCTAACAAAATGTTAATGCATGTCAACGAAAATTATATCGTTGGATTCGTATTTCAACATAGTATTCAATGATATAATTTTTGGTAACATGCACGAACGTTTTGTTAGTTCAATCTATAGTCAAAATTTGACATAATATACAATGGGGACCAATAAACCAATATACAATGAGTAGTACTAGCAAGTTTCACCTTGTCTTGCGAGCCACCGCGCCCGTGGGCGGGGGAGATGGCGTAGTAAGCAAGATTCTCCTTGTTCTGCGAGTTGGCGGGATACATCAAAAGTAATACGTACACAACATCTCGAGTGTATAGAACCTTGCCTCTAAGGTAGGCCCCACATGGTTTGCCTCTTTTTTAACATAACGCGTCAAGTCGCAATTTGTTTGTTCACCCGTGGTAGACGATCCTCCATCAAGTGGACAACCAGTACACGTGTCAAATTACCACATGGGCTGCCTTTTCATATAGAAATGAGCTCCACCGTGTACCCGCGCGGGTGTGGTTGGGAAAGAGACGGGAGTATATGGGCCATGCGTGCACCTCTTCTCTTCGTGCACGTCCCCCACCTACGTGGGTGTGTGTGAGAGAGATACAAACCTAGACATAATGTGTCGTCCATCCCCATGCCTCCGCCTAGTCCGACCACCAGTGACCACCACGCCCCACTCCTCCTCACCTTATCTCCCATCTTTCTCGAGACAAAGTAGAATAGTACTTGTTCACAAACTTGAAAGAAAACACTCTTGTTTTGATATACATATATACCACTAAAAATATATCACGTTTCACTCAAAATATATTTCTCAGGTTGTTTTGATGAGGCGAGGGAGGGATGTGGTTGCTTTCAAGATAATAAGGGGTTTTCTTCAAATTGGAGCAGAGAAGTGGGCTATCGTTGCAAAAATGCCACAACTTACCTTGCAGCCATTAGATGTAGATCTAATGGTCAAAAATGACGGATGGTAGACACACCATCATCACCAACTGAGCCTTTTATAGGAGTAGAGATATCATTTTTTCAATGAAATTCTCGAGATACCATTTTTCCGATAAAATTCTCGAGATATCATTAGTTTTTACACATGGGATTACTCCTGCATGGGTCAATCACAACATGTGTTTTGTAAAAAAATGCATCTTGATGTTCCCTGCAATGCACGGGCATCTTGCTAGTCCATGAAAACAACACGCAAAATTTCACGGCAAATGAGGGATTTGAATCTGCTGGGAGGGGCTGTTTGGATTTTGCCCGGGGTAGCCAAATTATTGGCGACCCTTTTGTCCATCGGTGCCTTTTCCAGTGATGAATGAGGAATGGCTCGGGTGCTCATGCATCCTCCAGCGTGCACGTTGGAGACGAGCTCGCACGAGCTGTGCTTTTTTTGTCCCACCACGCCGCCCGAGCCGGCCGCAGACCGACCGGCGACCCGCATATTACGCCATCCAACCGTAGCCGCACACATTCTGACAGCAACTCAACCAATCGGACGAAATTCATGCAAACACGGTGATATTTCTCATAAACAATGACGGAATTCATATAAAATACCGGATTTTCATACAGACATGACGGATTTCATGGCATTCAAATCAACTAAGCGGTGCTAGTTCTGGACAGCATAGGTATATAATACCTGGCCTAAATGGTCGCCCTCCGATCCATTTGTGTTCCTCATGTTCGTAGCACGATCACCTAACTGCCGGGAGCCCTGGAGGTATATGCTTCAGCGCGAAGGACGGCTCGCTTCCCCGCTGCCCAACTGATATGGTTGGCTGATGCCCAAGATGATGGTGGAAGGGGCTTCTCCGCTTCCGTGGAACCCATGCGGGGTCGACGAAGGTCCTCACAAAAAAGGATCCGGCAAGACACCTGCTGTGTACGCCGGCGTCACCTCCACGGTGGCCTTCATGGGACCCAAGCGGCGGCAGCCTCCCGTGTTCTACTTCTCCTTGATGATGGCGGCGGACGCGGAGGCGCTAGCCACCGACTCATCGCTCTCCGCGCACCCAGCTTCTGTCTCTGCTTGCATGGCATGGCCGCCGTCATGGGAGTCTCGGCCACAGAAACAGGAGACTCGGCCGCAGACACTAGAGGCGCGGTACGAGGCAGCGGCGTGGACGGCAGCGGCGACGCCCGTGCGCCGCTCCTCGTCGAGCTGGCCTGGAGCGGTGAGTTGCTGAACCATGTGCCGGCTTGAGGCGGCAACTGGCTCCGTCGGGCGAGGGGAGGGAGGTGGATCAGCGAGCTGCATAGCTCGTATTCGGCGGGCCACCCAGCCGGCTTGGATGCGGGATAACTACTCTTCGTAAGCCATTGTAAGAGTGGACAAAATGGTGAAGGAGGAGATAGTGGAGCGGCGGAGGGTGTGATTCTTGGCCGGCGTTTGGCCTCGTTTAAATAGGAGATTTAATAGACGGAGGGCGGGAGGAGCTCAGCCAGCGTTGCATTTAATGTCGGCCCGGTCATGAACGAACGTGTGTCGAGAGTAGGTTTCTCTGCTTCCACGCGGGTTTCATAGAGGCGTTTGAATGCGGCAAGGAGGCGTGTTCAGCCGGGCATGCATCAAGTGGCGACCTCGACTCCGACGTACGACACCGCGTCGTTCTTCCACTGACGTGTGGGCTCTTTGGGTACATGGCCTGCATGTCAGTGACCCAACGCAGCGGCGCCTGGCGGAAGGAACTTTTCATGGGTCGAGGCGGTCGAAGCGGGCATTTCATAAACCGATGATTGTTCATTGAGTGTGACATCATCTATTTCATCTAGATAAGCCTACTATATAATGTAAGAGAATTTTAAAATTTTCATATATACGTTGATAGCCCGTTCGATACATTGTGATTCATAAAGACCACTGCAAACATCAATGTTCTGCTTACCACAGACAAGATTGATTAAACCTTACAAAAAAGATAAGATTGACTAATACCCATAACAATCCATGTCCTTAACAAAGGGTGCATGCACGTATAGGTTGAGCGTGTGTCTTGCATCGTGTGTGGTGTCGCCGGTGTGCATGCAGGCGTGCGAGTGTTGCGTGCGTGCATGTGTACGTTTCAGTCTTGCATGCATGTGTGCGTACGTGCATGTGTGTGTGTCAGTGTTGCACGCCTGCATGCGTGCGTGTGTTCTTTATGTGTACGTGTCAGTGTTGCAAGCCTACATGTGTGCGTGTGTTCGTGCTAGTGTTGTGTGCGTGCATGTGTACGTGCGGGGTGAGGCTACACGTCAGTTGATTGACTTTTTCATCCCTGGTCAGTAGATTTTCCAGCCGTTGGATACGCAATCAAGGGCCTGCGGTTTATCTTCAACCTCCACCCCTCGGCCGCCTTGACCACCGCCCGGCGAACCGCCGGGCTTTGGCCCGGCCTGCCCGCCGAAAACACTCCCCACCGCGGTTCGCGCCGCCCGGCCAACCCTCTAGGCCCCCGCGATCTTTTTCTCCGGCGATCCCCACGCCACCGCTTCAACCGCGCCCCCACCGGCGGCCGCCAACCAGAGGTCTCACGACTTCGAATCCCCACCGACCACTAATTTATTACCATTTTTGTCCTTCATATACGTGCTGACGGGTGGGCTCTATGGTAATGTGCGCTGCTGAATGTGGACCGTTTGACTGGTCAATGATCGTGTCATCAACAAATTACGGAGTTGTATGATGAGCCAGTGACCGTATGATCACCCTAAAATGTATTTTATTAACACAGTACAGACTCAAACTACCAGTTCTTTCTTTCATATACGCGCTGACAGGTGGGCCCCACGGTTACGCACTCCGATGGTGCAACACTAGTTGCGCCACGTGGAATGTTTCACTAGTCAATTGATTGTGTCATCAACAAAATACGGCGTTGTACGAGTGAGCCAGTGACCGTATAATCACGATATGTATTTTTTTAACACGGTACAGACGCAAGCGCTCATATATATGAGCAACCACTCACCGCTATAAACGCACGCACGCAGACCCTACCCCTATGAGCACCTTCGAGAGAGTGAGCCAGCATATGATCTTGAGATTTTACGAAGTCGCCATAGGTGCCTCGTAGTCGAGTGGAACGTCTCCTTCCACTGAACGCATATCGCCGGAAAAATACTGAAATTAACCCAGGATAAATGTGAGCACCAGGACTTTAACCCTGGTGGGCTCGAGAAACCACTGTCCTTCTAACCATCCAACCACAGGTTGGTTAGCACCAAAAACGTATGTGCTGACTGTGCTGAGCTTATTCTAAAGTCTAGTGAACATATCGTGCTTTCGCTTCAAATACAATGACCGTAAGTGTCGTCAACAAAATACGGAGCATGCATCAAATACAATGTCTGTCAGTGTCATCAACAAAATACGGACACGTATCGGAGCTAGATACCGTATGATCACCACGAGAATATATACGATGACTGTAATGAGCATATTCTGAAGTCCACCGACCGTATAGTGCTTTCGCTTGAAATACAGTGACCGTCACGCGTGAATGTGTCATGGGCATGCATACTTTTAGAGGGCCGAGAGATAGTTTGTGTGCGTACGTGAAAGTGGTGTAGAAAGAGGGGGTGTCCGGTGGAGACAAGGAGAGATATGCCCTTCGTTTCTCTTTCCCATGACTAATATTTTAGGAGAAAACATAAACATTCACAATGCAGAACAAATATTTTTGGATGCACCATGCAATAAAATTTCATGTATTAGTGGTCGATTGTGTGTGTGGTGTGGTGGGCACATCATTTCTAGTTGGGGTGGGCACATCATTTCTAGTTGTGGTGGGTCAACATGAGGACTCATGGGTCGGTTCCATCCTGCGCCACATAGGTTGGACCGAGACGCATTATACGAAGACCCATGTGGAGGACTCAGCGTACAACACGAAGCTACCAGAGTCGTGGAGGACTCTATCCCCACTGGTGATAAGCCGGCTATATATGATTTGTAACCCTAGGACCCGAGTATGTTATAGAAGCCTGGGGGCTAGTTCGTCGATAGTATACACACGCACACAATGCCTGGTATTCACGTGTACTTTGTACACACCCCTATCACTAATATACAGTACCAGGAGTAGGCTTTTTCCTCAACTGCAAGGGTCTGAACTTGGGTAAAACTTTGCCTCGTATTACCATCCAGCCTAACAATCAGGGATATCCTACCGAATGATCTGATGGAATCATATCTGCCAACTACTAAGAGAGAAGTGTGTCTGGGAGGGGGGATGTGTGCGAGAGAGGCCTAAAGATAATGTGCGTCAAGGGAGACACGTGAGGCACATATATGTGCGTATAGAGGGCTAGTAGAGATCATGCGTGTGTATATATGCATGTGAGAGAAATAGTGTTTTCCAACTGAGATTAGTGAAAAGAGTGGTACATAGTAGTCAGACAGAGAGAGAGAGAGAGAGAGAGATACAAAGAGAGTGTGTGCGTGAGACACCCCGACACCCTGGGAGAGATTGTGAGCATGTGTGAAAGAGAAATGCCGATGTATATAAAGTGTGTGCACTTATCGTTAGATAGAGATATATATAGCACGTTTGTGAGAACGGGCTGAGGCATAGTGCATCTACGTGTAAAAGGCGGTTCTACGCATTAAATTAAAATATAAATGGCATTATTATTTTTGGATGAGATCATGAATTTTACAATTTGAGTATGAACGAAATTGGTCTATCAAACACCCATACTCTATTGAAATTAACATGTGCATGTGTTTATTTCATATTATCGATTCATAGAGTGAGAGCGGTTTGAAATACAGGCAATGCATTGCTTTCGCAATTCATATATAAACATTAATTAGTGCATTCCATGTTGTTAGTGTGAAGCACTTTATACATTTTTCACTTACATGGATACATTCCAAATTTCTAGCTACGAAATAGAATACATGTTGAATTCAACATAGAGGGGGTTTCAAAGATTCGAATTCATATGATGTGCATTCATCTATTTGAACCCGAGATAATGGCATTTGTAAATCAGATCTAAAAGGGGGCATCAATCTTTGTTGTGCGTTTGAACATGCTATATATTCATACGCATGTCTAACTATTTTTTGCAACCAAGGAGATTATATCTGGAACCAGGCATGAACTGAGGTAAGTTGCATATTTTTGAATATATACTCGTGTACAATGTATATTCAAAAGTAGCCCATCCATTCAAAAATAATCATAGTTTTAGGACTTTCAAGAGTAAAAATTTGTGAAGTTAATGCTTCTACTCCCAAGTATTGAACGAAGCGCCAAATAAGCCTCACAGTCACCCGAAGCTGCCTTGAGACTAATGTTTGGTGGTAGGAAATTATTGTCCTGACTCTGGCACGTGTAGCCTATCGGCCCGATGTCCAAAGGTCTAAACTAGGGTAGGTTTGTAACTTCACCAACATGCCAGTCTCAACCGCCTCCTAGAAGAATTCATACGCTGTGGGCGCCTAAACACCCATGCGCTAGGCCAAAATCTATCCCTCCCACCATTTGGGACACCTGAGATTACTGTCCTACCCCCAACCCGCAATATGTCCGAAATTTTAGATGGGGGCAAAGTTTGTAACTTTCCCCAAATTTCAAACAAGCGCGTCCCAAACCAAAACATTGTTCACCCTTAGTTCCCTCCTCCCTCCGTTTCCCCATTCATACTCCGTGGGTGCCAAAACGCCCTCTCCACCAGCCGCGAAACCCCAGCCTCCTCTGTCCTCCACCCCATCACGGCGAATCCACCGCCGCCCTCCTCCACCACGCCGGAGCCGGTACCCTGACGTTGTAGTCCAACGCAACCGCAACCGCAACGCCCTCAAGGACTTAGCAGCTGAAGCCGAGGCAAAGCTGCCTCCACGATGCCCACGCCAATGTGCGCCGTACCAGAACCGCTTCGACCACGCCGTCCTGCGCCTCTCCACTATCGCAACCGTCCACCACACTGGAGCTGTTCCCGCTACGTCGTCGTTCGCCGCCTCAGATCTGGTTCCCCGCCGTTGATAGACGGCCACCGCACCACACTCAACAACTTGGCCATGGGTTCGTCCAAGGCTCCACCGTCCTCCACAACTTCTCGTTTCCAGCGAACCACAAGAAGATCGTTGGAAACACAGAAGGAGGACACAACACTGCCAGCAAAAAGAGGTACTCCTCTTCCCTTATTCGTGCAAATCTTACTTCTCTGCTCACACCATCTTCATCCCACGAAAGAAACTAGTTGAGCGCTTCGTACTGCATCTTCTTCGTGATACTAAATGCACAAGGTTTCCTCCCATTTACTATTTCACCTTTGCTAGAGGTCAGTAGCCCGCCTGGATTTCAATTCAGGGTCAGTCGAATCACAATTAAAAGAAGCAGCACCCACTTAGGCGCGCGGAGCACCTAGTCCGCCTGTTCACTGGGGAAGCGGCGCATCGGTGTCTATCATAGGGGTGTGGGGCGCAAGAGCTTCTTGCCCCCGATCTAGAGGTCGGCGGGGCTTGAAGGGATGGCCGTGGTGGTGCCAAGGACGACGGTGCGGTGAGGTCGACGGGAGGTCGGAGGAAGGGGACTGGGTCGGTGGTCGCTGGCGTTTCGAGGAAGATCGTAACACTGACTGGCTGGAGGTAGATGAAGGCGATCTGCCCGTTCTTTGTACATCGAACAGTGCAGAAAAAATGGACTGACCTATTTGTTTTCAGTTGACCGTTATTTTCATAGGACCACACCTTGTGGTGTGCTGGAGGAGCATCTGCATTTCCCAGCCATCCCTGTGCTCATATTTCAAAATCCTAGAATCTAGTAATTTCGTGTGACATGCATGTTGTAGAGCTATCATATGTCTCCCGTCATTTATTTCTCACCGACCTATCTCTGCTACCTTTACACTTTGTACTACTTGTGCACACACTTCACCTATACTCACACTATTGTTTTTTTATGCATGGGTATTTCAGACTACGCGGTGTTGATGAATACAAAAAGAAAAGAGCAAGTCGCCCAGTGTAATTCAAAGATAAGCGATAAGTGTCTCGCGCTCTAAAGGGTGCAAAGTGCCGGCAGATGTAGGCGATGGCGTAGCTCTGCAGCTTGATGATCTCAATTGCCACACACAACCATCCCAGTGCTTGCTTTAACCCGTCTTTGTCAAATGTAGTTGCATGTTGCATATGGTGTCTAGCTTGTATTGCTTCCAATTTGGTTAAATTGCATCAGCTTACTTTACACATTGTACCTTTGATAATGACATGCCTTCATGTTTTTGATACATACTACATATGTCTATTAACCATGTTCGTGCATCAAACTAATGCTCTTTTATATCCCTCATCAATCACTTATGACGAGACAGTCACCCGAGTGGGTTACTGTGAGACGCGCTACTCGTTTAAAGAGTGCAGTGTCATCCTCCCCACATGATTCTCAAGAAACAACAAGGCTAAATGAAGATAGTCAACGTAGCTCTCTAGTTGATGACCGCAATTCCCCCACACCATCATCGCAGGTGCTTGCTCTTACTTGGCATGTGTGATATGTGGTTGCATGTTGCATATGGTGTCTACCTTGTAATGCTTCTGATTAGGGTAAATTGCATCTGCTTAGTTAACACATTATACCACTGAATATGACATGTGTTCCTGTTTTTGGTACATATTACGTCTTTGTATTAACCATGTTCTTAATCAAACTACTTTTCTTGTGTATCCCTCATCAATCACTTCTGACGAGACACCTTCAAGTTGACAATGTAATATTGGTTGCATCTTGGATATCATTTCAAACATGTATTGCCTCTAATTTGCTGAAGTGCCACTTATAATGAGACACGTCTAACTTGGTAGAGTGATTTTGGTTGGATCTTTCATATGGTGTCTAGATTGCATTGCTTCCAATTTGTTGAAATGCCTTTTGCTTAGCGTTTTTCGTACATATTCCATCCTCATACAATGTGGTTGCCATACATAAAAGTTGTGTTCGTCAGTATCATGCATCAACGAATTTGGAAGTGCGAATTTCATTCCTTTTTCTTATGTGTGAATATGACACGCTTTCCTGTTTTTGGTACATACTATATCTGTCTATCACACCATGTTCTAACATGAAACTACTCTTCTTGTGTATCCTGCGTCAGTCACATATGATGGGACACCTTTAAGTTGGCAGTGTGATATTGGTTTGCGTCTTGAATATGATTTCTAGCATGTAGTGCTTCTAGTTTGATGAACGCCACCTATGATGAGACAGTTTTAACTTGGCAGAGTGATATTGATTGCACCTTCCATATGGTGTCTAGCTTGCAGTGCTTCTAATTTGTTGAAGTGTCTTCTGCTTAGTTACCACATCATAGGTGTGAATATGTCAAGTCATTCAGTTTTTATACATATTCCATCCTCGTATCATGACTTTGCCTTTCATCAGAGTAGTGTTCGTCAGTATCATGCATGAATGAGTTTTGAAGAGCGAATTTTATTCCTTTTTCTTGTCGGTTTGACCTCAAAATGCAAAACAATAAAGCGGAAGGAAATTGGTAAAGCATTGGATGATGGTGGTCCTTCCGAGCAACTGAAACGGAGGGTCTCTTCAGATTCTACTCCGCATCCTCCCAACAAGATACGCAACGCAAGGCTAGACAGTCAACGTAGCTGTGTAGATGATGAGCACATCTCCCCTACTCCACCATCACGGGTGCTTGCTCTAACTTGGCACTATTATATGTGGTTGCATGTTGCGTATGATGTCTAGCTTGTATTGCTTCTAACTTTGTTGAATTGCATCTCCTTACTTTACACATAATGCCTGTGAATATGACACGTGTTCCTGTTTCTAGAACATACTATATCTGATCACACCATGTTCTTACATCATACTATTGTTCTTGCATATCCCGCATCAGCCACTTATGATAAGGAACCTTTAAGTCGCCATTGTGATATTGGTTGTGTCTTGCATATGATTTCTAGCATGTACTGCTTCTAATTTGTTGAAACGCTGCATAGTTTGAACTTGGCAGAGTGATATTGGTTGCACCTTTCATATGGTGTCTAGCTTGCAGTGCTTCTAATTTGTTGAAATGCCTTCTGCTTAGTTACCACATCATAGGTGTGAATATGTCACGCCTTGTTTTTCATACATATTCCATCCTCGTATCATGTGTTTGCCTTTCAGCCGAGTAGTGTTCATCAGTATCATGCATGAATGAGTTCTGAAGAGCAAATTTTATTCCTTTTTCTTATCTGTTTGACTTCACAATGCAAAATCAATACAGCTGAAGGAAATTAGTCCGGTAGTGGATGATGGTGGTCCTTCGGAGCAACTAGAACATAGGGTCTCTACAGATTCTACTCCGCCATCCTACCAACAAGATTCGCAAGACAACACAAGGCTGGACAATCAACGTAGTTGTGTAGATGATGAGCACATCTCCCCTACTCCACCATCACAGGTGCTTGCTCTAACTTGGCACTATTATATGTGGTTGCATGTTGCGTATGATGTCTAGCTTGTATTGCTTCTAAATTTGTTGAATTGCATATGCTTACTTTACACATAATGCCTATGAATATGACACATGTTCCTGTTTCTAGAACATACGTGTAGATGATGAGCACATCTCCCCTACTCCACCATCACAGGTGCTTGCTCTAACTTGGAACTGTTATATGTGGTTGCGTGTTCCATATGATGTCTAGTTTGTATTGCTTCTGATTTTGTTGAATTGCATCTGCGTAGCTTACAACTTATACCTGCAACGATCACTTACCCATAAGACACATTTAACTTGGGAGTGTGATGTAGGTTGCATCTTGCATTGTCTTCTAGCTTGTCTCGCTTCTAATTTCTTGAAATGGCACTTATGATGAGACACTTTTACACGATAGAGTGATATTGGTTGCATGTTCATATGGTGCCTAGCTTTCATTTCTTCTAATTTTGTTGAAATGCCTTACGCCATCTTGTTTTCATACATATTCCCTCCTCCTATCGTATGTCTGAATATGCAATGCTGTCTTCTTTTTGTATATATTCCATCCTCCTATCATGCGCTTGCCTTCAATCAAAGTAGTGTTCATCTGTATCATGCATCAACCAGTTATGCGAGCTAATTTTATTCATCTTCTTTTGGTTTTGACTTCATAAGACAATATCAGAAAATAGGAAGGAAAAGAGTAAGTTAGGGGATGTTGGTGGTCCTCCGGACCAACGCAAACAGAGACTCTCTAGATTTGCCATCGCTACTGCTAATGAAGTTGAAGTCCCGAGTCTACATGATGATTTCATCTCCCGTACTCGACCATCGCAAGTGTTTGCTCCAAGTTGACAGTGTGATAATTGGTTTCATGTTGCATATGTTTTCTAGCATGTATTTCTTCTATTTTGATTAAATTGCACCTGCTGAGTTTATACGTTATACATGTGCATATGACATGCCTTTCTGTGTCTAGAATACACTTCATCTATCAACCATACCATGTTCTTACATCAAAGTACTGATGTTGTGTATCTCGCATTAGTCACTCATGATTGGGCGCTTTTAACATGGCAGTTTGATAGTGGTTGCATCTTGCATTGATTTCTATGTTGTACTGCTTCTAATTTTTCGAAATGCCACTTATCACAAGACACTTTTAACTAGGCAGAGTGATATTGGTTGCATCTTTCATATGGTGTCTAGCTTGCATTACTTCTATTTTCTTGAAAATCCTTCTGCTTAGTTTAAATATCGTAGCTGTCAATATGTCACGCCGTCCTGTTTTTCTTACATATTCCATCCTCATACGGTTGTCTTACATCAAAGTATCGCTTGTTTGTATCATGCATCAATGAGTTCTGAAGAGCGATTTTATTCTTTTGTGTTGTGGGTATGCCTTGACATGGCAAAGTCAAAAAAGAGCAAGCAAAATAATATAGTATGGAATGGTGTTACTCGTCGGGTGAAACAGATAAGAATCTGCCCTCGAGATTCTGCTAGTACTTATAGTGCAGTAGAAGGTCCAAGTCCACCAGCTAAATCTACAAACACAGTATCACCTGCTCCACCAGCTGCAGCATCCGCTTCAACTGTACCAGCATCTCAACGAGTTACTCGTTCGTTTGCTCCAGAACTGGCTAGTTCCCAAGCTGCATTCACACCTAACACTACTCCCAAAGCACTGCTGACACAACATGACTTGGCAAGATCAGATGAACCTCATGAGCATCAACACCAAGATGGTACCTGACCGAGTCAAGTTGCAGTTGCATGCTCCTTTATATGTACTCTCACAGTTTGATGTGCACTAACACTTTCCATATTCGTTGTTGAACTAGCACCACGGCACACGCGGAAACAGACATCAGGGATAATGCTTGATAGATTAACAAAATATAAAGGAGGAAGAATGGAGATCCATTTTGAGGCGGGTTTAAAAAGGCCATGTGATGCTACAGAGTCAGCCAAGTTAGTATCAGAGGCAGCCGTTGCCGTTAGGTGTCATGCACGTATCCTCCCAACGTGGACCTTCGTTGACCATTTATCCGTAAGTAATGTTATTCATCGCAATTTGTAATATTGTGTTGCTCTGTCCCATACTTTCTAGTTTCCTCCTAATAAGACTCACATTCTTTTTCAGCAGATGAGGTTCAAGTTGGATCCGAAAGATGATGCAACTAAACAAGCATGCACTCATGTTTTTCGATGCTTTCTGACAAAGATCGGTACCAAATTAGAAAACCTCACTTTGAAGGCAAGGCTAACAATGAAATCGCCCAAACACCTCCAATGGAATATATTATAGATGAAGACTGGACAGTCCTTGTTAAACACTGGTCTAATCCAAAGTATCAAGTAGGGTATATGTATTTGATCAGACCACATATTGAACTTGTATTTATGTATGTGCCTTACAAGTGTATCTTCTTCTAGGCTAACTGTTTAAAGAACAAGACCAACCGTTCTAAAGTGAAATTCCAATGACATAACAGGATCTCGTAGCTATATTGCACACTGCGAGGCTCTTGCAATAGCTGCTACTTCCTTCTTTTTTCTGTGCCATATTATCGTATCTATATTGACTTGTTCCAAATACAGAGGAAAACCCATGCGAACCAAAAAGAACCTGAACCGAATGCAGTGCAAATCTTCAAGGATTGCCACACCAGCAAGATGAAGGGCATGAGCACACCAGTTCACGCCACTGTTGTAAGTCCTTACTCCTCCTGCCTTTGAACTAATTGGTACTATGATGTGTTCATTTAACTGCTTGGTTTGCAGCCAATGTCAGTTACTCTGTTCACTTTTATACATAGTTGTCTTAACGTATCATTTCACCTTACATGGTTTAAAAGAGATGAAATGATGTTCTTTTGGTCTTGATCTGTAATCTAGTTGTGATGTTCACGTGCGCACACAATGATAGAATAGCATGTTTGTTTTATATCTGTTTGCCCATGATATGAATGATGTCATACTATGTTCATCCTACTTTAAACCATGTCTCTTTATCCTTAGATGTCAACGAACGTGAGGAAATAGACAATACAAAGAGGGCATGCTACATGGACATATGTTCCGAAAGTGATTTTATTATGTAGTTGGCACTACAATACATGCTAATGTATTATAGTAGTTCACCAAAATAAGTTATGTATAAACGTGAAACCTACTTTGTTTGTTTTTGTCTCATTAGTAACTTATCTAGTACACTAACCTACAAGTTCAAACTTTCAGCAAGCTATGGAACAAATGATTGAACAGCCACAACCACCTGAAGGTGACGAGGCTACCACAGGCACAATGTCACCTCTTCTTTGCGGTCGCCAAGATCTCTTCACTAACAGTGCAAAAAAGCACCTTCCTGCGTAATTCTGGGTTGGTTGTCAAGGTAACCTCGTCCAAATCGCCTACTCAACAAAATCTTTCAGCTAGACAGAGTGATATATCTGTGCTCCAGACACAAGTCCAATCCCTAATGGACATTGTGTCAGAAACAAAAATAGTGGTTGACAAATGTCATGAAGATATGAATGGTTTTGAAACCAGACTATCAGACATTTGCTTCTTTGTTTATGGCAGAAAAAGGGGAAGATCGTGCTGCTCCATCAGATTCTACAACCTGAAACATAAGCACTCAGGTCAAATGATCTATGCTTCTATACATCTGATGGTGCTTTTATCTGCAAGGACTGTAAACTTTATGCCAACAGGCCTTTTGTTGTATGGTTGGAATTTTTTTGTTGTGATATAGCATTTATGATGCTGCCAAAGGCTGCAGTAATTACGACGCTGTTTTTGTATAGTGTAGGTTTATCTTAGTAATGTATTCGGCCGAAAGCTTCGTAGGAGCCCAACATGCCAACATTTGTCGGGCCCATTCCAATTGGGCTAAAAACGATTCTGGGCCAAAATTTGCATGTAGCCCACTAAAAATATCTAGGCCTAAGTCAGCATAAGCTTTCATATTTTTCTGGTAGGCCTGTGCCCATAGTGGGCCTTTAACAAGCCTAAATATAATTTGGGCCCTCAGTAATAATAGGACGTTTACATGTGTAAATATCTTGAGCCCATAAAAACATGGGCCTTTAATAGGCCGAAAGTAAGATTGGGCCCTCATTGTGCCAAATAACCCACTGGTCTCAGCAGGCCGAAATGGTGGCCCATTTACAATGTGGATCGTCCACAGGCCAAAATTCAGACGGGTCAGAATGTTGACCTACTACACGGGCCTTTAACAGGCCGGAAGTTCGGTCGGGCTTGATTAGTGTCATTTTTATATGGGTCGTTAGTAGGCCCGATGTGGCGTTGGGCCACATATAGCCCATGGATTTCGTCCGACGTTAACAGGCGGAAAGTCACAACAAGCTGAAAGTGGCCCAAAACTGTAGCGGGCCTCTAACAAGCCGAATGTCAGACATGGCTGAATATGAACCATATCCTTCATGGTCGTTTATGGGCCGAAAGTTTTAATGGCCTATAAATGGACCCAAATAAAGTAGGACCTTTAACAGGCCGGAAACACACCGGGTCGTAATTCGGCCCAAATTCTTAGCGGACTGTTAACGGTCCAGAAGTTACCATGGGCCGCGATGATGACAAGTTTAGGATGGGTCGTTGACGGGCCGATTTGACACTAGCCGTACGGGCCTTAACTAAGAATGTTGGGCCTTTAGCTGGGCCGGCCCATTATGGTCTGCAAAATCTTGTGGGCCTTTAGCTGGGCCGGCCCATTATGGCCCGCTAAATCTTGTGGGCCATTAGTTGGGCCGGCCCATTATGGCCTGCTAAATTTTGTGGGCCTTTAGTTGGGCCGGCCCATTTAATCTTTATGGGCCACTTTTGGGCCGGTCCACGTGTCAACGTATCATCGGTGCATCTCGCCCATTGGATGAGTGACACCTGTCCCAACGATGAGCAAACATGTGTTTCCTCCGGCCAATGAGTATTTTACACATGGAAAATCCCCATTGGTCCGGGCTGTTAACGGGTTATCTGATCCAAAACAGGACCCGATAGCTTAACGGCGTTCCGTTAAGTTGGATGCCACGTGCCGGTCACCCTTGACGAAAGCACTTCTATGACGCGCGATTTATCATCATGGAAGTGGACACTTCCGTGATGATAATTTTGGTAATGTCATGGAATGCTTCTACGACATCACAGGTATGACTATCTTGATTATGTCATAAATTTGTCATGGATGTACATGCATGACATAAAACATGACCTACTGTGACAAACACGTATCATCACGGAAGTGTCTTTTTTTTTGTAGTGTTGCCAGGCAAACACATCGATATTCGCCCGCAGGAAGGCAACGAGCGAGCTTTACTATTTGTCATCGAGGGTGGCGCTAATGGTGAAAGTACCATCAACGCTAGCCGGCCCTGCTGGGACCTTCTTCACTTGGGGTGCAACAACCTTGGATCTCTTGCTGTTGGAACACTCTGGCACGTCGTCAACGAGTGTTGTGCACTCGGAGGGGGCACGCTTCCCAGACTCCTTGCTGGAGGTCCTACAATCCGTCTTCTTTCTTTTGCTCTCCTTGGCGGGAGCTGCCTCTGCCTCTGCTGCGACTGCATCCCGGTACATCTTGTCCACACAGATAATTGCATCCTTCTCATCCGACGGGATAGTGATGAATCCCAGTGGCCCGGGCATCTTCAAAGTGTTGTAAGCATAGTGGGATCGGGCAGGGAGAGATCAATCACATCAAACACAATCTTCTCAGTCCGATAGTTCTGTTCTCCCCCCAAACGTCACTGGCAACATAATCTTCCCTTTGGGATGGCTCCTGCCGGGATTAACTGCTTGAAACGTGTCGGTAACCTCTAGCTCGTCTTCTTCTATCTAAAGCTTGCTGATGACTGCTGGGGAAATCAGATTCAACCCGGCCCCGCCATCAACTAGCATCTTTGTGACCTTGAGGTTGCGGATTGTTGGGGAGACCAACAATGGCAAACATCCTACCGCAGTGGTGCGGCCAGGGTGATCCTCCTCGTCAAAGATGATGGGTGTGCGGGACCATTTGAGCGTCTTTCGGGCCTCTGGCTCCACGGCATTGATCTCTCGTGCCCACCGCTTGAGCTGGCGGTGAGAGGCGTGCAAAGATGCACCCCCATCAATGCATAGGGCGTCAGTGGCCTTCTGAAACTCATGCTCACTGGTTTCCTCTTCATCCCCTCTATCACTCACAGTATCACAGATCTCTTTATCTTGACCCCTGGCGGGCTTTCCTTGGTTCCGAAAGGGCTTGCCGGGGCGATTTGCTTCACCGCCTCGGCCCTTACCGCCAGTGGCATTCTGACCTCTTTCTTTGTCACGCTTATCATATTCTGCCCTCTGCTTCTTGACAAGCTGCTCAACCTCGTAACACTCCTGAAGATCGTGGCCCTTGGTCTGATGGATCTTGCAGTATGTCCCATCACCTTTCCCAGCTTTCTCGGCGGCAGCGGCTTCCCGATAGGCAGTGCAAGCGGTAACTTCCTTGCCGGGGGCCTTAGCCTTGGCCTTCTTGCCGGTACTAGGTGTGCCCGAACCATCCACAGTCATCACTGCCTTATCTCTTGGCTCTTTACTGCGCTTCTTGCTCTTTATCTAACTGGTTGATTCATCCTCATCCTTTGAATCAACGTTGATGCAATCTTCCTCTACGGGCAACGTCCTTCCTTCCTCCATCTGAGCACACTTATCTACCAGTGTGTATAGCTCCTTCACAGTCTTGGGCAACTGCACGTTCATCTTGGAACGAATGCGACGGTTGCGCACATTGGACTGGAAAGCTCCTATAACGGCTGTCGGATGGATATTTGGCATATTTCTACGAACTTTACGGAATATTTGCAAATACTTACGGAGAGTTTCTCCTTCCTTCTGCTGAAGAAGTTGTAGGTCGCTGGGCCTGCCGGGCTCTTGGTGGCCACCGGTGAAGGCACCGATGAACTCGTGGCTCAGGTCTGCCCATGACGAAATGGAGTTCTCCGGCAGGTGCATCTGCTAAGACCTCACATTGGACTTGAGGGCCAAAGAGAAGTAGTTGGCGAACACCTTCTCATCTCTTCCCCCGGCAGCCTGAACATCGATGGTCTAGATGCTCAGGAACTCTGCCGGGTTCAGCCTCCCGTCGTACTTCTCAGGTATGTCTGGATTGAACGTGCGAACGGACGGCCAACGGACTTGCCGCAACTCTCGTGTAAAGGCGGGGCAGCCAACCTCGAAAGGTAGGCACCCACCAACACCAAGCGCAGGCTCGTCGAAGATGAGGCCGCCGCACCCGTCGGTCTGGCGGAGGTCGTCGCGGTGTTGATCTACGACGACGCACGCGTCTCCCCGCCGCCTATCCTCCGGGGCTCGACGTTGGCCTGGACGTGCTCAAGGATCAGAAGAGGCCATCAAGACATCGTCGGGGTCTTGATTCTGCTGCGCCCGCGCCGTCTGCTGTGGTGGGGACTGCACCGTGGGGATGGCCCCCTCCGTTCGGCCAGCAATACAGGCGGTTGATGTTGCTTGGGGAGGTTGTGGCGGGCCAGCTCGTCGTGAGCCCCCAGCTTCGGCGAAACCGAGCAGGCTCTGGATGGTGGCACGCCATTCATCCATCTGCTTGGCTGCCGGCGGAAACCTCAATAGCAGTTGAGCTTGCTCCATAGCCTCCGTGGCTGTGCTTGGCATAGATGTCGACGACGTCGACTGCACCATTGCCTGGATCCTGATGGTGCCAGCGGCGGCGACGGTGGCGGCGCTGCCGCCCCCATGCTGTGGAGGGACGACCACCTAGGTAGCGGGGTTGCGCAGCGGTGGTGCTCAAGGGTCAGCGGCTCCGTCGAGCGTAGCGGTCTGGTTACCTCGTCCGGGAGGAGGCGCATGCGCCGCGGTTGCTCCCATGGTGGGGGCAGCCGGAGGGCGATGGTTTATCTCGGACCGAGCGCCGATGATGCGGCTGTGCCCGTCGGTGGGAGGAGGGGTGCGGATGGAGTGGTCCCCTCGCCCGCACCTTGCGGAGCATGACCGTCGAGGTGCTGCTGATGTTGTTCTCCTCCAGTACCTCCTGCCTCCGTGGCGGCTGCGGGGGAAGTGGTGATGGCGCCACCTGCTCCAACCACGTCCCCAGCAGCATCCACGTCCTCGCTTGCCTCCGCATCCCCCGCGGCATTAGAGGTCGTGGGCGGTGGAGCCTTCGAGGTGGATGGATGGGCTGAAGTACCGGTCGATGGCGTCGTCGAAGATGGAGATGGTCACGAAGATGACGCGCTGCGCACGCTTCCAGGTTCGCGCAAGGGAGCCCCCTACCTGGTGCCTATGGGACCAGGAGGCCCCTTGCTGGTTCGGCAGGGGGACGTCGTGTTGCACAAAGAGCAGACCAGCGTACGGCAGCACGACTGTGAGCACACAAGAAATTTGCCTAGGTTCGGGCCGCCGCGAGGCGTAAAACCCTACTCCTGCTTTGGTGGATTGATGGTGGAATGGTGGTGGCGAATCGTAGTACACTTGCCCGGCAGGGGTTGACTTAGGGCTGTAGTGACTACGCGCGTACGGGGGTGTGGGTTTATCAACTTTCCAACCCTTCCTACGGGTGTCATGGGCCTCCTTTTATAGACCAAGGGGTCACCACAATGGCAAAGTATTCATTATGCACTGATATGATAGCAAACAGTGCTATCATACCTAACTCTACGGGCTAATAGGGCGCTTTAAATGCACCGCTTAGTGTCACGTCGCTGGTTGCCCGGCAAGGCTTGTCGGCTATCTTGCCAACTCCGCACCTGTTCTCTTGACACGTCGTAGGATGGGTGTCATCTGTGGGTTTCTTCTGTAGGAAATGGCTGCCATGTGGCAAATGGCTGCCACTTAATCATCTTGCGGCTTGACACCACACTGATCGATGACGTGGGTCATGGCTAAGTGGTTTGCCTCCATGAGCCCGGCAGTCTGGGCCGGGCGCCTATACGGGGTGGCCTTCGTTTCTAAGTCATTGTAACATCCCAAAATTCTAAATTTTGGAATGTTATATTAAATAAATAACTATGCTTGTTGTGCGATTGTTGGTTTGATTGAATGAGTGAAACCGAGTGAAATTTGAAAACTTTTGAAAGTTGAATGAGAGGGAATGAAATGACTTTCCCAAAACTTTCTCCTTTGCCTTTTGGATCTCAATGAATTCAAATTCATTCCAACACCCAAAGCCTAGAGTGAAGATGACATGACTTCTTCCATTTTGAAATGAATAGGGTTTTGGAAAAGATTTGAATTTCATTAGGGAAGATTTCAAATTCAAAGCTTTATGCAACTCAATGATTTTCATGAGGGAAGATAAAATGACTTCTTCAATCATATGAAATATGAGTTGGAAGTTAAAAAGTATCAAGTTGAAAGTCATTTGAAAGTGCTTGAAACCCTCTTTCAAATTTTGAGTTTTGAATTTGAATTCAAAACTTTGGCAAGTTGGAATTGTTTCAAAAAACTATGCATGATAAATACTTGATCAAAAGTATGAGAGGAGCAAACATGACACCCCAAAAATATCAGAGGAAACAATGCCAAAAGATTTGGATTCAAAACTGAATCTTATTTGAATTTGAAAAAATGGATTTTTATAAAGTTTGGATTTTGCCTTTGGTAAAATGTCCAAATGAAAGGGAATATTTCCTGATCATTTTGGTATATATATACCCTATATAAAATAATTATAGATATTGTTTTATTTCTGTTTTTGTTTTATTTAAAAAATAAAATTTTAAAAGAAAAACTCCCAGGGCGCCCGGCCAAAGCCACCCAGGCCCGGCCAGTGCCGCCTCCCTCACAGCCAGCTCAGCCAGTTAGCCCGGCCCAGGCCAGCCAGGCGCCACCTCGCCCCTCGCCCGAAACCCGTTGGCCTCGGCCACCCGACCCTCGCCTCTCTCTCTCCCGTGACCCGTGGGACCCGCCCTCTTCTTCCCCTCGCCCGCCACGACCTCATGGGAGATCGCGGATCGAAGGATCCGGATCCCCGATCGCCCGATCCTCCCGATCCCCGACGACCCTGGCTATAAAGACGCCACCCCGCACCCCATTCCCTCCCGAGACCAAGCCGGACCCCTCTCCCTCCCGCTCGGCGTCGCGGAGCAAGCCCTCCCGCCGCCATTGTTGCCGTCGTCGACCCTGGTCCACCGACCCCTAACAACACCACCGAACCCTCCCCGACCTCGTGGCGTCTTCCCGACGAGTCGCCGGAGCTCGACGCCCAGACGCCTCGGCCTTTTCGCCGCCCGCCGCCGCCAGTCCGGTAAGCCGGAAAGCACCCCCGTCCGATCTCAATCGAGTGGCTAGGATTAGAACCCCGAAGGGGTAGGTTTTATTTATAAAACCTGCCGGTTCCGATCGGTTTAGTTTTAGTTAGGGTTTTTATTTTTAGGCCCGGTTAGTTTTAGTTAAACCTAGGCCCGTTTAGACTAAGTTACGCCTAGTGCACAGTATAGGCCCATTAGGCCTTTTTCTTTTTATTTTGATTTTCTGTTTCTGTAATAGCTTCTGTTTTCAAAAATTCATATCTTTTATTCTGTTTAATATTTTTGAGTGATTCTTTTTTGTTGGATTGCAAATTTTATGTAGTTTCTGTAAAATATATATTTAGCTATGTTAAAATAATTAAAAATGCCTTAATATTGTTTTTAGTCAGAATAGTAAATCTGCTATAACTTTAGTTAAAAAATTATTTTTGCATGATTCTTTTTGTAATCACTTTATTTTGACATTGCCAAACCCTAGAAATTTACTTGGGTATTTTAGGATTAATAAATAATTAGTTTTAGACAGAATCCTATTAATCCTAATTAATTAACTAGTTCTTGTTTACCTAATTAATTAATTAGTAAATTAATTTATTCTTAACTTGTGATTAGTTATTCTAGGTTAGTTTCTGTCATTCTAGTAGATGAACTTTTATTTATAATTAATAAAAGTTTTAAATTATTTTTCTTAATAGAAATTGGATTAGGCCTAAAATGAGTTTTATAATAGCTTTTAATTAATTCTTTTTGCTCCTAGTTGCTTAGTGAAACCTTTTCTATTAAGTTAACCTAAAACCATGATTAGGTTATATTAAGAAATTTTTATTATATAAAACTATTTTTGTTATTGTTTGAAGTAGGGAAAACTTTGAGTGGCCTTTATTTGAGTTTTTCTTTTGGATTGAGTTTTGGTTGTTTTGTTGTGTTATGTTACTTTTGTTATGCTATTATGTTATGTTATCCTAGCTATGTGCTTATTATAGTTATTGTTTGCCTCGGTAGAGTTTCCGGAGTGTGAAGATTGCTACTACGAAACCCTAGTTTTCGAAGATCGTCAACCAGGCAAGTTCACTTTGACCATGTTTTCATACCTATGTGTTTTATTGCATCTAGTGTCATCTTCGCAACAATCCCTCCAGTAGTGATATTGAATCCTTGTAGTTGAGTAGTATGCATGAGGTAGGAACCCATCACCCTGTTACCAAGCCCGGACGTTATTTATTTTAATGCTACGCTATAGTAGACGGGGTTGGTATGAGTGCTTCGGGAGTGTTGTGAGAATGGAGGATCTCGTCAATGACGACAACTCCATGATGGAATCTGCAAGGACTGCATCTTCAAGGCCTCAAGACTTCAAGACTCGAGACAAGAATTCAATACACACTCTTTGGGTGAAGGGCGGTTGTGGGCACCTGGAGAAACCGGTGGTTGGCGGGATGCATGGAGAAGCGCCATGACATCTTGCGGAAAGCTTCACCCAGACTCAAAGAGCGGAAGAATACTTCATGCAGGAAGCTTACATGCAACCGCAAGTCATTATGGGCTCTGGCTTGGTTGACCTTAGTAGTGACTCTGGCTGGGGCCGGTACTAGCGGATGTAGAACTACGGTAGGGATGGGATGAGTACCGACAAGAGTCGAGGAACTCTTTGGAAGACCATGTTTCGGTCATCTTGTTCTCAAACACCACGAAGTGCGAGAACGTAAAAGAGGGATCGAATCTTGCGGGTAAAGTGTACAAACCTCTGCAGAGGGTTTAAACCTAATCGATTAGCCGTGTCCCGATTCACGGACAATTTGAGCATCTGGACTTGGATCTATCTCAGAACTCTCAACACCGGATTGATAACTTAATTGTGGGCAACATATGATGAATTTTGGGCTATGAGACATCGGTTGGCGGAACCATGTCATGACAGAAAAACTCCATAGTCTGAGACTTCATTTATTCCTTTGATGTAGGGAAAATAAAACCAGCTTTTACGCAAACAAAACTCGAGATCTGAGCCATAAAGCCATACCGCATATAGTATAGTTTATTATCTGTTTTCTCCTATTGTGATCTTGCTTGGTACATTCAATGTCTTGACCTACACGGCTGCAACGTATCATGTTGCGTATACTTTCTTCCGACGAGTAAGAATACGCAGTGCAGGTTACGGTCTACACTCAACTGCCGATGGCGTTGATGGGACTCCACACCCGATTACTTGTTTCCACGAGACTATTGAGGTATATATCAGTTTCGTTATCTATACATGTGATTGCACTTTGATATATACATTGATGTCTGTGTGTGCCAAAGATACCTTGATCGTGGATGTACGGATACAGAGGCTTGACCGTCTGAGGTCGGGTCGCTACACTCGCCTTCCCGGAAAGGGAGGCCCTTTTCTTGGCGATATCTCGCTCCTTTGGTTTGGCCATAATCTTGCTGAGCTGCTTGTTGGTTCTTCGAATCTCTTGATCCTTTGAACTCTTGCTTGGGTTGGCGCTTCAATCTTGCTCTTGTGCCTGTGCACAGACAGGGCAACAGACCCAGGGTTTGTTGCACCGACACCCAAGCCTAGGCTTTTTGACATCCTTGAATATTTCCTTGGGGTGCCTTGGGCATCCCCAAGCTTAGGCTCTTGCCACTCCTTATTCCATAGTCCATCATATCCTTACCCAAAACTTGAAAACTTCACAACCCAAAACTCCAACAGAAAATCTTGTAAGCTCCGTTAGTATAAGAAAATAAATCACCACTTTTGGTACTGTTGAGAACTCATTATTAATTTATATTGGTGTAACATCTACTGTATTCCAACTTTTCCATGGTTCATACCCCCCGATACTAGCCATAGATGCATCAAAATAAGCAAACAACACACGAAAAACAGAATCTGTCAAAAACAGAACAGTCTGTAGCCATCTAAATATTTCGAATACTTTTGTAACTCCAAAAATCGTGAGAAAATAGGAAATTCTAGATAATTTGTTTATTAATCTTCTGCAAAAGAATCAATATTTTATCACGTTCCTGCTAAAAAAATTGTGTTTGTGAGTGTAAAAGTTTCTGTTTTTCAGCAAGATCAAATCAACTATCACCGTCGGTTATCTCATAGGTCTTAATTGGCACAAACACTAATTAAAACACAAAACCACATCTAACCAGAGGCTAGATGAAATATTAATTGCTAAACGGGACCTAAAAAGTAAGACCAAAATAAAATTGGGTTGCCTCCCAACAAGCGCTATTGTTTAATGCCCTTAGCTAAGCATAAAACACGAATAGATCTAAGTATTATCATCTTTGGCAAGTGATCCATAAGTGGATCTCATAATAGATTCATAAGGCAATTTAATTTTCTTTCTTGGAAAGTGTTCCATGCTTTTCCTTAACGGAAATTGAAATCTAATGTTTCCTTCTTTCATATCAATAATTGCACCTAAGGAAAGGTCTACCAAGAATAATAGGACATATAGGATTGCAATCTATATCAAGAACAATGAAACCTACGGGCACATAATTCATATTTGCAACAATAAGAACATCATTAATTCCTCCCATATGTTTCTTAATAGTGGAATCCGCAAGATGCAAATTTAAGGAACAATCATCAAATTCACGGAAACCTAACACATCACATAAAGTTTTCAGAATCGTGGAAACACTAGCACCCAAATCACACAAAGCATAGCATTCATAATCTTTAATCTTAATCTTAATAGTAGGTTCCCACTCATCATAAAGTTTTCTAGGGATAGAAACTTCCAAATTAAGCTTTTCTTCATAAGATTGCATCATAGCATCAACGATATGTTTAGTTAAAGCTTTGTTTTGATTATAAGCATGAGGAGAATTCAACATGGTTTGCAACAAGGAAATACAATATACCAAAGAGAAATTATCATAATTAAAGTCCTTGAAATCCAAAATAGTGGGTTCATTGCTATCTAAAGTTTTGACCTCTCCAATCAAACTTTTATCAATTTTTGCATCAAGATCTAAAAAATTTGAATCATTGGGACGCCTTCTAACTAAAGTTGACTCATCTCTAGTCCCATCTTTATCTAGATTTACATTGAAAAAAAAAAGATTCAATAGGAGTCACATCAATCACTTTAAGATATTCATCATTATTTTCACGAAAATTAGAAGAACACGCTTTTATAAACCAATCTTTCTTAGCTCGCATCTTAGCAGTTCTTTCTTTGCACTCATCAATGGAAATTCTCATGGCTTTGAGAGACTCATTGATATCATGCTTTGGTGTAATAGATCTAAGTTTCAAAGAATCAACATCAAGAGAAATTCTATCCACGTTCCTAGCCAAATCATCAATCTTAGCAATTTTTCTTCAATCAAGACACTGAAATTCTTTTGCGAACTAATAAATTCTTTAACACAATTCTCAAATTCACAGGGCATCTTATTATAATTTTGTAACATCCCAATTTTCAATTTGGATGTTAAACATAGGTCATCATATGCATATCATATTTTATTCGCATTTTGTTTGTGATCCTGGAAATCTTAAGCAACTCAAGGACCCAAGGAGAGAGTAGGGGATTTCATTTATTTTCATATTTGAATTTTCTCAAATTTGAAAAGAGGATCAGTTTGATTTTAATATTTTTTTCTCTCTCCAATTATTTCCAATATTAAAAATAAAAGAGAGGAGATAAAATGACTTCTCCAAATGATAGGAATATTGGAGGAGAAATTTTAAAATCAAATAAATATTTTATTTGGATTTTATTTGCTATTTTATTTGAATTAGAAAAATTATGAATTTTTGAAAATTGCATTTTAGGCCAGAAAAATGTTAACTTTGTTCTAAATATTTTATTTAGACGGTGAAAATTGTTTTTGGCATTTTTAGAATTTTTTCTATATTTTATTAGGATTTTTCTTTGGTAATTTTTTTCTAAAAAGTCTTACCTTTGTTGAAAGGCCACCCAGTAATATCTGTGTGTAGCCTTCCCGAGTGGCGAGGCGGACTCGAGTCCGCGCCACACATAACCGCGTTGCCTGCCCAAGTCGGAGCCCCCCGACCCGTTTATATGCCGCCCGCCGCCTCAACCCTCGGCCCGAGTCAACCCGCATTGCCATTGCTGAAGCTTCTGCGCCGCCCCCCCTTCACATTTGCTGCACCGCTACCAGCGCCGCCACGCCTGTTGCCACACCGCCCATGTGAGTCCATGCCGCCATGGGATCTCGCCATCAGTCAACCCGGGCTAAACGGCATGAAACCGTTCGGTTTTTTTAGACTTACGATTTTTTTTCGGTTTTCAATTTAGATCGGTTTTTTTAGTTCGCCAATTAGCGAACGTTCACTCGAACGTCACTGTTAGCGAACATTTTCACTCGTTCGTCTCTGATAGCGAACGTTTGTTCGTTAGCGTTTTTCTTTTATTTTATTTTCGGCCAGGGACCTATCCGCGATTATTTTAATCGCAGATTAGCCCCTGATCTTCAAACCCTCGTAATTTTTTCCTCGTTTATCCAAATCCAGTGAAACCAACGCCAAAATCTTCGTCTCGGACCCATCTTTCCAGATAATCAACTTGAACATGGTTTTGACAATTTAAAATTTGGTTTCAAGCAGATTTGAATTTGAACTTCTTTTGATCGTAGTTTGAGTTTCGTAGCTCCGATTCGATTGATTCTTTTTGCAAATCAAAGATCCTCTCTTGTATTTTCAATTTGGACTTTCTCATCCGAGTGTTACCCTTGTATCCACTGCTTGTGTGCTTATGTATGCTATTGTTTGTTTGCGATAGAGTTTCTGGAGTGCGAAGCGTGCTACTACCAGTCACTAGGGTTTTCAGATCGTCAGCAAGGCAAGTAACACTTTGATCATATCCCTTCAATACCCAGTTTTTATGCATTAGTTTCAACCCTCAAACATTGCATGAGTAGTATCTATTAACATGTGGGTATTGGGAAGTAGATGATGAGGTAGATCCTATTGTCCTTTATCTAAAACCTTGGGAGTTACTTCTACGTTTTGCTTATACTTCTATGCTCTGCTCGTAGACGTGGATTAGTTGAGTGTATCCATAACAAGTGTTAGAGTTGTTGTCACAGCCCTGGAATTGTTTGTAATAGTTGCATCAGTGAGCATCCATGCATCATGTCTAAATTCAAGAAACTTGAATTGAGGAAAGTTGAAAGCCTCAAAATTTCAATTAAAAGAAGGGCAAATAACCCTAGAAAATGCATCCAATGTTCCCAAAATGCTCTTCAATGATGTTTAATATTTTTGGCAAGGGTTTCGGCCCAAACCAAAAATATGGAACATTTTTGGTGAATTATTTTAGCCATTTGGATTTAAATCAATAAATATTTGTGTTGGATTTAATTCTTCTATAAAAGAACTGCAAGTCCAACAATTCTGAAAATTTGTGAGTGGCTTTGAATAATTTGTATCAAGCCACGTAAATATTTTCAGAAGCTACTAAAAATGACTTGGTAAAACAGTCAAATCGAAAAAATTTAAACAAAATAGAAAACAAACAGAAAGTAAATAGAGAGAACGACACCTCATGACCCACTTACGGCGGTGGCGGCCACAGCAAGACGACCCGACTCACCGGGGAAGGCGTCTTCCTCCGATGCCCGATGGGGCCGCGCGCGTGGTCGCCGCACGCCGGCATGCGTCAAGCCACCTCCTGCTTCCCGCCTCCTCCCTGACGTTGCTTTGGATGTCGTGCAGTCTCCTGCTTCCCCTCGACCTCTCCCCTCCACGCAGCTCTCTCTTCCCCCCTCCTTTGCTCTCTTCCCGAACGGAGCTCGTCGACACCGATCGCCATTCCTGCGGCCACTGGCCACCCCTCGCCCTGACGTTGGGCCCAGAAGCACCGCCGCGTCTTCCTCGTCCTCTCCACCAAGCTACACGACGCCGGAGGCCCTGCTTCATCGCCACCATCGTCGTCTTTGGCCTTGGCCGCCGTGGATCACCGTCGTCAACTCGCCACGTACAGGACCTCCACGAGCACTCTGACCGTCTCTGCGAGATCTCTGTCCACGCACAGGTGGAAGCTCCACGTCATTTCCCCCTTCTCCCCATGTCCACGCACGCCCTCTAGCTAGCCACCCCGCGAGTCCCGAGCGTCGCCTGCCGCCATGGCCGACGAGCATGAGCTGTCTTGCTCCCCTGGCTCGCCAGATGTTACGCGCGTGCTCCTGCTGGATGTAGCTTCCACCTGTGCCGTCCCATTCGCTCCTTGCGAGCTACAGCCTCGCGCCCGGGCACCACCGAACTCCGGCCGCCGCCCAGCTCGACGCCACCACCGCTACGGTCCACCTTGCTCCCTTCCGTGGCCACCGCTGGATGCGCGCGTGCGCCAGCAACCCATAGCCGCAAACCACGCTCGAGACCGTCGACCGTAGCTCAAACCCGACGCCCTTCGCCGCGTGAATTGGTCACCGCCGGCATAACTCCGGCGACTGGCGACGTGGCACCGTCATTAGGGGCTAATCACCACTTAGTTAGCCCTGGAGTCACTGACAGATGGGCCCCATGCCCTTGATTAACAATAGTTAAATTCCTGTTTAGTTTCAACTAACCCAGCGAGACCCACGCGTCAGCTTTGACCACGCTGACGTGGCCGTTGACCAGGCCCACCTATCTGTGACTCTAGCTAGCGATGTGTCACTGACCTACGGGTCCCACCGGTCAGGTTTGACCCGGGGCAGCCCTGTTGACTTGGTGACATCACGCTGTCGTCAGGTTGACGCAGTAAATCATTTTCTGGATTAATTTAATTCAGGAAATTTTAGAAAATAGTTAAAACTTCTAAATATCATAGAAAATAATCTATAACTCAGATTGAAAAGAGTTACATATGAAAAATTATCAAAAAAATTCAAAGAATCTGTTTATGGTATTTTCATGCATGTTTGAACAACTTATACCGCTGATCAGGCCAAACCAATTAAATGGCATATGAATAATCACATATGGAGTTTGAATTTGAATCTTGGATTCAAACCAACTCCATTTAACTTGTTGCTAGTTGCATTAGCTCAAATCATAGCATATTGACATGTCATGATCATGCATCATATTGTGCATTGCATTGATTGTGTTCTTTCTCTGTTTTCCGGTATCTGTCCCCTCTCAGTGGACGTAGTTTCGACGATGAGTTCGATGACACCGATGAAGAGCTCTACTATCTTGAAGTGCTGTGCAAGCAAAACCCCTTGTTCATTACGATACAATCCCACTCTCGCTCCTGCTCTCTTTTCTTGCATTAGGACAACAACGATTCAAGCTGTTACATGCTGCGGTAGTTGAACCCCTTTCCTCTGCATGACCTGTCATTGCCACAGTAAATAGATGAAACCCACTAGCATGAGTAGGAGTTGTTTGAGCCCTGATGTGCCTACTCATTCATGCTTGTTTATCATGCCTGCTACTGCTTAGAGTTGAGTCAGGTCTGATTCATCGAAGATGAATTGGAATGTGGTGAACATGTCCTACTGTGTGTGAGCTAAGTGTGTGAACACGATTTGGTAAAGGTAGCGGTGAGAGGCCATGTAGGAGTACATGGTGGGTTGTCTTATTGAAACCGTCCCTCGTGAACTGAGTTCTTTGTTTGTGATCCATGAACAACTGCTACCACTCATTGGGATCCTTAATTGACCCTCTCGACTTATTAACCGCCCCTGTCCTCTGTCCGGGAGTTGCAAGTAGTTTCTGCTGTTTGTAGTATGCTGGAGGCCGTACGCAGCACTGACCCGAGGGTGGATTGTGATGCGATAGGCATGTGGCACGGTGTACCGGGCACCCGTTTGGTGTCTCGGGAACCCTGCACACATCGTTCGGAGCCGTATGTGTAAACCTTGGCCGGACTCCCTGCGGATGGAACCTGAATAGGCGATAAACCTGGACTAGGGACTTGTGTGGTTAGTCAGGTCGTGGCGGACACCCTCGCCAGGCTTCCGCTTGAAGGTTGCTGAGATACATGACGTTTACATGGCGGTAAGTGGCGAGAGCGTGTGTGAAGAAGTACACCCCTGCAGGGTTAACATCATCTATTCGAATAGCCGCGTCATGATAAAGGACTTCTGGGTTGCCTATACAGTTCATAGACAAGTGAAAGTGGATACTCTAAAATGTGCAAGATAAGCATGAGTGCTATGGATGGCGTTCTCGTAGGGAGACGGGAGCGGATCCCTAGTGGTGTATTGATATGGTGAATATGTGGACTCGTGTGCGCCACCTCAAAAGAGTTACTTGCAGTCGTAGTTAGGATAGCCACCGAGTCAAAGCTAGCTTGCTGCAGTTAGACTCCACCACCCCCTTTGTTGATACTGATACATATGTAGCTAGTTCTGATGTAAGTCTTGCTGGGTACATTTGTACTCACGTTTGCTTAATTTATGTTTTGCAGAGAGACTTCAGTCTCACTAGTAATTTCGCATGGACTTCGATATTTAGCTTGTTACCTTAGCTACGATCTTGTGCCCTCGGCAGGGTCTGGTAGATAGTCAGGCTTCTCAGCCTTTTTCATCTATAATTGTCTGTACTCAGACAAGTTAAGCTTCAGCATGTGCTTTTTGCTTGTATGACTTGAATGCTGGGTCATCAGACCCATGTTTGTAATATCTGGCTCCTCGGAGCCTAATGAATAAATACTTTGAGTCGTAGAGTTTTGTTGTGATGCCATGCTGTATTTGCACATATCGAACATATTGTGTGTATGTTATTGAAATGCTTGGTATATGTGGGATCCGACAACCTAGTTGTTTATTCTTGGTAGCCTCTCTTACCGAGAAATGTATCCTAGTGCTTCCACTGAGCCATCGTAGCTTTCTACTACTCTGGAACACTTAGGCTGGCCGGCATGTGTCCTTCTTCGTTCATGTGTCTGTCCCTTCGGGGAAATGTCACGCGTTGATCCTTTAAGTCCTTGTAGCTTGCTACGACTTGGGTTCATACGTTGATGACCGACACGTTCGTTTCTGGGTCATGTATGCATGTCCCTGTAAGTTAGTGCCACTTTGGATTCACGACTAGTCATGTCGGCCCGGGCTCTTTGTCATATGGATGCTAGCGACACTATCATATACGTGAGCCAAAAGGCGCAAACGGTCTCGGCCCAGGTAAGGTGGCACCCGTGGGAATACCGTGCGTGAGGCCGCAAATTGATATGATGTGTTACATGCTAGATCGGTGTGACTTAGGATCGGGGTCCTGACAACTTGGGTATCAGATCCTGACTGCCTGTAGGATTACCAAGAAAACTAGTCAAAGTCGAGTCTAGAAATGCTTTAGTTATATATAGGGGAATTGATTGTGGGGAGAAACGTAAGGCTCTTTTAACTTCTTTACCTTATGGCCTTCTGATCCGAGTCATCCTATCTTTTCTACGGGGATAAGGAACTAGGCTTTCTCTTCTTCTATAAGGATCATGTGTTACTAATCCGTAGACTTATAGGATTGATGAATTCAAGTCTCAATTCAGTTTCTAGTATTTCTGTGTGTTGATAGTTGATCTCGGAACCTTGATATTGTGATGTTGAGTGGTTATGCCACCATTTTACAGGATATCTCAAATCTTTTTGAGCATTTACAGCCGTTATGTTGTCCGAGTCATCCCAAGTTTCCAACTAGTCCGATGCATTTGCAAATTCCTTCTTACCGTTACCGACGTTCCTTTGGGCCAATTTAACCACACTAATCGGTGAGAGTTGAGGTACTCTATTGCCTCAAAATATATGTTGGAGCTATTATTATGACCCTTGGTGTCTTAGAGGATCACCTAGTAATCTAGCCATGTTTTGTATTCCCAGTGTGATGATTCTGGCCATCATTCTCGAAAGCATCCCGTGATGCCATTCAGTTAGTAAGCTTTCTATTCCTGGGTTCTTGAACATGAGATTCACCCTACTTACTTCGTGATGATAGTGTTTGCTCGTTCCTTAGGATACTAGTAACCTTTGTGATAGTCCTCGAGGTCCATGCTATATCCTTCTTCCAAATACCATAAACTGCTTATGGCAGAAGTCCTTTTGAACCAAAAGATCACAACCATGGTGCTCTTGATGAGTTCTCGATTCTATGTTGTGACTCTATCGGTTCTACCTTTCTGCATGGGTTATCCGGAAGAAATATGTTGAACTCGTTCGACATGCTAATCCATGTGTCCACAACTCAGAAAATTATATGTTCCTTTGAGTTGTTCTCTTTAGTTGTATCCCGGCCTCCGTCTATCAAGTGATAGTCAGGACTAGTTGCGCATTCGTGTTATCGATGTATATTATACTTGTGGTCCGTCAAGCCATTCTATTCCGGAAGGACTAGGAGAAACAAACTCCAGCACCTCATCCATTTCTTGGACTGGTCAAAGTAGTTGTATTCTGCAGATCAAAATGCCAATCCAGCTTTTATTCTATTCTACCTCGGAGTATTACCCCCTTTATGTCAGGATTGTCATGAGAATTGCACCATCTCTCATGAATTCTTAACGCAGTGATACTTCTTGCCATCATTTTTCATTCCTCGGTCCCGTGTTGTCGCAGCCGGACTGCCGACAAGTGAATCGTGATGTGTGAAATCAATACTCCTAGCAACTCTGTTGCTTGGTAGTTAATGGACAATAATCTCATTCTTAGCATGTTGGTTATTGAATCATTACCCTAAGATAGATCGTGCTACCTAGTCCTTATTTCTGGTGCACTCTTCGATCAATGAGTTAGGATTGTGTCAATCCTTCGCTCTTTTGATCATATCGCCTTGCCTTGAAAAGCAACATTGTTCTCGAGCTTAATAACATATCGGTGGTTCGTGATTTTCCGATTATCTTCTCGAAAGTATTACCAGGTTGTCACCTGACCGCTATGTTGAGTTCGTGATCAAGTTGGTTTTTCATAAACCACCCTTTCTCCAAGGATCTGTGTTGGATACCCCTGAGCTAGTTGGATAAGCTAAACAAAAACTTGGAGAGTTGGAGGATAAAAGCTTTATCTGACTCGGTTCATTCAAAGGGATATCTTTTGTTTGTGTGTGTACTGAAGAAAGATGATATCCTCATTGATTGATCCTTGTGATCAGTTGTCGGCGCTATTATCTTATCCAATCTTTGGTTTGAGTGTGGGCTATCATCAAATCAAATCAGAACCAACAATATTTGTAGTGTTGTCTTACTCATGGTTGATCCCTCGAGCATACACCATTACATCTTTTGGTCTGACCAATACTATCACATTGTTCACATAATGGTGGAAGTCCAGTGATATGGAAATTCCGATGAGTTGTTGTTGAGCCCATCAGCGGCATTTTGTCTCCTCCATGATTCATGTTGAACATCAAGCTAGTGTTGGAAACTTTTGTAAGCATTATCTTCGTGTTCCGTTCATGAAGCCTATGTTTGGATGAAAGAAGTGACTTCCTCTAATTCATGTGCATTTGATGCAAGTTGCCGCCCTGAATTCGAGAGAGTCAATGTTGCTTCCTCCGGAATCATCCCGAGTCAGTCATGCATATGTGCAAAGTATTCTGTGGTTTGGAGACTTGCAACCTTCATTCCATATGTATTCCCTAGCACCCCAAGCCACTGATTGATTTGTTCAAGGAAAAGGAGTTTGTTGTGCTAATACTAGTTCATGCACAAGATTCCGTTATCCTCAATGATGGTTCCCTACCAGAACTCGGTAGTGTTTTGTTGTAAGACTACCTTGTGGTCATGCTTCTGTGCGACAGTGTGTTCCCATGTGTGTATCAGAACAAGCTCATGTTTTGGAGCTTGCTATCGTAGTTCATTTCCCGAGAATCTCGCAACGTTAACTAGTCGATTTGTGTTGCAACTCTTCTTTTCAGACATGTTGAGTCTAAAGTATCCTGTTACTAACCAAAACTGAATCTCAGGCAGATATGATGGTTGGAACATTCCAACATCTGCATTTTGTTCTAGCCTGCACCGCCATTGTGCCAATTTCTCATGGGTCGCCCTTCTCAGTAATTGTTGTTCGGGGTCATCTTCAAAAGTGGTCCTACCATGGGTCCCATCCATTTCTGATGATAAGCAAAAATCACTCATTGCGTTGTCTTCAACAAGGTAGTTCACATCTTCCATTCTAGACTGAGTATGCCATTCTTTCGAACTCCTTCAAATGGTTGATTGTGAATTGCCTCAGGCTGGTATGAAGAGTTCCAATGATCTATGTATCAAGAGTAATTCTTTTTGCCACTTAAGGGAATAGCTCTATGAGTCGCCTTTCCCCAAGGTGCCCCGTTACGGAGTCATGGCAATTAACTCCTCGCCACTATGGAACGCATCCACCATCTACTTAAGCGTGGAATAGTTGCCTACCAAATCAAACTTCATCATCTGTTGCTATCCATCCATCTTGATGTATGTTTTGTGTCCCAACTCAAGAGATATTTCCACGTCTCGTTCCATGAGTTGATCTTGAGTGCTCAACCTTCGAGGAGATCATTTCCTATAGAGTTTATTTCTGTCGTCATCGTGTTGGATGAAGATCTCGAAAGCAAAGGCGTCAAGATCAATGTGAGGCAATGAATAAACATCTTCGAGAAGGGCAGCTGGATCAAGAAGACTGTGATAGCTTTGTGACCCCTCTTCTTCTTACCTCACGTCTTGAATCTCGGGACGAGATTCTTGTTTAGTAGGGGTGAGTTGTCACAGCCCTAGAATTGTTTGCAATAGTTGCATCAGTGAGCATCCATGCATCATGTCTAAATTAAAGAAACTTGAATTGAGGAAAGTTGAAAGCCTCAAAATTTCAATTAAAAGAAGGGCAAATAACCCTGGAAAATGCATCCAATATTCCCAAAATTCTCTTCAATGATGTTTAATATTTTTGGCAAGGGTTTCGGCCCAAACCAAAAATATGGAATATTTTTGGTGAATTATTTTAGCCATTTGGATTTAAATCAATAAATATTTGAGTTGGATTTAATTCTTCTATAAAAGAACTGCAAGTCCAACAATTCTGAAAATTTGTGAGTGGCTTTGAATAATTTGTATCAAGCCACGTAAATATTTTCAGAAGCTACTAAAAATGATTTGGTATAACAGTCAACTTGAACATGGTTTATCCAAATCCAGTGAAACCAACGCCAAAATCTTCGTCACGGACCCCTCTTTCCAGATAATCAACTTGAACATGGTTTTGACAATTTAAAATTTGGTTTCAAGCAGATTTGAATTTGAACTTCTTTTGATCGTCGTTTGAGTTTCGTAGCTCTGATTCGATTGATTCTTTTTGCAAATCAAAGCTCTTCTCTTGTATTTTCAATTTGGACTTTCTCATCCGAGTGTTACCCTTGTATCCACTACTTTTGTGCTTATGTATGCTATTGTTTGTTTGCGATAGAGTTTTCAGATTGTGAAGCGTGCTACTACGAGTCACTAGGGTTTTCAGATCGTCAGCAAGTCAAGTAACACTTTGATCATATCCCTTTAATACCCAGTTTTTATGCATTAGTTTCAACCCTCAAACATTGCAAGAGTAGGATCTATTAACGTGTGGGTATTGGGAAGTAGATGATGAGATAGATCCTATTGTCCTTTATCTAAAACCTTGGGAGTTACTTCTACGTTATGCTTATACTGCTATGCTCTGCTCGTAGACGTGGATTGGTTGAGTGTATCCATGACAGGTGTGAGAGTTGTTGTCACAGCCCTAGAATTGTTTGCAATAGTTGCATCAGTGAGCATCCATGCATCATATCTAAATTCAAGAAACTTGAATTGAGGAAAGTTTAAAGCCTAAAAATTTCAATTAAAAGAAGGGAAAATAACCCTGAAAAATGCATCCAATGTTCCCAAAATGCTCTTCAATGATGTTTAATATTTTGGGCAAGGGTTTCGGCCCAAACCAAAAATATGGAACATTTTTGGCGAACTATTTTAGCCATTTGGATTTAAATCAATAAAAATTTGAGTTGGATTTAATTCTTCTATAAAAAAATTGCAAGTCCAACAATTCTGAAAATTTATGACTGGCTTTGAATAGTTTGTATCAAGCCACGTAAATATTTTTAGAAGCTACTAAAAATGATTTGGTATAACAGTCAAATCAAAACAAATTAAACAAAATATAAAACAAACAGAAAGTAAATAGAGAGAATAAAGACTGACAGCCCACTTACAGCGGTTGGCGGCGGTAAAACAGACAAGCCCACCGAGGCGGGCGTCTTCCTCCTCAAGGCCAAGACGCCGCGCATGGTCGCCAAGACGCCGCACGCTGGCTGGGCCACCTCCTGCTTCCCGCCACCTCCCCAGCGTCGCTTTGGACGCCATGCAGTCTCCTGCTTCCCCTCGACCTCTCCCCTCCATGCAGCTCTCTCTCCCGCCCCCCTCCTCTGCTCTCTTCCCGAACGGAGCTCGTCGACGCCGATCGCCGTTCCCGCGGCCACCAGCCACCCCTAGCCCTGACGTTGAGCCCAGAAGCACCGCCGTGTCTTCCTCGTCCTCTCCACCAAGCTACATGACGTCGGAGGCCCTGCTTCATCGCCACCATCGTCATCTTCGGCCTCGGCCGCCCTGCATCACCGTTGTAGATTCGCCGCGTACAGGACCTCCTCGAGCACTCTGACCATCTCTACGAGATCTCTGTGAGCTCCACGTCGTTTCCCCCTTCTCCCCCTGTCCGTGCACGCCCTCTAGCTAGCCACCCCGCGAGTCTCGAGCGTCACCGGCCGCCATGGCCGATGAGCACGAGTTGTCGTGCTCCCCTGGCTTACTCGTGTGCTCCTGCTGGACGTAGCTTCCACCTGTGCCACCTCATTTGCTCCTTGCGAGCTGCAGCCTCGCGCCCGGGTGTCACCGAACTCCAGCCACCGCCCAGCTCGACGCCACCGCCGCTACGGTCCACCTTCCTCCCTCCCGTGGCCACTGATGGAAGCCCGTGTGCGCCAGCAACCCATAGCCGCAAACCGCGCTCGAAACCGTCGACTGTAGCTCAAACCCGACGCCCTCTGCCGCGTGAATTGGTTGCCGTCGGCATAACTCCGGCGACTGGCGATGTGGCGCCGTCATTAGGGGCTAATCACCACTTAGTTAGCCCTGGAGTCACTGACAGACAGACCCCACACCCTTGATTAACAATAGTTAAATTCTTGTTTAGTTTCAGCTAACCCAGCGGGACCCACGTGATACGTCTCCAACATATCTATAATTTATGAAGTATTCATGCTATTATATTATCTGTTTTGGATGTTTATGGGCTTTACTAAACACTTTTATATTATTTTTGGGACTAACCAATTAACCGGAGGCCCAGCCCAAATTGTTGTTTTCTTGCCTATTTCAGTGTTTCGAAGAAAAGGAATATCAAACAGAGTCCAAAAGGAATGAAACCTTTGGGAGAGTTATTTGTGGAATGGAAGCAATCCAGGAGACTTGGAGTAGACGTCAGGGAAGCTTCAAGGAAGCCACGAGGCAGGGAGGCGCGCCCTACCCCCCTGGGCGCGTCCCCCACCCTCGTGGGCCCCTTGTGGCTCCCCTGACTGACTTATTTCGCCTATATATGTCCATATACCCTAAAAACATCAAGGAGCAGAATAGATCGGGAGTTCCGCCGCCGCAAGCCTCTGTAGCCACCGAAAAACCAATCGGGGCCCTGTTCCAGCACCCTGCCGGAGGGGGGATCCCTCACCGGTGGCCATCTTCATCATCTTGGCGCTCTCCATGACGAGGAGGGAGTAATTCACCCTCGGGGCTGAGGGTATGTACCAGTAGCTATGTGTTTGATCTCTCTCTCTCTCTCTCTCTCTCTCTCTCTCTCTCTTGTTCTTGATTTGGCATGATCTTGATGTATCGCGAGCTTTGCTATTATAGTTGGATCTTATGATGTTTCTCCCCCTCTACTCTCTTGTAATGGATTGAGTTTTCTCTTTGAAGTTATCTTATTGGATTGAGTCTTTAAGGATTTGAGAACACTTGATGTATGTCTCGCATGTGCTTATCTGTGGTGGCAATGGGATATCACGTGATCTACTTGATGTATGCTTTGGTGATCAGCTTGTGGGTTCCGTGACCTCGTGAACTTATGCATAGGGGTTGGCACACGTTTTCGTCTTGACTCTCTGGTAGAAACTTTGGGGCACTATTTGAAGTTCTTTGTGTTGGTTGAATAGATGAATCGAGATTGTGTGATGCATATCGTATAATCATACCCACGAATACTTGAGGTGACATTGGAGTATCTAGGTGCATTAGGGTTTTGGTTGATTTGTGTCTTTAGGTGTTATTCTAGTACAAACTCTATGATAGATTGAACGGAAAGAATAGCTTCATGTTATTTTACTACGGATTCTTGAATAGATCGATCAGAAATAATAACTTTGAGGTGGTTTCGTACCCTACAATAATATCTTCGTTTGTTCTCCGCTATTAGTGACTTTGGAGTGACTCTTTGTTGCTTGTTGAGGGATAGTTATATGATCCAATTATGTTATTATTGTTGAGAGAACTTGCACTAGTGAAAGTATGAACCCTAGGCCTTGTTTCCTAGCATTGCAATACCGTTTATGTTCACTTTTATCATTAGTTACCTTGCTGTTTTTATAGTTTCAGATTACAAATACTTATATCTACCATCCATATTGCACTTGTATCACCATCTCTTGGCGAACTAGCGCACCTATACAATTTACCATTGTATTGGGTGTGTTGGGGACACAAGAGACTCTTTGTTATTTGCTTGCAGGGTTGTTTGAGAGAGACCATCTTCATCCTACGCCTCCCACAGATTGATAAACCTTAGGTCATCCACTTGAGGGAAATTTGCTACCGTCCTACAAACCTCTGCACTTGGAGGCCCAACAACGTCTACAAGGACAAGGTTGTGTAGTAGACATCAAGCTCTTTTCTGGCGCCGTTGCCGGGGAGGTGAGTGCTTGAAGGTATATCTTTGGATCTTGCACTCGAATCTTTTAGTTTCTTGTTTTATCACCAGTTAGTTTATAAAAGAAAACTACAAAAAATGTAATTAAGGGTGCCTCATATGCTTCATCTTTTTAATGTCTTTCGTGAAAATGATGGGAAGGGAAATTGTGCTCAAGTACTAGATAAAGAATTACATAGAATGCTTGGCATAAAATATGTGAATGATGAGCATGATTGCAATGTTGTTAGTATGAATTCTTTGAATACCCATGATGCTAATTATATGCAAAGCCACAAGCTTGGGGATGCTATGTTTGATGAAGATGATACGTTTAGTCCCCCAAGGTTTGATGAGCAAATTTAATATGATGACACGTATGCTATAAAGAATAAAGATAACCATGAAAATTGTCATCTATTTTAATTTTCAATTGTATTATGCTTCACATGATAGTTATTTTGTTGAGTTTGCTCCCACCACAGTTGATGAGAATAAATTTGCTTATGTGGAGAGTAGTAAAATTTCTATGCAAGTAGATCATGAAGAGAATGCTTTATGTGCTGGTTATATGGTTGAATTCATTCATGATTCTACTGAAAATTATTATGAGAGAGGATCATATGCTTGTATGAATTGCAATAATATCAAGTTTCCTCTCTATGTGCTTAAAGTTTTAAAGTTATGCTTTTTTTGCCTTCCTATGCTAGTTGATTATTGTTCCCGTAAGTTGTTTGCTCACAAAATCCCTATGCATAGAAAGTGGGTTAGACTTAAATGTGCTAGTCATATTCTTCATGATGCTCTCTTTATGTTTCAATTCTTATCTTTTATGTGAGCATCATTGAAATCATCATGCCTAGCTAGGGGCGTTAAACGTTAGCGCTTGTTGGGAGGCAACCCAATTTTATTTCTGTTCTTTGCTTTTTGCTACTGTTTAGTAATAAATAATTCATCTAGCTTCTTTTTAGATGTGGTTTTATGTTTTAATTAGTGTTTGTTCAAGTAGAACCTTTGGGAAGACTTGGGTGAAGTCTATGCAATCTTGCTGTAAAAAACAGAAACTTTTGCACTCACCATTCTTTACTGGAGAGTGATTTTAGGTTGATTATTTTTGGAGATGATTAATAGACAAATTACTCAGGTCCACCAATTTATTTCAGAATTTTTGGAGTTCCATAAGTATACGTTTGATAAATATTACTAAAGACTGTTCTGTTTTTGACAGATTTTGTTTTCTATGTGTTGTTTGCTTATTTTGATGAATCTATGAGTAGTATCGGAGGGTATGAACCATAGGGAAGTTGGAATACAGTAGATATTAAACCAATATGAATTTATAATGAGTTCACAACAGTACCTAAGTGGTGATTATTTTCTTATACTAACGGAGCTTACGAGTTTTCTGTTAAGTTTTGTGTTGTGAAGTTTTCAAGTTTTGGGTAAAGATTCGATGGACTATGGAATAAGGAGTGGCAAGAGCCTAAGATTGGGGATGCCCAAGGCACCCCAAGGTAATATTCAAGGACAACCAAGAGCCTAAGCTTGGGCATGCCGGATGGCATCCCTCTTTCGTCTTCGTTCATCGGTAACTTTACTTGGAGCTATATTTTTATTCACTACATGATATGTGTTTTGCTTGGAGAGTCATTTTATTTTCTTTTGTTTTGCTTGCTGTTTGAATAAAATACCAAGATTTTAAAGTCTTAAATGTTAGAGAGTCTTCACATAGTTGCATAATTATTCGACTACTCATTGATCTTCACTTATATCTTTTGGAGTAGTTTGTCGTTTGCTCTAGTGCTTTACTTATATCTTTTAGAGCACGATGGTGGTTTTATTTTGAAGAAATAGATGAACTCTCATGCTTCACTTATATTATTTTGAGATTCTATTTTAGAACAGCATGGTAATTTGCTTTGGTTATAAAATTAGTCCTAATATGATGGGCATTCAAGATGGGTATAATAAAAACTTTCATATAGAGTGCGTTGAATACTATGAGAAGTTTGATACTTGATAATTGTTTTGAGATATAAAGATGGTGATATTAGAGTCGTGCTAGTTGAGTTGAGTAATTGTGAAATTGAGAAATACTTGTGTTGGGGTTTGCAAGTCACGTAGCATGCACGTATGGTAACCGTTGTGTGACAAATTTGAAACATGAGGTTTTCTTTGATTGTCATCCTTATGAGTGGCGGTCGGGGACGAGCGATGGTCTTTTCCTACCAATCTATCCCCCTAGGAGCATGCGCGTAATGCTTGGTTTTTGATGACTTGTAGATTTTTGCAATAAGTATGTGAGTTCTTTATGACTAATGTTGACTCCATGGATTATCGCACTCTCACCCTTCCATCATTGCTAGCCTCTTGGTACCATGCATTGCCCTTTCTCACCTCGAGAGTTGGTGCAAACTCCGGTGCATCCAAACCCCGTGATATGATACGCTCTATCACACATAAACCTCCTTATATCTTCCTCAAAACAGCAACCATACCTACCTATTATGGCATTTCCATAGCCATTCCGAGATATATTGCCATGCAATTTTCCACCATTTCATTTATTATGACACGCTTCATCATTGTCATATTGCCTTGCATGATCATGTAGTTGACATCGTATTTGTGGCAAAGCCACCATGCATAATTTTTCATACATGTCACTCTTGATTCATTGCCCATCCTGCATACATCACGGAGGCATTCACATAGAGTCATATTTTGTTCTAAGTATCGAGTTGTAATTCTTGAGTTGTAAGTAAATAAAAGTGTGATGATCTTCATTATTAGAGCATTGTCCCATGTGAGGAAAGGATGATGGAGACTATGATTCCCCACAAGTCGGGATGAGACTCCGGATGAAGAAAACAAAGAAAGAAAAAAGAAAAAAAGAGAAAGGCCAAATAAAAAAAGAAGGCCCAAAAAACAAAAAAGAGAGAGAAAAAGAGAGAAGGGACAACGCTACTATCCTTTTACCACACTTGTGCTTCAAAGTAGCACCATGATCTTCATGATAGAGAGTCTCCTATGTTGTCACTTTCATATACTAGTGGGGATTTTCATTATAGAACTTGGCTTGTATATTCCAACAATGGGCTTCCTCAAAATGCCCTAGGTCTTCGTGAGCAAGCAAGTTGGATGCACACCCACTTAGTTTATTTTGTTGAGCTTTCATACATTTATAGCTCTAGTGCATCCGTTGCATGGCAATCCCTACTCCTCGCATAGGCATCAATTGATGGGCATATCCATAGCCCGTTGATTAGCCGCGTCAATGTGAGACTTTCTCCCTTTTTGTCTTCTCCACATGACCCCCATCATTATATTCTACTCCACCCATAGTTCTATATCCATGGCTCACGCTCATGTATTGCGTGAAGGTTGAAAAAGTTTGAGATCACTGAAGTATGAAACAATTGCTTGGCTTGTCATCGATGTTGTGCATGATGAGAGCATTCTTGTGTGACGAAAATGGAGCATGACCAAACTATATGATTTTGTAAGGATGAACTTTGTTTGGCCATTTTATTTTGAGAAGACATAATTGCTTAGTTAGTATGCTTGAAGTATTATCATCTTTATGTCAATACTAAAATTTTATCTTGAATCTTTCGGATCTGAACATTCATGCCACAATAAAGAAAATTACATTGAAGATTATGTTAGGAAGCATTCCACATCAAAAATTCTGTTTTTATCATTTACCTACTCGAGGATGAGCAGGAATTAAGCTTGGGGATGCTTGATACGTCTCCAACGTATCTATAATTTTTGATTGTTTCATGCTATTATATTATCAATCTTGGATGTTTTATATGCATTTATATGCTATTTTATATGATTTTTGGGACTAACCTATTAACCTAGAGCCCAGTGCGGTTTACTTTTTCCTTGTTTTTGAGTATCGCAGAAAAGGAAAACCAAACGGAGTCCAATTGACCTGAAAATTGACGCAGATTATTTTTGGACCAAAAGAAGCCCACGGAGCATCGGAGATGGACCAGAAGAGTCCCGAGGCACCCACAGGGTGGGGGCGTGACCTACCCCCTGGGCGTGCTCCCTACATCGTGGCCGCCTCGGAGACCCCCCTGACTTGTTCCTGACGCCAAACCTCTTATATATACAGAAACCCCCAGAACATAACCTAGATCGGGAGTTCTGCCACCGCAAGCCTCTGTAGCCACCAAAAACCAATCAAGAACCTGTTGGGCACTTCACGGGAGGGGGATCCCTCATCGGTGGCCATCTTCATCATCCCGGCGCTCTCCATGACGAGGAGGGAGTAGTTCACCCTCGGGGCTGAGGGTATGTACCAGTAGCTATAATTTTGATCCCTCTCTCTCGCGTGTGTTCTTGATTTGGCACGATCTTGATGTATCACGAGCTTTGTTATTATAGTTGGATCTTATGATGTTTCTCCCCCTCTACTCTCTTGTCATGGATTGAGTTTTCCCTTCAAAGTTATCTTATCGGATTGAGTCTTTAAGGATTTGAGAACACTTGATGTATGTCTTGCGTGGGATACCCGTGGTGACAATGGGGTATTCTATTGATTCACTTGATGTATGTTTTGGTGATCAACTTGCGGGTTCCATGACCTTGGGAATCTATGCATAGGGGTTGGCAGACGTTTTCGTCTTGACTCGCCGGTAGAAACTTTGGGGCACTCTTTGAAGTTCTTTGTGTTGGTTTAATAGGTGACTCTGAGATTGTGTGATGCATATCGTATAATCATACCCGCGGATACTTGAGGTGACCTTGGAGTATCTAGGTGACATTCGGGTTTTGGTTGATTTGTGTCTTAAGGTGTTATTCTAGTACGAACTCTAGGATAGATCGAACGGAAAGAATAGCTTCATGTTATTTTACTATGGACTCTTGAATAGAACGATCAGAAAGGATAACTTTGAGGTGGTTTCGTACCCTACAATAATCTCTTCGTTTGTTCTCCGCTATTAGTGACTTTGGAGTGACTCTTTGTTGCATGTTGAGGGATACTTATATGATCCAATTATGTTATTATTGTTGAGAGAACTTGCACTAGTGAAAGTATGAACCCTAGGCCTTGTTTCCTAGCATTGCAATACCGTTTACGCTCACTTTTATTACTTGTTACCTTGCTGTTTTTATATTTTCAGATTACAAAAACCTATATCTACCATCCATATTGCACTTGTATCACCATCTCTTCGCCGAAATTGTGCACCTATACAATTTACCATTGTATTGGGTGTGTTGGGGACACAAGAGATCTTTGTTATTTTGTTGCAGGGTTGTTTGAGAGAGACCATCTTCATCCTACGCCTCCCACGGATTGATAAACCTTAGGTCATCCACTTGAGGGAAATTTGCTACTGTCCTACAAACCTCTGCACTTGGAGGCCCAACAACGTCTACAAGAAGAAGGTTGTGTAGTAGACATTAGGTAGTAGTTGATAGTTTGACCAAGGTAGCTCACTTCATCCCATTGAAAACCACCTACATGAGCGCGAAGTTGGCCAAAATATATATGACCAGGATCGTGTGTCCGCATGGAGTTCCGAGGACCATCGTATCAGATAGAGGAACACAGTTTACTTTGAAGTTTTGGAATCAGTTGCACCAGACTTTGGGTACCAGGCTAGAGTTTAGTACATCCTTTCATCCGCAGACAGTTGGACAGACCAAGAGAGTCAATCAGATTCTGGAGGACATGTTAAGAGCTTGTGCGCTAGATTTTGGATCTAGTTGGGATGATAATTTACCCTACGCAGAGTTCTCATACAACAACAGTTATCATGCTAGTTTGAAGATGGCACCTTTCAAAACTTTGTATGGAAGAAGGTGCAGGAGACCGTTAATGTGGGATGAACTCGAAGACTGTCAGTTGTTTGGACCAGATTTAATCAAAGAATCTGAGGAGAAGGTTAAGTTGACTCGAGATAGACTGAAGGTATCTCAGTCCAGGTAGAAGAGTTATGCGGATACTAAACACAAGGAGGTAGTCTACGAAATCGGAGACAGAGCATATCTTTGTGTGTCACCACTCCGAGGAGTTAAACGATTTGGAGTTAAGGGAAAGTTAGCCCTGAGATTTGTAGGACCATACCGAGTTTTGGGAGCGTATGGGAGAGGTGGCCTACAAGTTGGAGTTACCCGAAGGATTGTCAGGAGTTCATGATGTGTTTCACGTTTCTCAGTTGAAGAAGTGCCATGCAGAGATGGTCGATATTCCTCTGAGAGATATAGTGCCCCTGGAAGCAGTTCAGTTGGATAGTGATCTAACCTATGAGGAGAAACCCGTCAAGATTCTCGAGTTTGCCAGCCGAGTTACACGCAACAAGGTTATCAAGTTTTGCAAAGTTCAGTGGAGCCACAGTACTGAGGATGAAGCCACCTGGGAACGAGAAGAATACCTACGGAAAGATCACCCACGCCTATTTTCTAACCAACCCGAATCTCGAGGGCGAGATTCATCTTAAGGAGGGTAGGTTTGTAACATCCCAATTTTCAATTTGGATGTTATACATAGGTCATCATATGCATATCATATTTTATTCGCATTTTGTTTGTGATCCTGGAAATCTTAAGCAACTCAAGGACCCAAGGAAAGAGTTGGGGATTTCATTTATTTTCATATTTGAATTTTCTCAAATTTGAAAAGAGGATCAATTTGATTTTAATATTTTATTCTCTCCAATTATTTCCAATATTAAAAATAAAAGAGAGTAGATAAAATGACTTCTCCAAATGACAGGAATATTGGAGGAGAAATTTTAGAATCAAACAACTATTTTATTTCGATTTTATTTGCTATTTTATTTGAATTAGAAAATTTATGCATTTTTTAAAATTACATTTTAGGCCAGAAAAATGTTCACTTTATTCTAAATATTTTATTTAGACGGTGGAAATTGTTTTTGGCATTTTTAGATTTTTTTTATATTTTATTAGGATTTTTTTCGGGTGAAATTTTTTTTCTAAAAAAAAGTATTCGCCCGACTGGGCCGAAGCCCCAGCCGGTCCACGCGCGCCGCCGCCTTCCCGAGCCGTGGCCGAGGGAGACTCGCAGGAGTCCGGCGCCGCCACGCCGCCCGCGTCGCCCCCTGCCCAAGTCGGAGCCCCCCGACCCCCTTTATATGCCGCCCCGACCCGCCGCCTCCTCCCTCACCTTGAGCCGCCAACCTTGTTGCCGCCGCTGAGCTTCACCGCCGCTGCGCCGCTGCCGCCGCCATGACGCCGCCGCCGCCTCACGCTGCCCGCCTCGCCGGAGTCCCGCCGCCGCCGCCGGATCTCGCCGTCGGTCAACCCCGGCGAAACGGTATAAACCGTTCGGTTTTTTTAGGCTTACGTTTTTTTCGATTTTCGATTTAGATCAGTTTTTTTTCGAGTTCGCTAATTAGCGAACGTTCACTCGAACGTCACTGTTAGCAAACATTTTCGCCCGTTTGTCTCTGATAGCGAACGTTCGTTCGTTAGCGTTTTATTTTATTTTATTTTTGGCCAGGGACCTATCTGTGATTAGTTTTATTGCAGGTTAGCCCCTGATCTTCAAACCCTCGCAACTTTTTGCTCGTTTACCCAAATCCAGTGAAACCAATGCCAAAATCTTCGTCTCGGACCCCTCTTTCAGATAATCTCCTTGAACATGGTTTTGAAAATTTAATATTTGGTTTCAAGCAGATTTGAATTTGAACTTCTTTTGATCGTAGTTTGAGTTTCATAGCTCCGATTCGATTGGTTCTTTTTGCAAATCGAAGCTCTTCTCTTGTATTTTCAATTTGAATTTATCATCCGAGTTTTACCCTTGTATCCATTGCTTTTGTGCTTATGTATGCTATTGTTTGTTTGCGATAGAGTTTCCGAAGTGCGAAGCGTGCTACTACGAGTCACTAGGGTTTTCAGATCGTCAGCAAGGCAAGTAACACTTTGATCATATCCCTTTAATACCCAATTTTTATGCATTTGTTTTAACCCTCAAACATTGCATGACTAGGATCTGTTAACATGTGGGTACTGGGAAGTAGATGATGAGGTACATCCTATTGTCCTTTATCTAAAACCTTGGGAGTTACTTCTACGTTGTGCTTATACTGCTATGCTATGCTCGTAGGCATGGATTGGATGAGTGTATCCATGACAAGTGTGAGAGTTTTTAATTAATGGTTAACTTAAGGTGGATACTTAAATATACATCTGGGTGGATTGGTTGAGGCACCCTGGAGCACCTAGTGATTGTCTGGGCACCTGGAGCAATCCAGCGATGTCCTGGGATATCCGGGAGTACCCGTGTGATCATCCTATGGTTCGCCACCCAGGCTCAAAGGGATCATAAGATTATTCATGCTAGAAACTTCCGTGTGCAGCCACAAGCCATTATGGGCTCTAGCATAGTTGAGTAAGTTGTGGGAAACCTTTCCATGATGGGCTAGCAGATGTAGGGGATTCTAGGTGTACCGGCCTATCTATCGGTTAAGGGGACCTCTTCGGAAAGACTGTGTCTCGGTTACCCATTTCTCAAACATCATGTAGTACGAGAAATACAACGGAGGAGATCGAGTCATGTGGGGAAAAGTGCGGAAACCTCTGCAGACTGTACAAACTAATCATGATTGGCCGTGTCCCCGGTTATGGACATTTTGAGTATCTGGTACTTGAATAATTGATTTAATCTCATCACTTTACTTAATTAATTTTGTTGGGTTGTTAATTATTGCTTAATTGGGATTGAGTTGGAGTAACCTTCTCAATGTTTATCAACCAACTTTGTAGTTAAATAAAATATATTCCTTTGTTGTAGGGAAAAACTAGCTTGACGCAAAATAAACTTAGAGCCTCCACCAGCCATATATGCATGTAGTGATAGCTGTTACTGTTCATTGCTCTACAGTGTTATTTTGCCGGCATATTCCATGTGTTAACCCATTTTGGGCTGCAACGTATTATGTTGCAGACTTTTCAGATGAAGAGTAAGGTGCGCTAGGTCATTGTCGTGCACTTAGCTATGCCATTGGAGTTGATGGACTCATTTACATTCGATGCTTCCGCAGTTATTTTATTTAGTTGGCCTTCAGCCATATTATTGTAATAAGTTCTCTTTTGAGACATTCGATGTAATAAGTGTGTGATTGAAGTTTGTTATAAATCCTTCAAGTACTGTGTCTGTCAGCATTACCAATCCAGGGATGACACTTATACACGGAGATTTGACCGTCTGAGGTCAGATCGCTACAAATTTCTATAAGAATTGTTGTAGGAATGACCATAATTAGCAAAAAAATTCATAAGCTCATCCATCTTTCCACTCAAAACATTTATTTCTTCAATTGCATGCACTTTTTTACTAGTGGAAGATCTTTCCGTATGCCATTGAGAATAAGTAACCATAATATTATCTAGGAGTTTAGTAGCTTATCCTAAAGTAATTTCCATAAAAGTGCCTCCCGTGATCGAATCTATAAAAGATTTCTAGAAGCAAAATTCAATCCGGCATAATTTTTTTGTATAATCACCCACAAATTCAAACCATGAGTAGGGCAATTTCTAATAATCAATTTCATCCTCTCCCAAGATTGTGCAACATGTTCATGATCAAGTTGCTTAAAATTCATAATGTCGTTCCTAAGGGAGATGATCTTAGCGGGAGGAAAGTACTTGGAAATAAAAGCATCTCTACACTTATTCCATGAAACGATACTATTTTTAGGCAAAGATGAAAACCAAGTTTTAGCGTGATCCCTAGGCGAGAACAGAAATAACTTCAACTTAACAATATCATTATCCACATCTTTTTTTCTTTTGCATATCGCACAAATCAACGAAATTATTAAGATGGGATGCGGCATCTTCATTGGGAAGGCCGGAAAATTGATCTTTCATAACAATATTCAGCAAAGCAGTATTAATTTCACAAGATTCTGCTAGCATCGGGAGCAACCGGAGTACTAATAAAATCATTATTATTGGTGTTGGAAAAGTCACACAATTTGGTGTTATCTTGAGCCATCATGACAAAGCAAGCAATCCAGCACATGAGCACACAAAAAGCAAACGAAGAAGACGAACGAAAGAGGGGCGAAGAAAAGGCGAATCTTTTCAAAAATCGTTTTAGAAGTGGGGGAGAGGAAAACGAGAGGCGAATGGCGAATAATGTAATGCGAGGGATGAGAGTTTATGATGGGTACTTGGTATGTCTTAGCTTGGTGTAGTCTCCTCGGCAACAGCGCCACATATCCTTCTTGCTACCTATTGAGCTTGTGTTGATTTTTCCCTTGAAGAGGAAAGGGTGATGCAGCAAAGTAGCATAAGTATTTCCCTCAGTTTTGAGAACCAAGGTATCAATCCAGTAGGAGATAACGCGCAAACCACCGAATACCTACACAAACAAACACCAACTTGCAAACAACACGACAACGGGGTTGTCAATCCCTTCACGTTTATTCGCAAAGTGAGATCTGATAGAGATGGATAAATGGTAAAGTAATATTTTTGGTATTTTTGGTTTATGGAACGGAAAGTAAAGATTGCAAAATAAGGGAATGGCGACAGAAATTGGCAAGTTGACGGAAAACTAATATGATGTAAAATAGACCCAGGGGCCATATATTTCACTAGAGGCTTCTCTCAAGATAGGAATTATTACGGTGGGTGAACAAATTACTGCCGAGCAATTGATAGAAAAACGCAAAGTTATAACGATATCTAAGGCAATGATCATGAATATAGGCATCACCACCGTGTCAAGTAGACCGAAACAATTCTACATCTACTACTATTACTCCACACATTGACCGCTATCCAGCATGCATCTAGAGTATTAAGTTCATAAAGAACGGAGTAACACTTTAAGCAAGATGACATGATGTAGAGGAATTAACTCAAGCAATATGATGAAAACCCCATCTTTTTATCCTCGATGGCTACAATACAATACGTGCCTTGCTACCCCTGCTGTCACTGGGAAAGGACACCACAAGATTGAACCCAAAGCTAAGCACTTCTCCCATTGCAAGAAAAACCAATCTAGTTTGCCAAACCAAATCGATATTTCGAAGAGACTTGCAAAGATATCAAATCATGCATATAATAATTCAGAGGAGATTCAAATAATATTCATAGATAAGCTGGTCATAAATCCACAATTCATGGATCTGGGCAAACACACCGCAAAAGAGTATTACATCGAATAGATCTCCAAGAACATCGAGCAGAACTTTGTATTGAGAATCAAAGAGAGAGAAGAAGCCATCTAGCTACTAGCTATGGACCCGTAGGTCTGAAGTAAACTACTCACGCTTCATCGGAGAGGTAATGGTGTTGATGTAAAAGCCCTCCGTGATCGAATCCCCCTCCGTCAGGATGCCGGAAAAGGCCCCAAGATGAGATCTCACGGGTACAGAAGGTTGCAGCGGTGGAAAAGTGGTTTCGTGGCTCCCCTGGATGTTTTTGGGATATAAGAGTATATATAGGAGCAAGATCTAGGTCAGGAGGTCTACAAGGGGCCCACAAGGTTGGGGGCACGCCCTACCCCCTGGGCGCGCCTTCTACCCTTGTGGTCGCCTCATGGCTCTTCTGACTTGCACTCCAAGTCTCCTGGGTGTCTTCTGGTCCAAGAAAAATCGTCGCGAAATTTTTATTCCGTTTGGACTTCGTTTGGTATTCCTTTTCCGCGAAACTCTAAAACAAGGGAAAAATAGAAACTGATACTGGGCTCTAGGTTAATAGGTTAGTCCCAAATATCATATAAAAGCATATTAATGAATATAAAACATCCAAAACAGATAATATAATAGCATGGAACAATAAAAAATTGTAGATACGTTGGAGACGTATCACGCAACTTCCTATTTGCTGTCGAGTGTCGTAGATTTGTTGGTAGGTGCAGCATTGGGATCTTCTGGGTGGATGTGCACTGGCTTCGTCTCGCCGGACGACTGGAAAGCGGGCTCCGCAGCCGATTTCTTGGAGCGTAGCAGATCACTCGGATCGACATTTTTCTTGTACTCTTCTAATTCCACCATAACCATCTATTCATCTGCAATCTTTGACCCTTGCTGCAAACACTCCTCTCGGCATGCTGCCTATTTCCAATGACAATGATCACACCTTTGGGGCCAGGCATCTTCAGCTTGAGGTACAGATAGCATGGGCGAGCCATGAAGCTTGCATAAGCTGGTCGACCAAGGATGACATGATAGGCACTGCGGAAGTCTACCACTTCAAAGGTCGGCCTTTCCTTTCTGAAGTTTGTTTCATCTCCAAAGACCACATCCAGGGCGATCTACCCGAGTCACTTTGCTTTCTTGCCAGGGATCACTCCATGGAACTGCATGCTGCTCCCGCTGAGGCAAGACATTGGGATGCCCATTCCCTTTAGGGTATCGGTGTGGAGTATGTTCAGTCTACTTCCACCATCCATGAGGACCTTACGCAACCGAGTGCCTCCGACCACTGGATCGACCACCAGCGCCTGCCGCCCAGGGGTGGCAATGTAGGTTGGGTGATCCGACTATTCAAAAGTGGTCGGAGTCTTCGACCAGTTGAGGAACTTAGTCATCGCTGGCATGGCCATGTTTACTTCACAGTTAATGACTTTCAGTTAACTCTTGCTCTCAATATTTGTGAAGATCACCAAAGTCGCCTTGACGCTAGGATAAGCCTCATCTTTTTCATCATCATCATCATCATCATCATCTGGACTCTTATCATTTGGCTGGCTGTCTCGGAATTGCTGAATCGTAGTCTGCACTGCCGAGTGGTATGTTTGGGCAATATCAGATTACCCTCTTCGTCTTTCTTGGTGTGGATATGACATGGGAGATCAAGAACGCCTTGGCTCGACTAATCCTTATTATTTTTCACATTCCACTTTTCTTTGGCCTTCCCCTTGTTCTTGGCTTGTTCGGCCAGAGCTGCGGCTTCAACCTGGGCCAGACCCTCGGCTTTGTGTTTCTGCTTCCGACTGGGGTTATTGTTTCCGGACTGGGTTCGTCAGTCTTTCCTTTGCCGTTATGGAGACGGTCCTCTTCCTCACCATTCACATACCGAGTGGTGATTTCCATCATTCGGCTCATGGTCAAGGGCTCTGATCGACGAAACTTTAGGATGAGTTCCCGATACCCAACACCTGCCCTTGAAGGCGCAAACGGCTTGATGCTCGGTGACGTTTTCAACCACGTGATGCTGAGTAGTCCGGTGCTGAATGTACTCCCTCAAGGTTTTATTCGGTTTTTGAACACAATGCTGCAACTCAGTCAGTCCAGACACACATTTGCACGTGCCTTCGAATGTCTTGATGAACACTAGAGCCAGATCCTCCCAGCAGTAGCTGCTAGCGGGAGATGAGCTGGTTGAGCCAGGCCGACCCTTCCAACATCAAAGGCAAATGCTTCATGGCCACATAATTGTTGCAGCCACCAATCTGCACAGCCACTCGGTAGTCTTGTAGCCACGTCTCTAGTTTGGACTCACCGGTAAACTTGCTTATCCCCGCCGCCAATCTGAAATTGGGGGGAATCTCTGCGGCCCCGATGGCTCTGCTGAAACACTCGGGCCCGGAGATGAAGGCTCCACTTCCACTCGGACGGTTCCTGCCCATGCTTTCTCTGTGGGCTCTGCCTCTATCTGCCAGATTATGGGCGAGAACTGCCTCACATTGAACCATGGATCACGGAGATCAACTGGTTCCCTTTGGTAACCACCGCCACCGTGACGGGGAGGGCTAGCCTTCCGTTCGTCGGCATACAGACACCTATCATCATACGACCGGGGCGCGTACGAGTCATCTCTCGGAGGGGGCATCGGCATACGGTGACGATCATCACGATGTCGTTGTGGTGTGAACCGATCGCGACCCTGTTCCTGGTACTGATCCTGGTGACGGCCTCGATTGTCCCATCGCTAAGGCGACTGTATGTTCCTTCTCAGGGCAGCTGGGCTGTGAGCCGACTGGGCAATGTCAGCCCTGGCAGATCTGCTATGAATCCTATTGCGTGGCTGGGAGATAGCTGAATTCTGCTCTTCAGCAGCCTTGAGTAGGGCTCTAATCTCCTGGAGACCCTCCCATGCCTCTGACTGGGACGGCTGGATGGAATCGACTATCCGAGTGGCGGCCACCAAATTCTAAATTGGAGTGCGGAATACCTGGTAATCTCATTGTGGATCATTCGAAAACAATTGTCGTTGCCGACGACTGGAACTGGGTTGTTGCTGCCGGCGCGCTCGATCGTCGAGTGACTTATGGAGCTCCTCTAGACGAGTGCGCTCAGCCAAGTTGGCCAGGCGCATGGCTTCCAAGGCCTTAGCCTTGGGGATCGTCCCAATGATGGGTGTCTGGAGGGCCTGCTCGTTCCTGCACTGCAACACCTTCCTTTGTTGCTGATTGAGGGGCTGAAGGTAGTACTCGTCATCATGACGGTTCTCGCCGCCGTCAATGTCGATGTGCGACGGGTCATCGACTCCCGCACCGCCATGGGGATACCTAGGTGGACTGTGTTGGGAACCGGCCATCAGCACCTCCGCAGCAGGGTCGCTGCTCTCGTACTCGGATACACCGTCTGAGTAGTCATGCAAGGAGCCGAACAAGACGAGGATGGGCTCATCGGGCTCGATCGCCGCGATCTGCGGGGCCGCATCCTGGAGGGCGACCGCATGCTTGACCCACCGCTGGAGCCGCGAGCGCTCGGAGCGCTTGCGACGGCTAACAACTGGGTGGGGAGTTGTCGACTGGTATGGAGTCGACGACTGATGAAAAAGAACACCGTAGGTGCTTACACGGAAGTGCGCTGCTCCGCGAATGGGCAGCGACTTAACATTCATCCAGGCTTCCTGGAGCCACGCTAAACCGAAGTTGAGGGCGCCGAAACGGATCTCATCGCCGAATGTCAATCCGCCGCCTGAAACCATGGTAAAGGTGGGAAAATCGCAACTACGCCAGAAGTCGCTAGACGCCTGCCCCACAGTGGGGGCCAACTGTCATGGGCGTAAATCTGACAATAGTGTATAGGGGTACGAATTAGAGGGCAGAGCCTAGCTACGACGTAGTTGTTACACTCGGATTTATGAGTTCAGACCCCTCATGGTGTAGGTAATAGCCCTACGTCTCGGTGCTCTAGAGCTGTTTAGATTGAGTGTATGGTTTACAGAAGATGTTAACCCTTGTTATGGAGCCGAGAGGTGGCTTATATAGAGTCCGCCAGACCCCTTGTGAATGTTGCCATAACCAAGGGTTAAAGGGAGGTTTTAAGGGTACCAGTTACTGGTAACGGCTGTATTAACTACACTTGATAAGAGTGCACGCATGTCCTGACCATTTGCGGTCCTGAGGAGCCTCCTGGTCTTCTCCGTCCGAGTGAAGTCAGGTACTCCGAGTTAAATAAGATGGTCGAGTGGAGTGCTTTACTCTGAGTGGTTGTTGGCTTCCAAGTGACCTTCAGGTACAATACATTTGAACGGTGATCTGGCCTAGGGGCCCAGTACATGGTGCATGGTGTCCTTGGGTAGGGTCTGTAGGTCAGGCCTGTTATCCTATCCCTAGTACATGTCCTTGTCAGGACCCCCACAAGCCAACTACCCAACCCTGACATGGGCTCCAACCCCAGATCATCCGGCCAATGCCCGGGCGTCCGGATAGGAACATCCGGTCCTGCCTGCGCGCAGTTCAACCCAAGTGGCCATGTATCCCTCTCTCTCGCCCCTAATCCGACTTAGACTATATATAATAGTCGGCCCCTACCTCCTCTATAGGTTAGCAAAGCATATATTAGACTACATCGAGAGAGCTTTGCTCCTTGTACCTCCTTCCTAGGAGAAGAATCCCTCAAAGATTACAAGACCTTCCATGTGGAGAAGGATCTCATCATAGATCATCAAGCCACCTTATCTTCCTTTGGGATTTGGCAAGACTTTGCCCTTTCTACTCTTTTCTCTTAATTATTCATGCACCTTGTGTCTTGTATGTGTTTGCTTTGAGAGTGGATGTGTAATTGTGTATTGTTTTGAGTGTTTCTTTTTGTGATCTTGAGTGTTCCTTTCCCCCTCCAAGTGTGAATGATTAGGTCACCCTTGGGACTCTTCCACATATCATCTTGGTATCATAAGCAAGGTTGACCGCATCTTAGAGCCCTGTCCCCCCTCACCTTTCTAGCATTTTTTGTTTGTTCTCCCCTAAATTCAAAAATTCTCCGCAAAAAATAGCCCTACCAATTTCTTGCAACTTATTGGTTTTGTGAGATTTTATTGATTTGGATCCATATAGTTGATGCTTTGCATGTGGATCTAGCCTTCCCACACCCCTCTCTGGCATTTCACCACGAGATTCCCTGAAAAAACCCATCAAATTTTTTCTTTCCAACGCCAAATTCGAGTTCCACCAGCTCCACTTTCGGCCATGGTTGATGTTGTGGTTCTAAGTCTGACAGTAGAATGGGGGGTAGGTATGGAGAGGCAAGTTCCTAACTATGGAGTAGTTGTATACGCAAGGGATTTACGAGTTCAGGCCCTTCTCGGAGGAAGTAATAGCCCTACGTCTCGGAGCCCGGAGGTGGTCGACTGGATTATATGCGTATGTGTTACAGGGGTGCGAACCCTTCTACCTGTGGAGGGGGGTGGCTTATATAGAGTGCGCCAGACCTCAGCCACCCACGAAAGGTAGGGTTTAAGGTGCGTTAAGGCTAGGCTTTACCGGTAACGCCTTTACATAAAGTGTCATTAAGATCATAAAGACTATTTAACTACTGAGACCGTTTGGGGCACCGAGTGGCTCTTGGACTCTGGTGGTCGAGTGGGTCTTCATGGTCGAAAGTGTCTTTGAATGCCGAGTGGAAACCTACCAGTCGACCGGAAGGCCGCTTCTCTTGCGAAAGTGTCCTTGTGGAGGGTACCTTTGGGCAGGTCTATGACCCTACCGGTACATGACTTCATCATTAGCCCCCGAATGGATCGAGGTTTGAGTGAGGAAGGAGTTGATAATCTTTCCGACCTGTTCTTCGTGTTGCGAGTGTGTCTTACTCTGGATCAACGACCTTTTAGTGATGGCATCAACTTCTCTTTCAGTCGCCTTGATCCATTCTTCACGTTTTGTCGAGTGAACTCTGTGGAACTTGAGGATTTCGGCTGACGGATCGGAGGAAATCTGCTATCCGATGGGTTGCTCCGCGGTTAGCGGATTTCAAGGATCTGAATTTTGAAGGCCTTGAAGCGGAGAAAACTGCGGCACTCGGATGGGATAAGATGATGAAGCCTCGATCTTTGCGCCGCCTTTTTCTCCACGTATCGCGTGCGCGCCTGTTGCGGGATTTGACGGGATTGCCTGGGCCTACCGGTCAGCCACTCGGAAGCGGCCCCATATAAAGCATCGGACAGGGTATTTTGAACAGTGCGACCCCAATCTTCTCCTCCCTCCGCCTCCAAACCTTCTCGCTCTTAGCTCGTCCAACAAGAGCTCAAGATTTCTTGCTTCGCCAAATGACCATGGTGAAGGAGAAGACCGCAGCCCCGAACGGGTGAAGAAGGCGGCGAAGGCTAAGGGAGAGCGCCAATCGGGCGGATCCTCTTGCGGTCCAAACTGCCGCAAGGCTGGGTCCAAGGAGATTGAATCCGCTCGACCATCACCGAGAAGGACCTGACCGATTTGGCCAATGAAGGACTGATCCCCATGGGTCGGCGAGGCTTCCGGAACGGAGTGGCAACCGCAATCAAGAGGGTGAGTCGTTCTCTTGTCCACCCACGTAGATCGGGATTTTCTACGCCACCGAATCCTTTTTCCGGGGTTTCTGAACTTTTTTGGTGCGCAACTCCATCATTTCACTCCCAACTCCATTGTCTATCTTGCTGCTTTCATTTCGTTATGCGAGAACTTCTTGGGTTGTCGACCGTACAGGGGTCTCTTCAAGCACATATTCACCTGTCGCTCTCAAACGGTGAAGAAAACGAACCCGAATGACGAGAGAACCCAAGTAATCCAGATGTGTGGGGACTCGGGGTCCAGATGAGGGGAAGAGCGCCTTCCGGCTATGACTCTCCCCGACTCGGTTAGAGGGTGGCGATCGACTTGGTTCTCTTGCCAAGACCAGCCGACGCCGAGGCAATGACCGGCTCCCTCCTTTCTCCATGAGTCGAGTGAACAAGCCATCTTCCCTGAAGGTGTTACCAGAGGAGAAGGCCCAAGTAAAATTGTTGATGGAGCGCGTAGTCTAGCTCATTTGCGACGGGGTGACCGGCATGGATCTCCTGGAGGTTTTCCTTCGACGGCGTATTCAGCCACTCCAATACCGAGGTCATCCGATGTGGATGTACTGCAGTGCGGATGATACCACTCGGGTCCATCCAGAGGAGGTCGATGATGCCACTGGAGAAGTGGATGACTGCCATCACAGAAACAAAGATAACCCTCATGGAGCTAGGAGGATTCCACCACTCGACCCGGACTTACGAAGTAGACAAGGTACAACCACTTATCTTCGATCGTGATTCGGCTGCATTCATTCTGTTTAGATGCCAATTCGTCGACTGAATTTCGCCTTTGTTTTGTTGTCTTCTAGGTCACCACCGAGATGTACTCGATGCCCAACGGGCGCAGGAAACATCGAAGAAGAAGAAGGAAGTGGAGGTGAAAGTCGGAGGAATGGGAGTCCAACGGCGAGGAGGATGAGGGGATGACAGCTCGATGAAGAGGAGGAGGAGGAGGAAGAGGAGGAAGCGTCGATCCTCCTCGCTCGGAGGGAAGGTCCAAGTTGACGCATGACCCGGCCGGTCAAGCGGTAAAGCTGTTGTGCCCATCGGGCGATCGATGAAGCGACCTAGGACAACTTCCCTGCGCTAACCGAGAAACCGCCAAGCAACCTCGAGCAACGTCGTCAAAGCCGGGCGAAGGTTACGCCCAAGATGCGGATGGTCATCCCCACCATCTCCGGGTAACCAATGTAACCTTGTATTTACTTATTCCACATGAGTGAACTTTTGGTCGCCTTGATGACCGATCAGCCGATTCTTGAAATCTACAAAGGCCGCTACCTCCGAGACTTCAGCCAAGCACGAAGATCGTGAAATGGAGGATGCTGCCACCTCCAACCTTGGTATGATCTCCGAGGTTTTGCTTTTAGTCGATTGGACTTTCATGTTTACTTTGAATCTTTCTTGTAGTTCCACCTCACGTCATTGATCTCCCGATGATGACGAGGAAGCGCCATTGAGGAAGAGGAAGAACAAGAGAGTGCCTGGCCGGGCAAGGCTGCTCCGGTCGCGGTGATTCACGAGACGCTGGTTTCCGAGGGAGGCAACCCCACTCGGCTTCGTGTCTTTCATTGCATCACCGACAAGTGCCCGACCCACTTCGCCGATCGCTGATCCACCATCTCTCTTTGCTATACACCACGTCTCGGAAGACCAAGTGAGTGCTGCTAAGGAGGCCATACGCCAGGCAGGGATCATGATGGAGCAAGTGAAAGCGGTCCGAGAGGCTAGCCAGGCGGCCTATGATGCTAGTTCAGCTCTCCAGAGCAATGTCCAAGTAAGTCGATCGTTGCTTGCTTTGTTAGGATATGCTACCTGAAACTGCTTCCTTCTAGAGATTTCCATACCTATACACCCACTGGGTGGGTGTGTTGATTGAATTTTGTGGGGCACGCCGAGTGCACCCACCGGTGTAGTCCCCGAGACTATGGTCGATCGCGTGCAAATGGCTATAGTCTTTATCTTGTGAACTTCTTCACTCGACCGGACGGACCAAGTTGAATGGAACCGTAAAACAGGTGGGGGCACGCTAAGTGCACCCACTGGGTGTAGTCCCCGAGACTATGGTCGACTGCGTGCAGTCGACTATAGTCTAAAGAAGTGTGGGTTGTTGGTATTATTATTTTTTATCGCGGCTGACCAACGACACATAACCTTTTTGCCTCTTTTGGTCGAATCGGGTCGAACCAAATTGGTAAAACCGATTGAGTATCGCCGAGTGCACCATTTGGGTGTAGTCCCGAGACTCTTGTCGAATGTTTTGATTCGACTGTAGTCTTAGAAATGCTACTATTTTTCCTTAATCACTTGGAAGTGACCTGTCTTTGATGTCTTTCGTTGGTCGCCTCTTTGTAGAAATCTTGCGAGCTTGTGGCTCGCTATATCGAAGTTAGAGAACAAACAGATCCAGCTCAACCTCGATTTGAAGCTTGCTCAGGAGAATTTGCGAAGGCAAAGGATGAAGCAAAAGGTATGGCTGGTGAGAACTTTTGACGATCGCCTTTGTTTTTCTGCTCATTCTCAACTCTGTTCTCATTGTTGCTTTGGCAGATAAACCGAAGAGACTTTGAAGAAGAAGGACCTTGACCTTGCAGAGGCACATAAGGCGGCTTTGGAGAAAACAAAGCTCACTGAAGAGAAGCTTGCCTCAGTCGACAAACTTGAAGATGAAAATGCCAAGCTGAAAGCCGCTCTTGACGTGGCTAACAAGGAAGTTAGTCGACTGAAGAACGACAAGATTGTTCTGTCGACAAGGCTGGCCAATCAAGCGGGAAGCGAAATGACTCGGAGATTTATCTTGGAGGGCTCGCCAAGAAGTCGCTTCTCATGCTTGAAGGTAATCTCTTTTACCCGACTGTCTTGCTATCACCGCTCATCACATGATCGTTATTTTGAATCGAGCTGTGTTTTCAGAATTCATCAAAACTTCAAAGAAGAAACCAATGAGTGGAAACCAGTTTGGACCCCATCAACTCTCCCGTGAAGGACGGTTGTTATGAATGTGCTCTGATTGGAGTCTCGCGTTGCTAGCGTGGTGGATTATCTCGCCGATTGAAAGTTGCGATGTCGCGGATCGACTCGACTCTCGCCAGATCGACGCCAGAATGACCTTGAATCTCGATGACTCGATCGAATGAGATTCCAAGTCGAGTGCAAGAATGGAAAAAGTCTTCGCCAGTGTGGTGCCGATGTTGCTCTATCTACGGTTCGTGTCCACTTCAAAGAAGCGCAAGAGGACAAGCTCGTGTCTCTCATGGTTGCCAACACCAGGAAGCACGACTTCAGATCTTTCATGGAGACTTTCATCACTACTGCTACCCGTATTGCCGACGGAATCGACCTCGACCAGTTTGTTGCACCTTCCAGTCCTCCACGGAGGAGTAAAAACTTCTAAGTCCCACCTTAAATTTGCCTCGAATGCCGAGTGGTTTTTGTAACCGATAAACTTTAATGTACTTTAACGCTCGAAAGCACCTTTGGATCCAGAGGACGTTTATCCAAACTTGATTTATCCTTTAACATGCTTTGTTTGCCTTTGAGAGAACTTTATTCCTCATTCGGAAGATATTCCGTTGAAACTCCAGTCGACTTGTGCTTCATCTATCCTGCAGGTAGAGATGGAACACAGATCGCGATCGACCTCGCCGTCCTTGCGGATTGGGATGAACCGACGTTGTACTTATGGCGAAGCTCAAGGAGGAGGTAGCAATCGACCTGCACCTCGTCGTCCTTATGGATTGGGATGGACCGCATGTTGTACTTGTGTCGAAGCTCAAGGAGAAGGTAACATCGACCTGCACCTCGTCGTCCTTGCAGATTGGGATGAATTCCTTACTTAGGCGAAGCACCGGATCATAGTTTAAGCTCCCGAGTGGGAGGTTTGCTCTCCACTTTCGGTAGGGTTTTTATTACTTAGGCGAGCACCGGACTGCAGCTAAGCCTCCGAGTGGGAGGTTTGCTCTCCACTGTGAGGATTTTTATTACTTAGGCGAGCACTGGCTGCAGCTAAGCCTCCGAGTGGGAGGTTTGCTCTCCACTCGGTAGGATTTCTATTACTTAGGCGAGCACTGGCTGCAGCTAAGCCTCTCGAGTGGGAGGTTTGCTCCACTCGGTAGGATTTCTATTACTTAGGCGAGCACTGGGCTGCAGCTAAGCCTCCGAGTGGGAGGTTTGCTCTCCACTCCAGAGGATTTCTATTACTTAGGCGAAGGCTGGGCTGCAGCTAAGCCCCGAGTGGGAGGTTTGCTCACAACTCGGTAGGATTTCTATTACTTAGGCGCAGCACTGGTCGTAGCTTAAGCCCCGAGTGGGAGGTTTGCTCTCCACCCCAGAGGATTTTTATGGCGTAGCTTTGAAGGAGGAGGTAACAGGTCGACCTGCACCTCGTCAGCCCTTGCGATTTTCATTATTTTGGATGTTAAGGCGAATCCTTGGGCTGTTAGAAGCCCCTCGAGTGGGAGGCTGGCTCACCACTCGGTAGGATTTGAATACTTAGGCGAGTACTTGACTGCAGCTAAGCCTCCGAGTGGGAGGCTGGCTCGCCACTCGGTAGGATTCTCAATACTTAGGCAAGTACTTGGACTGCAGCTAAGCCTCCGAGTGGGAGGCTGGCTCGCCACTCAGAGGATTTTGAATACTTAGGCGAGTACTTGGATCAGCTAAGCCCCCGAGTGGGAGACCTGCTCGCCACTCGGTGAGGATTTTGAATACTTAGGCGAGTACTTGGACTGCAGCTAAGCCCCTAGTGGGAGACCTGCTCGCCACTCGGTAGGATTTTGAGTACTTAGGCGAAGCGGATTCGCAGCTAAGCCCCCGAGTGAGAGACCTGGCTCGCCACTCGGAAAGGATTTTTTACAAACTTAGGCTAACCGGATTCGCAACTAAGCCACCCATCGGGGAAATTTCAACAAAAAGTAATAACAATCACCGGAAAATTATAACATTCTTGTCTTAGATAAACAAACTACAAAAATACTTTTATTACATCTCAACCGAAAGTGAGTATTAAGTGTAAAAGGCGGAGCAGCTCCGCGTTCAAGCTCGAGGCTCGTCGATCCGGGCGACCAACGTTGTAGAGATGATACGCCCGTTGTGGAGAACTCTTGTGACGATGAAGGACCTTCCCAAGTGGGAGCGAGCTTGTGTGGTTTCTTTTGATCCACTCGGAGGACCAAATCTCCCTCTTGGAAGGCTCGACTCTTCACATTTCGGCATGGAATCGACGCAAGTCTTGCGATAGATAGTCGAGCGGATCAGGGCCATTTCTCTCCTCTTCCAAGAGGTCGATTTGCATCTTGCCGGGCTTGTTCCGCTTCTTCTTCGAGTATAGTTCGACTCGAGGCGCATTGTGAAGCATGTCACTCGGCAGAATCGCTTCACTCCATAGACCAGTGAAGAATGGAGTTCTCCCAAATCGACCGATTAGGAGTGGTCCTCAATCCCCAGAGAACTGATGGAAGTTCGTCGACCCAAGCTCCTCGCTGCGTGTTTGAGATCACACATCACCGTGGTTTCAGCCCTTTGAGAATGAGGCCGCTTTGCACGCTCGCTTGTCCATTCGACCGAGAATGAGCCATCAAGCATAGTCGACCCGCGTGCCTTGAGAGGCGCAAGGCTTTGAACTTGTCATTATCAAGTTTGACCCATTGTCGGTGATGATGCTATGCGGAACTCCATATCTGAATATCAACTCTCCGATGAAACCGATAGCGGTGCATGCATCGAGGTTCTTGATGGGCTTGGCTTCAATCCACTTGGTGAACTTGTCGATCGCTACTAGCAAATGAGTGAAGCCGCTTACGCCAGTTCTCAATGGTCCAATCATGTCCAATCCCCAAATAGCGAAGGGCCGACGAGTGGAATGGTCTTCAAGGTCGAGGCGGGCTTGTGCGACATGTTGGAATAGAACCGACATCCTTCGCACTTGTCAACTATTTCTTTTGCCATTTCATTTGCTTTCGCCAAGAAAATCCCGGCCAAGATGCTTTAGCCACAATGGTCCGAGAGGACGATGATGGCCACAGTCCCCGAGTGGATATCCTAAAGAATTATCGACCTTATTCTTGCGTGATACACTTCGCCGACTCCAACCACGCTTTCCGAACAACCGTCCCTTGATCATCAGAAAGGCCTTGGATCGCTTGGATGATCTGTCGAGCCTCTTCTTCATTCTCTGGGAGCTCTTTCCTTAGGATATATGCGATGTACGGCACCGTCCAGTCGGGAGTGATGACCACAACTTCCATAATTAGGTCGACCACGGCTGGGACCTCAACTTCAGTCGGATCATCGGCACTCTTTTGCTGCGGGGCTTCTTTTATGAAAGGATCCTCCTGCAGTGATGGTGCATGAATGTGCTCCAAAAATACATTACTAGGAATGGCTTCCCTCTTGGATCCTACCTTCGCCAAATCATCAGCAGCTTGATTTTTCAGTCGGGGTATATGATGAAGTTCTAACCCCTCGAATTTCTTCTCCAAATTTTCTCATCGCATTACAATAACCTGTCATAGCTGGGCTTCGACATCCCACTCCTTCATCACTTGATTAACAACCAGATCCGAAGTCGTAGAGACCATAAGGCGACGGACGCCGAAAGTGAAATGGCCATGCGCAACCCATACAGAGTGCTTCATATTCTCGCTTCGTTGTTGGAAGAATCAAAGTGAATCGAGAACATATTTGAGCCTATCTCCTCGGGGAAACCAATACAACCCCTCGCACTGTAACCGCTTCAAAGCATCTTGGAACCGTCGAAAAACATAGTCCAAAGGTTCGAGTGAACTTGAGTCTAAGTCATTGCTCACCCACTCGGCGAGGAAGTCTGCTATTGCTTGGGACTTGATGGCTTTCTTTGCCTCGAATTTGATATCAAGGGGAAGGAGTTCAATCGCCCATTTTGCTACTCGACCAGTTGCATCTCTGTTATGAAGAATTTCCAACAATGGGGCGTCGCTGACGACTGTGATGGAATGATCGGATAAATAATGAGCAACCTTCTTTGTGGTCATATAGATCCCATAAACAAGCTTCTGATAGTGAGTGTATCTTTGCTTTGATGGGGTCAAGATTACTTGAAAAGATAATAAATCGGGCGTTGAACTTTGAAGGCTTTTTCCTTCTTCTTCCGCCGACCGTAAGTACGGCATCGACGACTTGTCCAAAGGGCTGCAATGTAAAGCATCAAAGGCTCTTTGCTGATTGGGGCAGCAAGCACCGGCTGGGTGGAGAGCAGCGAGCTTTGAGCTCGCAAACGCTGCATCGACTTCTAGAGTCCACTCGAACTTGTCTGACTTCTTCATCAGTCGGTAAAGAGGCAATGCCTTTTCACCAAGGCGAGAGATGAATCGACTTAAAGCGACCAAGCATCCAGTAAGTTTCTGGACATCGTGCACACGCACAGGGCGCTTCATTCGGAGTATGGTGCCAAACTTTTCGGGGTTAGCATCGATTCCTCTCTCAGAAACGAGAAAACCGAGTAACTTTCCACTAGGAACTCCAAATGTACACTTTGATGGGTTAAGCTTGATATCATACCTCCTGAGATTGGCAAATGTTTCAAGAAGGTCACCAATGTCGGAACCCTTTCGTGACTTGACCACTATATCATCCATGTACGCTTCTACATTCCGACCGATTTGAGTGAGCAAACACTTCTAAATCATCCTCATGAATGTGGCTCCGCATTCTTGAGACCGAATGGCATGGTGACATAACGAAGCACCCGAATGGAGTGATGAACGCTGTTTTAATCTCATCGGGTCCATACAGACGGATCTGATGGTACCCGGAATAGGCGTCTAAAAAAGACAACCTCTCACATCCCTCAGTTGAGTCGACTATTTGGTCAATGCGAGGAAGAGGGAAATGATCTTTCAGGCAGGCCCGATTGATATGCTTGAAATCGATGCACATGCGCAACGACTTGTCCTTCTTGGGGACCATGACGACATTGGTGAGCCACTCAGAGTGGTAGATCTCTCGGATGAACTCTGCCGCTAAGAGCCGAGCCACCTCCTCGCCAATGGCCTTTCTCTTCCGACGGCGGACCATCAAGATATTCTTTAACCGGTTTGAATTTTGGGTCGACTCAGAGGCGATGCTCACCAGACTCCACAGGAACCCCGGCATGTCAGCAGGCTTCCATGCAAAGATGTCCCAGTTCTCACGGAGGAACTGGATGAGCAATTCTTCCTATTTTGAGTCGAGTGTTGTTGAGATGTTGGTCGGAGCAGCATTGGGATCAGTCAGGTGAAAGTGAACCTGTTTGCCTCACCAATGACCGAAATGTCGACTCAGAATGTGCTTCTTAGCTCGCAACAAATCACTCGGATCTGCAGTTTACGATACTCTTGTAGCTCTACCATCGCTAACCGAAAGCATCGGCGATCTTAGAGCCTTTCCGAAGCACTCTTCCGCCTTCTTCCGATTGCCCGTTCACGGTGATCACGCCCTTGGGACCGTGCATCTTCGCTTAAGATACACGTAACATGGTCGGGCCATGAAACGATGCATGTCGGCCTTCCTGAATAGCGTGATGAGTGCTCTAGAAATCCACGACCTCAAAGGTCAACTTTTCTTTACGGAAATGCTTCGAATCACCAAAAACTACATCAAGGGTAATTTGGCCGAGTGACTCAGCCTTCTGTCCGGGAATGACTCCATGGAAGCTCATGTTACTGGTACTGAGTCTGGACATTGGAATGCCCATTCCTTTCAACATCTCCGCGTACAATATGTTCAGGCCACTACCACCATCCATCAGGACTTTGGTCACCGAGTGCCCTCAACAACCGGGTCGACCACCAATGCTTGCCTCCCAGGTGGCAATGTGCGTCGGTGATCGACCGGTCGAATGTGATGGCGGTCCGGGACCATTTCAGATAATTGGGAGTCGCCGAGCAACCAAGTTCACTTCCGATTGATAACCTTCAATCGACTTTTGCTTTCGACGCCAAGAAAAAATCATCGTGGTGGAATTGACATTCGGGATATCCATCATCACCGCCATCTTTGCCCTCAACTTTGTCTGCTTCCTTATCCTTATCCTTGAGTTGTTTCCCTTGAACCGCTGAATCAAGAGCCGACATCGTCGAGTGGTATGTTTCGGGTAAATGAGTTTACCCTCTTCATCTTTCTTTGTATGAATATGACATGGCAAATCCAACACGCCGTTTCCATCCCGGTCTTTCACCTTCTTGGGGTTCCAAGGACCCTTGGTTTTCCCCTTGAACTTTCCTGGGTCACACCAAGGCCTCTCCGGAGCGGGCCGGGCTCGGCTTTGCGCTTCGCTCGATCGAATTTCTCCGCCAAATTTCCTCATTGGCGGCCGATTTATTTACCACTCCGAGCCGATCCTCTTCTTCACCATTTGCATACTTGGTGGCAATCTCCATCATCCGACTCAGGATCATATCTCCGGTTCGACCAAATTTCAAACTCAACTCTCGTTCTTGACACCTTCTTTGAAGGCACAGATCGCTCGGTGATCGATACATTCTCGATCGTGTGGTGAAAAGTGATCCACCTCTGGATATAATCTCTCAAAGTTTCACTCGACTTTTTGCACACACGATCGCAATTCCATCAATCCTGGCCGGTCGCTTGCAAGTTCCTTCAAATGTCCCGACAAACACTCGGGCAAGATCTTCCCAAGTGTAAATCATTGGGTGCTAATCGATTCAACCACGCTCGGCTGAACCCTCCAACATAAGAGGCAAATGTTTCATGGCTACCTCATCGTTGCCACCGCCGATCTGAACAACCACTCGGTAATCTTCAAGCCAAGTGTCAGGCTTGGATTCACCAGTGAACTTACTGACTCTAGTCGCCAACCTGAAATTGGGAGGAATCACCGCGGCTCTGATGGCTCTGCTGAAACACTCTGGTCCCGAGACATGAACTCTGCTGCTGGAGGGAACATCTCTATCGTGGGCTGCCTCGGTGAGCTCTGTTCTGCCGACCAAACCTTGAACGATAATAGATCTCGCATCAAAGCTCGGTTCCTCGGGTCGACCGGAACTCTTCGGCCCAACACCGTGGTCAAGGCTCGTCACGTCGCCGCCGAGGAGCGTATGATCCACCCTTTGGGAGGAGGGCACCCGACGTCGATTGTTGCGATCGAATCGGTGCTCATACCGCTCGTGGCCCTTTGTATCGATCATCACGCCGCCCCCACGTTCCTCACGCCTCGGGGCGATCTCGGACTATGGGTCGATCGACTGAATTCGCAGCCGACGGATCGGTGTGAATCCTGTTCCGCGATCGTGATACAACCGAGTTTTGATCTCCGCCGCCCGGAGCAGATCTCTCGATTTGCAAAGAAACCTCTACCCGCCTCGATCGGGAAGCTGAATTGACTACGCTATACGGGCGGTGCTAAATTCTGAATTGGAGTTCGATATACCGAGTTGGCGGTTGAAAGAGCCGACGCCGATCGGATTCTGGAACCCTTGGTCGCGTTCGCCGAAAGTGCTCGCTGAAGGTTCTCCAGTCGAGTGCGCCACCAGGTTGGCTGTTGCCGCATCCTCCAAGGCACGAGCCTCGGGGTTTCTCCAACGATAGGAGTGTGAAGTGCATCCATGTTCCGACGGGCGAAGCTCCTCTCTCGAGCGGCGAAGTGAGGGGCTCGCAAGTACTCTTCGTGGGCTTGCTCCGATCGCCTCCACCGCCACCTCCGTTGGTGCGGTGAATCCGGGGATGCGTGGTCCATCGACCATCGGAACCTCTGCTGCCCGAGATCACTTTGCTATCGCATTCGGACCTTGATCTCTGTGGAGCCCAGTCGGCAGTCGAGCAGTAGTAGAGAGATTCGTCGGGCTCGATCGCCGCGACTTGGGGTGTGGGCCGATTGGCAAGGGCCATCACATGCCTCACCCACCGAAGCCTCGACCGATGGAACGCTTATGCGGGAGATCGGGAGTTAAGACGAGACAGAGCCGACCCATACCGGGTCGACGGTTGCCGCAGGAGGACGCCGTGGACACACGCAGCGAAAGTCGTCGCCCATGACGGGGAGCGCGGCCCACGCCGAGTGGAGCCTCCTGAAGCGGAGTCGTCGGCATTTAACGTGAGCGCACCGAGACGGATCTCGTGGCTGGCCAACCGTAACTCCACTTGAAACCATGATGTAGGAGATCGAAGAATCCCAACTTCTCCAACAAATCGCTAGAACACCAGCCCCATGGTGGGCGCCAACTGTCGTGGTTCTAAGTCTGACAGTAGAATGGGGGGTAGGTTTGGAGAGGCAAGTTCCTAACTATGGAGTAGTTGTATACGCAAGAGATTTACGAGTTCAGGCCCTTCTCGGGAGGAAGTAATAGCCCTACGTCTCGGAGCCCGGAGGCGGTCGACTGGATTATATGCGTATGTGTTACAGGGGTGCGAACCCTTCTACCTGTGGAGGGGGTGGCTTATATAGAGTGCGTCAGGACCTCAGCCAGCCTACGTAACAGAGGGTTTAAGGTGCGTTAAGGCTAGGCGTAAAGACTATTTTACTACATACCGTTTGGGCACCAAGTGGCTCTTGGACTCCTGGTGGTCGAGTGGGTCTTCATGGTCGAGTGTCTTTAAATCTGTCGAGTGAAAACCTACCAGGTCGACTAGAAGACCGCTTCTCTTGCGAGTGTCCTTGTGGAGGGTACCTTTGGGCAGGTCTATGACCCTACCCCAGATACATGACTTCATCAGTTGACATGTCCAGATCATAGGATTCGAAGCCCGGACATTCGACCGTTGCCTGGATAATTCGAAACCCAACTCGGACCATCCGACTCCACTTGAACTGATGCATTTGTTCAATTCTTCGCCCCCGTTGCTCTCGTGGTTATTTGCGGTTGCGGTTTTTGTTTTTTAAGGTGTTTCGACTATTCCTCAATGCCAACGAATTCGTCACGAGATCCGTGGAAGCCGCGGCGAGGATGAGGTGCCGATGAGGAGTGTAAATGGCCGCCACTAACGTGCTGACAAGGTGCCGGCGAGGAGTAAAGGTGGCCGCCGCTGATGTGGCCGATGAGGTTGAGGCATGTACTTATCATTTTTGCGCGTTAAAGGAAGTGCAACTATTAAAAAAAAACAAAGAGAGGGGACTGGGGACGTGTGGAGGCAACGGGGAGGGGACGATCTTTTGTTGCCAGGTGGCCCGGGCGCAGGATCTGGTGGTCGTGGCGCGCGCTCGGCCTCGGCGTCCAGACGAGAGGCCACCCGCGAATATCTCCCCCCGCCAATGGCCTCCCGCCCTCACTCACCCTATCCTCTCCTCCCCCTCCGGCCCGGCTTCTCCACTGCAGTAACGCAGTAAAACCAGCGCGCGCAGCAGTGGCGCCGGCTGCCCGCTGCCACCGCAGCCTCTCCGTCTCTCTCTCTCTCTCTCTCTCTCTCTCTCTCTCTCTCTCTCTCTCTCTCTCTCTCTCTCTCTCTCGGCGTGTGGTGTCCATTGAGTTTCTAGTTACTTCGTACTACTAGCTAGTACTCCGTACTTGGTTATTGTCTCCGACGCCCGCGCCGTCGTCTTCATCTTCCTCCCCTTCCCTTGATTCTTCGTCGCTTCCCCCGCGCCGCAGCACAGGTACGAGCTTCCTATCTCTTCTTTCTCTGTTTCTCGAAACACAGTGTTTTGTAACCCCTCGCCGCGCTCATACGGCGCAGATAACTAAACGGGCGGCGAGACATGACGGCGACGCCTGCCTTGATCGGGCTGAGCGCAGGCAACCGCCTTCTCAGCACGTCCTTCGGGCCGCCCAACGACCTGCTCTCCGACAAGGTCAACAGCCACATGAGCAGCGCGGCGGGAGACGCCCACGGCTCCTCCTCGCTGCAGTTCGCGCCACCGGCCGCGTCCAAGCTCACCGTCGCCGCGCACAGGCTCAAGCTCTCCCCACATGGCCGCGCGCAGGTCATGCGGGCCCTCAGGCAGAGCGCGCCTGCGCTCGCGCCGCAGCCTCCTCTGTTGTTGCCCGCCGACGAGTTCTCCCTCGATGCCATTATCCTGCTGCAGAGGTCCATGCTCGAGAAGCAGTGGCAGCTACCCTTCGAGGAGGAGGACGACGACGGCGGCGGCGGCGATGGCCACCATGTGGAGGCCATTGGTTCGGCCGAGGACGATGACGGCAAGGGCAGGAGCAGCTCCGTCGTCGTGGCGCGCTCCGGCGTCTCGGCGAGGCAGCGGCGGATGAGCGGCCGGAGGCGTGGGAGGTCCAAGAAAGGCAGCGGCGCCGTGCACCTGAGCATCAGCCCCGAGCTGCTGCAGAGCAGAAACCGCATCTACCTTCGCGGTACCGTCAGCAAGGAGCTCCTCACGCACAAGCAGGTTGTCCACCTCTCCAAGAAGATCAAGGACGGGATATGGCTGCAGCAGCAAAGATCAAAGTATGGGATGGGAGTGCTCTTCCCCAAATTCAGCGATCCATTCAACCAACATAGTACTATATGCTTCTTCTCCGAATCCGAAATCAAGAACCATTGTCACTGCTGCTTTGCCTTGTGCTATCAAGTTGACACTTTTGCCTAACCTCTGAGTCTGAAACATTGATTCAGGCTGAAAGAAAAACTGGGGAATGAGCCGTCGTACAAGCAGATGGCGCAATCACTTCGGATATCGACGCCGGAGCTACGGTCAAGAATGCGCGAGTCGTTCCTCGCGAGGGAGGTGCTAACGATGAGCAACATCCGTTTGGTCATATCCATCGCCCAGAAGTATGACAAGCTGGGGGTTGAGCTGTCCGACCTGATTCAGGTAATCACATCCTCCTGTTCATGGGTATTTGTTTCACTAGGACAGTTAGCATGTTTCACAAAAATCAACATGTAACATGTTGGGCAATCTGGCTGGTGATTCAGGGTGGTCTCATAGGGCTACTCCGGGATCGAAAAGTTCGATGCATCTAGGGGCTTCAGAATTTCCACTTACGTATACTGGTGGATTCGTCAGGTGAGACCTCTTTGCTCATCCCATCAGCACTGTACTAATGAGAGAATCTTTGCACTCTTTATCCATTCATTACTTTCCTTGTTACCAGGGTGTTTCAAGAGCACTGGCCGACAACTCGAAAACATTCAGGCTCCCTACTTACCTGCATGAGAGGCTGATTGCCATTCGTGGCGCAAAAATGCATTGGAGGACCAAGGTGTTTCTGCGACATCGCAAGTTGGGCTGTGTTGCAGTTTTTTTTGCGTGAAGCATTTCAATCGGCATGATTTTGTGTGTGTTCATCATGTTGCTCTGTTACTTCTTCTCTAACCTTTCGTCATTGTCCTTAGAATATCGCAAAGTTGCTCAATATATCGGAGAAGAAAGTGCACAATGCTACAGAGGTATTTACATATTTACCGTCCCATGTATGATTTCTTATGTTTAGCCCTTTTACACCTTTGGACTTCTTACAATGATTTTGCATCTTCAAAATGCAGGCTGTCAATAAGGCTCTTTCGTTGGATCAACAGGCATTCCCCTCCTTAAATGGCCTACCGGAGATACACTCCACAGCGTAAGCTGTTACACTACCACACATTAAATACCACCAAAATACTTTTTCACCGATGAAATATTCCTCGGGGTTGACTTTGATTTCCTCCTCCACTCATTCTCAGTATATAGAGGATCAAAATGTTGCGAATGACCCATGGCATGGATTTGAGGAGGGGTATCTAAAGGTAACCTTTATTGCTATTGTTGTTCGTGATTTTCAGTCAAATATGTTTTATCTTAAGATTCTGCTGATACCAGGAGGAAGTCAACAAACTTCTAAACTCAAATCTCACTGAACGTGAGAGGGACATTATTCAGTTATACCATGGTATAGGGAAACAATGCCATACATGGGAGGATATTAGCAGACAGTAAGTATTACTTCTTCAACTGAACAAGAAATTTTGCCATGCCTCGTGCTTATTAATTGCTGTCAAAAGCAAATGTCATCAAAGCAACATCACAATTTTCGGATTCCTTTTTTTTGCCAAGGTTATTTTATCTCACAATCAAGTATTTGTTTGCCTAAAAATGTTTTGAAATTTCCGCATACAGTGTTCATAACATCGACATGTTTTTCGACAAAGGGTGGATTTTATTAGCTAAAAATGGAGCATCAAGAGGATACAGACACGACCATTACTAACTGAACCACAGTTCTTTCTTGCCACATGATAGTCTAATCATGATCTTTGAAACATTCTTCAGGTTCGGGTTATCCAGGGAGAGGGTGAGGCAAGTAGGGCTTATCGCAATGGAGAAGCTGAAGCACGCCCTTGGCGGAAAAAGCTGGATGCATTGCTCCAGGATTACTGAGCTGAGGTGTTTTCATGTTGTGCTGGACCGGATCCATACACGCAGTGGTTGTATATACTCGAAAAGAGAGAGCGACAACATAGGTTACAACATTGAAAGGCTTGTACTGCCACTCACCTGCAAATAATCATACCTGTACATTTTGTGACAATAGGCATGCAATGATCAAAGTCTCAAAGCCACATTTTCCTCGGAAGCCGTTCAAGTATTATGTATTGTATATATATAGTGAATGCCTCATGTAGCTTGGTCAAATAGAGCAAGACCTATCTCATGAATCTTTCTCCTTTGTTATTGGTATGGCTTGCTATCTAAAACTTTGTTGTTCTGCTGAAGTATGTTGCCCATATGACAAAGCAGAGGATACAAGAGCGATCTAGCATTCGCGACCTAGTGATCTAGGCTATTGGCGGCTAAGCCGTGCGCTCGCCAGGGATGGGGGCGTCGGGGCGGTTCTTCACTGGTCACGACGGTGTTCACCTAGTTCATCTAGGGTTCGGCCACGGCCGCCTTTGATCTCCCCGTCGCTGCTGGAGATGATGGCGGCGGTTGGGGCTTTTCCTTCATCGTGGACCCTGGGCGCCATCGCTGTCGGATCTCGTGCGGGTCTTTGGAGCCGTACATCGGACTGAGGGACCAGTGGGTGGCTTCGATGGAGGACACTAGTCTCCGCATGTTCTCATGCGGTGGTGTAACGCCCCGGATAATTAAACTATAGTAATTCTCTGCTAATGATGCCACGTAATCATAATTATTGTTGTTAAACTCACGCTGTTCGAATCCGGTCCAAATTCAAATTTAAAATTAAAGTCAAAAATAAAAGTTTTCATATGTCAAAACTAAAATGTATAAATTGTGGAAAAATTCCATAAGTAATTATGATGGTGAACCAACTTTTTTGTAAAGTGTTTTAATGCACTAAAATTAAATAAAACCGTTTAAAGAAAATAATAAAAGAAAAAACAACCTCCCTCCTCACCCTGGGCCGCTTGGCCACCAGACCCACCCGGTCGGCCCAGTTGGCCCACTAAGCCCCCCCCCCCCGGTCGCTTCCCCCGCTCCTTCCTGTTCCTCGGTCCCTAACCGCTACAGGGCGCGGGTTCTGCCCGACCACCTCATCGGCGTCGAGTGAGAGGATAAGGCCGACGCCTCAGCCTCTCCCCTGCCACCTCTCCCACTTGCTCCTCCCCACCCACTCCCCCTCATCCTCTCTCTCTCTCCCTCATGCTCACCTCCCTCCTCCAGATCCCTCGCCGTCGCCGCACCACCATCGCAGCCACCGGCCTCCCTGTGTCGCGTGGTTGTGTCCCCGAGGACCGCCGTGCTTCGCTTCGTCGACCCCACCCCGAGATCGACGCCGGGGAGCTTCGCCTGCGCAGCCCACGACCGTCTCGTCCTTGGCATCGCGACAACACCACCGTCGATCCGCGTCGACCCGCTTCTCCGACTCGTCTCCGGCCGCTCCGATGCCTTCCCGACTCCTCCTCGAGCTCACCTGTGCACACCTACAGGGCCCGGTGAGCTTCGCCGTCCGTTTTCCCACCTTCTCCTTTGCTCCTGTCGTCGTGCACCACCCGTAGCTGCGTCCGTCGCGCCCCTGGCCACGCTCACCGGCCTTTGGAAGCGACCGCTGCGCCGGCGCCGCCCAAGGCCAGGCGGGTCTTCGCGTGTCTTGGCGCGCCGCGCTGCACTCGTCGATTGCCGATTGCTGCCACCGCCTTGTTTTCGCCTCACCGGCGCTGGCATCCGCTGCGTTGTGCCCCTCGCCTTCGCCGCGCCGCTTGCCGCTGCTAAGCAATGGCCGCAGCTTCTGTCGCCACGTCCCGCGCAGCCACCGGTGCCGTCTACACTCGCCGCTGCTTGCTAGCGCTGCTGCCGCAGACAGCCATGGCCGGAGCCCCGCCTCCGCAGGCGCCCACACCGCTTGGGCGCCAGTAGCCGCGCCTTCGCCACTCGGCCGCCCGGGCCGTTCTCTGCGTCTCCGCAGCTGGCTGCCGAGCCCAGCCCCGACTGCTTTCCACCGTGGCCGCCGGCCAACTCCCATCGCTGCCGCAGCAGCCGGTCCTCGAGCCCCGGCTGCGTGGCCTCCCCACACGCGCCGCCCGCTCCGTGGCCTCCCCACACGCGCCGCCCGCTGCTCTCCTCCTCCTTCGGTCAAGGCCCGGGCCGGTGCCCGTGTTAAGACACCATCGGGGCTCCGCCCCGATTAGCCCCGCTCCCGCAGCCCCGTTCGCCAGAAATTAGTTGAACTTTTTGTACTGAACTTAACTGAACTTTGTACAGGGATCCACATTTTACCTAAACTTTTTTAGAGGGATTTGCACGGCTAGCCGGTGGTGAAGGCAGCAGCAGGCACAGAGGACCCATCGACGTTGTCGCCATTGCCATTGTACTCTGGAAGGAGGATGGTGATGGGAGCAAGCCTCTATTGGCGCAATCGCACGGGACACGTGGGGAGTGCGGCCGCCGGTGGCAAGGACCGGCCATCCATCGGTGATCCACCACCGTGGCTAGCCTCAGGACAGAGTTGGCACGCGAGGTAGCAGTGTGACAGTTGTGCGCGAAAACTGGCGGTGCTCGGAGGTAGGTGGTAGCGCTCGGAGGCAGGGGCTAGGTGGCGCCACACTGAGGGAGGAGGTCATGACGGCGGCTTGCTGGGGCAGGGGGCTGACGGCGGCGGGCCCCACAAGGTTTCGCCAGTGGCGCGCTGGGGCAGGGGGCGGCGGAGGTGCGCTGGGGGCGGGGCCCGGCTGCGGCGTGCTTAGCAAGGGCTGGCGGAGGCGCGCTAGGGGAGGGGTCGGCGCGGCACAAGACTGGGCAGGGACCGACGGAGGAGCGCTGGGAGGGCCGGGCGGAGGCGCCACTGGGGGCCGATGGAGGCTGGGGAGGTGGTCATGTGGCGCGAGTAGGTGGTTGTGGCGATGGTGGGGATCTGGTTGGGCCTGCCTTATATAGAGTCGATAGTAACCGAATATTATTTCATATCGTAATGTAATAGCTCCTATATATATATATATATATATATATATATATATATATATATATATATATATATATATATATATATATATATATATATACATCTGGCTATTACATTACGCTGTAATGTAATATTATTCTGTTACCCTACTTGAACTGACGTGGTTAACAGGTTGGACTGACGTGTTTTTCAACCAGAACTTATCTTCCTGCGTGCACGACGGACGGAAACAGGGGATGCAACGTCGGGCTTCCGGCCGTTCTCCAGCGCGATTCTGCGGGCCATTCGTTGCTAGAGGATACATGTAAGGGTTTCCGCACGTGCGCGCGCTCAATTGGATGTTTTTTGAGATTATTTTTCATCCGTAATTTATGTTTACAAGTTTTGGTGTTCTTGGTCGTTTTCCACGCCCGCGATGGAAATTTGTTCTTCTTTTTCTGTTGTTTAACTTTCGAATTGGTGTTGCAGGGAGAGATATAAGGACTGTATGAAAAGATTTGCGTTGTCAATTTTGCTTTTTTGAGTTGTTTCTACCGCGGATTCCCATGTCATTTTGTCATTGGCGGAAGTTGTGTATGGCGGCTGACTATAAGCTGCGATTTCTTGTAATTCGGTCAAACTGTGTAATTAAGTTGCGTGTTTTTCAGTGTTGTTTTGAATTGATGCCCGTATGTGTAGTTGGACTGCTGCCGTGTCAAAGTTTTGTTACTGTGTGTTGACATCGGAGCCGCACCGATGGCTCTGCACTTTGATTATAAAGGCCGAGCCCTCTGTCAGTTTCATTCTACGAGCTGCAACCAAAGAAAAGGGAGATGGATCCTGAGCTGGGAGAGGTTACAGAGAGGAGGAGGGGACACCATAGATGTGAGGGCTGCAGATGGCGGAGCAGAGGAGGAGGAGGTGCAGGCAGATGGCGCTGACGTCTTGCCGAGGAGGAACTGGAGGCGGAACTTCAATGCATTTACTTGCGTGTGAGGTGATGGATACTTGCAACTCCAATGAATTGGAGCTTTTTTCCCAGAGGGCGGGGAAGGAACCATATTCAGATCATTAGTTGGGCTAGGCGAGAGCAGCCACGGCTCCACATCCATCTACCAGGCAAAATGGCGTCGCTTTCTTTGATCGTTATGATCAAGTAGTGAATATTATGTTTTTAAGATTTTTGTTGTGAGGGAGCAGATGTTCGAATGACTAAATGAATTCAACTTTGTTTTTGTCTCTCGAATGTGTTGTTTTGTCGCATATGTTCGACATGTGCACCTTTGAACTGCTTGGTTTTACGAAGTTGAACTGATTTGCGGTCAAATGTTGGATGGCTTGTGTAATAACTATTCCCTACCAGCTGGCTGCCATCTGCCTAGTTATTATTTTTATAATCTGCGAGTGTCCCTGACTATAAACGTTATCCATTTGTGTGTGGTGTGTGGCCAAGTCTTCCCCCTCCCTTTCATTCATTCTTCTAGAATCAGATCTAGGTTCCTCTCTCTTCTCTTTGTTGCTTTTTTCTTTGTTCCTGTGTGTTCGATGGAGGATTGTTCATGCGGATGCCTGGTAAAGATGACGCGTATAGCTGACGGCTGTGTGTACGAGTCTGGTTTGGAGCTCACTCAGACTCAACGGCGCGGGCAACTTTCTTGTTTGTTGTACGGCAACCATGGGTTTCGTACACCCTATGTTTGTCGCCTGACGGATGGTGACTTGAAGGAATCATGGGTATGTGTTTCTATTCGTTTTGTTTTCTACTTTCTTGTTGTTTCCTGTTCGAAACCCATGGACTGGATCTACAGTTTTGTCCTATGAATAGCCTGTCTATATTTTTTTAATTATGTTTTGTTGGATTTTAACAGCAGGGATTTCTGTGTGTATTTGTTCATTACTTAACAGTATTTAAACCATTTTTTGTATAATCCCTGATCTGTTTATGAATATATGTTTTTACTGTAGGTGTATTGATATGTATATTTTTCAGTTTAGTCAGTTCATATGTCTAGTTAGTTTTGTGTTATTGTTTTGGTTCAAATTTTTTCCGTTTTAGTTTGTTATGCAAATCGTTCCTATATCTGTATAAAAATTCAGTTATGTCAGGTGTTCAGTTTGTTTTGTACTCTCATGTCCATTTGCAGAAAATGTCACCCAGGATCGTGGATTGTTGCTCCTAGTTCCGGTGTTCAAGATGGATACTTGACAAGAATGGGTTTCAGTTGATGGATGTTGCCTACCACATCGACTTTGATGGTTGCATCAACCTAACTACCGGGTGGAAGGAGTTTGCGGTGAGTCTGGATTTGAGGATGGTGATGTGGTTATGGTTATGTTCTTGAGAGAAGACGACTCTCGGCGTTCGTAATTTATGTCTTTGTAGGTTTAAATGTGGCAAATGACGCCGGGCTTTGAGATTTGTGTATGGTTGATTATGTTGCAGTATTTTTCTTTTAAAACATTTGTATGTGAAATGGTTGAATTGTATTGTTTTTATCGTAATGGTATGGAACTAGTTATGTAATGTTTTTCCTATTGTTACGCTCAATTATAAGTGTTTTATTTTACATTCTTTATATTAGTAATGGAACAATTTCTATAGTTGAACTGATGGGTATTCTTTGTTTTGGCTGGTATATTTTTCATGTTCATAACTAGGAGACGGGTGCTATCTGCTGATGATTTTTTAGAACCCTTTTTGTTATTGAGTTTCTTTGAACTTACATTACATTTATGATAGTACCGCTCTATTTTAGGTTGTCAATTACCAATCAAATTTTGTTGGTTGTATAATATTTTTCCTTACTTTTTTACATGAATTTTGGAGCATGTTTTTTCTTTTTTATAAATGAATAATGATAGTTTTGGTATTTTATAAAATAAAATAAAAATTAATCTTCACTGCATAGTACTTTCTTTTTTATTTGTACTTGAACCTTATGAATTGTAGTAGTTGAACTTTTTTGTAAATTCGTTTCTGAAATTTGTATTTACAGTGTTATATTTTTTTTACTTCTTACCATTAAGATGTGTTTGAACTTTGTCACAATATTTTTTGTTTATTAACTGATTTTTCTTGTGAGTTTTATTTTTAAAATTATTTTCATTTTTTATTTTTTGTCGTGCGTGATCTCGGATTTTTGTAATGGGGCTAAGTACTTTGTTGGGCCATCGGCCTTGGTCGTTGTACTCGGCCCGGATAGCTTCTCTCGTCGGCTGGCAAAGACGGCATGCATGAGCTATGTGTTTAGTCCCACCTCGCTTGTCGAGGGGGCTCTACACTTGTTTATAAGCGCAGCCGACACTCACCAGTCAAACTCCTCTGAACAGTTACCAGATCGCTTATACACGGCGCTCGCTCTCTCTCTCTCTCTTGACCTGTGGGTCCTGGACGGCAGGCCTTGCGGGTGTGCGGATTACTAGGGATTCGCCCACGGGCTCAAGTTCAAGTATCTAGCATTTGTCAGGGCCTTCGCCTGTCCGTGGGCGGTCAATTTTTTCTTTGTTTTTTTGGATCTAGTACTTGACTACACCAAAGAATTTGACCGTACTTTTTGTCCTTGTGCTGTCAATTTTTTTATTTTTCTTCTTTTTTGTTTGTTTGAATATAGTACCGTGGCATGACTTGCCCCCGCATCGAACCGTACCGAGGGGCATAGTTGTACTGACACATCTTTCTTGTATGGACTTTGCCCCATTATCTATCTTTTTTAGGGGTGTGGGTGCGTGGGGTGGGGTGGTGGGAAACAGAATAACCGCATGCGCTTTGTCAAACGAGCGCCTTTGCCGCGTTAAGCGCGAGGCCTAGCCGGTGGGAGGGGGAAGGGGGTCGGACCGAGCCAGAACGAAGTCAGAAGGTGGCGACGACGCGGGCGTGCCGCGGCGTCGCATGCGGAGGCGAGTTCGTAACATGACTTGCCCCATTATCTTATCTTAGGGGTGTGGGTGCATGGGGAAACAGAATAAACGCGTTTTCTATCTTTTAGGACTTGCCCCCGCACCGAACCGTACCGAGGGGCATAGTTGTACTGACACATCTTCCTTGTATGGACTTTGCCCCATTATCTATCTTTTTTAGGGGTGTGGGTGCGTGGGGTGGGGTGGGGGGAAACAGAATAACCGCACTGCGCCTGTCAAACGAGTGCACTGCCGCGTTAGCGCGAGGTCGAGCCGGTGGGAGGGGAGGAAGGGGGGTCGGGACCGAGCCAGGAACGAGCCGTAGCAGGCGACGACGCAGCGTGCCGCGGCGTCGCATGCGGAGGCGAGTCCGTAACATGACTTGCCCCATTATCTTATCTTAGGGGTGTGGGTGCGTGGGGAAACAGAATAACCGCGTTTTCTATCTTTTAGGACTTGCCTCGCACCGAACTGCACTGAGGGGCATAGTTGTCTTGACACATCTTCCTTGTATGGACTTTGCCCCATTATCTTATCTTTTATTTTTTAGGGGAAAAACATGACCGTTATGAATTATTTTTTCATTTGTACTTGTTTGATATTTTTTTTGTACTGTTTGTGAGTTATTATTTGTACTTTAGCCGTTTTTTCTCACCATCTATATTAATTTTTTTATTTGTATTTGATTTTTGGTATATCTTTTGTAACTGGCTAGAGATAGTGGGCTTCGCCACGGTTGTGGGCTTTAGTCGTCCGTTTTCTCCCAGTCATCTTTTAACCCTCCCACTCACCTTTTAACCTCCGATATTCCGCGTTCCGCTCCTCTCCCGTCCCCAAATTGATTCCGTCTTCGTTCCCCTCTTCTTCTCTTCTCGGAGGGGGAGTTGTTACTCCTGTTTCGCCGCAGGAGCGTCGGCCGAAGGGCTCAACACCAGGGGCGGAGGTCCGGGTGTTCTGTTTTGTTCTTTTTGCTCCGCCATTGACTTTGCTTGCGTCCTCTTATGTTCATATTTTCTCTCTATTTCTAATATCTTGCTCTCTTTGCTGTCCCAGGCTGCACTCGCTAGGGTTCCTTTGCTGTTGAACGAGCGTTTGGCGGCGGTAATCTTTGGATTGCGTGGCGGATTTTGTGCTTCTTTGGTAAGAGTTTTGCTTTTGTATGGCGTGCTTCGCTTTACGAAATAGTTCAAATCCCTAATTTTTGTTCATTTGTCTTGCAGATCTGGTTCGGCAGATTTTAGGACCTGTAGATCTCAATGGGTACATCATCCAGTCCGGACAAATTGAATGCAGTGATTTTCGCTGTATTTTGGATGATGTTTTAATAGATCTATTTTTTATGTTGTACAGTTGTTGCCGTATCGACTTTATAAGTTGTTTGTATTTTGATATGTGTTAATTTTGTCCTGGATTGTATGGCGTGTATGGTTTTGGCAGTTGATGCAACCTGCAGATAGGATGTAGTACTTATCACCATGTGTATTTTGAACTGTTGTCCTGGCATTTGAATAGGTTGTAGTAGTCAATGAAGAACTAGTATGGTGTTGAAAGAGTTGTGTTTTCTGAAGTTTGTTCTGCAAGTGGTGGGTTCATATTTGTTTTATTCGGTGAACTTGTAGTGTTCACATAGTTGAACTTATTGATTGTTCTTGTACTTTTTTGCTAATTATGATGATTGTTGCAGATGTTGGAGTCTGGGGTGCCTCCTGATTCGACAAATCGTAACGCTTTCAAGATCTTGTGAATGTTATTTTTGAGACACCAAACCCTCTAGAAGAACTTGCGAATGTTGCTGGTGTTTCCCTTATATTTGCTCTATTTTTATCAGCCTTTAATACATATATATGCTTAGTTACATCAGTTGTTCCGTTTTGTTTTGTGCCTGATGCTATGCGCTTTATTTATCTTTGTGTCTGCATTGTTAATTGTGTTTTAATTTTTTATGTGCATGTTTATGTTATTGGTTTATGCAGTTAATGACAGCCATGGTGTTCCAGAGGACATTGCTGATGTTGTTAAATATATTAATGATGGAATGTATTCACTTAACGTTGATGATGGTGATGGCAGCTTGCGGTTATGCATTACTCGATCTCAAAGTGTTGATGGCACTGAGCACATTACCCAAAGCCGAGGATGTTCCTATGCAGCTACAACTCGAGGACGAAAGGATAAGAAAGAAGAAGTATGAATTCCATAAGAGAAAGGAATTGGAACGGCGTCAAAAGGTTGCCTGTGTGCCAGAAATTGATGTTGATGTTGCTCAAGCTCCTAAATGTGTAGGCGATGAAGGTGGTGACGCGGGTTTTTCAACTGTTCCTGTCGGATCTCATGGAAGTGACATGCCTGTGAAGACAAACTTGATGCAAACTCGTTTGATGCAAGTGTTTGATCGTGATGGAGTTAAGGATAAGAAAGCTGTTTTGAAGAGGAAGATGTCAGATCGAAATCCTGATGGCACGCAGAGGCGTAGTCCACGTGTGAAAGCTGTTTCCCAACCTGGTAATAGCAAAGCTGATGCGGATAGTGTTCTTTGTGAAAATTGGTCCAAGCAAACTTGGTGGCTCCTCCGTTGCGGAGTCCACGAGGTTTGACAAATAAGAAGCCTTCTTCGTCTCCTCTTCAAGAGCGGTATTTGTTGAAAGAAAATAAGAAGCGTAAAGTTCATCCTGCAAAAGTGAACAAAGGTGTGAAGAAGCGTGCTTGTGTTGAAGCTGAAGATGCTGCATCTGAAGAAGATGATATTGAAGTTGATTCAGAAGATGAATTTGCAGTGGTATGTGTTTCATCGCATGTGTCTTGCTAGTTGTACTTGCAATGATTTAATTGTGTTTGGGCTGGTATGCTGGCCAGGTGAGGTTGGTCATTGTTTTGCATCTATTTTGATTGTGGTACTGATGTTGTTTTAATAGTTGAACTTGTGCAAACTATTCTATGTTTTACTTGCCTTCATATGCTTGTTTTGTTTCCTATATTCATTGTATGCAGTGGTATGTGTTTTGTTGTGCATGTGACTTACTAATTGTAATCGTAGTGATTTAATTTGTGTTTGGGCTGGTATGTTGGCCAGGTGAGGCTTGTCATTGTATTTATTAATTGAGGGTGGTACTGATGTTGTTTTAATAGTTGGACTTGTGCAATCTTTTTTTTACTTACATTCGTATGCTTGTTTTGTTTTCTATATTCATTGTTTGCAGTGGTTTGTGTTTTGTACTGCATGTGATTTACTAGTTGTACTTTTAATGATTTAATTGTGTTTCGGTTGGTATTGCGGCCTGTGTTAGGCTGATCATTGTTTGGATCAATTGAGGGTGGTCTTGATGTTGTTTTAATAGTTGAACTTGTGCAATCTTTTCTTTTTCTTTTACGTGCATTCATATGCTTTTGTTGTTTTCTATATTTATTTTTTAAGGTGTGGCTTTTTGTTTTCATTTACATACTGTTAGCGTTATGAGTCCGGTCAAGCGGTGGGAGGAAATGCCGGAAAAGTTGCCTTGGATGAAGGTGACCAACGGAAATTGAACTTAAGCGTGCGATGTTCGTTGAGAGAGGTTGAAGATTGTGCTAAATTGCTCGAGAGTCGGCATGTGGCTAGGGTTCATGCATCTGGTTTTGGTTCTATCTTGGTGGAGGGTGAAGTCTAACATTTCCGCCCTCGATGGGAGTTTTGTACCGAGGATAGATTGTGATACAATGACTATTGACATGGGTGAGGCTAATAAGAAGCTTCGCATCACTAGCGATGGTATACAACAATTATTTGGTTTCCCTCGTGGTGGTCGTTCTGCGCCAAGGCCGTCAGAGGACGGATATGATGACGCTCTGATGAAGTTAAGATCGGAGCTTGACATTAGCGAGGACAAAGATATCAAGACAAAGGATTTGAGGAATAAGCTCAAGGTGCTCGTCAAGGATCCTAGCAAAGATGACCTTGCTCGAAAGTGTTCTTCATTATTGTGTTTATGAAAGTTGTGTTGCACGGATCTGCCGCGTGTTTCGGAGAGGCAGCAATGTTTGAGGGTCTCGTCTTTGAGGACATGGCAAATATGGATTATTGCTAGTTGATGGTTGATGAGCTTAGAAGGGTTGTTGCCAAGTACCAAAGTGGTCATACCATGGGGAAGGCAATCACAGGTTGTGCCATAGGGCATGTACTAATGTACCTTGACTGCCTTATCTGTGGCAAAACTGCGAACTGACATGCGAGTCCCCGCATATGTTACATGGATCCTGCCAAGCTTTACGATCTGGTTGATGCAGATTTGATAAAAAAGGCAATGCAGATCCAAAGACTTGGGTGTTTGGGAAGCTTAGGTGAGTTTTGTTTGTTTTGTGTCTTGCGGACCTTTTTTATTTTTTAGGTATAGCTATTTTTCTTTGTAGTGGACATGTGTACTGTAGAGTTGTCTGTTTATATTTTGTATGGTTTAGGTATGGTTTTTTAGTACTGTTGTTTCATGTGTTGTTGAACTGAATAACTTTGTTCAACTGGCCTCTTGGTAAATACTAACAAATTGGCAATGACAGTTAAAGTTTTATTAGTGGTGTTGATTTTAAATCTGTTAATATCATGATTTATTTTTCACTATGTGTTGCTTTGATTGATTAAATATTTTTCACTTTTGTTTGTATTGGAAAACTCAAGAGGAGGTCGTTTATTTCAGAGGGTATAAACTGCCAGTCACGGAGATGCCGTCGTCTCGTGTTCAAGTTTTCATCTCTGCCCGATGAGTTGAGGGATGGCCGTGGTGTTGAGGGTGCTGGTTATGCCCCCCTGGCCTTAGTAATGCTAGTGCTTCACAGAGGCAGGGTTTTGGTATTGATGTTGCTATTTCAATGTTGGAGCGCATTGAGCATATCTTAAGTAATGTGTGTTCTGAGCTGCAAAAGGTCCCAACGACAGTGGAGCGTTTGAGCTGTATCAATGGTATCCTTCCTGAAGGTCATCAATTTAACGCTGAGGAAGCTGTTGACTACATTGAGATGGAGAGGATTTTAATCGGTGATATGCGCAACGGTGCCGCTAATCTAGTTCAGAGCTCGGTTCGTCTGTTGAACAACATGAAGCGTTTGAGAACTATGCAAAACTCTCGCTGCAAGCCATATGAAGAAAGTGCAAATGTTGTTATCAAGCAGTTTGAGCAGATGAGGCTGCCGCCACCGGCGAGGATGGTGATGGTACTGAGGCTAATGTTTTTTATCACGAAACGAATGATGTTGGTTTTGAGCGTCCTGATGTTGATGTGAGTCAGTCGTTGGTGTTTGCAATTTTTATGTTGTTGTCCTGATGTCAGTGTTGTAGTTGGACTTCCTCATGTTCATCTATTTATTAATAATTTTCTTTGATGCAGATTGATCACGATGAGGCTGCTGGCACCGACAATGAGGGCTGATGATAATCTTGAGGCTAATGTTTACGATCAACATTTAACGATGTTGGCTCGCATGACACCGTTGTTGATGTGAGTCAGTCCTCATTGTTTGTATGTTTTACTATGTTGTTCTGTCAAGATTGTAGTTGAACTTCCTTATCTACATCTGTTTATTAATTTTTTTCTTTTCATGCAGGAGAGCAATCATAATGTTGAGGGTTCTGTTGACGGTGGAGTTAATGGTCTATCCACTGATAAGTGCAAGGTTATTTTTATTTTCATTGTGTTTATTAATATTTTCTTAAAATTTCGTGTGCACCGATGTGTCTTGCTTGTTCACTTTTCTATCCCACACCGTTTATTGTTGCTCATAATAGCATTTTTTTGTCTCATTACATTTGAATTAGGGTCCTATTGTTGGCGATGAGCCTTTTTTGCCTGTTGGTGATGTCGCTTTGAATGTTAGCAGCAGCAAGTTCGATGATGTTCTTTGTGAATGCTTCCAAGGTTTATTTTTCTGTGCACCTATTGGTAGCTTATTTTTATTGTTAGTTTTGTTCATATTATTCACTTTTTCTGAATTTTTATTTTCATCGACATCGATGTTGAGCGTGAGGTTGTCCTTAGTGGTGGAGATGATGCTCATGATGTTCCATTGAGTAGTGGGCGCAATGTTGGTACCAAAGTTCTTGATGAGGATCTTTGGTGCTGCCAAAGATACTTGATGCCAAATCGCCTTTGGTGTTGGTATTGCTTGGGAATGAAAATGTTTACATTTGTGAAGATTTGTCACGGAGAATTTCACTTGGGGTCTTGATTACGGTGATGCATTGCAAGATGCTTCTAGCGTGGAGGAGGTGCCACCCGAGGATGATGATTTACTTCTGTCAATTTCTTCTGGCCCCTTGACGCAGGAGGCGCTCTTGTCGTCCCAGGATTTTCTTTCTATAGACCCTGAAAGCGCATCAATATTGGTGTCCTCTCAAGATGCCCCATCGTCAAACCCTGAAATTGGAGGCATAATGGTCTCATCACAGGAACTACCGTCATCGTCAAACCCTGATAGTCCAGGTAAGGACTTGTAAATGGGGTGTACTTATCAATTTTGGCATTTTGGACATGTTCTCTTGTAGTTGTTGAACTTATTATTTTTCATCATTTTCTGCAAGCAGAAAGCGGTAATGTTGTTAAAGTTGATACGTTTTTCTTCGCTGTTACGAGGTTGCGCACGAACCGTACGAAATGGTTAGTTTGGGATTTTGCCCGTACCATTTTTTGTCTCTTTTTCTTTCTCTAGTTTGATTATTGTTGTTGTTGCAGTAGTTTTAATTCATGTAATCTTTTGTGTTTTTCTAGTCACAAGCCGATGTTTCAAAATAAAGAATGTGATGCCAGTGTTGGTTCTATTGCTAAAGCGTTTGTCCCCACTGGCATGCTCAACTCGAGCATGTTGTTGATGTTGTTTTATATTCTCTCGTCGGAAAGTACCGAGACACCGACAAGTTGATAGTTCCCGGATGGGTGACAATCGGTATTTTGATTTTTTTGTAAATAGGATGATAACTTGTTTTGCCAATTTTCTAACTATTCTTGTTCTTTTTGTACAATGTACCAAGATCCGTGATGGAAATATTGATTCCAATGTGCTAAATTGGTTCACAAGATCAGGTGCTGATGGTTTTGACCAAGTAGGTGAACTTGGACTTTTTGTACTCATTAACTAGAACTGTCATGTTTTCTTTGCAGTTTTGGGATGTGGGGGGAATGAACTTGATCTGTGCTTCTTTTATTAAAGTTGTACTTATTGTTGCAAGGGAATTGAACTGATATGATTGTTCCTCAATTTTGGGCGGTGGATATAATTTCTTTATGATTATGTGATTTTTTGTTTGTACTTATGAATTTCAATTTCCTCTTTTATTTTATTGTTTGGAGGCTGAATTTTTGTTTCATTATGATTTGGTAAATTCATTTTTCCTCTGTGATTTTTTTCAGCTTCTTTTCCCTACATTTGATCCGCCGTCATTTGTGGCTACCATGAAGCCTAGTGAAGAATCTGGGCATTGGTGCTTGGTTGTTCTGAATTTGAAGTTCCATTGTTTCGAGTGTCTTGATTCACTCCGTGATGAAACCTGGGGTGATGCAGTTAGATTCTTAAGGAATATGACAGATAATATAAAGAAGCTTTGGAGGGAGTCCAGTGTAGGCGAGGGCCAAACCGTTCTCACTACAAGATATTGATGGTTTCTCTTGCGAGTTTGTGCGGGTGCCTCAACAGGAAAACACGTGAGTATCCGTTTTAATGATTTTTGCTGGTTGTTTTGTTCTTTGGAGGATGTTGATCCTGTATTTTTTGGATTTTGTGTTGTACCATTTTTGATTTTTCCTTTGTTTACGAGGCATGATTGTGGATTCTTTATGCTACAAAACTGCAAGACCTATTATTGCCGGGAGGATGGTGTAATTGAAATGGTCGATTACAGCCATGAAGACATTTTGGAGATTAGGAAGACTTTGTTGTATACCTGCGCAACTAGCGATTTGTTTGATGTTGACTTCCGGGGTTTGTTTGGCATCAAACCATGTACGTGTGCATGGACTTTTGTAATTTTTTTGCAGCTTGTACTTCTCTATTAGTACTGTCATGAAATATGTATTTGAACTTACGCTTTGTGCGGTCTTCTTTTTTTTCAGGTGAGTGGCTGGATCTTGGTGAGCATGACTACTGTGTTCTTTGGTAGCCAGTTCTTGGAGCTCGAAAGGCCAGAGCTATTGATCTTAGCCAGGGGCATTCTCCCGAAAAGACAAGATCTGGTGTTATGAAGGGGCGGTTGGGAGCTCTGAGAGGTTTTACCGCTGCTTGTATAGATAGCCCTACTACACCCAAGAATCCCATTGTGGAATTGGTAGACAGGGATGATGATGTGTTTGACAAGATTGCTGGCGTTGGAAGAGTCACGAGGAGCGCTGCTGCCAAAGGTTCATCTCCCCTTGCTGGAATAGTGGCTCGTAGAGCTGGTGCTGCTAGGAAAGATCCCGCTTTGGATTCTGGCAATGTTGTAAGCACGAAGCGTGCGCCCAGAGCTCCTATAAAGTTTTGCTCCCCTGTGCAGCAGCTTCACCCTCATAAATTCCCTCACTTCGACAAGGCTCGTAGGTTGTAAAATTTGTTGCTTAGTGATGAATGGCGTGAGAAGTATGCCGAGTGAGTATCTCTCATTTTTTTCCTCTTCCTTTTCTTGTGTTGTTTGTAACTGCTAGATAAATATGGCATGAACTGTTCCTTTTTATACAACTCGAATTGCTATGAATGCCTTATCTTGCTTCTCCTTCTTTTTTGTTCTTGTGTGTGCTACAGGAATACATTCTCAATGATACCTCAACCTGATGGAAACGTAACTAACTTCACTGGGAATCGCATATGGGAATTTTTTTCACCTGGGCAAATGAAGGAGGGTGATGTAATGGACTTCCTCATTGATGATTGGAAGCAAGATCCCGATAGAAATGCTGATTTCGTATCTGGGAAAAGGATATCGCTGAGTCCATATTTCATCACGGTAATCAATCAGATCGGTTTCTTTATGTTGAACAAGACTGTCTATTGTTTTTATGATTTTTAATAATACTTTGCTTGTTGATTCTTTTCCGCTGTCTATTTTCTATTTTGGCTTTTTGCAGGTTGTGCTTGACTGTTCATTTCACGAGGATGAAAATAAAGTGTTTAATGTGGAGAGTGCAGTGAGAGATTTCAAGAGCTATGTTAAAGCTAATGAAGACTTGCTCAGTGCCGACCTTGTGAGATCTACTAGCTGAGTTTTGGTTTTTATTTGTTTGTTGTGATGCTGGTTTTTACTTTGAATATTTAACATCTCTTTTTGGTCATTTGTTTTAGATCATGATGCCTCTATTCAAGCCTATGGTTTTATCAAAGGATAGGAAAGTGAACCACTATTCCTTATATGTCATGAATCGGCATCAAGTAGCGTTGACATCCTTGACTCTTTACCTTATCCGAAGAACCACCGTCCTTGAAGAACACCTATCACAAAGATTGCGAGAAGATTGTGAGTGACATTTATTATCTTCTTGGATTAATATTTACGCATCTTTGTTTCTGCTGTTTCGAGACCTAAAACTGTGTCGGTTGTTTTGTTTTTTTACATATTTCTAGATTGGTCAAAGTAATGAAGGCTGTGTATGGTGATGCTCAGTACAATGCAAGCAAGCAGCCCAATTGGGAGCTGTTTGCAAAGAAACCAATGTTTGTCAAGGTTCCAGTTCAAGGGGAAAATGAATGTGGCCATTATACTGTGAAGTATGCGGGATGCTATGATGGTGAAAAGATCGTTGAGAACATTCGAAATAATGACGTGGGTTTCTTGTTGAGCTTTTCAATTTCTGTTTTTGGCTTATTGTGCATCCTTTTTTTATGTGTCATGATTTTTGATAATTTGTTTTATTGTTTTGCAGCCACGCATTGTTGATTGGAACGCTGAGGATCTGTATAGAGTTGTGTTCAACCGGAATAATCATCTTATGGTGATGGAGCTTCCCAAGGAGGTTCAGGCTTTGGCTCCTGATGCATAGGATAAATGGTCATCATTTGTAGGCTCTATTTTGAAGTGTTTGATGTCTAGTCGAGTACTATGTAATAACTAGTATATTTTGTGTTGTGTTTTAAGAGTGGCACAATGTTTCATCGGGAATTCGTTTTGGTTAAGTTTTTTTTTGTGCTGAAGACTTATATAGTAGTTGAACTGAAAACAATTTTTTTTCAAGTGTATTTTTGAGTTGTTGCTCAGAAAGTGAGATTTATTTTATTTTTATGTGATTCCATCCTAACTTGGACCTTTATAGTTTCTGTACTCTCGTTTTCTTGTACTTATGATATAGTTCTGTTAGTACTGATTTGTAGTCTCATTCAGCGTAAGGCTTTCAAAATTTTAGTGCCAAATTTCTTTTGAACTTCTTGAACTTTAGTAGTTGAACTTCATAGTAAAAGTTAAATTACTGGTTTAAATTAGCTACGTTTAAGAGATAGTCCTATTAAGTTCAAAACTATTTCTTTCTCAATGCATTAATTGGTATCATCATAGCACTTACCGAATAAACTTAGTTGTACTGAGATTGCAATTGTGCTAGTACTTTTTGTTGGAAATATGCCCTAGAGGCAATAATAAATTAGTTATTATTATATTTCCTTGCTCATGATGATCCTTTATTACCCATGCTATAATTGTATTGATAGGAAACTCAGATACATGTGTGGGTACATAGACAACACCATGTCCCTAGTAAGCCTCTAGTTGACTAGCTCGTTGATCAACAGATGGTTACGGTTTCCTGACCATGGACATTGGATGTCATTGATATAGGGATCACATCATTTGGAGAATGATGTGATGGACAAGACCCAATCCTAAGCCTAGCACAAAGATCATAGTTCGTATGCTAAAGCTTTTCTAATGTCAAGTATCATTTCCTTAGACCATGAGATTGTGCAACCACCGGATACCGTAGGAATGCTTTGGGTGTACCAAACGTCACAACGAATCGGGTGACTATAAAGGTGCACTACGGTATCTCCGAAAGTGTGCATTGGGTTGGCACGAATCGAGATCTGGATTTGTCACTCCGATGTAAACGGAGAGGTATCTCTGGGCCCACTCGGTAGGACATCATCATAATGTGCACAATGTGACCAAGGGGTTGATCACGGGATGATGTGTTACGGAACGAGTAAAGAGACTTGCCGGTAACGAGAGATTGAACAAGGTATCGGGATACCGACGATCGAATCTCTGCAAGTACAATACCGCTAGACAAAGGGAATTGAATACGGATTGATTGAATCCTTGACATCGTGGTTCATCCGATGAGATCATCGTGGAACATGTGGGAGCCAACATGGGTATCCAGATCCCGCTGTTGGTTATTGACCGGAGAACGTCTCGGTCATGTCTACATGTCTCCCGAACCCGTAGGGTCTACATACTTAAGGTTCGATGACGCTAGGGTTATAAAGGAAGTTTGTATGTGGTTACCGAATGTTTTTTGGAGTCCCGGATGAGATCCTGGACGTCACGAGGAGTTCCGGAATGGTCCGGAGGTAAAGATTTATATATGGGAAGACCTGTTTTGGTCACCGGAAAAGTTTCGGGTTTTATCGGTAGCATCTGGGACCACGGGAGGGTCCGGGGTCCACCAAGTGGGGCCACTAACCCCGGAGGGCTGCATGGGCCAAGTGTGGGAGGGAACCAGCCCAGGTGGGCTGGTGCGCCCCTAAGGGGCCCATATGCCTAAGGAGAGGAGAGGGCAAACCCTAAGGCGAGATGGGCCTTAGGGCCCATACCGTGCGCCTCCTCTCCCCTCCACCTGGCCGCCACCCAGATGGGATTGGGGCTGGCCGCCGCCCCTAGGGTGGAACCCTAGACGGGGCGCGGCCCCCTCCCTCTCCCCTATAAATACTTGAGGCTTGGGGGCTGCCCAAGACATGAGTTTTCTCCCTCTATTGGTGCAGCCCTGCCTCTCCTCCTCCTCCTCTCCCGTGGTGCTTGGCGAAGCCCTGCTGGATTGCCACACTCCTCCATCACCACCACGCCGTTGTGCTGCTGCTGGATGGAGTCTTCCTCAACCTCTCCCTCTCTCCTTGCTGGATCAAGGCGTGGGAGACGTCATCGGGCTGTACGTGTGTTGAACGCGGAGGTGCCTTCCGTTCGGCACTAGGATCTCTGGTGATTTGGATCACGACGAGTACGACTCCTTCAACCCCGTTCTCTTGAACGCTTCCGCTTAGCGATCTACAAGGGTATGTAGATGCACTCTCCTTCCCTCGTTGCTACTTTCTCCATAGATAGATCTTGGTGACACGTAGGAAAATTTTGAATTTCTGCTACGTTCCCCAACAGTGGCATCATGAGCTAGGTCTATTGCGTAGATTCTTTGCACGAGTAGAACACAAAGTAGTTGTGGGCGTTGATGTTGTTCACTATGCTTACCGTTGCTAGTCCAATCTTGTTTCGACGGTATTGTGGGATGAAGCGGCCCGGACCGACCTTACACGTACTCTTACGTGAGACAGGTTCCACCGACTGACATGCACTTGGTGCATAAGGTGGCTAGCGGGTTATCTCCCACTTTAGTCGGAACGGATTCGATGAAAAGGGTCCTTATGAAGGGTAAATAGAAATTGGCATATCACGTTGTGGTTTTGCGTAGGTAAGAAACGTTCTTGCTAGAAACCCATAGCAGCCACGTAAAACATGCAACAACAATTAGAGGACGTCTAACTTGTTTTTGCAGGGTATGCTATGTGATGTGATATGGCCAAGTAGAATGTGATGAATGATATGTGATGTATGAGATTGATCATGTTCTTGTAATAGGATTCACGACTTGCATGTCGATGAGTATGACAACCGGCAGGAGCCATAGGAGTTGTCTTTATTTATTGTATGACATGCGTGTCATTAAACAACACCATGTAATTACTTTACTTTATTGCTAACCGGTAGCCATAGTAGTAGAAGTAATAGTTGCCGAGACAACTTCATGAAGACACGATGATGGAGATCATGATGATGGAGATCATGGTGTCATGCGGTGACGATGATCATGGAGCCCGAAGATGGAGATCAATGGAGCTATATGATATTGGCCATATCATGTCACTACTATATATAATTGCATGTGATGTTTATTATGTTTATGCATCTTGTTTACTTAGAACGACGGTAGTAAATAAGATGATCCCTTACAACAATTTCAAGAAGTGTTCTCCCTAACTGCACCGTTGCTAAAGTTCGTTGCTTCTAAGCACCACCACGATGATCGGGTGTGATGGATTCTTACGTTCACATACAACGGGTGTAAGACAGATTTACACACGCTTGAAACACTTAGGGTTAACTTGACGAGCCTAGCATGTACAGACATGGCCTCGGAACACAAAGACCGAAAAGGTCGAGAGCATGAGTCGTATAGTAGATACGATCAACATGAAGATGTTCACCGATGATGACTAGTCCGTCTCACGTGATGATCGGACACGGCCTAGTTGACTGGATCATGTAATCACTTAGATGACTAGAGGGATGTCTATCTGGGTGGGAGTTCATGAGATGAACTTAATTATCCTGAACATAGTCAAAAGATCTTTGCAAATTATGTCGTAAGCTCGCGCTTTAGTTCTATTGTTTAGATATGTTCCTAGAGAAAATATAGTTGAAAGTTGTGATGGCGATTATGCGGACGAGATAGCTTATGTCCTTAATGCACCGCTCGGTGTCTTTGAACCCCAAACGTCGATACGTGGATGTTGCGAACATCGGACATACACGTTTTGATAACTACGTGATAGTTCGGTTAAGCGGTTTAGAGTTGAGGCACCAAAGGCGTTGAAACGTCGCGGAACATATGAGATGTTTCAAGGGCTAAAATTGGGATTTCAGGCTCGTGCCCACGTCAAGAGGTATAAGACCTCCGACGATTTTCTTAGCCTGCAAACTAAGGGAGAAAGCTCAATCGATGAGCTTGTGCTCAGACTGTCTGAGTGCACCAATCACTTGAATTGAGTGGGAGTTGATCTTCCAGATGAGATAGTGATGTTTCTCCAAAGTCATTGCCACCAAGCTGCTAGAGCCTCGTGATGAACTATAACATATCAAGGATAGATATGATGATCCTTGAGGTATTCGTGATGTTTGACACCGCGAAAGTAGAAATCAAGAAGGAGCATCAATTGTTGATGGTTGGTAAAACCACTAGTTTCAAGAAGGGCAAGGGCAACAAGGGATACTTCATGAAACGGCAAAACAGTTGTTGCTGTAGTGAATAAAACCCAAGGTTGAACCCAAACCCGAGACTAAGTGCTTCTGCAATAAGAGGAACGGACACTGAAGCGGAACCACCCTAGATACTTGGTAGATGAGAAGGCTGGCAAGGTCGATAGAAGTATATTGGATATACATTATGTTAATGTGTACTTTACTAGTACTCCTAGTAGCACCGTGGTATTAGATACGGTTCGGTTGCTAAGTAATAGTAACTTCGAAATAAAAGCTACGGAATAAACGGAGACTAGCTAAAGGTGAGTTGACGATATGTGTTGGAAGTTTTTCCAAGCTTGATGTGATAAAGCATCGCAAGCTCCCTCTACCAACGAGATTGGTGTTAAACCTAAATAATTGCATTTGGTGTTTACGTTGAGCATAGACATGATTGGATTATGTCTATCATAATCTGATTATTCATTTAAGGAGAATAATGGTTACTCTATTTATTTGAATAATACCTTCAATGGTCTTGCACCTAAAGGAATGGCTTATTGAATCTCGATCGTAGTGATACACATTTTCATGCCAATAGTTATAATATAGTAATTATAATACCTCTTTCTTGTGGGAATGGCTTGTGAGTCATTTTGGTATAAAACGCATGATGAAGTTCCATGTTGATGGATCTTTGGACTCACTCGTTTTTGAAAAGTTTGAGACATGCGAACCATGTCTATTGGTGCATACGCATGAAGAAACTCCATGCAGATGGATCGTTTAGACTCACTTGATTTAGAATCACTTGAGATATGCAAATCATACCACATGGACAAGATGGTGAAAAGCCTCGGTTTCAAAGAAGATGGAACTAGATAGCAACTTGTTCAAGTAACACATTTTGATGTGTGCAGTCCAATGAGTCTTTGAGGCATGCAAAGTGAATATTGTTATGTTCTTACTTCACGAGATGATTCGAGTAGATGTTGAGTATATTTACTTGATGAAACACAAGTCTGAATTATTGAATGGTTCAAGTAATTTCAGAGTGAAGTTTAAGATCTTCGTGACAAGAGGATAGAATGTCAATGATATGATCATAGAGATGAATATCTGAGTTACAGTTTTGGCACACAATTAAGACATTGTGCAAATTGTTTCACAATTAATACCGCTTTGGAACACCATAGTGTGATGGTGTGTCTGAACATCATAGTTGCACTCTATTGGATATGGTGCGTACCATGATATCTCTTATCGAATTACCACTATCGTTCATGGGTTAGGCATTAGAGACAACCGCACTCACTTTAATGGGGCGCCACGTAATTCCGTTGAGACGACACCTTTGGAGAAACCTAAGTTGTCGTTTCTTGAAAGTTTGGGGCTGCGACGCTTATGTGAAAAAATTCCAGGTTGATAAGCTCGAACCCAAAGCGGATAAAATGCATCTTCATAGTACACCCAAAACAGTTGGGTATACCTCCTAATTCAGATCCGAAAGCAATAGGGATTGTTTCTTGAATCGGGTCCTTTCTCGAGGAAAAGTTTGTCTCGGAAAGTTGAGTGGGAGGATGGTGGAGACTTGATGAGGTTATTGAACCGTCACTTCAACAAGTGTGTAGCGAGGGCACGGGAAGTTGTTCTGTGGCGCCTACACCAATTGAAGTAGAAGCTTATGATAGTGATCATGAAGTTTCAGATCAAGTCACTACCGTACCTCGTAGGGTGACAAGGATGCGTACTACTTGAGTGGTACGCAATCACATCTTAGAGGTCATGTTGCTAGACAACAATGAACCTACGAGATATGGAGAAGCGATGGTGGGCCCGGATTCCGACAAACGGTTAAAAGCCATGAAATCCGAGATAGGATCCATGTATCAGAACAAAGCATGGACTTTGGTGGACTTGCCCGATGATCGGCAAGCCAATCAGATAAATGGATCTTTAAGAAGAAGACGGACGCGGACGGTAATGTCACCATCTATGAAGCCCGACTTGTGGCGAAGAGTTTTTCACAAGTTCAAAGAGTTGCCTACGATGAGATTTTCTCATCCGTAGCGATGCTTAAGTCCATCGGAATCATGTTAGCATTAGCTGCATTTATGAAATCTGGCGATGGATGTCAAAACGAGTTTCCTTACCGGTCTTCGTAAGGAATGGTTGTATGTGATACAATCGAGAAAGTTTTGTTGATCCTAAGGATGCTAAAAGGTATCTGGCTCCGGCGATCCTTCTAAGGACCGGAGTAAGCATCTCGGAGTTGGAATGTGCGCTTTGATGAGATGATCAAAGATTTTGGGTTTATACAAAGTTTATGAGAAACTTGTATTTCCAAAGAAGTGAGTGGGAGCACTATAGAATTTCTGATGAGTATATGTTGTTGACACATTGTTGATCAGAAATGATGTAGAATTTCTGGAAAGCATACAGGGTTATTTGAAAGGTGTTTTTCAATAGAAAACCTGAATTAAGCTACTTGAACATTGAGCATCGAGATCTATAAGGATAGATCAAAAATGCTTAATAATACTTTTAAATGAGCATATACCTTGACATGATCTTGAAGGTGTTCAAGATGGATCACCAAAGAAGGAGTTCTTGCACGAGATGTAAGGTGTGAAGTTAAGACTTAAAGCTCGACCACGGCAGAAAGAGAGAAAGGACGAAGGTCGTCCCCTATGCTTTAGACGTAGGCTCTATAGCATGCTATGCTATGTACCGCACCGGAAGTGTGCCTTGCCATGAGTCAGTCAAGGGGTACAAGAATGATCCAGGAACGGATCATTGGACAGCGGTCAAAATTGTCCTTGGAGTAAATAAGGACACGTTTCTCGATTATGGAGGTGATAAAGAGTTCGGCATAAAAGGTTACGTCGATGCAAGCTTTAACACCTATCCGAATGACTCTGAGTAGCAAAACGGATACTTATAGTGGAGCAACCATTTGGAATAGCTCCAAGTGGAGCGTGGAAGCAGCGTTTACAATATGACATAGAGAATTGTGAAGTACATACGGATCTGAATGTTACAGACCCGTTGAATAAAACCTCTCTCACAAGCAAAACATGATCAAACCTCAGAACTCATTGAGTCTTAATCACATGATGATGTGAACTAGTTTACAGACACTAGTAAACTCTTTGGATGTTGGTCACATGGCGATGTGACCTATCGTTGTTAATCACATGACGATGTGAACTAGATTATTGACTCTAGTGCAAGTGGGAGACTGTTGGAAATATGCCCTAGAGGCAATAATAAATTAGTTATTATTATATTTCCTTGTTCATGATAATCGTTTATTACCCATGCTATAATTGTATTGATAGGAAACTCAGATACATGTGTGGGTACATAGACAACACCATGTCCCTAGTAAGCCTCTAGTTGACTAGCTCGTTGATCAACAGATGGTTACGGTTTCCTGACCATGGACATTGGATGTCGTTGATAACGGGATCACATCATTTGGAGAATGATGTGATGGACAAGACCCAATCCTAAGCCTAGCACAAAGATCGTAGTTCGTATGCTAAAGCTTTTCTAATGTCAAGTATCATTTCCTTAGACCATGAGATTGTGCAACTCCCGGATACCGTAGGAATGCTTTGGGTGTACCAAACGTCACAACGAATCGGGTGATTATAAAGGTGCACTACAGGTATCTCCGAAAGTGTCTGTTGGGTTGTACGAATCGAGATCGGATTTGTCACTCCGGTTAACGGAGAGGTATCTCTGGGCCCACTCGGTAGGACATCATCATAATGTGCACACTGTGACCAAGGGGTTGATCACGGGATGATGTGTTACGGAACGAGTAAAGAGACTTGCCGGTAACGAGATTGAACAAGGTATCGGGATACCGACGATCGAATCTGGGGCAAGTACAATACCGCTAGACAAAGGGAATTGAATACGGGATTGATTGAATCCTTGACATCGTGGTTCATCCGATGAGATCATCGTGGAACATGTGGGAGCCAACATGGGTATCCAGATCCCGCTGTTGGTTATTGACCGAGAACGTCTCGGTCATGTCTACATGTCTCCCGAACCCGTAGAGGGTCTACACACTTAAGGTTCGATGACGCTAGGGTTATAAAGGAAGTTTGTATGTGGTTACCGAATGTTGTTCGGAGTCTGGATGAGATCCCAGACGTCACGAGGAGTTAGGAATGGTCCGGAGGTAAAGATTTATATATGGGAAGTCCTGTTTTGGTCACCGGAAAAAGTTTCGGGTTTTATCGGTAACGTACCGGGACCACCGGGAGGGTCCCGGGGGTCCACCAAGTGGGGCCACTAACCCCGGAGGGCTGCATGGGCCAAGTGTGGGAGGGTACCAGCCCCAGGTGGGCTGGTGCGCCCCACAAGGGGCCCAAGGCGCCTAAGGAGAGGAGAGGGCAAACCCTAAGGCGAGATGGGCCTTAGGGCCCATACAGTGCGCCTCCCTCTCCCCTCCACCGCCGCCACCCAGATGGGATTGGGGCTGGCCGCCGCCTAGGGTGGAACCCCAGAGGGGCGCAGCCCCCTCCCTCTCCCCTATAAATACTTGAGGCTTGGGGGCTGCCCAAGACATGAGTTTTCTCCCTCTATTGGTGCAGCCCTGCCTCTCCTCCTCCTCTCCCGTGGTGCTTGGCGAAGCCCTGCTGGATTGCCACACTCCTCCACCACCACCACGCCTGCCAGCTGCTGCTGGATGGAGTCTTCCTCAACCTCTCCCTCTCTCCTTGCTGAACCAAGGCGGGAGACGTCACCGGGTTGTACGTGTGTTGAACGCGGAGGTGCCGTCTGTTCGGCACTAGGATCTCCGGTGATTTGGATCACGGCATGCACGACTCCTTCAACCCCGTTCTCTTGAACGCTTCCGCTTAGCGATCTACAAGGGTATGTAGATGCACTCTCCTTCCCCTTGTTGCTAGTTTCTCCATAGATAGATCTTGGTGACACGTAGGAAAATTTTGAATTTCTGCTACGTTCCCCAACACTTTTGATTAATTATTTATTGTTTGTGTTGTTTGATGCTAGTATGTCTTCTGTTGTGTTTCTTGTGATTTTTCTCTTTTGTCGAACTTATATCTTTTTGATTTAATTTTTGGCCTTCTTTTTTTCTAGGTTGTGGTTCTTCTCCAGGCAATGTTTGGTATAATCCTAGCACTTGATGTATAGACTAAGTTGTTCTGAGATTTCAGTTGTATTGCCACTGTTAATTCTTAGTATGCCACTGTTTTATGGAATGCGAACTGAAGCTTCCCGTTCCTTTTTATATATTTTTGTAGAATGAACGTACCGTGTGTTCAACTATACCAGAACTTTTCAGTCCTAGGATGCTAGTGACTAGGAAATACGTACTGGTGTTTCTCTTGCTTTTCCTGATGCAGTACTTAGTGAATTTCTAACTAGTTTTTAGCACGATGCTTTTTAGTACTGAATGTTATCCTCGGCTGAAACTTAGTCTTTTTTAGTGTTCGTCTGAAACTAAAAACTGATTTTTTAGCGTGATAGTACTACCTTCATGTCTAAGCTGTACTGAGCATGGAAGGCTACTATTTGCTTTTGGCCTTTATTTAGTCTGCCACTTTTTTTTGCGAAAATATTCATGTGTTATTTTTTTTCTCCATGACTAGTGCTGCGTGGCAGCCATCAAGTTTCAACTTCAAATCATGGATTAACAAAATAGGAAGCTAGCAAACTTGTTGGACGACATAAGCAAATGATGTACTTGATAGACATAGGCAAACTTGTTCAAACCCTGACACACATAGCATAAGGTAGCTGGTTCAACATAACGAAAGCAAAATACAAATCTGAAACAACAATTCTAAGGACACACACAGCATAAGTAGCTGGTTCAACATAACAAATGCAGACTTTCATGCATCTTCATCCGCGAAGTTGCAGTGGTAGTAGGGGTCAGCCTCCTGCTCTTTTGAAATATCCCAACCTGTCACGATGTTGTCGATTGTCTTCCATGACTTGTACGTTGCGTATGCATCTATTCCTGCGTACGTGATGAGGTTTTCTAGCAGCGGGCTGTTCCCCCACAGTTTGTGGTCTTCCTTGTTCATCTTCTTCTTCATGCCTTCGTAGAATGGGTGGATGACGCCGCCTGCAACATCGTCCAAGGAGTCGTAGTATTTGTTGGTCTTTGGATCTTTCCACTTGCGCTGCATGTCAATGAAGTTGTTGGGGTTGATTTCCAAACCAGACTTCTCCAGCTTCTGCTTGTCACCTTCAATGCTGAAACCGACAAATGTGTACAATTTCTCCTCCTGCAGGAAGTCTTTGAGGCGCTTGGGCCAGCAAGGTGGGAGACACACATTTAAAGATTAGTCTTCTTTTTTGAGGATTTAATTCTTCTGCTTTTTTTTGTTCTACAAGTGATAATCCATGAGGTAGATGCTTATATATTATGAGTCATGCATGAATGTAATTCAGAAACTAGTACACAAAGTCATGAAATTAAATTTAACTACACTGTGTTATTTTTTCTTTTTTGCTATCTTCTTTGCTTTACCAAATGCTTCACCAAATTAGAGAATCATTTTACCAGAGTAAATGATATATGCGCTGCTTGATTCAAGTTTAGTTTTCTTTTTTGTTGAATAAAAGACATATACCAGTGCTTGATACATCTTTGTGCATTAATTCTATATCAAGTTCAAAAATTAGTTTGAGAAACATGTGCATCAAGATATGGACCTATACCACTTCACCAAAGATCTTTTAATACATCAATTCTATAAACTATACTAGTGCATCAAGATCAGAATCTATGCTACTTCATGAAGTTCAGAAATTAATTTGGTGCATAAAGTTCGAATGCTATAAACTTTTTTAGATGCTAATCTGGTGAAACAATCCACTTCACAGTTTCGGAAAATGCATGTAACTTGATAAACATGTAATCGCCAAGCATCCACTTCATAGACTATAGTAGTTCATCTAGTTGGGAAACAATTTTTAATTAAGTTTTTAGTGACTAGTACTGGTACAACAGATGAATGAACAGTAGTATGAGTTACAATGGATGAATGTACTTCAAAAACTAGTAAAGGAAGTTCTGAAATTAAATTAAGTACATCATGTTATTCTTCTTCTTGGATTATACATAGTTTCAGTAAATGTTGTATGTTCTTCATTGGTACTAGTTTTGTCTACTTTTGTTGAAATAGGATAACATGTAACCAGTGCTTCACCAAGTCCTTAGTTTATTTTCTTACAAAAATAACATTACATCAAATTCAGAAAATACTTCACTACAAACCACACTAGTACATCTAGTTGGGAAACAAGTGTGATTAAATTTTCAGGATACAGTAGTAATAAAATAGATAAACCATATGCAGGGCAAATGAGTAGGATTGCTCACCATTGTGTGGCCGTTGCGATGTGGTACACCAAGCAGAGTTCCTCGACGCACAACTGCAGGACTGCCGCCATCTGTGGAGGTTTTTCCTCGTTGGTGTACTCCACATCAACTCCGATGAAGCTCGGATACAAGCCGCCTCCCTTCATCCTGAGCCTGCTCATCATCTCATCGGCCTTATGCAGTTCACATGGTGCGAGGCGATCTCTAGTGTCTCCTTGCCGTGGAGCTCAACCCCTTCGAGCGTTCTGGTGTAGTTGCGCTTCTCGCCGGGGACGTTAATGTCGACGAGGTTGCTCCTCTTGTCCGACGTCTCGGCATGATGACGCTTGGCGGACGGTTCCTCCGCCATGGCCTTCCTCCCGTATCGTGGGCTTTGTAGAGAGACGCTGGAGGTTTGTGTGCAGTGGAAATGGAAGCGGCAATGGTGGTTTGTCGGAACGAGGGAGAGATGGAAGACAATGGGGTATTTTTGCAGTGCGCCGACGATGGTGTGTGGGAGGCGGTTCGTCGGGGGCGTGTGTGGGAGGCGGTTCGTCGGGGGTCGCCGTTTTGCAGTGCGTCGTGGCAACCGCCCAGTGGGTGGCGCGGGTGGTGGCGTGGAAGAACTAACCGTCCAAGACAAATGTTTTTTATTGGTGCACTGTTTAGTCTTGTCAAGCTATACTGAGGATCTGCTAAATCCCACTTGCACGTCTCAACGGTGGTGATGATGGCATTTTACTGTGGCACCGATTCGTATAGTCAAGCTGTACTTATGGATCTGTGATGTTTTTCATGTGGATATTTAAGTATTGTTTTTCCATTAAAGCCTTTATACACCAGTGTATGTCAAAACATTTTTCAGTGCCCTGGGAGTTGTTGCTCATAAATTGTACTTATTTTATTTTCATCTGTACCAACCTAAGTTAGGCCTTTATAGTTTTTGTATTTCTCATATTTAGTGTACTTATGTTTTAGTACTGTGTGAACTGAATTGTAATTTCAAACAGCACACGGGTTTGAAATTTGATGTCAGAGTGGTGCGAGTGGATCCTGCTGTTTTAGTACTGATGTTATATGTATGTTTGAACTAATTTTTTTTATAACTTTGGTTTGCGGTGGGGGTTTGAGATTATTTTACGACCAGATCGTTCGTTGTGGTGTGGACAGATTATATATAGATAATAGATTTAGCAGAATTGACAAATAATTTCTATTTGAACTTTTTGAATTTTAGTAGTTGAACTTGTCGATTTTTATATAAATAGGAATTTTAGCATAATCGACAAACATTATATGTTTGAACTTTTTAGATTTTAGTAGTTGAACTTGTTAGTTTTTATATAAATAAGAATTTTAGCATAGTTGTCAAACATTATATGTTTGAACTTTTTGAGCTTTAGTAGTTGAACTTGTCGGTTTTTATATAAACAAGAATTTTAGCATAATTGACAAACATTATATGTTTTGAACTTTTTAGTTTTAGTAGTTGAACTTGGAAGTAATATTTAATTATGTTTTTAAATTATGTACATTTAATGTAAAGGCTATTAAGTTTTGTTCTTTTAAGAGGTTCATTGTTTTTGTATCATATTTTTTCCTTTTTTCTTGTAGAGGTTAATTGACAAACATTTTTCTTGTGGTTTATATTTCTTTGTCCCGCCATCTGGTTTGTATACCTGGGCTTATTTTGGTGGGGTGTTTTGTTGACGATGTAGGCTATTGGGCCGTTTTTCGGCCCAGATAGCTCGTCCAGCCTTTGTCTTGTAAAGTCGTCTTGGCGTCTTCGCCTGGGTTTAGTCTCACCTCGCTAGTCGAGGGGCTCCGGACCTGTTTATAAGCGCCGACGCTCACCAGTCGAACTCCTCTGAACACTTACCCGGCGCTTATACACGGCGCCGCTCTCTCTCTTGACTGTGGGCCTGGTGGCCGGGTCTGCGTTGTGCGGATTACTAGGGATTCGCCCACGGGCTCGAGTTCAAGTATCTAGCATTGTCGTGGCTGCGCTGACCTTGGGCGATCAACTTTTTGTTTGTTTGAATCTAGTACTTGACTAAATGCGATAACTTGGTGATACTTTTTGTTCTAGTTCTTGTCAGTTTTGTGTGAGCGTAATCTTTTTTCATTTGAGTTTTTTGCCTTCTTTTTTGTGTTTGTTTTTGTGATTATTATCAAGTGTCTTCTGGTGTCATTTTCAGAACTACGATACTTGCGTGTAGACTGAGTTGTACTGATAGTGCATTCATAGTAGCGCTTACGGACTGATGCTTCTTTGTACTTTTTATTGTAGTAAGTATGCAATGCCCGATCAAGTGTCTTGAGTTGTCTTGACATGGAACAACGTTGTGTGATTAGTTGCATCATAACTAGTACTTTAGAGCAACGACAACGTTCCATTCGGAAGATACTTTTCAATTTTGAAATGATGGATTAACAACATCTGAAGCTACCAAACCAAACTTATATAATGAGATAAGCAAAACATTGTACTTGATGACATAACTAAACTTGTTCAAACATGACAAGCACGACATAATCATACTGGTTCAACCCAACAAGAGCAAACTTCTAATTTGAAACAACAAGATAAAAGGCAAGCACAAGCGGAAGTAAAATGAAGGCAGACTCTGATGTATCTTCATCCCTAAAAGGGGCAATAGGGGTGGCCGTAGAAGTTGTTAGCCTCCCGCTCTTTCGCAAATTCTGAACCATCTGTGACGTAGTCGATCATGAACCATGACTTGTACGCGGCGTACGCATCCAGTCCTGCGTACTCGATGAGGTTGTCTGGCAGCTCGCTTGTCCCCCACAGTTTGTAGTCTTCCTACGTGTTGATCTTGTTCTTCATGCCTTTGTAGAATGGGTGGATGACGCTGGCTGCAACATCAGTCAAGGAGTCTTACTCTTTTCCGGTGTATGGAACTCTCCACTTGCGTTGAATGTCGATGAACTTGTTGGGGTTGATCTCCATACCGGACAACTTCAGCTTCTCTTTGTCGGTTTCAATGCTGAAACCGGCAAATGTGAACAACTTGTCATGCTGCAACATGTCGGTCAGGCGCTTGGGCCTGCAAGGGCAGAGACATTTTGAATATTAGCATTACTTTGATGTTTTAATTATCCATTTTTGTTTTGTTTTACAAGTGATGAATCCATGAAGTAGTTGTTTATGTAGGATGAACAATGGATGAATGTACTTCAAAAACTAGTAAAGAAAGTTCTGAAATTAAATTAAGTACATCATGTTATTCTTCTTCTTGGATTATACATAGTTTCATTCAATGTTGTATGTTCTGCATTGGTACTAGTTTAGTCTACTTTTGTTGGAATAGGATAACACAGAACCAGTGCTTCACCAAGTCCTTAGTTTATTTTCTTACGAAAATAACATTACATCAAATTCAGAAAATACTTCACTACATCAAGTTCAGAAACATCTTTTTTAATACATCAAGTACATAGACTACTCTATTTTATCAACTTCATAAACCACACCAGTCGATCAACTTCAGAATTTAATCTTCCGCGAGATTTTCTAAATAGTAAACCAGTGCATCAGGTTCAAAAATGCATTTATAGTATATCTACTTGAGAAAATGCAGTAGTGCATCCACTTTTCACAAACCACACTAGTACATCTAGTTGGGAAACAAGTGTGATTAAATTTTCAGGATACTGATTAATAAAAAAGATAAACCGTATGCAGGGCAAATGAGTAGGATTGCTCACCATTTTGTGGCTGCGGCGATGTGGTACACCAAGCAGAGTTCGTCGACGCACAACTGCAGGACTGCCGCCATCTGGGGAGGTTCATCTTCGTTGGTGTAGTGCACACCAACGCCGACGATCCTTTAAACCTGCCACCAAGCTTCCTCCAGAGCCTGGAGATCACCTCGTCGGCCTTGTCTGGTTCGCTGGTGCAGACGATCTCCAGCATCTCCTTGCCATGGAGCTCAACCCCTTTGAGCATTCTGGTGTAGTTGTGCTTCTCATCGGGGACTTTAATGTCGACGAGGTTGCTCCTCTTGTCCGACGTCTCGGCATGATGATGCTTGGCGGACGATTCCTCCGCCATGGCCTTCCTCCGGCGACTTTGGGCTTTGGAGAGACATTGTAGGTTTGTGTGCAGTGGAAATGGAAGCGGCAATGGTGGTTTGTGGGAACGAGGGAGAGATGGAAGACAATGGGGTATTTTTTCAGTGCGCCGACGGTGGTGTGTGGGAGGCGGTTCGTCGGGGGCGTGTGAGTAGTGGATGCTGTGGCGTGGGGTCGCTGTTTTGCAGTGCGTCGTGGCAACCGCCCAGTGGGTGGCGCGGGTGGTGGCGTCAAAGAACTAACCCGTCCAATTTAAATGGTTTTTACTGTTGAACTGACTAGTCTTGTCAAGCTGTACTTATGACCTGCAAAATCCCACTTGCACGTCTCTGCGGTGGTGATGATGGCATTTCTTGTGGCACCGACTTCGAATAGTCAAGCTGTACTTATCACCGCTTATCCCACTTGCACATGTCGTGACGGTGTTCTTGGATGTTTGAACTCCTCTCTTGTCATTACTCGGATCGGTGATTGAAGTGTAATTGAACGTACCAATTACCAGCGAGACTATGTGTGGTGCTAATGTTTTTTTTTACAATTTTCGTATTTTTTTAAGGATTGTTTATATCAAGATAACATGTGAGTATTTTTTACAGATAAATTAGATTTTTACCAGTACAGGATGTATTATATTCGCATTTTCTTGAGGTAATTATTTTTATGTACTGATAGTCTTTCTGAATTGGGACTGGCAGGAGCAGGCATAGCTTTGTTTTTTCAAAACGGTTTTTTTCAGTCGTTCACTGGTGCTGACAGAGAGTTATCAGTACTGAGGGAATACAAGAGTTTAAATTTTTCCTTGACATTTTTTCTTTGAGTTCTTGGTTCGCGGTAGCATTTTGCGTCGAGATATATCAAGATAAGTTTTTCAATTTTATTTTGACTGCATTCAAAAGGATTATCAAATGGTTTAAATAATAATGTCACCGCTTCGGGCACAAATCAGAAATTATATCAAGACCGATGTGTACTCCGCCTTTGTAATCGACGAATGAGATTTATCAAGATCTTGATGTGCTACAAGAGTTTAAAATTTTCCTTGACATATTTTTTCCCTGAGTTACTGGTTCACAGTAGCGTTTTGCGTCAGATATATCCAGATAAGTTTTTTCAAACGTATTTCGTGTTGCATTCAAAATGATTATCAAATGGTTTACATAATAATGTCACCGCTTCGGGCACAAATCGTAAACTAAAAATAACTTTAGTTACGATAGAGAAATCGACGATAAAGCTAAATAAGTTTTGGTAACAACAGTGTTTTGTGAAACGCTTCCTCATTGTGTGCTGATGCAACTGAGACTACAAGGTTATTTTTTAGTTGACGCAACAGGAAAACCACTATGTATTGTTCAGTCTTGAGCTTCTCCTAACTGTCCGCGAATGGTGTGTCTTGCCGGCGCTCTTTCCAGGTTGAGCCTTGGCAGCTTCATCGCCGATTCAGTTTCTCGCCTATTAATCGCTATCTTCATTGTCTTCGCCCGATTGGCCATCATTGTCATCAAACTCTTCTTCTTCATCGCCTTCATTTGATTGCTTGGAACTCAGACGTTGCCTGTTCATGTTCAGCTCCATCGACCTCCTTGCCCACTTTGCACGTGCGGGCATTATGCCTGCTGGCCCGCCCACACTTGCGGCAAGTGTAGCTGTTACGTGTGTTGTCTCCATTGGTAGAAAGCTGGGCGGCTCCAATCTGCTTGTTCTTGTTGGCGATGGCGACGTCATGCGGAGTGGGCATGTGCGGTAGTTATGGTTGCTCATGACGCTGCAGAATCCGCATGCCCTTACCCCGAGGGGTTTGCCTTCCGCCAAATTCCACGCGCTTGATGGGGCGTGGTGGCTTTTGGCTGCCGCTTGCGTCTTGCTCTTCCTCCCCTTTGTGTTTGAGAATATTGGGGGTTTAATCACCTTTTCCTGCTGTTGCTGGTAGGATGTGCTATTGTCATGTCGTTCGCCTACAGCACCATCGAGCTCATGATCTCGCATGTGAGTTTGTCGTTGCTCTTGAGTGTGCACACGGGCAATCTCCGGTTGCTGCTGCTCATCTTCCTCGTTCTCAAACGGGTCAATAGCTCCAATATGGTTCATCTCGGATAACATTGTAGCAATATCCTGCTCAATGGCTTCATTGTCCGCGACACCTCCATTTTCCGGCAGTAATGCATGGCGTCGAAGTTCTTGTTCAAGTTTGTCCATGACGACTCGCGTCCTTGCCATTTGCTCTTGGCTTCTCAAGCTTTTACATGCACCCTCATGTTCAGCGTCGTGATGAGCTTTCAATGCGATATTGGGATGCCTTGTTTGACGCTACTGTCCTCAAGTCATTTCTGTCAAATGTTGGCTGGATGTTCGGGCGTTTGGTGTATCTCCTGAGTATGTATTTCTCTGGAACGCTTTCAGCCTTTATTGTCTGCATCATGCACAGGACATGGACGCAGAAAAGACCTGTATTTGTTTTTGGAAGAGGTGCATGTTTTTTGTTATTTCATTCGAACAAAAACTTTGCAAAAAAGTAGTACAGTATGTAACATCTTTTTTGTAGTCCTTACCTGTGTGGTCCCATAGCCTGCACTCGCACTCATATGTTTCTCCCACGGGGTCTGCAACCACCTGGAACGCGTGCTGAGCCCACACAGAGAGTTTTTGCGGGTGGTTGTAGCGCACTAGGTACTTTGTGGGCTCTTCCGTCTCTGTCGCCGTGAAGAGAGTGCTCAGCTTTAGCCTATCTTCGATCTCATTGTACACGGCTCGTGTGTCTGACATCCGGGTGTCAAACCCATAGAAGGTCAGCGTGTTTTGTTCCTTCTGCAAATGCAAGAATGATGACCAAATTGTTAGTTCTCTCGCAGGAAAAACTTCTAATAAAGTTTTTACTTTACTAAGCATGTAATTTTTTGTCTTACGACAAGTGATAGAGCTATACCCGGTTACCCATTGTCTCCTGGTTCTCTGTGCGCCTCTGGTTTTGACGCAGGAGTTTACAGGTGACAAAACGGTGTAGGTTATGTCTCTCATTTACGTAGTTCTTCTTGAGCACATAGTTCATGCTCTCACTTCGCTGTGTCGATGCCATTTTGGCGCAGAAAATTTCTTTGAAGTAGGCTGCTATCCATTTCTCACGCTCATTCCACATGCCCACCATTGTGGCATCATCGTGGAGGTTGTACTTATCCATCAGTCTTTTCGGGCATCCTCAAACTCGGTTGGCATGAGGGCCAGTTGAGAATTGATGTGAATTCATCCTTAAAGTAAATGCGTGCAGGAAATACAGTGCACGATGTGTTCCTGTACTTCTTCATAATGTGCCAGCGGCATAGCTTATGTAATGTGTTCTTGAAAACATCTGCGATCGCCAAAGCCATTGCCGAGCACTGGTCTGGTAATGAGAAAATAGACTCGGAGTGGTCAGCAGATGATTGTGCATATATACCAATAGAACTGACACAACATTTTTATTGTGTTACTTTCCTTTTCTTTTTTGGAAGGGGGGTGGTGGTTTGGGGTGGGTTTAGCGGGTGTACCTGTGAGGATGCATGTAGGAGCCTTCCTTCTCATGCACCTTAAAAATGTCTCGAACAGCCACTTGAATGAATCTGCATCCTCATCTCTTATCAGGGCAAAAGCAAAGAATGTAGTATGTAAGTGGTTGTTAGTTCCGACAAACACGCCAAGTGGCATATGGTACTTGTTGGTCTTATATGTTGTGTCAAACGTACGCAGTCCCTCAAGTCCCGATCGCCCCTCGGCAGCTATGTTCACCTGCATATGTTCTTAACTCGCCGGACTCATCGATCCGCATGTCACTGTAAGAATTCTTTGTTTATAGCTTTCATCTCCCTAAAGAAGTTGACAGTCTTTAGGACATCGTCCACATCATCCATCCTTGAATTCTTTGCTTTCACGCACATTAAAAGATCATTCAAAAATGCATGTTGAATCAAGGCGTCAGTCATGCGTTGCGTGATATGTTTGTACTGACAGAGGAAAAAATACGTAGGCGGTTTATGGGAGGAGAACAAGATTGTACTTACAGGTTAATCAGGTCTTTGGCGTTCATTTCGAGGAAGTAGCTACCAGGGTCATAACCGCCCAGAATGCTCATGATTTGCGCGTGTTCAATGCCTTTGAACTGCAGGTACTTGATGTACTCCAAGATCGTTTTGTCAAAGTTTTTGTGGGAGTGCAAGAAGACAAGCATTTCTGCGGTGAGTCAGTAGTCTGTGGTTGTGTTCCCAGACTATCTCTTTTACGACAAATGTTCCATCCTTTTCCTTCTTCAGCCTCATTTTAGCCCCGCAGTTAGTTCTGGCTATCGTCTTGTTACGCTCTCTATTTGCTTCAGACACCTTTGATTCATAAACTCCATGGCACGTGCAATAAAGGTAGGCTCTTGTCTTAAACTTCGGGCCTTCCCTGACAGCAAAACCAGCGTGCTTTGCATATACGTTGTAGAAGTTCTTACTTTCTTCGAACGTTTCAAACCTCATCTCTAGCCTTGGCAGAACATAAGCTTCAATGTTAGGTGGCTGCACACAAGAGTGATCAAACAAAAATGTTAGATGGGGTGGTCACAGCACCATGGTATGGACTGTGCTTTGTAAAAAAATTCTGTATGGATACTTACATGTGTATAGCTCTGCGCTGCCTCTCGTGTTTGTTGTTCTCCCTGGTTTATGGGGGGCGCTGGTGTCACCCTTGGCACATGCAACAATGCATCTCTTGGAGGGAGCAACGATGACGAAGATCTCCGTCTCTCGTTGTCTGTTTGTCTCTCCTCAGATTCATTGTGATGTTGGTCCTGTCTATATGGCTCATATCTTGTACTTTTGAACCTGCTAGAGTGGCCAAAATTTCTGTCTTCTTGCCTGGTCTTCCCGTCAGAATCGCTTTTGCAAAGACGGATGATTGATGTTGACGGAGCGACTGGTGGAAGCCTTCTTGCAACCCATCCACGGCTTCCTGTCCTTGGCTTTTTGCATTCGCTGGGGAAGGAAAACGTTTGTTGTTGGTGATATTGTTGGCCTAGTTTCAACCCAACAGCGGCAAAGCTTGCATTCCCAGACATTGTTGTTTGCTGTATAGAAGGACATGTCCGTGCTTCTGATGATTGCGGTGTATCTTCAAATCTGCCTGTACTGTTGAAATATCCAGTTGGTATTTCTGGTGTTACCCAACCAGGTGGTGCCCCATATCTGTTTTGCTCATTAAATGCTTGTCAAGGCGCCGCCTTGCATGCTTCTGCAAACAACATTCAAAAAAATTTGTGATTAATCTGGTTTCGTTTTCAGTCGAACTGATGAACGTTCATGTTCAAAACACGGATGTACTGATGCTCGTTTTTTTTAGCACTGTTTTTGTAAACTGGACATTGAACTCATGCATGACTTCTCCTCTGTTCTTCTATAACTCATGCAACTACACTAGAAGTACTCCTAGTTTATGTATCATTGAACTTACTGTGTAACTGTGGCACTCTCTCGTCACTATCTACCCGGATCGACACCGATGTTTAATTTTTTTAACTTATCTTGAAGATAGCATATTAGATGCAATCGACAAAGAAGCTCGACATCCTAATCGTGCATCAATGCATATACATTACAAGTCTTGCTAGCTTATGTATCACCGAACTTATTTGTGTAGCAATTTTATATATTTTTTGGTAACAGTTTTGTTACTCGTTCGAATCGACGCAATTACATGACTTGTACTCTTAGGAATAACAACATACAAATCTCATTGATGGCGAACCTTGTCACTATACCGGACCGACGCATATGTTTAATTTTTATTTTAACTTTCGAATCGACGCAATGCATATTATATGCACTGACAGTAAGCTCGACATCCTAATCGTGCATCAAATGTCAGGGGGTGTCAATGAACTGATGCTAGCATTTGCAATGTACTGATGCAACACACAATTTTGTACTCATGACCCTAATAGTGTAACATGTAGGCAGAGCATAGCAAAGACAGATGAACTGATAAATTGATGTAAACGTGGTACATATCTTCATTCAAACCCAGATCTCAAAAACTTGTGTTGCTAGTAATTTGTGTGGGAAGGATTCATCACCTGCATCTTGTTGGATGTGACTCCATCTTCGTTTCGTTGGCGGCGTATTGGCAAGAACTTGGAAGGCGGAGCCATTGTTGTTGGGGAGACGACCGTGCTTGTGGTGGAGCTCTGTCGACGAGGTCCGTCGAGGGGTGGAGGCAGGAGGCGTGGATCACGGCCCAGGCGAATCTCCGACGCCCGACAGCGGGTAGGCGCGCGGGGAAGCTCCTGCACCAGGCGGCGGGTAGGCGAGCGGGGAGGCTCCTGCACCAGACGGAGGGAGGCGTGCGGGGAGGCTCCGGCGCCCGGCGGCGGTGAGGTGCGCGGGGATGCTCCGGCGCCGGACGAGGCGACCGATGGTGGGGGCGGTCGGGTCGGTGGCATGGCTAGAAGGCGGTGCGTCGGGGGGAGTGGTGGCTGTGGATCGGGGGCCGGTGGTGCAAACTTCGCCGTCCAGTGAGTCACGGCGCTGGGCTCCTCACTCCGGCTACCGTCGCCGCTCACCATGACGGCTGCCTCCGTGATAGGAAGCGGGTCGGATTGGGGTTGGGTCGATCGTGGGACGCGTCGCTCCTTATAGGCGACGAGGTAACAAAATAATATTACATTGCAGAATGTAGAATAGTCCAGCCCTATATGTATGTATGTATGTATATATATATATATATATATATATATATATATATATATATATATATATATAGGAAAATCCATCCTACCACACAGGGGTAGTTACCCCACATGTCTCATATACTATCTTATGGTAGTATATATCCTACTTTATCATTTTAAGTATGTTCATATACTATATATAAGATACTCTAAAGTGAGTTGCATGAAAAAATTCAAGTTGGCCCATGGTTTTTATTATATTTGTGAAATACGTACATATTTGTACATAAAAGAGAGCATACTCAAAATATGATACATACTACCCAAAAAATAATATATATACTACCTAAACATTCTTATATACTACATACTACTCGTACATACTCTCCGATTTGATAGATACTACATACTACATATAAAACTCAAGTGGTGGTAACTACCACTCGTGGTAGATAAAATTTGTCCTATATATATACAGACGGTCTATTCTGCTAATATTAGCAGAATAACTATTCTGCACACCACTTCCGCACTGCACGTTGAACGCAAGTGCACGTCATTCTTCGAACCAAGTGTGTTGCAGTACTCACACGAGTGAACTTCTCGTCGGAAAAAACTGCACGCGTTATTTTTTCGGTACTGTTTTCTCTTTAATTTTTTAACTGTTTCTCGAAATGAGGCGTGTAATATACCGTTAAAAAGCTATGGATTAGGCGCAACTTCGACATGTTGAACACTTTTCGAGATTCCACACGGTTTAAGAGCAGTTTTGAAAAGTGTGCGGCCCATGACGAGTGGCAGCGAGCGTTTTTTCGCAATTTCTTCTAAACCGCTAGTCGGAATGAAGCAAACGATACGGTTGGATAGATATCGTCGAGACGCATCTTTTTCATATATAAATGTTTCTCTAATTCCTTACGGTTTAAGAGCAGTTTTAAATTTACTAAATCACGGAATTCTGTTTTTCAAATTTTTTCAAATTTTTGGTACTGTTTCCGCTCTAGTTTTTTAACCGTTTGTCGAAACTAGGCGTGTAATATATCGTTGAAAAGCTATAGACGAGGCGCAACTTTCATATGTTGCAATGTTTTTGAGATTCCTTACGGTTTTATGTTAATTTTGAAAACCGTGTGGCGGATGGCAAGTGGCAGCTGCTGTTTTTCGTGAAATTTTTACAAACCGCTGCTCGGAATGATTCAAACGATACGCTGTTGGAAAAGTACCGACGAGGCGCAAATTTTTCATGTAGAACACTCTCTCTAATTCTTTACGGTTTAAGAGCAGATTTAAATTTACCGAAACGCGGACACTGTTGTTCGCGACACCCAAATCGACGTGCGTACTTCATCCGACTGAAAACCGCACTGCATCGGACGAAATGCCGCACTGCATTAGATGTGTAAGATAACTGCATGGTTTCCTTTTGTGGGACGTAAATTTTTGAAGACGAGGAAGAAAACCGCACTGCTTTTAGACGGAAAAGCGCACTACATCAAAGAGTCAAGCGAACTTCATGATTTTCTTGTCAGGCGTAAATTTTCTTAGATGAGCTTTTGTTAGTTTTTGTCATCATTTTTTATGAAAGAACGCACTGCTTCGAACGGAAAACCGCACTGCATCAGAAAGTCAAGCGAACTTCATGATTTCTTTTTGTTGGATGTAAATTTTCTCGAACGAGTTTTTGTTTTATTTTTAAAAACATTTTTTTATGAACAAGAGTGGACCGCAGAGACGGGGCAAATGAACCGCGACATATATTTAAGCTAACCACATTACTTTTTTTTGCTAAAAAATCACATTTCAATGTTGGGCACAAGTGAACAGCATCACTTTCAAAAATGAACCACATCTGAGGACCAAGCGCACTGCATGTGTTTGTGGAATCGGTGAGTTTTGGAACACACAAGCACATCATGCACTTGACAGAATCGACTTAGTTTTGAAACACGCGAGCACATCGTGCACTTCACACACGAGCCGTGCAAACCGCAAGCAGTGCCCAAATGGACTGCATCAGTAAGCAGTGCAAACCGCAAGCAGTGCCCAAACCGCAAGCACTTTACAAAAAATAAATACATTTTGACTAAAGTGGACCTCAGTACTCCTCGAAGTGGTCTGCAACATACCAAGCGGGCCTTTTTTCCATGAACAAATGAACCTCTCGAACATACCAAGCGGGCTGCACACCGCGACAAGCCGAGCCGCGACGAGCTGCATGCCATGCTCTTCATCGTCGTCGCGCGTAGGTGCAGCTAGCGGGCTGCACCAAAGAGAGTGGCGTCTTGCTGCGCCGTTAGAAGCGGAATTGCGTGTGCGGCCGAGCCGCATGTCCATGGTCGCCAGATCGCACGAGGAACGGCTGACGAACTGCATGGTTTCGAGAAGAGAGACCAGCTTCATGTGGGTGTCGACGAACTAAAAGCGATCGCGAGTTGAACCGCCGATCTCTGAGCCCTTACGGCCAAACTGCATCTATCTTTGGGGAAAGGCGATTCTTTCCGGTGAACTGCAAGGCCAACCTAGTTTCGCTTCACCACACAAACAAAATTAAAATCAAGTTGCCCGATTGCAGTATCGCGCTTTCGCGCAGATCCGATCAAGACCGCACATCCAATGTTCGAGAAAAAGGAAGAAAACCTTCCTGGACTGAACGGGTTCGTCGCTGTTGTTTGACCTTCATCGCATGGGATCCCAAGAAAGATAGGAGCTTCTGTAGCGGAGAAGAAGGAGCAGGGGCAGAGGGGGGCTACCCATGCATGCTGAGGCCGCGACAAGTGTGAGGGCCACCAGAGGTTCTTCTCCGTGTCCTCTCGCCGGAGCCCGCGGCGTAAAAAGAACCGCAGAACGGATCCGTGGCGGAAATCCATCGATGAACCGCAGCAAAACCATCACCGGATGAATCCCCGCGAGCGTCGGCCATCCCACAGTAACCGGATGAAGGAAGGAGGCAAGGAGGGAGGCGTTGATGCGAGGCGATGAGGCACGGCGAAGTTAAGGCGAGGCCGTCTCCACCTGCACCGGGCGGCGGTGGGGCTCCCCATCGCCAGATCGAGCAGCCACCAACGGATCCAATGGAGGTGCTGCGGCTGTTCCGGACGGTTGGGCGGGGCGACGCGTGGTTGGGGGCCGAAATCGGGCGACGCGTGGTGGTGGTCCGGACAGGGGGGCGGCGGTGGCGGGGGCGGGACGACGCAGGTGGTGGCCGCCGCGGGGAGGCGCGTGGTGGTGGTCGGGCGGGAGGCGTGGTGGTGGCCGGGAAGAGGCGGTGGCGTGGTGGTGGCCGGACGGGCAGAGGCGGCGTGTGGTGGTGGCGGGGACGGTCTTGCGGCGCGGTGGTCGCCGGGAGGTGGAGAAGGGAGGGTCGATGGGGGAGAAGGAGGTGGCGCACGCGGGGCAGCGAGAGGTGGGGAAGGTGGAGGTAGTTTTTTTCCTTCGTTTGCAGTTCGTCTCGTTTTGCCTCTGTAGTGCGGGTGGGTGGGTAGAGTAGTTTATTCGGTGTTAGCATAATAAGGAAGTGATGTGCAGAATAAGACTCTTAAGGGGTGTTATCATAATAGACCCACTCTATATATATAGGAAAAATGCATCCTACTACCTGGTGTAGCTACACCCATTTCTCATATACTATCATGTGATAGTATATACTCTACTTTATTATTTTTAGTATGTTCATATACTCCCAAGTGATTTATATGAAAAAAAATGGCAAGTGAGCTCATAATTTTATTGTATTTGTGAAATACGTACATATTTGTACGTGAAATAAAGTATGCGCAAAATATGATACATACTATCAAAAAAGTAGTATATATACTACCTAAACATTTCTTATATACTACATACTACGCGTACATACTCTCCGATATGATAGATACTATATAGAACGTATGAAACAAAAGTGGGAGTAACTACACCAGGTAGTAGGGAAAAATTGTCCTATAAATACAGACGGCCTATTCTGCTAATATTAGCAGAATAACTATTCTATGGACGAGTAGACTGCAGAGACGAGGGCAAGTGAACCGCAACAATATCGAAAGTGAACCGCATTACTTTTTTTGCCGGTTTTTCTAACATATTTTTTGAATATGTAACACTGAGACAAGGCAAGCGGATTGCATCAATATTTTCAGTATTTTTTTCTACACAAGGAATCAAAGTGCACTGCATAAAATATATATTTTTTCTTTTTACAACAACAAAGTGTACTGCATCAATGTTTTTCTACAGAGTGAGCCACAAACGTTTGTTGCATTGAACTATACTATTTTTCTTTAATAATATAGTGGGAGCTGATCATATACAGAATGCCACCGGCCACAAAACAAGTGTGTTGCATAAGCAAAGTGTTCTTTTTCACTGGACAAAACAAAACAGAGTGAACCCCATTGTTTTGCAATCTGGGAATCAAGAGCAACACTTGCAGGCCATATGCTCATATACACTGCAGCAAGATGGGCTTCTACAGGTTTAGTGGACAAGTATGGGGGATGGGGAGCTGCATGCCCGTGTCCTCTCAACTGCTCGCCCCAGAGCCAAAGAACTGCATGAAGAAGCGTTTTGCACTGCATCAACAACAACCATAATCCCCCGTCTATCAATTATGCCCTGCCTCAGAAAGCAAATCGCCTTCTTTGGCAGTTGAGAACCCACAAATTGCATCATTGGAGTACACACTCACGAAATTTGAACCGCGGGGATGCACGCCATGCAACTGCGATGGTGAACTTGAGCTGATCCTCCACGCTAAACATGAACAACAACCAAAAAATATTTCAGAGAATATGGGAAGAAGAAGAATAGGGAGTAGCAGTGCTACAAATCAAAAGAACTAAATCCATCCGCCCACCTTCGCCATACAGAGCGTAAGCAACAAGAGGCGAGAGAGGTTGAAAAGTCGCCGCCGGCCGTTGGGGAGAACTCCGGCTAGTGAGCAACCGCCAAGAGCCGCGGACTGCACACGCGCAGCGCCAAGACTACAAAGATGCGGCCGCAAACCGCATGGACGGGTGGTGGCTGGGCGGCGGCGCCAGTGGTGGCCGGGGTGGAGGGAGGGCAGCGTCGGATGATGGCCGGGCGGAGGGCGGGCAGCGCTGGTGGCGGCTCACCTCTGGTGTTGCTCGGCCATTCAGACGGGCGGCGTGGGGAGCAGCGCCCAGGGAAGGAAGAAGCAGAGGCGCGGCGGTCGGATCAGGTGTCGGTCGGTAGGGAGAGAGGCGCGGTGGTCGTGATCAAAGCCGGTCGGCAGGATAGGGGCACGGCCGGATCCGGATATGGTCGATCCGCGAGGTCATGGAGGGTGCCTGATTGGCGAGGTGGGCGGCTCGGCGGGGTAGGTGGCGGGGGGAGCAAAGGGCGGGCCGGGTGGGAGGAGGAGGCGGGGCGGGGCCGGCTGGTGGGAGGAGGAGGCGGGGCGGCGCCGGCCGGTGGGAGACGGAGGCCGGGGGGGGTGGGGTGGGGTATCATGGAGGGAGGTTTGTGGAGGAGTGGGGTTCGAGAGGGGAGTGGTGGGCAGCCGGTGGATTTTTCTATTCGCTAGGTTAGCGCGTGTCGGGTGGCTACTGGGTAGGGGTGTTAGCAGAATAAGAAAGTGGTGTGCAGAATAAGACTCTTAAGGGTGTTATCATAATAGACCCACCCTATATATATATATATATATATATATATATATATATATATAAGTACATAATGTCGTACCAAGCTAGGATGCTTGGCTCACCACCTCCCACTTCGTGTCAGCGGGGCGGATGCACGTAATGATCGATACTTTGGTCATACATGCATGTCGCCATGACCTACCATAAGATGGGTCAATGAATCTATCGTTTGGTCAAACGACATCTGTTGTTGTCGATAAACCGCTTGGGCCAATAGATTGAACCATCATAAAAATCACACGAGAGGGACCACAAAACCAGCAACTCTTGCATGTGGCCCAAAATGATGTACGTTGGGAAGGGGTGATGTGTGTTTTCAATATAGAATAATGTACAATTTAGATGTGGTGCCTACCTCTCGATATAGACAACAACCATGAAGGCAAGGTAGTTAAGGACGAGATACGCAGCGTATGATGTAGGTCGAACCCAGCAATCCGAGCATGTGGGAGCACTACAAAAAAAACACATCCGTGACATTTTGGGCCAAACGAATTTTTTCTGTCATACTTATGACACTTCTATGATGATAATTGTGACAAAACCCGGTATCATCCTAGATGTGGTGGGGTACTACTTCTATGACAAAAAATCATGACAGAAAATGGGCTTTTCGTCCTGGGCGGGCCGGAGACGCAGCTGCATGACATTCTTTGGGTCGTCCATGACGAAAAAAACCGTGGTAGAAGCGAGGGCGAGGAAAATATCGGGGTGTTCACGGTTACGGTGGGTGGGCGGGGCCGAGAGATGCGCGTTTCTCTCGTACACGCACGTGCATGGGTGCGAGGCGTTGGGCTCTATCTGAACCCAAGCGAGGCATTGGGCTCTAACTGAACCCGAGCGATTGCACTACAGGCTACGCGTTAGTGAACCCGATCGAGCGATTCCTTCGCTACTGCTGCTAACTGAAGCCGATCGATGCTGCGTCTGGATGAACATTGAGCGTTGCTGGGGTGGGGGGGTTTGGATGAACAGTTCCCGGTGGGGGTGGATGAATAGGACCTCGTGGTGTTGCCTCTGGATGAACAGGACCCCGATCGATCGAGCCGGTTGGGGCTGGATGAACAGGACCCGTGGAGGGCTGGATGAGCAGGACCATCCGTGGAGGGCTGGATGAGCAGAGAAGGTGGAGGGCTGGATGAACAGAGCCCGTGGAGGGTGGTTGAACAGAGCCCGTGGAGAGGGCTGGTTGAGCGATGGCCGGTGGAGTAAGCGCGGTGGAGGCTGGATGAACAAGAGCCCGTGGATGAGCGATGCGGTGGAGGCTGGAGGAGGTCGACGGTGGATGAACGATGGCCCGTGGAGGCTGGAGGGGGTCGACGGTGCGGATGAATAGTATCCTGTGGAGTCCGTTTTGCGATGCGCCCACCCCTCCCGATGAACAGGACCCCTGTTTCGACCGTAGCGCTCCAACACAAGTCTGTTTCCTCCGTTTTGCGGTACGCCACACCCCTCCCGATCAACAGGACCCCGTTTCGACCGTAGGAGGTCTGTTTCCTCCGTTTTGCGGTACGCCAGACCCCTCCCGATGAACAGGATCCCGTTTCGACCGTGGCCGGTCGAACACAAGGCCGTTTCCTCCGTTCTGCGGTACGCCAGGCCTCGTTTCCATCGATTGTTTCGTCCAAGCCCTCCCGATGAACACGACGACGCATTCCATTCCGACCCAGCCGGTTGGCTCCCCATGAACACGACGACGACGACGCTCTTTCTCCGTTCCGACCCAGCCATGTAGGCGAGCCATGGCCGTACGTACGCGCGAGTAGGCGTTCGAGACCCCGCCCGTATGTACATACGTGGTCGTATTTACTTTCTTGCACCCTGGCCGTTGTACGTACGTTTACATGCTACGTGCGTGCCCTCTAGTATGACACGTGCGCGCTTCTACATCGACCAGTATGTACGTACACGTTCACGACCAGAATGACAACACTACGTGCGGCGACCCGGTGGGTCCCGACCGTCGAGCACTTCCTTGCGTGCGAAGATGTAGCCGGTGGGTCCCAGGGGGAAACGTTTTTTTCGCCAAAAATGATGGCCCGTGCGGTGGGTCCCTGCTGTCAGGTGGAGGAATAATTATTTTGCGCGTAATAAGGAGGCACTTCCTTGCGGCCGCCGTGGACCCAGCTATCAGCCTCTCCACGTACAGTACTCTTCCGATGGAAGTCGTTCCTTGACCACGTTGACCACGCCGCGCCGAGAGCACCAGGGCGGTGGACGACGACGAGGCCTAGGAAGAGGACGACGCGGAGCCGGGGAAGATGCGGCAGTGGAAGCCCGCGCGGAGAGGAGTATGAGGGTTCACTGGTTCGGCTGCGGTGTGAAATTTGTCGCCGCAGAATAACAGGGGTGTGGGTGAGTAGAGGGATGGCCTGGCCAGCGGTGGGAGTAGTAGGGGGCGGTGAGGCCTCCACGGCATCACAGCCGGCCATGGGAGGCAGGAGCACGCGGCATGACCGGCGCTGGTTTGCGCGGCTGGAGCAAGAAGACCAGAGGTTGAAGAAGCACTACGGCCGTTGGATGGACATCGTACGGTCACTGGAGCTAGAATCGTTCATATTGACGAAGTTGACAAAGCCCTCCGTCCCCGTCAACTTAGTAGGCCCACAAGTCAGCCTCCCACCAAGGTGGGTCCCAGCTAGCAGGGGGTGTATTCATTTTTTTCTGCATAATAAGGAGGCACTTCCGGTGGGTCCGAGCTGACAGCGGGGGGAACGTTTTTTCGCAAAATACGGTGACCCATCCGGTGGGTCCCAGCAGTTAGGGGGAAATGTTCTTTTCGCAAAATACAGTGGCCCGTCCGGTGGGTCCCTGCTGTTAGGTGGAGGAATCATTATTTTCCGCGTAATAAGGAGGCACTTCCTTGCTGCGGCCATAGACCCAACTGTCAGCCTCTCCACGTACAGTACACTTCCGATGGAAGTCGTTCCTTGACCACGTTGACCACGTCGCGTTCCGTTGCATGCATGTGTCCATGGGCGTGGTGCGTCCCCACTGTCAGCCTCTCACGTACAGTCATCTTCCGATGACTCTCGGTTGTTGACCACATTGACCACACCGTGACGAGCGCACCAAAGGTCGGTGGACAACGGCGAGGCCCCAGACTGGAACAACCCGGAGATGGGGAAGACGGGGCAGTGGAGTCGCAGATGGAGAGGAGTTGGTAACTTGACTGGTTCGGGTGCACGGCAGCACAGCCGTGGTGCCGCCCACGGGAGACAAGAGCAAGAACAGAGGTTGAAGAAGGAGCACGGCTGTTGGATTAACATCCAACGGTCCAGCTGCTAGAATCATTTGTTGATTAAGTTGACAAAGCCCTGCGTACACGTCCGCTTAGTAGGCCCACGAGTCAGCCACCAAATCTGACGGTTCCCAGCTGTTAACGGGAGGAATTATTTTTTCGCATAACAAGGAGGCACTTCCTTCCGTGCGAAGATACAGCCGGTGGGTCCTAGCTGTCAGGTGGAGGAAACATTTTTTTCAGCTTAATAAGGAGGAACTTTCCTTGCCTGCGACCATGGACCTCGTGGGTCCCGGCCCGTCGAGCTCTCCACATCTGATCCTCTTCCAATGACTCTCATTTTTTGACCACGCCGCACTGAGCGCTGCGAGGCGGTGGACGACAGCGAGGCCCCGGACGGGAACGACTCGGAGATGGGAAGACGCGGCAAGTGATCATAGATTGAGTGGAGGAGAAGGGTTATAACTGGTTCTGGTGCAGCGTGGGGCTGCAGTCGGTGGAGAATAACAGGAGGTGTGGAGGGGTGGAGGGATAGCCTGGCCGGCGGTGGGGTAGCGCTTGGCAGGGATGCATGCTAAGCAGAACCGCTAGCCGCCGGAGGCCGGACTAGGCGGTCCCGGCGACGCTGGAGGAAGAAGACGAGAGATTGAAGGTGCATGCCGACCAAGTTGACAATGCCCTGTGTAGGCTTCGACCTATTGGCCCACATGTCAGCCTGCAAAAATGTGGGATATATTTAACCCATGTTTTCTAGAATGTACAGATCCATTTCTTTGGGCTGGGTGAACAAATAATTTCGCGTCAATGCGGCCCATTTATATTATCTAAGAAATCCCAGCCCATTTGCACTTCCTTCAAATACACGAATTAGCTGGGCTCGTTGTATATATAATGTTATGTTAGAAGGAGCAATTAATATAAAAAAACTAGAGTGGTACATTTTTTATATACATAATTAACAAATTAGCGAGTTATTGCTCAAAATAAAAATGAGTGCATTATCATTACATTGGTCCTTACAATCTTCGCAAGCTTTTGTACGCAATCACCAGGATTTTCCTTGCCTGTGAGTCAAAAACAACCAGGATTTTCCTTGCCAACTTTTGTTAAACATTTACTTTTATAAGTTAATAACACGTGGGATGTTTTTAATGTATATATAAGTCTCTATAAAATATACGATAATAGTAATAATATAAATATATATAGTGTGGTTAAAAAAATACATTAGGCTGCCGATCTTGAAGAAAAAGCCCATAGGCCGGTATGGACCTCAAAAAATAAGTTGAAACCACTGTCACCGTATGTCGTGGGCTACGCATGTTAAATACAAAACCTAGGCCTAGCTGATACTTGTTCACCCTCGGGAAAAAAATGATACCATATCCCCGAGCGAACTGGATTAAAGAGGGGGCCGGCGGCACGACTGAAGAAGCACATCAGGAGCGATTGTTTTCTTCAGTGGATGGCTCTCGATGGTGTTTTTTTACTTGCCTCTTCACCATACAACTTGTATTTTTAGCCTCCCAGTCCGTGGTGGACCAGTAGCCCATTTGCTGGGTGGGCCAACCTACAGAAACCAGCACTCGATTTTTCATCAAGCCCCAAAAACAACGCAGTACTATGTTTGTTTTGAGGCCGAAAACATTACTGGCGAGGGGTTGAGGCGGGGAGGGGGCAAGACAGAGCAAAAAGATTAAAAAGAGTTGATGCACCATTGCTACCCTAACAAAGCAGGTGCAATTCTTCTCGGGAAGAAGGTGTGTCGTTGACACCCACACGTCACATACACCACAGTAGGCATACTAACAAGTTCACACACAAGCACAACAGAAAAGGTAAACATTCGTATCAAACTCAGGTTCATAGGACAAGTTCATATTCATAGCCAACATTCACTATCAACAACTCAAAAGATTCATATATACACAAGTTCAGCATGTCTATGGATCCAAATGATTGATAGATCACACAACAATATTCATAGATAATTCACAAAAAGATTCAGATATACACATGTTCTGTATGTTTATGCATCCAAATGATTGAGATCACAGCCAACATGATCCATGGACGAACTTTAATTACCTAGGGTATAGGCGGTAAATGGTGTTCAATGAGGTACTTCTTGCTAAAATTAATGCTTGTACGAGTAAACTTCCGAGTACATAAGAGGCATACATGCACAATCTGAACTTTGCTTGTAGGTTTATCCTCAAATAGTGGCCTCGTGCCGAGGGAGGTTTCAGCAACTTGGCCACTACTTTCATCCAACTAGTTTACTAGCTCATCTTGGTCCTGTAGCTCGTCAAAATTCTACATTGCAGACAAGAAAGGAGGCGGTTGAGAAAGTGAACCACCCAAATTTTTTGTGCAGTTCAACTGAAATGGAGCATCCCGGCGTGCAGACTGATTAAGTGCCAGATGAATATACGCGTCAACCAACTTGTCTGGAATCTTTAGACTCCATGCCATACAATTCTCTACCATATGTGCCGATAACCAAAAGGCACAAGTTGGGACCAAAGACTGGACTGCGTTTTTCTGGGCTATGCGCCAAGCAATATTTTTGGCGTTCACTCTCCTAATACTTGGAGTTTGACAATTGGCTGATGCCGATTGATACTCGAATGAATATAGGCACTTATTCTTGTCAACATCGGTGCTTGTCTGAGTGAACTTTGGAGTACATAGCAAAGACATAAGTACATATCCATCCGATCTTTTTATGCAGTTCTCTTGAAATCACCCGATGTAATGATTTGCCTGCGAGTTCGGGCTCCAAGTTACTCCTTTATGAAATCGGCAAATAGTAGCACAATACCAAATTACCAATACATATGACAAGCACAATAATCGGGATAAAGACCGGTACCAACTTTGTGAGGTAGCATATCAATTACTATTTCCTTTATTTGGAAGCCGAGATAAGACAAGCGACTGACAGCAAAGGAAGAATGCAAGCCGAGATTAGCGACTAACAGGAAAGGAAGGAAGCTGTCGAGGCAATGAAGCACCCTAAGTTTTTGTGCAGTTCCACCAAAATCGAGCATCCCTGTTGGCGCATATATTTAGAGAGTGAGATTACTGTAATAGTGGGACTAGTTGATGAAACATACACTAACAAATAGAAGCACCCTCATTATATTAATGGGTAAATTTAGCATTCCCTCCCTGCTCCACCACATGATTCACCTCCATAGACAAACATACACACGTACATGATTCAGCATAGGGTGCTACTAAAGATTTGTTTAACTCAAGCGGGAAAATTAGGCAGCAATAAATTAGTGGTACTTAAGTACTCCTAATTAATTAAGTGAGACAACAGAAGTGGAAGGGCTCCCTGGAGGATCGTCTCACATGTAAGGTAGTCATTGCCGGAGCCCTTGAACGGCCTCGTCTGAGGCCTCGGGCTTCAGCAAGATCGCCTTGGCACTGTTTGCTCTTCTTCTTCTTCCTCTTCATGCTCTGTTTCTCATTCTCCTCACCAGTTGGTGAAACCAAGTACATGATTGGCCTTCTATTTCAGAATTGGTTTTGTCAGTGAGGGAGTACAAGTGTACTAGTAAAAAATAGCATTATTTTCTCATCGCAGTTGCAAAATAGAGATGAACACATGCATTAAATATCATTATTACCTAAAGGAAGGTTATGGTGCCAATATGGATGATGAGGATTGGAACACAGATCTCCCTTTGTGCAGTTCCACCGAAATGAACCAACTGTTCCATTCTGACATTCCAGCTTAAACAAGACAAAAGTCACTTCTTTTAAGAAGAGTTTTGTGCAAGTGCACCAAAGGTCACAACAAAGCAACTGTGTGAAATGGATATCACTCTTTGCACAAAAAGCTACAGAGGAAACAGTCAGAGTATCAAACAATTACAGGGAAAAACATTTGGCTAAACTTGTCATGTCTTATAACAGTGGCATGGCTTCATTTTTACCAGGAGCATTAGATTAAGAACAGCTAAATATTTGGTATAAGGGCATGGGACAGTGGGTGCAGGTAAGTCCAAAGACCATGTACCTAAACAGAGGCATAAAGTGGTGATTCATAGTTTGTTGCCCCGAGAAACAAACATCCAAGAAACATATTTGGGTTGGTCCCATTTTTGTTCACTCTAGCCACCTACTCCTATGTGTGGATAGCAAATCTAGTCCTGGTCATACCCTTTGTGTATAGCGTTACCCCTATATTTCCCTTTTCGACCAAGAGACCGGTTGGATGACCAGTCTGTACTACTTTCACCCCCTTTCCTTCCTGTTTGTACCGAGTCTGATGTGCTACATACTAAATTCCCCCACCCCCACTTTATTTCTTGTTTGAACCAAGTACGAGATTCGACTCCATGAAGTAGCTTTACCTCTAACAATAGAAGAAAAAATAGGTGACGTTGGACCATCCGATCAAGAGGGGCTGAGAGGTAGAAAATGATACACATGCAAATGACGTAGCAAATTTGGGGAAGTAGAGCTAAAGCGGTTTCAGAGGAAGATATACGAAGGTCATCAGGATGTGGATAGGTGGGCGGCGGGGCGGATCCGCCCACACTAGGGCAACGACGAAGGGATCGGAGGACCTCCCGCGCCAGCGCTCGGCCAGAGATAACGGTGCGGCCGGCAGTGGGTCTCCTCCCTCACTGTCGACGATGGCCTAAACGTTGCCCCTCCCCCCTTCACCGGTGGATGGGGATACATTCGGATCTGTAACCAGCGGTGAGGATAGAAAGACAATGTTTTTTGAAGGGAGAAAGATAGTGTTACCACCCCTATCTTGTTTAGATCTGGAGAGGATGAGAGTGTGTGAATAGAGCAACCCTGGCAAGCAAGCGCGGAGGCTCCGGCCTATATATACATAGTGGGGTAGTTTTCCTTTTTCACTCCATCAAAATAATCGTTTAAAATTGTGTACTACGTGCCAGGTCGTCGTTTTTTTAGTTGTTGATTGTTTTTTGAGATAGTGCTACCTCTTGAGCACTGCGTTGGTTTTCCCTTGAAGAGGAAAGGGTGATGCAGCAAAGTAGCGTAAGTATTTCCCTCAATTTTTGAGAACCAAGGTATCAATCCAAGAGGAGGCTACCTTTGAGTCCCTCGCACCTACACAAAACAAATAAATCCTCGCAACCAACGTGATAAGGGGTTGTCAATCCCTACACGGTCACTTACGAGAATGAGATCTGATAGATATGATAGGATAATATTTTTGGTATTTTTATGATAAAGGTGCAAAGTAAAATAAAAGCAAAGGAAAGAACTAAGTGTTGGAAGATTAATATGATGAAGATAGACCCGGGGGCCATAGGTTTCACTAGTGGCTTCTCTCAAGGGCATAAGTATTTTATGGTGGGTGAACAAATTACTGTTGAGCAATTGACAGAATCGAGCATAGTTATGAGAATATATAGGTATGATCATGTATATAGGCATCACTTCCGAGACAAGTAGACCGACTCACGCATCTACTACTATTACTCCACACATCGACCGCTATCTAGCATGCATCTAGAGTATTAAGTTCATAAGAACAGTAACGCATGTAAGCAAGATGACATGATGTAGAGGGATAAATTCATGCAATATGATAAAAACCCCATCTTGTTATCCTCGATGGAAACAATATTATACGTGCCTTTACGCCCTACAACATCCTTTGGGAAAGGACACCGCAAGATTGAACCCAAAGCTAAGCACTTCTCCCATTGCAAGAAAGATCAATCTAGTAGGCCAAACCAAACTGATAATTCGAAGAGACTTGCAAAGATACCCAATCATACATAAAAGAATTCAGAAGATTCAAATATTCTTCATAGATAAACTTGATCATAAACCCAAAATTCATCGGTCTCAACAAACACACCGCAAAAGAAGATTACATCGAATAGATCTCCACGAGAGAGGGGGAGAACATTGTATTGAGATCCAAAAGAGAGAAGAAGCCATCTAGCTAATAACTATGGACCCGAAGGTCTGGGGTAAACTACTCACACTTCATCGGAGGGGCTATGGTGTTGATGTAGAAGCCCTCCGTGATCGATGCCCCCTCCGGCGGAGCTCCGGAACAGGACCAAAGATTGGATCTCGTGGGTACAGAAGGTTGCGGCGGTGGAATTGGCTTTTTGGCTCCGTATCTAATCGTTTGGGGGTACGTAGGTATATATAGGAGGAAGAAGTACGTCGGTGGAGCAACAGGGGGCCCGCAAGGGTGGAGGGCGCGCCCTAGGGGGGTAGGCCCACCCCCCTACCTCGTGGCTTCCCTGTTGGTTGCTTGATGTAGGGTCCAAGTCTCCTGGACCATGTTCGTTCCAAAAATCATGTTCCCGAAGGTTTCATTCCGTTTAGACTCCGTTTGATATTCTTTTTCTGTGAAACTCTGAAATAGGCAAAAAAAACAGCAATTCTGGGCTGGGCTCCGGTTAATAGGTTAGTCCCAAAAGTAATATAAAAGTGAATAATAAATCCCAATAATGTCCAAAACAGAAGATAATATAGCATGGAGCAATCAAAAAATTATAGATACGTTGGAGAAGTATCAAGCATCCCCAAGCTTAATTCATGCTCGTCCTCGAGTAGGTAAATGATAAAAACAAATTTTTTGATGCGGAGTGCTACTTGGCATAATTTCAATGTAATTCTTCTTAATTGTGGTATGAATATTCAGATCCGAAAGATTCAAGACAAAATTTTATATTGACATAAAAATAATAATACTTCAAGCATACTAACTAAGCAATTATGTCTTCTCAAAATAACACGGCCAAAGAAAGTTATGCCTGCAAAATCATATAGTCTGGCTATGCTCTATCTTCACCACACAAAATTTAAATCATGCACTACCCCAATGACAAGCCAAGCAATTGTTTCATACTTTTGATATTCTCAAACTTTTTCAATCTTCACGCAATACATGAGCGTAAGCCATGGACATAACACTATATGTGGAATATAATGGTGGTTGTGGAGAAGACAAAAAGGAGAAGATAGTCTCACATCAACTAGGCGTATCAACGGGCTATGGAGATGCCCATCAATAGATATCAATGTGAGTGAGTAGGGATTGTCATGCAACGGATGCACTAGAGATATAAGTATATGAAAGCTCAACAAAATAAACTAAGTGGGTGTGCATCCAACTCGCTTGCTCACGAAGACCTAGGGCATTTTGAGGAAGCCCATAATTGGAATATACAAGCCAAGTTCTATAATGAAAAATTCCCACTAGTATATGAAAGTGATATCATAGGAGACTCTCTATCATGAAGATCATGGTGCTACTTTGAAGCACAAGTGTGGTAAAAGGATAGTAACATTGTCCCTTCTCTCTTTTTCTCTCATCATTTTTTTTATTTGGGCCTTTTCTTCTTATTTTTTTATGGCCTCTTTTTTTCGTCCGAAGTCTCATCCCGACTTGTGGGGGAATCATAGTCTCCATCATACTTTCCTCACTTGGGACAATGCTCTAAAAATGATGATCATCACACTTCTATTTTCTTACAACTCAACAATTACAACTCAATACTTAGAACAAAATATGACTCTATGTGAATGCCACCGGCGGTGTACCAGGATATGCAAAGAATCAAGAGTGACATGTATGAAAGAATTATGAACGGTGGCTTTGCCACAAATACAATGTCAACTACATGATCATGCAAAGCAATATGACAATGATGAAGCGTGTCATAATGAATGGAACAGTGGAAAGTTGCATGGCAATATATCTCGGAATGGCTATGGAAATGCCATGATAGGTAGGTATGGTGGCTGTTTTGAGGAAGGTATATGGTGGGTGTATGATACCGGCGAAAAGTGTGCGGTATTAGAGAGGCTAGCAATGGTGGAAGGAGGAAAAGTGCGTATAATCCATGGACTCAACATTAGTCATAAAGAACTCATATACTTATTGCAAAAATATACAAGTTATCAAAGCAAAGTATTACGCGCATGCTCCTAGGGGGATAGATTGGTAGGAAAAGACCATCGCTCGTCCCCTACTGCCACTCATAAGGAAGACAATAAATAAATAAATCATGCTCCGACTTCATCACATAACGGTTCACCATACGTGCATGCTACGGGAATCACAAACTTTAACACAAGTATCTCTCAAATTCACAACTACTCAACTAGCATGACTCTAATATCACCATCTTCATATCTCAAAACAATTATCAAGCATCAAACTTCTCATAGTATTCAACATACTCATAAGAATTCTTACTATTCTTGAATACCTAGCATATTAGGATTATTTAAGCAAATTACCATGCTATTTAAGACTCACAAAATAATCTAAGTGAAGCATGAGAGATCAATAGTTTCTATAAAACAAATCCACCACCGTGCTCCAAAAGATATAAGTGAAGTACTAGAGCAAAAGCTATATCACTCAAAAGATATAAGTGAAGCACATAGAGTATTCTAATAATTTCTGAATCATGTGTGACTCTCTCAAAAGGTGTGTACAGAAAGGATGATTTTGTTAAACTAAAAAGCAAAGACTCAAATCATACAAGACGCTCCAAGCAAAACACATATCATGTGGTGAATAAAAATATAGCTCCAACTAAAGTTACCGATGGAAGTAGACGAAAGAGGGGATGCCTTCCGGGCATCCCCAAGCTTTAACTTTTGGTGTCCTTAGATTATATTGGGGGTACCATGGGCATCCCAAGCTTAGGCTATTGCCACTCCTTGTTCCATAATCCATCAAATCTTTCACCCAAAACTTGAAAACTTCACAACACAAAACTCAGCAGAAAATCTCGTGAGCTCCGTTAGCGAAAGAAAACAAAAGACCACTTCAAGGTACTGTAATGAACTCATTATTTATTTATATTGATGTTAAACCTACTGTATTCCAACTTCTCTATGGTTTATAAACTCTTTTACTAGCCATAGATTCATCAAAATAAGCAAACAACACACGAAAAACAGAATCTGTCAAAAACAGAACAGTCTGTAGTAATCTGTAACTAACGCAAACTTCTGGAACTCCAAAAACTCATCCAAAATAGGAAGACCTGGAAAATTTGTTTATTGAACAGAAACAATTGGAATCAATATTTTATCACTTTCTGGTGATTTTTAACAATTGTTTTTGTGAACATAAAGTTTCTGGAATTTTCTGCAAGATCAAATAACTATCATCCAAGAAGATCCTATAGGTTTAACTTGGCACAAACACTAATTCAAAAATAAAAACACATCTAACCAGAGGCTAGATCAAATATTTATTCCTAAACAGAAGCAAAAAGCAAAAAACTAAAAATAAAATTGGGTTGCCTCCCAACAAGCGCTATCGTTTAACGCCCCTAGCTAAGCATAAAAGCAAGAATAGATCTAGGTATTGCCATCTTTGGTAGGCAATGCATAAGTGGCTCTCATGATAGATTCATATGGTAACTTTATTTTCTTCCTAGGAAAGTGTTCCATGCCTTTCTTTAATGGAAATTGGAATCTAATATTCCCTTCCTTCATATCAATAATCGCACCAATCGTTCTAAGGAAAGGTCTACCAAGAATAATAGGACATGAAGGATTGCAATCTATATCAAGAACGATAAAATATACGGGCACATAGCTCATATTTGCAACAAAAGAACATCATTAATTCTTCCCATAGGTTTCTTAATAGTGGAATCCGCAAGGTGCAAGTTTAAAGAGCAATCATCAAAATCACGGAAACCTAGCAAATCACACAAAGTTTTTGGAATCGTGGAAACACTAGCACCCAAATCACACAAAGCATAGCATTCATGATATTTAATATTAATTTTAATAGTAGGTTCCCACTCATCATAAAGTTCTCTAGGGATAGAAACTTCCAACTCAAGTTTTTCTTCATAAGATTGCATCAAGGAATCAACGATATGTTTGGTAAAAGCTTTATTTTGACTATAAGCATGAGGAGAATTTAGCACGGATTGCAACAAGGAAATACAATCTATCAAAGAGAAATTATCATAAATAAATGCCTTGAAATCCAAAATAGTGGTTTATTAATATCTAGGGTATTGTTCTCTTCAATCCCACTTTTTTCAAATTTAGCATCAAGATCTAAAAACTCCGAATTTTTGGAACGCCTTCTAGGTAAAGGTGGATCATATTATGTCCCATCATTATCAAGTTTCATATTGCAAAATAAAGATTTAATAGGGGACACATCAATAACTTTTAGATCTTCATCTTTATTTTCATTGAAATTAGAAGAACACGCTTTCATAAAGCAATCTTTCTTAGCACGCATCCTAGCGGTTCTTTCTTTGCACTCATCAATGGAAATTCTCATGGATTTGAGAGACTCATTGATATCATGCTTAGGAGGAATAGATCTCAGTTCTAAAGAATCAACACCAAGAGAAATTCTATCAACGTTCCTAGCTAATTCATCAACTTTAAGCATTTTTTCTTCAAGCAAGGCATTGAAATTCTTTTGCGAATTCATAAACTCTTTAACACTAGTCTCAAATTCATAGGGCATCTTATTAAAATTTCCATAAGAATTGTTGTAGGAATTACCATAATTATTAGAGGAATTGCTAGGATAAGGCCTAGGATTAAAGTTTCCTCTATAATGCGTTGTTACCAAAATTATTCCTACCAACAAAATTCACATCCATTGATTCATTATTATTCTCAATCAAAGTAGACAAAGGCATATCATTGGGATCAGAAGAGACACTCTTAGTAGCAAATAATTTCATAAGTTCATCCATCTTTCCACTCAAAACATTAATTTCTTCTATCGCATGCACTTTTTATTAGTAGATCTTTCAGGGTGCCATTGAGAATAATTAACCATAATATTATCTAGGAGTTTAGTAGCTTCTCCTAAAGTGATTTCCATAAAAGTGCCTCCCGCGGCCGAATCTAAAAGATTTCTAGAAGCAAAATTCAATCCGGCATAAATTTTTTGTATAATCATCAACAAGTTCAAACCATGTGTGGGGAAATTACGTATCATTAATTCCATCCTCTCCCAAGCTTGTGCAACATGTTCATGATCAAGTTGCTTAAAATTCATAATATCGTTTCTAAGAGAGATAATCTAAGCGGGAGGAAAATACATAGAGATAAAAGCATCTTTGCAGTTATTCCAAGAATCAGTACTATTTTTAGGCAAAGATGAAAACCAAGCTTGAGCACGATTTCTAATCGAAAAAGGAAATAGCTTCAGTTTAACTAAATCATTATCAACATCTTTCTTCTTTTGCATATCACACAAATCAACGAAGCTATTCAGATGAGTAGCGACATCTTCACTATGAAGACCGGCAAATTGATCTTTCATAACAAGATTCAACAAAGCAGCATTGATTTCACAAGATTCGGTATTGGTAAGAGGAAAATCGGGGTGCTAAGGAAATCATTATTGTTGGTATTGGTAAAGTCACATAATTTGGTTTATCTTGAGCCATCGTGACAAGCAAGCAATCCAACACACGAGCAAACAAGAGACGGGCAAAAAGAGGCAAACGGAAAAGAGAGGGCGAATAAAACGGCAAGGGTGAAGTGGGGGAGAGGAAAATAAGAGGCAAATGGCAAATAATGTAATGCGGGACATAAGGGTTTGTGATGGGTACTTGGTATGTTGACTTTTGCGTAGACCTCCCCGGCAATGGCGCCAGAAATCTTTCTTGCTACCTCTTGAGCACTGCGTTGGTTTTCCCTTGAAGAGGAAAGGGTGATGCAGCAAAGTAGCATAAGTATTTCCCTCAGTTTTTGAGAACCAAGGTATCAATCCAGTAGGAGGCTACGCGCGTGTCCCTCGCACCTACACAAAACAAATAAATCCTCGCAACCAACGCGATAAGGGGTTGTCCTACACGGTCACTTACGAGAGTGAGATCTGATAGATATGATAGGATAATATTTTTGGTATTTTTATGATAAAGGTGCAAAGTAAAATAAAAGCAAAGGAAATAACTAAGTGTTGGAAGATTAATATGATGAAGATAGACACGGGGGCCATAGGTTTCACTAGTGGCTTCTCTCAAGAGCATAAGTATTTTTACAGTGGGTGAACGAATTATTGTTGAGCAATTGACAGAATTGAGCATAGTTATGAGAATATCTAGGTATGATCATGTATATAGGCATCACATCTGAGACAAGTAGACCGACTCCTGCCTGCATCTACTACTATTACTCCACTCATCGACCGCTATCCGGCATGCATCTAGAGTATTAAGTTCATAAGAAGAGTAACGCCTGTAAGCAAGATGACATGATGTAGAGGGATAAATTCATGCAATATGATAAAAACCCATCTTGTTATCCTCGATGGCAGCGATACTATATGTGCCTTGCTGCCCCTCATCACCGGGAAAGGACACCGCAAGATTGAACCCAAAGCTAAGCACTTCTCCCATTGCAAGAAAGATCAATCTAGTAGGCCAAACCAAACTGATAATTCGAAGAGACTTGCAAAGATAACCAATCATACATAAAAGAATTCAGAACATTCAAATATTGTTCATAGATAAACTTGATCACAAACCCACAATTCATCGGTCTCAACAAACACACCGCAAAAAGAAGATTACATCGAATAGATCTCCACGAGAGAGGGGAAGAACATTGTATTGAGATCCAAAAAGAGAGAAGAAGCCATCTAGCTAATAACTATGGACCCGAAGGTCTGGGGTAAACTACTCACACTTCATCAAAGGGGCTATGGTGTTGATGTAGAAGCCCTCCGTGATCGATGCCCCCTCCGGCGGAGCTCCGGAACAGGCCCCAAGATGGGATCTCGTGGGTACAGATGGTTGCAACGGTGGAATTAGGTTTTTGGCTCCGTATCTGATCGTTTGGGGGTACGTAGGTATATATAGGAGGAAGGAGTACGTCGGTGGAGCAACAGGGGGCCCACGAGGGTGGAGGACGCGCCCTAGGGGGGTAGGCGCGCCCCCTACCTCGTGGCTTCCCTGTTGGTTGCTTGACGTAGGGTCCAAGTCTCCTGGATCATGTTCGTTCCAAAAATCACATTCCCGAAGGTTTCATTCCGTTTGGACTCCGTTTGATATTCTTTTTCTGCGAAACTCTGAAATAGGCAAAAAACAGCAATTCTGGGCTGGGCCTCCGGTTAATAGGTTAGTCCCAAAATAATATAAAAGTGAATAATAAAGCCCAATAATGTCCAAAACAGAAGATAATATAGCATGGAGCAATCAAAAATTATAGATACGTTGGAGACGTATCAGATAGCTACCCGCTTGTTCCAAGTGGTGTTACGGTGTGCCAGGTCGCACTTTGTATCGTTCAAGTCTGGTACAAGTCCCTCCATTAAATGAACAACCACCCCCTCGTAAAAAATTGTGAACAAGCCCACGGCTAAAATTATTGGAAATGTGGTGCATTATATATTTTCTACTCCCTCCGTTCCTAAATATAAGTCTTTTTTATTAGCCACACCTAAGACAAGAATTTTTTTATTAGCAGTGAACCCCACATGTCATAGACACAAAAAGAGTGGCAAGATTCCCTTAGGCAAGCCAAAGTGTGGCTAACAGTTTGAGCAACTCAAGTTAGGCAAGTGTGGCAAGTGTGGGAAAAATAATGTGGCAACATAAGACAAACATAGTCACAATCCAAACAGCCCCGTAATTTTTTGTGACATGCATGAAAATTTGGTTAGTTAAATTTATAATCAAAATTTGGCAAGGTGCATCAAATCAACACATGCAAGTATCAAAAGGGAAGTCACGGCATGCATGCATGCGTTTTACTCCCTCCGTTTCCAAATATAAGTCTTTTTAGAGATTGCAACAAGTGACTACATATGAAGCAAAATATGTCTACATACATCCGTATGTAGTAGTCCATTTGAAATGTGTAAAAGACTTATATTGATCTTGATCTTTGATGTGTCGCGTCAACTCGTACAAGACCGAGAAGTTTTATTACTACAACACCCTCTCCCTCATGGACTGAGCTCGGTGTTTAACTGCACCTGCCTTTGGCTACATGACAGGTGGGCCAACCACCTGTTGGGCCCACCTATCATAGACGCAAAGGCAGGAGCAGTAAGTCAATGAAGCTGCGTCCCTCCCTCGCGCATGAGTGTGGTGGCTGGCAGGACTAGTAGGAGCTTTCGCTACACGCTTCTTGATGGCGGCGAACTTGCGGATGGAGTTGACCATCATGTCGTCCATGCGAGAGGCGAAGCCGGCGTCGGCAAGGGCTATGACGCCGATGGTCGCCAGCACCGTCTGGAAACGCTGCACGGTGCGGGGCCGCAGGCCAGTGCCTTGGATGATTTGGCACAGCCGACTGCTGCTCGCGACCATCGCCTCCATAGGTGCTTCTAGCTTATTGTCACTTGGTCTTGGATTGGAGTGAGCAGTGTTGCGTAGAGACTAAGGAGTAGATGGATTGGAGTGGTGGGGCGCCTTTATATGAGAATCCAAACTCTGTTGCATTCACATCGTGCTGGCTCTATTCTGCTTCTTCAATTAATTCCCTCTGCATGTAGAGTAATTTGAGGATGCATCATTGACCGTTCAATGTCTCGGGAACCGCTACCCTCTCCCTCCTTGGCATTCAAGCACCTATGGAGGCGACTACCGCTCGCATCTATTGCATGTCAGGAGACGTTCCCGTCGACGACGAGGTGCCTATGGTGACTTCGTAAATTTCAAGATGATAGTGCTAGTATACTCAATATTGTGCACCGCGACCAAGGCCGAGAGGAAAACAAGATAACTACGTATTTATTTACCGTGTAGATTCACTCATTTTGCTCCATATGTACTCCGTCTCGGTATAGTCTAGTCACTTGTTGAAATCTCTAGAAAGGCAAATACTCCTTTCTGGTTTACAGGGCTATACTAGCAAGTACTCCCTCCGTCCGAAAATACTTGTCATCAAAATGGATAAAAGAGATGTATCTAGAACTAATATACATCTAGATACATCCCCTTTTATTCATTTTGATGACAAGTATTTCCGGACGGAGGGAGTACTACAATAGTGGGCTCACATAGCAATTTTGTCTCATGCAAGAGCCTGGCTATATGCGTGCTCCAAGGTTCGCAACTACCACGTTCGGGTTGCACTTGGCTCTTCGCCTCTTAGAGAAGATGAACAATGATGTTACTACTACTGCTTCTACAGTATCGAATCCACTGTTGCATGTCCGTCCACCGCGAGCGGAAGGGATAGCTTCTTGTAGTACTATAAGCAAAATCCTGTCCTCGTCTGCGAGCCACCGCGCGCATGGGCGAGGGAGAAGGCGTGTAGTAGTACAATCAAGCTTCTCCTCATTGTACGAGTTGACGCGAAACATCATAGCACTGGCCCCACATGGTTGCCTCTAAACTTGGCTGAAAGACCCGCAGTGTACAATACTCCATGCAACCTCTAACATTTACCCCACCACAAATTAAAATATATATTCCTGTCTTGACCAGATGAGCGTGCAAACTAGAATCACCAGGATGACAGGTAGGGCCAGAAGACTATTTTAATCAAAAAATATAGCATGGAGCCGACCCCAACAATTTTAAGCTTACAGGCACGGTACACGCTATCCTAGACTACTCTACACATGAAACTGCCACACGAGCGTACGGGTTGTGCTTGGCTCTTCGCCTCTTCGGGAAGTCGAACAATGGCCCTGTTTGGATACTCTAACTCAGTTAGAGGTTAGAGTTAGATTCTAACCCTGAACTAACTCTAACCAAAAAGGTGTTTGGATATCAGGGTTAGATGGAGCGTGGATACGGCGAGGCACCTTCACGGGCGGTGCGAGAGGGAGGGAGGGAGAGGACAAGAAGCTTCAAGGAAGTGAGGAGGGATCTGCCTCGGGAAGAGCGAGAGAAAAAGTTTTTTTAGTGGTCCTGAGAAGAACTAACCCAAATAAGCACCTCTTGGGTGGGTTAGATTTTTTGGATGAGTTAGATGCATCTAACCCAAACTAACCCTCCTGTTTGGATATTTTTGGGTTAGTTGAGTCCAAACTAACCCAAACTAACTCTAAACCGTCGATTCAAACAGGGCCGATGATGGAGTACTACTGCAGTGGAGGAGTACTATAGTATGCTTCTGGCCATCTGACACCGATTGAACTGCTGCATGTCCACCGCGTACGAGAGGGAGAGCGTGTAGTGAACGAAAGCTTCTCCTAGTCCTGCCAGCCACCACGCTCATGGGCGAGGGAGGGACGCAGCTTCATTGACTTACTGCTCCTGCCTTTGTGTCCATGACAGGTGGGCCCAACAGGTCGGTGGCCCACCTGTCATGCAGCTAAAGGCAGGTGCGGTTAAGGCGAGAGGGCGTTGTAGTAATCAAACTTCTCGGTCTTGTACGAGTTGACGCGACATATCAAAGCACTGCACTCGATGTATTTCAATAATTTGCGTTCATCGATGCATTAATTACAACACATGCATGCATGCCCTGACTCTCCTTTTGATACTTGCATGTGTTAATTTAATGCACCTTGAAGTAGTATGAATATGTGACAGTAAAGCTTTGTAATGCCCTGGCCTAATAAAGCGAGAGATGGTTGTGCACGAGGAGGGCTAGATCATGCAGACGGAACAGGACCCGACGATGGAGCTCTCTATGGTCTCTATGGACCTCACCTTGCTCCACCGCCCCTTGTGCCTCCGCCCCTTGAATCCTCCAGTGTATGAGGTTCGAATACACCTCGTCCGTTCGGCTGATCAAGCAAGGTGCAGGTTTCTTGATTGATGTGTTGTTCGATTGATTTGTGCAGTGCAAGGGAGGGCACCTGGCTTGCACGGACTGTCGCGCCGAGCGCCCCGGGAACCAGCGGCAGTGCCAGAAGTGCGAGCGCGGCGGTGGCTTCGACGTGCGGAACACAGCGGTGAACGCCGTCCTCTCCTCGGTGAGGGTGGAGTGCCCGCATGAAGGTTGTGGGCTCTACGTCACTTACCACAAGCTCGCCGATCACCAGAGCGTGTGTCCGCCGCTACCGCAAATGCCCCATGCCCGTCAAGGCTACGAAGGCCCACCGCCGGTGCTCTCCCACCACATCAGCACCGTGCATCCCATGCCCGTGCACAGGATCTAGTACGGCAAGGCGCTCCAGTTGCAAGTGCCACTGTCGGAGCCACGGCTCTTGCTGTTCGCGAAGGAGGACGGCCGCACATTTTTCTTGGCCGGCGGCGTGCTCGACATCGGCGCGCCTATCACCGTGTCGGTCGTCTGCATCAGAGCGGGGGCGACCCCACTGCCGCACTACGTGGCCAAGCTATGGGCGAATGGCCCGCCGGGGGAGCCCAAAGGCAGGACCGACGCCGTCAAGGTGGAAATGGAGGTGACAAGCAGCAGGGATCCCAGTGGCGTCGTCGTGCAGGAGCTGACCTTCTTCACGGTTCTGCCCAAGCTGCTGTCCGGGGCTAAGCTGGTGTCCCTCCACATTCAGATTGACAAGCTCACGTCCTAAATGATTCTACAGTGCCTTCTCTTTATCTTAGTAATATGCTAATATAGGGGTTAGCTCGGTCTACTTTAGCTTAAGAGATGGTGGGATTTGGTGGAGATCCAGCAATTACCTCGACATCAGATTAGCAGTGAAAGTAATTTCGAACAGTTGAATGGATATTTTGTGTCTATTGGATATAAAGATCCTTTGGGTAAGAAGTAATAGCTTATATGCTTTTTCGAAACGGAACAGCGATACTAGTATAATTTTTGTTGACATGCACTAATATTTTCGAAACGGACGTCGGGTTGTAGCTAGAAGGGCGGTTGGGACGCGGCATCGGCCCATACCGCGGTGACCCCCGATTGGGACGCACTGACTGTGGGTTTTCTCCCTCGCCGATGTCGACCCGCGTCTCTGTGAACATTGTTCCTTCCCCAGCTGCGGGATCAGGCCGGATATGTGACCAGCGGTGTGGCCACCGTCGTTCTATGCTTGTGAAGAGCAACCCAAGCAAGCGTGCTTGTAGCTTAGGCTCCTGCTAGTGTATATATAGTGGTTTTATTTTCTCTCCATATCAACCATTTTATATTGCGACGTGTCATTGAAGAGTGAAATGATGGTTGCTTCTTGACTAACTTATTGTGTGATTGATTTGCTCCTTTAGTGGCCCCTACACGTACTCCCCTATGTGTATGCAGCAGTCCTGCGTACACATGGATGCAAAAACGCGCGCGACGCCCTAATGCATGCATGTCCGAGCACACGACGGAACACACACGGTCACGCTCAAGTGCTCAACCTACACATGCATGCACACACATACTCAGCCAGGGTGAGCTAGTGACCGTATAAACACCGGAAAATGTATATATTGAGCGCAATGAGCGTATTATGAAGTCCACTGACCGTATTTTTACAAATATATGATGTATAAAGGTATTTATCTGGTTTGAAATTAAGCCATATTAACCGGAGAGGAGGCAGTATGGACTAGCATTACTTTGTTGTGTCCCGTCAACTTACCGAATAAGGAGAAGCTTCCGCGCGGTGGCTCGTAAGACAAGGAGAAACTTTTGACTAATGCAAGCTCTCCTTCGCTCAGGCGGTGGACGTGCAACAGTTAATTTGGTGTCAAATTGCCAGAAGCATACACTATAATAGTACTATTATTGTTGCACTTCTCGAAGAGGCGAACAGCCAAGCGCAAAGTTTACTAGTACTAGTACTACTACTATAGTCTATAGAGGTATGTACTATACTAGTACTAGGAACTGGATGGAGGAGCGTCTGCACTCTTATTATATTTTTAAAATGTGATAAACCAATCTTCAACACATTTGGTTCTCTTCGAGGGTTCTCGCATGTGATAATGGAAGTTGATTTCATGGAACACTCGCCACAATTCTCGCTTAATTCTGGCTCATATCCTGTTACAAATAGGAGCGCTCGGTAATATGTCCTCTTTTTTTGTTATTTAGCTTGTAAACAGGTCAGCAAACCTTGCGGCCCATCTTTGTGCGAACCGTGCTTGCTGCACTTTGAATGTGGCCGAGAGCTGGCTTGATGAAACACCTCGCTTCCTACTTCTTTTTTGGTGGGGTACCTCGCTTCCTAGTGACCAGTGTCTTGGATGATCGTCCTAAGAATGCTTATATATGAATAAAGCTCTCTCATTTACCCACAAAAAAGATTAAGCCATATTAAGCGGAAAGGAGGGAGTGTGGACTAGCACTACTTGTTGGTGTGTCCCGTCAACTCGCAGAATGATGAGAAGCTTGCAGGACAAGTTGAAGCTCGCTTACGCCTTTTGACTAATGCAATGTACCCTCGCCCAGGCGTTGGACATGCATCTGTTCATTCGGTGTCAGATTGCCAGAGGCTTACACTATAGTACCGAACATGCGGAGTACCATCATTGTTCGACTTCACAAACAGGCAAAGAGCCAAGCGCAAGGTTTAGTAGTACGAGTAGTACTACTACTAGAACCGCATTGTGGAGCCTTTGTACTCTTATTTTTTTAATCTCTGATAAAGTACACATTTATTCCGGAGAAGGGCGGAAAACGGCAGCCCAGCCCAACATGTAATGATGATATCGATCAACCATGCTCGAATATATCTTGGCCTCCATGCGAGCCCGTCTGTGTGTTCTTGCTCCTCGTCTCTCTCAAGGAACAGCGGGTTTGCCATTTTGCCGTTAATTGAGATCGGTTTGCTCACACTCCGGTCCCACAAGTCAGTGATATGCCAAGAGGAGGTGCATTGACCGACTGGCCATACACATACTTGGTTTTGCACCTTCATACTACTCCTCCCTCCGTCACAGTTTACAGGGCGCACTTCATTATGATGCATTTCTCTCAATGCATTTCCACCACCAGAGAGACTTTAGACGCGTTTGGTTTAATGCTCAATTAATTAGGGCGTGGTAACCGCAATCAAGTCCACAATTTTCTCTCGATGTAGTACTACGGAGTGGAGTAAGTGCATGCATGTGTGTACCCGGGGTGGAAGCACTGCATGCACGTGTGTACGCATTATTTCCTCTAGTAATAGATGGCGTGCTATAACTACCAATGCTATTTTTCAAGCCGATTGCTAGTCGCCTTGGTCCCAGAGATATTTTCTTTTTCTGAAGCGCGCTCTATAAACAGTGAACGATGGAGTAGTATGAGAGGATTCAAAGAAGAGCGTATTGATGGTTGCTTCTTCCGAGCAACTTACAGTGGGAAAGGTGGGGCTTATGATTTGACTACTCATTACTCACTATTAATGCGGTGCAACGACCGGTCTGAGTCTCCCATGCGGCTATGCACTACCCCCTCGTTCTTAAATATACTCCGAAGTATTTGTCTTTCTAGAGATTTCAACGAGTGACTACTCAAATATTTTTTGTTATTAGAGATTCAAATGGACTACTACATACGGATGTATATAGACATATTTTAGAGTGTAGATTCACTCATTTTGCTCCGTATGTAGTCACTTGTTGAAATCTCTAGAAAGAAAAATATTTAGGAACGGAGGGAGTACACATGCGAAGCAAAATGAGTGAATCTACACTCTAAAATATGCCCATTTGAAATTTGTAAAAAGATGAATATTGTTGATGACAGTTGCGACGACAAAAAAGAAGCATATTCCTTGTCCTAAGGAAAGATAACAACACGGTTGTGTTTGTCTAAAATGGTGTGAGGACGAGATTGCAATATGGAAAGTACGCCGGACGAGCTACGTTTTGGGCACAGAACTATGGTAGTTCCACATGCAAATGACGTGGGAAGGCAATGGAGCAAGGCCGTGAGGGGATACCTAGAGGTCGTCGGGATGTAACTAGGTGAGCAGCGGCGATGGAATCTTCCCATATCAAGGCAAATGAAAGCAGGTGGCATAGGCCCTGCCGCGCCGGAGCTTGGTCAGAGAGAACGGCGTGTACCGCAGATCGGGACGTGCTGCCTCAGTGCCGTCGAACGGAGAAATGATGCACGTTCTCCCTTTCCGCCGGTGGACGGGATGCAGCCGGATCAGTGACTGACAGTGTGAGAGAGAGAGAGGGAGGCCACCGCAGCCTTGTGTGAGATACTCTGAAGAGAGACAAACCAGGCAGGCAGGCTCCATTGTATATAGTGGAGCGGACTACCTTTTTGTCCATAAAAATCATTTTATATTCTGTGTACGTGCCATTGAGCGACATAACTTTAGTTAAGAATAACGCACCAACGCATCAGGTCGAACTTTGTTTCATGCACGCGTGGTACACGACCTCCGTAGGTAAACAACCGCTGCACGCGTTCAAATTAGCACGTGGGCTGCCATTTCGTACAGAAATGAGCTCTACCGTGTACCCGCGCGGGTGTGGCTGGGCACGAAGCGTGAGTACGTGCACAGTGCACCTATTCTCTTCTTGTATACGTACACCATCTACGTGGGGTTGTGTGAGAGAGATACAAACGTAGAGAGATATAGTGTGTGGGTTCGTGAGAGTTTTTTTGGGGGGGGGGGGGTCAATCAAAAAATGTAACATATGCAATGTGTGTGAAATAGAGTCTGGATATATCATATATATAGAGGGGGCGATCCACGAGAAGAGAGTGGAGGTATCATCGACTTGAGGTGTCCATAGAATCGAAGAGAGGGATGGTGTGTGTGTGTGCGCGCGCGCGGTCAATAAAGAGTGCCATCGAATTTGTGTGTGCCCATGTCAGAGTGGCTGGCCTACTAGAATGAGAGAGGGGACAGGTGCAGTTTGCCTCTGTGGCATGCATACCTACCTACAGCGCTCGACTATCGGTGTGTGGTGGGGGAGGGAGGCCTAATTAACTATAGAGGTACAATGGCTGGTATATGTGTGGAGGAGGAGAGAGGCCTACCTCATGTATTAAGGGAGATTGATCTACCTCATGTATTAAGGGAGATCGATCGGCATCCATGCATATGTGTACGTCAGGAATAAGGTTGGGAGAGAGACAGAGCTAGAGTGTTGGAGGGGGTGGTAGTGGAGTTGCTTCTAACAAATGGTGGGATAGGCTTGCTAGACAACCGGAGGGCACGCCTGCAATATCAATAAGAGAGGGATGGCTGCCTGTGCGTACGCGTGCGTGTGAGAGGCGGGTCGGAGGCATGCACGAATGATGAGGGGCGATATGGCTGTAGTGGCAGACATAACTACATAGGAAGATCAATCGTCCTTTGTCGAGAAAGGAGAGACATAACTTGTGAGGTACGTCGATCGATGGGTGGGAATACTTAAAGTCGACCTAGGTATATGTTGGGAGATCGATCGGTATACATGCATGTGTGTGTTAGAAGCAAATGAGGCACGGGGAGAAGGATAGAGAGAGAGGGATGCATCTAGGAGGTGGTCCGAGAGTCATACTATATCGAGGGGGAAGGAGTGTGCGAGTACGAGATCGATGAAAAGAGTGGTGGGAGTGAGGCATGGACGGTGATAAGAGAAGAGGGGAAGCTTGTGTTTGTGCTAGGCACACCTGGCTAGAGAGGCATATCGTTTGATGTGTGCTATAAAGAAGGAGCTGGGGGCTACACACACCGTGGGTGAAACGACCTAAAGTGAAAAAGGCAATTTCTTGCGATGGAGCTAGAGAATGCTGAGGGAGGGTGAGAGGGATGCGGGCGTGTGCATGCACGAGAGAAAGTTAGCGCTAGCTACAAAGATAAGAGGATTGTGTGGGTGTAAAAGACGAATAGAGATCATACTTCATTATAAAAAGCAAATTCAGATATTTGAAGAATTTATCATAGTGTTTTAAACCGATGCATGTGTGAATATATATAATGGTGATACACATGGTGTGGTTATGAACGTGTTATACTACATATAATATATTTTATCTCTACTCTTATAAAAAACGGAGTTGTTGATGATGGTGTGCCTGCCATCCTGCAATATAGGCCGTCCGATTTATATCTGACGGATAGGAAGGAATCTATGGCAATTTTGAAAAATATACCCACACCCCTCTCCATATTTGCAAATTAGGCCTCCCGTTGGTCATGTTGATGTTCTATGGAACGCATGGGCATCTTGCTAGTACTATGTATAATATATAGAACATTGATCATAATTTGGGCTGATGTGTGGCTTTTGCAGCTCAGGTCTAAATCCTTGTCATAATGTAGGGAGCGGGGCACTATACTATGTGTGATAAACACGGTGTACACATATGGAACATGGTTTAGATTATGAATATATAGTTAGTACATCAAATGTACTATTATTTGGAATCAACATCAAGTGTATTCAAAAAATAGAATTCGAGTTCATGTAGTACACATACTTCATATCTATCTCTATAGTAATCATGTGGTGTGTTATTAAGGTAATACACGAATGACGGTTGAAGTTGGCAACAATCATGATTGTAGATTCTTATTGAAATAGAGAAACGAATTCAGTTCGAATTGCAGTGGTAGTATAGACATTTGGAATGCACTAAAATGTTAGTATGAGTAGGTTACATGCATTATACAACAAGCGAAAAAAATTAATTGGACATAACATGGATTCATACTCCCTCCTTCCATCTATATAGGGCGTAATGCATTTTTTAAGACCGCCTTTGACTATTGACAAGATTAATAGTACATGTCATGCACAATGTGAAAATTATATCATTGAAAGAACCTTTCACAGACGAATTTGACGGTGCGCTTTGTGTAAGTTGCATGTCATATATTATTGCTCTAATATTTTGTCAAAGTTAGCATCGAAAAACGCATTAGGCCCTATATAGATGGAAGGAGGGAGTAGCTTTGAATAGAATTTTTATAGTAAAATGGGGCAAGACTCTCTCTTTGTGTGGTGTGAATAGTTTTATTTTTTCGCTTTCTTTTTGGTTGAGGGAAGTGCGAATTGATTTGGTACGCACAAGTACAATATTACACGTTAGGCTTGTCCCTAAAATTCAACCCGTGCCTTGTTATATCCCGAAAATTCAGATATCGTGCTCCCAAAACTTGCGCCTTCACAACCCGCGCCTTGCTATCCCAAAATTACAACGCGCGCGAAAACTCCCTCCAGCTGCCAAATCCCGACACATGAAATCCCCCTTCTAACCCTGAGCCAAAAGGGCCGCTAGTTCAAATCGGTGGGGGGTACTTTTGTAACACACCCTACATTTTGGACAAGCGCGTCCCTAAGTCATGGTTCACCCCCTCCCATCGCCTCCTTTTTGCCATTCAAAATCCCAGGCCGCCATAACCTCTCCGCTCCAGCCGCGAAACCCAACCCTCCTCCGTTCGCCACCTCACCGCTGCCCAGCCGGAGCCTCTTCCCCGACGACGTCGTCCACCGCAACAGCTCGACGTCCCTCGTCCACCTCCCCGTATGAGGATCCGTTGTCCATCTCGTCGTCCCGCTGGTTCAGTCGCCCCATCCTCCACCTCCAAGGAGCTGCTTCGATGATCGCCCCGTATGTGGTACGGTAAGTAAACCGACTCCAAAGCAGTTCTAATCGCAATTTTTCCCCGTTTCGGAATATTTAGAAAAATAGAAAAATAAGAAGCAGTCCAGGAAGGACACGAGGCCTCCACGAGGGTGGAGGGCGCGCCCTACCCTACTGGGCACGCCCCCTGCCTCGTGGGCACCTCGTGTGCTCTTCGGACTCCGTTTTCTTGCATGATACGTAGTTTGGTCGGTAAAAAATCATTATATAATCTCCCGAAGGTTTTGACTCCTGTATCACGCAAATATCCTCTGTTTTGGTTTCGAGCTGTTTCTCTGATAGATCTAGCTCATCATGATGTCTCCAAGCACCCCCAAGGACAAGTTTTTTGAGAAGGTCATCAACCCCTACCTCGCGGAGGTGCTGCAACACCCTCAAACCATAGAGATGCATGAAGGGTTGGTGCCCATCCGCGATGTTGAGGGACCACGGAGGACCGAAAGCTTGGAGACAAGGCTTGAAGCAATGGAGCAACAAGTTTTCAAGTGCCAGGAGATGGTGGAGCATGGACTTGAATCCAATCACATAATGATCACGGAGTTCACCAACAACCACAAGCTGGATGCCAAGGACATTGGGAGGCCATCTTCAAGCTACACGAGAAAATCGAGCACCTCCAAGCTCAAATCTATGACCTGCAAAACCAAAACTGTGAGTATGAATATAGATTCAAAAGGATGAGTTTGGCTGCAGATTTAAGGATCTCGGAGACTCGATCATCCTTCTATGATGGTGAGCCTATGCCTTGGAAGATGGACGACAAGCCTACATCATCAACAATCCCTTCACCAGCAAAGGAGACATAATCACATGGGTATGGGCACTCCCCTTGGCAACTGCCAAGCTTGGGGGAGGTGCCCCGGTATCGTATCACCATCATACTCCTATCTTTACCGTTTTTCTTAGTTCGATCCTATTGGTAGTATCTTGATCTAGTAGAATAAAGTTTTGGTATGATCTAGTTTTGAGTTTTGCTTTATGATCCCTCTATGTAATCGAGTCCGTGAGCTATATATAATAAAGATTAGTGTTGAGTCAAGGGCTTGATTATCTTGCTATGATCTTGAGTGAATAAAAGAAAAGAGAAAAGAATAAAAAGAAATAATAAAAAGAGATCATATTGATCTTATGAAGAGTAATGACTTCACATAGAAAGAGTATGATGATTGAAAATTGTTGAGAGTTGACAAACATAGCTTTGGTCATCGTTGCAATTAATAGGAAGTAATAAAGAAAGAGAGGTTTCACATATAAATATACTATCGTGGACATCTTTTATGATTGGGAGCACTCATTAAAATATGACATGATAAAGAGTTGATGTTGGACAAGGAAGACAACGTAATGGGTTATGTTTTCTTATATCTGAGATAAACTATATTATCATGGATCATCCAACATGTTGAGCTTGCCTTTCCCCCTCATGCTAGCCAAATTCTTTGCACCAAGTAGAGATACTACTTGTGCTTCCAAAAACCCTTAAACCAGTTTTGCCATGAGAGTCCACCATACCTACCTATGGATTGAGTAAGATCCTTCAAGTAAGTTGTCATCGGTGCAAGCAATAAAATTGCTCTCTAAATATGTATGATTGATTGGTGTGGAGGAAATAAGCTTTATACGATCTTGTGATGTGGAAGAAATAAAAGCGACGGACTGCATAATAAAGGTTCATATCACAAGTGGCAATATAAAGTGACGTTCTTTCGCATTAAGATTTTGTGCATCCAACCTGAAAGCGCATGGCAACCTCTGCTTCCCTCTGCGAAGGGCCTATCTTTTATTATTATCTTCTACCTTATGCAAGAGTCATGGTGATCTTCACCTTTCCTTTTTACATTTTATCCTTTGGCAAGCACAGGATGTTGGAAAGATCCTTTTATATATATCTAATTGGATGTAAGTTAGCATGAATTATTATTATTGACATTACCCTTGAGGTAAAAGGTTGGGAGGCGAAACTATAAGCCCCTATCTTTCTCTGTGTCCGATTAAAACTCCGTAACCACAAGTATTGCGTGAGTGTTAGCAATTGTGAAAGACTGAATGATAGTTGAGTATGTGGACTTGCTAGAAAGCTCTGACATAGACTCTTTGTGATGTTATGATAAATTGCAATTGCTCCAGTTACTGAGATTATAGTTTGTTAATTCTCAATAAAGTTTCTGATTCATACTTTGCATTGTGAATGGATTATTACTTGAGCATAAGAAATCATATGACAATATCCATTTATGTTGTTGTTATGAGAATAATCATGATGCCCTCATGTCCGTATTTTATTTTATCGACACCTCCACCTCTAAACATGTGGACATATTTATCGTTATCGGCTTTCGCTTGAAGACAAGCGAGGTCTAAGCTTGGGGGAGTTGATACGTCCATTTTGCATCATGCTTTTATATCGATATTTATTGCATTATGGGCTGTTATTACACGTTATGTCACAATACTTATGTCTATTCTCTCTTATTTTACAAGGTTTACATAAGGAGGGAGAATGCCGGCAGTTGGAATTCTGGGCTGGAAAAGGAGCAAATATTAGAGACCTATTCTGCACAACTCCAAAAGTCCTGAAACTCAACGAAAGTTATTTTTGGAAATAATAAAAAAATATTGAACGGAAGAAATACGTCAGGGGGGCCTCCACCTGTCCACGAGGGTGCGGGGCGCGCCCTACCCCCCTGGGCACGCCCCCTGCCTCATGGGGCCCCTGTTGGCCCTCCGGTGCCCATCTTCTGCTATATGAAGTCTTTTGTCCGAAGAAAAAAATCATAAGCAAGCTTTCGGGACGAGACTCCGCCGCCACGAGGCAGAACCTTGGCGGAACCAATCTAAGGCTCCGTGAGGCTGTTACTGTGAGGACACTTCCCTCCGGGAGGAAATCATCGCCATCGTCATCACCAACGCTCCTCTCATCGGGAGAGGGCAATCTCCATCAACATCTTCATCAGCACCATCTCCTCTCAAACCCTAGTTCATCTCTCGTATCCAATTCTTGTCTCTAAGTGCAGGATTGGTACACCTTGGAGGTTGCTAGTAGTGTTAATTACTCCTTGTAGTTGATGCTAGTTGGTTTATTTGGTGGAAGATCATATGTTCAGATCCTATATGCATATTAATACTCCTCTGATTATGAACATGAATATGCTTTGTGAGTAGTTACGTTTGTTCCTGAGGACATGGGAGAAGTCTTGCTATTAGTAGTCATGTGAATTTGGTATTCGTTCGATATTTTGATGAGATGTATGTTGTCTCTCCTCTAGTGGTATGTGAACGTCGACTACATAAAACTTCACCATTATTTGGGCCTAGAGGAAGGCATTGGGAAGTAATAAGTAGATGATGGGTTGCTAGAGTAATGAAGCTTAAACCCTAGTTTATCGTTGCTTCGTAAGGGGCTGATTTGGATCCATATGTTTCATGCTATGGTTAGGTTTACCTTAATACTTTTGTTGTAGTTGCAGATGCTTACAATAGAGGTTAATCATAAGTGGGATGCTTGTTCAAGTAAGAACAGCACCCAAGCACCGGTCCACCCACATATCAAATTATCAAAGTACCAAACGTGACTCATATGAACGTGATGAAAACTAACAGCGATAATTCCCATGTGTCCTTGGGAGCGCTTTTCTTTATATAAGAGTTTGTCCATGCTTGTCCTTTGCTACAAAAAGGATTGGGCCACCTTGCCGCACTTTATTTACTTTTGTTACTTGTTGCTCGTTACCAATTATCCTATAACAAAACTATCTGTTATCTATAATTTCAGTGCTTGCAGAGAATACCTTGCTGAAAACCGCTTATCATTTCCTTCTGCTCCTCGTTGGGTTCGACACTCTTACTTATCGAAAGGACTACGATAGATCCCCTATACTTGTGGGTCATCACACTTCTCCTTTGTTCTCTAGAATCTTCCATATCTTAATTACCCAAACTTTTTTTAAAGGAATTGTCACTTTTTGTCTTTACTTTATGCTTTACAATGCACAATTCCATGAATCTTAAAATAGATTTTTTATAAAACTAATTGATTTTGGATGAGATGAACTATAAGAATTAAATGAACATCTACATAATGCATATATGACTCAAAGCTTACATGCTATAGTGTGGTATTTATTCATAATTTGGTTACCAAAACTCATGCGTGCAATGCACGTGTACCTTACTAGTATCAATAGGAAACCATCATGGTCAAACCCTTCTCGTTGTTGGGTCAAAGGGATAGATTGTGTGGGCCCCCATAATTGTCGGTAAAGGATAGTATATATACCTCGGGGAGCCCACGGATATGTGCCGCGTCTATAAGCCGCACAAGGGAGACATGCTTGAGAAGAACACCCTGCCCCCTATACCCTGCATGCAACCTGAAAAAGGTTTATATAATCGCCATGACAGGTCAAGTCAATCATTCTGTTATTTTTTAGAGCAAAAAATAACCCATGAAAACATAGTAGGTTTATATAATCGCCGTGACAGGTCTAGTTAATCATTCTTTAAAATTTTAGAGCAAAAAATAACCCATAAAAACATAGTCTACAAATTAGCAAAACCAGGATCCCAAGGTTTATATACTTGCCATGATAGGTCACTATAGAGATATAATATATCTCTATAATGACCATGTCATGGCATTTAAATGAAGCTTGAGATATGCAACTTCCCACCGGATCACCCATCGTTGGACTACCCCAGCCCGAGCACGCTTAACTTCTGTGTTCTATTCGACTAGGCTAGCGGATGGGAAGCCAACCCTTGCTGATAAGAATTGCCTCCTTGCCATTAAGGCGTTTCACGCTGGTCACCCTATGGGACCTACTCCCTCCTATCACACACATTTTTATTTAGATATTTACATGGTCGGTGTGTCGTCGCTAGCTTTCAATGAGCACTGACACTGGTAGCGGGAAAACGATGGGAGAAGAGGTGGGAAATCGATGAGAGGAGTGGTGAGAAACTGTAGCCTGTTTAGAAAACCTAGTAGAGAAGGAAGCGTGAGCTAATACGACGCATGCGCACAGTGCTTACCCATGTACTGCAAGTGTTGTCGAAAGGGCTCAGGGTTGCCATTCGATCTAGGAGCATCCAACGATGCACACGTACGATCCGTGGGGTTTGGGTTCTGGCCAATCAGAATGCACGACTCAGATCGCGTGTGCAGCAGGGGGGCATCGGCCACGGTTTGGTAGGCACACGGCTTTTGTGAGTGACCCGTGTGCTATTTGAAAACATTTCGTGAGAAGAATCTTGGTTTTTAAATCCCGGTAAATCCAAAACTCACCCGAAAATCGTGAAACCTGGCATGGTATCATGACATGGCACATATATGTCGAGGAATTTTTTTTGTCCATTTTGGCGCAAGTTTTATTACAAGCCTCTTACAAACCGGAGCTTCTCTCAAAGAAGCCTCGTGGTTCCGATAGGGAAACCTGTCCCCCTTGTGGGCGAAACATAATCACTGCCTCTTTTCGCCTTGTATTTTCTTCTACGGGCAACATGGAACGACAGGATATCTGTGCTGAAATTTAAACTTATTCAGGGTTCGTTTGGCCTTTTATACACTAATTGAGTTTCCTAGGCATTTATTGTCCATAATTCAAATCTGAACTTCAAATACATGCTCCAGTTCACCAAAATGGCTTGAAAATTTATACATGTGTCCTTGGGTGCATGTTTAGGTCCCATGCCGGGAATGGGAGCAATTACAACCGTACCCGCGTCCTGGCTCATCCTCAAACATTTGGAATATCGGTTTTTAAATCCCGGTAAATCCTAAACTCACCAGAAATTCATCAAAGGTGGCATGGTGTCACGTCATGGCACATATATGTCGTGGTAAAAACATTGTCCAATTTGGGCCAAGCTTTATTACAAACCTCTTACAAACCGGAGCTTCTCTCAAAGAAGCCTCGTGGTTCCGACAGGGAAACGTGTTCCCCTTGTGGGCGAAACGTAATCACTACCTCTTTTCGCCTTGTATTTTTTCCACGGGCAACATGGAATGACATGATATCCGTGCTGAAATTTGAACTTATTCAGCGTTTGTTTGGCCTTTTTATACACTAATTGAGTTTCCTAGGCATTTAATGTCCATAATTCAAATCTGAACTACAAATACATGCTCCAGTTCACCAAAATGGCTAGGAAAATTATACATGTGTCCTTGGGTGCATGTTTAGGTCCCATGCCAGGAATGGGAACGAATTAGAACCGTACCGGTGTCCTGGATCGTCCTCAAACATTTCGAATCTCGGTTATTAAATCCCCATAAATCCAAAACTCACCAGAAAGTAATCAAAGGTGGCATGGTGTCACGTCATGGCACATATATGTCATGGTAAAAACATTGCCAATTTGGGCCAAGCTTTATTACAAACCTCTTACAAACCAGAGCCTGTCGCAAGAACCCTCGTGGTTTTGATAGGGAAACGTGTCCCCTCGTGGGCCAAACAATAATCGCTCCCTCTTCTAGCCTCGTATTTTCTTCTACACGCAGCACGGAACAACGGGAGATTCGCGCTGAACTTTGAAATTATTTAGGGTTCGTTTGACCTTTTTTATTCATTAATTGAGTTTTCTAGGCATTTGATGTCCATAATTCAAATCCGAACTACAAATACATGCTCCAGTGCACCAAAATGGCTAGAAAAAACATACATGTTTCCTTGGGGTGCATGTTTAGGTCCCATGGAATGAATGGGAATGAATTCAACCGTCTCGCCGTCCTGGCTTGGCCACAAACATTGCGAATCTCGCTTTTTAAATCTCTGTAAATGCAAAACTCACCAAGAAATCATGAAACTTGGCATGGTGTCACCGCATGGTACATATAATTGTCCAATTTGGGTGAAGCTATATTACAAGCCTCTTACAAACCGGAGCCTGTCGCAACCCTCATGGTTCTGATAGGGAAACATGCCCCTCTTGTGGGCGAAACGATAATCGATGCCTCTTCTCGCCTTGAACTTTGTTTTCTATAGGCAACATAGAATAACAGGAGTGTCGTGCTAAAATTTGAAACTGTTCAGGGTTCGTTTGGCCATTGTATATATTACTAATTACTAAGTTTTCTACGCATTTAATGTAGTCCATAATTCAAATTTGAACTACAAGCACATGCTCCAGTGAAGCAAAATGGGTGGGAAATCGTACATGTGTCATTGGGTGCATGTTTAGGTCTCATTTCAGGAATGGGAATGAATTACAAACTTGTCGTAAATCTGAAACATTGAGAATCTCAGTTTTAAATCGATAAATCAAAAACTCACCCAAAAACATGAAACTTGGCATGGTTTCATGACATTGCACATATATGTCGTGGTAAAAAATTGGCCAGTTTGAGAAGAGGCGCACACATTAGTAGCCAACGAAGTCCTTTTTGAAACAGAAAGTTGACACATTAATATCGCAAACGGTTGTATTATATTAACCGTGTCGAAATTTAACCATACTCGGTAGCATGCATACAGCTGTTTGATTAGATGGGACGGCGCGGAAGTCCGCCCGTGCGAGCTCGGCCGGGGACCAGCGTCGAAAGCAGTCCGCCTTGAGGCTCGACGGGACGCGTGCATCCTGTCCACCTCGCAGGCTCGACGGGAGACATTGTAGCGACCCGACCTCAGACGGTCAAGCCTCTGTGTTTCTATGCCATCCCTAGATCAGTATCCTGGCACACACAGTACATCAATGTATATATCAAAGTGCAATCACATGTATAAATAACGTAAAACTGATATATACCTCATAAGTCACAGTGAAGCGACCAATCGGGTGTGGAGTCCCATCAACGCCATCGGCAGGTTGAGTGTAGACCGTAACCCTCTACCGTACTCTTACTCGTCGGAAGAAAGTATCTGCAACATGATACATTGCAGCCGTATAGGTCAGTACATTGAATGTACCGGCAAGATCACAATAATAAAAAAACATATGATAAACTATACTATATGCAGTATGGCTGTGTGGCTTTGTATCTGAGTTTTGTTTGCGTAAAAGCAGATTTATTTTCCCTAGATCAAAGAAATATCAGGAGTCTGTACTATGGAGTTTCTATCATGACATGGTTCCGCCAACCGATGTCTCATAGCCCATATCATCATAATGTTGCCCACAATTAAGTTATCAGTCCGGCGTTGAGAGTTTCGAGATAGATCCAAGTCCAGATGCTCAAATTGTCCATAACCGGGGACACGGCTAATCGATTAGGTTTTAACCCTCTGCAGAGGTTTGTACACTTTACCCGCAAGATTCGATCCATCTTTTTATGTTCTCGCACTTCAGGGTGTTTGAGAACAAGATGACCGAAACATGGTCTTCTGAAGAGTTCCTCTGACCACTGTCCGGTGCTCATCCAATCCTACCGTAGTTCTACATCTGCTAGCACTGTCCCAGCCAGAGTCACCACTAAGATCAACCAAGCCAGAGCCCATAGTGACTTGCGGTTGCATAGGTAAGCTTCCGGGCATGAAGTATTCTTCCGTCTCTTTGAGTCTGGGTGAAGCTTTCCGCAAGATGTCATGGCGCTTCTCCATGCACTGACCATCCTTTGGTTGCTCCAGGTGCCGTCAACCATCCTTCACCCAGTAGTGTGTATTGAATTCTTGTCTCGAGTCTTGAAGCCTTGAAGATGCAGTCCTTGCAGGTGCCATCATGAATTTTTCGCCATTGACGTAGGGTCCTCCATTCTCACACCACTCCCGAACACTCATACCAACCCCGTCTACTATAGCGTAGCACTGAAACTAAACAACGTCCCGGGCTTGGTAACAGGTAGATGGGTTCCTACCTCATGCATTCTACTCAACAAAAAGATTCAATAACACTACTGGAGGGATTGTTGCAAAGATGCCACTAAATGCAATGAAAACATAGGTATGAAAGCATGGTCAAAGTGAACTTGCCTGGTATTACTTGATGAAGATAATAACGCTCTCGGAATATCACTTGGTAGAACTATTTGTCACTCCAATGAAAATCTATATAGTCAAACATAACATTCACATAAGCACTCATTCTAGCAAGCAACTTCTAGCACTCAAAATAACAATTAAAACAACAAAGAAAAATTCAATAACAAAACTCAAACGAATTCCAAGGAAGCTTCAAATAAAACTAGAAAGAAAACCTACTAACTAAGATCTATGACTTTGCTACAAACATCTAATATAGTCTTGCCCTAAGTAAAAACTTAACAATAATTAAGACACTAAACTAATAAATTAACATAAAGTATTTTTCATAAAATTTTATTTGCAAAAAGAAACAAATAAAAAGCTTTTATGAAACTCTAACTATGACCTCTACAAGTTTTCATACAAAACTAAATAAAATAAATTTGTAAAATAACAAAAATTTCTTTTCTTGACTTAACAGAAACAAAACTAAATTTGTCACAAGTGACAAAAGAAATAATTTAAAAACAATTAAAACTATAAAGAAAAGGCTAAAACAAAACTAGAACTAAAATAATATTGTTTTGCCTAAAACTCTAATTTAAAATAAACTAAAATAAATAACTATATGCTACTGGATAAACAAAACAATAACAAAACAGTAGCAAAAAGAATAAATCAAAAATATTTTATAAAACTCAAGATACGACCAAAATAGTGATTTGAACAAATTTCATCAAACTCAAATTTAATCTGGTCAAATTTGAAAACTAAGTACGCAAACAGAAACTTCAACAAATTTGTGACACAATGCAAAAATAATCACTCAATTTGGATCTAAAACATAAAAGTTATAGAATATCTAAGATTGAAACTTTTCTGTTTTTTATAGAAACGAAAAAAAAACAGAACGGACAAGTCTACTGGGCTAGGAGCTGAGCGATCTGTAACTAACCGTTGCTCGGCCGGAACTTTACAGAAACGTGCACGTACGTTTAAAACAGAAAACTGGCAAACCGGTTCGATCTAAACCATAATAAACCGTGTACTAAACCAAACCAACTGATCTAAAGAACCGATATACTAAAACCGATCTAGCACTTAGCGCTTTGATTAATAAAAAAACGAAGGAGCTAACACCTACGTGACTTACAGAGAAGAAACGGCGGTGGCAGAGAAGAAGGGCGCCGGCGGGGTGGTGGCTCCGGCGACCGGCGGCGGAGACGACGATGTCCAGTGGATGGAGAACTCCGGGGGGGGGGGGGGTCCGATTTTCAGTGGATAGTGAGGCGAGGAGACGTCGGAGTCGAGCGGGCGTCGATGTAAACTCCCGTGCTCTGAACGAACTCTGGCGGCGTTGCGAGCTTGAGGCGGTGGCTCCGGTCAAACCTAGGTGACGAAAATATGTCAATGAGGGGCGCAAAGGCGAGGGGAATCAAAGTCCAGAGGGATGGATCTCGAGGAGGCTCACCGATGATGGAAATGACGGTGAACGGCGGCGACCGAAGCGAGATCGGTTCGACGAGTGTGGGCGCTGCGGTGGGTTTTAGCGAGGGCTTTTGAAGGGGATCGAGAGAAGAGGGGCAGGGGTACTTATAGGACAACTTGCTTGGGGAAGGGGAAGACTCGGGATAGGTTTCCCACGAAGATCGGACGTGGCGGCGGCGGCGCGTACGTATAGGTTTTTATTTCTGTACATGTACGTGGGGAAGAAGAAAAGAGCGGGGTGCGGTCCATGCGGTAGAGAAAAAAACGAGGGAGAGAGAGATCGTGAGAGGGAGGGGTGGCGGCGCCTCCTGGGGCTGCTCCCGAGCGAGCGTGCGCTAGCCCTAGAGCTAGCGCTAGGCTGGGCTAGCCGGTGCGCCTGGCCTGGCCTGGCCGCAGGTTTTTTTTCTAAACAGCGAGGAAAAAAATATATACAAAATAACAAAAACATTTTATATAGGCATATTATATATCAAAATGTTCAGAAAAACATTTCCTAAAACATGAACTATTTTTAAAGTTCAAATAAAATTCACAAAAATTCAAATAGAGCAAACAGTGCTACTGTTGCATTAAAACCCAACAAAAAATCATTTTTAAAATATTAAAATTATTTCAAATTTAGTTTCTCCTAATTTTTCCATTGAAGGGAATCATTTTACAATTATTTACGTTTATTTATTTTTAGGAGAAAAATAATTTGAGTAAAATCCAAAAAAATGCCAAATTGAAAGGGAGTTTCAAAATACTTCCAAATGACTCTCAATTTGATTCTTTGTAACTTACAACTCATATTTCATATAATTGAAGAAGTCATTTTATCTTCTCTCCTGAAAATCGTTGAGTTGCATAAAGTTTTGAATTTGAAATATTCCCAAATGGAATTAAAATCTTTTCAAAATCCTTTTCATTTATTTAAATGGAAGAAGTCATATCATCTTCTCTCTAGGGTTTTATGTTTGAATTGGATTTGAATACTTTGAGATCAAAATACAAGGATGAAAGTTTGGGAAAGTCATTTCATTCCCTCTCATTCAACTTTCAAAAAGTTTCAAATTTCACTCAATTTTACACAATCAGTCACACAACAATCAAACAAACAGTCATAAATATTTATTTAATATATCATTCCAAAATTTAGAATTTTGGGATGTTACAGACGTGCGAGCAGCAAGGCCGCCCATGCTCACCGGGAAGCGAGCTCTTTGACCTCCATGCACCAGCCGCCGCCCGCCTTGCTCACAACTTCTCCATTAATGGGTTAATTAAAGCACATGGATGGAAGGTATTTGCTTGTGATCCCATGGCAGCATTTGCTTTGTTCGTGTTTTCAACTTGTATTTCGCCCTAATTTAAATTGCCACATAGGACAACGGATAATACGATCACAAATAAAATGGCAACGAATAATACAATGACAAATTTACAATGGCGCAGATAATAATTTCTTACATATTCCGGATAATTTAAAATGCCACATGTAGCAAAGCCCGGAAGACACGAGGGCAAGAGAAGAAGGAAATTGCAGACAACGATCTGGGTTGCTACTGTGTCTACTCGTCGATGGATCGCCGGGCGACAACATCCTCCAGCTCCTTCTTCAATTCCTCACGACTTTGCTTGAAAGTAGCCACAGATTCCTCCACCTCCTGCTTGCGCTCCATCCGGAGCTTCCTCAAGTCACCCATCAGTTCCTCGACGACCGATGTTAGCGTCATCCCCGAGGCACTGCTTTGCTCATGCAGCATCTTCCCGCTGGCGGCCTCCTCCTTCTCGGTGAGCGCCTTGAGGAGCTTCACATTGTCACCCATGAATTGCTCGACGAGGCCGGTCGCCTTGTCAACGGAGGCATCGCTGATCTTGAGCAGCTTCATCAAGTCGTCGACCAGCTCCTGCTGCGTAGTGACGCCAGTGAGAATGTCGTCGTCACCGGCAAAGGACTTCAGGAACGCCGGCTCGTCGCGATGGTCGACGCCGCGAATGCGCTTGTGAGATCCCTCGCGTGCCCGTGAGAGCTCGTTCGAGGGATCCGCGGCGCGCCGGGACATCTCTGTTGTGGCTGCGGCTTCACGGCGGGACCTCTCTAGTGCTTCCGCGGCCTTGGTCTTTGCTGTCTGGTTATATGTCCACCCTAAACTCCTCCTACCGGTCATGGTGGAACGACTTGACAGGAAAGACCAGTTTTGTGGGTGATGAGGAGAGGAACTGTTAAGTAATTTTTGAGTGGGTAGTTTTTATAGCCCGGTACTAAGTGTGAACACATATTAGTTTGATAGGTGTGAACAGATTTGTAATTACTTATTGCATTGTAATCTGCAATGTGACGAGAAACAAGGTCGAAATTTATTGATGGCAGAAGGTTGACCACGTGGTTGCTCGCCGTTGGGGCGGCCGCGGTGCGCTCCGTTCGTCCGAATCGGCTGTTTGCCACGTATCACACACATCTTGTTAAGTTGAACCGTTTCTGTTGTGTTCCCTAATCGAAAATAGTTCGTTCGAGTGAATCGTATGACGTATATCACATACACTTTGATCTGGCTAACCGTTTCTGTTGCACTCCCTAATAGCAAACAGTTCATCGGGGCGAAATGTATGCCATATATCGCACACACACATTCATATGGCAGCCCGTTTCTGTTGTTCTGCCTCATAGCAAACAGTTTGAATGTATTAACGATGTGCCCTGCATTGCACAAGCAACTAAAATCTGAACCTTGTTTGATGGCTCCGCCATCGCAAATGTTTTGCATCTTTTTTGACGGTTTTTTACATCCCTGTTTGCGATTAATGCATCGCACACAGTTTTGTGAAAGGGTCTCTGGTCGTAGTGTCGCATTAGCAGCATCCCGCAGTAGTGTCATGCGTAGAGAGGGTTAGAGTAACATATAGGTAGATACCGTATCATGTTAAATGCGATGCTAATTTGTGTCATGCATGGCAATAAATATGATCTGTGATACTATACTCTATGTATTATACTATGTGCTATAATTAAAGGTAGTATCATACACTAGTATCATATATATAGCCTAACTAAAACACCCACATGTAGTTGTAGTAGGGTTTTTGACTTTAATTATATGCACTAAAATGCAAGGTAAGTGCAAAGAATGACTTAAACATAGCAGACGACCTGAAATGGACCGGAACGATATAGCTAGTAACTGACGATTTGTAGTCCAAAGTGCAGCGTCTCCTTTTGGAAACTATGATCCTTCCTGTGAGATGCTCCGGTATGGAAGGTGCGAGCACCAAAACTTGTGCCAAACTTTACCAAAAAAATTCCATGCGATCGTGAGAGCACGCCACAGTGACACAATGATTTTCAATATTTTCTGGACTCTATATGCATTTCGTAAAATTAAAATACCAACAAGGTATATGCCTCTGGCCGCACCATGCGGCCGAATTGTTTGAAGTTTTTTCCCGTTTCTCGCACAATGAATGAAAACTCGCAAAGCGACACACAAATGATCTTGCTAACACGCACGTGTAGTTGCGACTATATATATATATGTATATACATACAAATGAGATCTTTTTTTTGAATATTGAAAGTTTGAGATTGCTAGCGAGGCCTGCCGCCTGGTAAAATGTACCAGAAAATCGAACCATAGGGTCGTGATTTCTTACCGTGGAAAAAAGATTTGGAGGCGAAATGATGAACTCATGTTTTCATTCAAACAAAAATATGTTGTCAGTTAATGTAAATGTTCAGATAGCACACGGTTCACTCACGAAAGCCGTATATCCACTAAACCGTGGCTGAGGCCCCCCCCCCCTCTGCCACGCGCGTGATCTGAGTCGTGCGTTCGATTGGCCAGAACCCAAACCCCACGGATCATACGTCTGCACCGTTGTATTCTCCTTGATCGAACGACGATCCTCATCCCTTTCGACAGCACATGCAGTTCCGGTTGTGATTTTATTTATATCCACAAATTGCTCGTTAAATTCAAAAAATGTCTTAAATATAACAAACGATACCTGAAATGCGTTAGAAAATCAAACTTGTGGTATAATGGTGAATGTGTATCGTGGAAATTTTTATAAGGCCAAACGATGAAGTCACCGACCACTGGAGTTTGAATTGACACGCCTCATTTTGGAAACCATGGTCCTTCATGTGAGATTCTCCGGTTTGGAAGGAGCGATCATCAAAACCTGTGCCAAACTTTACCAAAAAATTTCCCCGGGGTCGTGAGAGCACGCCACGGGCACACACCGATTTTGATGAAGTCTGTACTCCATCTGAATTCCCAGTAATTAAAATACCAACTAGGCCTACGCCGGTGGCCGCACCTCGTGTCCGAAATGTTTGAAACTTCTCCCCGTTTCTCAGACAATGGATGAAAACTCGCAAAGCGACACACAAATGATTTGTACACCTTCTTTGCTAACTAACACCCCAGATGTAGTTGTAGAACGGTTTTGAATTTAAGTATATGCACTAAATGCAAGGTAAGTGCAAAAAAATGACTTGAATATAGCAACGAGACCTGAAATGGGCCAGAAAATCAAACCTAGGGTATATACGTGATTGTTTACCATGAAAATAATTCAAAGCGGAACGATGTAGTCACTGATGATTGAAGTTCGAAGTGCCATGTCTCCTTTTGGAAACTATGATCCTTCTTGTGAGATGCTCCGATTTGGAAGGTGTGAGCATCAAAACTCGTGCCATCTTTACCAAAAATTTCCATGTGATCCTGAGAACACGGCACAGTGACACACTGATTTTCGTTATTTCTGGACTCTATATGCATTTCCTGTAACTAGAATACCAAAAGGCATACGCCTCTGGCCGCACCCTACGGCTGAACTGTTTGAATTTTTCCCGTTTCTCGAACAATGAATGAAAACTCCCAAAGCGACACACAAATGATCTTGCTGGCTAGCTAGCACCCATGTGTAGTTGCGACTATAGCAAATGACTCAAATATAGCAAACGACACCTCAAATGCACGAGAAAATCGAACCATAGGGTACAATGGTTATTCCTTACCGTGGAAAATAATTTGGAGGCGAAACGATGAACTCTTGTTTTCATTCAAACGAAAATGTGATGTTAGTTCATGTAAATGTTTTCAAATAGCACATGGTTCACTCACGAAAGCCGTGTGCCTACCAAACCGTGGACGATGCCCCCCTTTACTGTGCGCGTGATCTGAGTCGTGCGTTCTGATTGGCCAGAACCCAAACCCCACGGATCATATGTCTGCATCGTTGGATGCTCCCAGATCGAACGGCAATCCTCATCCCTTTCGACAGGAAATGAAGTCCAGCTAGGAAATGATTTATATGCGAAGATGCACGGTAAATGCCAAAAAATGTCTTACATATAGCACACGAGACCTGAAATGCGCCAGCAAATCAAACCCGTGGTATAATGGTGATTGCTTAACGTGGGAAAAATTTAGAGGCGAAAGGATGAACTCACGTCTTCATTCCAAAATTAGTATGTCTTCATTTCAAACAAAATGATTCTCTTTGTGCACGTGAGAGCTTAGAGGCAACCGTTTGCATAGGCCTTTCCGTGCGGCGACCGGGGATATTTTTCACCCTTTTCACCTATGCCGCCAACACCCCCCCACCGCCGGCCCGCATTTCACTCAACTAGTCCACCCAATCTCCATCGCCAGCTCCCCCCTCCCCCAGATCCATAGCGGAACCCTCTCCGGCGTCGGCGTGCTCACCCCGGCCGTGTGCCCGCTCTTCTGCATCAAGCCTACCTCCACTGCCGCTCCCAACACGCGGCTGCTCGTGCCTCGCCGTCTTTGTTTGCTCGCCAGCTACCCTCGAGCATATCCATGCTGTAACCCTCACCTCTCCTGTGGTCCGGCCGGGTTTGCATTAAGAAGCTTGTTAGTTACTGCTCTCCATCGCGATGCGGCATATTTCCTCGCAATCCCTCTTCCTATTTCGTTCTGTATGTTCCCAAATTGGCTATAAAATAATGGAGAGCGTATATATGTTCATTATCTACCTTCCTAACTAGTACATATAAGCTATATTTGTTCCAATAAGTTACTGCCTATTTACAGATCGCGGGCACCCGAGTCACACAAACTTAACAAATGAGATGTACATTTTCTAAATTATTGCATGACATGTTTAGAAAGCTTGATACCAAGTTGTTAGTTTTATGCTTATCCTCCTTTCCTGAGTTTCGCATGTGTTCTCTGTAGATGTTGATTAGCAGCGACAACACTCATGCTTCAGGCCATGTATCTTCATCTGATTTCGACAACCCTAGGTCTTCAATAGATGGTGAGGGATCAAGTAATCTTGAATGGGATAGAGCTGCAGCAATTACCCTTCCGGTCAGGACATGGAGGAACGCTCCAAGGAAGCCCACACACTAGCCTAAAGGTGTATATGAAGTAACTGAGATCCATTTAAAGTCTTGGGCTCCAACTAAACCAGCTAAAGCACGCACGAGGTTCATGAATGTGTGTGGATTTGTTGGCAGGGCAAGGCTCAACATTAATCTGTCGGGGTTTCGGAAGGCTAACACAGAAACACGGCGGCGGATAGTCCGGGAGATCATGGATCACTTCAACGTTCCAGAGCAGTGGAGAATGCAGTTGGAACACGCTGCACTGAAGAAGGCTAGGGATGCTTGGAGAAACTGGAAGCATGTGTTGTACAAGAAGTACTTGAGTGAAGGCAAGGAGCCTATCCCCGCATACCCCCAAATTACAAAGGCAGACTGGGCAGAATTCAAAAGAGTTAGGGCAACTAAAGAGTTTGCTGAGAAGAATTTCAAGCAATCGGAACTTCAGAAGAAGAACATACACCCCCACCGTATGGGTGTCGCAGGATACTACGGCATGAAACCGATATGGGACCAGGAGGACAAAGAAGCAGTAGCGGCGTGTGGGAATCCGGCTTTTAGTGAAATCAGGGGCCAACGCGCCACAAACTACTTGCGGGCACGTGCAAGGAGGCGTGATGACGGAACTTATTACTTTAAAAACTCACATGACGAAGAACTGTATCAAGTGATGTCAGAGGCTTCCAAGATCCCTGGAAGGTTCTACAGGAACTCAGGCCATGTGACATTCTATCCATTGCTCTGGAAACAACAGAGCCCCCTGACCATGCAATGGGTATAGGTGTTAATGTCCCGCACAAGAGGGCTTTCACACTCAGCAAAGAAGAGAGGCTCAGCATGAAAAAAGCGAGGAGTGAAATGAAGCATAATGCATTGTATGAAAGGTTGAGGAAGGATGCGTATCCAGCTGTTTGAAAGGATATTGAGGAGTCAATGATGATGCAGAAGACTCTAACACTGACAGATAGCCAGTAGATGGGCGGGGAGGCGGGCATGAAGGATGCTGCTTATTGCGCGACAACACTGCACAAGAATAGTTGTGCATCAGCTGACCCCGGCGACACTGATACTGCAGCTGCTCGTGATGATGCTATATCTGGTCTATCTGGAATGAAAGATAGATCAAGGGCGGTTACACATTATGAAGGTACATTAAAATGTGCAACAACTGGGTTTGCCCACCCTTCTTGGAAGATGGCCTCTTGTTGGACAATGTGCCATTGAAGCCGGGCTGTGTGAAGTGCTACGTGGATGAAGTAAAGCACGGACAATGAATTTGCTCAAGAATGTCCTAGGAGACTTCGATGAGCAAAGGACCTTGGGAGAAACTTGTTACATCACATCCAAAGGTGTACGAAAAGAAATAGAGTTCATCGATGAGATCCCTGAAGCCCCGCCAAGAGCAACCAATGTCGCCCCTCAACTAGTGACGCTCTCCTTGCCACAGCAGCTCTCGCGTGCTTCCCCCCAAAGAACCTAATACTCGTAATCCGACGGCTGATGCATCAACCTGTGATCAGCTGGCCAGACTTTATGGCGTACAGGCCATGTCATCCTCCGCCCCAGAGCAGCCAGTGGGAAGGCCTACAACTGCTGAAGACGCACCACCGGTTCAGATGCCGGCCGCTAAAGCAGTGGGGGTGATGAGGACATGACTACATTGGATACGACCAAAAATATTGCATACATGCATATTTGTCAGGTGATTTCTAGTGCAAACTATTCAATAATCTATTTATGTTATCCAGAACAAAAATACTTCACACACTTTTGTGTTTTGTCTAATTGCAGGTGTATGGGCTATTTGTACAATCCACATATGAAGATAAGGGAAAAGGAGAAGTTTAGGTTCTGTTCAAAAATCCCTCTCACGTCACTTTTGGGCCAAGAGAAGATAGAGTCCATGTCTCTCACGTTCTGGATTCAGATTCGGACTGCATAGACATACCCGCCTCAAAATGCCAACAACTTTTCGGAAAGACTAACGCCCACATGTGTGGGCGTTTGCACATCGCCCACACGCCTCCATCACCACTCATTTTGCCACGTATGAACAAATGGCATCAACATAAATCTTTTTGGTCTTCGGCTTAAAATGTTTTATCTTCTAATTAAAAAAGCGAATTAAAAATCCATTTTGACCATTAAATCCGTCTCGACGAGATCTTCAAAACTAGACCCCATGTTGATATGTTTCGACGATATGTTTTTGCCCAAAAGTTGCCATGATGTTTACACTGTAGTTGCCATGGTGCTTAAACTAAAGTTGCCATGTGGCAATTTTAGTTTGTAGATCATGTCAATTTTAGTTTGTAGATCATGTCAATTTTAGTTGCCATGATGTTTACACTGTAGTTGCCATGGTGCTTAAACTAAAGTTGCCATGTGGCAATTTTAGTTTGTAGATCATGTCAATTTTAGTTTTTGATGATGGCAACTCCAGTACTTTGACCATAAAAATATTTTTTTGCATGAACCATGGCAATTTTAAGTGCATGTATCATGGCAATTTTAGTTTATGGTGCATGGAAAGTCTAGTTTCTTAATTCTCCGTTTTATAATATGAAAATTTACTTTTTAATATAGAAGAAAATAGCTGAAACATAACATGGCAACTTTAGTGTAAACATCATGGCAATTCATGTGCAATAGACATGGCAAATTTTAACAAAAAAAATTCGTCCAAATATATTGATATGAGATCTAGTTTCGAAGATCTCGTCGCGAGGGATTTAATGGTGAAAACGGATCTTCAATCGGATTTTTCACTTAAGAGATAAAACATTTTAAAAACTGAAAATCCAAAAAGATTTCCACATGCATGCATGCGGTGACATGGCGTAGTCTGTATGTTATAGGGCGTGTGGGCGGGTTTGGCTCCCACCACACGTGTGGGCGTTAGCGTTGTCCCAACTTTTTCATACGGACTCCGAATTGGGTGATTCTTTCTTTTGGAAAGTAGATTTCGTTCTCTTTCCAACCCAATCGGATTCACCTTTAAATTCGCCCGGAGCATTGAGATATCGACGAAACAATCTGATGCTGAAGCAGAATCCGAGTCAAACAACAAGTCCAAAAGTGTTGCATCACCTCCACTTGGGCCCATAAGCCTTGCACGACCTAGGGTTAGTTTTAGGCTGCCTTGGGACGTCCTTCCACCTCCTTGGGTGCCACTCCATGCTCCTATATAAGTAGATCTATCTAGTAGCTTTTCGCTTTGGGTTTTGTTTAGATTAAAGTTTGCCATAGTTACAACTTCGCGTACTTCATTTGTGTTCAACGACCACACAAAGGCATCACATAACCCCACCTTGATCAATAAAGCTTTCCTCTTATATTCACAATATCCATATTGCAATCTTAGCTTCTTGCTTGTTCTTCGTTTCACAGGAAATGCAGACCTTCGTGGTCAGGTTGATCGTGCTCCGGCGTGGTCAATAACCTCTCGGAGTTGGTTTAGCGATTGCTAAGGTGTGACGTCCTCGCACGTTCATAGTCGGATCGTCAAATTCGACTTCTCCAAAACGATAGTCACAATCTCATCGAAAGACGGGACACCTTTGCCTCTATCAAGTGGTATCGGTTTTCAGGTTGCTCGGTGAGAATTTCCAGTTTTTCCTAGATTAGATTATTTTCTTACCTATTGTCCAAGAAAAAGCCACAAAAAAAAGTTAGATCTATTCATCATTTGTCCAAGCCAGTCTGAGCCTTTGCAATTTTCTGTTCATTGCTTGCATAGTTGAATTATCGGTTGAATCGTCGTGTCGAGTTGCTGGTCTTAGTGTCTAGTTCGTTCAGAGTTTCGAGTTCTGTTCACATTAGTCACGTCGCCACTGCATCATTATCCCTTCTGCTGTGCACCACTCATCCATCAATTTCCACCATGTGCTACCCGCAGTTCATTGTCACAATCATAGTTGAGGTCGTTCACATCTTCGCTTGATCCAATCTGCATCTTATCTAGTTTGTCTTGGAAAGAGGGAGAGAGAAAATAGGCAGAGAGAAAAAAAAGAGAAAAAAAGTCAGAGAAAAAAAGGATAGAAAGAAAAAGAAAAAAGTGTGAGGAAAAAAAGAGAGAAGAAAATAAAACAAAATTCGGATCTATCTAGACTCAATCTCGTAGCTGATTTCGGATTGGAAGTAAAACATGCATAACTTCCTCATACGAAATCCGTTTTGTCTCCGCGAGTACTCAAATTAAAGCTAGCGACGAGCCGCATCTAAATAGTTGCAGAAGCAAGGTCAATTTTTTGTACCTCAAAATCGGCTTCTAAATAGGTCGTTTTGCCTACCGAAGTTGGCGAACACAGCTTATTCCAGTTTTTCAGGCCAGTTTTAGAATTCTTTGACTCCTCATATCAATTCGGAATTGAGTGATTCTTTTTGCATTGGAAAGCTGCAGTTAGTAGCATTATTTGAAAAAAGTTACCGGAAAATTGGCTCAAACTTTTTCAAGAGGAAAGTTGGAGAGACAGTTGTTGTATATCCTGCTTGGCAGTTGTTTTTCATCATTATCTTTACTGCCGTTGTGATCTTCACTTATATCTTGTTGTCCAGAGCTACTTAGTATATTTCATTGATGCTAGTTGTGCTAGCCGTGACCTCATTAGTATTCTAGGCTCGCGTCTCTAGTCCGATCTAGCCTAGGGCCAGCAAAGTACCGTCATTGAGCGTTTATTCAACATTGCATCTCTGAATTGATTATTGCTAATCTTTTGCTGCCATATATAGCCAACCCAGCTCCACATATTTCTACACCGTGTATACGTACGTTCCCCTGGCAATCGCTTTACACAATCTTCGGAGTTATTTGACACTGTTGGTTGCCTGTCACCACCTGCCGCATGGTAAGAACTTGTAAGATATTGATATTTGCTTTACTATGAGCACTTTATAACCACATCCTAGTAGTTCATAGGAACATTATTCTCGAATTTTTTTTCCTGTTTCTACTAATCATGACAGGTTCTGGAGATAGAAGTTCTTGGACGACGGACACATCTTCACCATCATGAGAGTTGGGACAACACACACAAGCACATGGTCAGGTTATCTCTTTACCATCATTTGAGGGTAGATTTAATCCTGCTATTTATCTAGCTTGGGAGCTTGAAGTAGAACAAGTTTTTAGTCACCATGACTTTTCTGAACTTGAGCGAGTACGAGCTGTCAGTAGAGCATTTACCGGTTTTGCTTTTGTTTGGTGGAGTGTGCATTGTAAGAAAAACATTGATAACCAACCCACAACTTGGAAAGATTTGAAAGATGTAATGAGACAACAATTTTTCCCTCCTTACTATCGTCATGAATTGCTTCACAAATTTGAACAATTTAAACAAGGCAACAACACTGTTCATGCTTACTACCAAGAGTTCAAATCGTATATGCATCATTGTGACATAGAAGAATCTGAGGATGATACAATGAATAGAATTTTTGGTGGTTTGAACCATGATATTAGAGCAAGATTTCAGTATATTCCTCGTTGCATTACTGGTATGTATGTTCGTGCTTGTACCTTTGAGAGACAGTTACATGAGGATGCATTGGGTGACTACAACAACTACTATTCCAATTCATGCTCACTACCTTCAGTTGATTCCTCCACCGTTGTACCTACTAGAGCAGCCACACCTCAGATTATGAGTGCGACATCATCTCAAGTGTATGGTACATTCTACATCAACTACGTCTTTGCGACAAGGTAACTGTGACGCCCCCGATTCAATCGTACACTAACCATGCACGCAAATGTGTACGATCAAGATCGGGGACTCACGGGAAGATATCACAACACAACTCTAAAACATAAATAGGTCATACAAGCATCATGATACAAGCCAGGGGCCTCGAATACAAGTGCTCGATCATAGACGAGTCAGCGGAAGCAACAATATCTGAGTACAGACATAAGTTAAACAAGTTTGCCTTAAGAAGGCTAGCACAAACTGGGATACAGATCGAAAGAGGCGCATGCCTCCTGCCTGGGATCCTCCTAACTACTCCTGGTCGTCGTCAGCGGGCTACACGTAGTAGTAGGCACCTCCGGGGTAGTAGTTGTCATCGACGGTGGCGTCTGGCTCCTCGGCTCCAACGTCTGGTCGCAGCAATCGAGTAGAGATAAGGGGAAAGGGGGAACAAGGCAACCGTGAGTACTCATCCAAAGTACTCGCAAGCAAGGAGCTACACTACATATGCATGGATATATGTGTAAAGGGCCATATCGATGGTGAGCTGCAGAATGCCGTAATAAGAGGGGATAGCTAATCCCGTCAAGACTACGCCACAGCAGCCTCCGCCTTGCAGCAGTAGCAGAGAGTAGATCAAGTCCTCCAAGTAGCATCACATAGAAATAATCCTACCAGCGATCCCTCCTCGTAACCACGAGAGAGAGCGACCACCGGGTTGTATCTCGCACTTGGAAGGGTGTGTTTTATTAAGTATCCGGTTCTAGTTGTCATAAGGTCAAGGTACAACTCCAAGTCGCCCCGTTACATCAAGATCACAGCTATTCGAATAGATTAACTTCCTGCAGGGTGCACCACATAACCCAACACGCTTGATCCCATTTGGCGGACACACTTTTTCGGGTCATGCCCGCCGTGGAAGATCAACACGTCGCAGCCCCACCTAGGCACAAGAGAGAGGCCAGACGCCGGTCTAAACCTAAGCGCACAGGGTCCGGGCCCATCGCCTTAGCACACCTGCACATTGCGTCTGTGCCGGAAGCGTAACTAACCCCTTAATACAAGAGCAGGCCTACGTTCCAATCCGTGGCGACGCTCGATCGGCCGCCGACGTCACGAAGTGCTTCGGCCGATACCCTGACGCCGAAAGTGCCCATATCTTTCCCACGTAGTTGGTTAGTGCGTATAGACCAAATGGTGGGACTCAGATCAAATACCAAGAACTTCGTTAAGCGTGTTAAGTATCCATAACGCCCGAGCAGGCCAGGCCCACCTCTCTCCTAGGTGGTATCAACCTGCCCTGTCGCTCCGCCACAAAGATCCACTCGCGGGTGCTCCACAAGCCGACCCGACTTTAGTCACCACATGTATCATGTATAAAGTATATAGTATATACCCGTGAGCACCTCCCGAGTGATCACGGCCCGATAGTATAGCACCAGACGGACAAGAATGTAGGGCCACAGATGGAAATACTAGCATCCTATACTAGGCAAGTAGGATTGCGGGTAAAGGTAATAATGAAGTAGCAAGGTCAGGCTATGCATCAGGATAGGAATAACGAAAAGCAGTAACATGCTACACTACTCTAATGCAAGCAGTATAGAGGAGAGTAGGCGATATCTGGTGATCAAGGGGGGGCTTGCCTTGTTGCTCTGGCAAGAGAGAGGGGTCGTCAACTCCGTAGTCGAACTGGGCAGCAGCAACGTCGGTCTCGGTGTCTAGCGAGAGAAGAGGGGGGAAGAAACAATAAATATAAAAGCAAACATAAGCATGACGATGGAAGACATGACAATGCGCGGTGCTAGGTGTGCCCTAACGCGGTAGGAGGTGGTACCAGCGAAGGGGGAGACATCCGGGAAAGTATTCCCGGTGTTCCATGTTTTCGGACAGATGAACCGGAGGTGAAATGTTGCAGGTTCACTATGCTAGCGACGCGTGGCGGACGAACGGGCTACGTATCCAGATCCGTCTCCTCGTTCTGAGCAACTATCATGTATAAAGTTTTTTCATCCGAGCTACGGATTAATAAATATGATTTTCCAAAGTTTTAATAATATTCTGGAATTATTTAATTTGAAAATTTAAATAGAAAATATTTTGTCACAAGGGGCTCTACTAGACGGTGTGCATGGAAGTGGGGCCATAGGTTGGGTTTGACCCAGTCAATTTGACTGGTCAACAGAGGGTTTGTGGCCCACATGTAATAGGAACATTAGTAACTAGGGATTAAACTAACTAGGTCCCACATGTCATTGAGTGGCCTTTTAACTAAAAGGATTTTAGTGCGTGAGACCACTGTCATGGACAGGTTAGGCTGAACTAAACCTAACTAAGCTAATTAGCACTAAGCAATTTGGATAGGGCCGCCACATCTCCAGAGAGCTAGTCAGCCATTTTAATTTGGGCTGCACGCTTGCAGGAGGCGCCGGTGGCCTTGTGTAGCAAAGAAGAATGTGTAGCAGCAAGGCCAACCAGAGCAGCGCATAGGGAACACGGGCTGCCAAGGCAGCGGAGCAGAGAGCATCGGCAGCACATAGTAGCAGCAGTAGTAAGCTGAGCAGCAATAGCAGGAGCTGCAGCGGCATCCGGAAGGAGCAAAGAAGACAACGGGCAATGAACATCAGCTTGGCGGCAGATGCAGCAACAAAGAAGGGCGCTTGCTGGGCGGCTGCGCAGACATGCGAGCATCGGCAGCGCAGGGCGCACGCTGGGCGGCGAAAGCAGCGCTGGCGCGGCCAGGAGTGATGGGCGCGACGTCGCGCGCGCAGATGGCGTGAGCTGGCGATGGCGGACACGGACGGGGCGGCCAGGAGCTCGCGAAGAGCGCAACCAGGGTGCGGCAGGAACGGGAGTGTGTTGGCCTCGTGGGAGCTCCAGGAGCTCGAGACCAAGGTCGGGTGCGAGCGACAACAGCAGTGAGCTTTGTGACGACATGACCGGCGCCGACGAGCTTCGGCCGCGATGGGAACGGAGGCTACGGACACGGATTCGGGAAATAGGGAGAGGGCTTTCGAGCGGGAGCTCACCGGGGAGCGCACGAAAGGCTCGGTGAGGGTCGGGAGCGCAGGACGACGACGGGGTCGATGGAGGTGTGTCGATGGCCGAAGGTTGAAGAAGAGTTCGATCCGCTCGATGTAGTGACCACGAGCTCGAACGGTGCTGCGTAGACGACGTAGGGGATGACGGCGAACCCCCCGGACGCCAACGGACGGAGAACGGTGGCCGGTAGCCACATGTACGGCAACGGCGCGGCGACAACTATGCTCGGGCGCCGAAGAAATCGAGGAGAGCGAGGCAAGGGGGAAAATGTGCGGGGGCTAGGGTTGACGACGGGGCGCCGGGGTCTTTAGGGCGAGGCCTTAACCACCGGGGAGCAGCGGGATGGCTGCCACTGCTGCCATGGCGCCGTGGATGGCCGCCACGCCTCCCCCGCCTCCTGTAGCGATAGGTTGAAGGAGCTGCGGGTGGGCTGAGCCGTGAGCTTTGCTAGGTGGGCCTAGTGCACAGTAGTAGGCTTAGTGCATAGTGTAGCTTGTTTCATTATCCAAATTTGTTTTCTTTTTCTTTTTTTTCTTTTGTTTATGTTTTATTTTTATTAAAAAAAAGCAAAGGACTTTTAGTTAAGTATGAGACTTGGCCTAAATTAGCATAGCCATTTTAGGCACTGCCACAAAAAGGTTTGACGAGCATTTGAATGCATTTGAATTGTGCATAAATGAAAAGGGATTAATGAGGTTGTTTTGTTCACCGTTTTAATTGTTTTAGGGCAATTAAATATTTTATAAAATGTTGGATGCTATTTGCTAATTAGTTAGTGAATATTTATAACCCTTGAACATTTTTAATTCACTGTTTTATGAAACTATAATTTGAATTTGTATTTGAACTAAGTTTGAAACACGCGAGGTTTAGGAAAATTTTAATCATGATGACCTGGCATCATTAACAAAGGTTTATTGTAGTTTAATTAGCCGGGCGTCACAAATCTCCTCCACTACAAGAAATCTCGTCCCGAGATTTAAGTGGTGTTTTAAGGGGGAAAGAATTGGTTACGAAATTCGAACTATTCTTCTTGGTCTTGGTTGCTCTTCTCGAAGAGGTTGATCCACTACGTTGATGTCTTCATTTCTGCCTTGAGGACAACATGATGAAGTCGTCGTCCTTTTTCAGGATCTCCATCGTACTTACGTAAAGGATAAGGGGATAACTCCGAGAGAACGGGACTCTACAAGGATGCTTATCTAGGAGATAACTCAAGGGAGGTGGCGGAAGGTAACTCCCGAATTGAACTTTAAGAAAAACATCAAGAGCAAAATAAGAAGGCACAATAAGAAGTTTCAAGTAGATAGACAATCGTTTAATGCCTAGCCAGAAGATGAAAGGGTTTCAGGGCAACGCGAATAAATATTGTGTCTGATACTAGAATAGGTCATCTCTAGGAAGGTGACCTGTGGATGCATACGGAGTCAAGCGCAAGGAATAACCTTGGAAACCGGGGTTACAGGAGAGTCAGGTTTCGATCATGTGGAACTGTGGGTTATGGGCCCACCATGTGGGTTAAAAGTAGGAAAGGCGATGACGTCTTTCATGGTAATGTAAGCAAGGCATGTCAGAGGATAGCCTGTCAGTTATGTCGGCAACAACGTCGGTACCAAGGACGAGGGACGAAGAGAACCATTTTCCTGCTCGTTGAAACGAGGCAGACCAATAGGCAAAGTTCTCGTCCATAGGTGGTTACCGGAATGCTATCGACAAATGCAACAGGGTCTTAGTGACACAGTTGTACACCAAGGTGTTTTCATAAGCAGAAGAATATTACTGCTTAGATTATATGAATCACAAGGAAGGTTAAACAAATCAATGGAAAGGAAAAGGTGATCATCAGATTAAACAGAACAATGGAAAGGGAAATGTGTTTAAACACATGTTTCACCGATATATCCTTCCCAAGGACAAGCAGAGCATGATATCCATGACAGGATAGAAAGTAGAAAACCCTTTAGATAAGAGGAGAGAAATTTCATGACTTTACCCATACAACGGTGTTTGGGTAATTTCAACAAGAAACATTTAGCATGGTGCTTCAAATGTTCTTATTGAAAATCGGAGTACCCATAGACATGATTCGAGATAGCACTGACATGTTCTTCAAGCAAAGGTCAAACTTTGGATACACAAAGGATCCATTAGGAACAACTCATAGAATAAGTCTTGCAATAGGTCATCCAACCAGGTGTGCTAGGCATGACATCACCTTATTGGGTTATAGAAAGACCAATGCTATGATTCTTGGAAAATGTTCCAACCATCATATCTGACCGAGTTTCAGATCTGGTTGGTGTTAGGATACCATAGACTCAGGATGCCCGAGAAGAAAAGGTGTAACACAAATTAACGTAAGGACATTTTAAGATTCTCGGGAAATAAACTATGGAAGCAAGTTCTGAAACAAGAGTTCATCAGTAAACCAAGGAGAGGATGAGGAGGTGGCTGATAGGCTCAGCAACAAATCATCGAGATTTCCTAAAGGATGGATTTCCACAATTATGTGAACAAGGAAATATCATTTGTCGGATCAAATGATATAATGATGTATGCTCGAGGGAAACATACACAACTGAACAATGATAGAAGGGTGCAACCAGGAATCTGGACTAGGTAGCACGATCAATGTTCGAATAATGATTCAATAAGCAATAGACTTAGAATGAAACTGTAGACCAATAACTTCAAAGCAATAGGGTTGCTAGAAGTTTAGAATTTACATATCACAGACCATTTGTCAGTATTCCGGTTAGAAACAACACGAGGACCAAAGAATGAACGGATATGACAAAAGGTATCACCTGCATCAAGAATTCTTAAGAGGTGGTGAAATTACCACGACGTTCTTGACATAAAAGGTGGTAATATTCCAAGGTAAAGAAGAACAAATGCTGGATAGCAAGGAACTCAATGTATAACACAAAACACTAACAAGTTTTTGTTGAACTGAAGGCAATAAAGTGGTCGATGATAATAAAAGTCATTGAGGGAAAGGAAGGTATTTCTCATCATGAATTCAATGGATACCCTGGAAGAGCTCAGAATGCTGATGATGATCACGACACAATTGTCGAGATATTTCATGAAGATGTAATTGAATGGCAATGACATCAAGTCAAAGGAATGATGAAGCGAAAGGTTATTGGAACCACGAGTACGACACTAACTCGGAAATCAAGCTTGTTGTTCAAGGCGAAATGATATGACGAGGAAAATCGACGTAAGCTTAGTTCATCGTCGAAAGTGGTGCTCCGGGAATAAGGACCAGGTAGCATAGTTAAAATCATCACGACAATGATACAGCCAAATAGGCTAGGAATGGCGTGATCGGGTACAAACTCGTACCTAAAGAAGATTACTAAGAGTTGTTGAACCATAGTGCGGACTCGGTTCACTTATCGGTGTCTTTGAGTGTTTCATAACTCAGAGCCCGTGAAAAATTGAAATCAGTGAAAATGTAGTACTTGATGAAGATCTCATGAGAAGTTATGCAGTTCCATGATAATCTCGAGATACCAGGGGGTAATACTCGACGACAGATCAAAGTAGAGGTTGGAATGGGGTATTGCTCCATGAGACAAGTGCTTACACTTGCATGAGAAATGGTATTTAAAGGAGAAAAATGGTCAGAACCACAATTGCAAAATGCCAGATCCCAGATATAAGATAAACTTATACCAAGGAATATTTCATTGAAGAGAAGCTTTAATGATACAATCTACATCATGTCCATGGGCATGAACACAAAGTTCAAGGTCGACTCCCACTTCTCCAATGCATAACCTTTCAGTCACTTCTCATTTTCGAAGAAGTTGTAGTGTTGTAATTTTATCTGGCAAAATACCAGAAGAGTATGACTCGTGAAAACTTTCGGGTTCACACGGTTTTTAGAGAAGGTATAGGTTCAACCCATCGGGGCATCTTAGAAACATATACCACGAGCTTTAGGAGTAATGAACAATAGCCCGAAGGCAGAGCATGGTTGACAAAGGGAGAGGATACAGTTTGCCAAAGGCATTATGTATCTGAGGGAAGGCTCACAAGGTTATTGAATATGAAGGACGCTGTTGGATAAAATCCAACAAAGGATCTGTCGGTCCATAATGGAGCTGATGTGAGTATCGGCCCATGATCAGGGGACAAAACAAAGCAAGGGCTTGGATTATAGAAACAACTGACTAATTCAAAGCTCAAGGCAAAGGAATTAAGATTTCCAAATCAAAGGATCAGAAGCAAACGCTCTGATTAAGGATGGATAAGTTGAGTAAGCTTAGGGGTAAAATCGACAAAAATTTGATTGGTCGAGATCAAGCTCATGTTTAAGACAATGTCTGAGCTGGAGGGATGAATTCTAGGACCTGGTTGAGGATTGAAAGCATTCACAACATATTGAATCAACGGACCCAAATGATAATGACAAGGGATGTCAATCTGATTACGAGACTCATAGGATTAACCATAATGCAAGCAAGCAAGAATTTCAAGAGCAATAGGCTGCTCGGGATTTTCGAAAGATCGAATGGCATTTCGAAGAATTCTGTGAAATACATGAGTCAACTGGGGATGAGCGGATACTCGATAAGTGCGAGAAATTATCCGTAGGGGTATTCAGGTGGTAAGGAGCGCAAGGCGGTAGGCATAAGTATTCTCGAACAACAACGAGTATTTCAGGCATCTTGTAATAAAAAGAGCAACCGGGGACTAAGTAATAACGGTGTATGAATTTATTCATAGGGATATTTCGGTGGTAGTAATTGCAAAAGCAATGGGCAGTCCCGAAAGAGTATCAGAAAGTAACTTTGAAATCTTCATGTGCAGCCGGCGATCATCTGGACTGAAAGGGCTCTCCGGGAGAAAGCGTTTTCGAGAACCTAAAGTTAGTTTTGTTTTTAGCAAAATCATTTAACCCGAATAGAAGAGATTTTAGAGTCCCAGAGCATAGATGGGGAATAAAAGATCCTAATACCACCCAATGGCGACGTGGGCCCATGGGCCGCACAGCCATGTTAGTAAAACAGTTTTCATCAACTAGACTCAACTTCGGCCAAGGAGTTGGAAAGGGGGATTCCTACAGGTAGTCGGCTCTGATACCAACTTGTGACGCCCCCGATTCAATCATACACTAACCATGCACGCAAATGTGTACGATCAAGATCGGGGACTCACGGGAAGATATCACAACACAAGTCTAAAACATAAATAAGTCATACAAGCATCATAATACAAGGCAGGAGCCTCGAGGGCTCGAATACAAGTGCTCGATCATAGACGAGTCAGCGGAAGCAACAATATCTGAGTACAGACATAAGTTAAACAAGTTTGCCTTAAGAAGGCTAGCACAAACTGGGATACAGATCGAAGAGGCGCAGGCCTCGGCCCGGGATCCTCCTAACTACTCTGGTCATCGCCGGGCTACACGTAGTAGTAGGCACCTCCGGGTAGTAGTCGTCATTGACGGTGGCGTCGGCTCACAGGCTCCAACGTGCAGTCGCAGCAATCGAGTAGAGATAGGGGAAAGGGGAACAAGGCAACCGTGAGTACTCATCCAAAGTACTGCAAGCAAGGAGCTACACTACATATGCATGGATATATGTGTAAAGGGCCATATCGATTAATTTGAGCTGCAGAATGCGAGAATAAGAGGGGATAGCTAATCATGTGAAGACTAAACCACGGCAGCCTACGCCTTGACAGCAGTAGCGAGAGAGTAGATCAAGTCCTCCAAGTAGCATCACATAGCAATAATCCTACCCGGCGATCCTCCTCGTAACCACGAGAGAGAGCGACCACCGGGTTGTATCTCGCACTTGGAAGGGTGTGTTTTATTAAGTATCCGGTTCTACTTGTCATAAGGTCAAGGTACAACTCCAAGTCGCACATTACCGAAGATCACGGCTATTCAATAGATTAACTTCCCTGGGTGCACCACATAACCCAACACGCTTGATCCCATTTGGCGGACACACTTTTACGGGTCATGCCCGCCGCTGAAGATCAACATGTCGCAGCCCCACCTAGGCACAACAGAGAGGCCAGCACGCCGGTCTAAACCTAAGCGCAAGACAGTGCAGGCCCATCGCCTTAGGACACACGCGTCGTCACAGACGTCTGGCCGGAAGCGTAACTAGCCCCTTAATACAAGAGCAGGCCTATGTTCCAATCCGCGCGCCGCCGTCGGCCGACGTCACGAAGTGCCGGCTGATACCACGACGCCGAAAGTGCCCATATCTTTCCCACGTAGTTGGTTAGTGCGTATAGACCAAATGGCCAGACTCAGATCAAATACCAAGAACTCGTTAAGCGTGTTAAGTATCCGCGAACGCCGAACAGGGCCAGGCCCACCTCTCTCCTAGGCGGTATCAACCTGCCCTGTCGCTCCGCCACAAAGATCCACTCGCGAGTGCTCCACAAGCCGACCCGACTTTAGTCACCACATGTATCATGTATAAAGTATATAGTATATACCCATGATCACCTCCCGAGTGATCACGGCCCGATAGTATAGCACAGCAGACGGACAAGAATGTAGGGCCACAGATGGAAATACTAGCATCCTATACTAGGCAAGTAGGATTGCAGGTAAAGCTAACAACAGAAGTAGCAAAGACAGGCTATGCATCAGGATAGGAATAACGAAAAGCAGTAACATGCTACACTACTCTAATGCAAGCAGTATAGAGGAGAGTAGGCGATATCTGGTGACCAAGGGGGGGCTTGCCTTGTTGCTCTGGCAAGAGAGAGGGGTCGTCAACTCCTTAGTCAAACTGGGCAGCAGCAACGTCGGTCTCGGTGTCTAGCGAGAGAAGAGGGGGGAAGTAACAATAAATATAAAAGCAAACATAAGCATGACGATGGAAGACATGACAATCGCGGTGCTAGGTGTGCCCTAACGCGGTAGGAGGTGGTACCAGCGAAGGGGGAGACATCCGGAAAAGTATTCCCGGTGTTCCATGTTTTCGGACAGATGAACCAGAGATGAAATGTTGCAGGTTCACTATGCTAGCGACGCGTGGCGGATGAACGGGCTGCGTATCCGGATTCGTCTCGTCGTTCTGAGCAACTATCATGTATAAACTTTTTTCATCCGAGCTACGGATTAATAAATATGATTTTCCAAAGTTTTAATAATATTCTGGAATTATTTAATTCGAAAATTTAAATAGAAAATCTTTTGTCACAAGGGGCTCTACTAGACGGTGTGTATGGAAGTGGGGCCATAGGTTGGGTTTGACCCAGTCAATTTGACTGGTCAACAGAGGGTTTGTGGCCCACATGTAATAGGAACATTAGTAACTAGGGATTAAACTAACAAGGTCCCACATGTCATTGAGTGGCCTTTTAACTAAAAGGATTTTAGTGCGTGAGACCACCTGTCATGGACAGGTTAGGCTGAACTAAACCTAACTAAGCTAATTAGCACTAAGCAATTTGGATAGGGCCGGCCACATCTCCAGAGAGCTAGTCAGCCATTTTAGCTGGGCTGCACGCTTGCACAGGAGGGCGCCGGTGGCCTTGTGTAGCAGCAGCAACAGGTAGCAGCGGCATCAACCAGGAGCAGCGCAGCAGGGGAACACGGGCTGCCAAGGCAGCGGAGCAAAGAGCATCGGCAGCACATAGTAGCAGCAGTAGTAAGTAGAGCAGCAATAGCAGGAGCCGCAGCGGCATCCGGGAAGGAGCAGCAGCACAACGGCAACAGAACATCATCTTGGCGGCAGACGCAGCAACAGCAGCGGGCAGTTGCTGTGGGCGGATGCAGACGTGCGAGCACGGGCAGGCGCAGGGGCGCACGCGGGGTGGCGAGCAGCGCCGGGCGCGGCCGGGAGTGATGGGCGCGACGTCGCGCGCGCAGACGGCGCGAGCTGGCGATGGCGGACACGGACGGGGCGGCCAAGAGCTCGCGACGAGCGCAGCCAGGGTGCGGCAGGAACAGGATTGTGTTGGCCTCGTGGGAGCTCCAGGAGCTCGAGACCAAGGTCGAGTGCGAGCGACAGCAGCAGTGAGCTTTGTGACGACATGACCGGCGGCGACGAGCTTCGGCCGCGATGGGAACGGAGGCTACGGACACGGATTCGAGAACTAGGGAGAGGGCTTTCGAGCGGGAGCTCACCGGGGAGCGCACGAAAGGCTCGGTGAGGGCCGGGAGCGCAGGACGACGACGGGGTCGATGGAGGTGTGTCGGTGGCCGAAGGTTGAAGAAGAGTTCGATCCGCTCGATGTAGTGACCACGGGCTCGAACAGTGCTGCGTAGACGATGTAGGCGATGACGGCGAACCCCCTGGACGCCAATGGACGGCGAACGGTGGCCGGTAGCCACATGTACGGCAACAGCGCGGCGACAACTATGCTCGGGCGCCGAAGAAATCGAGGAGAGCGAAGCAAGGGGGGAAATGTGCGGGGGCTAGGGTTGACGACGGGGCGCCGGGGTCTTTAGGGCGAGGCCTTAACCATCGGGGGAGCCGCGGGATGGCTGCCACCGCGGCCATGGCGCCGTGGATGGCCGCCACGCCTCCCCCCGCCTCCTGTAGCGATAGGTTGAAGGAGCTGCGGGTGGGCTGAGCCGTGAGCTTTGCTAGGTGGGCCTAGTGCACAGTAGTAGGCTTAGTGCATAGTGTAGTTTGTTTCATTATCCAAATTTGTTTTCGTTTTCTTTTTTTTTCTTTTGTTTCTGTTTTATTTTTATTAAAAAAAGCAAAGGACTTTTAGTTAAGTATGAGACTTGGCCTAAATTAGCATAGCCATTTTAGGCACTGCCACAAAAAGGTTTGACGAGCATTTGAATGCATTTGAATTGTGCATAAATGAGAAGGGATTAATGAGGCTGTTTTGGTCACCGTTTTAATTATTTTAGGGCAATTAAATATTTTATAAAATGTTGGATGCTATTTGCTAATTAGTTAGTGAATATTTATAACCCTTGAACATTTTTAATTCACTGTTTTATGAAACTATAATTTGAATTTGTATTTGAACTAAGTTTGAAACACGCGAGGTTTAGGAAAATTTTAATCATGATGACCTGGCATCATTAACAAAGGTTTATTGTAGTTTAATTACCCGGGCATCACAGTAACAGTAAAGGTATTGATGATATAACTTCACATGAGAATGATGCATGCCTAATTAACTTAAATACATCATGTGTTGAGTTATCTGTTGATTTGAGCACGCCACCTATTTTAGAGAATCATGCTACTGTCATGAATGCGCCCATTGAATTAACTGTTGATGTCAAAGAACCATGTGAATCAGGAAATAAATCAGATTTGGATCAAATACATTTTAAAATAATTGTACCGATGTTTAATCATTTTGATTTGACCTCTAATCTTGGTGATCATTCTGTGTCAAATGACTTATTGCATGTTTTCTTATTTAAGCATGTTGTAGCATGTAAATTTGATGCATGTAAGGTTTATTCACTATTGTTGGGATGGTTTAATGATGAATATTGTCAATCTTTTGATATGAATAAGAGCTTCACTTATATGTGCAAACTGAGTTGCAATATTTTCATGCCTTCTACTTATGATAATATTTTTGCTTTATATTTTATGATCTATGAAAGTTACTCATGTATACATGTGTCATATGTGCAAAAATCAAGCGAAGTAAAAATGGATGACATATACATATACAACATGTACACCTTGTCTTTTTTGTTAGCCACATTTCAGATTAAGCAACGCCGAGGACGGCTTTGTTTTCAAGAAGGAGAGGATGATTAGGACATGACTACCTTGAATACGACCAAAAATATTGCATACATGCATATTTGTCAGGTGATTTCTAGTGCAAACTATTCAATAATCTATTTATGTTAGCCAGAACAAAAATACTTCACACACTTTTGTGTTTTGTCTAATTACAGGTGTATGGGACATTTGTACAATCCACATATGAAGATAAGGGAAAAGGAGAAGTTTAGGTTCTGTTCAAAAAGCCCTCTCATGTCACTTTTGGGCCAAGAGAAGATAGAGTCCATGTCTCTCACGTTCTGGATTCAGATTCGGACTGCATAGACATACCAGCCTTAAAACGCCAACAACTTTTTCATACGGACTCCGAATTGGATGATTCTTTTTTTGTTGGAAAGTAGATTTAGTGCTCTTTCCAACCCAATCGGATTCACCTTTAAATTCGTCCGGAGCATTGAGATATCGACAAAACAATCTGACGTTGCAGCAGAATCCGAGTCAAACAACAAGTCCAAAGGTGTTGCATACCTCCACTTGGGCCCATAAGCCTTGCACGACCTAGGGTTAGTTTTAGGCTGCCTTGGGACGTCCTTCCACCTCCTTGGGCGCCACCCCTTGCTCCTATATAAGTAGATCTATCTAGTAGCTTTTTGCTTTGGGTTTTGTTTAGATTAAAGTTCGCCATAGCTGCAACTTCGCGTACTTCGTTTGTGTTCAACGACCAGACAAAGGCGTCACAGAACCCCACCGTGATCAATAAAGCTTTCCTCTTATATTCACAATATCCAGATTGCAATCTTTGTTTCTTGCTTGTTCTTTGTTTGCCTCCAGGAAACGGACCTTCGTGGTCAGGTTGATCGTGCTCCGGCATGGTCAATAACCTCTCGGAGTTGGTTTAGCGATTGCTAAGGCGTGACGTCCTCGCACGTTCATAGTCGGATAGTCAAAGTCGACTTCCTCCAAAACGATAGCCACAATCTCATCGAAAGACGGGACACATTTGCCTCTATCAGGGGGGAGACCCAGCTGCAGCACATGCTCAGCAGACCAACCTGGTGGAACGGACTGCTAAGCAGTCTGATGCTTCAGAACCGCCTGCTAAGCAGTCTGTAGGTCCAAAACCGATTGCTCATCAGTCCGTTGGTCCGCAGTCGCGTGATCAGGGTACCAATGCGTCAGCACTTCATGCTCAGCAAACCAACGCATTGGCACGACCTCCTCAGCACATCGACAAGTTGGCACCACCTGTGCAGAAACCCGACATAGCTTCAACGCATGGTCAGCAGTCAGATGCCTCTGCTGCCCAGCAGTCTGTCACAGCAGCACCGCCAGCTCAGCAGTCTGGCATAGATAAACCGTCTGCTAAGTAGTCCGCCGAAGCTTCACCGTCTGCTCGGCAGTCTACCTTGCAGGCAACTAGACATTCTGCCAGAAATGCTTCAAGTACCAAGAAGGAAGTGGCCAAAAAGGCTACACCCACGAGGAAGCGCGGCGGGAGAGTGCACAGGAAAGAGAACGATTTCCTCTTACTTAAAGCACTCATCGCCCAGAACCAAATTAACAAAGGGTTGTTCGAAACGGGGAGTAATATTATTTCTGACGGCATGGATGATGAAGAAGTAGATTTGTTGCTTGCTAAAAGTAAAGCAGACGTACTTGAAGCACGCAATTACGTCCATGGCCAGCCATTTCTTGTTGGCGAATACTTTGATGAGTGTAGCTCCAGTTGCCGCGAGTTACATGAATATTGCATGGATCATATGTCAACAGGTCATCATGGTTTGCTAGTCCACTACAACAGAGATCATTTCCGACACGATGATGGTTCCATCAATGTGAGTTTCGAGGACTTACATCTCTTCTTCAACTTCAACGAGCTCAATGCCACTCTTTTTAGATGCCTGATTTTGTAAGTACTTAACAAACTCTGATCAACTTCTCCATACAAGGCTGTAAATGATAAACAGCTAACTGCATTTTATTCCTCTCAGGGGATTGAGCGCGCACAAAATAAAAAGGGAGAGTGTGTATTTCATAGATCCTGAATTAGCAAATGGCACAACAATACATGGTAAGGACCTACAGGACCGGGCCGTTAACACGGTCGTCCGTCTCTTCGAAAACACGTCCCATGCAAAATCATTTCTCTGGCGATATCATGAATGGTAAGTCAAGTAAAGAACCACGCATACACTGATTGTCTTTCAGATTTCGAATAATTCGTAAGTTCATGGCTTTCTTAATATGTAGCAATCACTAGATATTGGTATTCATTGTTCCAAACAAGAATACAGTTTACTACATTGATTCTCTCAGAGAGTCAACAAACGCTCAGGATCTGACGCATCTTCAGCAATTCATGGATAGGTATTGAATTCTATGATGTTGAAATTAATTTGCATTCATATCTAGTTCAGTAATTGATGTTGTCAAAATTCATCTTCATTTGCAGTGTGCTCGCATTGTGGAAAACTAAACCAGGGAACCTGTTCAAGAGGGAACTACCTCTGCAACACGAGATCGTTTCTCCGGTAACACACCGAAATCCGTTATTTTCAGAAAATTTATCCAACAGTCTGCAAATACCTTTTCTTACGCTAGTCAAATATTCAAGCTCCTAAATAAACCTCTTTCGATTTTTTCCAAAGAGAAAATAATACATCTAACACCGGTTAGGTTGTTCCTAACAGGACAAATACATGACTAATTTTGTACAAAATTTTCAGTGTCCTCAGCAAGAAGCAGGGACCAACCTTTGTGGATACTATGTTTGCAGACACATGATCTCCATCTGCAAATCTGCTAATAGTTGTGACGATCCTCGCGAATTAGTACCAGTAAGTCTATCTTAATTATTATCTTATACTCCACTCATATGGCACATTCTGATCTTAAAAATACTGCAGCTCGTCTTAAAATCAAGGACCACTGAACCGCTCCTGACTGGTGAATTGCTGATGGTTCAGAGATATATCAGCGACTTCTTCCTGAATCACTACATCAATCCCACTAGTGATAATGAAGATTTCAGCATGCGTTCTCCTGAAACATTGAGTAAGAGTTAGCTGCTAAATATATACGCATGGATCCATTGTTTTCCATCTGATGAGGTCTTCGTATTTCGTACACTATGATTAATTATGTAATGCATATATGTGTGAACAAATCATTGGAATTTAGCTACCATATGTCCAATTGCAATTGTTGCGAAATCTGATGAATGTTCTTCCTGTTGACACTATTTGTTCAATTGAATATTGTGGTGAATTTGCTTTTTGTGTGCCGATTCAAAATGGGATATTCTTGTTTATTTGTCCAATTGAATATTGTGGCGAATTTGCTTTTTGCGTGCCGATTAAAAATGGGATATTTTTGTTTATTTGTTCAATTGAATATTGTGGCGAATTTGCTTTTTTTGCATGCCGATTCAAAATGGGATATTTTTTTAACCTGGCAATTTCTCCGCACACAGTTCAACTAAATGAGTGTGTGCGATCCACATCGGAAAGCATACTTCAATCGTAGCGGAACCGTCGGTGATACACAGCAGATCACAAACGATTTGCAACGCTACTAAGTGTGCGTTGGGTCTCCGGAACCGTTTGTGATATCGCGTTATCGCACACGAGAACTCGGAGTAAACCATGCCCAATGTAAAATACAATCCCAGTCGTAATTTTTTCAGGAAACGTGTGGGATCCTAAACGAAAAGCACACATCACTCTTGCCGCAACCGTCGGTGATACACAATAAATCACAAACGGTCTACAACACTTGTATGTGCGCGAAGGGGCTCCTGAACCGTTTGTGATAGAACATTATCGCAGACGGTAATTGTTGGGAAACGTGTGTGATGGAGTCTTGCATGGCAGACGGGTTACGCAGAAAACTCGTGTGGGATGGGGCACAAATCGCACACAGTTCATATGTTGGCCTGTGTGCCTTACATATTGTTTCCCAAATGGTTCATTACGACACACCGTTTGGTTTCACTATGTCATTAGAAACGTTTAATCACCGATCCTACACGTGTGAAAGAATTTAGTGTGTGTTGCATCGCACACGATTACATTTTGGAAGGCCTCTGGATCATTGCTCCATATCCCCGACGGTTTCTGGGTCGTCTGGGAAGGACCCCCTATCGCCCACACTCACTTGGTGATGGTTCCAAATGTCGTCACGGAAAGGGGTTAAAAACCGATTGTATAGTACCGACGTGTACCAATGTAATATGATTAATATTCAAGAAGGATATAACAAAAACTTTCATGTAGATCATGGATATGATAAGTTTGATTCCTTGCAATAGTTTTGCGATATGGAGATAGTAATATGTGAGTCATGTTGATGAGTAATTATGCTTTAGTAAGAATATTGGTGTTAAGGTTTGTGATTCCCTATGCAAGCATGAAAGTCAATAGTTATGCAATGAAGTTACATCCTACTTGTGGTGCATTATTCGGTGTTAGTTATGTTCAGTGCTCGTTTATGATCGTTTTCGTTTCTTGGTTGGTTGCTTCTTAATCTATTTGCTAGACTTTCCTTGTACTAAGCGGGAATCTGCTTGCGCATCCAAAATCCTAAACCAAGTTGTGTCAAATGAGTCCACCATATCTACCTATATGTGGTATTTCCATGTTGTTCCAAGTAAATTTGTATGTGCCAACTCTAAGTTTCAAAATGAATTTCCTTTTTGTGTGCCCGTACCACTCATGAAGAGGCAGGGGGTGGCTGTTATTTTCCATGCTAGGTATGTTATTCTCAAGATGAGTGTTTATTCACTTGTCCTTGCACGAGAGTGTGGTAGGCAATAGGGATGCCTAGTCCCGAAATGAGAAAAAAAAACTTTACATTGTCAAATAATAAATTCCTTGGAAAGTGTTGGTATGGAAGGCACCCATGGATACGGCTAGCCATGGATTGCGAAATAATGGTGGAAAAAGGAACAAAGTTTATTTTATGTTTGGGAACTGCCTATGATTTACCTAGCATGGAAGATATTGTGAATTCTCGATCGTTTTCGTTGACAGGAAAATCATGCCTCTCAAAACAATTTTTATCTCTCAATTTAAGCTTTGAGCTCTGGCACCTCTACAAATCTCTACTTCCCTCTGCGAAGGGCCTATCTATTTACCTTTATGCAATTTTAATTTTTATTTGTGTCTCCATCTTCTCTTATAAAGCACCAACTAGGGAACACTATTGTCATACTTGTGCATTGGATCTAGCTAATATTTGAGTGTGTTTCATGAATGGATCAATGATTGAACATAATGGGCTAGGGATAGCTTTCTTTAGCGTTGATATTTTGAAAGACATGGTTGCTTGTTAGTATGCTTGAATATTGATGTCTTCATGTCAAATTATAGACTATTGCTTTGAATAATTCAAGTCCAAATGTCCATGCTACAAAAGAAAGAGTATATGATGAATATGATAGGTAGCATTCCACAAAAAAAATCATTTTCAATTATTGCAACTTTGTCATGATAAGTTTTATGAGAAAGAGTTGTTGTTATGATGCTAGGAAAATTGATTGAAATAATCCTTGATCAAACTTATGCACTATGCTAGCATTCACACTTCATAAATTATTTCTTTTATCATTTACCTACTCAAGGACGAGAAGGAATTAAGCTTGGGGATGTTGGTACGTACCCAACGTATCTATAATTTATGAAGTATTCATGCCATGTTTACAACAATTTAATATGGTTTGGGTGCAATTTTATATGATTTAAATGGAACTAACCTGGACTGACACTGTTTTCAGCAGAACTATCGTGGTGTTTCTTTTGTGTGTGGAGAAATCAAGGTTATCCAAATGCAGCAAAACTTTTTGACGATTTTTTTTGAAGAAAAAAGGCACTAGAAGCTTTGTGGGGGGCCCAGAAGAGCCATGGGGGCCCCACAAGGCACCAGGGCGCGCCAGGTGGGGCTGGCTAGCCCTGGTACCTTGTGGGCCCCTCGTGGCCCATCTTCACGTGATTTCAACGCTGAAAAATCCTATATATATATATATATATATATATATATATATATATATATATATAACCCATAGAAATAACCCTAGCCACGAAAAACCAATCTAGGCCCTGTTCCGTCACCCTGTCGGAGGGGGAAATCATCACCGTGGCCATCTTCATCATCCCGACGGCCACCATGATGAGGAGGGAGTAGTCCACCCTGGGCCGAGGATTTGTACCAAGAGCTATTTGTTTAATCTCTCTCTCTCTCTCTCTCTCTCTCTCGTGTTATTGTTTTGGAACGATCTTGATGTATCGCGAGCTTTGTTAATATAGTTGGATCATATGGTGTTTTCCCCTCTCCATCTTGTTGTGATGAATTGTGTTTTCCCTTTGAGATTTCGTTATTATCGGATTGAGTACTTTTATGGATTTGAGAACACTTGATGTATGTCTTTCTATGAATACCCGTGGTGACAATGGGGTATCATATTGATTCACTTAACATATGTTTTGGCACTCAACTTGCGGATTCCCGAGGTGACATTGGGGTAATCTATGCATAGGGGTTGATGCACGGTTTCGTCCTTGTTTCTTCGGTAGAAATCTTGGGGCACTCTTTGAGGTTCTTTGTGTTGGATTGAGTATTATGAATCTGAAATTGTTTGATGCATATCGTATAATCAAGTCACAGATACTTGTGGTGGCATTGGAGTATCTAGGTGACATTAGAGTTGGTTGATGTGTATTATATGGTGTTATTTTAGTACGAACTCTTGGATAGATCGACCAGAAAGGATAACTTGGTGTTACTTTAGTACGAACTCTTGGATAGATTGATCGGAAGGAATAACTTTGAGGTGGTTTCATACCCTACAAACAATTTCTTATTATGTTCTCCGCTAGATAAGAACGTTAGAGTGATTCTTCATCGCACGTTGAGGGATGGTTGTATGATCCAATTATATTAGCATTGTTGAGAGATTGCACTAGCGAAAGTATGGACCCTAGGCCTCATTTTCAAGCATTGCAATACCGTTTGTGCTTCATTTTATCAGTTGCTGCCTTGCTATTTTTTATTGTTACTATTACAAAAGTCAATATCTACTATCATTACAAACTTGTATCACCATCTCTTCACCGAACTAGTGCACCTATACAATTTACCATTGTATTTGGTGTGTTGGGGACACAAAAGACTCTTTGTTATTTGGTTGTAGGGTTGTTTGAGAGAGACCATCTTCATCCTATGTCTCCCACGGATTGATAAACCTTAAGTCATCCACTTGAGGGAAAATTGCTACTGTCCTACAAAACTCTGCGCTTGGAGGCCCAACACGAGTCTACAAGAATAAAATTGCGTAGTATACATCATCGCACTTTTAACATTGCAGATTTGAAGCCTTATGTGGGTGAGGAATATGAGCTTCCGTCGAGGACAACTTTAGTTCAAGAAGGGGGAATGATGAGGATATCACTACTACAGTTACACCCACAACCCCTGCTGCTACATATACTGGACCAATTACTAGAGCTCGTGCATGACAACTAAATTACTAGGTATGAAATGATTCTAATGTTCATGAGAATATGATGCTGCCTAAATTGGATACTTTTGTTTTGCTTACAAGTGAGGGGGCCATCATGGACAAGAAGGATGAACACCACAGCATGATCAAGCATGGAGATAATGGCGCGTACAAGCGGAACAAGAACAGAGTTTCTACTGGAGTTTTCAGCACTTTGGAGCCACCATGATGACATCCAAGTACAGGGACGAAATATACAAGATGTCCTTTCATAAATCTCGTCCATAGCTTAATATAGGTGCCAGGCCACCTTATTTTTGGGCCAAGCCCATGTAATTTCGAAATATAACTTCTTAGGCTATTTTTAGAGTACGTATTGTAGGAGAAAAGGCTAAAGAGGTGTTTTAGTCCCACCTTTACATGGGTGGATGAAATCCCCTTTCTTCCCCCCTAAAAATACAGCCCTTAAGGCACCATTTAATCTAGGGTTTTGTTTAGATTAAAGTTCACAATAGTGCAACGTGTGTACTTCATTTGTGTCCAACGACCAGGCCAAGACGTTTTAGAACCCCACTTTGACCAATAAAGCTTTCCTTTTAAATTCACAATATCCAGATTGCAATCTCAGTTTCTGAAAGGATCGAGAAGAGGTGTCTAGAGGGGGGTGAATAGACTCTAATCAAGAAAAGTTGCAGTTTTCAATCTCTTGAGTTGAAGTGGAGTATTAGCACAAGTTTAAACATTCACAATACATATCAAGCAAGCATGCAAGCATACAAAGAGTATATGAGCAGAGGAAAGTAAAGCATGCAAGTTGCAAGAATGTAAAGAGAAGGGATTGGAGTGTGCAAACGCAATTTGGAGACACGGAGATTTTTTATCCGTGGTTCTGATAGGTGGTGCTATTGTACATCCACGTTGATGGAGACTTCAACCCACGAAGGGTAACGGTTGCGCGAGTCCACGGAGTCCACGAAGAAGCAACCTTGTCTATCCCACCATGGCCGTCTCCCACGAAGGACTTGCCTCACTCGGGTAGATCTTCACGAAGTAGGCAATCTCCTTGCCCATACAAACTCCTTGGTTCAACTCCACAATCTTGACGGAGGCTCCCAAGTGACACCTAGCCAATCTAGGAGACACCACTCTCCAAGAAGTAACAAATGGTGTGTTGATGATGAACTCCTTGCTCTTGTGCTTCAAATGATAGTCTCCCCAACACTCAACTCTCTCTCTCACGGGATTTGGATTTGGTGGAAAGAAGATTTGAGGGGAAAGCAACTTGGGGAAGGCTAGAGATCAAGATTCATGTGGTTGGAATGGAATATCTTGACCTCAAGACAAGTGTAGGTGGTCCTCTCTCAGAAAATATGTATTGGAAGTGTAGGCATGTTTTGATGGCTCTCTCCATGAATGAAGAGTGGGTGGAGGGGTATATATAGCCTCAACACAAAATCTAACCGTTACACACAAATCACCAAACTCGGTGGGACCGATTCAGAGAACTCGGTCGGACCGATTTGGTTCATAATGTGACCGTTAGGCATTTCGGTGGGACCGACTGGATCAACTCGGTGGGACCGATGTGCTAGGGTTAGGGTAAATCCAATTCTCGGTTTGACCGATTACACAAACTCGGTGAGACCGATTTGGGTAATAAGCAAAACAGAAAGTTGGCCAAGCAAACTCGGTGGGGGCCGGTTGCAAATCTCGGTGGGACCGAAATTATTGCAACAGACAACAGAGAGTTTGCAAGCCCATCTCGGTGAGACCGAGATCCCATCAGTGAGACCGAGCTAATTACGGTTTCTGGCAGTGGCTATGTCAACTGAACTCGGTGGCTCCGGATATGAAATTTCGGTGGGGCTGAGATTGACTTTTTAGATTAGGACATATGTGGAAGTGAGAAAGTGGTTGAGGGCTTTGGAGCATATCACCAAGCACTTTGAGCAAGCAAGCCATTAAGCAACACCTCATCCCTTCTTAATAGTATTGGCTTTTCCTATGGACTCAATGTGATCTTGGATCACTAAATAGAAAATGTAGAGTCCTGAGCTTTGAGCTTGAGCCAATCCTTTGTCCTTAGCGTCTTGAAGGGGTTCCACATCCTCTTGTCCATGCCACTCCATTGTTGAACTTATCTGAAACATACTAGGTAGAAGCATTAGTCCAACAAGAGATGTGTTGACATTAATTACCAAAATCACCCAGGGAGCACTTGTGCTTTCAGTTTCTTTCTTGTTTTTTGTTTGCTTGTAGCAAATAGACCCTCGTGGTCAGGTTGATCGTGCTCCAGCATGGTCAATAACCTCTCAGAATTGGTTTAGTGATTGCTAAGGCACGACATCTTAGCACGTTCGTAGTCGGGTTGTCAAAGTCGACTTCCACCAAAACGATAGCTTCCATCTCATCGAAAGACAGGACACCTTTGCCTCTATCAGGTACTGTCAAGATAAGATTCATAATTGTTTCTCACATAATGACTAATGTATTCTATCATTTCTAGAATTTATATCACCTAACATAAGCTATGTAAACACTAAAACAAGCAAACTATACAAATAAAATAGAATCTGCCAAAAATAGAACAACCTATAATGATCTGCATAAAACCATACTTTTGTACCTCGAAAAATTCTAAAAAAACTAGGACAACGTAAAAACTTTGCATAGAAGTACTGCGTAAATTTTTTAGAATTTTTTGGTGTTCCAGTACAAAATGTAAATTCATGCACTGGACGCTAAACTTTCTGTGTTGCACAGAACCAAATAAACAAACATCACATAAACCTAAAGGCTTTACTTGGTACTTTATTGAAAGAAAAGATGCAAAACATAATTAATATAATATCTCAATCATCTTAAATCAGAAAAATAGTAGGGGTAAATATTGGGTTGCCTCCCGACAAGCATTTTTCTTTAAAGCCTTTTTAGCTAGGCATTGATAATTTTAATTATGCTCACATAAAAGATAAGAGTTGAAGCATAAAGAGAGCATCATGAATCATATAGAAACACATTTAAGCCTGACCCACTTCCTATGCATAGGAATTTTGTAAGCAAACAATTTATTGGAACAAGAATCAACTAGCATAGGAAGGCAAAACAAGTATGACATCAAAATTTACAACATAAAGAAAGGAAACTTGATGTTGTTGAAATATATATAAGCATGTCTTCCTCTCTCATAATAATTTTCAGTAGCATCATGAACAAATTCAACAATATAACTATCACATAAAGCATTCTTTGCATGATCCATAATCATAATTTTTTGTTACTCTCCACATAACCAAATCCCTTCTCATTCATAGTAGTGGGAGAAAACTCAACAAAATAACTATCATGTGATACTTGATTGGCATAATCCATTTGAATATTAAAATCATGATGAAATGTTTCATGGTTATCATTACTATCTATAGCATACATGTTATCACAATAATCATCATAAATAACAACTTTATTTCCATAATCAATTGAAACATTTTCCAAAGTAGTGGATTCATTACTAAATAAAGTCGTGAGCTCTCCAAATCCACTTTTATCAATATTACAATAAGATTTAACACCCTCCAAATTAGTGGGATTATTGTTACCTAGAGTTGACACTCTTCCGAACCCACTTTCATCATTGTAATCATCATAAATAGGAGGCATGCTATCATCATATAATAAATTTGCTCATCAAAACTTGGGGGACTAAAAAGATCATATTCATCAAACACATCCCTAAGCTTATGGCTTTGCATATCATTAGCATCATGGATATTCAAGAAAGCATACTAACAACATTGTAATCATGTTTATCATTCAACCGACTCGCATTAAACAATTTCGGCAAAATTTTCTGATCCATCATTTTCAAGAAAGACTTCAGAAAGATAAAGAATTTGATGCAACTTCACTTCCATGTTTTGGTAGTTTCCTTTTATAAACTGTAACACCCCAAGACCGACGCTCCAGATGCCTTCCATGTATTCTGAGTTTCGCCGTGTGTTTTATCTGCTTGCTCTATTTTATTTGTGCCTCGCATCATGCCATCATGTCATTTAATTTTAAAACTCAACTAAATAAATTGTGTGGATCTTTGATTCATTTAGATCGAGGGAATTCACATGGTGATTTCTCTTTATAACATATCCTCTCAATATTTTAGGGAGCTACAATAAATATCCTATTCGTATGGAATCAACCTAAACAAACTTGCATTTTAAATCTCTCTCATTTTCAAATATTCAAGTCTTGATCTTTCTCCAAATACTTCAATTCCAGTTGTGGCACTTTGAAATATGTCAAAGTAGCTCAATGCTAGTTTTCAACTCAACTTGTATTTATTTGGCCCTCCAAATAAATATTTTGCTTCTATCTCTTTTCTATAAATAGAAAAGGAAAATCATGGTTCCCCTTCTTTTCTTTTAATCCAGCCTGCTAGGCCTCCTGGCCTTTTCCCCCCTCCACCGAGATGGCCCAAGGCCCACCACCGCCTCGCCACCGCCTTCCTAACCCTAGCCTCCTCAAGGCCGATCCCCATTTCTCCCATCGATCCCTCCTCCTCATTCCCTCGCGCCGCCACACACAATGCACATCTCGCCAGGAGAGGAGCTCCCACGCCAAGCCCCACGCCAAGACAGCTCCATCCGCGCAGCCCTCCTCGCCGATCTTGAGCGCCCAGCGCCGCTCCTCTTGATCCGCCCGGATCCTCGCCGCTGCCCACCCACGGTGACCGGACCTCGGCGACCATCATCCTACTGCAGCCGCCGCAATGCTTCTCCTCCTTCCTCTCCTCCTGCTCAGCGTCGTCTTCCCGAGATCCGCGCTCCATCCATGGCGCCCGCCACCAAGCAGCCAAGGTTCTCGGACCTTCCGCTGCCAAAGACCACCTCCCGCTTATGCCGCCTCCGTCCCTTCCTTCAGAAACGGTTTTGGCCCCTTCGCCCGCCCATAGCCTCTGTTGCCTCCTCGACATCCTCGCCGACCTCTCCGTGGGCCATGGACGGTGTCGTCGCTTGCCTTCGCTGCGCGGCTTCGCCTCCCTCGTCGCGCCCGCCTTCCGCCTACCTCGCTTCGCCGCACCGCTGCCGCCCATGTTGTGTTCCTTGCGGGCAGCAGACCCATGCCCTGCGACCATCGATCCCGTCGTTGACCGCCAAGACCGTCTTGTGTTGTTTCGGTTGGTTCATACCAAGTCTCGCAAGACTAGAGGCCTGTTGTGGTGCTTCGTTTTGGATCGCCAAGTACACCGTGTCGATGCCTACTACGACTACACAACCGGAATGCGACAAGTACCCCGACAACGTGTGTACCACACCGTGGACGTCAAGTTCCTCCACGACCCGTGTACCACTACCGTCGCCAAGATCGCGTGTACCTCTGCCACCATCGTGTGCCACTACTTGGACTATGACCCGTGAACAATTACATCGCATTGAACTCGTTCCGCCCCGAAAACGCACGCTTCAAAGGTGTAACCATCGAGACAACGCTTGTGGACGAATGCATGTGTTGTATGAGATGCTCGCATTTGCACCATGCACGACCCTTGTATGCCTTGCCACCGACACGTGGGAACCCGGCAACCGGGGTCACCCCACCATCTTTGCATGACACGCTCACGTCACACTTTCTTTTGCACCGGTACCTCCATGAGCTACCGGAACCAATATGTTGTTGTGGCATCATTTTGGATTCATCGCCGTGGCGCCCTTTATTTTCACTACGGTAACAAATGCTTCATGCCCATGTCAACATTTTCTTAAAATTGCGTAAAACTTGTATATGTCATTTGCACCATGATAACAACATTTAAAATATTTAAATTTTTGTTTGCATTAAAAATTGCTAAATGACATGTGGGGATTTTTGTTATCTGTACCTGCACAAACAAACACCAATTTGCAACCAACAAATGGATTGTCAATCCCTTCACGGTTATTCCCAAAGTGAGATATGATAGAGATGGACAAACGGTAAAGTAATATTTTTGGTATTTTTGGTTTATGGAACGAAAAGTAAAGATTGCAAAATAAAGGAAATAGGAAACTAGAAATTGTAGATCGGAAACTTATATGATGGAAAATAGACCTGGGGGCCATAGGTTTCACTAGAGACTTCTCTCAAGATACAAATTATTACGGTGGGTGAACAAATTACTGTCGAGCAAGTGATAGAAAAGCACAAAGTTATGACGATATCTAAGTCAATGATCATGAATATAGGCATCATGTTCGTGTTAAGTAGACAGAAACGACTCTGCATCTACTACTACTACTTCACACATCGACCGACTCCTGCCTGCATATAGAGTATTAAGTTATAAGAACAGAGTAACGCATTAAACAAGATGACATGATGTAGCGGGATTAACTCAAGCAATATGATGAAAACCCCATCTTTTTATCCTCGCTGGCAACAATACAATATGTGCCTTGCTGCCCCTACTGTCATTGGGAAAGGACACCGCAAGATTGAACCCAAAGCTAAGCACTTCTCCCATTGCAAGAAAAATCAATCTAGTTGGTCAAACCAAATCGATAGTTCGAAGAGATTTGAAAAGATATTAAATCATGCATATAAGAATTCAGAGGAGATTCAAATAATATTCATAGATAAGTTGATCATAAATCCACAATTCATCGGATCTCGGCAAACGCACCGCAAAAGAGTTTTACATCGAATAGATCTCGAAGAACATCGAGGAGAACTTTGTATTGAGAATCAAAGAGAGAGAAGAAGCCATCCAGCTACTAGTTATGAACCCGTAGGTCTGAAGTAAACTACTCACGCTTCATCGGAGAGGCAATGGTGTTGATGTAGAAGCCCTCCGTGATCGATTCCCCCTCCGGCAGGATGCCGGAAAAGGCCCCAAAATGAGATCTCACGGATACAAAAGGTTGCGGCGGTGGAAAAGTGGTTTCGTGGCTCCGCTGGATGTTTTTGGGGTATAAGAGTATATATAGGAGGAAGAATTAGGTCAGGGGAGCTACGAGGGGCCCACAAGGTCGGGGGGCGCGCCATCCACCCTTGTGGCCGCCTCGAGGCTCCTCTGACTTGCACTCCAAGTCACTTGGTTGTCTTCTAGTCCAACAAAAATCATGGCGAAAGTTTTATTCCGTTTGGACTCCGTTTGGTATTCCTTTTCTGCGAAACTCTAAAATAAGGAAAAAACAGAAACTGGCACTGGGCACTAGGTTAATAGGTTAGTCCCAAAAATCATATAAAATAGCATATTAATGCATATAAAACATCCAAAACAGATAATATAATAGCATGGAACAATAAAAAATTATAGATACGTTCGAGACGTATCAAGCATCCCTAAGCTTAATTTCTGCTCGTCCTCGAGTAGATAAATGATAAAAACGGAATTTTTGATGTGGAATGCTACCTATCATATTTATCCATGTAATTATCTTTATTGTGGCATGAATGTTCAGATCCGTAAGATTCAAAACAAAAGTTTAATATTGACATGAAAACAATAATACTTCAAGCATATTAACAAAAATAATTATGTATTCTCAAAATAACATGGCCAAAGAAAGCTTATCCCTACAAAATCATATAGTCTCGCTATGCTCCATCTTCATCACACAAAATATTCAAATCACACACAACCCCGATGACAAGCCAAGCAATTGTTACATACTTTTGATGTTCTCAAACCTTTTCAACTTTCACGCAATACATGAGCATGAGCCATGGATATAGCACTATAGGTGGAATAGACTGTGGTTGTTGAGAAGACAAAAAAGAGGAGATAGTCTCACATCAACTAGGTGTATCAACGGGCTATGGAGATGCCCATTAATAGATATCAATGTGAGTGAGTACGGATTGCCATGCAACAGATGCACTAGAGCTGTAAGTTTATGAAAGCTCAAAAAGAAAACTAAGTGGGTGTGCATCCAACTTGCTTGCTCATGAAGACCTTGGGCGTTTGAGGAAGCCCATCGATGGAATATACAAGCCAAGTTCTACAATGAAAACTTCCCACTTGTATATGAAAGTGATATGATAGGAGACTCTATATCATGAAGATCATGGTGATACTTTGAAGCACAAGTGTGGCAAAAAGGATAGTAACATTGTCCCTTCTCTCTTTTCTCTCATTTTTTTTCCTTTTTTTCTTTCTCTCTCCTTTTTTGGGCTTCTTTTTTATTTTGCCTTTCTCTTTTTTTCCTCACATGGGACAATGCTCTAATAATGAAGATCATCACACTTCTATTTACTTACAACTCAAAAATTACAACTCGATACTAGAACAAAAATATGACTCTATGTGAATGCCTCCGACGGTGTACCGGGATGTGCAATGAATCAAGAGAGACATGTATAAAAAATTATGAACGGTGGCTTTGCCACAAATACGATGTCAACTACATGATCATGCAAAGCAATATGACAATGATGATGCGTGTCATACTAAATGGAACGGTGGGAACTTGCATTACAATATATCTCGGAATGGCTATGGAAATGCCATAATAGGTAGGTATGGTGGTTGTTTTGAGGAAGGATATGTGGTGGGTTTATGGTACCGTGAAAGTGCGTTATATCGACTAGAGGGGGGTGAATAGGCGATTTTTATGAATTCTTCACTTAGGAATTTCAGGGTGAGGAAATTCCTAAGCGAAGAACTACTTGCAGCGGAATAAGTACTCACATGCATACATGACATAACATAAACATGGGCATCATGATGAAATGAAAACAAACATAGAGTACAGGAAGCGTAAGCACAGGATAAAACAGGATGAAAACAAACAGACTGAAGAAATTGAACTGAGGAAATTGAGGAAGTCTTCAGCTAAAGTCTTCAAACAGATATGAACAAGCACACAACACAGTAACGAGGAAATGAAAGAGTTGAGGAAATAGAACCAGTAGGCTTGGTGAAGACAATGATTTAGTAGACCAGTTCCAACTGCTGTGACAATTGTACATCTGGTTGGAGCGGCTAGGTATTTAAACCTGAGGACACACAGTCCTCACCGTATTCTCCTTGAGCTAAGGTCACACAGACCTAGCCCAATCACTCATGGTAAGTCTTCAGGTGACTTCCAAACCTTCACAAACTCGGTCATCCGGCGATCCACAATTTCCTCTTGGATGCTCTAGACCATGACGCCTAACCGTCTGGAAGATGCACAGTCTTCAAAGGTAACAAGCGTCGGATCCATGCAGGATCAATCTCTTTAGTGATGCTCAATCACTTTGGGTTTGTAGGTGTTTGGGTTTGAGTTTTCCTCACTTGATGATTTTTTCTCAAAGTCCTCGGAGGATGGGATGCTCTCAAATGACAAGTGTCAGTTTCTCTCGGAGCAGCCAACCAGCTAGTGGTTGTAGGGGGCGGCTATTTATAGCCTAGGGAGCAGCCCGACATGATAAGACATAAATGCCCTTCAATGATATGACCGCTAGGTGGGTAGATATTTTGGGACAGTCATGCCAGAGCACAAAGAGCCGGAAATTTGACTATCAAACTCCTCAGGGCTACCATGTTCCTCACTTGTAGGCAATCCGCACTGGCGAATTTCTAACTCCTCAGTCAACACAAATTCTTCAGAGACCAGAAGAACTTCGTCTCTGTCACTGAAGAAATTGACTGAACTGTATGAGATTTCCAATGGCTTCACTGAGGCGATTGGTAGGTGTAGGATTTTGAGTTGAGCATCACATGGAAAATTTTCCTTAGTATTTCCTCGACCCCCTTTAACAGTACGGTGTTTCCTATGACTCAAGAAAGAGAAAATGAAACTATGAAAACAAAGTCTTCACGCTTCATGTTCCTCGAATGAATACCAAGTCCTCAAGGTCGCACCAATTTCTTCACTTTCAAAGTCTTCAGAAAGTCTTCAGAAATCCAAAGTCCCCAGTCGAAGAACTTCATTTTTAGGGGTCGACTTTCTTTGTAAATATCAAACTCCTCATAGACTTATAGACCTGTGTACACTCACAAACGCATTAGTCCCTTAACCTATAAGTCTTCAATACACCAAAATCACTAAGGGGCACTAGATGCACTTACAATCTCCCCCTTTTTGGTGATTGATGAAAATATAGGTTAAGTTTTCAACGGGGATAAACATATGAAGTGTAAATACTGATATTGAGGAATTTGATTGCAAGATATAAAAGAACTCCCCTTGAATATGTGCATAGTGAGGAATTTGCTTTTTAAGCAATGCACACTTGAAGAGTAGAATCATGGAGATCTCCCCCTATATCTTGTAATGCATACATGCATTTAACATATGATAAGAAGAATTTGAAATGCATGATGAAATATGGTGACTGATGTAATTCAGCATGCGTGCATTAATATTAATGAGGAATAAGCATGCAGAATAACACAGCAAAAGTATCAGACCACCATAGGGTTTAAGATTACAACTCGATCCATCAAAGTCTTCAAAAAGAACGAGAGTTGTAACTTAGCAAAAAACTCCCATATATGTAGACCCGCTTGAAGACTAACTCAAATTTCTCCCCCTTTGTCATCGAATGACCAAAAGGATCAAAAAATGAGGACCAACGCCCCTGAAGAATATCAAGTTGATGGAGGAGCGCTAGCATTGTTGGGGTCGGTTGTTGTAGTAGGGCCTGCCGCAGTGTCGTCCAAGTCTTCATGCTCATCGGTTTCGCGCGATGAAGAATAGGAGCTGGCCACCAAGGAAGGAACCTTGACCTTCTTGAATTTCTTCGCTGGTGGTGCAGACCAGTCAAAGTCCTGCTTGATACCCATTTGCTTCAGATCTTCTTCACCATACAGATGTGACAGAACAACCCAGGTGCGACCGAAGACTTCATGGAGGTAGTAATGGTTTTTCTTCACTGCATTGTGTGTAGCAGTCATGTTGTGAAGAATGTAACCAAACTGACGCTTAACCCATTTGTGGTTTTAATCCACCTTCTGGTGAAGACTAAGAAGAAGCTCACGACTAGTCATTACTCTTGGAGATGTGGCTTGAGGATTTGGCTTAGAAGCATTAGCGGCAGAGTCATGAGTGGCAGAGTCATCATTGGTGGAGTAAGATGTAGCTTTGCGAAACTGACCATCCAATGGACGATCGCCTTCATCAATAACAGCAGCGGCCTTGCCCTTTTTATCAGCTGAGGAAAATGTCCGCTTGAGGACTTCAATGGGGGCAAGTAGCTGAGATGATTCTGAAAAACAGCCTTGTAGTTGAGTGAAGACCTTGTTCTGAGGAATCTCATAATCGAAGGAGCGTAAGGCTTCAACTCAAACGGAGAGAGTGCAACATTTGCTAGAGTCCTCATGAAGAAATCATGATAGTTGACAGGAATGCCATGCATGATATTGAACAGCAGATTCTTCATGATGCCAACGACTTCCTCATCAGTCGAGTCGTGGCCTTTGATTGGACTCATTATCTTCATCAGGATGCGATAGACTATTCTTTGCACGTACAACAATTCATTCACGAGGAATTTGGTCCTTGGGGCTTGACCAGGCTTCAGCGGCTTCATTAGTACTTGCATGTAATGAGCAGTGAGTTCAGATTCATGGTATAGACAACGAGCGCCATCAAGGGGAGGGATGATTGGCAGGGCATGAAGCAATTCAGAGGCCGGTGCCTTATAGTGAGTATTTTCGGTCATCCAGTCCAAAACCCAAGAGTTCACATTGTCAGCATCTCCTGTGATGTGCAGTGTTGCATAGAACTGAAGAATTAGCTCTTCATTCCAATCAACAATGTCAGTGCAAAAGTTGAGCAGTCCTGCATCATGAATCACACTTAGGATTGGGGTGAAGCAAGGCAGTGATTCCATGTCTATGTGAGGAATATGCTCATGGTCGAAGACTTTGTCTTTGTTGAAAAGCAGTGAAGAATAGAATTTGGCTTGGCTGGCAGTCCAGAAACGCTTCCTTCTAAGATGAGCAGAGTCATATGGGTTATAATCAGTGAATAACACATGCTCGCCGAAGAAGTCATCAGCCTTGAATTTTTGCTTCTTTGAGAAGGGATCCTTTGGCTTGAGCTGAGGAGTATCGGTCAATTGCATCACCACCTCAGGAATCGCAATCTCAGGGTCCACAGACTAAGGAATTTCAGTTTCTTCAGTGGCAGCCTGGGTTTTCAATTCTTCATTAACAATTTCATCAGCACTAGTGGCTGAAATCTCTTCATGGACAGACGGTGTGGGGTGTGGTTCTTCAGATCCCATTAGAACTTCAGTATTCACTAGGGACTGAGGAATTTGTTGCAGTGGTGTGAATAAAGGAGAGTTGATGTGCTGACTTTCCCAAAAGTCATCGTTCATCACAGGCGTCGTACACCCAATGTACACATCTTCATCTTCTTCATTGATTACTTCAATGCCGGCCTCTTCAGCTGTGAACTGAGGCATGGGCGATGAGATGATTGGAGTTGAAGGGATTGCATCCGCTTCAATTTCTTCATCTAACTGATCTGATGAAGCAGCAGAAGGAATCTCTTCATCAGATCCGCTTGGGATCACATATTCTTCACCAAAAGGAATGAGTTCCTTTGATGGCATGCTCGAGACAGGAACAACATCAATTGGATTCTCAAAAGAGCTGGTCAATTTCTTCATCTTCTTCGGAGCCGAAGAATCTGATGAAGTTGATGCTTTCCTTTTCTTCACAGCTGCGCGCTTTGCAGCCTTGGTCTTTTTCACATCTGATGCAGAAGGAAGAATTGGACTTGGGGTAGGTGCAGGAGGAGCAGAGGAAATTGGCTCAAATACTTTAGGCGCAACTGATGCAGTTGCCCTGGCATCTTCAGTTTCTTCAGGCACAACCGTTGAAGCTTCATTTGTCCTGACAGTTTCTTCACGCACAACACAAGTGGTTGCCCTGGCAATTTCTTCAGCGGCTGGAATGCAGTCATCAGCCCTGACACTAGCAGTTTCATCAGCAGCCTGATTTTCATCGGTCTTTGGCATGTTCTTCAAGAGGGTCGAGCAGATGCCTCAGCCTGAGGAATTTCTTGCTGCGTTGGGGCTGCAACATTCTTGGTGAGTCCTTCAGCTAATTTCACAAAACGGACCTTAGCTCCCAGCCAGTCAGCGCGGTACGCGTCAAATTCATCACTGAGTTTCTTGATCTCAGATTGAATAATGACAAGTTCTTCAGTTGTCATAGAGACAACATTCTTCTTCAGGAAGCGCTCTTTCTTGTACTGCGCTTTCTTCAACTGCCTAGCCTTTTCAAATTTCCACTTTTCTTTGCCTATGAAGGTTGTGAACATGTGACTTTGGCCAGGAGTCAAGTTGAAGTCAGGCATGGGCATGTTGGGGTCCTTGTGCCATAATTCGATGAAAGGATCAACTTAGGATCCAAAAGCAGAGGCACATGTGTGCCTTTGGCTCTAGCGGCCCTGAGCTGTCTGTCCCTGATGATTTCAACAAGTTCCTCATCACTAGCTTCGTCTTCATCAGACGGCACTTGAAAGGCGACCTGCTTCTTGTGAGGACTTGGTCGAGACCCTCGTCCAGCAGTGGCCTTTGTCTTCAGCAGTGTGGGGCCTGTTGAGGAATTTGGTGGAGCTGAAGAACTAGCAGAGGCTCCTGAGGCAATAGAGATGCCTATTGTCCTTTGGCACGAGGCGAGATGCACAGGTGCTGAGGATTTTGAAGGAGGATCTGAGGACTTTGGAGGAGCAAGTGCAACTTGAGGATTTGGCCGTGAGGGCTTTGAAGAACTTGGTCGTGAGGGCATAGCAGAGGAGCTTGGCCGTGAGGGCATAGAGGTGGAAGCACTGGGCTTGTGAGCAGGCTTCTTTACCATGGCCTTCTTAGGCTTGCTAGCAGAGGCCTCAGCAGTGGCAGCAGCAGCAGCAGAGTCTTCATTGAATTTCCTCACTCCTTCCTTAGCCATTTTGGCTAGCTTGCCCTAGCGCTTGGCCCATTCATCAGGATAGTCCTCATCACGCTTGAGGCTGGTCGGATCGGCTTCTTGGCCAGGTGCCAATGGAGGTCTTGGGCATGGAGGGTTAAGAGCGAATTTTTTTCATGTACTTAGGAGTGACATATCTGTATTCCCTCCATTCCCATGCCCATCTCCTCTCTATCCTTTGTATGCGCACCTTGCGCTGATTTTTGTCCTCTTTGCCGTGTTTGGCCTCATCAGATGTGCAATAATCCTTGTAAATGTCATCTGGGATTTCGAAAGCAGTGTTGACCTCAGGTCTCTTTCCACCCTTCTGAGGCTTCTTGCCGTCAGCCATTTTCTTCAGCTGAGGAATCTGAACAATAGAATTCTCTCAAGAGGTGTGCAACTTTTCTTTGAGGAATTCTGCAAATGAGTTAAGTTGATGAGAACCTAGTGATTCAGCAGCGGGCATGTGTACCTGTGAACAGAGTTAGTTGCGAGGAATTTGGAGAGGTCATATGCGTTCTCAGAAGTTTTTGCAAAAAGAACAAGTTTGAGGAATTTGACCAGATGAGCAAAAAGAGTGAAGACATTGCAAAGTTGAAGAAAATGAACAACTGAGGAATCTCAGAAATGAGGAAAAACTCAAATTGAAGATTTTCAACTTTTGGTGGTGGCGTGACCCACCGTATAAGAATGATGATTTCATACACCGCGTACAATTGTCGTAGGGTTCTGAGAATCAAAGTCTTCGTTAATTTCTTCACACTTAGAGTGTTAGTCTTCATTGAATGAAAAAAATGTTTCTTCATGTGTTGCACATCTTAGTCATCAATTTTGCAGAAGTGTTAGGATGTGTATCATTTTCAAAGGGCATTGGAAGATTCTAGGATATTTAGCTCACACCTCAACTTGCTAAATCTCTTCTCATCCAAGGGCTTTGTGAAGATATCGGCTAGCTGTTCTTCAGTCCTTACATGCTCAATAGAGATGTCGCCCTTCCACACATGATCACGAAGAAAATGATGATGAATCTGAATGTGCTTTGTCTTCGAGTGCTGAACTGGGTTATGAGCAATCTTGATTGCACTCTCATTGTCACAGTAGAGAGGCACATTCTTCATGTTTATATCGTAGTCCTTGAGAGTTTGCTTCATCCACGTGAATTGAGCACGGCAAGAACCAAGAGCAATGTACTCACTTCAAAGAAGAGAGATGCGATACGCAGCCTGCTTTCTTCGAGGACTAACAGACCAAAGATCGTCCGAGGAAATGGCATGTGCCTGATGTTGACTTGCGGTCCACACGATCACCAGCATAGTCAGAGTCTGAATATCCAATGAGATCAAAATCCGAGCCCTTGGGGTACCATAATCCAAGTGTTGGTGTGTGAGCTAGATATCGAAGAATATGCTTCACAGCCTTATGGTGTGATTCCTCCGGTGTAGCTTGAAATCGGGCACACATGCAACCACTAAGCATAATATCTGGCCTAGATGCACATAAATAGAATAAAGAACCAATCATGGAGCGGTATACCTTTTGATCGAAGTCAATACCATTTTCATCAGTGCATAGATGGCCATTGGTGGGCATAGGGATTTTGACGCCATTGCAATCTTGCATGCCAAATTTCCTCAGTACATCCTTGATGTATTTCTCCGAGATATGAATATGCCATTGCGCTTGATTTAATTTGAAGACCTAAGAAGAATTTCAATTCTCCCATCATAGACATTTGATATTCTTCACTCATCATATAGGCAAATTCATCACTGTAACGTTGGTCAGTACAGCCAAATATGATATCATCAACATATATTTGGCACACAAACAATTCACCATCATAAGATTTAGTGAAAAGAGTTGGGTCAAGTGAACCGGGTTTGAAGCCTTTCTTCATGAGGAATTCCTTCAAAGTATCATACCATGCCCAAGGGGCCTGCTTGAGGCCATAGAGGGCCTTATTGAGTGTGAAGACTTTGTCGGGATGCTTTGGATCTTCAAAACCTGGGGGTTGAGCAACATATACTTCTTCCTCAAGCTTACCATTGAGGAATGCACTTTTCACATCCATTTGATATAAAGTGATATCATGATGGTTAGCATAAGCAAGTAATATGCGAATAGCCTCAAGTCTAGCAACAAGTGCAAAAGTTTCATTGAAATCAATTCCTTCAACCTGTGTGTAGCCTTGAGCTACAAGCTGTGCCTTATTCCTCACCACAAGGCCATTTTCATCTTGCTTGTTGCGGTAGATCCACTTTGTGCCAATGATATTGTGCTTGCGAGGATCTGGACGTTTGACCAGTTCCCAGACGTTGTTGAGCTCGAATTGATGTAATTCGTCTCGCATAGCTTGAATCCACTCAGGCTCCAGAAATGTTTCATCTATCTTAGTGGGCTCTGTGATAGAGATGAAAGCAAAATGCCCACAAAAGTTAGACAAATGTGAAGCTTTTGAGCGTGTCAGAGGACCTGGAATGTTGATATCGCTGATGATTTTCTCAATTTGCACTTCGTTTGCAACACGAGGATGAGCGGGTTGTCGTCGAGGATTTGGATCAACATTTTCTTCAGCACGATTTTCTTCAGGTGCATTAGCATGACGTTCTTCACGTTCTGGAATGATTTCTTCAACAGATTCTTCGGTAGGAATGACATCCTCAGTAGCCTTGAACTTGATAGTTTCCTCAAAGTTCTTGTTCATCTAACTTTCTGAGAAGGTAGGTTCTCTCTTTGTGAGCCATTAGTTTCATCGAATCAAGCACATCTACAGCTTTCAACAACCTTGTGGTGAATGTTGTTGAAGACTCAGAGGTGTGCGAGTCCTTTCCGTAACCAAGCATAAAACCTTCATGTGCTTTCGGTGCAAATTTAGAATTGTGATGAGGATACCTAATCCAACATTTAGCACCGAAGACTTTGAAATAACTCACATTGGGCTTCTTGTCAGTGAGGAGTTCGTATGAAGTCTTCTTGAAGAATTTGTGAAGATATACCCTGTTGATGATGTGGCACGCAGTGTCAATTGCCTCAATCCAGAAATGACGAGGTGTCTTGTACTCATCAAGCATAGTGCAAGCCATCTCAACAAGAGTCCTGTTCTTGCGCACCACAACGCCATTCTGCTGAGGACTATAAGGAGCATATAACTCATGAGTAATACCAAGTTCATCAAGATAGTCATCAAGACCAGAATTCTTGAACTCAGTTCCATTGTCACTTCTGATGTGCTTGATCTTCACACCAAAGTTGGTTAAAGCCCTCGAGGAAAATCGTTTGAAGACTTCCTGCACTTCATGTTTGTAAGTGACAATATGCACCCATGTGTAACGAGAGTAATCATCAACAATAACAAAGCCATATAGAGATGCATCATTTGTAACTGCAGAATAATGATTAGGACCAAAGAGATCCATGTGAAGCAATTGAAATGGTCGAGTGGTAGTCATGATAGTCTTCACTGGATGCTTGGCCTTGGTCATCTTTCCAGCTTCACAAGATCCGCATAAGTGATCCTTGAGGAATTTGACATTCTCAATGCCAATGACATGCTTCTTTTTCATGAGGCGTGCAGATTCCTCATGCCAAGATGACCAAGTCATCGATGCCATAGCCAGCCTTCAAGCTTTTGCAAGTAGACATATAGCTGGTTGTGGTCCCAGAGAGAAATCAACAATATACAGATCTCCTCTCCTAAAGCCTTCGAAGACTTTGGATTTGTCAGCTTCCATGATCACAACACAACGATACTTGCCAAATATAACAACCATATCAAGATCACAAAGCATTGAGACATACGTGAGGTTGTATCCTAAGGACTCGACAAGCATGAATTTGTCCATGTGTCGATCCTTTGAGATCGCAATCTTACCTAGACCCAATACCTTTCTTTTGCCTTTGCCAACGAACATGATATGCTTCAGATGCGATGGAGATAAGGGAACATCCATCAACAAATTCTTGTCACCAGTCATGTGATTTGTACATCCACTATCGAGGACCCACTCAGTGGCTTTGGGTAGATCATCCTGCAGATGAATTAGTGCAACTTATGAACTCATATAATTCATCAGTGAAGAATATGACATCAATTTCATTAGATCAATTTCATCAATCAATAAGATAGATAAAGCAGTACGAGGACGTGAGAAATGAGGATTCATTTCTTCATGATTAGCCTGCGTCCTTTCAGGTCTCCGGCAAATTCTTCAGACGTTTGAGCACGTCTGGAGACCTGACCCTGCATAAGAGATTAGTTCTTTTTCTTCACCACCCACATCTGAAGGGGTGGCAAAGAGTTCATCACTCTGCGAGCTCCATACAAGAAAGGTGGTATAGAAGCCAGTCCACTTCGTATCACATAAGAGGAGTTAGGATAAGCATATGAATAAGCAGAGAAATTCTTCGAGGACTTATGAACATAATGATTAGAAGAATAATGCTCATATTCATAGCCCTTAAATCTTCCTGCGACATGTATGTTAGCACGATGATGTTCGTATGAGAACTTTGATCCTTTTGAAGAATTTGATCCACGTGAGGAATTTGGTCCGTATGAGGACTTGGATCCATATGAAGAATTTGGTCCATATGAAGAATTTGATCTGGGGTTCCTATTCTTCACAGGTGGTGTCATGATGACATGCACCTGAAGACTATCAAGGCACCTTTTGGGAACCCAGATTTTCTTCACAGGAGAACCGTTCCTGCAGTTAGTGCCAACATATCTAGCAAATACTTCACCATTCTGATTTTTGAACAGTTTATAGTTGGAGTCAGATGACTCATCAGAAGAGTGAGGAGATTCACATGTAAAGCCAGACAAAGTAGATGGATCTACTATAGGTCCCTTTGCAGCAACCCATGAGGTTTTGGGATACTGCTCAGGCTCCCAGTAAGTCCCATCAGCGTTGAGTTTCCTCTCAAAGGCAATACCCTCTTTCTTAGGGTTCTTGTTGAGGATCTGCTTTTTAAGCACATCACAAAGAGCCTGATGCCCTTTGAGGCTTTTGTACATGCCTGTCATGTACAATTCCTTCCGCCCTGCGTCATCAGTGATAGTAGCATTATCCTCAGATGAGGAATTAGTGATAGCAGAGACAGATGAAGAATTTGAAACATTAGAAGCATTTGAACATTCAGGTGAAGAATTAGCAGATTCACGTTCAATGCACTTCAAACATGGAGGAACAAATTCTTCCTGAGCAGCGCTGATTTGTTGAGCAAGTAATGAATTGCACTCCTTCTGAAGATCTTCATAACTTACCCTTAGCTTTTCAAGATCTTGCTTTCTTTGAAGGAATTCATAAGAAAGCTTCTCATGATCAGATAAGAGAGTGTTATGATGACCTTGAAGGTTTTCAAACTTAGACTGAAGTCTCTGAAGACTTTCAGCTAAAGCTTTTGACAGATCCATTTCTTCACCCAACATATCATCGCTCTTAGCATGTATTGAACTTTTTCCAAAGCTCTTTGTTGTTTAGTGGCAAGGGAAGCAAGTTTGACATAACTGGGTCCAAATTCATCACCAGATTCATCATCACTGGACTCGGATAGGTAGCATTCAGTTACCTTAGCACCTTTCGCCATAAGGCATGGTGTAGAAGATGATGATTCTGGTTCGTATGTCATCGCTTTGAGAGATTCCTCGAAATCCTCAAACCAAGGATCATGACGGGTTCGATGACCTTCATAGACCACAGAGAGACGGTCGCAGATAAGCTTTGCATGATCGAGATGCATGATATTCCTGAACTGATTTTGAGACACACAGGAGCAAATGACGTCCTTCACCGTGAGATTGAGAAGAGTGAACTTGCGAATGTCATCAGCTTCGGTCGTCTTGCACAGATCGGTAAGACCAATCTCCGTGACGGTCCACAACTCGATGTTCATCGCCATGAGGCGCTTCTACATCATGGCCTTCCACTAGGGATAGTCGTGACCATCAAATATGGGGCATGAAACAGTCTTCATTCCTGCAGTCGACATAACCAAAACTCCAGGCGGCTAAACCAAAATCACACCAAACAAGGGAGTACCTTTCTATGATACCAATTGAAAGTGCGTTATATTGACTAGAGGGGGGGTGAATAGGCGATTTTTATGAATTCTTCACTGAGGAATTTCAGGGTGAGGAAACTCCTAAGCGAAGAACTACTTGCAGCGGAATAAGTACTCACATGCATACATGACATAACATAAACATGGACAACATGATGAAATGAAAACAGACATAGAGTACAGGAAGCGTAAGCACAGGATAAAACAGGATGAAGACAAACAAACTAAAGAAATTGAACTAAGGAAATTGAGAAAGTCTTCAGTCAAAGTCTTCAAACAGATAGGAACAAGCACACAACACAAAGAATGAGGAAATGAAAGAGTTGAGGAAATAGAACCAAGAGGCTTGGTGAAGACAATGATTTGGTAGACCAGTTCCAAGCTGTTGTGACGGTTGTACGTCTGGGTTGAGCGGCTAGGTATTTAAACCTGAGGACACACAGTCCCGGAACACCATATTCTCCTTGAGCTAAGGTCACACAGACCTCGCCCAATCACTCATGGTAAGTGTTCAGGTGACTTCCAAACCTTCACAAACTTGGTCACTCGATGATCCACAATTTCCTCTTGGATGCTCTAGACCATGACGCCTAACCGTCTGGAAGATGCACAGTCTTCAAAGGTAACAAACGTCGGATCCATGCAGGATCAATCTCTTCAGTGATGCTCAATCACTTTGCGTTTGTATGTGTTTGGGTTTGAGTTTTCCTCACTTGATGATTTTTGCTCAAAGTCCTCGGAGGATGGGATGCTCTCAAATGACAAGTGTCAGTTTCTCTCGGAGCAGCCAACCAGCTAGTGGTTGTAGGGGGCGGCTATTTATAGCCTAGGGAGCAGCCCGACATGATAAGATATAAATGCCCTTCAATGATATGACCGTTAGGTGGGTAGATATTTTGGGACAGCTGGCGAGTAGCACAGCAACGGTCGGAAATTTGACTATCAAACTCCTCAGGGCTACCATGTTCCTCACTTGTAGGCAATCCGCACTGGCGAATTCCTAACTCCTTAGTCAGAACAAATTCCTCAGAGACCAGAAGAACTTCGTCTCTGTCACTGAAGAAATTGACTGAACTGTATGAGATTTCCAATGGCTTCACCCAAGGGATTGGTAGGTGTACGATTTTGAGTTGAGCATCACATGGAAATTTTTCCTTAGTATTTCCTCGACCCCCTTTAACAGTATGGTGTTTCCTATGACTCAAGAAAGAGAAAATGAAACTGCGAAAACAAAAGTCTTCACGCTTCATGTTCCTCGAATGAATACCAAGTCTTCAAGGTCACACCAATTTCTTCACTTTCAAAGTCTTCAGAAAGTCTTCAGAAATCCAACGTCTTTAGTCGAAGAACTTCATTTTTAGGGGTCGACTTTCTCTGTAAATATCAAACTCCTCATAGACTTATAGACCTGTGTACACTCACAAGTGCATCAGTCCCTTAACCTATAAGTCTTCAATACACCAAAATCACTAAGGGGCACTAGATGCACTTACATACCGGTGAAAGTTGCGCGGTACTAGAGAGGGTAGAAATGGCGGAGAGATGAGAGTGCGTATAATCCATGGACTCAACATTAGTCATAAAGAACTCACATACTTATTGCAAAAATCTATTAGTCATCCAAACAAAGTACTACATGCATGCCCTAGGGGGATAGATCGGTAGGAAAAGTACATCGCTTGTCCCCGACTGCCACTCATAAGGAAGACAATAAAAAAACATCTCATGCTCCAACTTCGTTACATAAACTTTCACCATACGTGCATGCTACAGGACTCACAAACCTTAACATAAGTATTTCTAAAATTCACAACTACTTACTAGCATGACTCTAATATCACCATCTTCATATCTCAAAACAATCATAAGGAATCAACCTTCTCATAGTATTCAATGCACTTTATATGAAAGTTTTTATTATATCCCTCTTGGATGCCTATCATATTAGGACTATTTTATAACCAAAGAAAATTACCATGTTGTTTAGAGACTCTCAAAATAATATATGTGAAGTACGAGAGTTCATCAATTTCTATAAAATAAAACCACCGCCGTGCTCTAAAAAGATATAAGTGAAGCACTAGAGCAAAATTGCTTAACTCAAAAGATATAAGTGAAACGCATAGAGCATTCTAATAAATTATGATTCATGCATGTCTCTCCAAAAAGGTGTGTGCAGCAAGGATGATTGTGGCAATCTAAAAAGCAAATACACAAATCACATAAGACGCTCCAAGCAAAACACATATCATGTGGTGAATCAAAATATAGCCTCAAGTAAAGTTACCGATAGACGAAGACGAAAGAGGGGATGCCTTCCAGGGGCATCCCAAGCTTAGGCTTTTTTACATCCTTAAATATTACCTTGGGGTGCCTAGGGCATCCCCAAGCTTAGGCTCTTGCCACTCCTTATTCCATAGTCCATCAAATCCTTACCAAAACTTGAAAACTTCACAACACAAAACTCCAACAGAAAATCTCGTAAGCTCCGTTAGTATAAGAAAATAAATCACAACTTTTGGTACTTTTGTGAAATTATTCTTTATTTATATTGGTGTAATATCTACTGTGTTCCAACTTTTCCATGGTTCATACACCCCGATACTAGCCATAGATCCATCAAAATAAGCAAACAACACGCGAAAAATAGAATCTGTGAAAACAGAACAGTCTGTAGCAATCTGAATATTTTAAATAATTACGTAACTCCAAAAATCCTGAGAAAATAGTAAATCCTAGATAATTTTGTTATTAATCTTATGCAAAAATAATCAGTATTTTATCACGCTCCTGCTAAAAATAAGAATTGTTTTCGTGAGCGCAAAATTTTCTGTTTTTCAGCAAGATCAAATTAACTATTACCGTAGGCTATCCCATAGGTCTTACTTGCCACAAACACTAATTAAAACACAAAATCACATATAACCATAGGCTATATGATTTATTCAAAGCAAAACAAGACCTAAAAAGTAAGAACAAAAATAAAATTGGGTTGCTTCCCAACAAGCGCTATTGTTTAACGCCCCTAGCTAGGCATAAAAACACGAATAGATCTAAGTATTATCATCTTTGGCATGCAATACATAAGTGGCTATCATAATAGATTCATAAGGCAATTTATTTTTTTCTTGGAAAGTGTTCCATGCCTTTCCTTAATGGAAATTCAGATCTAATGTTTCCTTCTTTCATATCAACAATTGCACCAATTATTCTAAGGAAAGGTCTACCAAGAATAATAGGACATGTAGGATTGCAATCTATATCAAGAACAATGAAATCTATAGACACATAATTCCTATTTGCAAAAATAAAAACATCATTAATTCTTCCCATAGGTTCTTAATAGTGGAATCCGCAAGATGCAAATTTAAGGAACAATCATCAAATTCACGGAAACCTAACACATCACATAAAGTTTTTGGAATCGTGGAAACACTAGCACCCAAATCACACAAAGCATAGCATTCATAATCTTTAATCTTAATCTTAATAGTAGGTTCCCACTCATCATAAAGTTTTCTAGGAATAGAAACTTCCAAATTAAGCTTTTCTTCATAAGATTGCATCATAGCATCCACGATATGCTTAGTAAAAGCTTTGTTTTGATTGAAGCATGAGGAGAATTCAACATGGATTGCAACAAGGAAATACAATATATTAAAGAGCAATTATCATAATTAAAGTCCTTGAAATCCAAAATAGTGGGTTCATTGCTATCTAAAGTATTGACCTCTTCAATCTCATTTTTATCAAATTTTCCATCAAGATCTAAAAACTCCGAATCATTGGGACGCCTTCTAACTAAAATTGACTCATCTCCAGTCCCATATTTATGTAGATTAACATTCGAAAACAAAGATTCAATAGGAGTCTCATCAATCACTTTTAGATCTTCATCATTATTTTCACGGAAACTAGAAGAACACGCTTTTATAAACCAATCTTTCTTAGCACGCATCTTAGCGGTTCTTTCTTTGCATTCATCTATGGAAATTCTCATGGCTTTGAGAGACTCATTGATATCATGCTTAGGTGGAATAGATCTAAGTTTCAAAGAATCAACATCAAGAGAAATTATATCCACATTCCTAGCCAAATCATCAATCTTAAGCAATTTTTCTTCAACCAAAGCATTGAAATTCTTTTGCGAACTAGTAAATTCGTTAACACTATTCTCAAATTCAGAGGGCATATTATTATAATTTCCATAAGAATTGTTGTAGGAATTATCATAATTATTAGAGGAATTACTATAAAACGACCTAGGATTAAAATTACCTCTATACGCGTTATTGCCAAAATTGTTCCTACCAACAAAATTCACATCCCTAGATTCATTATTGTTTTCAATCAAAGTAGACAAAGGCATATCATTAGGATCAATAGGAGCACTCTTACTAGCAAACAATTTCATAAGCTCATCCATCTTTCCACTCAAAACATTTATTTCTTCAATTGCATGCACTTTTTTACTAGTGGAAGATTTTTAGGTATGCCATTGAGAATAATTAACCACAATATTGTTGGGGAATGTAGCATGCAATTTCAAAAAAGTTCCTACGCTCATGCAAGATATATCTAGGAGATGCATAGCAACGAGAGGGGGAGAGTGTGTCTACGTACCCTCGTACACCGAAAGCGAAAGCGTTAGGTTAACGTGGTTGATGTAGTCGAACGTCTTCATGATCCAACAGATCCAAGTACCGAACGTATGGCACCTCCGTGTTCAACACACGTTCAGCTCGATGACGTCCCTCGAACTCTTGATCCAGTAGAGGGTCGAGAGAGAGTTCCGTCAGCGTGACGGCGTGGTGACGGTGTTGGTGATGTGATCCGCGCAGGGCTTCGCCTAAGCACTACGACGATATGACCGGAGGAGTAAACTGTGGAGGAGGGCACCGCACACGACTAAGAGCAATTGATGTGCCTTTGGGGTGCCCCCTTCCCACGTACATAAAGGAGGGGGGAGAGAGGCTGGCGGCCAGGAGGGGCGCGCCATGGGGGGAGTTGCTACCTCTTGAGCATTGCGTTGGTTTTCCCTTGAAGAGGAAAGGGTGATGCAGCAAAGTAGCGTAAGTATTTCCCTCAGTTTTTGAGAACCAAGGTATCAATCCAGTAGGAGGCTACGCGCGAGTCCCTCGCACCTACACAAAACAAATAAATCCTAGCAACCAACGCGATAAGGGGTTGTCAATCCCTACACGGTCACTTACGAGAGTGAGATCTGCTAGATATGATAAAATAGTATTTTTGGTATTTTTATGATAAAGATGCAAAGTAAAATAAAAGCAAAGGAAATAACTAAGTGTTGGAAGATTAATATGATGAAGATAGACCCGGGGGCCATAGATTTCACTAGTGGCTTCTCTCAAGAGCATACGTATTTTACGGTGAGTGAACAAATTACTGTTGAGCAATTGACAGAATTGAGCATAGTTATGAGAATATCTAGGTATGATCATGTATATAGGCATCACGTCTGAGACAAGTAGACCGACTCACACTGCATCTACTACTATTACTCCACACATCGACCGCTATCCAAAGATGCATCTAGAGTATTAAGTTCATAAGAACAGAGTAATGCCTTAAGCAAGATGACATGATGTAGAGGGATAACTTCATGCAATATGATAAAAACCCCATCTTGTTATCCTCGATGGCAACAATACTATACGTGCCTTGCTGCCCCTACTGTCACTACGAAAGGACACCGCAAGATGAACCCAAAGCTAAGCACTTCTCCCATTGCAAGAAAGATCAATCTAGTAGGCCAAACCAAACTGATAATTCAAAGAGACTTGCAAAGATAACCAATCATACATAAAAGAATTCAGAAGATTCAAATATTGTTCATAGATAAACTTGATCATAAACACACAATTCATCGATCTCAACAAACACACAGCAAAAGAAGATTACATCGAATAGATCTCCACGAGAGAGGGGGAGAACATTGTATTGAGATCCAAAAAGAGAGAAGAAGCCATCTAGCTAATAACTATGGACCCGAAGGTCTGAGGTAAACTACTCACACTTCATCAGAGAGGCTATGGTGTTGATGTAGAAGCCCTCCTTGATGGATGCTGTTGGAAATATGCCCTAGAGGCAATAATAAAAGGATTATTATTATATTTCCTTGTTCATGATAATTGTCTTTTATTCATGCTATAATTGTATTACCCGGAAATCATAATACACGTGTGAATACATATACCACAACATGTCCCTAGTGAGCCTCTAGTTCACTAGCTCGTTGATCAACAAATAGTCATGGTTTCCTGACTATGGACATTGGATGTCATTGATAACGGGATCACATCATTAGGAGAATGATGTGATGGACAAGACCCAATCCTAAGCATAGCACAAGATCGTGTAGTTCGTTTTGCTAGAGCTTTTCCAATGTCAAGTATCTTTTCCTTAGACCATGAGATCGTGTAACTCCCGGACACCGTAGGAGTGCTTTGGGTGTACCAAACGTCACAACGTAATTGGGTGACTATAAAGGTATACTACGGGTATCTCCGGAAGTATCTGTTGGGTTGACACGGATTGAGACTGGAATTTGTCACTCCGTATGACGGAGAGGTATCTCTGGGCCCACTCGGTAATGCATCATCATAATGAGCTCAAAGTGACCAAGTGACTCGTCATGGGATCATGCATTATGGTACGAGGAAAGTGACTTGCCGGTAACGATATTGAACGAGGTATTGGGATACCGACGATCGAATCTCGGGCAAGTAACGTACCGATTGAAAAAAGGGAATTGTATACGGGGTTGCTTGAATCCTCGACATCGTGATTCATCCGATGAGATCATCGAGGAGCATGTGGGAGCCAACATGGGTATCTAGATCCCGCTGTTGGTTATTGACCGGAGAGTCGTCTCGGTCATGTCTACGTGTCTCCCGAACCCGTAGGGTCTACACACTTAAGGTTCGGTGACGCTAGGGTTATTAGGAAGACTTGTATGTGATTACCGAATGTTGTTCGGAGTCCCGGATAAGATCCCAGATGTCACGAGGAGTTCCGGAATGGTCCGGAGGTGAAGATTTATATATGGGAAGTTGTCATACGGTCACCGGAAAGGTTCGGGGGCATATCGGTATTGTACCGGGGCCACCGGAGGGGCCACCTCTCCTGAGGGCCTCATGGGTCAGAGTGGGCAGGAACCAGCCCTCAGAGGGCTGGGCGATCCCCCTTGGGCCCATGCGCCTAGGGTTGGGGGAAACCCCAGTGGGGCGCCTTGCTTGGGGGGCAAGCCCCCTCCCCTTGGCCGGCGCCCCCCCTCTAGATCTCATCTAGAGGGGGCCGGCCCCCTTCCCCCTTCCCCTATAAATAGAGGGGCGAGGGGAGGGCTGCCAACAACATCCAAGGCGCAGCCCCTCCCCTCCCCAACACCACTCCTCCTCCGATAAGAGCTTGGCGGCCTCGCCGAGTATCGCCTCTCCACCACCACCACGCCGTGGCCGCTGCCGGAGCTTTCTTCCTCAACCTCTCCCTCCACCTTGCTGGATCAAGGCACGGAGACGCCTCCGCCCGCACGCGTGTGTTGAACGCGGAGGTGCTGTCCGCTCAGCACTAGGATCATCGATGATCCGGATCACGCCGAGTACGACTCCTTCAACCTCGTTCTCTTGAACGCTTCGGCCGCGATCTACAAGGGTATGTAGATGCACTCTTCTCTCGTTGCTAGATGAACTCATAGATAGATCTTGGTGAAACCGTAGATTTTTTTTTATTTTCTGCAACGTTCCCCAACAGTGGCATCATGAGCTAGGTCTATGCGTAGTTCTCTATTGCATGAGTAGAACACAAATCTGTTGTGGGCGTAGATGTGGTCAACTTTCTTGCCACTACTAGTCTTATTTTGCTTCAGCGGTATTGTGGGATGAAGCGGCCCGGACCGACCTTACACGACGCTTACGTGAGACAGGTTCCACCGATCGACATGCACTAGTTGCATAAGGTGGCTAGCGGGTGTCCGCCTCCCACTTTAGTTGGAGCGGATTCGATGAAAAGGGTCCTTATGAAGGGTAAATAGAAGTTGACAAATCACGTTGTGGTTTTTTTGTAGGTAAGAAAACGTTCTTGCTAGAACCCTATTGCAGCCACGTAAAAGATGCAACAACAATTAGAGGGCGTCTAACTTGTTCTTGCAGTAATTGCTTTGTGATGTGATATGGCCAAAAGTTGTGATGAATGATGAATGATATATTGTGATGTATGAGATCATGTTCCTTTAATAGGAATCATGACTTGCATGTCGATGAGTATGACAACCGGCAGGAGCCATAGGAGTTGTCTTAATTATTGTATGACCTGCGTGTCAATGATTTAACGCCATGTAATTACTTTACTTTATTGCTAAACCGTTAGCCATAGTAGTAGAAGTAATAGTTGGTGAGCAACTTCATGGAGACACGATGATGGAGATCATGATGATGGAGATCATGGTGTCATGCCGGTGACGAAGATAATCATGGAGCCCCGAAGATGGAGATCAAAGGAGCTATATGATATTGGCCATATCATGTCACTACTTTATAATTGCATGTGATGTTTATTATGTTTATACATCTTGTTTACTTAGAACGGCGATAGTAAATAAGATGATCCCTCATAATAAATTTCAAGAAAGTGTTCCCCCTAACTGTGCGCCGTTGCTAAAGTTCGTCGTTTCGAAGCACCACGTGATGATCGAGTGTGATAGATTCCTACGTTCACATACAACGGGTGTAAGACAGTTTTACACATGCAAAACACTTAGGTTAACTTGACGAGCCTAGCATGTATGCATATGGCCTCGGAACACGAGACCGAAGGTCGAACATGAGTCGTATGGAAGATACGATCAACATGGAGATGTTCACCGATGATGACTAGTCCGTCTCACGTGATGATCGGACACGGCCTAGTCGACTCGGATCATGTAACACTTAGATGACTAGAGGGATGTCAAATCTGAGTGGGAGTTCATTAAATAATTTGATTAGATGAACTTAATTATCATGAACTTAGTCTAAAATCTTTGCAAAAATGTCTTGTAGATCAAATGGCCAACGCTCATGTCAACATGAACTTCAACGCTGCTCCTAGAGAAAACCAAGCTGAAAGATGATGGCAGCAACTATACGGACTAGGTCCGGAACCTGAGGATCATCCTCATAGCTGCCAAGAAAGCATATGTCCTAGAAGGACCGCTAGGTGAAGCACCCATCCTAGACAACCAAGACGTTATTGACGCTTGGCAGTCACGTGCTAATGATTACTCCCTCGTTCAGTGCGGCATGCTTTACAGCTTAGAACCGGGGCTCCAAAAGCGTTTTGAGCAACACGGGGCATATGAGATGTTCGAGGAGCTGAAAATGGTTTTCCAAGCTCATGCCCGGGTCGAGAGATATGAAGTCTCCGACAAGTTCTGTAGTTGTAAGATGGAGGAAAATAGTTACAAGGTGAGCACATACTCAAAATGTCCGGGTTGCACAACCGCCTATCCCACCGGACATTAACCTCCTGGACGAGGCGGTCATCGACAGAATCCTTGATCGCTCCCATCGAGCTACAAGAGCTTTGTGATGAACTACAATATGCAGGGATGGTGAAAACTATTCCTGAAGTATTTTCAATGCTGAAGTCAGCAGAGGTAGAAATCAAGAAGGAACATGAAGTGTTGATGGTCAATAAAACCACTAAGTTCAAGAAGGGCAAGGGTAAGAAGAACTTCAAGAAGGATAGCAAAGATGTTGCCGCGCCCGGTAAGCTAGTTGCCGGGAAGAAGTCAAAGAATGGACCCAAGCACGAGATCGAGTGCTTTTATTGCAAAGGAAGGGTCACCGAAGCGGAACTGCCCCAAATACTTAGCGGACAAGAAGGCCGCAACACTAAAGGTATATGTGATATACATGTAATTGATGTGTACATTACCAGACTCGTAGTAACTCCCCGGGTATTTGATACCGTGCCGTTGCTCATATTTGTAACTCACAACAGGAGCTGCGGAATAAGCAGAGAGCGAAGGACGAGGTGACGATCTTGGCGTCGGGAATGGTTCCAAGGTCGATGTGATCGCCGTCGGCACGCTACCTCTACATTTACCCACGGGATTAGTTATAAACCTCAATAATTGTTATTTAGTGCCAAGTTTGAGCATGAACATTGTATCTGGATCTCGTTTGATACGAGATGGCTACTCATTTAAATCTGAGAATAATGGTTGTTCTATCTATATGAGAGTTATGTTTTACGGTCATGCCCCGATGGTCAATGGTTTATTCTTAATGAATCTCGAACGTAATGTTACACATATTCATAGTGTGAATACCAAAAGATGTAAAGTTGATAACGATAGTCCCACATACTTGTGGTAATCGCCGCCTTTGGTCACATTGGTGTCAAGCGCATGAAGAAGCTCCATGCTGATGGACTTTTAGAGTCTCTCGATTATGAATCATTTGACACATGCGAACCTTGCCTCATGGGAAAAATGACCAAGACCCTGTTCTCCGAAACAATGGAGCGAGCAACCAACTTATTGGAAATCATACATACTAATGTGTGTGGTCCAATGAGCGTTGAGGCTCGCGGAGGATATCGTTATGTTCTCACTCTCACTGATGACTTAAGTAGATATGGGTATGTCTACTTGATGAAACACAAGTCCGAGACCTTTGAAAAGTTCAAGGAATTTCAGAATGAAGTAGAGAATTAACGTGACCGAAAGATAAAATTCTTACGATCAGGTCATGGAGGAGAATATTTAAGTCACGAATTTGGTACGCACTTAAGAAAATGTGGAATCGTTTCACAACTCATGCCGCCTGGAACACCTCGGTAAGAATGGTGTGTCCGAACGTCAGAATCGCACTCTATTGGATATGGTGCGATCTATGATGTCTCTTACCGATTTACCGCTATCATTTTGGGGATACGCTCTAGAGACAGCTACATTCACTTTAAATAGGGCTCCGCCTAAATCCGTTGAGACGACACCGTATGAATTATGGTTTGGGAAGAAACCTAAGCTGTCGTTTCTAAAAGTTTGGGGATGCGATGCTTATGTCAAGAAACTTCAACCTGAAAAGCTCGAACCCAAGTCGGAAAAATGCGTCTTCATAGGATATCCTAAGGAAACCATTGGGTATACATTCTACCTTAGGTCCGAAGGCAAGATCTTTGTTGCCAAGAACGGATCCTTTCTGGAAAAAGAGTTTCTCTCGAAAGGAGTAAGTGGGAGGAAAGTAGAACTCGATGAAGTACTACCTCTTGAACCAGAAAGTAGTGCAGCTCAGAAAATGTTCATGTGGTGCCTACACCGATCGGAGAGGAAATGAATGATGATGATCAAGGTGCTTCGGATCAAGTTGCTCTTGAACTCAGAGGGTCCACAAGGACACATTCCACACCAGAGTGGTATGGCAACCCTGTCCTGGAAATCATGTTGTTAGACAACGGTGAACCTTTGAACTATGAAGAAGCGATGGCGGGCCCAGATTCCAACAAATGGCTTGAAGCCATGCAATCCGAGATAGAATCCATGTATGAAAACAAAGTATGGACTTTGACAGACTTGTCCGATGGTCGGCGAGCGATAGAAAACAAATGGATCTTTAAGAAGAAGACGGACGCAGATGGTAATGTTACCATCTATAAAGCTCGACTTGTCGCTAAGGGTTATCGGCAGGTTCAAGGGGTTGACTACGATGAGACTTTCTCTCCCGTAGCGAAGCTTAAGTCCGTCCGAATTATGTTAGCAATTGCCGCATACTATGATTATGAGATATGGCAGATGGACGTCAAACGGCATTCCTTAACGGCTATCTTAAGGAAGAACTGTATATGATGCAGCCGGAAGGTTTTGTCGACCCTAAGAATGCTAACAAGGTGTGCAAGCTCCAGCGATCCATTTATGGGCTGGTGCAAGCATCTCGGAGTTGGAACATTCGCTTTGATGAGATGATCAAAGCGTTTGGGTTTATGCACACTTATGGAGAAGCCTGTGTTTACAATAAAGTGAGTGGGAGCTCAGTAGCATTTCTCATATTATATGTAGATGACATACTTACGATGGGAAATGATATAGAACTTTTGGACATCATTAAGGCCTACTTGAATAAGTGTTTTTCAATGAAGGACCTTGGAGAAGCTGCTTACATATTAGGCATCAAGATCTATAGGGATAGATCGAGACGCCTCATAGGTCTTTCACAAAGCACATACCTTGATAAGATATTGAAGAAGTTCAATATGGATCAGTCCAAGAAAGGGTTCTTGCCTCAGACATAAGGTGTGAGATTGAGCTCGGCTCAATGCCCCACCACGGCAGAAGATAAAGAAGAGATGAGTGTCATCCCTATGCCTCAGCCATAGGATCTATTATGTATGCCATCTTTGTGTACTGCATCAGATGTAAACCTTGCCGTAAGTTTGGTAGGAAGGTACCAAAGTAATCCCGGCAAGGAACACTGGACAGCGGTCAAGAATATCCTGAAGTACCTAAAAAGGACAAAGGACATGTTTCTCGTTTATGGAAGTGACGAAGAGCTCGTCGTAAAGGGTTACGTCGACGCTAGCTTCGACACAGATTTGGATGACTCTAAGTCACAAACCGGATATGTGTATATGTTGAATCGTGGAGCAGTAAGCTGGTGCAGTTGCAAGCAGAGCATCGTGGCGGGATCTACATGTGAAGCGGAATACATGGCAGCCTCGGAGGCAGCAAGATGAAGCAATATGGATGAAGGAGTTCATCACCGACCTAGGAGTCATACCCAATGCGTCGGGGCCGATCACTCTCTTCCGTGATAATCTGGAGCTATTGCCCTTGCCAAGGAGCCCAGGTTTCACAAGAAGACCAGGCACATCAAGCGTCGCTTCAACTCCATCCGTGAAAATGTTCAAGATGGAGACATAGATATTTGCAAAGTACATACGGATCTGAATGTCGCAGATCCGTTGACTAAACCTCTTTCGCGAGCAAAACATGATCAACACCGTAACTCTATGGGTGTTCGATTCATCACAATGTAACTAGATTATTGACTCTAGTGCAAGTGGGAGACTATTGGAAATATGCCCTAGAGGCAATAATAAAAGGATTATTATTATATTTCCTTGTTCATGATAATTGTCTTTATTCATGCTATAATTGTATTATCCGAAATCATAATACACGTGTGAATACATAGACCACAACATGTCCCTAGTGAGCCTCTAGTTGACTAGCTCGTTGATCAACAGATAGTCATGGTTTCACGACTATGGACATTGGATGTCATTGATAACGGGATCACATCATTAGGAGAATGATGTGATGGACAAGACCCAATCCTAAGCATAGCACAAGATCGTGTAGTTCGCTTGCTAGAGCTTTTCCAATGTCAAGTATCTTTTCCTTAGACCATGAGATCATGTAACTCCCGGATACCGTAGGAGTGCTTTGGGTGTACCAAACGTCACAACGTAACTGGGTGACTATAAAGGTATACTACGAGTATCTCCGAAAGTATCTGTTGGGTTGACACGGATCAAGACTGGAATTTGTCACTCCATATGACGGAGAGGTATCTCTGGGCCCACTCGGTAATGCATCATCATAATGAGCTGAAAGTGACCAAGTGTCTGGTCACGGGATCATGCATTACGGTACGAGTAAAGTGACTTGCCGGTAACGAGATTGAACGAGGTATTTGGATACCGACGATCGAATCTCGGGCAAGTAACGTACCGATTGACAAAGGGAATTGTATACGGGGTTGCTTGAATCCTCAACATCGTGGTTCAGCCGATGAGATCATCGAGGAGCATGTGGGAGCCAACATGGGTATCTAGATCCCGCTATTGGTTATTGACCGGAGAGTCGTCTCGGTCATGTCTATGTGTCTCCCGAACCCGTAGGGTCTACACACTTAAGGTTCGGTGACGCTAGGGTTATTAGGAAGACTTGTATGTGATTACCGAATGTTGTTCGGAGTCCCGGATAAGATCCGGACGTCACGAGGAGTTTCGAATGGTCCGGAGGTGAAGATTTATATATGGGAAGTTGTCATACGGTCACCGGAAGGTTCGGGGCATATCGGTATTGTACTGGGCCACCGGAGGGGTTCCGGGTCCACCGAGGGGCCACCTCTCGGAGGGCCTCATGGGCCGAGTGGGTAGGGAACCAGCCTCGGAGGGGTGGGCACATCCCCCGTTGGGCCCTTGCGCCTTGGGTTGGGGGTAAACCCTAGTGGTGGCGCCTTGCTTGGGGGCAAGCCCCCTTGTCGCCCCCTCTAGATCTCATCTAGAGGGGTCGCCTCTTCCCCTTCCCCTATAAATAGAGGCGAGGGAGGGCTGCAAACAACATCCAAGGCGCAACCCTCCCTCCCCAACACCTCTCCTCCTCAGCAAGAGCTTGGCGAAGCCTGCCGAGAATCGCCTCTCCACAACCACCACGCCGTCGTGCTGCTGCTGGAGCTTTCTTCCTCAACCTCTCTCTCCACCTTGCTGGATCAAGGCGCGGGAGACGTCTCCGCTCCGTACGTGTGTTGAACGCGGAGGTGTTGTCCGTTCAGCACTAGGATCATCGGTGATATGGATCACGTCGAGTACGACTCCTTCAACCCCGTTCTCTTGAACGCCTGGCCGCGATCTATAAGGGTATGTAGATGCACTCCTCTCTCATTGCTATATGAACTCATAGATAGATCTTGGTGAAACCGTAGAATTTTTTTTATTTTCTGCAACGTTCCCCAACAGATGCCCCCTCCGGCGGAGCTCCGGAATAGGCCCCAAGATGGGATCTCACGGGTATAGAAGGTTGAGGCGGTGGAATTAGGTTTTTGGCTCCGTATCTGATCCTTTGGGGGTACGTAGGTATATATAGGAGGAAGAAGTACGTCAGTGGAGCAACAGGGGGCCCACGAGGGTGGAGGGCGCGCCCTAGGGGGGTAGGCGCGCCCCCTACCTCGTGGCTTCCCTGTTAGTTGCTTGACGTAGGGTCCAAGTCTCCTGGATCATGTTCGTTCCAAAAATCATGTCCCCGAAGGTTTCATTCCCTTTGGACTCCGTTTGATATCCTTTTTCTGCGAAACTCTGAAATAGGCAAAAAAAACAGCAATTCTGGGCTGGGCCTCCGGTTAATAGGTTAGTCCCAAAAATAATATAAAAGTGAATAATAAAGCCCAATAATGTCCAAAACAGAAGATAATATAACATGGAGCAATGAAAAATTATTGATACACTGGAGACGTATCAAGCATCCCCAAGCTTAATTCCTGCTCGTCCTCGAGTAGGTAAATGATAAAAACAGAATTTTTGATGTGGAGTGCTACTTGGCATAATTTCATTGTAATTCTTCTTAATTGTGGTATGAATATTCAGATCCGAAAGATTCAAGACAAAAGTTCATATTGACATAAAAATAATAATACTTCAAGCATACTAACAAAGCAATTATGTCTTCTCAAAATAACATGGCCAAAGAAAGTTATCCCTACAAAATCATATAGTCTGGCTATGCTCTATCTTCACCACACAAAATATTTAAATCATGCACAACCCCGATGACAAGCCAAGCAATTGTTTCATACTGTTGACATTCTCAAACTTTTTCAATCTTCATGCAATACATGAGCGTGAGCCATGGACATAGCACTATATGTGGAATAGAATGGTGGTTGTGGAGAAGAAAAAAAGGAGAATATAGTCTCACATCAACTAGGCGTATCAACGGGCTATGGAGATGCCCATCAATAAATATCAATGTGAGTGAGTAGGGATTGCCATGCAACCGATGCACTAGAGCTATAAGTATATGAAAGCTCAACAAAAGAAACTAAGTGGGTGTGCATCCAACTCGCTTGCTCACGAAGACCTAGGGCATTTTGAGGAAGCCCATCATTGGAATATACAAGCCAAGTTCTATAATGAAAAATTCCCACTAGTATATGAAAGTGATATCATAGGAGACTCTCTATCATGAAGATCATGGTGCTACTTTGAAGCACAAGTGTGGTAAAAGGATAGTAACATTGTCCCTTCTCTCTTTTTCTCTCATCATTTTTTTATTTGGGCCTTTTCTTCTTCTTTTTTATGGCCTCTTTTTCTTCGTCCGGAGTCTCATCCCGACTTGTGGGGGAATCATAGTCTCCATCATCCTTTCCTCACTTGGGACAATGCTCTAAAAATGATGATCATCACACTTTTATTTCTTACAACTCAACAATTACAACTCAATACTTAGAACAAAATATGACTCTATATGAATGCCACCGTGTGTACCGGGATATGCAATGAATCAAGAGTGACATGTATGAAAGAATTATGAACGGTGGCTTTGCCACAAATACAATGTCAACTACATGATCATGCAAAGCAATATGACAATGATGAAGCGTGTCATAATGAACGGAACAGTGGAAAGTTGCATGGCAATATATCTCGGAATGGCTATGGAAATGCCATGATAGGTAGGTATGGTGGCTGTTTTGAGCAAAGTATATGGTGGGTGTATGATACCGGCGAAAAGTAAAAGTGTATTAGAGAGGCTAGCAATGGTGGAAGGAGGAAAAGTGCGATAATCCATGGACTCAACATTAGTCATAAAGAACTCATATAATTATTGCAAAAATCTACAAGTTATCAAAGCAAAGTATTACGCAGCATGCTCCTTGGGGGATGGATTGGTAGGAAAAGACCATTGCTCGTCCCCGACCGCCACTCATAAGGAAGACAATCAATAAATAAATCATGCTCCGACTTCATCACATAACGGTTCACCATACGTGCATGCTACGGGAATCACAAACTTTAACACAAGTATCTCTCAAATTCACAACTACTCACCTAGCATGGCTCTAATATCACCATCTTCATATCTCAAAACAATTATCAAGCATCAAACTTCTCATAGTATTCAACACACTCATAAGAATTCTTACTATTCTTGAATACCTAGCATATTAGGATTGTTTAAGCAAATTACCATGCTATTTAAGACTCCCAAAATAATCTAAGTGAAGCATGAGAGATCAATAGTTTCTATAAAACAAATCCACCACCATGCTCCAAAAGATATAAGTGAAGTACTAGAGCAAAAGCTATATCACTCAAAAGATATAAGTGAAGCACATAGACTATTCTAATAATTTCTGAATCATGTGTGACTCTCTCAAAAGGTGTGTACAGAAAGGATGATTGTGGTAAACTAAAAAGCAAAGACTCAAATCATACAAGACGCTCCAAGCAAAACACATATCATGTGGTGAATAAAAATATAGCTCCAAGTAAAGTTACCGATGGAAGTAGACGAAAGAGGGATGCCTTCCAAGGCGTCCCCAAGCTTTGGATTTTGGTGTCCTTAGATTATATTGGGGTGCCATGGGCATCCCCAAGCTTAGGCTCTTGCCACTCCTTGTTCCATAATCCATCAAATCTTTCACCCAAAACTTGAAAACTTCACAACACAAAACTCAACAGAAAATCTCGTGAGCTCCGTTAGCTTAAAGAAAACAAAAGACCACTTCAAGATACTGTAATGAACTGATTCTTTATTTATATTGGTGTTAAACCTACTGTATTCCAACTTCTCTATGGTTTATAAACTCTTTTACTAGCCATAGATTCATCAAAATAAGCAAACAACACACGAAAAACAGAATCTGTCAAAAACAGAACAGTCTGTAGTAATCTGTAACTAAAGCAAACTTCTGGAACTCCAAAACATCAGCCAAAATAGGAAGACCTGGAAAATTTGTTTATTGAACATCATAAATTGGAATCAATATTTTATCACGTTCTGGTGATTTTTAACAATTGTTTTTGTGAACAGAAAGGTTCTGGAATTTTCTGCAAGATCAAATAACTATCATCCAAGAAGATCCTATAGGTTTAACTTGGCACAAACACTAATTAAAAAATAAAAACACATCTAACCAGAGGCTAGATCAAATATTTATTCCTAAACAGAAGCAAAAAAGCAAAAAACTAAAAATAAAATTGGGTTGCCTCCCAACAAGCGCTATCGTTTAACGCCCCTAGCTAGGCATAAAAGCAAGAATAGATCTACGTATTGCCATCTTTGGTAGGCAATCCATAAGTGGCTCTCATGATAGATTCATATGGTAACTTTATTTTCTTTCTAGGAAAGTGTTCCATGCCTTTCTTTAATGGAAATTGGAATCTAATATTCCCTTCCTTCATATCAATAATTGCACCAATCGTTCTAAGGAAAGGTCTACCAAGAATAATTGGACATGAAGGATTGCAATCTATATCAAGAACGATAAAATCTACGGGCACATAGTTCCTATTTGCAACAATAAGAACATCATTAATTCTTCCCATAGGTTTCTTAATAGTGGAATCCATAAGGTGCAAGTTTAAAGAGCAATCATCAAAATCACGGAAACCTAGCAAATCGCACAAAGTTTTTGGAATCGTGGAAACACTAGCACCCAAATCACACAAAGCATAGCATTCATGATCTTTAATCTTAATTTTAATAGTAGGTTCCCACTCATCATAAAGTTTTCTAGGGATAGAAACTTCCAACTCAAGTTTTTCTTCATAAGATTGCATCAAGGCATAAACGATATGTTTGGTAAAAGCTTTATTTTGACTATAAGCATGAGGAGAATTTAGCACGGATTGCAACAAGGAAATACAATCTATCAAAGAGCAATTATCATAATTAAATTCCTTGAAATCTAAAATAGTGGGTTTATTAATATCTAAGGTATTGTTCTCTTCAATCCCACTTTTATCAATTTTAGCATCAAGATCTATAAACTCCGAATTTTTGGAACGCCTTCTAGGTAAAGGTGGATCATATTCTGTCCCATCATTATCAAGATTCATATTGCAAAACAAAGATTTAATAGGGGACACATCAATAACTTTTAGATCTTCATCTTTATTTTCATAGAAATTAGAAGAACACGCTTTCATAAAGCAATCTTTCTTAGCACGCATCCTAGCGGTTCTTTCTTTGCACTCATCAATGGAAATTCTCATGGCTTTGAGAGACTCATTGATATCATGCTTAGGAGGAATAGATCTCAGTTCTAAAGAATCAACATCAAGATAAATTCTATCAACGTTCTTAGCTAATTCATCGACTTTAAGCAATTTTTCTTCAAGCAAGGCATTGAAATTCTTTTGAGAATTCATAAACTCTTTAACACTAGTCTCAAATTCAGAGGGCATCTTATTAAAATTTCCATAAGAATTGTTGTAGGAATTACCATAATTATTAGAGGAATTACTAGGATAAGGCCTAGGATTAAAGTTCCCTCTATACGCGTTGTTACCAAAATTATTCCTACCAACAAAATTCACATCCATAGATTCATTATTATTCTCAATCAAAGTAGACAAAGTCATATCATTGGGATCATAAGAGATACTATTAGTAGCAAATAATTTCATAAGTTCATCCATCTTTCCACTCAAAACATTAATTTCTTCTATCGCATGCACTTTTTTATTAGTTGATCTTTCAGTGTGCCATTGAGAATAATTAACCATAATATTATCTAGGAGTTTAGTAGCTTCTCCTAAAGTGATTTCCATAAAAGTGCCTCCCGCGGCCGAATCTAAAAGATTTCTAGAAGCAAAATTCAATCCGGCATAATTTTTTTGTACAATCATCCACAAGTTCAAACCATGTGTGGGGCAATTACATATCATTAATTTCATCCTCTCCCAGGCTTGTGCAACATGTTCATGATCAAGTTGCTTAAAATTCATAATATCGTTTCTAAAAGAGATAATCTTAGCGGGTGGAAAATACTTAGAGATAAAAGCATCTTTGCACTTATTCCAAGAATCAATACTATTTTGTCAGGACCCCGATTCCAAGTCACATCGACCTAGCCGGTAACACCTCATATCACTTTGTGGCCTCACGCACGGTACTCCCACGGGTGTCGCCTTACCATGGCCCGGGACCGCTTATGCGCTTTTTGGCTCACGATATGATAGTGTCGCTAGCATCCACATGACGAAGAACCCGGGCCGACATGGCTAGTCGTGAACCCAAAGCGGCACTAACCTATGGGGACAGTATACATGAATCACTTCGAGCATGTCGGTCATCAACGTATGAATTCGGGCTGTAACCTTTGGGCTAACAGGACTCCGGTATCATTTATGTAGCAGCTAGGCAGGACTCAATATCACGCGTGACATTTCCCGAAGGACGGACATAGGAACGAAATGAAACACATGCCGGCCAGTCAAGTGTCCAAGCGGTAGTCTTTGGGCTAGCAGGACTCCGGTGAACCGGGTCTGTAGCGGACTACTATCGCCGGAAGCACGAGACTACATTTCCCCATATGAGAGGCTGCTAAGGATAAACAACTAGTTTGTCGGATCCCACTCATACCAAGCATTTCAATCATACACATAATATGCCCGATATGAGTAAATACAACAAGGCATCACAACAAAACTCTACAACTCAAGTACTTTATTTAGGAGGCTCAGGAGCCATACATAACATAGTCATACAGGTAGGGGTCACATGACCCAACACTCAAGTCATACAATCATACAAGCACATGCGGAAGCAAACTAGTCTGAGTACAGACTCTAGAAAGAAAGAAAGCTTGTTGGAGCCTTTCTATCTACAATGGCCCTTCACAAGTCTTAGATCGCCACCTGGTGGCTAAATCACTCGTCGATGTCAACATCTACATAGAATCCGTCGGAGGGGGTAGTATTGTCCTCTGAAAAATATTGATTAAGCAAACATGAGTACAAAAGTACTCAAAGAAGTCTTACCACGTAATCCTATCATACATGCACATTCTCAAGAAGGAGGTGGAGTTATTTGCAACAAGCCAGCTTTGACTCTTGGCTAAGCTATCCCACGTGACACACTTTGTAAAGCATTTGTCGCACACGCAGTCCACTACTCACCATCTCAATACCCCACCGTGGATCCTCTCTCGTCATCCCGAGAGGGCCATCCACGATACTCACACTTATCTTGAGGCTTTTAGTAGTAACCATTTACTTGTCTATGAACTGATAAAGGTAACCCAGAAGTCCTTCTCCGTGGACACGGCTATTCGAATAGATCATATTAAACCCTGCAGGGGTGTACTTCTTCACACACGCTCTCACCACTTACCGTCGTTTACACGACAATTACTACGCAACCTTAAAGCGGAAGCCCAAAGTGGGTGTCGGCCACAGCCTACCTAAACACTTAAGTCCCTAGTCGGGTTTATCGCCTATTCGGGTTCCATCCGCAGGAGTCCGCCGAGGTTTCCCATACGGCCCCGAACGATGTGTACAGGTTCCCGAGACACCAAGCAGGCGAATCGGTACACCGGGCCACGGTGCCTACCGCAACACAACCCACCCCTAAGGTCGGCGCTATGCGGCTCCCTCAAAGATACTACAAACACCGTAAACTACTTGCAACTCCCGGACTAAGAACAAGGGTGGTTAAGAAGTTTAGAGGGTCAATTAAGGATCCCAATGTGTGGTAGTAACTGTCTCATGGATCACAAACACAGATCTCAGTTCTTAGGTTCGGCTTCAATGAAACAACCCACCATGTACTCCTACATGGCCTCTCATCGATACCTTTACCAAATCGTGTTCAACATTTCCACTCTCGAACCAACACAACCTTTCACTCCGGTTCATCATCCCGATGAGCGGACTGACACAACTCTAAGCATAGCAAGCATAGCATGGTAGGAACAACACAAACATGGCTCAATCAATTCCTACACATACTAGTGGGTTTCATCTAGTTATCGTGGCAATGACAGGTCATGCAAAGGAAGTGGGTTCAACTACCGCAAAGACACAACAGTTTGAATCGCGTTGTCTTAATGCAAGAACGAGAGCGTAAGCGAGAACATGGGTTTGTATCGAATGATCAATGAGTTGCTTGCCTGATGGAACTGGGGTAGAGAACTGCCCTTCAGATGGGTAGTCGAGGTTATCTTCGGGGGCGGAACCTATCATGAAAACACACCGAAATAAACATACAACAATATGCAACAATATGATGCATGCTATGACATGGCAATATGGATGTGTGTTGGCCTAATGCAAGTTGAAGGAACAGGGGATGAACTCATTTGAATCAAGATTCAAATGATAGCTCATTTGAGTTAGTCCTAATGGTGCAATATCTTATTCTGGTTATTCAGCATAGTTAACTTGTTTTAACATGCATGAAACCTGTACCAATGGATAGAGTGTATTTTTCTGATAAATTTTCATATATAAATCTTTGCATTTGGAGTTATAGAATAAAAGTTATAAGCATTTGAAATTTGATTTATATTCGGAATTTATTATATAAAAATAAATCCAGAATTTGAGTTAATGCGCCAAAGATGAGGTCAGCGTGATGTCGTGGTCAACGGGTCGTCCAGGTCAAATCGACCAGTGGGACCCGCATGTCGTGGTTAGTTTAACTAATTAAGTTAATTAGAACTAATCCTAATTAGTTAACCGGGGTCCACATCATTGACTCGAGGCGGTCAACAGGGCCCACGGTCGGGTTAGTGGTCAACTCGGCGTCTAGCTCAGTCACGGGCGAGGCCAGGCCGGGCGGAGCAGAGTGCTTTGCACTCTCCGCCACCAAATGGGGCGCGGGAGCATCTACGTGGAGCTGGAGGTGAGCCGCGGTTAGTGGTGGAGTTAGCTTGGGTCGGGATGGCGGAGTTGGCACCGGCTGACAGTCGGCGGCGGCCGGGCTCGGGTGATGTCGAATTAGTTGCTAGGGGCTCGGCGAGGCTGGAAGTGCCATGTTAGGCCCGTTGGGGCGTGGTGAGTGCGATGGGCGTGGTGGCGTTGCCGTTAGGTGACCGGAGCCTCGTCGGCGACGAGCTCCGCGGCGGTGGGTTCGGGTGATCAACGTGCGCTCGTTGTGGTGCAAGAAGAAGAGAGCGGAGAGGACGGGGGAGTAGCCAGGCTCACGGTGAACCTGTGGAGAGCTTCGTCGGGGTCGGGGGCGGTGCGATGCGGCGACGGCGATGGGGATCTCCGGCGGCTCCAAGCTCGGTCGAGGTGCGTGTAGTGGCTTCGGGGCGCTTAGGGCGAGCGGGACCCGGCTAGTTAGAGGTAATGGGGTGCGGCGAAGCTGCTAGACATGGTGGGGAGGAGCGTGGACGGCGGGGAGCACGGCGTCGACGGTGGCGCGTCAGCGATGGCGTCGGCCAAAGTTGGGGGCGAGCGAGAGAGGGGGCAGCGGGAAAGTGGGGTGTCCGGGAGGTCGGGCGACGATGCGGGGTCGCCCAGGCGGCAGCGAGGTGAAGCAGTGGCCGGCTGCGTGGCGCGCTGCGCTCGCCGGGCACAGCTGCACTGGCGAGCCAAGCAGCTGGCATTGGCCATGCTGGGCTGGCCGGGTGGGCAGGCGTGGGCGACAGGTAAGTCTTTTCTTTTTATTCTTTTCTATATTACGAAACTCTGTTGGGGTTTTAAATTACAAAAACAATTTTAAAAATCACCAAAATGATCCTGTAAACTTGTTGGAAAATTCCCAACATGAAAAATTTTGGTTTGGCAATTTTGAACATTTAAAATAATTTTCATAATTTAAAATGCTCATTTCAAAAACTTATGAATTAATCTTAGGACCCTTAGATGACCTAGAAAATGGTACACCTCCTTTGACATGGGTTACGAACCAAAACAAAGAGGATGAACATTTTGAAGGGCATTTCGTGTTCATTGAAATAATTTTTAGTAAACCCTAGTTCTTTTAAGGGGGGTGTTCTGGGGTTTCCTGCCTTCCCCATTTCAAATTCAAATGAAATTTAAACATGATGCACACCCTAATGCATGGTCTATCTGGGATGTGACATATTTTTAGGCAAAGATGAAAACCAAGCTTTAGCACGATCTCTAAGCGAAAAAGGAAATAGCTTCAGTTTAACAATATCATTATCAACATCTTTCTTCTTTTGCATATCACACAAATCAATGAAGCTATTTAGATGTGTAGCGGCATCTTCACTAGGAAGGCCGGCGAATTGCTCTTTCATAACAAGATTCAACAAAGCATCATTGATTTCAAGAGATTCAGTATTGGTAAGAGGAGCAATCGGAGTGCTAAGGAAATCATTATTGTTGGTATTGGTAAAGTCACATAATTTGGTATTATCTTGAGCCATCGTGACAAGCAAGCAATCCAACACACGAGCAAACAAGAGATGGGCCAAAAGAGGCAAACGGAAAAGAGAGGGCGAATAAAACGGCAAGGGTGAAGTGGGGGAGAGGAAAACTAGAGGCAAATGGCAAATAATGTAATGCGTGGGTACTTGGTATGTTGACTTTTGCGTAGACCTCCCCGGCAACGGCGCCAGAAATCCTTCTTGCTACCTCTTGAGCACTGCGTTGGTTTTCCCTTGAAGAGGAAAGGGTGATGCAGCAAAGTAGCGTAAGTATTTCCCTCAGTTTTTGAGAACTAAGGTATCAATCCAGTAGGAGGCTACACGCGAGTCCCTCGCACCTACACAAAACAAATAAATCCTCGCAACCAACGCGATAAGGGGTTGTCAATCCCTACACGATCACTTACGAGAGTGAGATCTGATAGATATGATAAGATAATATTTTTGGTATTTTTATGATAAAGATGCAAATAAAAAAAAGCAAAGGAAATAACTAAGTGTTGGAAGATTAATATGATGAAGATAGACCCGTGGGCCATAGGTTTCACTAGTGGCTTCTCTCAAGAGCATAAGTATTTTATGGTGGGTGAACAAATTACTCTTGAGCAATTGACAGAATTGAGCATAGTTATGAGAATATCTAGGTATGATCATGTATATAGGCATCACATCCGAGACAAGTAGACCGACTCCTGCCTACATCTACTACTATTACTCCACACATCGACCGCTATCCAGCATGCATCTAGAGTATTAAGTTCATAAGAACAAAGTAACGCCTTAAGCAAGATGACATGATGTAGAGGGATAAATTCATGCAATATGATAAAAACACCATCTTGTTATCCTCGATGGCAACAATACTATACGTGCCTTGCTGCCCCATCACTTTGGGAAAGGACACCGCAAGATTGAACCCAAAGCTAAGCACTTCTCCCATTGCAAGAAAGATCAATCTAGTAGGCCAAACCAAATTGATAATTCGAAAAGACTTGCAAAGATAAACAATCATACATAAAAGAATTCAGGAGATTCAAATATTGTTCATAGATAAACTTGATCATAAACCCACAATTCATCGGTCTCAACAAACACACCGCAAAAGAAGATTACATCGAATAGATCTCCACGAGAGAGGGAGAACATTGTATTGAGATCCAAAAGAGAGAAGAAGCCATCTAGCTAATAACTATGGACCCAAGGTCCTGAGGTAAACTACTCACACTTCATCGGAGAGGCTATGGTGTTGATGTAGAAGCCCTCCGTGATGGATGCCCCCTCGTGAGCTCCTAACAGCCCCGTGATGGGATCTCACGGCATGAGAAGGTTGCGGCGGTGGAATTAGGTTTTTGGCTCCGTATTTGATCTTTTGGGGGTACATAGGTATATATAGGAGGAAGAAGTACGTCGGTGGAGCAACAGGGGGCCCACGAGGGCGGAGGGCGTGCCCTAGGGGGGTAGGCGCGCCCCCTACCTCGTGGCTTCCCTGTTGGTTGCTTGACGTAGGGTCCAAGTCTCCTGGATCATGTTCGTTCCAAAAATCACGTTCCCGAAGGTTTCATTCCGTTTGGACTCTGTTTGATATTCTTTTTCTGAAACTCTGAAATAGGCAAAAAAACAGCAATTCTGGGCTGGGCCTCCGGTTAATAGGTTAGTCCCAAAAATAATATAAAAGTGAATAATAAAGCCCAATAATGTCCAAAACAGAAGATAATATAGCATGGAGCAATCAAAAAGGAGTCCTACTTGGACTCCGAGTCCAAGTAGGATTCGACCCCCCCCCCCTTTTCCTTTCTCCACCAGAGGGAATAGGAAGGAGAGGGAGAGGGAAAGGGAAGGGGGCACCGCCCCCTCCTCCTTGTCCTATTCGGACTCCCTAGGAGGGGGCGTGCGGCCATCCCCCGCGGGCTTCCCTCTCTCTCCGTTAGGAAACGACAGCTTAGGTTTCTTGACAAACCACAATTCATATGGAATCGTCTCAATGGATTTAGATGGTGCCCTATTTAACGTGAATGCAGCCGTCTCCAAAGCATAACCCCAAAACGATAGCGGTAAATCGGTAAGAGACATCATAGATCACACCATATCTAATAAAGTACAGCTACGATGTTCGGACACACCATTACGTTGCGGTGTTCGAGGTGTCGTGAGTTGCGAAACTATTCCACATTGTTTCAAATGAAGACCAAACTCATAACTAAAATATTCACCTCCACGATCAGATTGTAGAAACTTTATTTTCTTGTTACGATGATTTTCCACTTCACTCTGAAATTCTTTGAACTTTTCAAATGTCTCAGACTTATGTTTCATTAAGTAGATATACCCATATCTACTCAAATCATCTGTGAAGGTTAGAAAATAATGATACCCGCCGCGAGCTTCAACACTCATCGGACCGCATACATTAGTATGTATTATTTCCAAATAAGTCAGTTGCTCGCTCCATTGTTTCGGAGAACGGAGTCTTAGTCATCTTGCCCATGAGGCATGGTTCACAAGCATCAAGTGATTCATAATCAAGTGATTCCAAAAGCCCATCAGCATGGAGTTTCTTCATGCGCTTTACACCAATATGGCCTAAATGGCAGTGCCACAAATAAGTTGCACTATCATTATTAACTTTGCATCTTTTGGCTTCAATATTATGAATATGTGTATCACTACTATCGAGATTCAACAAAAATAGACCACTCATCAAGGGTGCATGACCATAAAAGATACTATTCATATAAATAGAACAACCATTATTCTCTGATTTAAATGAATAACCGGCTCGCATCAAACAAGATCCAGATATAATGTTCATGCTCAACGCTGGCACCAAATAACAATTATTCAGGTCTAAAACTAATCCCGAAGGTAGATTGTAACATCCCAATTTTCCTAATTAGGATGTTAATAGGTCATTCCTATGCATCTCATATTTTTATTTGCATTATTTGCTTTTTCGGAATTATTCTTTTCATTATGCAACTAAAGGCAATTTATTGGAGTGGAGATAACATGACTTCTCCCCTATTTTAAAAAATGTTCATAACGTCCAGAATATTATTTCCAGTTCATCTGATATGTTCTGGTATTTTTCATAATCTCCAAAATATTTTATTTGACTGTTTTATTGTTGTTTTATGTGGCCTATTGCATAAAAATGATTTTTCAAAAATTGCATTAGAGTAGGAACTAGTGTTCTGTAGTTTATACTAGTAGTACTATCTTAATGTGTGTTTATATATTTTTTTCTTTCAGATCTTATTCTGGTGTTTTTATTTTAGTTTTTTCTGTAGGTTTTGTAAAAAAAAATAAAGCCAGCCAGCCAGCCCGCAGCCGCGGCCCAGCAGCTCCCTTCGCCCAGCCCACCATACCACCCGAAGCGGTACACCGCCAGGGAGTCGCTCTCCTCGCTCGCAGCCGCTGACCAGCGGGCCCCACGCCATTTTCTTCCACCTCCTACTCGAGCCGGACATACGCACAGCCGCCCACGGAACCGAGGCCGATCCCGAACCTATCTCCCGCCCCGGTCGATCACGTGTCCTCCAGGGACACCGCACGCGAGGAAAACTCCTTGAGGAACCCTGCGGCATCCCTTTCCCCATCTCTTGTTGCCGCACGCGTTGGTTAGTGCGAAACCGATCTCCCCGGAGGAGCTCGAGCCACCGTCGTTTCACCGATCGTTTTCGTCGCTGTAAGATCACCCCGGCCGCGCAGACTGCCCCACTCGAACCCCCTCTCTTTTGCGCACCTGCCTGACGCCCTGGCTTTTCCCAAATCGCAGCCGAGCGAGGGAAACAAGCCCAACCGCCGCCGATGGAGCACGCCGGAATTCTCGAGCTCGCCACCGCCGCTCGAGGGAGCCCCGTCGTCGTTTGACCTCACCACCACCCGTTTGACCTCACCACCACCTCCGCAACTCGTCACCGCACCCTCCCATCACCTCACCTTCGTCGGGGAGCCACCGGAGAGACGCCGCCGTCCACGCCCGAACCGCCGCCGCCGTCCCCTGTCTTCGGGTGAGCACGCTGGCGCATGCCACCACCTGAGCCAATCGCATGGCGACACGTGGCAACCCGCTATAGTACCGCACAGTAGACAGCCAGGAGTTTTCTGTTGGTTTTGTTTTTATTTTAGATTTTCACCTAATTTTCATGTGGCTACAATTTCTTTTCTGTATATCCAAATTAGGTGATTCTTTTTCCTATACACTCACAAAAATCAGCACTTTATTAGAGAACCAAACTTTCACATGTTTGCACTTTTAAAATTTGAATTCATTCGAATTTGAATCAAACCTTCCGGAGGCCGTAACTTTGAAATCGTTTGTTGGAATCGAGCGGTTCTTTTTTGCTTTGTGATCGTAGGGCAATTTAGGTGTTTTGTACATGTTGTTATGCTGCTGTTGTTGGATTTTAAAAAATGGTTTTCTTGCTGTTGGTTTTATTTGAGTTCGGTGATTGATTTGTTGATTGTCTGAAACATGTAGATTGTCCGGAGTGCGATTCAAGCTATTGTCAGGAGTGTGACTTTTTGAACCAGGACCAAGGCAAGTTACATGTTGATCATCCTTCACCTATTGTTTTCCATGCATGTAGTTATATCACACTATGAATATATGCATGTATAGGATTATTATATTATTTTGCTATATTGTTGAGCTATCTCTCGTCATTGTAGATTGTGGTAGTTGTAGTTTTGCTATGCTTTGTAGACGGGGGTGGTTCGTGTATACATTGAGTTATGTGAGGATTATAAATACAATCAAATTGAGTAGTAATTGAGGACTTAATTCACCTATGGGCGGAATTGGTATTGAAGGGTGGTTTCAAGAACATCATGGTTTATACCCTCTGAATGTAAGTGGACAGCCGCCCAGGCTCAAAAAGATCAGACAAACTTAGTGACTAGTAGCTTCCATGCGCAACCACTAGCTAAATGGGCTCTGGCTTAGTTGAGTAGGTTGTGGGATCCTCGCCCGGGTAAGCTAGCAGATGTAGATATGAGTAGGTGTACCGGCTGCCGGTGGGTGGAGGTGACTGCTTCTGAAAGACTTCGTCTCAATCTTCGGGTTGAGTCTAGTGGGTAAAGTGTGCAAAACTCTGCAGAGTATTAAAACTAATCATGATTAGCCGTGTCCCCGGTCATGGAAAAATTTGAGCCACTATGCCATTACAGTGTTGGATGATCTTGACAGATGTGACACTTAATAATATTTGTGTGAAAACTTAATAAAGGGTAGGTTGGAGTTGATCTTGCCAACTCAACCTTGTGTATATAATTGTAGTAATTAAAAGAACTAAATAAAAACTTGACTATTAGGTATTTATGAGGACAAAATCAGCTTTCTGCAAAAATAAACCCCAAGCCTTCCTTTTGTTGTACTATGCATATACATGTAGGTCTGCTATATTATTACTCCCGTGTAACTTGCCAATACATTCAAAGTATTGACCTATATGGCTGCAACGTCTCATGTTGCAGGATATTCAGACAAAGAGTAAGGTATCGTTAGGGTCGCGAGTCTGCACTGAGCATCGCCGGCGAGCTATGATGGGACTCATTGTTATTTTCTGCTACTTTTCGATGTTTGATTGAATAAAGCTAGCCAAGTGCTATGCAGATTTTTTATTTTATACATTCTGGATCATACGCTGTAATAAATGATGCAGTGTCTATTCTGGTATTCATCTATACTATGTGTGCTAGCGAGTTCGATCCAGGGACTAGCATGGTAAGCACAGAGACTCACATCCTTTGAGGTCTGGTTGTTACATAGTTGTAGAGGTAGCGTGCCAACGGCGATCACATCGACTTTGGAACCATTTCCCACCTGCATCGTCACCTCGTCCTTAGCCAATCTTCGTTTAATCCATAGCCCCGTTTCGAGTTCCAAATATGAGCAACAGAACCAGTATCAAATACCCAGGCGCTACTACGAGCATTGGCAAGGTACACATCAATAACATGTATATCAAATATACCTTTCACTTTACCATCCTTCTTATCTGCCAAATACTTGGGGCAGTTCCGCTTCTAGTGACCAGTCCCTTTGCAGTAGAAGCACTCAGTTTCAGGCTTAGGTCCAGTCTTGGGCTTCTTCCTGGGAGCAGAAACTTGCTTGCCCTTCTTTTTGAAGCCCCGCTTCTTCCCTTTGCCCTTTTTCTTGAAACAAGTGGTCTTGTTGACCATCAACACTTGATGCTCTTTCTTGATTTCTACCTCGGCAGCCTTTAGCATCGCGAAGAGCTCGGGAATCGTATTTTCCATCCCTTGCATATTATAGTTCATCACGAAGCCTTTATAGCTTGGTGGCAGTGATTGAAGAACTCTGTCAATGACACTATCAAGAGGAAGATTAACTCCCAGCTGAGTCAAGTGGTTATGGTACCCAGACATTCTGAGTATGTGTTCACTGACAGAACTATTCTCCTCCATCTTGCAACTATAGAACTTGTTGGGGACTTCATATCTCTCAACTCGGGCATTTGCTTGAAATATTAACTTCAACTCCTGGAACATCTCATATGCTCCATGACGTTCAATACGTCTTTGAAGTCCCGATTCTAAGCCGTAAAGCATGGTACACTAAACCATCGAGTAGTCATCAGCTTTGATTTCCAGACGTTCATAACGTCCGGAGTTGCTCCTGCAGTGGGTCTTGCACCTAGCGGTGCTTCCAGGACGTAATTCTTCGGTGCAACAATGAGGATAATCCTCAAGTTACAGACCCAGTCCGTGTAGTTGCTACCATCATCTTTCAACTTAGCTTTCTCTAGGAACGCATTAAAATTCAAGGGAACAGTACCACGGGCCATTGATCTACAACAACATAGATATGCAAAAACTATCAGGTACTACGTTCATGATAAATTAAAGTTCAATTAATCATATTACTTAAGAACTCCCACTCAGATAGACATCCCTCTAGTCATCTAAATGATCACGTGATCCATATCAACTAAACCATGTCCGATCATCACGTCAGATGGAGTAGTTTTCAATGGCGAACATCTCTATGTTGATCATATCTACTATATGGTTCATGTTCGACATTTCGGTCTCAGTGTTCTGAGGCCATATCTGCATATGTTAGGCTCGTCAAGTTTAACCCGAGTATTCTGCACGTGCAAAACTGGCTTACACCCATTGTATGTGAACATAGAGCTTATCACACCCTATCATCATGTGGTGTCTGGGCACGATTTAACTGTATAAATAAAGTGCATACTCGGGAGAACACTTATACCTTGAAATTTAGTGAGGATCATCTTATAATGCTACCGCCGTACTAAGCAAAATAAGATGCATAAAAGATAAACATCACATGCAATCAAAATATGTGACATGATATGGCCATCATCATCTTGTGCCTTTGATCTCCATCTCCAAAGCACCGTCATGATCTCCATCGTCACCGGCTTGACACCTTGATCTCCATTGTAGCATTGTTGTCGTCTCGCTAACTATTGCTTCTACGACTATCTCTACCGCTTAGCGATAAAGTAAAGCAATTACATGGCGATTGCATTTCATACAATAAAGCGACAACCATAAGGCTCCTGCCAGTTGCCGATAACTTCTACAAAACATGATCATCTCATACAATAAATTATATCGCATCATGTCTTGACCATGTCACATCACAACATGCCATGCAAGAACAAGTTAGACGTCCTCTACTTTGTTGTTGCAAGTTTTACGTGGCTGCTACGGGCTTCTAGTAAGAACCGTTCTTACCTACGCATCAAAACCACAATGATTTTTCGTCAAGTCTGCTATTTTAACCTTCAACAAGGACCAGCCGTAGCCAAACTCGATTCAACTAAAGTTGGAGAAACAGACACCCGCCAGCCACCTGTGTGCAAAGCACGTCGGTAGAGCCATTCTCATGAACACGGTCATGTAATGTCGGTCCGGGCCGCTTCATCCAACAATACTGCCGAATCAAAGTAAGACGTTGGTGGTAAGCAGTATGACTATTATCGCCCACAACTCTTTGTGTTCTAGTCGTGCATATCATCTACGCGTAGACCTGGCTCGGATGCCACTGTTGGGGAACGTAGCATACAATTTTAAAAAAATTCCTACGCTCACGCAAGATCTATCTAGGAGATGCATAGCAACGAGAGGGGGAGAGTGTGCCTACGTACCCTCGTAGACCAAAAGTGGAAGCGTTAGGTTAACGCGGTTGATGTAGTCGAACGTATTCACGATCCAATCGATCCAAGTACCGAACGTACGACATCTCCGTGTTCAGCACACGTTCAGCTCGATGACATCCCTCGAACTCTTGATCCATTAGAGGGTCAAGGGAGAGTTCCGTCAGCGCGACGGCGTGGTGACGGTGTTGGTTATGTGATCAGCGCAGAGCTTTGCCTAAGCACTACGATGCTATGACCGGGGGACTAAAATGTGGAGGGGGCAATTGATGTGCCTTTGGGGTGCCCCCTGCCCACATATATAAAGGAGGGGGGAGAGAGGCCAGCGGCCAGGAGGGGCGCGCCATGGGGGGAGTCCTACTTGGACTGCTAGTCCAAGTAGGATTCGCCCCCCCCCCCCCTTTCCTTTCTCCACTGGAGGGAATAGGAAGGAGAGGGAGAGGAAAAGGGAAGGGGGGCGCCGGCCCCTCCTCCTTGTCCTATTCGGACACCCTAGGAGGGGGGCACGCGGACACCCCCCGGCGGGCTTCCCTCTCTCTCCCTTAGGCCCATGTTGGCCCAACACTTCCCCGGGGGGTTCCGGTAACCCCTCGGTACTCTAGAAAAATACCCGAATCACTCGGAACCATTCCGATGTCCGAATATAACCTTCCAATATATGAATCTTTACCTCTCGACCATTTCAAGACTCCTCGTCATGTCCGTCATCTCATCCATGACTCCGAACAAACTTCGGTCACCAAAACACATAACTCATAATACAAATTGTCATCGAACGTTAAGCGTGTGGACCCTACGGGTTCGAGAACTATGTAGACATGACCGAGACACATCTCCGATAAATAACCAATAGCGGAACCTGGAAGGTCATATTGGCTCCTACATATTCTACGAAGATCTTTATCGGTCAAACCGCATAACAACATACGTCATTCCCTTTGTCATCGGTATGTTACTTGCCCGAGATTCGATCATCGGTATCATCATACCTAGTTCAATCTTGTTACCAGCAAGTCTCTTTACTCGTTCCATAATGCATCATCCCGTAACTAACTCATTAGTCACATTGCTTGCAAGGCTTGTCATGATGTGCATTACCGAGAGGGCCCAGAGATACCTCTCAGATAAACGTAGTGAAAAATCCTAATCTTGATCTATGCCAACCCAACAAACACCTTCGGAGACACCTGTAGAGCATCTTTATATTCACCCAGTTACTTGTGACGTTTGATAGCACACAAGGTGTTCCTTAGGTATTCGGGAGTTGCATAATCTCATAGTCAGAGGAACATGTATAAGTCATGAAGAAAGCAATAGCAATAAAACTAAACGATCATAATGCTAAGCTAACAGATGGGTCTTGTCCATCACATCATTCTTTAATGATGTGATCCCGTTCATCAAATGACAACACATGTCTATTGTTAGGAAACTTAACCATCTTTGATTAACGAGCTAGTCAAGTAGAGGCATACTAGGGACACTCTATTTTGTCTATGTATTCACACGTGTACTAAGTTTCGGGTTAATACAATTCTAGCATGAATAATAAACATTTATCATGATATAAGGAAATATAAATAACAACTTTATTATTGCCTCTAGGGCATATTTCCTTCAAATATTATCTAGATGTTTAGTAGCTTCTCCTAAAGTAATTTCCATAAAAGTGCCTCCCGAGGCCGAATCTAAAAGATTTCTAGAAGCAGAATTCAATCCGGAATAATTTTTTTGTATAATCATCCACAAATTCAAACCATGAGTAGGGAAATTTCTAATCATCAATTTCATCCTCTCCCAAGATCGTGCAACATGTTCATGATCAAGTTGCTTAAAATTCATAATATCGTTCATAAGGAAGATGATCTTAGCGGGAGGAAAATACTTGGAAATAAAAACATCTTTGTACTTGTTCCATGAATCAATACCATTTTTAGGCAAATATGAAAACCAAGTTTTAGCGTGATCCCTAAGCGAGAATGGAAATAACTTCAACTTAACAATATCATTATCCACATCTTTTTTCTTTTGCATACCGCACAAATCAACGAAACTATTAAGATGGGATGCGGCATCTTCATTGGGAAGGCCGCAAAATTGATCTTTCATAACAAGATTCAACAAAGCGGTATTAATCTCACAAGATTCCGCATTGGCATCGGGAGAGTACTAATAAAATCATTGTTGTTGGTATTGGAAAAGTCACACAATTTGGTATTATCTTGGGACATCGTGACAAAGCAAGCAATCCAACACATGAGCACACAAAAAGCAAGCGAAGAAGACGAACGGAAGAGGAGCGAAGAAAGACGAATCTTTTTGAAATTGTTTTAGAAATGGGGGAGAGGAAAATGACGAATGGCAAATAATGTAATGCGAGAGATGAGAGTTTACGATGGGCACTTGGTATGTCTTGGCTTGATGTAGATCTCCCGACAACGGCGCCAGAAATCCTTCTTGCTACCTCTTGAGGTTGCGTTGGTTTTTCCCTTGAAGAGGAAAGGGTGATGCAGCAAAGGAGCGTAAGTATTTCCCTCAGTTTTGAGAACCAAGGTATCAATCCAGTAGGAGACTACGGAACAAGCCACCGAATACTTACACAAACAAACACCAACTTGCAACCAACGCGACAAAGGGGTTGTCAATCCCTTCACGATTATTCGCAAAGTGAGATCTGATAGAGATGGATAAACGGTAAAGTAATATTTTTGGTATTTTTGGTTTATGGAACGGAAAGTAAAGATTGCAAAATAAAGGAAATAGGAAGCTAGAAATTGTAGATCGGAAACTTATATGATGGAAAATAGACCCGGGGGCCATAGGTTTCACTAGAGGCTTCTCTCGAGATAGAAATTATTTCAGTGGGTGAACAAATTACTGCCGAGCAATTGATAGAAAAGCACAAAGTTATGATGACATCTTAGGCAATGATCATGAATATAGGCATCACGTCCGTGTCAAGTAGACTGAAAGGATTCTGCATCTACTACTATTACTCCACACATCGATTGACTCCTTCCTGCATCTAGAGTATTAAGTTCATAAGAACAGAGTAACGCATTAAGCAAGATGACATGATGTAGCGGGATGAACTCAAGCAATAAGATGAACACCCCATATGTTTATCCTCGATGGCAACAATACAATACGTGCCTTGCTGCCCCTATTGTCACTGGGAAAGGACACCGCCAGATTGAACCCAAAGCTAAGCACTTCTATCGTTGCAAGAAAAACCAATCTAGTTGGCCAAACCAAATCGATAGTTCGAAGAGACTTGCAAAGATATCAAATCATGCATATAAGAATTCAGAGGAGATTCAAATAATATTCATAGATAAGCTCATCATAAATCCACAATTCATCGGATCTCGGCAAACACACCGCAAAAGAGTTTTACATTGAATAGATCTCCAAGAACATCGAGGAGAACTTTGTATTGAGAATCAAAGAGAGAGAAGAAGCCATCTAGCTACTAGCTATGGACCCGTAGGTCTGAAGTAAACTACTCACGCTTCATCGAAGAGGTAATGGTGTTGATGTAGAAGCCCTCCGTGATCGATTCCCCCTCCGGCGGGATGTCGGAAAAGGCCCCAAGATGGGATCTCACGGGTACAGAAGGTTGCGGCGGTGGAGAAGTGGTTTCGTGGCTCCCCTGGATATTTTTAGGGTATAAGAGTATATATAGGAGGAAGAATTAGGTCAGGGGAGCTACGAGGGGACCACAAGGTCCGGGGGCGCGCCCTCCACCCTTGTGGCCGCCTCGAGGCTCCTATGACTTGCACTCCAAGTCTCCTAGGTGTCTTCTGGTCCAAGAAAAATCATGGCAAAAGTTTTATTCCGTTTGGACTCCGTTTGGTATTCCTTTTTTGCGAAACTCTAAAACAAGGAAAAAACAGAAACTGGCACTGGCTCTAGGTTAATAGCTTAGTCCCAAAAATGATATAAAATAGCATATTAATGCATATACAACATTCAAAACAAATAATATAATAGCATGGAACAATACAAAATTATAAATACGGTGGAGACGTATCAATTTTTCGGAGTTGTTGTTTGTTATTTCCGGCCTCATTTAATTTGCCTAGATAGTTAGTTTGCTCATGCTTCATCTCTTGCCATGTTAACCAACATTTAATCTTGTCTTGTACATGAACGTGAGCGAACTAAATAATTGAATGTGGTTTTTCGTCAATATGCAACTCGTTGCATATTGAGCTCCACTTAATTTATAGTATTGTTTGTTGCACCTTGCCATGCCATGCCTCATTAAATCGGAGATGCATCATACTTGATCGTGCATCATGCCATGTTATGCTTGTTGGTTTACCCTGTTGTTTTCTTCTTTCCGGTGTTGTTTCTTCTCGATAGTTCTGGTAATGTTGCGATTGTGAGGATTCGTTCGACTACGCCTGTTCATCTACTTCATGGACTCGGTCTTCTTATTAGCTAGATTTCAGGCAAGATGATCATTACCCTAGATACCACTACTATCTTTGCTTTGCTAGTTGTCTCGATGCTACCGCTATGTCGCGCTACCTACCACTTGTTTATCAAGCCTCCCAAATTGCCATGAACAGCCTCTAACCTTTTCCACCATCCCAGCAAAGGGTTGTTTGGGTATGTAACCGCTTTGCTCAGCCCCTCGTATAGCGTTTCTAGTTGCAGTGCGATTGTAGGTTGTTCCATGTTGCGACATGGATATCATGGGATATTACAATATCTCTTATTTAATTAATGCATCTATATACTTGGTAAAGGGTGGAAGGCCTGGCCGTTTGCTTGGTGTTTTGTTCCACTCTTGCCGCCTTAGTTTCCGTCATACCGGTGTTATGTTCCTTGATTTTTTGTTCCTAACAAGGTCGGGTTTTATGGGCCCCCTTGATACTTCGCCTTAAATAAAACTCTTCCAGCAAGGCCCAACTCTGGTTTTACCATTTGCCTAATAACAACTAAAACTTGCATAGGGACTTACCGGTACCCAAGGAAATTAATCAACAACCCCGGGCCAGTGCTCCTCATGAGTGTTGGTCCAAACTGGGCGATGTGCGGCGCCCCCTGGGCAACCAGGGTCTCAGCCAACCCAACGTCTGGCCCATCGGGTGTGCCCTGAGAACGAGATACGTGCGACTCCTATCAGGATTGTCGGTACATCGGGCGGTCTTGCTAGTTTTGTTTTACCATTGCCGAAATGTCTTGTGAACCGGGATTCCGAGTTTGACCGGTTTGTTGCGGAATGGAGGATTTTCCTTCGTGGATCGTGAGATTTTGTGATGGACTAAGTTGGGACACCCCTGTAGGGTTTAATCTTTCCGGAAGCCATGCCCGCGGTTATGTGGCAGATTAGAAATTTATGATATTCGGTTGTAGAGAACTTGACACCAGATCCGAATTAAAATACACCAACTGCGTGTGTAACCGTGACCGTCTCTTTCCGAGGGAGTTCGGGAAGAGAACACGGTGGGGTTTTGATTGACTCATAAGTAGTTCAGGATCACTTATTGATCATTACTAGTTGCGACTGTTATGCTCGTAAGTTAGCCACCATACAAATGCTTAGTGCTTGCTGCAACCTCACCACTTATTCATTCCATACCCATTAAGCTTTGCTAGTCTTGATACCCATGGTAATGGGATTGATGATTCCTCGTGGCTCACAGATTACAACAACAACAGTTGCAGGTACAGGTAATGCGATGGTCTGACGCGAGTGTGATGCTTGCTTGTTTGGAGTTCTCCTTCTGCTTCTTCTTCTTTAATCAAGGGATAGGTTCCGGTTCAGGAGCCTGAGATTAGCGGGGCACATGTCGTTCTTCTTTTTAGTTTGATTTCATCCGTAGTTGGATCCTGCTCTTCTGTGTGATGATTGCTATGTATTGATGTATTGTTGTATTGATGTTGTAGCTTGTGGCGAGTGTAATCCTTTATCTGGTATTCTCCTCTATTCAGTACATGGTATATTCTAAAGATATCCACCTTGCTAAGCGCTGGAAATGCGGTTGTTCCCTAATCATGATTTCATCACGTGATCAGGATATAATCGCATCTTGGACGCTACATAAACTAAATTAGTGAATAAATAAGAAAATAAAAGATTTAGTTCCAATATCTAAAGAAGATACCTTCGAGCACTCACCTCCCTGGTAACAGCGCCAAAAATAGCTTGATGTCTGCTACGCAGCTTTATTCTTGTAGACTCTAATGGGCCTCCAAGCACAGAGTTTTGTAGGACAGCGAAATTTTTTCCTCAAGTGGATGACCTAAGTTTTATCAATCCATGGGAGGTGTATGATGAATATGGTCTCTCTCAAACAACCCTGCAATCAAATACAAGAAATCTTTTGTTTCCCCAACACACCCAATACAGTTGTCAATTGTATAGGTGCACTAGTTCGGCGAAGAGACGGTGATACAAGTGTAATACGAATGGTAGAAATAGGTTTTTATAATATGAATAAATAAAAACAACAAGGTAGCAAGTAACAAAAGTGAGTCAAACGGTATTGCAATGCTTGGAACAAGGCCTAGGGTTCATACTTTCACTAGTGCAATCTCTCAGTTGTGCCAACATAATTGAATCATATAACAATCCCTCAACGTGTGATAAAGAATCACTCCAAGGTACCTATCGGAGAAAGTAAGACGAAAACATGTATCAACCTATATGTTGTGACGCCTGGATAATTAGGGTACAGTAATCCCACATTAATGATGCCACATCATCACAGTTACTGTTGTTAATCTCGCTTTAGTTCAAAACCAATTCAAATTCAAATTTGAATTTAAGTCAAACAATAAAAGTTTCCAAACACTAAAACTTAAATGCTCTAAACGTTTCAAATAATTCATGAGTAATAATGGTGGAGAAACCACATATTTAAAACATGTTTAAATGCTCAAAAGTAATTAACACAGTGGCTTAAGCGATTAAATAAAGGCCTTTTATAATTGATAAAACATTAAACTATTTTATTTGGAAGTCAAACTTTTTACTACAGAGGCTTAAGTTACAACACTAATTTAGGAGCTAATTATATGTTTTAATAGAGTTAAAATAAAATGAAAATTAAAAGAAAACAGAAAAGAAAAAAGAAAACAAAAGATAAAGAAAGAAGAAGAAGAAGCAAACCCCCGCCACTGGGCCAACCGGCCCAGCTGGCCGCCCACCATGTTGGCCCGGCCTAGGGCCCACCTAACCCCCCACTCCCTCGTAACCCTAACCGCACACCCCCACTACCCACTCCTCCCGATCGGTACACTCCCCTCAGCTCGATCCCCAACTCCCTCTCGACCCCCACGCACGCCGCCACCCACCGGAGGAGACCTCGCGCGCGAACCTACCATGCCTCGCGTCCAAGCTCCTCCTTGACCTTTGCCACCACCTCAGGCTACTCCGGTCGCGCCGTCGGCAAGCCCTAACCGCCGCCTCCGCCTTGTTGTCCTCGCAACACCGCCGCGTTGGAGCTCCTGCCATGGCCGCCGCCTGGTTCTCCGCGTCCATACCGCGCCAAGCCGCCTCATTGCTGGAGATGGACGGATCCCGGAGGCCCCGTCACAGATCCGACCTCCCTCCGTCCCCTCATATCTGCGCCTGCCCCTCTGCTCCTCCCGTCGTCGCCCCTGCCCGACTGCCTCATACCGACGGCCCGCGCCTTGTCGTCCACTTCTCCGACCCCCCACGGCCTCCCCCGAGCTCACGGACCTCCCCTGCTGCTCGATGTGAGGCTCCCACTCGATCCCCCTGTTCCCCCTTTCCGATTCTCCGTCGCATTTCTCCGTCGCCGAAGTTCGCCGCACCACCGTGTCGAGAGCTCGCTAGGCGCTCGTGCTCACCACCACCGGCCAGACACGCATGCCGCGTCGGGGCGCACTGCCGCGTGGCCATCGTGACGCGTCCCCGCGCGCCGACATCTCCGAAGCACCGGCCAGACGCTGCCGTCATTGCCGCCGTGGTAGTCCACCCTGCTCGAACCTAGGCCGTCGTTGCATGCGCTGCTCCTCCGGTTCGAACGAAGCTCCGCGATCAAAGGGTCGGCGGAGGCCATATTCCAACCACCGCCGGCGTCGTCCTTGGCCGTGGCAAGGCGCTATTTAAACCGGCTGGTTGGGCCACTCCCTGTGGGTCCTGGCGCTAACCACGGTGGTTAGGCCTAAGCTAACCTCCCTAATGCACCCATGTGACACTGACCTATGGGCCCACTTAATTAATTAAAGTAACTAACTAATTTAGTTAAGCTAACAGGGAATGACAAGTGGGTCCCTAGCTATTTAACCAGATTAATTAAACCTGTTTTATGTATAACAGTTACTGATAGTGGGACCTATTGGTTAGATTTGACTAGTCAATAGTCAAATTGTTGATCGGCCGACTGGGCCGACTCACCGCCTGCCCCACCTGATCGACCTCTGTCGATTGGGCCGTTGACCCAGTCAACTGGGCCCCCTTGTCAGCCACACATGCACATGTAACGCCCCGGATTCGATGCGCCAGGTGCCTGCCAGTTATTCGCCGTCGTTGCCATGTCATGTGCTTGCGTGTTGCACTTTGTCATGTCATCATTTGCATTTCGTATCATGTCATCATGTGCATTTCATTTTGCATACGTGTTCGTCTCATGCATCCGAGCATTTTCCCCGTTGTCCGTTTTGCAATCCGGCGCTCCTATGTCTCCCGGCGCTCCCTTTTACCTCTTTTCATGTGCGGGTGTCAAACGTTCTTGCAATGCCCCGAGGTTTGTCAAGCGGCCTTGGTATAGCACCGGTAGACCGTCTGTCAAGTTTCGGATCATTTGGAGGTCGTTTGGTACTCCAACGGTTAACCGGGTAACCGCAAAAGCCTCCTTCTCCTTGCAGCCCAACACCCTTCTAAAGTGGCCCAAAACCCACCAAACTCCCTCTATGCTCTCGGTCGTTCGATCACGATCGCGTGGCCGAAAACCGCACCTCATTTGGAGTCTCCTAGCTCCCTCTACCTATAAAACTAGATCCCCCCGAAAATTCGCGGATCATTTCGCAGACGAAACCCTAGCCCCGCTCTCCTCGCGCGCCGGACATGTCCATCCCCGCCGGACATGTCCAGCCGCCACGTCACTCCGACCAATCGGACGTTGCCACGTCATCCCCGCCGCCCCCGCACCCAATCCCGCAGCGCCACGTGGCCTCCTGCGCCTCTCTCTCTCACCGCCGCTTCGCGAAACCAGCGCTGGGCCAGCGCGCCCCCGCCGCTGGCCCGCCCTCGCCCGCGCGCCAGCGCCCGCCTCTCCATGAAACCCGCCGCATGCGCCGCCCGCCCAGCCGCGTCGCTTCGCCCATGGGCGCTCAGCCGGCGCCGCCGCCTCCGGCCCGCCACCTCGCCCGGCCGCCCTCCGCCGGCGCTGTCGCCGGCCTCGCCCGCCACCGTGCCGGCGGGCAGCGGCCTCGACCTCGGCTCTCATTGGCGCCTCCTCGTCGCCCGGCCAGATCCGGCCAGGTCGGCGGATCCGCCCTCCGGCCGTCCGGACCCGTCGACCGCCTCTCCGTCCATCTCCGACGAGCTCCGGCGAAGTTCCGGCCGTGCCTCGTTATCCGTGCCGTGCTAGGTTGACTTTCTTCCCCTTCCCCGAATCCACTAAGTCCCCGAAATTGTTGCATATTTTCTTGAATTTTCATCATGCCATATCTCTGTCATCGTAGCTCCGTTTTGCGCGTGTAATATGTCAAAATGTTCGCCTCGATGAGTAGATCATTTCATCTCATTGCGTCATTTCCATTTGAGCTCATCTTGATGCCCGAAATGCTGTTAGAGGAGTGCTATGTGATGTTAGTTTCTGATTTTTATCAGAACATGCACTTTTGTCATTTTTGCCATGGTTGATGTGTGCATCCTATGAACTTGAGTCCTACATGTGTTTTATCATATGCCATGCCATCTTTCCAGGTGTGCTTGCCATGTATTTTTGTGAGTTGTGTAGTGAGTGCATCAAGCTTGTTAAGTAGGATACTTGCTGTTGCTGTTTTCCTGGCAGATTCTGTTATATTTTGTTGCCATGTTAACTTGATGCTACCGAGAGATACATGCTTATTTTGAGATACTTCAGTAAGGATATTTTGTTATAAATGTCTTGATCTATCCATCCATGCCCTTGTTTACAATTATGGAGTGCCATAGCTTGAGTCAATCGAGCTCTACTTTTGCTATAAAATGTTTCCTGGCAGGTTGTTTACATGTTATTCAATTTTGCCAAGATTGTTGTAGTTGATCCGTGTATGCTATGATGGTGTTCTTGCCATGTATAGCTTCTATGCCATGTCTTCTTACTGTGAGTTGCGTTGCCATGCCATGTATTGCTCTGTGGTGAGTGGTTCAAGCTCATCAACATGCCTACTTATTGTTGTTCCTGCCATGTATGAATCTGTAATATAACTTGCCGTGTTTACATGGGTGCCATCTTATTTTCTGATCCTTTTTGGCTCATGGTCACTAAAGGACTTTTGTTCTATGCAATTATTAAATTCATGCCAGGCCTTTGTTTGAATTGATAAGTTCCTGTAACATGTTGTTTGATAGCTCTAAACATTGCAACCTGATGTTATTTCTGCTAAAGTCTGAAACTGTTATTATTTGCAATCTTGCCATGTGTTTTTTAGCATGTTTTTGTCATTTCTGGAGATAGCTCAGTGTTCATGTTTTGTAATGCTTTACCTGTACATCATGTCCATGTCTTTTGTTTTCATGTTTGGCTGCTGTAGCATGTTGTTTTGATGCTTGCAATATGCCTACTTGCTGTTTTAAACAGATTGTTGTCATGACTTGTATAGTGTGTATGTTTTGCACCGTTGCTCCGTTTTGAGTGTGCTCTATATGAAACTTGCTTGATTTTGCATGTGGTTTCATATTATCATGTTGCATCCTTGATTTGAGGTGTTTGCTTGATGTTTGTATGCATTTTGCATCAATGCCATGCTTATCCTATTTTTGGTCATATCTTCTAAGCCGTAGCTCCGAATTAAATGAACTTTATATGTAACTTGACTAGAATTTCGTGTAGATCATCGTGGTGCACCTTAACTTGCTGTTTAACAACTTGAACGTAAGGTTTATTCAGATCTGGACCAATTTCGAAATTTGCATATGAGGACTTACCGGAATTGTTATATGTTGTTCCCGGCCTCATTTAAACTTGCAACAATGTGTTGCTCTTGTTTGCATCATCTCTTGCCATGAGTAGCTTCATGTGGTCTTGTCATGCATCATGCTTGTTTGTGCATCATGCCTTGTTCATGTGTAGTGTGTTTACTATGTTGTGTGCTTCTTCTTGTTAGTTCCTCGCTTGCTATGATCGTGAGGATTCGTTCGCTCACGCTTGTTTCGGCTTCATCCGTTCGTCTTCTTCATGGACTCGTTCTTCTTCCTTGCGGGATTTCAGGCAAGATGACCGCTACCCTGGATCTCACTACTATCATTGCTATGCTAGTTGCTTCGTTCTTTCGCTATGCTGCAATACCTATCACTTGCTGCTCAAGCCATCCCAAATTGCCATGTCGACCTCTAACCTTTGTCACCCTTCCTAGCAAACCGTTGTTTGGCTATGTTACCGCTTTGCTCAGCCCCTCTTATAGCGTTGTTAGTTGCAGGTGAAGATGAAGTTTGTTCCTTGTTGGAACATGGAGATGTTGTTCCTTGTTGGAACATGTTTACTTGTTGGGTTATAACAATATATCTTATTTAATTAATGCATCTATATACTTGGTAAAGGGTGGAAGGCTCGGCCTTATGCCTGGTGTTTTGTTCCACTCTTGCCGCCCTAGTTTCCGTCATATCGGTGTTATGTTCCCGGATTTTGCGTCCCTAACGCGGTCGGGTGATTTATGGGACCCCTTGACAGTTCGCTTTGAATAAGATTTTTCCAAAGAAGGCCCAACATTGGTTTTACCATTTGCCTCACCTATGCCCTTTTATTTCCCTTGGGTTTTCCGGAGCCGAGGGTCATCTTTATTTTAGCCCCGGCCAGTTCTCCTTCGAAAGTCTGGTCCAAACCGGCGATGTCCGCCCCTTGGGCAATCAGGGTCTATGCCAACCCGACGTCTTGCTCATCCGGTGTGCCCTGAGAACGAGGTACGTGCGACTCCTATCGGGATTTGTCGGCACATCCGGGCGGCTTTGCTGGTCTTGTTTTATTGTTGTCGAAATGTCTTGTAGCCGGATTCCGAGATCGATCGGGTCTTGGGGAGAAGGAATATCCTTCGTGGATCGCGAGAGCTTATCATGGGCTAAGTTGGGACATCCTGCGAGGTATAAACTTTCGAGAGCCGTGCCCGCGGTTATGTGGCGGATGGGAATTTGTTGATATCCGGTTGTAGTAAACTTGAAGCAAACTCTTCTAAAATACACCAATCGTGTGCGTAGTGAGTGTCTCTTTTCGGGTTGATCGAGAGGAGAACACGGTTTCTTGGGTTATGTTTGGCGTAAGTAGGAGTTCAGGATCACTTCTTGATCATTACTAGTTGATTTAACGTTCCTTTGTTTCTCTTCTCGCTCTCATTTGCGTATGTTAGCCACCATATATGCTTAGTCGCTGCTGCAACCTCACCACTTTACCCCTTCCTTTCCCTTTAAGCTTTGCTAGTCTTGATACCCATGGTAATGGGATTCTTTGAGTCCTCGTGGCTCACTGATTACTACACCACCCGATTCTTGGTGCAGGTTATGCGATGCTCATGACGTGAGAGCGATGTTTGCTTGTATTGGAGTTCTTACGCTTCTTCTTGATCGGGGATAGGTTCGGTCGGCTGACTGGGCTAGCAGGGTGGATGTCGTTTGAGTTTCTGTTTATGTTTCATCCGTAGTCGGATGTTGATCTTGTATATGATGTTGTTGTATTCTTGTGGCATTTGTGCCTTATGTATGTATCGCCACTATTATGTAATGTTGATGTAATGATATCCACCTTGCAAAAGCGTTTCAATATGCGGGTCTATCCTTGGTGGGACCTTCGAGTTCCTTTTGGATAGGGTCGCATATTGGGCGTGACAGCACATCTCTGGTACACTTCTCTGTACCTAGAGCTTTTAGTGTTTAATTTATTCTCGAATTAATTTAATTCTAGGAATTTTAGAAAATGTTCAAAAACTTTGAAAAATCATATAAAATAATCTATAAGTCGGATAAAAATACTTTGTACATGAAAGTTGCTCAGAACGATGAGATGAATCTGAATACGCAGTTCGTTCGTCTGCCACACGTCCCTAGCATAGATAAAATGCAACTTTCCCCCTCTGGTCCGTTTGTCCGAAAACGCGAAAAATTGGGAATACTTTCCCGGATGTTCCCCCCTTTGCCGGTATCACCTACTGCCGCGTTAGGGCACACCTAGCACCGCTCATTGTCATGTCATGCATTGTCATGTTTATGTTTGCATTATATTTAGTGTTTCTTCCCCCTCTTCTCTTGTTAGACACCGAGACCGACGCCGCTGCTACCTAGTACGACTACGATGTTAACGACCCCTCCTTCTTGCCAGAGCAACCAGGCAAGCCCCCCCCCCTGATCACCAGATATCGTCTATTCCTTCTCTTTACTGCTTGCATTAGAGAAGTGTAGCATGTTACTGCTTTCGGTTAATCCTATTCTGCTACATAGCTTGTTATTGTTGCTACAGTTGTTACCCTTCCTGCAATCCTAAATGCTTAGTATAGGATGCTAGTATTCCATCAGTGGCCCTAAATTCTTGTCCGTCTGCCATGCTATACTACCGGGCCGTGATCACTCGGGAGGTGATCACGGGTATGTACTTGTATCCATAATATATGATACATGTGGTGACTAAATTCCGGTCGGCTTGTAGAGTACCCACAAGTGATTCCGATATGGAAGCTGAAAGGACAGGTGGTTCCATCCCGGTAGCGGTGGGCCTGGGTTCCCGACGGCCCCGACTGTAACTTTGTGGCGGAGCGACAGGGCAGGTTGAGACCACCTAGGTGAGAGGTGGGCCTGGCCCCTAGTCGGCGTCCGCGGATACATCAATTAACATGCTTAACAAGATCTTGGTATTTGATCTGAGTCTCGCTACGAGCCTATATGCACTAACCAACTACGCGGGAACAGTTATGGGCACTCGACGTCGTGGTATCAGCCAAAGCTCTTTTGACGTAAGCGACGGAGCGGCGCGCGCCGGGTTGGACCGTAAGCCTGTGCTTGTATTAAGGGGGCTAGGTCTCCTTCCGGCCGCCCTCGCAACGTACAGGAGTGCAATGGGCGATGGGCCCAGACCCCTGCGCGCTTAGGATTTAGACCGGCGTGCTGACCTCTCTCTTGAGTCTAGGTGGGGCTGCGACATGTTGATCTTCCGAGGTCGGGCATGACCCAGGAAAGTGTGTCCGGCCAGAGGGAACAAGCGAGTTGGGCAATGTGGTGCACCCCTGCAGGGAAGTTTATCTATTCGAATAGTCGTGTCCCTCGGTAAAAGGACTACCTGGAGTCGTATCTTGACCTTATGACAACTAGAACCGGATACTTAATAAAACACGACCTTTCAAGTGCCAGATACAACCCGGTGATCGCTCTCTCACAGGACGACGAGGAGAGGATAGCCGGGTAGGATTATGCTATGCGATGATACTTGGTGAACTTACCATCTACTCTCTTCTACATGCTGCAAGATGGAGGCTGCCAGAAGCGTAGTCTTCGACATGATTAGTTATCCCCCTCTTGTTTTGGCATTCTACAGTTCAGTCCATTGATGTTGCCCCTTTACACAGATACCCATGCATATGTAGTGTAGATCCTTTCTTGCGAGTACTTTAGATGAGTACTCACGGTTGCTTTGCTCCCTCTTTTCCCCTTTTCCTCTTCTTCTCGGACGTCGCAACCAGATGTTGGAGCCCAGGAGCCAGACGCCACCGTCGACGACAACCCCTACTACACCGAGGGTGTCTACTACTACTTGCAGGCTGCCGACGATGACCAGGAGTAGTTTAGGAGGATCCCAGGCAGGAGGCCTGCGCCTCTTTCGATCTGTATCCCAGTTTGTGCTAGCCATCTTATGGCAACTTGTTTAACTTATGTCTGTACTCAGATATTGTTGCTTCCGCTGACTCGTCTATGATCAAGCACTTGTATTCGATCCCTCGAGGCACCTGGCTTTTATTATGATGCTTGTATGACTTATTTTATTTTAGAGTTGTGTTGTGATATCTTCCCGTGAGTCCCTGGTCTTGATCGTACACGTTTTTGTGTATGATTAGCGTACGATTGAATCTGGGATGTCACAAGCTGGTATCAGAGCCAACTGCCTGTAGGAATCCCCCTTCCACACTCCTTGGTCGAAGTCGAGTCTAGACATTGCAAAACTTTTACTAACATGGTTGTGTGTCTTACGGGCCCACGTCGCCATTGGGTGGTATTAGGATCTTTTATTCCTCGTCTATACTTTGGGAGTCTAATCTCTCTTCTATTCGGGTTAAATGAATTTTGCTAACTCTAACATTAGGATGTCGTGATCACTTCCACCCAGAGAGCCCCTTATCACAGATGATCGCCTGCTGCACGACAAGATTCCGAAGATACCCTCTCATGTTCTCTCGAGACTTTGTGCCCGTCGTTTTTGCAATTCCCTATCACCGATATATCCCTATGGATAAATGCATACACTCGTCGTTCATACCTTCACTCCAAGATGCTCTTGATATTACTAGATACCACGGAATATTTTCCAATATCTCGAGAATCCTTTGTGCCTACTGCTAGCTCTTTTCAGCATGAATACACCTGCAAATAATTCCTCACACTTATCGAGGATTCGTTCATCCCCAGTTGATCATGTGTTTCACAAAATTATCTGAAACGCTATTCGAACGTTTGAAAATCCTCAGCAGCTTATTGCTCTTGAAATTCTTGCTTGCTTGCTTTATGGTTAATCCCATAAGTACAGTAATCTTATTGGCATCTTTTGCCACTATCATTTTGAGTCCATTGATTCAATAAGTTGCGAATGCTCGCAATCCTTAACCAGATTCTAGAATTCATCCTTCCGCTCGGACGTCATTTTAAACATGAGCTGGATCTCGACCAATCAAATCGCCATCGATTGTACCCCTAAGCCTACTCAACTTATCCATCCTTAATCAGAGGGTTTTCTTCTAATTCCTTGAATTGGAAATCATAATTCCCTTTGCATCTGAGCTTTGGTTTAGTCAGTTGTTTCTACAATTCAATGCATTTGCATTGTTTCTTCCACTGGTTGTGTGCCAATGCTCACATCAACTTCGTTATGGACCGTCACATCCTTTGTTGAGTTTTCATCCGACAATGTCCTTTATATACAAAAACCTTGAGAAGTTCTTTCCCTGATACATAATGCCATTGGTAAATCCTATTCTCTGATATGGCCAACGATGCTCTACTTTCGAGCTTGAGTTATTTACTTCTGAACTTTGTAGTATATGTTCCTAAGATACCCGATGGGTTGAACCTATCCCTTGCTTAATCTGAGTGAACCCGAAAGTTTTTCAAGGTTCATACTCCTCTGGTAATTCACCAGGTAGGTCTTCACACTCAAATCATTTTTAATAGAGCAGTGAATGAAAGGTTACACATTGAAGAAGTGGGAGTCGACCTTGAACTTTGTGTTCATGCCCATGGACACAATGTAGATCTTATCATTAAGGGCCCGTTCAGAAGTGCTCTAGCTTCCAAAAATCGCTGGCTCCAGCTTCTCATCGAGCGAGCCAGCTTCTCAAAGGAGGAGCGATCCGTTCGGCTCGCTCGCTGGGGCTCCTATCGCAGGCATGGGCTGGTAGCCCAGGAAACCAGGCTAAAGCACCTTTCGGCCATCTGATGGGACATGTTTGAAGGCCTAGTTCGGTGGGGAAGTGCAGATCAGATTTTGGACAGGACATGTTTATTTTTACGCTTTGTTTGCTGCGATTTATCGTGTATGCAGACATGAGTTCTTACCTATCTGAGGAGCACTTTATGATAGTACAAGTGCAAGAGCTATACAAAACATTCAAATTTTCTAAATTCACGGATGTTAGAACTGTACCAAACAATCGGCGTGCCTCTCACAAACAATCAATGACAAGAATATGTACTCCCAAAATAATACAGTTATTGATCGACTAGAACTGTACAAACCAATTCATACAATAGCGACAAGAAGTGTACCATCTCACAAACAATTGGAGCTGGCCACATACTGAGGCACAAATTCAGGTGAAGCAGTGGTACAAGAGGGGAGGGGCTGCTCAATGAGTGGGGAACATCTTCTACGGCATGGATCTTGCTGCAGGCTCCTCCAGAGTAGTTAGAGCACTTTTCTGCATCGCACTCTGATCGCAGGGAAATTCTTGGCTTGATCTGAAATCAATTCATAGCACTTTTCTGACTGCACTACACATATATACGAAAAAAGGTGCACACATCAGTTTCATATCACAAGAAATTGGGGCTACGGATAGAACACGAACTAGGCTGAATCAGAGTACTACAAGAGGGGGGAGGTGGCTGCTCACCTTGAGCCGGGGGACGGCTTCTCTGCCGTGGATCTTGCGGCCAGGACCGTCCAGAGCTCTGCCGATGCGGCTGCGGCGGCGCATCAACGGAGGAAGTGGCGGCAGATGGGGAGACGGCAAGACGGGGCGTTGGGCGGCTGCTGAGCGGCGATGGATGGAGACTTGCTGGCGATGTGTAGATCCGAGGGCGGCGGCGGACGGCGGCGCGACGGCTGGAGGCACGCTGCGACGGGCGGCTTAGGGTTGCGAGAGCAGAGGAGGAGCATATGGGCGTTCGTTTACAGACGGCAGAGGAGTCGGGCCACCGTGTCTAGGAAAACGATTCGACTTGGTATACTTGGCGGTGGCATTAGCACCGTAATTTTGAGCAACTCCGATTACGCTTGGCGAAGCTGCGCCCGGCCACTTCGTCTCCGCGATAATTGCACTACCGAATCCTCGTCTCCGTGGAGCCAGCTTCTCGAAGCGGAGCCGTTCGGTGCGGCTTCTTGGAGCAATTTTCGGAAGCCAGCCCGTGGACTGCTTCCGAACGGGCCCTAAAGCTTCTCTTAAATCGATTATTCCCTTGGTATAAGTTCATCTTATATCTGGGATCTGGTCTTTTGCAACCGTGGTTCCATCCATATTGATATTCTTTGATTCCTTTTCTCAGACAAGTTAAATTACCCGTCTTCTACAGATCATTTCACATGTCCAACCTCTATTTTGCGAGTATTACCCTATGGTATCTCGATAATATCACTGAATCAGATTGCTTGTTATGGGTCTCATCGATTCCAATTTTTCATGGGTCTGAGTTGTTAAGTCACTCGGGGACACCCATAACTAAATCTAGTACGAACACGATTAAACAACTCTTAGTAATCTTCATTGCTTACGAGTTTAATAATCCTTCAAGTCATTACTAGCCTGATTGACTATATCATTATTGTGCTAATTTTTAACTGTGCTACCTGGTCCTTCTTCTCGGAGCACAATTTTTTACGATGAGCTGAGCTTACGTTGATTTTCCTCATCATATCATTTCGCCTTGGACAGCAAGCTTGATTTCGAGTTTGTGTCGTATATGTGGTCCCAATAATCTTTCGCTGCATTAGTCCTGTTGCTTGATGCAGTCGTTGTTTGGTTGCTTCTTCATGGAGCCTCTCGACAAAATTTGTCGTGATCATCATCAACATTTTGAATCCTTCCGGGTTATTAATCGAATTCTTGATGATAATTGCCATCCTCGTCCCTTGGTAATTTGAGTTACCATCGACAACATCCTTACCTTCCTTTCATCACAAACTTGTTCATGTTATGGATGCAACTTGCTATCCATCTTGTATTATGTTCCACCTTAGAGTGTTACCATCTTTTATGTCAAGAATGTTGTTAGAATTTTACCACCTCTTAAGAAATTCTTGATATAGTAATAGTTATCACCGTCTCCATTCATTTCTTGGTCTCCGTGTTGTTTCTAACCGGAATACCGACAGATGGACTGCGGGGTGTAAAATTCAAAACTTCTAGCAACCCTATTGCTTGTAAGTTAATGAATGATAGTTTCATTCTTTGTGTATTGGTTAGTGAATCACCATTCTAAACATTGATCATGCTACCTAAGCCCATATTATGGGTGCACCTTTCAACCAATGTTTAATTGTGTATGTTTTCCTCGAGCATACATCATTATACCATTTGAACTGACAAATGTTCTCTCCTTGTTCACATAATTGTGAAAATCCATCTTTTGTTAATCTCGATGAATTGTCGCTGAGTCCATCAGCCACCTCCTCATCCTCTCCTTGGTTTAATGATGAACTCTTGATTCAGAACTCGCTTCCATAGTTCATTTCTCGAGATTCTTACGATGTCTTCTCGTCAATTTGTGTCGCACCTTTTCTTCTCAGACATCCCAAGTCTGAGGTGTCCTGACACCAATCATATTTGGAACTTGGTCAGATATGATGGTTGGAACATTTTCCAAGAGTCATGGCATTGGTTATTATATAACCCAGTAAGGTGATATCATGCCTAGCACACCTGGTCGGAGGACCTATTGCTATAGTATACTTTTACAAGGTTAGTCATTCGTCCATGAGGAAATTGTAAGACTTATTCTATAAGTTGTTCCTGATGGATCCTTTGTGTATCCAAAGTCTGATCTTTACCCAATGACCATGTCAATGCAATCTCGAAGCATGTCTGTGGTACTCCGATTTTCAATAAGAACATTTGAAGCACAATGCTAAATTTTCTTTATCATTTATCCTAACACCGTTGTATGGGTAATATCATGAGATTCCTCCCCCCTTACCTAAATGGTTTTTCTACTTTCTATCCTGTCATGGATATCATGCTCCGCTTGTCCTTGGGAAGGATATACCCCCGAAATTTGTGTGTATGCACATTTCCTTTCCATTGTTACATTTAAACCTGATAATCACTTTTCATTTCCATTGGTTTGTTTAAACCTTCTTGTGATCTATATTAAACAAGCGGTAATGTTTCCCTGCTTATGTAAACACCTCGTTGTACCACTCTGTCAGTAAGAACCTGTTACTTTTGTTGATGATATTTCGGTAACCACCGATGGACGAGAACTTTGCCTATTGGTCTGCCTCGTTTCAACGAGAAGGAAAATAGTTCTCTTCGTCCCTCACCCTTGGTACCGACGTTGTTGCCGATATAACTGACATGCTACCCTCTGACATGCCTTGCTATCATGAGCGTGTAAGATGTCACCGCTCCTCCTACTTTTAACCCACATGGTGGGCCCATAACCCACAGTTCCACAGGATCGAAACCTGACTCTCTTGTACCCCTTGTTCCCATGGTTGTTCCTCGTACGTGGCCTTGTATGTAATTCATGATCCACCTTATAAGAGATCATCAATTCTGGTATCAGACACAATACTTATTCCCATTGCTTTGAACCCCTTTCACGCCCTGTTTCAGGCATCGAACGATTCCCTGCCCGCTCGAAACTTCCCATGATACCTCCTTACTTTGCTCTTGATATTTTCTTAAGTTTCAATTCGAGAGTTACTTCCGCCACCTTCCTCGATGTTATCGACCAGATAGTCGACCTTGCAGAGGTCTGTTCTCCCGGAATGCCCGCCCTTTATTCCTTCGTAAGTACGATGGAGTTCCCGAAGAAAGGATGTCGACTTCATCATGATGACCTGAAGCAGAGAAATGAAGACATCAATGTATTGGATGGGCCTCTTCGAGAAGAGCAAGCCAGAATGAGAAGACCCGCTATATGTGTTGCCAAACCTCCCCCCATTTCACTACTCTTAAATCTCGGGACGAGATTTCTTGTAGTGGAGGAGAATTCTGATGCCCGGATAATTAGGCTACAGTAATCCCACGTTAATGATGCCACGTCACCATGGTTACAGTTGTTAATCTCGCTTTAGTTCAAAACCGCTTCAAATTCAAATTTGAATTTAAGTCAAACAATAAAAGTTTCCAAACATTAAAACTTAAATGCTCTAAACATGTCAAATAATTCATGAGTAATAATGGTGGAGAAACCACATTTTAAAAACATGTTTAAATGCTCAAAAGTAATTAGCACAGTGGCTTAGGCGATTAAATAAATGCTTTTTATAATTGATAAAACATTAAACTATTTTATTTGGAAGTCAAACTTTTTACGACATAGGCTTAAGTAACAACACTAATTTAGGTGCCAATTATATGTTTTATTAGAGTTAAAATAAAATGAAAATTAAAAGAAAATAGAATAGAAAAAACAAAACAAAAGATAAAGAAAGAACAAGAAGAAGCAAACCCCCGCCACTGGGCCAACCGGCCCAACTGGCTGCCCACCAGGCTGGCCCAGCCTAGGGCCTACCAAACCTCCCACTCCCTCGTAACCCTAACCGCACACCCCCACTACCCACTCCTCCCGATCGGTCCACTCCCCTCAGCTCGATCCCCAACTCCCTCTCGACCCCCACGCGCGCCGCCACCCACCGGAGGAGACCTCGCGCGCGAACCTGGCATGCCTCGCGTCCGAGCTCTTCCTTGCCCTTCGCCACCACCTCAGGCCGCTCTGGTCGCGCCGTCGACAAGCCCTAACCGCCGCCTCCGCCTCCGCCTCGTTGTCCTCGCGACACCGCCGCGCTAGAGCTCCTGCCATGGTCGCCGCCTGGTTCTCCGCGTCCATACCGCGCCAAGCCGCCTCGTCGCCGGAGATGGACGGATCCCGGAGGCCCCGTTGCGGATCCGGCCTCCCTCCGTCCCCTGATGTCCGCGCATGCCCCTCTGCTCCTCCCGTCGTCGCCCCTGCCCGGCCGCCTCATCACCGACGGTCCATGCCTCGTCGTCCACCTCTCCGACCCGCCACGGCTTCCCCCGAGCTCACGGACCTCCCATGCCGCTCGATGTGAGGCTCCCACTCGATACCCCTGTTCCCTCTTTCCGATTCTCCGTCGCGTTTCTCCGTCGCCGAAGTTCGCCGCACCACCGCGTCGAGAGCTCGCTGGGCGCTCGTGCTCACCACCACCGGCCAAGCAAACGCATGCGCGCGCCGGGCGCATCCCCTGGCCGTGGCCATCGCACACGAGTCCCGCCGCGCCCGACATCTTCGAGCACTGTTGCACGCCGTCGCTGTCGCCGTGGTAGTCCACCCTCCCACTCGAACCTAGGTCGTCGTTGCACATGCGCTTCTCCTCCGGTTCGAACGAGCCGCTCCGCAGTCCAAAGGGTCGCCGGAGGCCATATTCCAACCACCGCCGCCGCGTCGGTCCTCGCGCCGGCGCGTGCGCTATTTAAACCGGCCGATTGGGCCACTCCCTGTGGGTCCCGGCGCTAACCACGGTGGTTAGGCCTAAGCTAACCTCCCTAATCCACCCATGTGACATTGACCTATGGCCCACTTAATTAATTAAAGTAACTAACTAATTTAGTTAAGCTAACAGGGAATGACAAGTGGGCCCCTAGCTATTTAACCAGATTAATTAAACCTGTTTTATGTATAACAGTCACAGACAATGGGAACTATTGGTTAGATTTGACCAGTCAACAGTCAAATTGTTGACTGCTGACTGGGCTGCTGACTCAGCCGCCCTGGCCCCACCAGTCAGCCTCTACCGTCTGGGCAGTTGACCCAGTCAACTAGGCACCCTTGTCAGCCACACATGCACATCTCCGGGTACACTTCCGTGTACCGATAGCTTTTAGTGTTTAATTTATTTTCGAATTAATTTAATTCTAGGATTTTTAAAAAATGTTTAAAAACTTTGAAAAATCATATAAAATAATCTATAAGTCGGATGAAAATACTTTGTACATGAAAGTTGCTCAAAATGACGAGACGAATCCGAATACGCAGTCCATTCGTCTGCCACACGTCCCTAGCATAGCGAACATGCAACTTTCCCCCTCCGGTCCGTCTGTCCGAAAACGCGAAACACCGGGAATACTTTCCCGGATGCACCCCCCCTTTGCCGGTATCACCTACTGCCGCGTTAGGGCACACCTAGCACCGCTCATTGTCATGTCATGCATTGTCATGCTTATGTTTGCATTATATTTATTGTTTCTTCCCCCCTCTTCTCTCATTAGACATCGAGACCGACACCGCTGCTACCCAGTACGACTACGGTGTTGAAGACCCCTCCTTCTTGCCAGAGCAACCAGGCAAGCCCCCCCCCCTCCCTTGATCACTAGATATCGCCTATTCCTTCTCTCTACTGCTTGCATTAGAGTAGTGTAGCATGTTCTTTGCTTCGGTTAATCCTATTCTTTGCATAGTACATCATTGTTGCTACATTTGTTACCCTTACACCGCAATCCTAAATGCTTAGTATAGCATGCTAGTATTTCATCGGTGGTCCTACATTCTTGTCAAATGCCATGCTATATTACTCGGTAGTGATCACTCAGGAGATGATCACGGGTATATACTTGTATACATAATATATGATACATGTGGTGACTAAAGTCGGGTTGGCTCGTAGAGTACCCGCAAGTGATTCTGATGTGGGGGCTAAAAGGACAGGTGGTTCCATCCCGACGGCCCCGGACTGTTACTTTGTGGCGGAGCGACATGGCAGGTTGAGACCACCTAGGTGAGAGGTGGGCCTGGCCCTGGTCGGCGTTCGCGGATACATCAATTAACACGCTTAACGAGATCTTGGTATTTGATCTGAGTCTGGCTACGAGCCTATATGCACTAACCAACTACGCGGGAACAGTTATGGGCACTCGATGCACTAATAGCCAATCAAGACAGAGCTGTTTATGAGCATTTTAAGGCCGGTTGACAACATCCAATGTCTCCCACGAGGGTGCCTGAAACTCCAGTTTTTCTAGGCAGAGGTTGTACATTTTTTTGATTCTGAACTAATTGTATCCTTTTTGTTCCCACAAATTCGACTGCCCTTTCACTATTGTTATTATTTCGAGTGGGCGACCGGACTCGACAAGGGTAAGATCCCAAATCTGTTCCTTTCCTGTTGTAAAGTCTGCACCCTTAGCGACATCGTGGTATCGTAAAGCTCTTTTGGCGTGGCGATGGGCGGCGCCGGATTGGACCGTAAGCACGTGCTTGTATTAAGGGGCTAGGTCTCCTTCCGGCCGCCCTACTTAACGTGAGAGTGCAATGGGCGATGGGCCCAGACCCCTGCGCGCTTAGGATTTAGACCGGCATGCTGACCTCTCTGTTGAGTCTAGGTGGGGCTGCGACATGTTGATCTTCCGAGGTCGGGCACCCAGGAAAGTGTGTCCGGCCAGAGGGAACAAGCGTGTTGGGCAATGTGGTGCACCCCTGCAGGGAAGTTTATCTACCTCCGTAAAAGGACGACCTGGAGTTGTACCTTGACCTTATGACAACTAGAACCGGATACTTAATAAAACACACCCTTTCAAGTGCCAGATACAACCCGGTGATCGCTCTCTCACGGAGACTGACGAGGAGAGGATCGTCGGGTAGGATTATGCTATGCGATGATACTTGGTGAACTTACCATCTACTCTCTTCTACATGGTGCAAGATGGAGGCTGCCCGAGCGTAGTCTTGACAGATTAGTTATCCCCTCTTATTACGGCATTACGCGATTCGGTCCATCGACATTGCCCCTTTACACAGATACCCATGCATATGTAGTGTAGATCCTTGCTTACGAGTACTTTGGATGAGTACTCACGGTTGCTTTGCTCCCTCTTTTCCCCTTTTCCTCTTCTTCTCGGACGTCGCAACCAGATGTTGGAGCCCGGGAGCCAGACGCCACCGTCGACGACGGCCCCTACTACACCGAGGGTGCCTACTACTACGTGCAGGCTGTCGACGACAACCAGGAGTAGTTTAGGAGGATCCCAGACAGGAGGCCTGCGCCTCTTTCGATCTGTATCCCAGTTTGTGCTAGCCATATTATGGCAACTTGTTTTAACTTATATGCGTACTCGAGATATTGTTTATACATTGACTCGTCTATGATCGAGCACTTGTATTCGAGCCCTCGAGGCCCCTGGCTTGTATTATGATGCTTGTATGACTTATTTTATTTTAGAGTTGTGTTGTGATATCTTCCCGTGAGTCCTTGATCTTGATCGTACACGTTTGCATGTATGATTAGTGTATGATTGAATCGGGGGCGTCACATATGCCTAGATTACCCCAATGTCACCACGGGAATCCGCAAGTTGATTACTAAAACATATATCAAGTGACTCAATAGAATACCCATTGTCACCATGGGTATCCACATGCAAGACATACATCAAATGATCTCAAACCCGAAATATTCAATTCGATAACAATGAAACCTCAAAAAGTAAGACTCAATTTATCAAAACAATATAGAGAGGGAAGAACACCATATGATCCAACTATATTAACAAAGCTCATGGTACATTATGATCGTGCCCTATCAAGATCACGAAGAGAGAGAGAGAGATCAAACACATAACTACTAGTACATACTCTCAGCCCCAGGGTGAACTACTCACACATCACCATGAGAACTGAGGAGAAGTTGGTGGTGATGGTGATGGAGGAGATGTCCCCGGCGGCGTCTCGGTGCCACCGAAGGAGAGGGATAATGGGCCCCTCCTCCTTCTTCTTCCTTAGCCCTTCGGGGAGAGAGGGAGCTCTCTCCTAGATTGGATCTCTCTGTTGTCTTCTGTTTTTCACGACTCTTTTCAGAGCCCTTCGCCGTTTCTTGTGTTGCTGGAGATCCGTGACTCCGCCTGGGCTGCAATTTTGAGGGGATTTTTATCCGGAAATTATCTTTCTTGCGATGAAAGAAGGTCTCCAACCGACCTACAAGGTGTCCAGAAGACATATGGGCACGCCCTGTTGCCTTGTGGGGCCCTCGGGCCCTGTCTTGCGTTGATTCTTTCTCACAAAAATCACATATATTCCATAAAAAATCGTAAATTTTCATCATGTTTGGACTCCGTTTGATATGTTTTTTTTTTGCGAAACAAAAGACATGCAAAAAAACAAGAACTGACATTGGGCACTAGATTAATATGTTAGTCCATAAAAACAATATAAAAGTGCACCAAAACTATATAAAAATATTGTAAACATGGCATGATTACTTCATTAGTTATGGATACGTTGGAGGTCACTACTAGAAAAAGGGCTGCTAGTGGCGCACCTGTTTTCGCTACTAATGGCGCACTACAGGTGCGCCACTAGCACCACGCCATTAGATTTTTTTTTAATGGCGCACCTGTGGTGCAACATTAGTATCTGGTATACTAATGGCGCACCGCTGGTGCGCCATTAGAATAGCCCATGGTGCGCCACTAGAATAGCCCGCTGGTGCGCCATTAGTAACTTTTCGAGTAGATGATTTTTCATATAAAAAACTTTTTAATCCGAGTTCGTATGCAAAAGTTATGCCCATTTTACAAATTTCCAGAGAGATTTTGCAAATAAAGTCGAAATTCATATTTGTAAAATTTTCCAACAACTAGACCACATATCACATGGGAAACTTATTTTCTTTTATTTTTTTGACATTTCCATCATTTTCTTTTAGTTTTTTTTAAACTGAAAAGGCGATCGGGGGGTGGTGCATTCGGTGCGCCATTACTAGTTTTGAAAAAAAATAAAATTTTTTGAAATTTTTCTTTGATTTTTTTTGAAAAAAACTTAGTAATGGCGCACCAGTGGATAGTGCGCCATTACTAGTTAAAACCAGTAATGGCGCACTATCCACAGGTGCGCCATTACTAACAATTTTTTATATTTTTTTTACTTTTTTTTTCAAAACTACTAATGGTGCACGGTGGGTGTGGTGCGCCATTACTATGTCAACTAGTAATGGCGCACTATCCCACGGTGCGCCATTAGTAACAAATTTTTTTTATTATTTTTTTCAAAACTTCTAATGGCGCACCTGTATATGGTGCGCCATTAGTGTCCATTTCATCTATAGCCGTTTTCCTAGTAGTGGGTGTATCATATGTTTACCGTATCAAAGGAAAGATACGAAGTAGGATTACGACACTATACTCAACTCTTCCCTGTGAGTGGATGGACATCACAAGACTAGAATATTATCTATGTTGCATGATTGTATTATAAGCTAGCCATGAGCTAAGCTGGTTTGCATTGTAAAGCACTGGATCGAGGATGTAATACTATGACATGTGATGTATTCATGGATTTCATTGACGACCGTGCGTGTTAGCTATTGATCCAGGGATCAACATAGAAAGCACAGAGATTTGGGGCCCCTCTCAGGACTAGGTCGTGATAGAAGCTTTGGATGATTTAACACTATCAAAAATACTTGATTGTTTAATACTCTAAAGCTTTCACGGTTTATCGGTTCCTATAACATTTCTCGATCTTTCATATCATTGTCATTTATTATTATGGATATGTTATTTACGCAAGAAACCACTCCTTGTAATAATAAATGCCAGCAATATGAGATATTGTGAATAAATACGGGAAGATGTCACAACCATTTATGAAAATATTAGTATTTTTGATACAATGTAATCTTGTAAATCTTTATAATAAATGAATACATAAATATAAAATACGTTATGCAATGGCTCCAACCAATTTTCATGAGAGAATAAGTGAAAGAACATGAAGAGAGTGGCGATAAAACCAGAAATGTGCATTGTTCATCATAGATTTTTGTTTTACCCTGTGTTTTGCCCCAAGATGCTTGGCTAGAAGCCTTTTTATGGGATGGTTCAAAGTTACATTTTGCTAGAAAGTTTCATATAATAAAATTGTATTTAAAAAAGTCAATAGTTTACCACTAGACGCCCATCAACGGCAGGGTCGTCAATAGAAATTTGTGGCCCCGGTGTGAAATACAACTTGGGGCTCTAATATTAAAAATTTCATACAAAAATGTGTTGAATTGCATGTGTTATGTCTCACTTTCTTTAAAATTCAATCATTGGACAAGCATACAAAACTAGGGACGAAGGGTGCGAGCCTGCAAGGGACCTTGGTCATTAACTCATGTGTAGGGGCCCTATACAAATGCAAGTCAGGTCGACGTTGGGTACAAGTAAAAAGTGCACCGTGCTCGATGCTCGACTTCATGTCGACGACGATCGATTGCGCCTGGCATTTGGCAGGTGTTAGATTGTTAATGTTGATCAGCAAATCGCAAATGCATGCGACCAATTGAGACTCTATGGTTCAACCCATCATAGAGTTGTCAGTATGGCAGATCACACATACATGAGAGCATGATGTGGATAAAGCGCGCAAGCATGTAGATCCAGGTTCCTTGGGGCAACGCATGGGGTAATTCGCAGATGAACAAATGAGAAAAAGAGCATAATGTCTGTGTTGTTTTGGCAAAGGCTAGGAGAATGGGAAGCGAGAGGTGGCGTGGTTGTGAGTCGTCCCGTAAAAATCCTATTGAAAAACACGGTGTGTGCCAGTTATGGACTTTGTGGCCTAGTTCAGTTCTTTCAGGAGTTTACAGGGCGGCCTCTAGTGAGTTGTGCACCTTGGGTTGTTGCCCTCCGTTCGGCCTGCCCCAAGTCGAGATGGACATTTTTCCTGGTTTTCTCATGGACCAGGAACTGATTTCTCAGGTTTTTCGAGGCACCATGATTTTGAGGCCGAGTGCAATCGCACCACTCGCACATGGCTGTCGACGAGCCCGATCAACGATTGCGACATTTATTTCTTGACCATATTTTAGATTGTTATGTTTATATTTCTTCTTCTCAGAGTATAATGCTATTTGCTATATATTTTGTCCTATGTAAAACAATTAATCATTATCAAGTTTATAAAAAATACCAATAGTTGTACTATTATATCAATACCCATAGAGCTTCTATGAAATATGGTATTCATTTATTATTATAAATAATAATCTATTTTCATGTACTTGGTGAAACTTTAAAAGGTTTCCTATATAGACCTTATATATATTTTTTAGAAAAGAGTGGAGCGTATGATATGCGATCAATCAAGCCACACATATACCGACGGTCTAAAATATTTTGAGGGGATTATTGATTTTTTTTGTTTTGGGGGTAAATTTGGAATAATTCATGGGTATTTATGAAGAGGAGATCCATAATTTACATACAATTAAAATCTTCCAAATCTTGTCCACCAAAAATAAATGCAATTGTGCTATAAAAAATGGCTTCCAGCCGAGTTTGTTGAGGGAAGACAGCGGGAGAAGAAGGGAAGAGGGCGAGAAAAGCCGAAAAATAAAACCTCTCCTCCCCTCCCCCTGTTCGTCGTTCTTCTCGGTTCGATCCACTCCAGCAGCCCCAAATCCCGGCCCGATTCCTCCCCAAATCCAATCGACTCCCTGCCGAAATCCGCCCTCCCACTGATCGCCGCAAGCTCCCGGACACGGAGCAAGCAATTTCGCGCCGCAAGAACTGCTCGCCGTCCGTGGACAAAAGCCCTCGCCCGACTCTCCCAACTTTTTCTGTTCGTCCTGACCATCGTCTTACGCGCCTCGCCGCCATCGCCGTAGCAGTTCTTCCTCGTCTCGTCTCGACATCCGCGTTCCTGCTATCTGCACCCCGTTCGCAGCCTTTGGATTTCGAGGTATGACCTTGTTTTCGTGAAGCGATTAATCAATTCCCGCCGCTCACCTTCACAGCTTCTAACACCCGGCTCACCATTTAGGTCCGCCCTTGATGGCGGGGGAGGAGGCCGCGGAGGAAGCGGGAACAGGAGGCGGATGGATCTAAACCTGTACCTGGGCCTCCCTCCATTGCCGCGGCCTCCAGGTCGGCTGGGCGTAGCTATGGATTGCCCGCCGCCGCCCAACTCGGCCATTCCGGTTCCGGAATCTCCAAGAACAGATGAGCCTGCAGTATTACCGGCACCAGAGGAGATGCCGCCACTGCCCGTTGTATACTCGCCGTCCAATGCGCTCTCCACGCCGGAGCTATCGCTGATAGATCCGATGCTCTTTGATTGGCTTGATGGCCTCAGTACGGACAGTGAAGAGGCTCTTGATGCTGGTGAACCGGCTGTGGTGCGCGACGCGCCCTCACATGATGCCAATGTATCACCACCGCCGCCAGCAGCATTGTCTCTTCCTGGGCTGGAAGGGGTTCGCCTTGAATGGGTGGAAAGGCTTTCTCACCCTATTCTGGTGGCTCCTGCAGCCGGAGCAGAGATGGTGAGCACGAGGGCGATGAGGCAATCTATGGGGGCTGCGAATGCAATTGAAGACATGACGCCTGAGCTCCGCCTGCAGAGGTTGATCCAGGTGAGTGAACAACACCGCATTGTGCGGCCAGGGTCAGTGAACCGCAACCAGCGGGCGACCAGCCCAGAAGCAGAAAGACTGGCGCAAGCCATCCAGCGGTCTCACAGCTCTCTAGACGCATCAAGGCGGCAGAAGCTCGATGGTGCTGGCAAGATGACAGGAACAGGTGCCGTCAAGAAGGACGGGAACTGTGGGTGCAACTCCAGTTTCGAGTGCAATATCTGCCTTGAAGCGGCTAAAGAGCCCGTGGTTACACCGTGCGGCCACCTCTTCTGCTGGCCATGCTTGTACCAGTGGCTCCATGGACATTCAGCCCACTCTGAGTGTCCTGTCTGCAAGGGAGAGGTGCTCGAAGTAAATGTCACACCAATATATGGAAGAGGAGGCGGTGAGCAGGACGCCTCCAGCAATGATGTTCCTCCCAGACCACGCGCAAACAGGAGTGAGAGCTTGAGGCAGCAGCTGCAAATGCCAGACCCAAGAGGCATTGCAAGCATGGTGAGACGGTTGATAGAAAACCAGGATATAGTGAGAGGCCAGGCAGCTCCACCTGCAGGTGGGGTTGAGGTGACTGTACTTCCCGCAGCCCGGTCAAGGGCTAGGGTACGGAGACAGCAAAGACACAGTCTTGTTTCACCCTCCCCAATAATGCTGCGTGCAAGCAACGCGGCCTCTGAGGGTGGCAATCAGGTCCGATTGCCGTCTTCTAATTCCGTTAATGCTGCACCCGCAGTTACTCAGCAGTCGTCATCCATGGAGCAGGCATCGACTTCTAGCACCCTGGCTGTTATAGTGGGACAGGCAGCCCAAAGTAGGAGGTCCAGACCTTGGAGTCCACAACCACAAGAAGAACAAGGAGGAGGCAGCAGCAGTAGGTAAAAATGGTGCTGCCATTTTCTCCAATAAAACATATATAGATCAGCTTTGTCTGTACCATGTCAAGCTCCAAAAACATAGTCAAGATTATAAGGTAGGAATGTATATGCTATTGCTTTGCTCATGTATACCTTTTTCATGGAAAAGGAATTATTAGCATGTATGTGGGGATAAATTTCCCTGATATTGCATCTGTTTGTTTTTCAGTGAATTGTTAATTGTTATCTCTGTACTGTGCATGCCTAAATTTGAAGATAGTTAATTTCCTCAGCTATAGTTTTTGTACCGTCAAGACTGATGAATGTAGCAATAAATGCACCATTCTTTTCTATTTTAAGGTTTCCTCTTGTCTTAATGACTTGATCTAGTGTCCAGAAAGATTGGCATCCAGATCTTGGATAAATCTTTTTGTTTTTCTCATGATCTGAAATGATAGTCCAATGTAATTTGCAGTATATTAGTACAAGTCACTGCGAAAAAAGATGAAGATATTTTTCCTTTAAGCTCCTGCAGAGCATGAAGAGTTCTTCTGGATTTGCCACCGCAGCCAGCTGTTTTGACATTGTATAAAGTGGATGGTACACAAATAGGTTGTCAATGTTTGGAACATGCAGCAGTACTCTACTTCTGTCCCAAACAAGCAACTAGCTGTCCAGTTTTAGTCGAACATCTCATGGGGCATTGTCTGCCCCTGCATATCAAGAACCAGTCTCCCTCTGAGAAAAAAAAAGAACGAGAAGATGACCAAATTTGTTTGAACGGATGAACATTTGCTATTTACATTTCAGGATTGTCATTTGATTACACCGAACAACAGGAAACACTAGAGTATATCACAGGTATTTCGCGAGGTCCAAAAGTATCACCATTGGCAGTTCTGGAGATCAAGATGGTTGGATGGGTCAGCGTGAGTTTAGGGCAACTCCAACGGGGCGATCCATTTTGTCAGTTGGCGTCCGTTTGGGTCGGCCTGGATACAAAAGTCAGCCCAACGTGCCGACCCAAACAGACGCGCGTCCGCTTTTCGTCCGCGGACGACCCATTCCCGGCCCATTTTGAGCCGGATTTACGTCGGCGCGGACACGAGACGGACGTGTGCGCGCTCGCCTTCTCCTTCCACCAGGCCCGCTAGTCGGTGGCACATTGGCCTCCCCCCATCCAACCGCAACCCTCGCCCGCCTCCTTCGTCCCCGATGCCGCCGTCCATTCTTTCCGATGACTCTGCCAGCTACCGGCGCCGCAATATCCGCTCAACAACGTCGCCACCTCCTACGTCGCCCGCCACCGCCGGAACCGATCACCCCCACACGGCCCGCGACCAAGAAGCCGCCTCGCCGCCCGGCGAGATCCTCAGGCACTCTCGTCCAGGACGGCGGCGATTAAACTGGTCGGTACGCGCGACTCCGCCGCCCGGCCGTCTCCTTCGTCGACGCCCGCAGGCTATTCGACCGTTTGCCAAGGTACAAAAGAGACTCCGCCGACGAGTTCTTTTTTCATAATTTCCTTTGCGACTCTGACGATTCGTCGTCCGATGACGAGGAGGAGATATTGGTTGCCGTGTTGGTCCATCACCACCTCAATAGCCAGCGGCCGTTGTTCCGGGGCTCCATTCCGGGCCACCTTCCGGCGTTGAATTGCAACCGAGAGAGCGGGCATCTCCTTCTTTGGAAGGACTACTTTGATACAACAAATCCGTTGTTCAAACATCAGAAATTCCGCCGCCGTTTCCGTATGAGTAGGCATCTTTTCAACCGTATTAGAGAGGGGGTGCTCGGCTACGATGACTATTTCGAGTGCAAAGAGGATGCCATTGGAAAGATTGGTTTCTCCTCTTATCAGAAATGCACTGCCGCCATTTGAATGCTTGCATACGGAGTGCCCAGTGATCTCATTGACGAATACGTCCGTATGAGCGAGTCTACATGCCTAGAGTCCCTGTATAAGTTCTGCAAGGTTGTTATTGATGTGTTTGGCCCTGAGTACTTGAGAGAGCCGACTCCTGAAGATACAACCCGTTTGTTGGTGATAGATGCCAGCAGGGGCTTCCCAGGGATGCTTGGCAGCATAGACCGTATGAACTGGGAGTGGAAGAACTGCCCTTCTGCTTGGTAATGGCAGTATAAGGGCCATGTCAGGGCCTGCACTGTCATACTAGAGGCCGTGGCGTCTCAAGATCTCTGGATCTGGCACTCTTTTTTTGGCATGGCCGAATCACACAATGATATCAACGTGCTTCAGCGCTCGCCGGTGTTTGCTAGGCTTGCCGAAGGCAACAGCCCACCCGTGAACTTTACTATCAACGACCACAACTACGACAAATGATACTACCTGGGTGACGGTATCTATTCTCAGTGGACCACTATTGTCAAGACAATCCCCAACCCTATCGGGGAGAAGAGGAAAAGATTTGCCCAAGAGCAAGAGAGTGTTAGGAAGGATGTCGAGCATGCCTTTGGTGTTTTGCAATCTTGATGGGGCATCGTTCGGTATCCTGCTAATACCTGGAGCACACAGAAACTGTGGGAGGTGTTGATTGCTTGTGTGATCATGCACAATATGATCGTAGAAGATGAGCGCCCGGAACGTTTGTACGATCAAGGGTTTCAGTTTCAGGGTGAGAATGTTGTGCCTGAGCATGGAGGAGCGACAACGTCTGAACAGTCACCCAATTTCATCATGACATGCGTGATTGGGAAACTCGTGTGCAACTGCAAAATGATTTGGTTGAGCATATGTGGGCTCATGTTGGCAACCAATAGATGTATCTTCTTTATTCGGCTTGCAAAACTATATGAGACATTTTTACTTTTATTCGGCTTGTAAAACTATGCTTTTTTATTCGGTTGAAACTATGTTATTTGACTATATGTTTGAATGCAAAAGCAATGCAAAAATGAGCTATTTGTTGAAATAGGGCGACCAGCCGGCCACGCCAGCACATATGGGTCGGCGCGTTGGGCGCACTACCGAGGCAAATCTAAAACAGGGCGGACGCCGGGTGGGCGGCCGATCCAAACGGACAAAATCGCCGTCCGTTTGGGTCGGCCCGCTGGAGTTGCCCTTATGGAATTCACCAGCTTCTCAAACCTTGTCCATGTGCAAACCTCTGCAAAAATGCCAGACTGCTCCTGGATATGCACATGATTGCTCATTTTGTGACCAGCACCTGGGAACAACGTAGCAATAGAGAGCTTCTCAAACCTTATGGGTAGTACAATATCTTCAGTACATGTAACATGTCTATCTAGTCTCGCCGTAACTGTAAAAATGCTGAGTTTGTAATTTTTCTCGGAAGTGTTTGTCCAGCGACTGGTGTAATTTCCCTTGGGCCCTTCTAGTCTAGTTTTAAGTGAAATGCAGATCTCCTGCAATGTTTACAGAAACATAATCAAAATGGCAATAAAAAAAACTTTACATTCTATCGAAGACTCTTGACCTAGCTAATTGTTTTATGCAACTCATACACAAAGGAAACACCAGTTTCGATATTTTGACCATGCAAGTTTTGGACAACCTGCTTGGATACCAAAAGAAGGTGCATTCATCAATTGGATTGTGCACATGTTCATGTACCACTTCCACAGTCAAATGACGATTGAATGCATCGTGTGCAGAAGAAATGGCTCAACTTAGCACTGATGTTTCCTTTTCATCCTAATCCTTCAAAGCCCCAGCAGTTGGTTACTGTATGGACAGTATCATGTCTTGTACTGTTCAATCAGTCTCAGAAGGCTATGTGTCTCGGCGTCAGGCATTGCACCTCTCAAAATCATCGTCTTTACAAAATCTGGCTCATAAACTTTTGCTTTAACATAAGCTTTTAGAAGGGTATTATACACAAAGGAATTTCTACAGTACTTTGATTCATTCAGTTCTGCAAAAACTTTCTTCGCATTTTCCAAGTCACCGATCTCTGCAAAATTTTCAAGCAATAAATGAGTGGTCTCCAACCATGGTGTTGAACTTTTCACCTTCCTTGTGACAACTTCCTTTTTTCCCATATCCATTGTGTTCACAGCTTGTTTCACAAGACCTGCTTTCAAGCAACCCAATGCCAAGTGACGATACGTAATAGCATTTGGTTGACAACCACTTGCTCTCATTTCTTTGAACACGGCCGCTGCTTTATCCACAAGGCCATGCCTGCAGTAAACTGATAACATGGAATTGAACTGTTCTGTAAGCTTTAGCTTCCTTGTTGATTTGATCTCTCGCCAAATCTCTTCTGCCTGCTCAACACAGCTAACCTTTCCAAATGCTTCAATTGCTAGTGTAAAGCTTTTGGATCGAATATGAGGAAGGCATTGCATGAGGTTCCACGTCATCTTTAGCTCATGTTCCTTTCCAAGGTACCCATACAAGATAAGAAGAATTTCCTGTGTAGACCAGTTAGTACCTGTCATAGAATTCTTGATGGCTTCTATGTATGTCTGGGAAACAGTATATAGCCTTGCTACAGCATGTGAAATTGCTAGAATGCCATAAGTGATCTCATTTGGCTCAATCTTTGCTCTTTTCATATCACTGAACACCCTCGCCACCCCATCAATATTGTGCTCATTGGCCTGTATTTTCAGCAAGATGTTGTAGGTTGAGGTGTGGGGGGTCACTCTACTGGCTTTCATCTGAGCGAGGATTTTGGAGATAGTCTTCCTACGCCCTCAGAAGAATGGAGGATGATCAAGCGGTTGTAAACGTACGGCGAAATTGGCAGGGACAGTTCCTCATCTTCCTCATGTAACCATATGAAAGCTTAATCAAGCCCTGCTCCAAACAAGCCATTACAAGGTTATTGTAGAGCAGCTCATTCCGGAATTCTTGAGGTATACGGAGGAAGAGGCTCTCGGCTTCAGAAATGCCATGAACTTTAGCTGTGAATTCTAGGAGATAGGAGTAATCAAGCTCACTCAGCTTGTAGGGTCTCTCTCTGATCACCCATTCCATGACCTGTAGGGGAACAAACGAAATGGAGTGTTACTGTACTTCCTTATAACAGACTAAAAAACAGTACTAGTAAAAAGGAAAATCCCTCGGATCCTCTGTGCATCTTCACACCGACGAGCGCCATAACAATGGAAGACTCGAGGAGTCCGAGACAGACAAACGAAAAGGGGGGCGAGCACCTGGAGTCCGGTGCGTGGGAGGCGGCGTCGTCGGAGGCGGTTGATGGCGTGGAAGATGTGGCCGCGATGCACAGCGCGGCCGGCGGTCATCCACCCCCGAATGGCCGCGCACGCCGACGCCGCCCGCTCCACCCGTTGCGCCAGCGACCCTCCTGCTCCGACTCATCAGCGGTCTCCACAGGCGCAGGAGGAGGCGCGAGGGGTGCGCTTCCCGAGCTGGTAAAGAACGTGGCGGCGGCGCGGATCGGCTGCCGACGGCACCGCAGCAACACGCGCAATGGCGTTAACATGGTTGCGGCACCTCGTCGAACACCTGGCGCGCACGACTCCGCCTCCCAACAGTCACAGCTGCAGCAGCCAGCAGGGACAGCGTCCGTACTGCTCAGAGCCACAGAGCACAGATCGAGGTTCCGCGGGGGCCGCTTGCAGGTTCTGTCTGAACCAACCGTGCTTCGTGCTCGGCGTTGCCTCTACTCGCCGTGGGAGGGGCGGCCGAATTTCGTGTTTTGACTTTTTTTGAAAGTATTTCAGGATTTGATCCCTGTTTGAATTTTTTTCAAGATTTGACCCTTTTGCCTACCGCCATGGCCTATGGCGGTAGGGTTAGATAGTCTACCATCAGGCCCCATGGCGGTAGGAAACTTATCCACGTCAGCGCGCGGAGACGGCGCCGTTCCCCTCCGTCGCACCCTACCGCCAGGGGCCATGGCGGTAGGCTGTCTAACCATACCGCCAGGGGCCCTGGCGGTAGGGTCCGGGCAGTTTTTTGCCCCAAACCCCCGCCCTGCCATCTCCCCACCCTCCCTCCCCGTCTAGCTTCTTCCCTTTCTCCCCCAAGTCGCCCCTCTCTCCCTCTCTCATCTCCTCCATTCCCCCCCTTGGATCTTCACCGATTCTTCACCGTTTTGGCGGATCGAGATGGCCCCGAGGAGAGAACCTGAAACGCCCCCGATGCGGCTATATCTCCCACGTGTCGAGGCACGACTTAGAGGCATAACCGCATTGAAAGCAATGTCGCAAGTGAGGTAATCTTCACACAACCCATGTAATAAATAAGGGAAGAGATACATAGTTGGCTTACGATCGCCACTTCACACAAGACATAAATAAACATCCATCATTGAGTACACTCAAGGTCCGACTACGGAACCAAAATAAAAGAAGATACCCCAAATGCTACACGGATCCCCGATCGTCCCAACTGGGCTCCACTCTTGATCATCTGGAAAAAGACACATAGTAACGACCACGTTCCTCGTCGAACTCCCACTTGAGCTCGGTTGAGTCACCTGACCGGCATCGTCGGCACTGCAACTGTTTTGGGAAGTATCTGTGAGTCACGGGACTCGACAATCTTACACCAGCGAGATCAAGACTATTTAAGCTTATAGGAAGGACAGAGTAGTATAGTGGAGCTGCAGCAAGCGACTAGCATATATGGTGGCTACTTCGCAAAAGAGAGCGAGAAGAGGAGCAAAGCACGGACGTGAAGCTAGTAGCGATCAAGAAGTGATCTGAACTACTTACGCCGGACATAACTCCAACACCGTGTTCACTTCCGGACTCCGCCGAGAAGAGACCATCACGGTTACACACGCCGTTGATGTGATTTTATTTGAGGTCAACTTCGAGTTTTCTACAACCGGACATTAACAAATTCCCATCTCGCCTCATAAATCATGGCACGGCTTTCGAAAGATATTACCTGCAGGGTATCCCAACTTAGCCCATTATAAGCTCTCACGGTCAACGAAGGATATTCCTTCTACCAGAAGACCCGATCAATCTCGAATTCCGGACTACAAGACATTTCGACAGCAATAAAACAATACCAAAAAAGCCGCCCGAATGTGCCGACAAATCCCGATAGGAGCTGCACATATCTCGTTCTCGTGGCACACACCGGATGGGCAAGACGTCGGGTTGGCATAGACCTGGATTGCTCAGTGGGCGCCGGACATCGCCCAGGTTGGGCCAAGACTCGAAGGAGCACCGGTCCGGGGTTTAAAATAACGATGACCCTCGGGCTCGCGAAAACCCGGGGGAAAAGGCTTAGGTGGCAAATGGAAAAACCAAAGTTGGGCCTTCTTTGGAGGAGTCTTATTCAAAGCGAACTGTCAAGGGGTCCCATAAATCACCCAACCGTGTAAGGAACGCAAAAATCAAGGAACATAACACCGTATGACGGAAACTAGGGTGGCAAGAGTGGAACAAAACACTGCATAAGGCCGAGCCTTCCACCCTTTACCAAGTATATAGATGCATTAATTTTAGCAGATATTTATATTGTGATATCCCCAACAAGTAAACATGTTCCAATAAGGAACAACATCTCCATGTTCCAACAAGGATCAAACTTCATCTTCACCTGCAACTAGCAACGCTATAAGAGGGCCGAAAGTAAAGCGGTAACATAGCCAATCAACGGTTTGCTAGGAAAGGATGGTTAGGGCTGACATGGCAATATGGGTGGCATGATATAGCAAGTGGTAGGCATCGCAGCATAGGCATGGCAAAAGAGCGAGCATCTAGCATAGCAAAGATAGAAGTGATTTCGAGGGTATGGTCATCTTGCTCGCAATGTTCTCAGAGTTGTCGAAAGCTTGATCCTCGTAAGCGTTCTCAACAGGTTCCTCGTTCACGTACTCGTCTCCCGGCTCTACCCAAAACAACAACACAAACAAAGGAACCACAATAAATCACGGTGCAATGCACAATCAACATGATGCAAAACATGACATGATATGCATGATGGGATATGCAATGCTTATGTGCGCCCGGAAGGAAAATGATGAACCAGGCATCAACTTGGCAAACCAAGTATGCCACTGGAAAGATGAGATGATTTCGGTTGAAATCGATATAAAGATCACCGGAATCGGATGCACGGTTTGCAAATGACAAGCAAAACAAGAATGGCACAAATCTGCCATTAACAGCATGATGCCACTTAGCAAGCAACAAATAATTAAGCTACTGCACCCAAACGTATCAACAAAGTACATGGCAGTGATCTACACAAGATGCTGGACAAAAGATGAGCACTGAGCTTCGGCTAATTCACATCATAACAGGTTCAAACAAGCATGGCAAAAGTGCACAAAATATCAGGCTGGACATGGCAAAAACAGCATCAGGTTGCAATGTTCAGAGCAAGAAAACTACATGCTACAGGAACTTAAAATAGCAAAACAAGGTATGGCATGAATCTACTCAAAGCATAGAACAAAAGTCCCTTACTGACCATAAGCCAAAAAGGATCCGAAAATATAGTAACACCCATGTCAATATTGAAAGTTTCGTTAACAGATTCAGCAACATGGCATGTCAAAAACTGATAACAAGTAGGCATGTTTACAAGCTCAATGCACTCACTACAGAGCCGTAAATGATAAACTAAGCATACATACATCAAGAAGACATGTCATAGAAGACATACATGGCAAGAACAATAACATAGCATACATGGATCAACCACAACAACCTTGGCAAAATTGAATAACATGTAAACAATCTGCCAGGAAACATTTTATAGCAAAAGTAGAGCTCGATTGACTCAAGCTATGGTACTCCATAATTGCAAACAAGGACATGGATGGATAGAGCAAGACATGTTTAGCAAAACATCCTTACTGAAGTATCTCAACATATGCATGGATCTCTCGGTAGCATCAAGTTAACATGGCATCAAAATATCAGCTAAACAGGGCTGAAAACAGCAACATCAGGACACCTACTTTGCATGCTTGTGCTAGTCACCACATAGATCACAAAAATACATGGCATACACCCCTGGAAAGATGACATGGCATTTTACAAAACACATGTAGGACTCAAATTCATAGGGTGCACACATTAATCATGGCAAAAATAACAAAATTGCAAGTTCTGATAAAATCAGAAACTAACAGCACATAGCACTCTTCCAACAGCATTTCGGGCATCAAGATGAGCTCAAATGAAAATGATGCAATGGAATGAAATGATCTACTCTTCGAGGCGAACATTTTGACATATTATACGCGAAAAATGGATCTACGGATGCGAAGATATAGCATGTTGAAAAATGCACAAAATAACAATGTTTAAAGACTTAGAAGAAAATAATAGGAGGAGAAGTCAGCGGGACTCCCGAGGACGGATCGGCTCCCGACCCGATCGGGACGCTGGCGGCGGGCGGATCCGTGGGGCGGGCGGGCGAGGGAGGAGCTCGCTGGGTCGGCCGGGCGAGGGCGGCGTGGCGGGTCTGGCCACGGAGGGCTGGCCGGAGGAGGCGGCATGCACATGACGGACGGACGGGGCTGAATGGCCCGGCTGGCGGCGGGAGGCGCTGGGGGCTGGCTCGGGAGCGGCCGGGCAAGGGCGCCCTGGCACAAGGCGGCGACCCGGGCCGGACTGGCCATGGCCGGGATCACGAAGGGTCACAAGGGGAGGAGAGAGGAGGCGGCGGGCGGGGCTGACGTGGGCGCCATGAGCGGGCGGCAGACGGACGCACCGGCTCACCGGACGTGTCCCATGCGGAGGGCGAAATAGCTAGGGTTTCGGGGGGATGACCCGGGATTTCGGGGGAGGTTTGCTTAAATAGGCATAGAGGGAGCTAGGAGAGTCCAAATGAGGTGTAGTTTTCGCCCACACGATCGTGATCGAACGACGGAGAGCATGGAAGTGACTTAGATGGGTTATTGGGCTGTTTTGGAGGGTGTTGGCTGCAACTTAAAAGAGGCCTTTCATGAGAGTGCGGTTAACGTTGGAGTACCAAACAAGCTCCAAATGACCCGAAACTTGACCGGTGGTCTACGGTGGTATACCAAGGCCACTAGACAAACCTCGGTCCATTTCGAGAAGGTTTAATACCCGCACACGGAAAAACGTAAAAGGGACCGGCCGGGGAGATAGGAGTGCTTGGATTGCAAAGCGGACAACGGGAAAAATGCCGGAATCATGAGGCGAACACGTATGCAAATGCGATGCACATGATGACATGATATGAAATGCATGACATGGACAAAATGCAAAAGAAGAAAACCCAACCACGGAGGGAATATCATATCACAATGCCGAAAATGGCAAGAGTTGGAGTTACAAATATGGAAAGTTACATCCGGGTGTTACAACACTCCACCACTACAAGAGGATCTCGTCCGAGATCTAGGACTGAAAGAACTCCGGATATTCGAACGGAGGTGATCCTCGCGCCCCTGTGTAGCTTCTCGGTCGGAATGGTGTGACCACTTCACTTTCGTGAATTTGATTGACTTGTTGCGAGTCTTGCGCTCGGTTTCTTCAAGAATAGCAACGGGTGCTCATGATAAGAGAGATCTTCTTGAAGGTCAATTTCTTGAAGTTGATAGTGCATTCAGGAGTCTTGAAGCACTTGCGAAGGCTGTGACACGTGAAACACATCGCACGCTTGCAAAGTTGGATGGAAGCTCAAGTTGATAGGCGAGATCGCCTCTTTTGCCAATTATCTTGAAAGGACCCACGTATCTAGGGGCAAGCTTCCCTTTGATACCGGGTTGACGAGTGCCTTTCATTGGAGAGACGCGGAGGTAGACATGGTCTCCGATTTCAAAAACCACATCACGGTGCTTATCATCATAATAGCTCTTCCGGCGCGATTATGCGGCTTTGAGATTCTCACGAATGACTTGGCACATTTCTTCCGCTACGTGATCAAGTCATTGCCAAGAAGTTGGCGTTCACCTGTCTCGAGACCAATTGAGAGGAGTACGGCACTTTACGCCATAGAGAATTTCGAATGGGGCCTTGCTCAACTCGCTTGGAAGCTGTTGTTGTAGGAGAACTTCGGCATATGGAAGACAATCTTCCCACTTCATACCGAAGGAAATGACACAAGCCACGAGCATATCTTCAAGGATTTGATTAACTCGCTCGACTTGGCCACTTGTTTGAGGATGGAAAGCTGTCTTTGAAACGAATGTTGGTGCCCATGGCCTTGAAAAGAATCCCGAACTTGGAGGTGAAGATGCCGCCACGGTGCGAAGAGATCAATTGTGGAATGCCGTGCAAGGAGACAATCTCGGAGGTGTATAACTACGCCAACCGAGCTTTGTGATGGATTCTTTGATAGGAAGAAAATGAGCCACTTTAGTAAGCTTGTCAATGACAACGAAGATAGCATCATTTCCACGCTTGGACTTTGGAAATCCAGTCACGAAGTCCATTTCAATATGATCAAACTTCCACTCTGGAATAGCAAGAGGTTGAAGGAGACCAGCTGGTCTACGGGTGGTATACCAAGGCCACTAGACAAACCTCGGTCCATTTCGAGAAGGTTTAATACCCGCACACGGAAAAACGTAAAAGGGACCGCCGGGGGAGATAGGAGTGCCGGATTGCAAAAGCGGACAACGGAAAAATGCTCGGAATCATGAGGCGAACACGTATGCAAATGCGATGCACATGATGACATGATATGAAATGCATGACATGGACAAAATGCAAAAAGAAGAAAACCCAACCACGGAGGGAATATCATATCACAATGCCGAAAATGGCAAGAGTTGGAGTTACAAATATGGAAAGTTACATCCGGGGTGTTACAGAACCGTAAGCTCCTCCGATCCCTCCAATTAGTTTTTGCAAACTTGCTACCGATTCGACGCATTATTTGCTTGAAATCCCTCATGTTTTTGAACTTAGATTGACTTTTTTCACCTAAGATTGATTGTAGTTGTAGTTCTTAGTTCTTTAGTAAGTAGTGGTATTGGATATGTACTCTAATCAATAGTTCATATGTTAGTGTGAAGATGAACCCTAGTTCATAATTTTTTTTGTTAAAAAAATTATGATGTATTGTTGATAAAGGGATGAACCCTAGTTTGATGATGCATGTTGATATGATGATATGATCAAGTGTGAAGATGAACCCTAGTTTGATGATGCATGTTGATATGATGATATGAAGATATTGTTTGGAAAATTTTGTTTAAAAATATGAAGCTATGATGTATGTTGGAGGTTTTTTTTTGATATGATGCATGTTGATATAATTTGATCCATCATGTGTAGTAGATGTTGTTGGAGGAATATGCTTAAAATTTTATCTTGATATGATTTGAGTTCATTGTTTGTTTATGTATGCTTATGCTTATGGTGATTTTGTTTATGAAACTCTATTAAGGCGGCCACCTCTTGCGGACAACATCGGCCCACTGCATCGCATGCTGGATCGGGCATTCTTCAAGGGTCATCGTGTCTGCTTCATAGAGAACGGAGAGGTAAGTGATATGAAAGAAATTTTGATCAAAGTTCTCGGATTGATGAAAATGATTTCCTAACTTTTGGCGTTCACTTTTGACAGACGCCCAGCCATCGCGCATGAGGGGTCACGGGGTTCATGGGCATATGGATTCACGACGCCACGCTACCGTTCTTCAAGAGAGCCCGTCTGTTGGGTTTCGTCTTTGCAGTTCAGCGTGCCACCGCCGACGCTTGTCCACGCGGCTCACAGCTCTGATTGACCGTTGGAGACCGGAGACCCATTCTTTCCATCTGCCATGTGGGGAGATGACGGTGACCCTAGAGGACTGGGGGATGATTACTGCAATGCCGATCGAGGGTCATGCACTCACCGGTCGAGTGGAGAGGGCCAATCGGCAGAGAGAGGGTCACCACCCTCATCGGCGCATCGCCGGTGCCAAGAGTAACCGTACATCCGGTGTGCCGTTGATCCGCTCTCGAGCACCGGAGGACATGCCCCCAAGGCGCAGATGAGGCGACCGTGGAGTTGTACGTGAGGGCCTATCTGTGGTATATTCTCTCGAGGTCGTGTTTCCGCATAGCTCCGGAACTCGCCAACTGGGCGATCTGTTCTTCCTAGCGCATCGGGATGCGTGGTGCAGTTGGGGGACGGCATCTCTCGCCTACCTATACCGTTCGGTAAGAGAGTGTCTAATTGCGCACCTACCTATGAAAGTGTGTCCATGACATTTTCTTATATCTGATCCTCATTTGATGTTTTGCAGCTTGGCGACGCAACGCAGAGGACGGGAGACAAGTCCAATATGGGTGGCTTTATGGGCCTTCTCCATTTGGATGTGGGAGCGGCTGCCAGTGGGGCGTCCGGAGAAGTTGCGAAGACGCCCATGGAAAGACTATGGCGAAGAAGGCGACGAGACTCGAAACCCCACCGTAGCTTACGAGTGGGACGTTGTCAAACTCTACACGGGCCTAAACAAGACTTCGTACAAGACCTACACCAACGAGTTGGACGCTTTGACGCATATGCAGGTATATGAACTCGCCCAATACCTTTCTCTTTGATTCCACTATTGACCGAGAGTGCAAACTTACCAAGGTATATATAATAGGTAATCTGCGGCCAGACGACAAGAACGAGAGTGGGACTTTGATCTGAACGTGATGTGCATAGCGGACCGTGGTCTCTGGCGGTGCATCGTGCCCATGATCTGTGTGTTCGCCGTCGAGTGGCATTTGCCACAACGTGTGGCCACACAGTTTGGGATTTATCAGCATACCCCACCGGGCCAGCCCACCGATACCGGCGGCCACGCGCTCCACCTGTGAGCTCTTTGTTCTCCGTGAGTGTGACGCCCGGATAATTAGGCAACAGTAATCCCACGTTAACGATGCCACGTCACCCCGGTTAAGTTGTTAATCTCGCGTTAGTTCGAAACTGGTTCGAATTCAAATTCAAAATCGAGCAAACAATAAAAGTTTTCAAATATTAAAACTAAAATGTTCGGAGTGAGCCAAATAATGCATAGGTAATTATGATGGAGAAACCACACTTTTATAAAATGTTTAAATATTCTAAAATGAATAAAACAGTAGCAATACAATTATTTAAATGCTTTAAAAATAATAAACCTTGTCTAACTAAATTGTTATAAGTATTAAACTATTGTATAAAGTGGTATAAATTTGTTAAATCTATTTAGGTGCCACTTTGGTAATTTACTAAAGCAAAAAAAAGGGAAACTAAAAGAAAGCAAAAATAGCAAATAAAAATAAGGAAGGGAAAGAACCCCGCTTCCCTCGGGCCTCGACTCACCGCCTGGCCGGCCACCCCACCAGTCGGCCCAACTCGCAAAGGCCAACCGCCAGCCCACCCCGCCTCCCTTATCCACCCCCACTACCCAAACCCTAACCCACTGGCACCCCACTTCCCCACGCCGCCACTCCTCCTCCCCTCTCGATCCAATCTGGATCGGGCGAACCTCCCCACTCCCTCGCTCCTCGCCCCTCTTTCGATCCAGACGGGGCAATGGCGCCTGACCCAGCCGACGATCAAGGCCGCCGCCTGAGTTCTCCCCTCACCGGACCTCCCCGCAGGACCACCGACGCCTCCCTCCGTCACCGGCGACCACCAGCAGGCCGCCGCCCCGGTCCGCCGCCGCCAACGGCCCCATGTTGGCTGCAGCTTCATCGCCGACGCCGCCTGGAGGCCTCCAGCGCCCGCTGCCGCCGCTTGGAGCTCATCGTCCGTTGCCGCCTCCTCCCCATCGGCGCTCGTCCCCATCCTCCTCCTCAACTCGGCTCCTGCGAGCCTCGCCGCCCGATCCCCTGCATGCGCACGTGAGCGCCCCCCGTCCTTCCCCCTTGCCCCGTAGTCACCGCCGTACATTCACGCCCCGCCCACGTCGTGGCTCCTGTCACCGCGCCCCCGCTCCTCCCCGCGAGGCCGCGCCGCCAAGATTTTCGTCGTCGCCGGCGCCCTGCCGCTCCATGGCGCCTCGCGGCCGTGCCACCGGCAGCCACCACGGCCGCCTCGGCCTCGCCTCGCCTCAGCTCCCTCGGCGGCAAGTGCCGACAGCGCCTGGCCGCTCACGCCTGCCACTCCGCTAAGGCTCCCCTGGGGCCTATGACAGATGGGCCCCACGCCCCCACAGAACGTTTTATATAAAAAAAAGAACAAAAATAATAATGAATAAAATTATTAATTAATTATCTAAATTAATTGTGTTTAATTAACCTAATAACTAATTAAACTAATTAACTACTATTAATTAACTTAACTAATCTATTAACTAAACTAATTAACCTGGTTAATTAGTTAGCAGACAATGACATGAGGGACCCACCGTCAGTTTGACCAACGGCACCCTTTGTTGATCGCCGACGTCATCTTGACGTCAAGATGCAATCGCTACGGATAATGTTGAAATAAATTAATTAGATAAATTCTAAAAATGATTTAAAACTTTAGAAAATCATATAAAATAAACCGTAACTCGGATTAAATTATTTTCAACATGAAAGTTGCTCAGAACGACGAGACGATTCCGGATAAGCAACCCGTTCGTCCGCCACACACCCCTATCATATCAAACTCGCAACTTTCCCCCTCCGGCTCCTCTGTCCGGAAACACAAAACACCGTGGATACTTTCCCGGTTGTTTTCTCCCTTCACCGGTATCACCTCATACCGCGTTAGAACACGTCTAGCTCTGCTTATTTTCCTGTTATGGACTTGCTTGCTATGTATTTACTGTTCCCCCCCCCCTCTTCTCTCCGGTAGACCCAGTGACGCTGCTGCTGCCCAGTTCGACTACGGAGTTGACGACCCCTCTCTCTTGCCAGAGCAACCAGGCAAGCCCCCCCCCCTTGATCACCAGATATCGCCTATTCTTCTCTATACTGCTTGCATTAGAGTAGTGTAGCATGTTATCGCTTTCTCGTTATACCTATCACGATGCATAGCTTTGTCCTTGCTACTATTGTTGTTACCTTTACCGCAATCCTACATGCTTAGTATAGGATGCTAGTATTCCATCTGTGGCCCTACATTCTTGTCCGTCTCATTGCTATACTATCGGGCCGTGATCACTCGGGAGGTGATCACGGGTATATACTATATACTTTATACATGATACATGTGGTGACTAAAGTCGGTCGGCTTGTGGAGCACCCGCAAGTGGATCTTTGTGGCGGAGCGGCAGGCAGGTTGAGACCGCCTAGGAGAGAGGTGGGCTCGGCCCTGCTCGGGCGTTCACGGATACTTAACACGCTTAACGAGATCTTGGTATTTGATATGAGTCCGCCATTTGGTCTATACGCACTAACCAACTACGCTGGGAATGCTTATGGGCACTCGACGTCGTGGTATCAACCGGCACTTCGTGACGCTGGCCGATCGGCGCGCCTTGGATTGGAACGTAGGCCTGCTCTTGTATTAAGGGGCTAGTTACGCTTCCGGCCACAGACGCAACGTGCAGTGTGCTAAGGGCGATGGGCCTGCACCCTGGCGCTTAGGTTTAGACCGGCGTGCTGGCCTCTCACAGTGCCTAGGTGGGATGCGGCGTGTTGATCTTCCGGCGGGCATGACCCGTAAAAGTGTGTCCGCCAAATGGGATCAAGCGTGTTGGGTTATGTGGTGCACCCTGCAGGGAAGTTAATCTATTCGAATAGTCGCGATCTTGAGAATGGACGACTTGGAGTTGTACCTTGACCTTATGACAACTAGAACCGGATACTTAATAAAACACACCCTTTCAAGTGCCGATACAACCGGTGGTCGCTCTCTCGGGGTTACGAGGAGGGATCGCGGGTAGGATTATTGCTATGTGATGATACTTGGAGGACTTGATCTACTCTACGCTACATCGCAAAGCGGAGGCTGCGAAGCGTAGTCTTGACGGGATTAGCTATCCCCTCTTATTACGGCATTCTCAGCTCACCATCGATATGGCCCTTTACACATATATCCATGCATATGTATTGTAGCTCCTTGCTTGCAGTACTTTGGATGAGTACTCACGGTTGCCTTGTTCCCCTTTTCCCCTTTCTTTACCCGGTTGCTGCGACTGAACGATGGAGCCCAGAGGAGCGACGCCACCGCCGATGGCGACTACTACATCGGAGGTGCCTACTACTACGTGCAGGCCCACGGCGGCGACCGAGGAGTAGTTAGGAGGATCCCAGCAGGGAGGCCTGCGCCTCTTCGATCTGTATCCCAGCTTTGTGCTAGCCTTCTTAAGGCAAACTTGTTTAACTTATGTACATTCTCATGTTTTGTTGCTTCCACGACTCGCCTATGATCGAGCACTTGTATTCGAGCCCTCGAGGCCCTGGCTTGTATTATGATGCTTGTATGACTTATTTATGTTTTAGAGTTGTGTTGTGATATTTTCCCGTGAGTCCCTGATCTTGATCGTACACATTTGCGTGCATGATTAGTGTACAATTGAATCGGGGGCGTCACAAGTTGGTATCAGAGCCGACTGCCTGTAGGAATCCCCCTTACAACTCCTTGACCGAAGTCGAGTCTAGACATTACAAAAACTTTTACTAACATGGCTGTGTGCCTTACGGGCCCACGTCGCCATTGGGTGGTATTAGGATCTTTTATTCCTCGTCCTATACTCTGGGATTCTGATCTCTCTTCTATTCGGGTTAAATGAATTTTACTAAATCTAACATTAGGATCTCGTTATCACTTTCACCTGGAGAGCCTCATATTACTGATGATCGTCTGTTGCACGTGAAGACCCTGAAGATACTCTCCGCTATTAACCCGAGAATTTGTGTTCATCGCGTTTGCAATTCCCTTCCACCGTCAACCCTTATGGATAACTACTTGCAGTTGTTATTCTTACATTCATCCCCATTTGGTCTTGTTATTACAAGATACCCCAAACACTCGCCGTTGTTTCGATAATCCTTTGAGCTTCTTGCCTTGCTGTTCTTTGTCACTGAATACCCAAACGGATAATTCCTCGCACTTGCCGAGTATCCCTCATCCCTAGCCGTTCATGTGTTTCACAATAGACTTGAAAATACCATTCGATCTTCCGAAAATCTTCGGCAACCATTTGCTCTTGAAATTCTTGCTTGCTTTCATTATGGTTAATCCCATAAGTCTAGTAATCTTATTGGCATCCTTTGTCACTATCATTTTGTGTCCGTTGATTCTATATGTGTACGAATGCATGCAATAATCAGTTGATCCTTATAAATTATATTTTCGGCTACTTTCGAACATGAGCTGGTTCTCGGCCAATCAGATTGCCATCGACTGTACCCCTAAGGCTATTCAACTTATCCGTCCGTAATCGGAGCATTGCTTCTGATCCCTTGTCTTGGAATTCATAATTCCTTTGCAATTGAGCTTTGAAGTAGTCGATTGTTTCTATCATCTAATCTCCTTGCATGCTTTCTTCTTACGGTTGAGTACCGATGCTCACATCGGATCCCTTATGGACCACGGATCTTTTGTTGAATTTTATCCGACAATATCCTTCATATTCAATAACCTTGAGCCTTTCCTAGGATATATACCGCCTTTGGTAAATTGTATCCTTTGCTTTGTCAACCATGCTCTACTTTGAGTTTGTGTTAATTGCTCCTAAAGTTCGTGGTATATGTCCTAAGAAGCCCCGATGGCTTGAACCTATGCCTTCCTTAATATGTGTGAACTAGAAAGTTTTCACGAGTCATACACTCCTGGTATTTTGCCAGATAAAATTTCAACACTACAACCTCCTCGAAAGTGAGAAGTGAATGAAAGGTTATGCATTGGAGAAGTGGGGGTCGACCTTGAAATTGTGTTCATGCCCATGGACACGATGTAGATCTTATCATTAAAGCTTCTCTTAAATTAATTATCCCTTTGGTATAAGTTCATCTTATATATGGGGTCTGGCCTTTTGCAATCGTGGTTCCGACCATGTTCTCTTTTAAATACCATTTCTCGTGCAAGTTTAAGCACTTGTCTTCAGAGAGCAATACCTTACCCAACCTCTACTTTGATCTCGTCAGTCGAGTATTACCCCGGTATCTCGAGATTATCATGGAACTGCGTAACTTCTTATGAGTTCTTCATCAAGTGCTACATCCCCACCGATTCCAATTTTTAACGGGCTCGAAGTTTTAAACACTCAAAGACACCAATAACTGAACCGAGTCCGCACTCACGGTTCAACAACTCTTCAAGAAGCTTCTATAAGTACGAGTTTGTACCCGATCACGCCATTCCTAGCCTGTTTGGCTATATCATTGTCGTGATGATTTTAACTATGCTACCCGGTCCTTCTTCTCGGAGCATAATTTTCGACGATGAACTAACCCTACGTCGATCCTCATCGTCATATCATTTCGCCTTGAACAACAAGCTTGGTTTCGAGTTTGTGTCGTACCCATGGTTCCAATAACCTTTCGCTTCATCATTCCTTTGACTCGATATCGTCACGATTGATTACATCTTCATGAAATCTTTCGACAAATGTGTCGTGATCATCATCAACCTTATGAGCTCTTCCGGGATATCAATCGGATTCATGAAGAGAAATACCATCCTTGCCCTCGATGAGTCGTGTTATCATCGGCCACTTTATTGCCTTCCCTCCGACACAAACTTGTTCGTGTTCTGTGTTATACCTTGAGTTCGTTGCTACCCAGCACTGTTCTTCTTTACCTTGGAAGTATTGCCATCTTTTATGTCAAGAAAGTCGTGATAATTACACCACCTCTTAAGAAATTCTTGTTGCAGCGATGCTTCTCACCATCACCATTCTTTCTTGGTCCCCGTGTTGGTTCTAACCAGGATACCAACAGATGAACGGTGCTATTTGGATTCTGCCCTTCTAGCAACCCTATTGCTTTGAAGTTAATGGTCGGCCGTTCATTCTTAGACATTTGATTATTGAATCACCATTCCGACGTTGGTTGTGCAACCCAGCCCATATTTCGGGTGCACCTTTCAACCAATGTTTAATTGTGTATGTTTTCCTCGAGCATACATCATTATACCATTTGATCTGACAAATGTTATCTCCTTGTTCACATAATTGTGGAGATCAATCTTTTGTTAATCTCGATGAATTGTCGCTGATTCCATCAGCCACCTCCTCATCCTCTTGTTGGTTTACCGATGAACTCTTGTTTCGGAACTGGCTTCCATAGTTCATCTCCCGAGAATCTTCGATGTCATCCCGTCAATTTGTATCGCACCTTTTCTTCTCAGGCATCCTGAGTCTGAGGTATCGTAACACCAATCAGATCTGAATCTTGGTCAGATATGATGGTTGGAACATTTTCCAAGAGTCATAGCATTGGTCTTTCTATACCCCAATAAGGTGATGTCATGCCTAGCACACCTGGTTGGAGGACCTATTGCAAGACTTATTCTATGAGTTGTTCCTGATGGATCCTTTGTGTATCCAAAGTTTGACCTTTGCTTGAAGAACATGTCAGTGCTATCTTGAAACATGTCTATGGTACTCCGATTTTCAACAAAAACATTTGAAGCCCAATGCTAAATGTTTCCAGCTCGATTATCCAAACACCGTTGTATGGGTATGGTCATCAAATTCCTCTCCCCTTACCTAAATGGTTATCCACTCTATATCCTGTCATGTATATCTTGCTCTGCTTGTCCTTGGGAAGGATATGCCCCCGACATGTGTTTAAACACATTTTTCCTTTCCATTGTTACATTTAACCTGATGATCACATTTTCCTTTTGATTGGTTTGTTTGACCTTTCTTGTGATCTATATAAACTAAGCAGTAACAATTCGCTACCTATGTAAACACCCTGGTGTACGACCTTGTCAGTAAGACCGTGTTACTATTGTTGATGACATTTCGGTAACCACCGATGGACGAGAACTTTGCCTATTGGTCCGCCTCGTTTCAACGAGCAGGAAAATGGTTCTCTTCGTCCCTCGCCCTAGGTACCAAAATTGTTGCCAACAAAACTGACAGGCTATCCTTTGACATACCTTGCTACCTTGACCGTGTAAATGTTAGCGCCTTCCTGCTTTTAACCCACATGGTGGGCCCATAACCCACAGTTCCACAGGATCGAAACCCGACTCTCTTGTACACCCTGTTTCCAAAGTTAATCCTCGCGCTTGGCTTCGTATGCTATTCACAAGCCACATTCCTAGTGATCTATTACGGTATCGATTTAATACTTATTCACGTTGCCCTGAACCCTTTCACCTTCTGACTAGGCATTGAATGATTGCCTGGCTACTTGAAACTCCATATTGTACCTTCGAACTTTACTCTCGATATGGTTTAATTGTTCGATTCGAGAGGTACTCTTAGGCTCATTCATTGGTTAATCCCAGATTATTACCCTTATAGCATTCTGTCGTTGCTGATCTGCCCCGTTACCTATTCGATGGAACTCCCGAAGAAAGGATGACGACTTGATCATGATGACTTGAAGCAGGGAAATGAAGACATCAATGTATTGGACCGGCCTCTTCGAGAAGAGCAAGCAAGGATGAGAAGACCCGCTAGATTCGTTACCAAACCTTCCCCCTTTACTTCCCTCTTAAATCTCGGGACGAGATTTCTTGTAGTGGAGGAGAATTGTGACGCCCGGATAATTAGGCAACAGTAATCCCACGTTAACGATGCCACGTCACCCCGGTTAAGTTGTTAATCTCACGTTAGTTCGAAACTGGTTCAAATTCAAATTCATAATCGAGCAAACAATATAAGTTTTCAAATATTAAAACTAAAATGTTCGGAGTGAGCCAAATAATGCATAGGTAATTATGGTGGAGAAACCACACTTTTATAAAATGTTTAAATATTCTAAAATGAATAAAACAGTAGCAATACAATTATTTAACTGCTTTAAAAATAATAAACCTTGTCTAACTAAATTGTTATAAGTATTAAACTATTGTGGCAGTGGCATAAATTTGTTAAATCTATTTAGGTGCCACTTTGGTAATTTACTAAAGGCAAAAAAAAGGGAAACTAAAAGAAAGCAAAAATAGCAAATAAAAATAAGGAAGGGAAAGAACCCCCGCTTCCACTGGGCCCTCGACCCACCGGCCTAGTCGGCCACCCCACCAGTCGGCCCAACTCAGCAAAGGCCAACCGGCCAGCCCACCCCCCTCCCTTATCCACCCCCACTACCCGAAACCCTAACCCACCGGCACCCCACTTCCCCCCCCCCCCCACGTCGCCACTCCTCCTCCCCCTCTAGATCCAATCTGGATCGGGGCGAACCTCCCCACTCCCCTCACTCGCCTCTCGCTCGATCCAGATCGGGGCAACGGCGCCCCGACCCCAGCGACGACCGCGCCTTGCCACCCCGAGTTCTCCCCTCACCGGACCTCCCCGCAGGACCACCGACGCCTCCCTCCGTCACCGGCGACCACCAGCAGGCCGCCGTCCCGGTCCGCCGCCGTGAACGGCCCCATGTTGGCTGCAGCTTCATCGCCGACGCCGCCTGGATGCCTCCAGCGCCCGCTGCCGCCGCTCGGAGCTCATCGTCCGTCGCCGCCTCCTCCCTACCGGCGCTCGTCCCCATCCTCCTCCTCAACTCGGCTCCTGCGAGCCTCGCCGCCCGATCCCCTGCATGCGCACGTGAGTGCCCCCCGTCCTTCCCCCATGCCCCGTAGTCACCGCTGTACATTCATGCCCCGCCCACGTCGTGGCTCTGCCACCGCTGCCCGCTCCTCCCATGAGGCCGCTTCGCCAAGACTCCGTCGTCGCGCCCGGCTGCCTGCTCCGCATGACGCCTCCACGCTACGTCAGGCCCACCGCCGCAGCCACCACGGCCGCCACAGCCTGCCTCGCCTCATCGCCTCCTGGCAAGCGCCCGCAAGACAGCGCCCGTCGCCCACGCCCGCTTACTCCGCTAAGGCTCCCCTAGGGCCTATGATGATGGGCCCCACGCCCCACGTAACGCTTTTATATAAAAAAAGAAAAAAATAATGAATAAAATTATTAATTAATTATCTAAATTAATTGTGTTTAGTTAACCTAATAACTAATTAAACTAATTAACTCATCATTAATTAACTTAACTAATCATTAACTAAACTAATTAACCTGGTTAATTAGTTAGCAGACAATGACATGAGGGACCCACTGTTAGTTTGACCAGTCAACACCTTGCTGATCAGCCGACGCCAAGATGCAATCGCTCGGATAATGTTGAAATAAATTAATTAGATAAATTCTAAAAATGATTTAAAACTTTAGAAAATCATATAAAATAAACCGTAACTTTCGGATTAAATTATTTTCAACATGAAAGTTGCTCGAGCGACGAGACGATTCCGGATAAGCAACCCGTTCGTCCGCCACACACCCCTATCATATCAAACTCGCAACTTTCCCCCTTCGGCTCCTCTGTCCGAAAACGCAAAACACCGGGGATACTTTCCCGGTTGTTTTCTCCCTTCATCGGTATCACCTCATACCGCGTTAGAACACGTCTAGCTCTGCTTATTGTCCTGTTATGCACTTGCTTGCTATGTATTTACTATTTCTCCCCCACCCTCTTCTCTCCGGTAGACCCAGTGACGCTGCTGCTGCCCAGTTCGACTACGGAGTTGACGACCCCTCTCTCTTGCCAGAGCAACCAGGCAAGCCCCCCCCCCCCTTGATCACCAGATATCGCCTATTCTAATCTATACTGCTTGCATTAGAGTAGTGTAGCATGTTCTTGCTTCTGTTATACCTATCACGATGCATAGCCCGTCCTTGCTACTATCATTGTTACCTTTACCTGCAATCCTACATGCTTAATATAGGATGCTAGTATTCCATCTGTGGCCCTACATTCTTGTCCGTCTGCTGTGCTATACTATCGGGCCGTGATCACTCGGGAGGTGATCACGGGTATATACTATATACTTTATACATGATACATGTGGTGACTAAAGTCGGGTCGGCTTGTGGAGCACCACGAGTGGATCTTTGTGGCGGAGGCGGCAGGCAGGTTGAGACCGCCTAGGAGAGAGGTGGGCTGGCCTGCTCGGGCGCTCATGGATACTTAACACGCTTAACGAGATCTTGGTATTTGATCCGAGTCCGGCCATTTGGTCTATACGCACTAACCAACTACGCTGGAACAATTATGGGCACTCGACGCCGTGGTATCAACCGGCACTTCGTGACGCCGGGCCGATCGGCGGGCGCTGCTACCGGATTGGAACGTAGGCCCGCTCTTGTATTAAGGGGGCTAGTTACGCTTCCGGTAGCGTCATTAACGTCTTGAGTGTGCTAAGGGCGATGGGCCTGCACTTCAGGCGCTTAGGTTTAGACCGGCGTCTTTGGTCTCTCTGTTGTGCCTAGGTGGGGCTGCGACGTGTTGATCTTCCGCCGGGCATGACCCGTAAAAGTGTGTCCGCCAAATGGGATCAAGCGTGTTGGGTTATGTGGTGCACCCTGCAGGGAAGTTAATCTATTGAATAGCCGTGATCTTTGGTAACAGGACGACTTGGAGTTGTACCTTGACCTTATGACAACTAGAACCGGATACTTAATAAAACACACCCTTTCAAGTGCGGATACAACCCGGTGGTCACTCTCTCGTGGTTACGAGGAGGGATCGCCGGTAGGATTATTGCTATGTGATGATACTTGGAGGACTTGATCTACTCTACGCTACATCTGCAAAGGCGGAGGCTGCCGAAGCGTAGTCTTCGACAGGATTAGCTATCCCCTCTTATTACGGCATTCTGCAGCTCGGTCCACCGATATGGCCCTTTACACATATATCCATGCATATGTAGTGTAGCTCCTTGCTATGCGAGTACTTTGGATGAGTACTCACGGTTGCCTTGTTCCCCTTTTCCCCTTTCTTTACCCGGTTGCTGCGACTGCACGATGGAGCCCAGGAGCAGACGCCACCGTCGATGGCGACTACTACACTGGAGGTGCCTACTACTACGCAGCAGCCCACGGACGACCAGTAGTAGTTAGGAGGATCCCAGGCAGGAGGCCTGCGCCTCTTTCGATCTGTATCCCAGTTTGTGCTAGCCTTCTTAAGGCAAACTTGTTTAACTTATGTCTATTCTCATGTTTTGTTGCTTCCGCTGACTCGTCTATGATCGAGCACTTGTATTCGAGCCCTCGAGGCCCTTGGCTTGTATTATGATGCTTGTATGACTTATTTATGTTTTAGAGTTGTGTTGTGATATCTTCCCGTGAGTCCCTGATCTTGATCGTACACATTTGCGTGCATGATTAGTGTACGATTGAATCGGGGGCGTCACAGTGAGATTATCATGTTTCTTGTTGCTTATGATGATCTCATTGCGCTTATGATGATTCTTGTTGCTTATGCCTTGCAGGATGAGCCGGCAGAAGAATCAATCGATCCTGATCGGGAGAGGAGCATAAGACTCATGTGACGGAGTGGAACCGACGGAGGTACCGTAAAGACGTGGAGAGGAGAGTGACTAATCGGGATGATTACAGGGCCGACACATGAGGTGGTACGATGATGGCCGAAGCACCGTCTTCGTCTCAGCCTCGATGGACGCGGCGGAAGACATCGCGGAGCTGGAGTGGGCTGACCCGATGAACATGCATACCGCATCGCATCGAGACATGCACGGTGGATTTAGGGAGTTTGCACCCTCATCAACAGAGTGGTAAGTTTGAACCGACGGTCGATTTAAAATATTTTATTCGTCATCGTGGATCGACTTATGCCGCTGCAACCGGTGAGCTGAACAGATGCATCTTTGAAGCCTCGGATGCACTAGGTCATCTTCACGGGAGCGCATAACTGAGACCAGAGTCGGGGACGATGAAGGTACAATTTCAGCCTCCTCGAACAGATGCATCTTGTTCACTTGCGATCGATCGATCGATACTTATTATGACCTTGCTTCATTGTGAGTGCGAAGTTCGTGCAGCGTTGTCGCAAGCTGGTAGGGCTGCTTGTGTGTGCTGGAGCTGGGTCAGTTGAAGCTCATCAGCCTATAGCCACACAGGGTATCATCGGCTCATCGAGCCATGCTCCCTCGTCGTCTAGGTTGGTTGGGGAGGAGGAGGATGAGGAGGAGGAGGAGGAGGAGGAGGAGGAGGAGGAGGAGGAGGAGGCCACATATGAAGAAGGGGAGGAGGAGGATGAGAGCAACGGGGAGGAGTACGATGAAGATTATGGACCTCCAAAGAACTCAAACGCGTCTCAAGCATCTCGGTTGTCAAGAAGAGGAATCAAGACGAAGGATTTCTGAGTCCGAACCTTTCCAGAGACCGGTTCCTCGACGGCCCAAGAAAAAGACCGAAGAGAATCGTTCAAAGAGTAACGAGGACCGTACCTCCAAAAGGGGAATGAGAAAGTGATTATGCTCTTCGATACTTGGCTCTTTTAGTTTGGTTGAACTTTTCTAGTGGTTGTGAAACTATGTGGTTGCTATTTGTGGATCTATGTGTTTGAAATGTTCTATGCACTTCAAGTTACCTTAATATGGATCTACGTGATGCCCAAATTTAATTATTTAAAATCTATGATATTGTTGTCATATTTGTGAAACTTGCTGTGATATTGAATTTGAAAACAAGCAACCAAATGAACTTGGAAAAAACAAAACAGAGGACCCTACCGCCAGGCAACCTGGCGGTAGGGTTACACAACCTACCGCCATGGGTCCTAGCATATTTCGTTACAGAATGCATACACGGCAAAACCTCACTTACACATTACCGCCAGAGTTGGCGGTAGGGTTAGACAGCTTACCGCCAAGCTCTGGCGATAAGGTACTTATCCATCGCCACACACATGACGGCCGCCCCTCCGTTACACCCTACCGCCAGACACGTCAAGTAGGTTGTTTGAACCCTACCGCCAGACACGGCGGTAGGTCGTTTGAACCCTACCGCTGTGAGCGCCGGTAGCAAAAGGGTCAAATCTCAAAAATTTTAGCAACAGGGGTCAGATCCTGAAATTCTTTCCAAAAAGGGTCAAAACACGAAATTTTACCGAGAGGGGCTGCGGCTTCAAGGGCACAGACAAACGCGCCGCTTTGGTGTTTGGGGGCTTAAATGATGACTAAAGATGCTCTTAGGATAAGTGGAGATTCTACCCTTAATTTGTTAACAAAATCCTACTAACAAAAACCAGTATATCTCTGCGAACCAACCTGTGATTGGATGGTTAGAGAGGCTGTGTTATCTTCGGCTCACCAGGGTTCAAATCCTGATGCTCGCATTTATTCCTGAATTTATTTCAGGATTTCCGGCAATGCGCATTCAGTGGGAGGAGATGTTCCCGTCGACGACGAGGTGCCTATGATGATTTCATAAATTTTAAGATGATAGTATGCTGACCCAGTCTTTCGGATGTGCATGTGTGCGTTCATATGAGCGAGTGTATGCGCGTGTATATGAGCGCTTGTGTCTATACTGTGTTAAAAAAAACACCACAGTACTATTATATGGATATAAATTTGTAAAACCGGCTGGATTATTTCCTTAGTTGACCTTATTGTAGTCTCTCTACGTCTCAGTCAACAGAGAAAATCTCAACTTGGATTAACTACCTGTACGTAAGTCAGTTCCCATACTACAAAACTGAGACAAATGAAAAGTTTTTTGTTTCTACAAAAAAATAACAGTATAATTTATTTATTTTTGGATATAAATATAATGATATCAACTTTGTAGCGCGCTGTCCATGACTCCACGTACGGTTGGAGTAATTGTTTGTCAAAGTTCAATCTTATTAACACGCATGTCTATATGATTATATCAGAACAAAGGGAGTACCACACAAACACTGACAACCATGCAGTGATGTTATTGCGCTAAGGCAATAAAGCTCTTTCGTTTTCTTTACAATCTCATCACATTCGAAGGTGTCCAATCTCGAAATATTAGTAAACAGGGTCGAATTCTTTACAATCTCATCACATTCGAAGGTGTCCAATCTCGAAATATTAGTAAACAGGGTCGAAACAGTTCAAGCGCTGAACCATTACATTTTCAAACAAGTGCAATATTTGATCGAATATGTCACCATAGTTCATAGGCCAAGCAAATATCACCATCAGAGATAACACCATATCTCACTCACACTGCAAATACCCTGTACCAACAAAATGGCCAGAAATAAATAACATCTTCTAAGGTGTTGTTCTTTGGTTATACTATCGTCAAAGCCGGATGTGCCAGATAGTATTACCTGGAAGACAACTGTCTCCGGCAGCTACAGCGTGGCGGCGGCGTATAGACTGCAGTTCGCCGGTAGGATAGACTCAAATTATGCCACCATGTTCTGGAAGGTCTGGGCTCCACCACGCTGCAAGTTCTTCACCTGATTGCTGATGCTGGACAGGCTGTGGTGCACGGACAGACTGCAGCGACGAGGGTGGCCCAACGACTATTTCTACCCGCCCTGTGTTCGAAACTTAGAAACCTCTGTTCATCTACTATGGCCCTGCCCGGAGGCGCGGCAGGTCTGGAGCACGGCAGCAGGCTGGTGGGGCTGCTCCGCCCTCAACCCAAGCACTTGGCCTGAAGGTGAACGCTCGGAGGTGTATTGGTCAACTCAGTGCCTGAAAATAAAGCGCATGAGTCGATCAAGAAAATGCCAGCCCTCTTTTCACTTCGTGAGTGCCCTTGAGCTGATTACTAATTGTATACAATTTGACCGAGATGGAAATATTAGACCAAAGCAGTAATATGCTCTAACAATGTACTTGCCAGGTGCTGTTGCCGGTAAGCACCTCTTTTGGCACGAATAAGTGGAGAGGACACTGTCATGGTTGCAGCTTACAGCATTATGCAAATACCTTCTCCAGAAATCACTCCTGACGAGTGACGAGAGAGTAAATGACATTATAAGAAGGCTAAGTAGTGGTGAAAGCCTCGCACAAGATTCCATTTCATCCATTTACAAGTGATCTTTAATTTGTTTTTATTGAAAATATCTTGTGAGCTGTAATCTTTTTTTTTGAACAAGACAATGGTGCATAATGCGCCTTTCATTCATTCATTTAACTGCAACTTACATGAGAGATGGCATATCCCTGTATATCAATATCTGAAATGGCCTTAATCAGGGGACAATGCCGTTCTTGGTGTTCTACATTTTTACAAAAAAACCTAGAGCACTCATCAGAAGAAATACCCTGAGAGTAAGCTAGTCTAGCTGCTTCATGAGCCTCATTATTAAGTGATCTAGGAATATGGAAAACCTGTATATCCTTGGAATTAGTTTTGGCACAAAAGTCTGCTAGAGTGCTCCTAATCTGCCAATGTCCAGGATGTGAGCTGGGGGCTCTTGCAGCCGCTGCCTGTGCCAATATTAGATTATCTGTGAATATTACTGCCTGGTGGATATTCAACCTGTCAATGATGATTGCTGCTAGATAGATCCCCTGTGCTTCTGCATGAATCACTGACTCTACTTGCTTAGTGATCGCTGAGATCCTAGCTTGCATCCTGTGATGTCCCTCTTGTATTTGTATGAATACTAGTAAGATAACGCACGGAACACGATTCATTGGTACAGTATTTTACAAAATATGTGAGGTTGTCTCAAGTTTAAGAAATATTGACATCTTTCTTCAAATATTTTATTCCCCCCTGAACTAATAAGCATCTAGGTGAATTAGACGCAGACCGTTTTTTTTAACAGACATGTTCGAGTGTTCTAGCTGCGTGCAAAATTTCATGAAGAAATAACATTCATGGTGCTTCCTAAAAATGCCAAAAATGCGTTTAACATGGTTTTTGAGTATCAATTTTGTTTTCTACCATGATTGTTATTTTCGAAAAATTGCACACAACACACAACTTGAGTGCTCAAAAAGCTTTAATAAGCACTAAGATTGTTTTTTAATTTTATTGCTGTTATTTAAGCTCGGGAGCCATGTTCACGTCCCATCTTTCTTCTGCTTTTTCCACAACAATCAGTACAAAGTGAGAAGGAACCTAGAATTACACATTAATCTACGCATAACAGCATCAAATAGACGAAAAGCACGTGTTGAAATTATGAGAAAGCTAAGCAATCATGCACTGGTTATTGTTCATCCTTCTCAGACAACATATCATTTGGATACGGAAGTAATCCGCGCATGAAAGAACTGCCTATGGTTTCCGTCCAACGCTATCCCGGAAACCATGAGAAAGCTAAGCAACCGCGCACAGGATATCGTTCATCCTTCTCAGACCACATATGTGATGGATACAGAACTCATCTGCATACGAAGAAACTGCCTACGCTTTCCGCCCGACGCTCTCCCAGTCCTGCAAAGAATTCAACGGATAGCTACTGTGTAGTCGTACGAGAATCATAAACAAACTGATGAAACTACACACATCAAATTTTCATGTATCATGTGTCAGCCTTGTTCCAACATTGGCTTCATCAATGACAAGGTATTGCAAATGTCACAACCGATAACCCTGAATTGTGAAAAGTGCGGTGATTGCACTGACAGCAGATCTCCCGAAATACCAACATGGGAAGCTTTCTCTAGTTAATCCATTAAATATGGAAACCCCATATAATTAATGAAGAGTGATGAAAACATTCGTTCCTATGAATAAAAACAAAATTACTTTACTTCAGCCTATCGCTTTGGCCAACTCTATTTTACTGGACGATCATAGATCCTACATTGTTATTTTTGAGAGTTATAATATATACAATATGATGCTAGACAATGCCCATACAGAAGAGTGTAAATCAATTAGCTGAACATGGGTACCTAGTCTTAGTTCAGCAGGCTGTGTCTGAGTTTCTTCTCACGTTCATATGCAGGGCAGGGCATAGGAGTACATGATCGTGCAGGGCATAGGAGTACATGATGTATTGCTGCTGCGTTTGCCAATACAGAAGCATATGAAATATAGTTACAAGCATACTCTTGTTAGAAGTTTAGATGGTGCAGAGCAGCGTAGCAGCCAAAAATGAAATCCATTTAATGCCTAGCAGAGTAGTGCGACAGCAAAAAGGAAATCCTTCTAATTAATGCGTAGCAGAGTAGTGCAACAACTGAAACGGGAATCCTTCTAATGCCTAGGATCAGAATAAATTAAGGAATAAGCATATGTTATCATGCCCGGATTAATCTGCATCTTTGCAAAGCCTTCACCTACTTATAGGGCGGAGGAGTGGAGGTCGTGGTGGACTGCATCGGCAAAGAGGAGGCATCCGACCATTGGAGCGGACGGCGTCGGCCGTGCCAGATCGGAGTTCGATTGCTAGCCCGAGGAAGGTAGCGAGGATTGGGTCTAGAAGAGTCTGGAACTGAGTGGCGAAGGGGCTCTCTAGAGAAGTATGGAGACTTTCAAGCGTCTTTTTGCAAAACTGCCAGAGCTCGTCTCAGATGCGTTAGATATAGATCAAACAGCTGAAATTGATAGATGGCAGGCACACCATCACCACCAAGTCGGTTTTTTATAGGAGTAGAGATTCCGATGCCTGTTCTTCCTGCCCCTGTATTGTGAGCAGTGTCCTGATCATGCCAAGTCGCATCTGTAAAAAATTTAACTAATGATGAATGCTTAGTACTGTCCACTGTGTTTCCCTGTTTGACAATGTCTTCGTCCTGTAAACAGTTATTAGTTGCTTCACTCTTTGACTTGATCTGCATATTTATGTTTAACTCCGAAAAGAAGCTATTGGTGATGGCCTGGGTTGCAGAAAAGACCTTAATAGGAGATGCATCTTTTGTTTGGAAGACTTTCTCATTTCTGGATTTCCACAAGCACCACAAGAAGGTAAAAATGTTGCTTAAAGTAGCATGTGGGTGTTCAGAGCTCGTAAGATACAGAATGGTATTTACTAACGAACCAGAGTTTTGGACCAATGAATCAGATCTAATATTCCAAGGTCTAGCAAACCAAGCAGCTCTAGCAAAAGGGCAACAAAAGAAAATGTGCAAGTCATCTTCTTCTTGCCCACATCTAGCACAAAGTTTATTAATATGCTTAGAGTACTTACTTGCTCTTTTCCCTGCTATAAAGCTCTTCTGATTAGCCTCCAAGCAAAGGTTTGGACTCTTGGTGCTATATCTTTCGCTCTCTATACCTGTTTTAATAATTCCTTTGTGTTGGTATCTAGCGCTCTCGGTTGTGGTTCTCCAACCTCCTTCATTACCTGTAAACAGAGTTTGTATGCACTTTTGGTGCAGAATTTTCCTGTTGGTGTGAGCTTCCAGCATAACAGATCATCATTTTCATCCTGTATAATTGGAACTTGTTTTATTGCACTAACTGTAAAAGGATCAAACAATGTATCAATTAAGTTAGTGTTCCACTTTTGGTGCAAGTCATCTTCTTCTTGCCCACATCTAGCACAAAGTTTATTAATATGCTTAGAGTACTTACTTGCTCTTTTCCCCGTTGGCAAAGCTCTTCTGATTAGCCTCCAAGCAAAGGTTTGGACTCTTGGTGCTATATCTTTCGCTCTCTATACCTGTTTTAATAATTCCTTTGTGTTGGTATCTAGCGCTCTCGGTTGTGGTTCTCCAACCTCCTTCATTACCTGTAAACAGAGTTTGTATGCACTTTTGGTGCAGAATTTTCCTGTTGGTGTGAGCTTCCAGCATAACAGATCATCATTTTCATCCTGTATAATTGGAACTTGTTTTATTGCACTAACTGTAAAAGGATCAAACAATGTATCAATTAAGTTAGTGTTCCACTGTTTCTGGTCTGGTAGCCAAAGGTCTTTAACTTTAGCTGGATAAGTAAAATCATTGGTCTGAATGACAAAAAGGGCAGCCCCAGTTCATGTAGCTCCCGCTTGCGCAGGGTCTGGGGAAGGGTCCGACCCACTTTGGGTCTATTGTACGCAGCCTTTCCCTACATTTCTGCAAGAGGCTGTTTCCAGGACTTGAACCCGTGACCTCATGGTCACAAGGCAGCAGCTTTACCACTGCGCCAAGGCTCCCCTTCATTGGTCTGAATGACAAGATGCTCATAAATAGTATCCCAAAAGTGGAACCACGGAAAGCTCCAAAGAGAAATATTGCCTGATGTGATCTGATAAAAGGAATTGTTGATAAGCATATGTCTAACTTTGAGAATGGAAGCCCAAAAGGCTGATTTGGGAATGTTTTTACTAGCTCTCCAGAATGAAGATTCAGGAAAATATTTCGACTGCAAGACTCTAGATAAATGACTGGTAGGTTTTTCTACAATTCTCCAGGCTGCAGCAAGAATCAAACTTGTATTTGTGGTTTGCATGTTCTTAATACCTAGTCCACCTTCAGTTTTAGGGGAGCAAATGTCTTTCCAAGCCCTGAGACAAAGAGACTTCATATTAGCTTCCTCCTGACCCCTGTCCACCAAAAAGTTTCTAATGATTGCAGTGAGTTTGGCTAAGAATTTTTTGGGGAAAAGAATGTTTCACATGTAATAAATAGGGATGGAAGCGAAGACAGAGTTTATTAGAGTGAGCCTTCCTGCATGTGAAAGTTTGTTTGCTTTATAGGCTGGAAGCTTGGCTTTGAATTTATCGACTATGAAATTGTAGGCAGAAGATCTGTCTTTAGCAAGGAGGATGAGAGGATGGCCAAGATGAACAAAATTGTTATCAATGCATGGAACAGGAAAAATGTTCTTGATAGCTTCTTGAATATCAGTAGACACACCTCTACTAAAGAGTATACCAGATTTATTCCAATTTGGAACTTGGCCAGAGCTATCACAAAAGTATTGGATAAGATGATTCATGGCGTTTGCTTCTTGGACCGTAGCTTGGCCACAAACAAGAAGATCATCAGCAAACATGAGAGAATGGATAGGGGACAATTTGGTCCAAGAGAAATACCTGACAAGTGATTTGATGTCATAGCTTCCTCCAGGGATAAAGATAGCTCATTAATAGCCAAAACAAAGAGATATGGAGAAAGAGGGCAACCTTGTCTTATACCTCTGGTGCCTCTAAATCTAGCATAGGATTGGCCATTAATGATAACAGAGAAAACAGGAGTAGCTATGCAGGCATAGATAAGATTAATGAAATGTCCATGCAGCCCTTTACGAGTCAAAGCAGAAATGATAAAATTCCACTCAAGACGATCAAAAGCTTTGGCAAGATCTATTTTTAGCATAAAGGCAGGAGGTTTCCAAGATTTAAGAGCAAAAGAATGGGTGATCTCTTGGGCAATAATTACATTGTTGCTAATTCTCCTACCTTCGATGAAGGCTTGCTGAGACGGATGAATATAGTCAGGGAGGTGGGGTTTGAGCCTATTAGCCAAAGACTTAGCAATGATATTAGTCAGGGAGGTGTTACAAAGACTAATAGGCCTAAAATCAGCAGGAACATTGCAGACAAGCTTCTTAGGAATCAGAGCAATATTTGTATTATTTATATTATTGGGCATAACCCCTGATTCATAGAATTGCCTTACCAGAGTAATTACATCATCTCCTATCCAATCCCAAGCAGCCAAATAGAAAGCCACATTGAACCCATCTGGTTCAGGAGATGCGTTTGCCCTCATTTCCTTCAAGATGCACCAAATTTCTTGCTTGTCTGGTATACTGTTTGAGTAGTCCTCTTGATTAGTCTCTATTGTTGTTCCAGTGTATGGCCTTCCACAATCTGCATTGTTAGTCCCAAAAATATCCTTAAAATAGTCAACAAAAGTGTGAGCAATTTTATCAGGGTTAAAATGTGTCATATTATTCTTGTCCCTGATAGAGACTATTTGGTTTTTCCTCCTTTTAAGAACAACATGATGGAAGAAGCTAGTATTCCTGTCCCCCATAGTTACCCAATGCTTTTTCGCTCTCTGACTGTAAAATTGTGTGAGCTTAGTTAAATTTTCTTCAAACCTGCAAACAAGAGATGCTTCAAGTTTGTGGTCCTGTTCATGTATAGGCTTCATCTGTATGCTTTTGATATGCTCTTCCAGTGAATTGAGTTCTTGGCTTAAAGGCTTTTTCTTTTTGCACCATTTTTTAAGAGAACCTGCTAGATGATTAATTCTAGCATAAAAGGGTCTATGAGTAGTGGTATGCCAAGCTGTTTTAGCATATGCTTGAAAATCCTTTTCCATGAGCCACCAGTTTTCGAACTTAAAACTTTGCAAAGGCTTTCTAAATTTACCTCCTGTAGAAATAAGTATGGGAGCATGATCACTAATGGTGATAGGTAGATTATAAACATTAGTGATGGGATACATAGCACACCATTCTGCATTAACCAGGCATCTATCAAGACGTTCAAAAATAGGTGTTGAAGAATAGCGCTTGTTAGTCCAAGTATAAGCAGGCCCACTGTAACCCAAGTCAAGAAAACCACAAGACTTGACAATGTTGCGGAAAGCACGCATACGATTCATATTTGCATTGCGGGAGATTTTATCCATATCATACAAAATATTGTTCATGTCTCCCATGCATACTACAGGCTTGTTGGCATTATCATACACAAAAGTTGCAATAAGATCCCAGATCTGGTTTGTTTGTCGATGATAAGGATCACCGTAAACACAAACCAGAGCAAACTCCTCCCTAGAATTAACATTAACACAGAAGCAAGGATGACATGGAAATTAGAGATATGTACATGCACTTGAAGATCATCACTCTACATCAGCCAAAGCCCGCCAGAGCGCCCCTTTGAAGGAACTACAATACTATTATCCATGTCAAACCGTTGATTTATGTTAGGAGCTAGGGTTCTGCCGGTTCTAGGGCGGAGATTGTAGGGGAAAGATGGAGGAAGACGAGGTCGAGGGCGCGTCGGCCGGCGGCTGGGCGCCGTCCTTGCGTGGTGGAGAAGAGGCGGCGGCGGCGCAAGAGGCGGCTAGGGTTAGGTCTCCCGGCTCCCTAAGGGAAGCCGAGCAAATACCGATTGCTTCTTGCTTGATTAGATTGATACATCTCCTCTCCTTATATAGAGATGTTTACTTGACTCCTAAGCAAACGACCCTAATAACGATAAGATAATTGGGCTAAGCCCCTAATAACGATAAGATAACTTGGGCCATAGCCCACTGGGCTAAGCCCCTAATATGCCGATCATAACAATTTAACTGACAACAACTTATTTTAGAGGATTTAATTTCAGAAACAAAAGTTACCCGGGCTTTTGTCGCGTGGATCAATTTAGCCAGGTAGCACATCTTGGTACTGCCGAGACCCTGGCCCATACCTCGACAGTTCCAAGCAATCATCCTCATGGCGCCTGTGGCTTTAAGGGCTGGCGCCATAGCCCCATCAACATCCATGTTACCTTCAAGATGAGTTTCCAGAACAGTTAGCGCATCAGCTTTACCATCACCCCCAAATTGCGCTTGGTTTTGAGACTGGGTTGTAACTTCAGTGCCACCTTGCCCAGTAGCATCATCCACACCCAGATGTTTATTGCTGAGTGCAACAGGAGGTGGTAAAGAACCACACTGAGATCCAAGAGTCCTAGCAGTTGAGTTTGGTGACTTCGCGCGGATTGGGCATGTATTATAGTCATGTCTTTCTTGCAAGTCTAATCTTTTGGGCGATCGTCTATAGCAAATAGTATAGGGGCTACCATATTTTTCCAGAGCTGAACTCTTACCTCTATACTGACTAGCCCTATTGCCCACTTTCTTGGATAAATTATGTCGATTCCTGATGGGACCGCCAGAGTCAAAGAGAGGGAGCCGAGTCACCTAAGTTGAGATCTCCAGATCCGGCATTTGTTGCTCTTGTGGTAGATGGGTTAGAAGGGGCAACCCCTCCTGCATGCATCAGATCTTGAGCTTGGATTTCTCCATCCGGTGCTAACTTCTTAGACGTCGGCATCTCATGGAGAGCGTATTGTGGTGAGGCTCGCTTTGCTGCTAGGATTGGGGCATTGAGTAAATAGGAAGAGATTTGTTCTGCATCTGGATTTTGCCTCTTATCAGACACATCAGTGTGAATGTTGTGCATAAAGTTACTCGTGACAGTAGCTTCTATTGAGTATCCATAGTCAGGTTAACCTGATGAGTTCCTACTGCCTTATCTAATTTGCTATCAGCCGGGGAAAGTTTATAGTGATGTTCATGCTGACAAGGGGTATCAGGAGTTGACGATGAATCATTAAGTGGACTCCCCTGTACTTGAGTTGTTTTATTCAGGCTTTTTGAATTTGCTGCAATATCATGTCTGGCCCATTTCCTTTTTGTCTTTGTAAGGACTGTACCTCCTCATATTCTTTTGAAATATTAGTATACTGCAGTGTGTCCATTTCTTCATCTATCAGACCTCTATTCTGAATATCTTCCATTTCCCTTTCTGGATTTTTTATACTCTTCTCAGCAGCTATAAATTGTTCGTCTCCCGCATCAATACTCCGCGGGGATAAACGCGACAGTGTTACTCCCTGTGACATGTTAGTTTCATTTATCTCTCTTTGGAATGCCCCACCGCTTTGATTATTCTGAACTCCTTCAATGCGCCTTGGCAGATGAAAGTTGTCTTCACATGACTTAGATTGCTGGTTCATATTCTGCAGAGATGCCAAACTGTTTGTAACCTTAATTTTATCTGCACAATGAGTTTGTATCTGATTTGCCCTTGGTGAATGAAACCTAGTGGACATTGGAACCATTCCAGTACTGCTGCTTTTTTCCTCTAGCTGATTTTCTTTCTTCACTTTGTTCACTGAACATTCTCTGAAACCTGCTTAAAATCGACGTACTTTCACTTCCCAGCTTCATTTTTGGCTGAGGTATTTGATTTGTATCTATTAACCATTCCCCAAACCTACTAAAAGGGATGTCATTCACTGGCATTCTATTTCTATTTCTCTCCATGATCAGATCATTCCTGAGGGGACAATGTTGTACTCCCTCCGTCCAGAAATACTTGTCGGAAGAATGGATGTATCTAGACGTATTTTAGTTTTAGATACATCCATTTTTTATGCATTTCTTCGACAAGTATTTCCGGACGGAGGGAGTACATTGTGGAACATGATCCCACAAAAAAGGCAAATTCTTCCTATTTTCTCATAATGCAGATATATCATAGTAGTAGATCTATCAGGCAGGGTAAGGCTGATCTTATCAACTACTCTCTGCATTACCTTTAATTTCGCCGTGCCCCACATGTACTCTGTTCTGGAGAAGAGCATATTGGTTTGCAAAGGATGGAACTCAGAAGGCTCTCCCACTGTGTTGATAATATCCTGTAATAGTTTCAGTGACCTTGCTTCCTTAGGTACTCCATATGCTCTGATTGTAACATAAATATGATCAAATTTGTAATCCTCTTTTGTTTTACTTTCATCATCTGGATCTACCAACTCTAGAAGTAGATTATCTGTACCGTTGGCGTGTGAAGACGAACATCATGTCCTCTTGTGAACTGAAATATGCCATGAACAGATGAGTAGATACCTGAGATATTGCATAGAAATGTTGCCTCCAAGCTCTTGCCATAGCTTGATTGATTGTGTACTCGGAAATTATTCTTGGGGCGCCTCCTGTACATGCAAATTTCATCAGTAGCATATATTTTTCCTGAATCTCTGAATTCTGCTCTGGTTGACTAGCTTGCAAGTTGCATATCCTTGGCGCTGACAAGCTCAATGCTTGCAAGCTTAGAGCAAGATCTGGTGTTCCTTCAATCTCTTGGAGTTGCTGCTGAGAGGAAACCCCACCAGGAGGATCTTTATCTCCAAGAATGGATGGAAAGCGATTCAGATCCAACGAGGAAGGGTGAGAGATGCCTTCCATGGTAGATCTTAATCCCCCAAAAATCTGATCTATTTTAGAGGGAATAGCTGAAGGTGGGATGGGGGATGGAAGGATTAGGTTGAGCAAGTGGGATTTGGAAGAGGATTTGGATGGATTACGGTGGATTGGTGGTGTGAGAAGACGAGTTCAATACGGTAAGAGCCAGTCTCCACTCGGGAAGGTTCTCGGCCTGTGAGCTGTAATCCTAACTGCATAATTTATACATAGATGTTGCATGACAACAAAATTCTGATAGAAGGGCAATGTGCCCATACCTTGACAACAGTTGTTCTTCTACATACCAGAAAGCAACTTTTGAGAAATATGGACTTCGTCATGAACAGCTATTTATGCGGACGCAAACATTAGTCTCAACTATCTAAATCATAAGTCACATAGCTAGTGTAGAACTGTGAAGGATATTAAAGAAGATACATGAATTGAGTGAAAGGTGATGGGTACAGACAATAATGCACTTCCTTAGTAATGATTGGAATTTCTCAGATACCAACATAAACACACCAAACTGCCCAATCCAGAGCAAGAATAATCAATTGAATCCAGTATTACCTGAACCTACATGAGAAGTCAGGAAAGATGGTAAATAACTGAGCAATGGAGCCAACAATCACCCTAAAATTTGAGGAGTTATAGGTTGAGTTATCGACTGACCAAATTTATCAAAATGACTTAAGATCAGTAAAATGTATCTATTCAGCCAGCACCCAACTACTCCCAGGCATCTTACTCAAGCCTCTTTCCTTCATTGTCTTCCTTAACCTCTTAAGCTTGTCCCATTTGTTTGCTTGTGCATATATGTTCCCCAACAGTATGTAATATCCACTCTCTCCAGACGCCTGTTCAAAGCACTTGGAAGCAACGACCTCCCCAAGCTCAACATTGTTATGCAACCTGCAAGAAAGAAGCAAAGCACCCCAAACGCTAGCATGTGGTTGCATCGGCATCTGCCTGATCAGCTGAAACGCTTCATCCAACTTCCCGCCACGCCTAAGGAGATCTACCATGATGGTGTAGTGTTCCATTGAAGGTCTAATCTTATATTTGCTTGACATGAAAGCAAAACAAGCTCGAGCTTCTTCCACTAGCCCAGCATGGTTGTATGCAGACAACAATCCCACAAAGCTCACTGCATTAGGGACCGAATATTTGCGTCAGACATCTCCTTGAATAAACCTATAGCTTCGTTTAACTTGCCATTCATCCCGCAGCCCACAATCATCGCACTGTAAGATACCACGTCTCCTGTCCTCAGGCCTTTGAACAAATCAAAAGCGCTATCAATCCGCCCACTCTTGGTGTACAAATCCACAAGGGCGGTGCGCAAGTGATCATCCAGTTCAATTCCCAGAGACCCCATGAAGCTCTGAACCCACAGCCCAAACCTCAAGTTCCCTAGCTGGGAGCAAGCGGAGATGACAGATGAGAAAGTTTTCTCATTGGGCAGAACACAGACATGAAGCTTGAGCATCCGGTTGAAAACTCCAATCGCCTCCCTCGCACAGCCATTTTGTGCATAGCATGTAATCATCGCATTCCACACATAAAGATCATTCTTGTTCTCCATCCGTTCAAACAGGCCAGCAGCAGCCTGAACGTCGCCAGCCTTGGCATACCCGGAGATCATCGTGATCCAGGAGATGTTGCTCCTGACAGGCATCTGCTCGAACATCTCCCTCGCTCGAGTCAGGTGGCCATGGGCGATGAGCCCACAAATGACGGCATTCCAGGACGCGGCGTTCCGCTCAGGCATCTGGTCGAAGAGCTCGATGGCGCTGCCGAGGCGACCAGCCTTGGCGAGGCCCGCGACCATTGAGTTCCAGGACACAACGTCCCTCACGGGCATCTGGTCGAACAGAGTGCGCGCGGCAGATAGGTCCCCGGAGCGGAGAAGTGAGGCGAGCAGTGAGTTCCGGGAAACGAGTAGGGAATGCGGCGCCCGTGCTCCCGTGGGAGGCCTTTCGTCGAGCAGGCTGCGCGCAGCGACGGGGTCGCGGGAATAGAGGTTGGCAAGCGCGGCGTGTGGGTACGGGTGCGCGAGGAGGCCTAGGCGAAGAAGATGAGCGTGGAAGGAAGCGGCAGCCGTGGCCACAGTATGGGCGGGGAGGCGGGAGACGGACTTGAGGACGGCCGCGAGGGCGAAGGGGCAGGGGCGGTGGGCGGCGCCGGAGCGGAAGGACGAGAGGTAGAGCGCAATGGCGCGGCGCGGGCGGCCCTGGTCTGCGGCAGCGCGGATGGCCAGTGTCCACGGTGAGTTGACGTGATCGGCGGTAGGGTTCGGCATGGACCGTCGCCTATGCTTTCCGGCGACTCACGTTCCCGGTAGCTGGGGTGGGAGGGCAGACATGACCGGCGCCCGTTTTTGGGGGTATCAGGTAACAGAGAGAATCAGTAGCTAAAACTCAAAATCGGAAATTTTCTGGTCGATCGCAACCATAGCCGATGGCGAGAAAATTACATCTACAGTAACTGAACTTGACTCTAGGGTTCACTTTGGTCACTGTATTTACGAAATCGCAAGTTACGGTCACCGGGCTCGCTGAACCGGGTCATTATACGGTAACCCATACCGTTTCGGCTCGTATCGGCCTGATTTGACCAAAAAAACCGCTTTGGCTCACCAACTGGACATGACACGTCGACAGAAATTAAAGAAGCGAGCAGCGACCGAGCTATTTTGCACTTCCCCTGTTCGGCCGAGACGCTTCACCTTTTCATCGACGCCCGAGGCAGAGGAGAAGAGAAAGGGAAGGGAGGCAATCGCGGTGTCGATCGGCTTAGGGTTTCGCCACCGCCGTGAGGCATCCACCGACGAGCGACGACGCCGAGGGTTGAACCATGGCGCCTCGTCACGAAAGCGTAAGGAGACCCACCACCCGTGTATGGTAAGCCCTCGCTTCCTCCCCGAACCTCTCAGAAACCCCCTTTTCTCTACGAACCTAATCGATTTGAGGTCGATTAGGTGGTTGCACGCCTTATTTGCCTTGAGATTTTGACGTTACTACTAGGGTTTTCGCTCGCTATGGATTTGAGGCAAGAAATCTAGGGTTTTATGTAATTCTGCAGATGACATTGACTACCTATCAAACTTCAGTCTTTGCATCAATTTTGGTGGTTACTTCCTTGGAGTTGGTAAAAATCGTGCATATGTCAATGGAGAAAAATGTGGTATGATTATGTGGAGGGGATACACTCATCGTGGAGAAGTTAGAAGATCCGGTAGAAGAATTGGGCTATGAAGTGAAGGGAAGATTGCAAATGTATTATCGCATGCCCGGTAAACCAATGACTGAAGGTGGTCTTGTGAAGATAACTTGCAATGACAACTGTCTTAACATGAGGGCACATGTAACATTTGGGCACAAGTTTTTGCAAATGTATCTTGATCATGATGAGAGCTTGTGCAGTTTGATTGGGATGATGTGATAGAGTTTCCCGTAGCGGACACGCCATCGTTGTTAGTCCTATCAAACCAATTCAGATCATTAAGGAGGAAGCACTAGAGAAGCATAACCGTAAGATCCAGCAGGATTTATTGGACAGGAAAATTAAGGAGGAAGCAAAGGCAAAATATGAAGTGTAAGTTTGTCACTCATGTCACCATTGCAGATGATGCACCTAGCAGAAGAAGAAGCTGCAGGTCAAGTCAAGAATGAAGCACTTGCACTGACAAGCAATGTAAGAAGTAGATGCACAACAAGCAGCGGAAGAAGCAATTGCAGATGAGGAGGAAGATGTGGAGCAGGGTGAAGAGGATGGCTCACATTGCATATGATGAAGGGAAGTTTACGATCTTTGAAGTAAATGGGAGTGAACAAGGATCGATTATCTTGATGAGATTGTAGATAGTGATTATGATGTCTGATTTAGATGATGATCTTAAAGAGGACATAGTGGAGGAGCCATCGATGTTCATATTAGAGCAAAGCCGGACCACTGCATAAGGATCGATGAAGAAGACCTTGAGCTCCCATATTCGATGATGAAGCAGTGCAAAGTACAAATTTAAAAGCTTTAAGAAGGAAGATTTGCATGATCCACAATTCAAAATTGGACAAGTTTTCCAAATACCGTAAATGTTTAGAAAAGCGGTGAGAGAATATGCTTGCAAAAACAGAATTGACATCAAATTGCCAGTGAATGACGGAAAAGAATTTCAAGAAAATGTCGGTCCCATCGCCTCGGAACATTTGGTGTAGTTATGATAGCGAGAACAAACTGCATGGTCATCAAGAGTTACAATAATGAACACAAATGTTCTAAGAAGTGGAAAGTAAAGGCATTTCATCGCTAGATATGTTGCGTAAAAGTACTTGGAGTACTTGAGGCAGATCAAGGAATGAACTTGAGAAATTTTGGGAGGTTAGTGCAAAAGGACTGGAATATGGCAGCTTCTTGTAGTAAACTAAGCAGAGCAAGGAGATATGCATTGAAGATAATCCATGGAGATGAGGAGGCACAGACAACATGCTTTGGGATTATGCAAATGAAGTTAGAAGATCCAATCCTGGCAGCACATTTTTCATTCAATTGGACAATGAATCAAGGTTCAACAGATGCTACTTCAGTTTTGATGCATGTAAAGAGGATTCCTTGTAGGTGCAGGCCCATACTTTGTTTTGATGGATGTCATTTGAAAACTAAGTATGGAGGTGTGCTTCTGTCTGCAGCTGGCATGGATCCTAATGATTGTATCTATCCTGTGGCACACTTGCATTGTAGATGTTGAAGATACTAACACTTGGAGCTGGTTTATGAGAACACCGAAGCAGGATCTTGGGATTAACAACACCTCGGCATGGACTGTCATGTGCGATAAGCAAAAGGTAAAGATATGTACATAATTACTTACTTACATATTGTCATGTCTCGATACTCACTTACTTATCGACCGACTTACAAAACTTGCAGGCCTAATAAATGCTTGTAGAGGAGCATTTTCATGACTCGTAACATAGATTACGTGTCGCACCTTTGGCAGAATTTCAGAGAAATTCAGAGGAGATGTTCAAAAACCAGCTCTGGAAGATAGCTAGGTGCACCACAACTGATCAAGATGAAGAATATATGGAAGAGATGAGACTTCTTGATAGCGAGGCTCATGCTTGGCTTGGCAGAGAAGAGGCCTAACACTTGGGTTAGGGCATTCTGCATCGATTTGCCCAAATGTGATATTTTACTAAACAACAATTGTGAGGTTTTTAATAAGTAAGTCGTACTTTCATATGTGCATTTACTTGCTATGTGTTCTTCAATTGTTCATGTACTTGCTATGTGTTCTCTCTACATCTTTGAATTAAGTATTGTTATGTTTTCAAATACTTGTAGATATATTTTGGAGGCTAGAGACTTGCCAATCATCAAAGATGATTGATAGAATCAAGTCACAACTTTCAAGCAGACATTATAACAAGCAGCAAGAGGCTAAGAAATTTAATGGTCCAATCTTCCCAAAGATCAAGAAAAGGCTTCTGAAGCACATAGAATGGTCTAATAGTTGTTACCCTACTAATGCTGGAGAGGGAATCTTCCAAGTTTCTTCACATGGTAGGAACTACATTGTGGAGTTGCAGTTCAAGGCATGCACATGCAGAAGGTGGCGATTATCTGGCATTCCTGCCCCACTCCATAGCTTGCTATAGAGATGAACTAATTGATCCCGAGGAAATGGTGCACAAGTGTTATGCTCTTTGCAATTTCTCCAAAGCATATGCTCACATTATTATGCCTTGCAAAGACAAGAGGGAGTGGCGAAAATGGGTGGATGTGTAATTAAGCCTCCTTTGTATGAGAAGAAACTAGGGAGAAAGGCCAAGAATAGGAGAATGCAACCAGAGGAGGTAATAGCAAAGAAAGGAGGAAAAAAGATTACAAGACATGGCACAATTATTCATTGCAGCCATTGCAACAATCCTGAACATAATAAGAAAGGATGCTCGCCTTCAAGCAAGGCCTACACTGCAAGAAAACCTATGCGAAGCAAATGAGGAAGAGGCCAAGAGCAACATTTGAAGAAGAAGAACATGAACCTACTCATCTGTGTAACATTTCCAAATATTTCAAAGGTGCTCGATACATCCATTTTACCTTGTGGTTAATATTTGATTTTCGATACATCCATTTTACCTTGTGGTTAATATTTCAAAGGTTTCGATACATCCATTTTACCTTGTGGCTAATATTTCAGTGCTCGATACATCCATTTTACCTTGTTGCAAATGTGTAGGCTACAACACAAGAACAAGCACCTGGACCATCAATGACACAGACAAGTGAGGAGCCTGTTGTCACACAGGAACATGACATGCTTCCAATTGGAGCTCTTCATCCACATTCAATGATGGAAATCATGAGAAATGAGGTATATCCATTGAACCTTGTTAAAAATAGGATCTTGCTATGAAATATTTCTCATGTTTCACTACTGTTATGTGCTCCTATACAAAGGAAAAGAAAGATGCCAGGACCATTACCCGAAAGCTCTTTCCTCAAAGAAGCTAGAGATGCAATGCCATCTCAGGCAAAGAAGACCTTGCAACAAGATTAGGAAATCTTGCAGCTAGAGTTGAAGTGATGAGGGAGGCCAAGCAGCAAGCCAATGAAATATTGCATGAAAAGAGGTGTGCTGAAATCCTAGCACAAAGGGAAGCTGCTGCTTTGCAAAAAGCAGGTGAATCCCTTGCCAAGAAACAAGCTGAAAAGGAAAAAAAAGCTCAAGAAAAAGAAGCTTTGAAAGCGAGAGGCAAGGAAAAGAGAGAGCAAGAACTTGAGGCCAAGAAGCTTGCAACAGCAGCTAAAAAACAAGAACCACTGGAGGCAAAGAAGAGGGTTGCAGAAGAGAAGAAAGCAGCAGAAGGTTAAAGAAAATAGTCAGACCGCAGAAGAAAGCAAAGCAGCAGCAATTCAGCACAAGAAAGTTAACATGTTCGATGAATTCAGGTCCTGAATGACCATTTAATGTAATGGATCAAGTACTTTGCAATTTTAGATGTTAAGACATGCTAAACTGTGAACCTTTCAGTACTGTATGCTTTTGAACTACTTATGTGTGTTATCAAAGAGCTATGAATGACCGGTTTCGCTTTCAGCTTTAATCTCGTTACTGTGTTATCAATCGCACATTTTCAAATTTCAGTCTTGTTCCTTCTTGTCAGTGTTCAACAGTCAAATGCATGTTATCAAATGCAAAATGTCTGATCAGTTCATGCCATAAAATAACATTTTCACTTCTCTAATTTGCAACAGCAAAATTATCTCCACAAATATTACTAGCACAAAGGTTTGTATTACCACTCACATCAAACAACACAAAAGTCTACTTCTCACTTAGTGCAACAATTGCCAACATTGACATCACTCACATCCTAACTAGAACTAACACTAACACAAAGAGAATTGTAAATAGCAGTACAACTACTATCTTCATTACAGCAACCAAGTGCGCAACATCTCACGGAAGTGATTTTAGCGGCAGCAAGCATCTTCATCATATCTTCATCTTCGTGATCCACTTTGCCGTCTTCTTCTTTTTCTTCATCTCTACTACTTTACTATCCACAGATTCACCTCTCGAGATGTCCATGTTTCTTCAAATAATCAATATAACTAGCTTCCCGATTGCCAAAAGTTGCAAGGTTGCATCCCTACCTATTTGACAAAAATCAAGAACATATCTCAAAATCAATTCAAGAACCAATCTGAAAATCAAATGAAAAGGGAAGCAGAGTTAACAACAACATCCAGTCAATGTTCTTGTACTAACCTTATGATTCATACACTTGTACAAGATCCACCCAGGATGCTTTTCAGTGGTGGACTCAAACCGCCTAATCTGGCGAATCTTGCAATCAGGGCATTGGATCAAAGGGAACCAACCCGCACCGGCCCCCGATGAGCTACCCGCACGGACATGGCGGCGAAACCAATTTGTCGCCGCAATTTGACGAGAGGTAAGGGGAGCACAGGATGCTGTTGTTTGATTCGGCGAGAAGGGAGGAGATGAGAGATTGCGCTAGGGATTTCGCGGGCAGATGAGGGGAACAAGAGGGGAATCGGCTGAGAAGAAACCCTCGACGTGTCCTGCATGTACCGGCAAGTCCAAGTGTTTTTTCCGTCAATTTTGTCCACGTGGCACGTGATACGCTCCAAACGGTATGGGTTACCGTATAGTGACCCAGTTCAGCAAGCCCGGTGACCGTAACTCGTGATTTCATGAATACAGTGACCAAAGTGAACCCTAGAGTCAAGTTCAGTTACTGTAGATGTAATTTTCTCGCCGATGGCTAAACCAATTAGGGCATCTCCAACCTAAACCCGTAAATTTTCTCCATCCATGAATAGGGGACCAGTCCATAGACAAGCATGCGGGAGAATGGCATCCAACTGTAATATACATCCGGTCTTTTAGGTTTTTTTTCCTAATCCGCATGATCAAGTATTTTTTTGCTAATGTCCGCACGATCAAGTAGCCGCATGCAAAAGATATAGACGTTCAAATAGCTGCATGCAACACAAGTTTAAATTTAAAAAAGTTTAAATATTACATCCTAACATCTTTGTCCCCTTTCACTGCTCAGAGATGCTCAATCAGATCTTCCTTCAACTGCTCGTGAGTTGGTCGATGTCGAATTTGTTGATGCATTTGAATGAACTCCTCAAATGTGGCCGGATTCTGATCCGAAAGTTGGATAGAAACACCCATGTTCTCAAATTCCAAAGTTGCGGCAACATCGTCATCCTCATCCTTGACGATCATGTTGTGCATAATCACACAACATGTCATACCTCCCACAAGGTCTCCGGATCCCATTGTTTTGCAGGTCCACGAACAACTGCAAAACGGGCCTGAAGAACTCCAAATGGCCTCTCGACATCCTTTCTTGTTGCTTCTTGATTTTGGGCAAAGTGAGCCTTTTTCTGGCCAACTGGGTTTGAGATGGTGCTAATAAAGTGCAACGCCCCGGATTCGATGCGCCAGGTGTCTGCCAGTTATTCGCCGTCGTGCCATGTCATTTGCTTGCGTGTTGCACTTTGCCATGTCATCATCTGCATTTCATATCATGTCATCATGTGCATCTCATTTTGCATACGCGTTCGTCTCATGCATCCGAGCATTTTCCCCGTTGTCCGTTTTACAATCCGGCACTCCTATGTCTCCCGGCGCCCCTTTACCTCTTTTCGTGTGCGGGTGTTAAACGGTTTCGGAATGGACCGAGGTTTGCCAAGCGGCCTTGGTATAGCACAGTAGACCTCTGTCAAGTTTCGTGCCATTTGGAGGTCGTTTGATACTCCAACGGTTAACCGGGTAACCGTAAAAGCCTCTTTGTGTGCAGCCCAACACCCCTTCAAAGTGGCCCAAAACCCAAAGAACTCCCTCCATGCTCTCCTTGGTCGTTCGATCACGATCGCGTGGCAAACCGCCTCCTCGCTTTGGACTCTCCTAGCTCCCTCTACCTATATAAACACATCCTCCCCGAAATTGGCGGTCAAATCCCTAACCCTAGTTTTTTCTCTCTGCGCATACGGACATGTCCGTCCTCGGCGGACATGTCCGCTGCCCCTCATCCAACCGGCACGTCGCCCGCCGCCCGTCTCCGCCGCCTTGGCCAGCTTGTGACCAGATCCGCCCACAGGGCCAGCCGCCGCCGCCGTCCGGCCGCCCGGCGCCCGCCAGCGGCGCCCGCCGCCGTCGCCTGGCGCGTATCCTCGCCGCCGGAGCTTCGCAGCATCTCGAGCCGCCGGCTCCCAGCGCCCGGCCGCCTCCCGATCCGCCCCGCCCGGTGCTCGGCCTCTCGTCGCCGCGACCGGCGCCGCCGCCGCGCGACGGCCAGCCGCCCCGCCGCCTCCTCTGCTCCCGTCACGGCTCCCTCCTCCCCAAGCTCCGGCGAGCCCGTGCCCTCCGGCGTCCTCCTCCACGCCATCTCCGGACGCCGCAGCCCCCAGCCCCGGCGAACCTCGAAACCCGTGCCCGTTGACTTTCTCCCGGGGTGAGAAATCCTTAAGTCCCAGATTTCTGACATTTTTCATGCATTTTCATCGCATCATAACTCTGCATCTGTAGCTCCGTTTTGCGCGTGTAATATGTCAAATTGTTCGTCTCGATGAGTACATCATTTCATCTGATTGCATCATTTACATTTGAGCTCATATTGATGCCCGAAATGCTGTTAGAAGAGTGCTATGTGATGTTAGTTTCAGATTCTTATCAGAACATGCACTTTTGTCATTTTTGCCATGATTGATGTGTGCATCCTATGAACTTGAGTCCTACATGTGTTTTGTAATATGCCATGCCATCTTTCCAGGGGTGTATGCCATGTATTTTTGTGATCTATGTGGTGACTAGCACAAGCATGCAAACTAGGCTTCATGATGTTGCTAATTTCAGCCCTGTTCTGCTGATATTTTTATGCCATGTAAACTTGATGCTACCGAGAGATCCATGCTTATTTTGAGATACTTCAGTAAGGATGTTTTGAACATATGGTTATGATCTATCCATCCATGCCCTTGTTTGCAATTATGGAGTGCCATAGCTTGAGTCAATCGAGCTCTACTTTTGCTATAAAATATTTCCTGGCAGGTTGTTTACATGTTATTCAATTTTGCCAAGGTTGTTGTAGTTGATCCATGTATGCTATAATGTTGTTCTTGCCATGTATAGCTTCTATGCCATGTCTTCTTACTATGAGTTGCCTTGTCATTCCATGTATTGCTCTGTGGTGAGTGGTTCAAGCTCACCAACATGCCTACTTATTGTTGTTCCTGCCATGTATGAATCTGTAATATAACTTGCCATGTTTACATGGGTGCCATCATATTTTCTGTGCCCTTTTGGCTCATGGTCAGTAAGGGACTTTTGTTCTATGCATTTAGTTGATTCATGCCATGCTTTTGTTTGCCATGATAAGTTCCTGTAACATGTTGTTTGATAGCTCTAAACATTGCAACCTGATGTTATTTCTGCTAAAGTCTGAAACTGTTATCATTTGCAATCTTGCCATGTCCTTTTGAGCATGTTATAGTGGTTTATGGAGATAGATCAGTGTTAATGTTTTGTCATGCTTTACCTGTGCATCATGCCCATGCCTTTTGTTATTATGTTGAGGTCCTGTAGCATGTTGTTTTGATGCTTGCAATATGCCTAGTTGCTGTTTTGGACAGATTGTTGCTATAACTTGTTTCATGTGTATGTGTTGAACCGTTGCTCCGTTTTGAGTGTGCTCTATATGAAACTTGCTTGATTTTGCATGTAGCTTCATATTATCATGTTGCATCCTTGTTTTGAGGTGTTTGCTTGATGTTTGTATGCATTTTGCATCAATGACATGTTTAACTTGTTTTGCTCATATCTTCTAGGCCGTAGCTCCGAATCTAATGAACTATATATGTAACTTGACTATAATTTTTTGTAGATCATCGTGGTGCATCTTAACTTGCTGTTTAACAACTTGAACTTAAGGTTTAATCAGATCTGGACCAATTTCGAAATTTGCATATGAGGACTTACCGGAATTGTTATATGTTGTTTCCGGCCTCATTTAAACTTGCTTTGATGTGTTGCTCTTGTTTGCATCATCTCTTGCCATGAGTAGCCTCATCTAGCGTTGTCATGCATCATGCTTGGTTGTGCATCATGTCTTGTCTATGTGTGGTGTGTTTTACCATGTTGTGTGCTTCTTCTTGTTAGTTCCCGCTTTCGTTGCGATCGTGAGGATTCGCTCGTCACGCTTGGTTCGGCTTCATCCGCTCGTCTTCTTCATGGACTCGTTCTTCTTCCTCATGGGATTTCAGGCAAGATGACCGCTACCCTGGATCTCACTACTATCATTGCTATGCTAGTTGCTTCGTTTCTATCGCTTTGCTGCGCTTACCTATTACTGCTTATCAAGCCATCCCAAATTGTCATGTCAGCCTCTAACCTTTTGCACCCTTCCTAGCAAACCATTGTTTGGCTATGTTACCGCTTTGCTCAGCCCCTCTTATAGCGTTGTTAGTTGCAGGTGAAGATGAAGTTTGTTTCCTTGTTGGAACATGGAGATGTTGTTCCTTCTTTGGAACATGTTTACTTGTTGGGATATCACAATATATCTTATATTATTAATGCATCTATATACTTGGTAAAGGGTGGAAGGCTCGGCCTTATGCCTGGTGTTTTGTTCCACTCTTGCCGCCTAGTTTCCGTCATATCGGTATTATGTTCCCGGATTTTGCGTCCCTAACGCGGTCGGGTGATTTATGGGACCCCTTGACAGTTCGCTTTGAATAAGACTTTTCCAAAGAAGGCCCAACATTGGTTTTACCATTTGCTTCACCACCACCTACATTTCCTTGGGAGTAATTAACCCAAGGGTCATCTTTATTCAGCCCCGGGCCAATGCTTGTCTAAGTGTTGGTCCAAACTAGAGTGTTTTATAGCGCCCCCTCAAGGAAACTTGAGGTTTGGTTTTAGTTGTACGGACTGCTCATCCAAATGTGGGCCCGAGACGAGATACGCGCGGCTACTATCAGGGTGTCGGCACGCCGGGAGGTCTTGCTGGTCTTGTTTTATTACTATCGAAATGTCTTGTAGCCGGGATTCCGAGACTGATCGGGTCTTCCCGGGGAGAAGGAATTTCCTTCGTTGATCGCGAGAGCTTATCATGGGCTAAGTTGGGACACCCCTGCAGGGTATAAACTTTCGAGAACCGTGCCCGCGTTATGTGGCAGATGGAATTTGTTAATATCCGGTTGTAGTAAACTTGAAGCAAACTCTTCTAAAATACACCAACCGTGTGCGTAACTGAGTGTCTCTTTTCGGGTTGATCGAGAGGAGAACACGGTTTCGGGTTATGTCCGACGTAAGTAGGAGTTCGTGATCACTTCTTGATCATTACTAGTTGACGATCGCTCCTTTGTTTCTCTTCTCGCTCTCATTTGCGTATGTTAGCCACCATATATGCTTAGTCGCTGCTGCAACCTCACCACTTTACCCCTTCCTTACCCATTGAGCTTTGCTAGTCTTGATACCCATGGTAATGGGATTGCTGAGTCCTCGTGACTCACAGACATTACACCACCGATTGCAGTGTACAGTTATGCGATGATCATGACGCGAGAGCGATGCTTGCTTGCGTTGAGTTCTTCTTCCGCTTCTTCGATCGGGGATAGGTTCCAGTCGGCAGCTGGGCTAGGTGGTGGATGTCGTTTGAGCTTCTGTTTATGTGTCATCCGTAGTCGGATGTTGATCTTGTATATGATGTTGTTGTATTCATGTGACATTGTATGTATTGTATGTATCCCCATCTATTATGTAATGTTGATGTAATGATATCCACCTTGCAAAAGCGTTTCAATATGCGGGTCTATCCTTGGTGGGACCGTCGAGTTCCTTTTGGATAGGGTCGCATATTGGGCGTGACATAAAGATAGCCCATGGAGAATAGATACCGTCAACCAGATAGTAGCCCATCTTGTACTCATGTCCATTGATAGTATTGTGGCAAGGATGAGCTTTTCCTTCACTCAGCCTCGTAAACAACGACGATCGTTGCAGCACATTGATGTCATTGTGAGACCCAGGCATATGCCAAAAAAAGCGTGGCAAATCCAAAGATCATGTGATGCAACTGATTCAAGAATGATGGTGGGCTTCTTAACATGACCTTGATATTGCCCTTCTAAAGCCTTTGAGCAGTTTTTCCATTTCTTGCTTCTAAGATTGTCACGAACCTCTCGGTGTCTGCCACAATTGGTTCTCTCAGGTAATGAGGTCCGAACACCTCGACCACGGCAGTTGCAAACCTGATCATGGCATCTCCGCATGTGCTCTCAGACATCCGTAAGTACTCGTCCCACGAATCAGTGGCCGTTCCATATGAAAGCATTCGGAGTGGGCCCGTGGACTTCTGGTTACCAGAGAATCCAATCCTTCCCATGACGTCCTTCTTCAGGATGAAGTAGTCATCATAGGACCGGCCATGGTACAAACGATCGAAGACAATCTTGCACATTCGAAAACGCCGCGAAAATGGTCAGCGAATAGTGCATCGGGGGCAAAGTAGTCGGCCATCAGTGTCAAATGCCCGTGCGCCCTATTGTAGTTGAGCACTCTATGACCCCTGATCGAGCTCTTGAAATGGGAACATGCTCCTCCACACGCTCTGCATCTTCATGGACCGCCTGCATCATCGCCGTCTCGTCGGAGTACTCCTTGTCTGATGAGCCGTCGGATGACTCAACATACCGCTACAAAGAAGGGACAGCTGTTTTCAGCTCCGGTGATTTATCGAATAGTTGTCGAGCACGATAGAGGATGGTACCTGGCGGGGCGGTCGGAGGACATGGGGTTGAACAGAGACGGAGGAGAAGCGGAAGGGAGCCCTGCTGGATCACCGGAAGTGACGGAGACGTAGATTTTCGGTAGGGGTGTGGTGTGGTGGCCGGGGTGGTGGAGCGGTGACGACGGCAAGAGAGAAAGAAGGAAGGACAAAAAATGGAGAGGATGGAGTCGCAGGGCCGGGGAAGGGTTTTGGGTGGGCCCGGGGTGTCGGATTCGTAAGTTTCGTTTGTTCGCTCTCCCGCAAAGCCCCCCCCCCACTTTTGTCTCTGTTTTGCGGGAGAAATCACGTCCGGGACGCCCCGTGGACTGATACAGGACCACGTTGGATGGCTTCGGCGGTATGGACAACGCGGTCCGGATGGTTGCGGAAGGTTTACGGGTCCTCCTTGGAGATGCCCTTCGGACCCTACGTCGGTCGATCGATCCAAACACAAAGATCGGTCGCTCGCGAACCGTAAGATGCAGACACATAAAGTCGTTGATCCTCCACCTCGCATCCGCTTTTTCCTTCCTCTCTGCATCATTTGTCTCTCTCCCGCGCACGATTGCAGCAGACTCACCCCTCCTTGTTGACCTTCGCCCGCAGCATTTAGCTTGGCGAGGGCATCAACCATCCCGGGCGTTGTCAGTAGATGACTCGAATGGAGGACCCGACTCACGCAGACGGCTCACCGCGGACAACACAACGCAGTAAGGCCACGTGCAGCACCCTCGGCGTCCGAAAGTGCAATTCTATCCCTAAGTAGGTTCTGTTGTATATGTCAATACAATTTTTCTATATTGTTGACTAACCTTGTCTGTTGTATATAAGATGGGTTAGTCCAATGGTTGATAGCAACCATGGATATCGACCACCCAATTAACAAAGAGAGAAGAAGGCGGTATACGCATTTTCACATATATTTTCTCTTACTTTTATTAAGTTACTCCCTTTGTTCCTAAATATAAGACATTTTGGCAATTCAATCTAAACTACCAAAACGTTTTATATTTAGAAACAGATGTATTATAAGAAAGCCGCACTATGGGTATTTCGATGAAATCTTGGTTGGCACATTTTTTCCTTCAAATATCCTAAATATACACTTCCTGCATCATATATCATATGTCATTCTTATAGCCAAAGAAATCACTTTAAAATAAAAATATTGGGATATATTTGCACATGTCGACAATTCCTTCCGGAGTTTTCGAAACAACCCTCTAGGAAGCCTCGGACTCCGGACTTACCTCTAGAGCCACCTGCAGCTGACACTAGAACCGTCTGATGTCTGTCGGAGATAACTCCATAGTCGGCCCCAAAATCTGGGCGTCCCGGAGCCTACTACCGAATCTGGAGCGTCTGGAATGCGTCCCTATCTTTGGTGTTACATCTGTCAAACATCATACCTTTGATGCCAGATGACCCACACATATAGGGGATCAATCGTAGTCTTTTCGATAAGTAAGAGTGTCGAACCCAAAGAGGAGCGGAAGGAAATGATAAGCGGTTTTCAACAAGGTATTCTCTGCAAGTACTGAAATGAGTGGTAACAAGTAGTTTGGTAGCAAGATAATTCGTAGCAAGAAACAAGTAACACTAGTAACAAGAGTGCAGCAAGGTGTCCCAATCCTTTTTATAGCAAAGGACAAGCCGAAGTACTTCTTATAGTGAGCAAAACGTTCTCGAGGACACATGGTGTCGATGTCAAAACTGGTAGACCTCAGGGTAGGGGCCCGAGCTGTGGATCTCGGATCAAGGGTAACAGGAACGAAGGAGACGATGTTTACCCAGGTTCGGGCCCTCTTAATGGAGGTAAAACCCTATGTCTTGCTCTTGTTTGTATTGATGGAGATGTATCAAGTACAGAGTTGATCGACCTCGAGATCGTAATGCGTGGTCTAACTCTAGGGCTAGGTGAAAGATTTTGCGATGATGTCCCCTCTACAGGCTAAACTCTATAGCTTATATACACGCCAGGGAGGGCATCTAGGGTTACAAGGTCGGTAACGAGGAGCTAGGCAGTGGGAGAGATCTTGGAGTATACGTCAAGCCTTTGGGGGGAGGCAGTCTTGATCACGCCCCCTGTGTACGGCTTCTGGAGTCCATCTTGATCACGAATGAAGGCTTGCTGGCCCAACCCGAGGAGAATGGGTCGGTTGGGTTAGTACCCCCTTATCCAGGACAATTCTTATGGGACCTTGGATCCGGAGTCATCGGCTCGACATGCGAGTTCCCCTCTAAGGAGTCTTCGAATACCAACGGTCCTGCCAGGTGGACCCGGACCTACCGCATGCAGCCCCAGCAAACTACTTTATGGAAAAAATGTCGAAGCATCGATTTCCTCCCCTTTATATCCACGAGCTACTCATATTGATTTACCGCATCGACCCAATCCCTCCTTGCCAAACCAAACGCACAAGCGTCCCCTAATCCCGAGTCCATCCTCTAGAGCTTCTCATGACGAGCGATGCAGGCTCCTCCAGGCACCCTCATGGCTCTGTCAAAGGCGATTGGGGCAGCTGCGCAGTCTCGTGCCTTCATCTGGAGCGTTTAGCTAACCAGGGTTATTTGCTGGAGTCAGATCTGACCGCGACCCACGCAGGATTGACATCCATGAAAGGCCAGGTGCACGCAGAGAATCACCCCCCCCCCCCAAGAGGGCGAGAGGGTATGTTTCACCTCTTTTCTGTTGCGTGGATTAGGATTTCCTATTCACCCCTTCCCCCGAGGTCTGCTAGAGTTCTACGGGCTACAACTCCACCATCTCACCCCCAATGTTATCCTTCATATCATGGGGTACGTTGCTCTGTGCAAGATGTACCTCGGGTGTGAGTTGCACTTCGAGCCACGGCGGAGATACTTCTGCATAATGCCCTGCTCTCTAGCCGAAAAGTTATATGAGGTCGGGGCAGCCAAAGTCTATCGTAGCAAAGGGACAGACTACCCACCCAACTCACCTCGTAACGATATCGACGTCTGGCCGACCGAGTGTTCTATATAGACGACGTCCTCCTCTAGGAGCCATTTTGGTCAGGACTCCCCTTGTTCTCTATGGAACCCCCGAAGAGGCAATACAGCTGGAGGCCCAAGAGCCCGTCTTCAGAAGAGAGTGCCGAAGTAATAGAACTGGCGGCTCGAGTGACGGAACTGATGCTCACCGACCTGACCATTAATGACGTAATGGCCACGAAGATAGACCGAAGAGTCCAACTGAAAGGATCGATATGGTTGACTAGAGGGGGGGTGAATAGGCAACTAACAATTTTTAAGCTTTTCTTTAACAATTTAAACCTTGCGACAAAATAGGTTGTCTAGATATGCAACTAAGTGGACAACCTATATGATGCAAACACAACTAGCACACAAGCAAGCAATAGATACAACACAAGTAAGCTTGCAAAAGTAAAGGCACGAAATAACCAAGAGTGGAGCCGGTGAAGACGAGGATGTGTTACCGAAGTTCCTTCCTTTTAAAGGGAAGTACGTCTCCGTTAGAGCGGTGTGGAGGCACAATGCTCCCCAAGAAGCCACTAGGGCCACCGTAATCTCCTCACGCCCTCACACAATGCGAGATGCCGTGATTCCACTATTGGTGCCCTTGAAGGCGGTGACCGTACCTTTACAAACAAGGTTGGGGCAATCTCCACAACACTTGGAGGCTCCCAACACCACCGCGAAGCTTCACCACAATGGAGTATGGCTTCGAGGTGACCTCAACCGTCTAGGGTTCTCAAACACCCAAGAGTAACAAGATCCGCTAGGGATAAGTGGGGGAATCGAATATCTCTTGGTGGAAGTGTAGATCGGGCCCTTGTCACCCAATCCCGAGCAAATCAACAAGTTTGATTGGCTAGGGAGAGAGATCGGGCCAAAATGGAGCTTGGAGCAACAATGGAGCTTGGAAATGGAAGAGGTAGTCAACTAGAGGTAGGAGATGCCCCTTTTATAGTCATGGAAGAGATCCAACTGTTATCTACAAGTTCAGCCTGCGACATGCGGTACTACCGCTCCAGGAGCGCGGTACTACTGCGAGGCCACGCGGTACTACCGTGGAGGGCCACGGTACTTCCGCGGCAGCAGCAGAGGTCGGACTAGTTCGACCGAGAGCAAGATTACCGCCATGCTGCATTATCATTTCCCCTTGCGGTACTACCGCAAGGCAGGAAAGTCAAAGCCTACGAAGAGCGCGGATGAGATAAAATACATCCGTGCCTACTCGCTGAAAATGAAATAAAGGTAAAACCCGACGCGGTACTACATCACAAGATGAGGCGCTGGTACTACCGTTGAGGCCCGGATGTAAAAATTACATCTGCTCCCACCGCCGCTGACGCGGCGGTACAAGGTATGAGGGCCACGGTACTACGACTCCAAGGGAGCGGTACTACCGTGGCCACCATGTACTACCGCACATGACGTCGCGGTACTACCGTGTAGGGCGCTGGATGTAACAAATTACATCCGCCCTACTACCGTCTTGAAGAAAGACTAGGCACGGGGCTACGGTACTAAGGCTCCAGAGGAGCGATACTACCGTGACCCCCAGCGGTACTACCGCAGGTGCTTGCGGTACTACCGCTCCATAGAGCAGTACTACCGCAAGTACAGCAGTAGCCGTCAGATCACGCACAACTAGGATAACGGAGAGACGCTCCAAAGTGCAACGGAAAGGAAAGACATGTGTACGTGTTGATTCCACCCGAACCTTTCCGACGCGGACCCCCTATTAATAGTACGGCTCTCCTACGACTCAAATCCACCAAAGAGAAACTTAGAACAACGCCGTCTCCAATAGTCTTCGAGGGGCACCGAATCGTCTCGTGCCTAGTGATGAAGCGTCTGAGAAACTCAAGGCACACGATTAGTCCGCAAAAGAATTGTCATCAATCACCAAAACACCTAAGGGATAAAAATGCCCTTACAATCTCCCCCTTTTTGGTGGATTGATGACAATATTGGATTTGCACATAGATGAGATAATATGAGCAAAGGCAAACCCCTCCTCTCTAGAATATAGACGGGCTCCCCCTAGATGTGTGCAACCTGGATGGATGCTTTGGACTGCATAGCTCACAAACTAGGATCACCACTCCCCCTATATTTTAGAGACAAAGGCACGATAACTAACATCTAAGCAGATCATAGCACAAAGGTAGCACAATATATCACAAGCTCGCTAAGATAGATAGAGTGCATATGTCTTACACCATATGAAGAAAAAGCAACTAAAACGAGGTTCAAACGAAAAAGCAGCAAACACACGTATACCTAACCATTTACACACGACGACTCAAGAATCCTACACTCTCTCCCCTTTGGCATTGAGACGCCAAAAGGCAGAGAGGACACCTACACACAAGAGGTGGCTCAAGCAGCAGGAACTCATCCCAACCCTCTCCGTCAGACTCCTCGGCAGCAGGGGATGGTCTCCTCGGCGTCCTCCTCGAGAATCAGTCCACACAGTAGCCTTGCTTCTCCATCCACTCGACCTCCGGAGTGATGTGATCCTCAGAACCACTAGACACGTCCTCGTTATACAGCTGCAAGATCTTCTTGTCCCATGGCGACTCTCCTTAGAAGCCACATGAGTCTTGTAATCGTCCCTTGGCTTGCATGCGTAAAAGAGTCGTCATCTTGTCCTTCACTTCTTGGCCCACGAAGGCATAGAGGAACTGCAGGAAGGCCTAGCAAGACGACCCTCAAAGAACATCCTCGGCGCCAAAGATCCTCCTCATCAACGGCAGCCCTAGCAGCAGACGCCTCAAAGACGAGTAGTAGTGTTGGCCCAATTGGGCTTGACACGCAGACAGATGGATTCATGGCGAATCCAGTCTGGAGCAAGGAACTCCTCACCAGGGAACATCTTCTCCCAAGTCTTCGAGATCAGCAGAAACAGATAGGGCCCATAGATAGGCACCTTGCGGTTGAACACCGCAAACCGAAGCTCACACCACATGATGTGTGAGACATCAAGTGGCTGAGTCTGAGACAAACGAGCCTCCTCGCAAATGAGCATCATATCCACCATATATGCATGAACCTTGTCCTTGTCACCAATGTGAGGGAACAAGGAGTTGCGGAAGATGCGATACATGACATCCAGAAAAGAGTTGAGCACCAACCCCGTCTTGCCATTGGCGAGCGCCTTCTCAACATAGTATGGCGCAAGCTTGTCCTTGTTGGCGGATTACGAAATTGGCATGGGGGCGAACACCCACGGGAGTGTCGAGCCCGGCCATCGTGAACCTAGAGCAAATCCATGAACTCCTTCCGGTAGCGGTCGACCACGACCATTGGTCATCCAGTCATCCTCCGCTCCTCATCGAGTGAAAGTATACTGAGGCAAAGAACTGACAGATAAGCTCAGGGTCATAATCAAGGTGAAAGGATATCACATGCTCAATACCAAACTGCTCCACCAAGTCCAGAGCCTCTCCAAAGTACTCACAGAACTTGTCATTCCGCAAGTGATGCATATCAATCTATTTCACATCCACGTAGGTATTCTGCTTGTTTTTGATGACATCCAAATAGGTGAGAGTCTGTTGCTTGTTCCAAAACAGCTCACAACCTCTAACAGAAGAACGAGGGGTCACATACGGGTGGAGTTGCTTGAGACGGACGTACTCAGATAGGGGTATCTCGTCCATGCCCTTAGCGGGCTCCTTGTTCTTGCTAGCTGATGTCTTGACATGGCGCTTGGGGGCAGAGGAGCCCTCTCGGTGCTTCAATTGGTTCTTGTGACGCTTGGAGCCGGTGTCACGACTGGGATTGGAACGACGAGAACCACCACCTGAGACACAAACGCAAAGCACCAACGAAACGCAAAAAGGATCAATGCGAAGACCACGGCAAAGCACAAGAAACACATAGAAAGTATACGTGTAAGTTGCCATGAGATAGATGTGAGCCACGGTAGTACTGCCAGAGCCCGCGGTACTAAAATTTTAGTACCGCTCCAGGTCGCGGTAGTATCGTGCGAGGCGCGGTAGTACCGTGGTTGGAGCGGTAATAAAGTGTTAGTGCCGCAGTGAGCGCGGTAGTACCGCGCCAGACGGGCGGTAGTACCGGACAAGCGGTAGTTCCGCGCCAGACGGGAGGTAGTACTGCGTCGCGTCAGATCCAAATGTCAGTTCGAATCTGAAAAGAACCGCGAAAACATGGCGGTGCTACAGTGATCAAATCTAGCATAGGACAAAAATACAAGTATAATTCCTACGCAAAGCTACTCTCCTTCATCCTACTCTTGCATAGAAAGAGCCTAAGAATCTCTAGAACGCACAAGTCTCCCCCAAAAACCTAGAGGCAAAGAACTCAACAAAATGAGAAGAGGTTGGGGAAAGACCTGGGTCCATAGCAAGAGCACGTGGTGGGGAAAGATCCCACCGGACGGAATCACGGGAGGGCAGCCGGAGGAGGAGATCCGGCGACGAACGCCGTCTCCGATCTTGAGCGTGAGAGAGAGAGACGACGTGGGGGAGGGGAACTGCGAATGGGTATGGGGGAGTTAGAACTCCCCCTGCCCGTCCGTATCCCCACGCGCCCTTGTGGCGCGGTAGTACCACATATCATCGCGGTAGTACCGCTCGGGCGGAAGTACCGCACCGTAGCGGTAGTACCGCTCACCTAGGCGGCAATAAAAAATTACTGCCGTGTGGGGCCGGTAGTACCGTGCTCCCCACACGGGGTAGTACCATAGCTGGCCGCGGTAGTACCGTGAGTTCAAAACACAACATGTTTCAACACGAGAAGAAGGTCTTTGCAAAGGAAACTTTTCACACAAAGGATACCACAGGAACTCGCACAAACCAAAGGCATAAAGACAACAAGAAACCACCATGCGACACAACCTCTCAAAAGGAGAGGGCGGTGGCCGGAGCCACCTATGTTTGAGTTAGATGGTATGGCACCGCGAATAATTATCCTTGGGCCCATGACCAAAACTCGTCTTTGAAGCACAAGTACCATAAAAAATGGCTAATGTGAAAGAGTTGATCTATTTGTGCATAATGGGGGGAGGGAGAGTTCATTGAGAGAACAACACTCCCCCTATGTCCATGCCTACACCTAAACTAGACAACAAGTTGAGTGTGGTGAGGAATGCAAGGGTTCAAGTCACATTGCTCGAATCAATGATATTTAGCTCATGCCTTAACTCGCGAAATCTTGCTTCATCCAAGGGCTTCGTGAAGATATCCGCAAGGTTATCGTGAGTGTTGACATACTTGAGCTTGATCTCCCCTCGCCTAATGTGATCCCGGATGAAGTGATACCGAATCTCAATATGCTTCGTCTTGAAGTGTTGCACCGGGTTGAGAGAAATCTTGATGGCACTTTCATTATCACACTAAAGAGGCACTTTGTCACAAGTGACACCGTACTCCTTTAAAGTTTGCCTCATCCATAAGAGTTGTGCACAACTACTACCGCCGCCACATACTCCGCTTCAAAGGACGAGAGAGACACACAACTTTGCTTCTTAGAAGACTAACTCACCAAAGAGCAACCAAGAAATTGGCACCCTCCAGGTGGACTTCCTATCCACTTTGTCTCCGCCCAATCGGAATCAGTATATCCTTCAAGCTTGAAGTTTGCCCTCTTGGATACCATAAGCCAAAGTTTGGGGTATGAGCCAAATATCGAAATATTCGCCGACCGCCACATAGTGACTTTCCTTCGTGCGGCTTGAAACCGTGCACACATTCCCACACTCAACATGATATCCGGTCTAGATGCACAAAGGTAAAGCAAGGAGCCAATCATGGAGTGATATACCTTTGATCCACCGCTTTACCATTGGGATCAATGTCAAGTTGGCACTTGGTAGGCATTGGAGTAGAAGCCGGCTTGACATCACTTAGCTTGAATATTTTTAGCATGTCTTGAGTATATTTGGCCTGGTTGATGAAGGTTCCTTCTCTTCTTTGTTTGATATCAAAACCAAGGAAGAACTTCAACACTCTCCCATCGAAGACATCTTGAACTTGGAGGTCATGAGAGCGGCAAATTCCTCATTGAAAGCTTTGTTAGGGGAACCAAAGATAATATCATCAACATATAGTTGGCATACAAACAACTCCCCTTTGACCTTCTTAGTAAAAAGAGTGGGATTGACTTGCCCCACCTCAAATCCACGATCTTGTAACAACTCGGTAAGGTGGTCATACCACGCACGTGGGGCTTGTTTAAGGCCATAGAGTGCCTTATCGAGTTGATACACATGATCCGGGAAGTGGGGGTCCTCGAATCTGGGGGGTTGCTTGACATAGACCAACTCATTAATAGGACCATTAAAAGCACTTTTCACATCCATTTGTTGCAACTTAAAGTTGTGATGGGAAGCATAAGCAATCAACAAACGAATGGATTCAAAGGCAGCAACGGGAGCAAAGGTTTCACCGTAGTCGATACCCTCGACTTGGGAGTAGCCTTGTGCTACCAATCTTGCCTTGTTGCGTAATGATGTTGCCATGAGCATCTTGCTTGTTCTTGAAAATCCACTTGGTTCCAATGACGCTTTTGGTTCCCGAAGGCCTTGGCACCAATCTCCACACCTTGTTGTACTCGAAGTTGTTGAGTTCTTCATGCATGGCATTGAGCCAATCCGAGTCTTCGAGTGCCTCATAGACCTTTTGGGGTTCAACACAAGAGACAAACGCGTGATGTTCACAATAGTTTGCCAATTTTCTACGAGTGCTTACCCCCTTTCTTAGGCTTCCAACCACATTCTCCATGAGATGGCCTTTGGTAGTGAGTTTGGAAGCAATCTTCACGACACGACGCTCTAATTCCTCCTCAGATGTGGAAGGAGGAGGGTTAACTTGATACTCTTGAGCGCCGTCTTGAGCTCGATCTTGATCTTGAGCTTATTCATGATCTTGAACTTGCTCGAGGGGAGGAACTTGACCTTGGGCATCATTTGGGGGTTCACCACCATCTTGAGATTGATCTTGCCCTTGGTCTTGTTCACGAGGTTGAGGGCCTTCACTTTGTTCTTCAGAAGCGTGTGGGTCTTGAGTAGGTGATGGCTCCACATGAGTGGAGCATTGTCCTTCTCCTTCGGCCACAAGGGGTTCCTCAATGGGTAGAATATGACCAATACCCATTCTTCTTATGGCTTGGGGAGGAATTTCATCACCTACATCACAAGTACCACTTTGATCCACTTGGGAGCCGTTATTTTCGTCAAACTCCACGTTACACGTCTCCTCAAAGAGTCCGGTGGACTTGTTGAGAACACGTTAAGCATGAGAGTTTGTAGCATAACCAACAAATATGCCCTCATAAGCTCTAGCCTCAAATTTAGACAAACGAACACCTTTCTTGAGAATGAAACTCTTACACCCGAACACCCGGAAGTACTTGAGATTGGGCTTGTTTCCAGTTAGTATCTCATAAGGAGTCTTGTTCAACCCTTTGCGGAGATAGAGCCGATTGGATGCATGACATGCGGTGTTGATGGCTTCGGCCCAAAAGTTGTATGGAGACTTGAACTCCGCCATCATGGTCCTTGCCGCATCCATCAACGTCCGGTTCTTCCTCTCCGCAACACCATTTTGTTGAGGGGTATATGGTGCAAAATATTGATGCTTGATCCCCTCATCACTAAGAAACTCATCCAAGGTGTAGTTCTTGAACTCGGTGCCGTTGTCACTTCTTATTGTCAAGATCTTTGCATTATGTTGACGTTGAGCTTCATTTGCAAAGTCGATGACGGTTTGTTGAGTCTCACTCTTCCTCTTGAAGAAGTATACCCAAGTGTATCTTGAATAATCATCCACAATCACCAAGCAATACTTTCTACCCCCAAGACTATCAAAGGATGGAGGCCCAAAGAGGTCCATGTGCAGGAGCTCCAAGGGTCTCTTCGAGTAGATGATAGTCGTGGGAGGGTGAGCCGTCTCATGAAGCTTTCCTTCGATACAAGCACCGCAAGCACGATCTTTGGCAAACTGACATTTGTTAGTCCACGGACATGGTCCCCCTTGAGAAGACTTTGCAAAGATCTCATATTGACGTGGGCTAAACGGCAATGCCAAAGCCATCCCACATCAACTTTAGCCATTAGGCATGTCGCGGTCTTAGTGGGTCGCTCCGAAAAGTTTATCACATAGAGGCCGTTCTCGACATGCCCAACAAAGGCTACTTTAAGAGTCTTGCTCCACAAGAGGGACACGGTATCAATGTCAAAGAAGGCGGCAAAGCCCATGAGTGCAAGTTGACGAACGGAAAGTAAATTATATGCAAGGGACTCAACAAGCATGACTTTCTCGATCGTTAGATCATGAGAAATGACAACCTTGCCAAGACCCAATACCTTAGAATGTGAGGCATCACCCCACTCGACATTGGTGGGCATAGATGGAATCTTTTGCACGTCCACCACCAAGTCCTTGCTTCGGTCATATGATTTGTTGCTCCACTATCAAGCAACCATGATCCCCACCGGAAAGCAAACACCTACAAGAGATCAATGCTTGGTTTTAGGTACCCATTTAGTAATGGGTCCTTTGATGTTAGTAACAAGGGTCTTAGGAACCCAAATAGACCATTCAATGTACTCATAAGAAGAACCGACAAATTTAGCATAAACATGCCCATCGCTAGCACGACATAACACATATGAGGGGTTAAAGTCGCCGGCTTTATTGGGGGAGATGGCTTTGCCCCTTTTGGCATCACCACTCTTCGCATTGTTCTTCTTCTCCTTAAGAGCACCCTCTCCCTCTTTCACAAAAGTTTGCTTAAGCGGGGGAGGTCGTTTGGTCTTGTTATTCTTCTTCTCTTCCTTCTTCTTGTTCTTGGACTTGGGTGAGAACCCAACTCCCTCCTTGCCCACAACTTCCTTTTGATTGCTCAAAAGGTCATTTAGGTTCTTCTCACCTTGTATGAATGACACAAGACCTTTCTCGAAGTTGTCCCTTCAACTTGGCATTCTCCTCCACAAGATGCACATGCTCACAACACGGGTTAGTAGCATTTGCATTATCAATTAAGACCATGTGAGGAAATGTGGCCTTTTCCTTGGTTAGCTTAACTTGGAGTTGAGCATGAGACTCCTTGAGGTTTGCATGAGCACCTTTCAAGACCTTATGGGCCTTGTCAAGTACATCAAACTCCTCCTTGAGTCTAGCATGATCAACCCCAAGGTTAGCCTTCTCGGAAGTTAGTACACGAGACACAACAAGAGCATGATCAAGATCTTTCTTTAATTTGGCATGGTCATCGTTGTGTGACTCCTCAAGAGCCAAACGATGTCCACGCTCTTCCTCAAGAGCATTGGAGAGATCCAATATCTCATCGGCATAGTCACGACTATGACCTTCCATCTTAGAGATGGTTTCTTCATGAGCCTCGATCATGTCATTGGCTTCACCAAGTTGTTCCAAGAGAGCAACGAAGTGCTTCTTGGATTTGCCCTTGAGCTTACTCATGAAGGACTCAAATTCATTTACCTCCTCATTAGACCCCTTACCATCATCAAAGCCAACCGTCGAAGAAGGATTAGGAATAATGGTGGTTTTGATGTTGGGGGTTACCTTGTTGGTGGCTTTAGCCATGAGAAACTTGGCGGTGATGTTCTCGTTGAGTGAATCGAAGAGAGACACCCAGGGAGTTGTGGCAATGGCAACGGATGCCATGGCCATTGCTTCACTATCTTCATCATCATCGTCATCCTCACGGTATTCTTCTTGAACCACCAACCCGTGAGTAGGAGTCTTCTTGGTGAAGTTGTTCTTGTTGCGGAAGGACTTGGCCTTGTCTTTTCGGATGAACTTGCCACCATTGTCTTCCCGCTTCTCGTAAGGGCATTCCGCAACGAAATGGCTCACATTGCCACAGTTGAAACAAGTTCTAACTCGTTGCTTGCCCTTGAGGCCACTTGAGCTGTTCTTGTTGAAGTTGGGTCTTGTATTCTTCTTGCTCCAAAATTGTCTTGAGGCAAGAGCCATGTGCTCATGATAATCATATTTCGTGTCTTCGGGGTTGCTCTCCACATCTCCTTCTTCTTCCTCTTCTTCCACACTAACCTTGGCCTTCAAAGCAAGGTTGGGCTTCTTTGCCCTTTGAGAATGGAGCACCGCATTGTCGGCAGTCTTGTCCAAGATGCTCATTGCAACGAACTCATCCAACACTTCACTTGAGGTCATGGAGTGGAAGTCCGGTCTTTGATTTAATGACGGAGGACATGGCCTTGTTGTAGGGCATCATGGCCTTGAGGAACTTGCGCTTGATCCAATTGTCATCCGTGTCCTTGCTCCCATGATCTCGTAGTGAGACCGCGAAGTTTGGTCACTCTTGAAAGAGCTCACGGGTTCTTCATCTTCTTCCATTGCAAACTCATCGGCTTCATCTTGTACCACTTCATAGTTGGAGCGTTGAATGCTAGCACTTCCTCGATAGAGACACAATGCATTGCCACGTCTTTGGCCATGGCATGAGGTCGAAGGTGAGGGAGATCTTCGGAAGGATTGCATCTTGGATGATGAAGAGAGCACTCTCATTGAATTGATTATCCACGGCTTCTCGAGGGGTGAAGTTGTTTGGGTCATGTGGATATAAACCTTCTTCAATGATTCTCCAAAGGTTAGTATTCACATGTTTTAAATGGCGCTTGAAACGATACACCCAAGAATCAAAATCCTCATTGTTCACAATCTTAGGAGGAGGACCGACATGATTTAAATGAGTAGAGGGAATCGGTCCTCCATAAATTGGAGGTTCCACATGGGCAAAGATATCGGTGCCATTTCTACCACTAGTCGAAGGACTCTTTTCATCGTTAGCTTCCCCCTTGTCGGAGGTAGCATCCGTCACCTTGTTAGTGGGATCACCCACTTTCATCGGCGAGGTGGATGCTTTAAGCCCTTCAAGAAATTTAGTAAGCATGCTTTCAACCTTGGTTGTCATGGAGTCTTTCAATGTGTCAAGAGCCACATTGAATTCCTCACGAGAGACCGAGGTTCCCCCATCGGCCGTAGACGAGATAGGATTCACACCGGAGTGCTCCTCCACACCGTCTATGGTGTCAACCATACTCTTCGGACGGTAAAGTCCTTAATAAGGAGACGAGGCTCTGATACCAATTGAAAGGATCGATATGGTTGACTAGAGGGGGGTGAATAGGCAACTAACAATTTTTAAGCTTTTCTTTAACAATTTAAACCTTGCGACAAAATAGGTTGTCTAGATATGCAACTAAGTGGACAACCTATATGATGCAAACACAACTAGCACACAAGCAAGCAATAGATACAACACAAGTAAGCTTGCAAAAGTAAAGGCACGAAATAACCAAGAGTGGAGCCGGTGAAGACGAGGATGTGTTACCGAAGTTCCTTCCTTTTAAAGGGAAGTACGTCTCCGTTAGAGCGGTGTGGAGGCACAATGCTCCCCAAGAAGCCACTAGGGCCACCGTAATCTCCTCACGCCCTCACACAATGCGAGATGCCGTGATTCCACTATTGGTGCCCTTGAAGGCGGCGAGTGAACCTTTACAAACAAGGTTGGGGCAATCTCCACAACACTTGAGGCTCCCAACACCACCATGAGCTCCACCACAGTGGAGTATGGCCGAGGTGACCTCAACCGCCTAGGGTGCTCAAACACCCAAGAGTAACAAGATCCGCTAGGGATAAGTGGGGAATCGAATATCTCTTGGTGGAAGTGTAGATCGGGCCCTTGTCACCCAATCCCGAGCAAATCAACAAGTTTGATTGGCTAGGGAGAGAGATCGGGCCAAAATGGAGCTTGGAGCAACAATGGAGCTTGGAAATGGAAGAGGTAGTCAACTAGAGGTAGGAGACGCCCCTTTTATAGTCATGGAAGAGATCCAACCGTTATCTACAAGTTCAGCCTGCGACATGCGGTACTACCGCTCCAGGAGCGCGGTACTACATAAGGCCACGCGGTACTACCGTGGAGGGCCACGCAGTACTTCAGCAGCAGCAGAGGTCGGGACTAGCGATCGAGAGAGCAGTACTACCGCTGCGCGGTACTACCGCTCCCCTTGCGGTACTACCGCAAGGCAGGAAAGTCAAAGCCTACGAAGAGCGCGGATGAGATAAAATACATCCGTGCCTACTTCCGCTGAAAATGAAACAGTGCAAAAAACCGACGGCGGTACTACCGCGCACGAGGCGCGGTACTACCTTTGAGGCGCGGATGTAAAAAATTACATCCACTCCTACTGCCGCCATGCAGCGGTACAAGGTATGAGGGCCACGGTACTACGACTCCAAGGGAGCGGTACTACCATGGCCACCCGCGGTACTACCGCACATGACGTGCGGTACTACCGTGTGGGTGCGGATGTAACAAATTACATCCGCCCCTACTACCGTACCGGAGCAGCACTAGGCCTGGGGGCTACGGTACTAAGGCTCCAGAGGAGCGGTACTACCGTGACCCCCAGCGGTACTACCGCAGGTGCTTGCGGTACTACCGCTCCATAGAGCAAGATTACCGCAAGTACAGCAAGAGTCACGATCATGCACAACTAGGATAACGGAGAGACGCTCCAAAGTGCAACGGAAAGGAAAGACATGTGTACGTGTTGATTCCACCCGAACCTTTCCGACGCGGACCCCCTCTTAATAGTACGGCTCTCCTACGACTCAAATCTACCAAAGAGAAACGTAGAACAACACCGTCTCCAATAGTCTTCGAGGGGCACCGAATCGTCTCGTGCCTAGTGATGAAGCGTATGAGAAACTCAAGGCACACGATTAGTCCGCAAAAGAATTGTCATCAATCACCAAAACACCTAAGGGATAAAAATGCCCTTACACCAACCACTTCGACATCGCCCTCACTTATTGTGTGAGTACAAATGGGACCGATGATTCTTCACGAACTATTCGGGAGAGCTTCTATGACCAAGCAGCTTTCGGGACAGCTCTAGCCGGAATCTACCAAGGGACAACAGAAGACTTCACCCCACGACAATTCTGCAATGGGTTGTCTTATTATAATCCTGCTGAAATAGTAAGTTTGCTTTTTTTATCTCCCCTCCTTCCTTAACTTTGTCTTAACGCCTAACCCTCCATGTACTTTAAACAGAGATGGAGGCGTTGGTTTGAGGGCATAAGCAGCCCGACTCCTGAGCTAGAACTGCACTGCCCAACAAAGGACCCCTTATTCAATGAGGACGAAGGCCTAGCCCTTATTTATGAAGGGAGGAGGGTTTTCCTGGAGAGCCTTAACGGCTCAAGGGTCACCGTTACCCCTGATGCGCCGGGGATGAGGCCGGCTTCATCAGTAACATTCCCTTCCTCAACTCGAAAGAGAGCACCTCGTCCTCCAGCCCCTATCCGTCTGACTTCTCCTCCAAAGCGATGGCGCTCCAAGCGCTCACGCAGAGAAATGGCTCAACAGGAAAGGGTCCCCCAAGAGGTGCAACAAGCTCAAGCCGAGGCCACAGGGGTGGGCGATAGTGCCCCTTCAATTACAAGGTAATTTTTTATTATTGCCAAGGCTATGACATGTCGGGTATTTAACTTACCTAATTATTTTGTAGACAACCCTCGGCAACGAGTGCGAGAGTCGCGGCCTCACCTAGGGAGGTAGAAACTCATGCTCCCGCTGGGATTACATCCAAAGCACCTCGACCCGAGGACTCGGTGACCAGCTCAGCTAGCCCTTCTGAGATCCAATGTGCAGCGAATTACCGCCGACGGAAAACTTCCCTAAGGAATCTGGCCTTCTCGGATCAGGAGTTCACTGCTCTAAGCTCGATGGATGCTTATCTTGAGGCAGCCCGATGTGCCTTCGATCAATAGCTGGATGCCTTGTCATGGGGCCCGCGGGTAAGATTTTATCCGAATTCTTGGGACTTCGGAATTTCGTGTATTTGTTTGAGGACAAATAGGACTAGCCATGACGATAGTAGCCCCTAAGGCTTGGGATGGGTCACTGTGACTGCAAGCAAGGCTTGAAAAACAATTGACAGCTGATGCCCCCTTACAGGAGGCTCGATGTAAGAGTGATCAGCTGACCGAGGCACTGACCCAGACCAAGGGGAAGCTGGACACCGCTCTAACCGAGGTGGAGCAGGTGAAGAAATTTACAAGAGAGGCGCACGGTAAGTGATCATGCCAACCATTATGTATGCTATGAAAGGAATGTGATAGCCTTAATGCCAACATCCCTTGTAGCAGCGGAAACCCTAGGTCATCTTGAAAGATACCGGAAGCAGGCCCGCGAAGATTTGCTGTACGCGGAGTCGCAACGCCAAGCAAGCGACCATGTGTCTAGTCAAAGAGTGGATAGCGTTAATGCGCTTTAGGGCAAAAAATGCCCAACATGCCAGGAGTTGAAAGCTTGAAAGCTAGGCTTGCTGTTGCAGAATCAAAGAATCGGCAAGATGATGACATGATTTTTGGTAAGACACTTTTTCCAAAGAATGTGTCTTTCATGTACCATAGCCTAGGGGATGACTAGACTAACATCGCCAATGTGATAGCTTCTTTGACAGGTTTTCCTCCTGAAGCCTGAGGTCCAATGCCCGAGAATATGGCGAATCATCTATCCGTGGTGCATGAAAGTGCATGAAAATCGATGAAAGATGTTTACCAGGCTTTATGGCCCGAGGTAGAGAAGGTCCCTAAAGACATGGCGGTTCTGTCCGAACAGTTGAGAAGAGCTCGACGCCTACTCTAGGCTTGGAAAGTATCCGCCTGCCGAGAAGGTATAAGGGAGGCCTGGGCTATGGTGAAAACCCATTACACTAGCTTAAGGACAACGAAGTTGGCCGAGGTAGGACCCATGGGGCCTGAACGGGAAGAAATCCCAACCAGCAATGCGTATAAAAGTGTAATGCCTATGATGCGATTCTCACAGAAATATTGTGTGTTGGACACCTTAATAGATGGGCTAGACCGTGCATAATTTGTTTTTTGTATGACTTTATGTAACAAAGTAATTTATGTCAATTCTCAGTCCGTAAATCCAAACTCTGTCAACCAGCCGTCGGCTTCCACCTCCTTGGCCAATGGTCGAGGAGTGTCCCGTACTACTAGCCGAAGTCACTAGACCAGGTGCTTCAGGTGACAAGGCAATTGGGCTATGAGGATAGAAAGACAAGAGGGTGACGGAAAGTTATGTTATATTACTATTTAACGTAAGAAACATCTTCCGAGGAAAATAGTTCTTCCAACAGTTCCTTTCCTCGGGTGGCTGTGTTAAATGTGATCGGCTCAAGGCGGGTGACAGCAGGGTCAAAGCCCCTGGTTGAGGTTTAAAAAGACCTCTTCCATGTTATCCCTATGTCATGGCCGACCGATTTGTATTGTAAGAAAACTAGCTTTTGGCTTTGTCCGTCTGAGGTACTACATTGGCTTACCCGAGATTGACAATCACAACAGTGCTCCCTTTGCCTCCTAGACGAAAAGATCGGGAACATAAGGGGCAATCACAGGAGCCGGGCAACCTAGCTTGGCCGAATCTTAAATCAAATCGGTGCATATCGTGGCTTGAAATACAATGCATAAGAGGTGGAGCAACGCGTGTTTTAAAAAGAACATGCTTTATTAATCCTCTAGATCATTTAAAAATGTTCCGAGGTGTAAAAACAAAAGAAAAGAAAAGGCATGTAGTTATGTACAGTGTGAGTGTGCAGGGTGTCAGCCGTAGAAGCGTCGAAGTAACGCCGCGTTTGAGGGATTAGGCTCTAGACGATCATTCTCTGGGTCTCGAATTCGATAGGCTCCTCCAATTAGCACTTGATCGATGACAAAAGGCCCGTCCCATCTAGGGGATAGTTTATGCTTATGCTTTCCGGGGTGTAATCTCATGGCGAGATCCCCGACGTTGAAGTCTTTTGCACGGATCTCTCCGCCGTGGTAGCGCCGAGCCTGCTATTGATATATGGTGGACCTTGCCCGTGCGATGTTGCTCTCTTCTTCGAGATCATGTAGGGCATCTTTCCAATCGAGCTTGGCTTCGAGCTCTTCATACATATGCACCCGAGGTGCGTCATGCATAATGTCGCTGGGGAGGACTGCCTCAACAGCATACACCATAAAAATGGCGTGTAACTAGTGGATCTATTGGGCGTAGTACACAAGCCCCATAGTACGGAATCAAGTTCCTCGACCCATTTGCAGTCAGCTTTTTTAAGGGAGCATGCGAGCCTTGGCTTGATGCCACTAAGGATTAGTCCATTGGCCCGTTCCACTTGCCCATTGGACTGTGGGTGGTAGACGGACGCGTAGTCGAGCTTAATGCCCATTTTCTTGCACCATGCCTTGACCTTTTTGGTTGTGAAGTTTGTTACATTGTCTATGATCAAACTGTGGGGGACACCATAACGATGTACCACCCTAGAAATAAATCCGATGACTTGGATAGTGATACGCCTCCAACATATCTATAATTTTTGCTTGTTCCATGCTGTTATATTATCATTCTTGGATGTTTTACAATCATTTTATAGCAACTTTATATCATTTTTTGGGACTAACCTATTGATATAGTGCCCAGTGCCAGTTGTTGTTTTTTTGCTTGTTTTTTACTTCGCAGAAAATCAATACCAAACGTAGTCCAAACACAACAAAAATTTTTGGAGATTTTTTCTGGACCAGAAGACACCTGTTGGGCCAAAGAAGTACCAGAGGGGAGCTCCGAGGGGAGCACAACCCACCTCGACGCGCCTGGGAGCCCAGGCGCGCCCTGGTGGGTTGTGCCCACCTCGGCCGCCTCCCGCACTGCCTCTTTGCTCTATAAATACCCTGAAAATCTAAAAGCCCTAGGGGAGTCGATGAAACACAATTCCAGCCACCGCAAGTTCCAGAACCACCCGATCCAATCTAGACACCATCACGGAGGGGTTCATCATCCTCATTGGTGCCTCTCTAATGATGCGTGAGTAGTTCATTGTAGACCTACGGGCCTGTAGTTATTAGCTAGATGGATTCCTCTCTCTCTTTTGATTCTCAATACAATGGTATCTTGGAGATCTATTTGATGTAACTCTTTTTGCGGTGTGTTTGTTGGGATCCAATGAACTATGAGTTTATGATCAGATCTATTTATCCATGAAAGTTATTTGAGTTTCTTCGATCTCTTATATGCATGATTACTTGTAGCCTCGCAGTTCTTCTTCGAATCTTTGGTTTAGTTAGGTCGACTAGATGATTTTTCTTGCCATGGGAAGAGGTGCCTTGTGATGGGTTTGGTCGTGCGGTGTTCTTTCCAAGTGACGGAAGGGGCAGCAAGACACATATTGATCGTTGCTATTAACGATAACAAGATGGGGTCTATTCCTACATGAATAGATCTTGTATACATCATGTCATCGCTCTTATTGCATTACTCTGTTTTCCCATGAACTTAATACACTAGATGCATGCCGGATAGCGGACGATGTGTGGAGTCATAGTAGTAGATGCACGCATGAGTCCGTCTACTAATCTTGGACGTGATGCCTATATAACGATCATTACCTGGATATCATCATAATTATTTGAAGTTCTATCAATTTCCCAACAGTAATTTGTTTACCCGCCGTATGCTATTTTTCTCGAGAGAAGCCACTAGTGAAATATACGGCCCCTTGGTCTATTCTTTATCATATTTGCTTTGAGATATATTTTTATTTGCTTTTGATGTCAGATCTATTATCCTAAAAACCCAAAAATACCTCGCTGCACTTTTTCTTTCTTTATTTTATTTTGTTTTATTGTGAGATCTATTTATCCAAAATTATACAAATCAATCTATCATTTACCCGAGAGGGATTGACAACCCCTCTTACGCGTCGGGTTGCAAGTATTTGTTCTTTGTGTGAGGTATTGTTTACATAGTGTTGCTTGGTTCTCCTATTGGTTCGATAACCTTGGTTTCATAACTGAGGGAAATACCTACCGAAGTTGTACTGCATCATCCCTTCCTCTTCGGGGAAATACTGACGCGGATACGAGCCATCAAGACTGGATTTCTGGTGCCGTTGCCGGGGAGACATCATCAACATCTATCAGGTTCCTAATCACAAATCTCATCTCCTTGCAATTCACATTATTTGCCATTTGCCTCTCATTTTATCTCCCCCACTTCACAAAAATTTGTCGTTTTATTCGCCCTCTTATTCGTTCGCCGTTTCCTCGCCAGATCTGTTTTTGTGTGCAATCTTGTTTGCATAGTCACGATGACTCAAGGGAACACCAATTTGTGTGATTTTTCCAATACCAACAACAATGATTTTATTAGCACTCTGATTGCTCCTCCCGCCACTAGGCTGAATCTTGTGATATTAATGCCGCTTCGTTGAATCTTGTTATGAAAGATCAGTTTTCCGGTACTCCTAATGAGGATGCCGGGTCCCATGTTAACACATTCGTAGAATTATGCGATATGCAAAATAAAAATATGTGGACAATGATATTGTGAAGTTTAAATTATTGCTGTTTTCTTTGCGAGATCGTGCAAAAATTTGGTTTTCTTCTTTGTCTCGCAATAGTATCGATTCTTGGGATAAATGCAAATATGCTTTCGTTACTAAGTTTTTTCCGCCCGCAAAAATTATTTCCTTAGAACTCAAATCATGAATTTTAAGCAAATTCAGCATGAACATGTTGCACAATCTTGGGAAAGAATGAAATTGATGCTAAGAAATTGTCCTACACATGGTTTAAATCTTTGGATGATCATACAAAAAATTTATGCGGATTGAATTTTGTCTCTAGAAATCTTTTAGATTCCGCCGCGGGTGGTACTTTTATGGAAATTACTTTGGGTGAAGCTACTAAATTGCTTGATAATATTATGGCAAATTATTCACAATGGCATACCGAAAGAGCGCCCACTAGTAAAAAGATTAGTTCGATTGAAGAAATAAATTCTTTGAGTGAAAAAGTTGATGCTCTTATGAAATTGGTTGCTAATAAAAATGCTCCTATTGATCTTAATGATGTGCCTTTGTCAACTTTGATTGAGAAAAATAGTGATTCCGTAGATGTGAATTTTGTCTCGCGAAACAATTCTAATAACAATGCTTACAGAGGTAACTTTAATCCTAGCCCTTTTCCTGGAAATTCCTCTAATAATTATGGTAATTCCTATGGTAATCCTTCTTATAATAATAATAGGAACACCTCTGATCTTGAGAATAATATTAAAGAATTTATCAATGCTCAAAAGGTTTTCAATAATACGATAGAAGAAAAGTTGAATAAGATTGATGGCATGTCTAGAAGCATTGATAGAATTTCTCATGATGTAGAAAATCTCAAGTTGAAATTTTTTATGCCTAAGGTTGAGGAATCAATTAAAGCTTTATATGTGTCTATGGAAGAAAGTAAGAAAAGAACCGCTATGCTTAGAGCTAAAAGAGAATTTTTAGAAAGAGCGTTTTCTAGTGATTGCTTTCATAAAAATGATGAAGATCTTAAACAGATTGGTGTTTCTTCTATTGATTCCTTGGTTAGTAAGATTAAAATTGATGATAAAGGGATTGAAGAAGAGTCAAGTTTAGTTAGAAGGCGTCCTAATATTTCGGAGGGTGAAAATCTCGATCAAAAAATCGATAAAAGTGGGTTTGGAGAGGTCAAAACTTTAACTAGTGATGTGCCCACTCTTTTGGATTACAAAGACTTTAATTAGATAATTGCTCTTTGATTGATTGTATTTCTTTGTTGCAATCCATGATAAATTCACCCCATGCTTATGAACAAAATAAATCTTTTACTAAACATATTGTTGATGCTATGATGAAAGGTTTGGAAGAAAAATTGGAATTAGAGATCTCGATTCCTAGAAAATTACATGATGAATGGGAACCTACCATTAAAGTTCAGATTAAAAACTATGAGTCTTTTGCTTTATGTGACTTGGGTGCTAGTGTTTCCACAATTCCAAAATCTTTATGTGATGTGCTTGGTCTTACCAATATTGAAGAGTGTTCTTTAAATTTGCGGCGGATTCTACTATTAAAAGGCCTATGGAAAGAATTAATGATGTTCTTATTCTTACAAATAGGAATTATGTGCTCATACTATTGGTGTCGTGATTGATATGAAAGAAGGTAATATTAAATTTCAATTTCCACTAAGAAAGGGAATTGAACACTTCCCTAGAACGAGAATTAAGCCACCATATGAATCAATCATGAGGGCATCTTATGGATCTAGAACTAAAGATGATAATATTTGAATCTATGCTTTATGCCTAGCCAGGGGCGTAAAACGATAGCGCTTGTTGGGAGGCAACCCAATGAATAAAATTTATTTGTGCCTTTTTATTTATTTTCTTGCGTGTTTGCACAATTATGCCTCTGTTATGATTGTGTTTTTTATGTTTTAATTAGTGTTAGGGCCAAACAAAGCCTTGGGGTCATGTTGGGTGATAGTTGATTTGATCTTGTTGGAAAATAGAAACTTTTGTCCAGTAAAACAATTTTGAAAAATCACAAAAGCGACAAAAAATTCTGATTTTTTTACAAAAGATTGATATACAAATTTCCTATGTTGTCCTAATTTTTTAGAATTTGTGGAGTTACAGAAGTATACGAAGGATTCAGATTGCTACAGACTATTCTGTTTTTGACAGATTCTGTTTTTGTTGCATTGTGTGCTTATTTTGATGAATCTATGGGTTGTATCGGGGGGTATGAGCCATAGCAAAGTTGGAATACAGTAGATATACTGCAATAATATAATATGAATGGGTTTGTAACAATACTTAGAGTGGTGATTTGCTTCGTTATACTAACGGATCTCACAAAAGTTTTTGATAAGTTTTGTGTTATTGAATTTTCATGTTTTGGGTGAGATCACGATGGATGAAGGAATAAGGAGTAATAAGAGTCTAAGCTTGGGGAATCCCACGGCACCCCAAGGTAATATTCAAGGAGAAACAAGCAACTAAGCTTGGGGATGCCCCGAGTGGCATCCCCTCTTTCTTCTAACGACCATCGGTATTTTACTTGGAACTATATTTTTATTCATCACATATCATGAGTTTTGCTTGGAGCGTCTTGTATTATATGAGTCTTTGCTTTTTTTGCTTTTTAGTTTGTCACAAGTATCCTTGCTTGACACACCTACTTGAGAGAGCCAAAATTATGCTACGATTTGTTAGAATGGCTCTATGTGCTTCACTTAAATTTTTTGAGCTATGGAATTGCTCTAGTGCTTCCCTTATATCTTTTTGAGCATGGTGTGATTTAATATATTTGAAAAAATGCTCTCATTCTTCACTTAGATTTGTTTGAGAGTTAGTAAATTTTTGAAGAAATTATCTCATGCTTCACTTATATTATTTTGAGAGACAAATTTTTTTTATGATCATGTTCTTCACTTAGATTTGTTTGAGGTATCAAAAGTAACATATGAAACTAGTCCCAAAGTGATAGATATTCAAGAGGGATATAATAAAAACTTTCATGAAGATCATTGGACAAAATAAACTTGATTCTTTGTAATAGTTTTATGATATGATGATAGTGATATGTGAGTCATGTTGGTGAGTAATTGTGCTTTAGTAAGAACATTGGTGTTAAGGTTTGTGATTCCCTATGCAAGCACGAAATTCAATAGTTGTGCAATGAAATTGCATCATACTCGTGGTGCGTTCTTTGGTGTTAGTTATGCTTAATGCTCACTTATGTGATTTTTCGTTTCTTGGTTGGATGCTTCTCAATCTTTTTGCTAGCCTTCACTTGTACTAAGTAGGAATACTACTTGTGCATCCAAAATCCGTAAACCCAGTTTTGCCATATGAGTCCACTATACCTACCTATATGCGGTATTTCTGTGCCGTTCTAAGCAAATTTGTATGTGCCATCTCTAATTTTCAAAATAAATTTCCTTTTTGTGTGCTCGTACCGCTCATGAAACGGTAGGGGTTGGCTGATATTTTTCCATGCTAGATGTGTTATTCTCAAGATGAGTGTTTCTTCACTTGTCATTGCACGAGAGTACGGCAATGGTATTAGGGATGCCCAGTCCCGAAATGAAAAATGAATTTACTTTATGTTGTCAAATAATAAATTCCTTGGAAAGTGTTGGTATGGACGGCACTCGTGGATATGGCTAGCCGTGGAATGTGAAAGTATGGTGGAAAAAGGAATAAACTTTATTTTCTGTTTGGGACCCGCCTATGATATATCTAGCATGGAAAGTATTGGGAACAACTCGATCCTTTTCGTTGACAGGAAAAGCATGCCACCCAAAATGTTTTATCTCTATATTTTTTCGCTTTGAGCTCTGGCACCTCTACAAATCCCTACTTCCCTCTGCGAAGGGCCTTTCTATTTACTTTATGCAATTTTTATTTTTATTTGAGTCTCCATCTTCTCTTATAAAGCACCAACTAAGGGGCACTATAATTGTACTTGAGCATTGGGTGTAGCTAATATGCGAGTGTGTTTCATGAATGGATCAACGATTGGGCATAATGGACTAGGGATAACTTGCTTTAGTATTGATATTTTGAAAGACATGGTTGCTTGTTGATATGCTTGAGTATCGAAATCTTCATATTAAAACTAGACTATTGCTTTGAACCAAATAAAAGTCCAAATGTCCATGCTATAAAATAAAAGAATATGTGATGAACATGTTAGGCAACATTCCATATCAAAATTTTTGTTTTTATCATTTACCTACTCGAGGAAGAGTAGGAATTTAGTTTGGGGATGCTGATACGTCTCCAACGTATCTATAATTTTTGCTTGTTCCATGCTGTTATATTTTCATTCTTGGATGTTTTACAATCATTTTATAGCAACTTTATATCATTTTTGGGACTAACCTATTGACATAGTGCCTAGTGCCAGTTGTTGTTTTTTGCTTGTTTTTTACTTCACAGAAAATCAATACCAAACGGAGTCCAAATGCAGCAAAACTTTTTGGAGATTTTTTCTGGACCAGGAGACACCTGTTGGGCCAAAGAAGTACCAGTGAGGGGCTCTGAGGGGAGCACAACCCACCTGGGCGCGCCTGGGGGCCAGGCGCGCCCTGGTGGGTTGTGCCCACCTCGGCCGTCTCCCGCACCGCCTCTTTGCTCTATAAATACCCTGAAAGTCCAAAAACCCTAGGGGAGTCGACGAAACACAATTTTAGCCACCGCAAGTTCCAGAACCACCAGATCCAATCTAGACACCATCACGGAGGGGTTCATCCTCCTCATTGGTGCCTCTCCGATGATGCATGAGTAGTTCATTGTAGACCTACGGGTCCATAGTTAGTAGCTAGATTGCTTCCTCTCTCTCTCTCTCTCTCTCTCTCTCTCTCTGTCTCTCTCTTGATTCTCAATACAATGGTCTCTTGGAGATCTATTTGATGTAACTCTTTTTTCGGTGTGTTTGTTGGGATCCGATGAACTCTGAGTTTATGATCAGATCTATTTATCATGAAAGTTATTTGAGTTTCTTCGATCTCTTATATGCATGATTACTTATAGCCTCGTATTTCTTCTTCAAATCTTTGGTTTAGTTAGGCCGACTAGATCGATTTTTCTTGCCATGGTGCTTTGTGATGGGTTCGGTCATGCGGTGTTCTTTCCCAGTGACAGAAGGGGCATCAAGACACTTATTGATCATTGCTATTAAGGATAACAAGATGGGGTCTATTCCTACATGAATAGATCTTGTCTACATCATGTCATCGTTCTTATTGCATTACTCCGCTTTTCCATGAACTTAATACACTAGATGCATGCTGGATAGCGATCGATGTGTGGATTAATAGTAGTAGATGCCCGCAGGAGTCCGTCTACTAATCTTGGATGCGATGCCTTGATGCGGCTTGAACTACGTCGGTATTTCCTCAAAGAGGAAGGGATGATGCAGCACACCTACGGTAGGTATTTCCCTCAGTGATGAGACCAAGGTTATTGAACCAGTAGGATAACCACACAACATTACGTGAATGGTACCTGCACAAAAAGAAAAAATCCTTGCAACCCGACGTAAAAGAGTGGTTGTCAATCCCTCCCGGGTAAAAAGGTAGATAAAATTGTAGTAGATTGGATAAATAGATCTCGCGGGAATGCGAGATAAAATAAAATAACAAAAATTGCATCAAGGCATTGTGTTTCGGATTAATAGATCTGAAAATAAAAGCAAATAAAAATAGATCTCAAAGGCAAATATGATAAAGAAGAGACCCATGGGGGGCATAGATTTCACTAGTGGCTTCTCTCGAGAAAAATAGCATACGGTGGGTAAACAAATTACTGTTGGGCAATTGATAGAACTTCAAATAATTATGACGATATCTAGGCATTGATCATTATATAGGCATCATGTCCAAGATTAGTAGACCAACTCCTGCCTGCATCTACTACAATTACTCCACACATCAACCGCTATCCAGCATGCATCTAGTGTATTAAGTTCATGGAGAAACAGAGTAATGCAATAAGGACGATGACATGATGTAGACAAGATCTATTCATGTAAGAATAGACTTCATCTTGTTATCCTTAATAGCAAGGATACATACGTGTCATTTCCCCTTCTGTCACTGGGATTGAGCACCGTAAGATTGAACCCATCACAAAGCACCTCTTCCCATGGCAAGAAAAATCGATCTAGTCGGCCTAACTAAACCAAAGATTCGAAGAATAAATACGAGGCTATAAGTAATCATGCATATAAGAGATCGAAGAAACTCAAATAACTTTCATGGATAAAAACATAGATCTGATCATAAACTCAAAGTTCATCGGATCCGAACAAACACACTGCAAAAAGAGTTACATCAAATAGATCTCCATGAGACCATTGTATTGAGAATCAAGAGAGAGAGAGAGAGAGAGAGAGAGAGAGAGAGAGAGAGAGAGAGAGAGAGGGAGAGAGGAAGCCATCTAGCTACTAACTACGGACCCGTAGGTGTACAATGAACTACTCATGCATCATCGGAGAGGCACCAATGAGGATGATGAACCCCTCTGTGATGGTGTTTAGATTGGATCTGTGGTTTCTGGAACTTGCGGCCACTGGAATTGTGTTTCTTTGATTCCCTTAGGGTTTTTGGAATATTGGGGTATTTATAGAGCAATGAAGCGGTGTGGGAGGCCAGCGAGGTGGGCACAACCCATCAGGGTGCGCCTGGGCCCCCAGGCGCGCTCAGGTGGGTTGTTCCCCCCCTCAGGGCACCCCACTTGTACTTCTTTGGCCCATCCTGTCTTCTGGCCCAGAAAAATTCTCCAAAAAGTTTTGCTGCGTTTGGACTCCGTTTAGTACTGATTTTCTGCGAAGTAAAAAACAAGCAAAAAACAACAACTGGCACTGGGCACTATATCAATAGGTTAGGCCCAAAAAATGATATAAAGTTTCTATAAAATGATTGTAAAACATCCAAGATTGATAATATAACAACATGGAACAATAAAAAATTATAGATACGTTAGAGACGTATCATGCCTATATAATGATCATTGCCTGGATATCATCATAATTATTTGAAGTTCTATCAATTGCCCAACAATAATTTGTTTACCCGCGGTATGCTATTTTTCTCGAGAGAAGCTACTAGTGAAATCTACGGCCCCTAGGTGTATTCTGTATCATATTTGCTTTGAGATCTATTTTTATTTGCTTTTGTTTTCAGATCTATTATCCTAAAACCCCAAAAATACCTTGTTGCACCTTTTCTTTATTCATTTTATTTTGTTTTATTGCGAGATCTATTTATCCAAAATTATACAAATCAATCTATCTTTTACCCGAGAGGGATTGACAACCCCTCTTACGTGTCGGGTGGCAAGTATTTGTTCTTTGTGTGCAGGTACCATTTACATAGTGTTGCTTGGTTCTCCTACTAGTTCGATAACCTTGGTTTCATAACTGAGGTAAATACCTACCGAAGTTGTACTGCATCATCCCTTCCTCTTTGGGGAAATACTGACGCGGATACGAGCCATCAGACAACTTTGGTCGAGGTATCCGGCTTTGCTTCGATCCACTTGGTTAATTTATCTAGCATGACAAGTAGATACTTATTTTTTTGCGCCTCCCTAGAGTGGTCTGACCATGTCTAGCCCCCAGACCACAAAAGGCTAGGTGATGGGGATGGTGCGAAGAGCCGTGGGGGCATGTGGCTTTGTTTAGCAAAGACCTGACCACCTGGGCAATGCTGTAACATCGAGGCGTCAGTGCCAGCAGTCGGCCAATAGAAGCCGGCTCGAAAAGCCTTGCTTACCAGGTTCCAGGCAGCGACGTTATGTCCGCTCATGCCGGAGTGTATCTCCTGAAGCAGTAATATTCCCTCTTCCTCGGACATGCATCGTTGGAGGACGCCCTTGGTGCTCATTTTGTAAAGTTCCCCCTCGTGAACCTTGTAGGCTTTAGATTGCCTTATGATCTGACACGCGTTGGTTTGGTTGTCTGGCAGCTATTTTTGGAGCAGGTATGTGAGGAGCGGCTCAGTCCATGGCACGATTACTGTGATGACTTCATGTGCGAGCGTAGTTTCCTCGACCACCGAGCCACCTATATGCCTTCATCGTCTTCGGGCGGGGCGTGTTGCCCGACTTTGCTTGACTCTGATGTCCCCTTGTTTTATAGCCAGAGTACGAATGGCTTAAAAAGCCGCTCAAGGAAGGTGTTTTCCGGGACCTTATCCCGCTTAGCGCCCATTCAGGCTAGGACATCTGCGGCCTGGTTTCTGTCACGGGGTATGTGTTGGAATTCCAACCCCTCGAACCTGGCCGAGATCTTTAAGATGACATTCCGGTAAACTGTCATCTTCGGGTCATTGGCGTTGAAATACCGTTAACTTGCAAGATGGCGAGGTTGGAATCACCTCAGACCTCCAGGCATTTAACACCCATGGAGACTGCTATCCGGAGTCCGTGTAAGAGGGTTTCGTATTCTGTCATTGTTCAAGTCTATGTACATGATTTGTAGCACATATCGAATATTGTCTCATATGGGTGATGTGAGCACGACGCCAACCCCTAGGTCGGCGAGCATTTTAGAACCGTCGAAGTACATGGTCCAATGCGAGTAGGTGTTGTATTCCCGTGGAAGCTCGGCCTCTGTCCATTCGGCTAAAAAATCGGCCAGCACCTGGGATTTAATGGCCCGGCGCGATTTGTGAATGATTTCGAAAGGTAGGAGCTCCATGGCCCACTTGGCTATACGCCCCGTTGCATCTTGATTATTGATTATGTCGGGACGTCAGATGCAATGGTCACCAAGCAATCCTGGAAGTAATGCCAAAGTTTTCGTGATGCCATAAAGACGACGTAGGCTATCTTTTGGTAGTGAGGGTATCATGATTTGCACGGGGTTAGGACCTCAGAGACATAATAGATGGATCTCCGGACGTAGAATTCGTTGCCCTCCATGTCTCGCTCGACCACGAGCACTGCGCTCACCACCTAATTTGTGGCCGAGATGTACAATATCATCGGTTCACCTGGTGTTGCCAAGATAGGTGTTGGGGATGTAACTACTGAGTGTAAACCGCCCAGGAGGGGCCGGTTCACCCTCAGCTATATCGAAGCCCACAAAGACTCAGAAGATGGCGCTTTACTATGAAACTTAGAGGCCCGGAGCCCAAAGGCGGATTAGGGCCCATAATAGTAAAACCGCCATAGTCATGTAACTTGTGTTGTAAGATAAGGGAAGGAGAGACCGAGCCGAACATTTGTACGAGTCGGCCTCGGGACTCTGTAGACCAGCCGGGCGTCAACCCATGTATATAAGGGGACGACCCGACGGCGGCTTAAGGGCAGACGACAACAACTCGAGGTCTAGGCGAAGCTGTTTGCTCCCTAGTCATCGAGACCACATCAATCCCATCACAAACTAGGCGTAGGCTTTTACCTTCATCGAAGGGGCCGAACTAGTATAACTCTCGTGTCTTTGCGTCCGCTTTAACCCCTCTAAGTTAACCCGTAGCGATGGCTCCACGACTAAGTCCTTTCATGAGGACATCTGCCGTGACAAAACCACAATAGTTGGCGCCCACCGTGGGGCTATCGCACGATGGTTTGATGATCTTGGAGGGCAAGCTCGAAGGACTCGAAGGCTACGCTGGGCGGATGACCAAGAGTCGCCGTGGCAAGCTCTACATCGACGATGCAGGCTGGGCCCCGAGGCCAGCTCGATTGAAATCTGGTACCGGGTCCCCTTTGGTGGCATACACGTTTTCATCGGCAAGATCGGTGAGCAGGGCTGAGCGGACATCTGCACCGACCTCGCCGAGACGACTCAGCGGCGAAACCTGCCTGTGCTAAACCGGCCGTCAGCGTGCCTTCGTGGGAGTCATCCACGAGAGGAAATTATGAGAACGGATCAGAATATGGTGGCGAAACCGTCGTCTACTCGATGACGAAGTCGTCAATCAAGAAACCGAAGTCTTCAGATCTACCGCAAGATGGCGATTGGGGCTGTTCCGACGGTGATGATATTCGGACCCTTTGATCTGCCCAACTGGGTTGGAATATTCATGGCGGTACACAAGCGATGCCTCACTCTTCGACCGCTGCGACAATGGTCGCCGGTTCAACAATGACGGCAGCGGCCGGCGAGAGACCTGTCGCCCGCCGGCTCAAGTTTTATCGTAACTGTTTGATGCGTTGGCCGTGCTCATGGCGAGAGGTTAACCCGGCGGACCAGGACGTTCTAGCGGAGATTGCGAAGGTGAAGGAACAAATCACTCAGGCTAAAGCGGATCTGGCAGCTGCAGACGCCAGGATGGCGGCGAGGCGGGCGCTTTGGATGCATAAGCTTATAGGCTCATCTTTGGATCGTAACGCGTCGCATGAAGTCATGAAGAGGAAATACAGATCCCGTTTGCCTTGATTTTTGAGGGAAGAGATCTCTTCAACACCCTGTGAGCGAGGACCAGTAATCCGCCGGTGGTAAACCGGGCGGAAGCACCTGGGACGGGCGCGCCGGTTCAGCCCCGCGTGATAGATCTACCTCGCCATCATACCGGCACGCCTCAGGCTGTGCAAACACCTCCAGGTCACTACTCCAACCCGATGGATAACCTTGTCGTAGCTGCGGCACGGCTGGAGGCAATTCCAATTGAAGGCGTTTCACCACAGGCAGTAGAGACGCGCCGGGTCAAGGAACTCCTTAGGACAGCTCTGGTCCAACAGGAAGCATATTCGTACAGCCGCGACCGGATCCACTCTACCCCCCGCCCAAGCCGAAGCTATAGCGGTAGCGTGGATGAACCGCCATATCGAGTAATGCACGGCGTGGTGCGCCGTGGCAACAACCCGGCAGGTGGTTTCGACAACGCCAGGAGGTGGTGGACGGGCCCGCACGCATGAGGGAGGCCGAGTTAGCAGCACAGCATCAGGATTATCAGCTTATGCCGGTTCGTCCGACCATCTTTGAGCCCGGGGTTACCTCTAGCTCTTTGGGGGTGCCTTGCCTCGTCCCCGCTTTACGTAATGTACGCTTGCCCAAGGATTTCAAGGGTCCGCGCAAGGTGCCGAATTACACCGCCGATTTAGCTCCAGAAGCATGGATAGAGAGTTATGAGATGGCCATGGAGATGCTAGATGTGGATGAAGCCGCGTGTGCAAAATACTTCACCATGATGCTCGAGGGCACGGCCCGTACTTGGTTGAAAAGCTTGCCACCCAATTCTATCAGTTCATGGGCAAGTTGCGGACCCGGTTCATCCAGAATTTCAAAGATACCTGTAAGCAGCCCATGTCTGTGGTGGACTTGGCGGCTTGCGTCCAGGGTGAAGGGGAGTCAACAACCCATTGGGTACGCCACGTTTCGGAAATCTTACATTCTTCAGACCGGATCAACGCTGATTCTGCGATCTTGACCACGGAGGGCAATCGCCGGTTTAAACCTTTAAAGTTGAAGCTGGGGCGCATGGAGCGATTTTGCAATGACATGGGCACTCTCATGGGCGCTTTAGTGAAGTATGCTGATTCTGATAGTACCAAGGATCCCGAGTCAGATGATGACGAGACAGGGAAGGGAAAGAAGAATAGCAACTCCAAAAGCCAGCAGCATCAATCGACAGGTAATGGTGGGGGTAAGCGTAAAGCGAACGGCAACATGGACTTCGTAGCCAACACCAGCGCGCAGGACAAGGGCCAGCGGCGCAAGGGTAAACGGCCGAATCGAGGTGGAGCACCTAATCCCAATCCGGACCGCTTGAACTATCTGTTGAATCAACCCTGTCCGAAGCATGGGACGAAGGAGGCGCCAGCAAATCATCTACATTATGCAGGAGTTCAAAAGTTCTAATGCTTTCCGGTATGATCAAGGTTCTGGCGGCGGTTCAGGATCCGGGCCGGGTTACGGTGGAGGAAATTCCGGTTAAGGGTTTAATGGTAATCTGGGCGGACATAACAATCAGAACAATCGTAATAACTGTGGTGGTTACAATCAGCAGCAGCAGTCGGGTTATCAGAGCAACCCAAAGTAGTTGAATAGTGGGCAGTACCACGTCTTCACCACCAGCTTAGACAAGCGAGACCGGAAGCTTCAGAAGCGGGCAGTCAACATTGTTGAACCGGCCATACCTCATTACCTACGCTGGTTAGAGCAGCCCATTGTGTGGAGTAGAGAGGATCATCCTCCCCGGGTTGACAATCCGGGTCAGCTAGCCCTGGTGGTGGCACCTCAGGTGGGGGGTTACAAGTTCACCAAGGTGCTTATGGACGGAGGGAGCAGCATCAACATCACATACTACGAGATCGTATGGGGTTAACAGATAAACATCTCAAACCGTCCAATACTGGGTGTTCCATGGTGTGGTGCACGCAAGTCAGCGTATCCGGTTGGTAAAATAGCTCGAGGTGGCCTTGAGGATGAACATGACTCCGGATCGTAAGCGTTTACGTTTGAAGTAGTAAAAATTCAAAGTCCATATCACGCCCTGTTTGGTCGGCCGGCTTATGCCAAGTTCATGGCACGACCTTGTTATATCTATTTGCAGCTCAAGATGCCGGGTCACAAGGGGACAATAACGGTTCATGGAAGCCGCAAGATCACTTTGGAGTGTGAGGAAGGTGATGCGGCTTACACAGAGTCGGTTTGTGCCACCAAGGAGCTGAAGTATTATAAGGACAATGTTGATCCGGCGGACATGACTCCATTGAAGAAGCCAACTACAGAGCACGATCCGCCACGAAATTCAAATCGGCACCGAGACTAAGCTTGTTGACTTTGTACTGGCGATTCGTCCAAGCGATTCGGCATCGGTGCCAACTTGGATCCAAAATAGGAAAGCGGCTCATCGAAGTTCATCCGTGAGAATCGGGACATTTTGCATGGAAGCCTTCCGACATGCCAGTGTACCGAGGGAGCTCGCTGATCACACTCTTAATGTTGATCCCAAGTACAAACCGGTAGCGGTTTCTCCGCCCGGTTTAACAAGGAGAGGCGTCGAGCCATCGGAGAGGAGGTTGCTGTGCTCTTAGCATGGGCTTTATCGTTGAAGTTTTCCATCGAGTGGCTTGCTAATCCGGTGCTTGGTCCTTAAGAAAAAGCGGCACTTGGCGCATGTGTGTGGATTACAGATCTTAACAAGACTTTTCCGGCAGATCCTTTTGCCCTCCCGCATTGACGGATTATTGATGCCACTGCGGGTTGTGAGCGTTTGAGCTTTTTGGATGCGTATTCGGATATCATCGAGATCAAGATGGCGGTTAAGGACCAGGAGAAGACATCGTTTATCACTCCCTTTGGAGCCTTCGCTATGTGTCTATGCCTTTTGGGCTCAAGAGCGCCCAAGCAACTTATCGGCGTTGTGTATGTAATTGCTTGCATAAACAGATCGACCGTAATGTGCATGCCTATGTGGATGATATTGTGGTTAAGTCAAGGAAGAAGGAAACACCGATTGACGATTTGAAAGAAACCTTTGACAACTGCGGGTTTACAAGATGATGCTCAACCCGCCAAATGTGTTTTTGGTGTTCCTAAGCAAGTTATTGGGTTTTCGTGTCCAACAGGATTGAAGCTAATCCGGAGAAGATTACGGCTATCACCTCCTGGCTAAGCCAAAGTGTATTAATGATGTCCGGCGTTTGGCGGGCGGATTGCCTTATTGAGCCGGTTTATCAGCCGCCTTGGAGAGAAGGCCATCCCTTTATACCAGATGGTGAAGAAGACAGATCAGTTTGTCTGGAGTCCAGCCGCTGATGAAGCGTTGGAGGACTTAAAGCGGCAATTGGCCAACCTGCCTGTACTCGCCGCCCCCATCGACAAGGAGCCGCTTCTGCTATATGTTGCTGCTAATGCCAGGGCAGTTAGCGTGGCCATTGTGGTAGAGCGGAAGGAGGCAGGGAAGGAGCATCCGGTTCAACGTCCGGTTTATTATATCAGCGAGGTGCTTATTGAATCTAAGCAAAGATATCCGCATTGGCGTAAGCTGGTGTATGGAGTTTTTATGGCAAGTCGGAAGGCTGAGCGGTATTTCAAGGGCACCCCATCACGGTGGTCGATTCAGCTCCCTTAGGGGATATCATCTGAACCGGGAGGCGTGGCGGATTGCCAAGTGGGCTATAGAGCTTGGGCCGCACGGTTTAAAGTATGTACCTCGGATGGCAGTGAAGTCTCAAGCACTGGTGGATTTCATTAATGATTGGACGGAGTTGCAAGCGCCTGAAGAAAAGTCGGATCATACATATTGGACCATCCATTTTGACGGATCCAAGCAGTTGGAGGGCTCGGGGGCTGGAGTCGTATTAACTTCCCTACGAGGTGACAAGTTTTGTTACGTTCTCCGCTTAATGTTCCCTTGTACTAACAATGCAGCTGAGTATGAAGCCTTGCTCCATGGTCTTCGGATGGCTAAGGAGATGAATCTAAGCCGGGTTAAGTGCTTCGGTGACTCGGACCTAGTGGCTCAACAGGTGTCTGGCACTTGGGATTCCAAGGACCCACTCATGGTTGCATATCATCGTGAGGTGGATGTTGTCGCAGGTCATTTCAAGGGCTATCAGGTGGACCACGTGAATCGTCGGAAGAATGAATCGGCGGACTCTTTGAGCCGGTTGGGCTCTCAACGCAAACCGGTCCCGCCCAATGTCTTTCTCGACGTACTGCACAATCCGTCAGTCAAACTCCCTGGTGAAGCGGATTTGGCTGTTCCTGATCCGGAGGCTCAATTGGTGGCAGCTCTGCGCGTCACTCCGGATTGACGCTCCCTTATCCGGCGTACATGAACCGGCGAAGTTACGGAAGATGAGACGTTGGCCCGACAGATAGTTCGGCGGTCTAAGTCTATGACCATTGTTAATGGCGAGTTGCATCATTGCAGTGTGTCCGGGGTGTTTCAACGCTGTGTGTCCCCTGAGGAAGGCTGTGAAATATTGCGTGAGATCCATGAAGGAGACTGTGGTCACCATGCCGGTTCAAAATCCTTGGTGGCTAAAGCGTTCCGCCACGGTTTCTATTGGTTGACTGCCCATGCTGATGCGGAAGATCTGGTCAGACGATGTGATGGTTGCCAAAAGTTTTCCAGACGTGCTCATGTACCGGCCCAAGAATTGAGGATGATTCCAATTACTTGGCCGTTTGTGACTTTGGGGCTGGATATGGTTGGACCTTTCAAAAGGTCCGAGGACAAGAAGACACACCTGTTGGTGGCAGTTGATAAATTTACAAAGTGGGTAGAGGCAGAACCTGTTAGCAAGTGTGATGCGGCCACGGCGTTCGATTCATCAAAAGGTGATTTTCCGGTTTGGTTTTCCACACAATATCATTACAGATAATGGTACCAATTTGTCCAAAGGTGCCATGAAGGAGTTCTATGACGTGAGCACATTCGGCTTGACGCTTTCTTGATAGCTCACCCACAGTCCAATGGTCAAGCGGAAAGAGCCAATCAAGAGATCCTGAGAGGCATCAAGCCCCGGCTTATGGTCCCTTTGCAGAGGACGCCGGGTTGTTGGGTAGAAGAGCCACCGTCTGTGTTATGGAGTATAAATACTACACCTAACAGATCCACGTGATACACGCCATTCTTTATGGTTTATGGAGCGGAGGCGGTTCTCCCCATTGACGTCCGTCATGACTCACCTCGTGTGGCAGCCTATGTTGAAGCGGATAACGAGACGGCCTGACGGACGCTTTGGATCGGTTGGATGAAGAGCGAGACATAGCAGCTGCTCGCTTCGGCGATTTACCGGCCAGGATCTTCGTCGTTATCATAGTCGCGGGTCGTAACAGAACCTTTCAAGAAGGAGATTTGGTGCTTGGCTCATTCAAGACCGCATGAGATATGCACAAGCTATCCCCACCTTGGGAGGGACCTTTCGTGGTCGGCAAGAATCTGCACAACGGGTCGCATTATCTCGATCGATGTTCGAGAGCATAAAGACTCACGCACGTCGGAAGAGGAGACCAACAGGCCGTGGAACATAGCTCATCTTGGCCTTATTATACCGAGCCATCGGCTCTACTTATGTACATATTATGACGGTGTATATATTATGAATAAAGCAATAAACCGGAGCCTCGGCTAAAGCGGGTATACGTTACTGTTACATCATGCGTGGTTACATGGAGTTGTTACATCTTAAAGCGGCCTCCGGTTTACCCTTGAGTTGGCTTTCTAAAAAGCTTTATGATATCACTTGGGGGCTTGGTCGTGTCCGAACCAATGCAACACCTTTTGATAGGCGAAAGCCACCGGATCACTTGGGGACATGGTTAAATCTGAACTACCACGCTTTTTGATCGACCTAAGGCCATAGAGTCACTTGGGGGCTTGGTCGAACCCGAACCATTGCCACGCCACTTGATCGGCATAATGCCACGGTTTCAGTTGGGGACCTGGCTGACTCGAACCATGGCTACACCTTATAGGGAGCTTGGTCGTGTACGACCATGGTAACACCATCTGATCGGCTCAGTACAGCGGTATCTTTTGCAAACGGTTTATCATTGCCTTTGCTCCCATGTTTGTCAACTGTTATTAGATTTTTGTTGTGTTTCTTAAACCGACAACATTCTTAAACCGTTTTCAAAACTGTCAGTTAATGGAATTCGGTCAATTTTTTTTAATCCGGTGGTAATTTCACCGGTTTGATGTTTTTTCTGTTAACATCCTATTATGGAGTAACAGGGGGCTTATTAGAATCTGGCACGGTGTACATGGTAAACCAGCAGTATAAACACAGGAGCTGTTCTCTCCTTTGACGGTAATGGTTTATACAACCTCCGCTTCAAGATTGGCTAAGCCAACTTCATGCTCAGCGACGGTAGGTATTTTGTATCACAAAATATTGATTATATACCTCCATATTTCATATATGTATGAATGTCACAAACCGACTGGCGGCACAGACCGCTGGGGCGGTTTAAGATTTTGTGACTGCAGGCAATTTAAACTAAAGGTTTCGATCATTCAATCAAAGGAGTCCGCACTAGGGCACGAAGGCATATTAAAAACAAAAGTGATGGCTATCCTATTACAAGGCATTCAGAGGCCCACAATTTGGAATGGTGTCATAACAGGCAGCCGATGCATCAACCGGCAGACGGATTAAGCTTCATGGCGGGTTGGCGTGAAGAAGATGGGTCGTCTGGCGTCGGTTCAACTTCTTCCTCCTCACCACCCAATGGCGGAAGTCATTGGTGGTCGATCAATCCGGGTTAAAGCACGAAAGATAGCCTCTTCACTTATAAGCTCAGCGGATCAACGTCGGGGCATAAGTGTGCTTACGGGTTGGTGGAACAAGGTTCTGCACTTCCGGAATAACAGCTTCAACCCGTCTGTTGTTTGCATCGTAGAAGGAGCGATGAACCGTCAGGTTGGCCTCTGCTGCCAGTTGACTCGCCAAAGGACGCATCTCCCTTGTTACCCGTTTGAGAGCATCATTATCAAAAGCTTCGCCATTTTCTTGAAACCTTTGGGGAAGCCTTTGGCTATGTCAGCCGGATCAAGGTCAGCTATCCATGCTTTGGCGCGAGTTAGTGCCAATAAGGTGCCAGCCCGGGCAACGGATCGTTTCAATTCTTCTAGCTGTGCCGGTATCATAGATAACCGGTCCAGTGTGTCCTTGATCAATGACGGAGCTGTGTTATCATAAGAGGTGGCGTAAATAACTTTCATTGGGTGCGGTATACATTGTTCAATTAGCGTATACGCTGCCTTGAGTTTCTTACGCATGTCGAGCCCAGATGAGCAATGCGCTTACCTATACCGGTTTAAGAAAGTTCATGTTAAACCGACGGAAATGTCAAAACAGAATATTAATCATAACCTTGGTGAAACATTTCTTACCAAAAATTGCAGAGGTCATGGCGTTAATTTGGTGCTTTAATCCGGTGAGCTCTTCCGTCACCGGTTTAAGAGCTGCTTCAACATCCTCCGCCCGTTTTAGCAACCCCGCTTTCTCAGTGTCCCAGTTGGCCTGCTCAGATTTAAACCACTCCTTGAGCTGCTCCATAGTAGTCAAGGCGGTTTTCAGCTCATCCTTGGCCTTGGAGGCTTCTGCTTGTTGAGATTTCAGATTGGCATGAAGATCAGCGATTTGGGAGGTTTGTTGGCGTATCTTACTCTGTGACAAAAAGGGAGCACGCTAGTAGTTTCATCACAAAGTCCCAAGCTCAATACAGGTATTCAACTTGGCACTTGGGGGCTAATGGCTATTTGCTCGAACATGTTCTGCTGCGGCGATATAAGTTCTGATCCGGTTTAACTATACTAAGTTGAACCGCCCTTGGAGGCTACATCAATGAAGTCTGAAAAGTTTGAGTTTTATATTAAGTCGATTTAACTAAACTAAGTTGAACCGCCCTTGGGGGCTACTACGCAATGAAGGTACAAGAGAGGCATAACTCCTTACCTCATAGCGCTCCTTTATAAGATTTACCAGACCGGCTTCGAAATCACGACTTGTGTAGAGCCGGTTCAGGAAGCCAGAGTGAAGATCTTGGGCAGAGAAATTGTCATAAGCCGACAGATCATTTTTTTCCTTCCCTTTACTCATGGCAGTAAACTCTTCCTTGGCGCTGTGTTTTGATAGAGCAACCGGATTGCCAGGGGCGGTATATGCGGTGCCCGTAACTACGACATCGTCATCTTTGGTCGGGCTGGCTGGATTGGCATTTTTTCCTGGGCTTGGCGCTTTCATACCCGGGCTTGGCGGATCGGCCGAATCCGTTGTTCTGCTGCAGACTCGGTGGAAGCAGGAGGATGTGACGTCTCAACTTGGACGTCCGGTTCAACCTCTGGCGGGTTAGCATTGTCATCTTGATTAACCCCAGCAGAGTTGTTTTTAGCAACTTTGGGATTTTCACCATGATGCTCTGGAGTCTTCTCCGGATCAACATCCATAGTAGGGTCGAGGGTCTTGGCCTTCTTACTAAGACGAGACTTGGTGCTACAACATCAAGGGTTAGAATATGATAAACCGACAAATGCAAAAAACAAATGAAGGAGTAATATGCTTACCCAGCAGCAACTTTGAGAGGAGGCAGCTGAGTGGTTGATGAACCGCCAGACGAGTTGGAAGAAGCTTGATAATTCGGGTCGACGGATTGAGAGGACATCGGAAGAAACCTTTCAAAGGATAACGCTTTTCAGAGAACAAGTCACCTACGGGACGGCGTTTAGGGTTGGTGTGTCGGCTAAACCCGGACGACATAATTTGTTGACCGCTATCCGGGTGTCTGGCGTTCTTCGATTTCTTTGTGTCTTCAAAGAAAGTTTTGGATTCAAATGAGCACGAGAGTGAGATTGTTTCACTTTCCGGATCAGGCGCGTAATTCTTTTAACGGTACAAGATCGTAATCGGAAGAAAGAAGGATTACCTCAACAGGATCGGCATGGCTGGCCTCGGCGTCATCACAGCAATTGTAATCAATAAGATGAATGAAAAAGCGGAACAAAGTAAGTCAAGCTCTACCTCGACATCGATTCTTCATCCTCCGGCGGTTCAGAAGACTCGGCGGTTTTCCTCTTGCCAGCTTTCTTGGTGGTCTTGGTCTTTACGCGAGGAACCCGAGCCGGTTTCGTTCGTTTCCAAAAGGAGCTATTAGCCTGAAAATTAATAAGGGGTTAATACAATCAATATGGAATCAAAATCAGTAGAGCAATGAGTGGAACCTTACCGCGGGCGGTTTGTTGGAGACGCAGAATGGGGCCAACCCGGTTTGGCTGCACACGGAGATCGGTTCATCGAGCATTTTCTTCACTGTCTCGGCAACTTCAAGCTCAGTTATTGATAGCTCGTGATGTCGTTGAGGGTCTTTGACGTCACCAGTGTATTCATGCATCAATCCGGGGAGGCGGCTTAATGGCAGGATGCCCCAAGAAACCCAACAGCGGACAAGGTCAATACCAGTTAAGCCATTGGCCATTAGAGCCCGGAGCTTGATAATTTGGGGTGCAAAGTTCTTCCGTTCTGCGGCAGTCAAGCGTGAAGGCAATGGGTGATTGTTGCTAAGCGGTGAGGGCGATAACCCGGCAAGGGATTTTCTCCGTTAGGAGCAGTATTCGCAATAGAACCAGGTTTGATTCCAATCTTCGGATGGCTATGATGTTTGGCGTGAGGAAAGTCCACTTCTTTCCTTTTTTGGATTGAAACGCCACCAAGTTACGTGTTAGGACCGTCCGAAAACTCAGACGGCGGTTCAAATGAAAGAAATCTCGGAATAGCTCCACAGTTGGTTCTTCTTGAAGATAGACTTCAGAGAAGACTTGAAAGTTGCATATATTGGACACGAGTTCGGACCAATATCTTGTGGATGGAGTTGGAAGCTTGCGAGGACATCCGGAAATTTTTGATCCGGCGGGCTGAATCCCGGTCTAAGTGTTGCGTAAATACAATCACTTCTCCCTCTTGAGGTTCGGGGAGGGCATTCGAGAATCGAAACACGCCAATGAAGGACACTTTTGGATGCTAAAGCGCCCGGTGGTGACATATCCATTGATTTGTGTCTCATGATCTTGGACGGAACCCAATTGCAGGCGAGAATTGTTTGGCCATTCGGAAGAAAAACTGTGAAAGGAAAGGTAAAGGCCGGTTCTGATTAACGGTTTATGCATATTATTCAGTGTTAAACCGCAGATTGCCATTCAATTTCAGTTGCGGTTTAAGTGAGGACTAATGATGTATGGCGGATTAGCTATCAAAAATTAAACCGCCCTTAGGCAGAAGGGACAGAGCTGAAAAATCTGCTAAGTGTTGACAGAAACAGGTTTCACACATCAACGGAATTAATTTGGATCTACCAAAGATTCAGTAAGAAAAATTTTCTGCGATCTATAAAGGCTTTAAATAGGGTAGAGAAGTTCGTGAGTTCTATCAAGGGATTCTGAAAAAGAAGGAAGATCTACTAAGTGCTAAACTGAATGCGGAGCAACTACCGCACAAGATGTATGCTACAGTTGAATTAAAGAAGCTATGGCAGAAGCGAATATGAAGAAACTAGGGATGAACACCTATGAGCCTTGAGATGAGAACAGGAGCCCTAAGATACAGATCTAGGGGTATGAGGAAGAGTCTTACCGGATGCGCAGGATAGCGGAGGGACACCGAGGATCTGGTACAACCAGGTTGATGCAAATGACCTTTGATGATGCAGCGTTCAAAGGTCGAAGGCGACGGCAGAGCTTCAGAGCTGGGGCGTCGCGAGGAAGAAGAAGTACGGAAGGGGAAGAAAAGAAAGGGCCCTCAGGTCAATTTATAATAAGGCAGAGAGTAATTGACATGCGCGAGAATTGAGGAGCTGAAAGCGGCAGATGGCGCAGCTGTCGCCTCGATTTCCAGGATGATATTAAATGAAGGGAATCTTGTTATTTCGTTTTTTTATATAGAGATGACGTCAAGATGATCTGTTGCTGTGTCCAGAGGATGACGTCACGGCGGTTTAACACGATGGCGGTTTACGAGAAATGAAGGAAGATGTTCACAGAGTTTTTCTAAAGTGTTGAAGATTGACATGAACATGTTCAAATCAATCTGGGGCCTAATGTTGGGGATGTAACTACTGAGTGTAAACCGCCCAGGAGGGGCCGGTTCACCCTCAGCTATATTGAAGCCCACAAAGACTCAGAAGATGGCGCTTTACTATGAAACTTAGAGGCCCGGAGCCCAAAGGCGGATTAGGGCCCATAATAGTAAAACCACCATAGTCATGTAACTTGTGTTGTAAGATAAGGGAAGGAGAGACCGAGCCGAACAATTGTACGAGTCGGCCTCGGGACTCTGTAGACCAGCCGGGCGTCAACCCATGTATATAACGGGACGACCCGGTGGCGGCTTAAGGGCAGACGACAACAACTCGAGGTCTAGGCGAAGCTGTTTGCTCCCTAGTCATCGAGACCACATCAATCCCATCACAAACTAGACGTAGGCTTTTACCTTCATCGAAGGGGCCGAACTAGTATAACTCTCGTGTCTTTGCGTCCGCTTTAACCCCTCTAAGTTAACCCGTAGCGATGGCTCCGCGACTAAGTCCTTTCATGAGGACATCTGCCGTGACAAAACCATGACAATAGGGTTGGTGGCGAGAAGGGCTTTGATGTCTTCCAGGGCCGCCACAGCCTCCTCGGTCCATTTTGATGTTTTTCCTATTTTAATAGCCTGTACGGGGGCAGGGCCTTCTCACCGAGTCGTGATATGAAGCGGCTCAAGGGCACCATGGAGCCTGCTAACTTTTGTACATGCTTGAGCTCTATTGGTACCTCCAAACGATCCAAGGCTCGAATTTTGGCTGGATTGGCTTTGATTCCTTGGATGGATATGATGAAGCCGAGGAGTTTGCCAGCTGGGACTCTGAAGACACAGTTCTCCCGATTGAGTTTAGTTTGATATTCCTGTAGCCTGGCGAATGTATCCCGAAGGTTGTCCACCAATTGTCCGACGTGTTTGGTTTTGACAACCACATCGTCGACGTAGGCCTCGACGGTCTTCCCGATGTGTTTTTCCAAGCATGTTTGAATCATTCATTGGTATGTGGCATCGATGTTCTTTAGTTCAAAGGGCATCATGCTGAAGCAGAACGGTCCGTAAGGCATGATGAAGGCGGTAGCCGCCTAGTCAAATTCCTACATCTTTATTTGATGGTATCCCGAATAAGCTTCCAGGAAGCATAGCGCATCATGGCCTGCCATGGCGTCTACAATATGATCAATGCGGGGTAGGGAAGGGGTCTTTGGGGAAGGCTTTATTGAGATCTTTGAAATCGACGCACAACCGCCAGGACCTATCTTTCTTTGGTACCATGAGCAAATTGGCAAGCCAATCGGGTTTTTTATATCTCAGATGAAGCTGACCTCCAGTAGTTTAGCCAGCTCCTCGCCCATTGCTTGACTCTTGGGTTTGAAAAAATGTCAAAGCATTTGCTTGAATGTCTTGTAGCCTTTCAGTATGTTCAAACTATGTTCTGTGAGCCTACGGGGTATCCCCAGTGAGGGAGTCATGGACTAAGGGGTCCTCGGGGCGAGGACCCACTGCACATGGGTTGGACTGGTGGAGCCGTATAATGAAGGAGATCTACGAAGCCATGGTGTGCCCTCCAGGTCAAGAAGGCGCAAGATCTCTTTTACCCTTATTGTAATCTATCTTCGGTAACCCTAAGCCTACCGGTGTCTATATAAACCGAGGGTTCTTACACTACAGCAGGATGCTGCTAATGCGACACTACGATCAGAGACCCTTTGACGAAACTCTGTGCGATGCAATAATCGCAAACGATGGTGTAAAAAGCCCGTAAAAAAGGTGCAAAATGTTTGCGATGGAGGATGCATCAAATACGGTTCAGATTTTAGTTGCGTGTGCGATGCAGGGCATACGGTTCAGTTCAATTAACTGTTTGTGATGAGGAGGAACAAAAGAAACGGGCAACCAGATGAAGGTGTGTGCGATATACATCATACAGTTCACTAGGATGAACGGTTTTTGATTAGGCAACACAAAAGAAATGATCATCCAGATCAAGGTGTGTGCGATATACGACATGCGGTTCACTCGGATGAACTGTTTGCGTTAAGACAAGAGAATAGAAACGGTCCAACTTAACAAGATGTGTGTGATACACGGCAACATGTATGTAATCGGAAACGTGTGCGACGACCGATAACAACACAGACGATTGCTGCTAACAAGCCGTGTGTGTTGTGAGCAAACGATTGCCGGTATACAATTTTGAGTGATTGATGAAAACATCACCGACGAGTTCCATTGTTTAGTCCGTGTGTGATGTGATTTTCTTTGTCCGCACAACATCTACGCTCTATCTACAGAGCATCAACATATATACTTAAAAAGACAGCATTGCATAACCAAATTAAGCATACAATTACACAAGTGACTACACACATAACATTTCCACACACCAAGGTAAGCAATTACATGCATACTAAACTAGGAGAAACGAGGATCTAATCATCTACTTATTGTTGCAACGATGCTTGCCATTGCTCTAGTTCCGGCTGGATCCCTGGCCGTTTTGGGGAAGGAGGCACTTCCTCATGTCAACGATCCACCTGTACATGTCGTAGCTCGTGTACGCCTCCTTGGCCGCGTACACGACATGAGCTTTGTCGAGTTTCTTCATCCAGGCCGAGTGCGAGGCACGCTTGTCCTTGTTGCACAAATCCTTCATGTCTCTGTAGTAGGGGTCGATGATGGCCTCGGCGAGGTGAACCAGTGTGTCCTTCTCATGCTCCTTGCTGCCCCAGATCATGTATTGGCCCTGGATGTCGACAAGATTCTGGCAGGCGATGCCCAAATTCTTGAGTGCCTTTATATTGTTGGTGGTGTCCACGGTAGCGAACATGTAGTGGGGGCTGTTGACAAACTTGGCGAAACGCTCGCAAGGCCTTGTGGCCAGTCAGTAGTGGTAGACGAGGACGTGGTGGCGCACGCACATCTGGGCGACGATGACCTTGGGACGAGACCCGACACGAGCACGGGTGTACTCAAGGTCGAACCCGACCACCTTGTACTTCTCCTCGGCAAGCAACAGCTCCATGATGTGGATGAAGTGCTCCACCCAGATTGGTTCGTTGGTGTACACCACCGAGAGGTCCATGGACCTTCTGTGGGTGTCCACCGCGACACGCATGGTGAACTAATGCTCGTCGTCGGCAGCCGCTCGGAGCTCCATTGGAGCCACGCAGGATACCCTCTAAGAATTTCTCATGTTGGGTGTGCTTCTTGCAATGGTGGGGCGCGACCGAAAGGTTGAAGAGACACAAGGGTTAAATGGCCGCTATAATAAACGGGGGCCGTCCGGCCTGTAATCGTCACGTCTTGTCACGGTGTTCATAGCGGAGGATTCCAGTGCACGCTTGACAACACCACGCTGCACGCGTGGGCTCGAAGAGGCACCAAATGTATCGTCGGTGAGCCTGTTCCCGCGCTACCGCGCAGTTTACCACGCAAGCTTCCTGCCCGGCTAGTTTGGCCACGCGTCGGCTAGAAGAGGGACAAATCATGGACGTTTATTGGCAAAAAGCTTTGTAAAAACGAAGTGTGTGGAATTACTTCGATCATAAGTTTACCCATGGGTGATGAGGTCAAAGTTACACAGAAGGGTGATGATGGACACTCGAGTGCATAATTAATACTACGCTCTACATGGCACATGATGGAAGAAACCAACTGTGTGCAATAATGTCAAAGATCGCAGTCGAGTTAGCTATATAGATCGTGTGCTATCAGATCGACAAGGTAAACAGATTCGAGAATGGTTAATAAAATCTAAGACCGTTGCATATTAAGGTCAAAATAGTGCTACCAATATACGAGTCCCATACGATGCCATTTCAATGATTGTACCACAAAAGCTCGAAATATTACAAGGTTCAAATTCCAGAGTTATATGGCTCAAATTTGAAGATTACAAGGTTCAAACTGATATTAGAAATGAAATTCAACTCATCAGCTGCAAACACTCGCGCTGATCCACTGAACATGGATATCAGAGAGGTTCAAACTAATATTACCACTTCTAAGTCTGGTTTCGAAGCCTCACAATATTTGCAAAGGGGTCAGCCACTGAGAAGTCATGTATGGGGTTGACACGACGACTTCCGATTACTCTGTCATCTGAAGTTCCAAAATGAAATTCAGCATTTTTGGAGCCTATTCCATTTTGCCGCAGGCGCCGACGCTGATCAACAAACTATTCATTTTTGCGAAATAAATGTAGGGAAAACCTCATTACCATCAGCACCCTTGCTCTAAGAACAAAGAACCTGGCGAATATAATCTCCGGTAAGGTCCCTCGGTAGGAGTTCAAAGTAATTTTTGAGAGATGCAGATCTAGGCATTTGACGTGATTGTTATATTGTATCACATTATCCACCACTGGGCCTAATCTTATCTGCAAAATAAGAAAACGTGTTAGTGCCTACATGCAGTTTTGAACACTACTACAAGCCTATTCGGTTTGCAGGATTTGTAAAATGCACTAACATGCCATCTTCGATCTGACATGATTAACATGGGCATTTGAATACATTCTAGAAAAAAGTAGCCTTCTTCACAAGAGGTTGGAGTGGATGAAAAGTTCGCTAAGAAAAGTAGTACAGATGAATCCAAAGGATAAATGCTTATTGATTGTAACCATATGGATCAAGCAACCAATATGGGGGGGGGGGACATGTATGTACTAAAATCCTCCAAAAGAATCCTTCAGAAATCGTAGTACATTGTCATTGTAAACTTGGAAAAAGGTGTCACAAATTGAACTCCCTTATGGTTAACACTTAACAGGAAAGGAACATCACCTCGATATATAGCTTCTCCAGGAAAGGAAAGCATCTTAGGAAACTGACAACTTGCTCCAGGTTGGGGCCGATAGATTCTAGTGCCAAGACCTTCACTATGTGTAGTCTCGGGGTCAAGCTTGTCGGAATCATTTTCTGAATGATGCATTTAACAAACATCTTCAAAATTAGAAATAATGTTAATTTGTAGAAGGAGAGGTAGAAGGCGGCTGTTGTACCTGAATGGGTGTGGATCCAATAACAAGTTCGGAGTATTTGTCAGAAGAGTAGCCCACCGCTGTCAATTTTGGCGCAGAAATGACATTGATTCTTGTTGGACCTTCTTGATCAACTACAAGTAATCTCTCAAGTGCAGGTGTGTCCTCAATGACCATACCGTGGTACACATGTTGTGATGTCTTTCAGCTGCACCAGCAACACACATAAATAGTCCAGAGAGTCATGGAGGTGATGTGGAAGGTACTCAACCCATTGATTGCCTAAAGACGAAGGTACTCGAGTGCAGTACAGCCACGGAGCAGGCGCTCCATGTCACCGTTTGATAGGAAGACGACGATGATCTCGAGGTGCTTCAGTCGTGGTAGAATAAGAGCAGGCGCGTCATTAGGGGTGGGTGGGGAATTGCAGTTCCTGAACTTGGCGACGCGCAGCATGGGCGCGAAGCGGAGCACAGACGTTGGCAGCGAGCGCATATGCCCATCATAAAGTGAGCTCCTCGAGCTGATCTAGGGTGGGGGATCGGAACCAGTGGCCAAGCTTGGCTCGGTCCTTGCCTTTGGAATGGAACTTGCCCATTCTAAGGCGTCTGGTTGGGCTAAGGTGACTGCCGAGGATCTTGGAGAATGCATCCAAGCTTTTGCGATAGCCATGGCAGAGCTCGTGGGTGTCGATGAGGTCGAGAGGGCTGGAGTTCCTTAGGTGGCGCCACCGCCGGGAAAGGACGGTTGTCCGCGCCCCATATTTGATTGGAAGGAGGGAGATGATGACTGTCAACATATCATCGGGGAGGCTGGCGATGAAGTCTAGGCTTTCTGGAGTCGCTATGCAGTTCTAGCTCGCCCGCCTCCGCTTGTTGGCAGCCCGTTCTCCACCTCCCGAGTCTCCTTGTCGTGGCGCTTTCGATATAAGTGGGAGTACAGGTAATATTTAGTTAAAACAGTTCAATAGAAAAGTGTATTGGTAACTAGAAGTTATTAGGTAGGAATATAGTAAGAAAAGGGAATAACAATTGGTTGCTTAAATACTACACAATTCATTTGATATTGCCGGGTAAGTCAACATGAGATAGTTGAAAAGAAAACTTACTTGAACAAAGTGCAGACGGATGATATCACTGGAAGTTAGCATATATCTCATGACCAGGCCCTTTTATGTGCAAAGGCAATTCTAGTGCCAACTTTCAGTTCATAAAACTTAGAAATTTCTTTCCAAAAGCGATTGCCAAAATAGGAGTCACCACGTTCAAAGAAGTCTTACAAAGAGCAATGATTGTAAATCCATGGTTTGTGTGCAGTATGACATCCCTGTAGTCTTGATTTATGAAAAGGGAAAGATTGTGCACTGCAGATTTTGTTGCATAGCAAGGGATGCACTACAAAAAATGGTAGGATTGTTAAAGAAAATATGGTCATGCAAATATGGGCCCAAATTGAAAGAACTGTACAACAGTCAAAATCGAAGGACAAAAATTATAATTAAACAGATAGGGTAAACATGATGTCATGGAAATATGAGAGTAATCGAAAGAACGATACATCATTAATTTTCCTAATATGGAAAGAAGAGGGAGAAAATCCCCCTTGACGTATATGGTGCATGTGGCACCTTTTATCCAAATCTAGTAATATTTAGAATAAGTTCAGGAAAGTAGGCCATGCCAGCCAATTTAGGGTGAGATTGAACATACCGCGCGCATCCTCAAGTCATCTGGTACGGTGAGATGGAATGTCTGGCGGAGGCTACAAGGTCCTGATGTGTCCGCGCACTGTACACTCTATGAACGGAAGAAAACCCTCAAATCAGCTCGAATAAAAATGAATTCACGACGATTTCGGCCGGGTTATTAAAGGAGGCAGATGAACTGGGATAAGAGATGAGATAATATCTCATTAAATTAGTTACCTTGTTGTCCATGAGAAAGAACCCTTAGTACGACAGATTCCCCAACCGAGCGGAGCTGGGTCGACCGCGAGCAGCGTCGAGAAAGTCGATAGCGATAGGCGGCAGCAAGCAGAAGTGGCGAAATGCGGTGGGCTTTGCCGGCAGCCTAACGTCGGCGGCAGGCGTCGAGCTAAGTGGTTACCGCCGCGATAGGCGGTGCCATGCATAGACGCGGAGGAGCTTGTGCAGGTGTGAATGGGGAGCGGAGGGGGTGGCGGGCAGGGTGAGGGTTTTTGTGACGTGGGGATGGTGAGGGTTTTTCTTTTTTGAATTAGGTGGTGAGGGTTTTCTGTCCCACAAAGAATTTTGGAGGTGACTGTTTGCTAGAGCCAACCATGTGTGATTGACGCAACAGGCAAAATGAAAGTCATTGCACATGGTTCCAATGTTGGGAACCGTGTGTGATTGACGTACTACCTCCGTCCTGGTTTATTGGTCCCCTTTGTAATTTTTACCAAATTTTGACCAAATATTTAACAAAGAAATGTTTATGCATGTCACCAAAAATTATATCATGGAACACTATGCTCAAATACCCATCCAACAATATAATTTTTTCCGACCTGCACTAACATTTTGTCAGTTAAACCTTTGGTCAAAATTTAACAGAAATTACAAAGGGGACCAATAAACCAAGACGGAGGTAGATTCCATCAACTGAACTAATTGCATCCATATCCCATGGTTAGACATAAGTAACCATAGATTAAACATACCCACACGTAGATAATAAGCATACACGTACACAAGCATAGTTCAACCATAAGTACATAGTTCAACTGTCATATTAAGCATACTCAAGCGTACATAGTTCGATCCCACATCTCATATAACATGCCGACACGATCCTGAAGCTTCTCCAGGTACTCGGCGTACACGCCGTGCACCACCCTGCGAGAATACTTCTGCTTGAAGGAGCCAACAGCCTATCCTCTTGCATGCGCCAGAACACTTAGATACACGTCATGAAGCTTGTGGTTGCAAAATGGGCATCGATAGCCGCCGTTCCAGGTCCTAATACGTCTGTTATGCTTTCCCGCATAAAGCTCCCTCAAGATTTGCATATTGTACCTCCTCTGGCCATCTTCATCCTCACTGTCCACATCGTCAGACAGCACCTACACAAATAGTAAAACAAATTTGGCATCAAATCAATCTTTACACGCCGTGAAGTAGGATTAGAAATTTATGGCTATTTATTTATACATATCTAGAGATTATGGTTTGATTTTTAAGCACAGTCGTCTATGTACAGACAAATCTTGAAGAAAATAATGGCACAAGCATATGTAGGTCATGCAAAATCAATTGTCAAGTCCTGGATAGGAATTATTAGCATGAACAGTAACCCTAGTCGGATTACTAGCAGAAATCATTTGCACAGATGAAACAACTAATCATTTATCACTTGTACCATTCAAACAATCAATACACTACACGGAACTAACGAAACTTACCCGATTTCATGGATTGGGAGAACATAACCATAGGATTTCTATTCCAGAAAGGGGGAGGCAGGAGTAACCAAAGAAACCCTATGATCTATTTGACACATAAATGGGTATAGATGACTAACCAGCTGTCTGTCATCGTTGGAGTCGTCGCCAGAGTGGTTGTCGGAGTCATCACCGGGCTCGTCACCATAGTCGGTGTGGAACTCCGCCTCCGGCTGTGGAAGCTCGATGCCGTCGACGATGTCAAGGTGTAGCGATAACTCGTCGGCGATGACGGCAACCTCTGTCCCATCTTCACGCCGTGCTTCGGTGCTTTAGTAGCCCCGGCGTCGCAACTCCCTCCGATGGGGCGCTTCGGCGGCATCCTCATACACTGATGACTTTGAGGACTGAGAGCGGCGTCGAGGATGCAAGCGGAGAGAGAGGATTGTGTGTGTGGCGAGGATGGGGGGTGCGGCCACTCAGGCGCACCATCAATATGGAGTAGTGGGAGTAGTGGGAGAGAGGCGGGCGGCGGTCAAATCGATGGCTCGCCTCTCGGTGAGCCTGCGCACCGGACTGCTGGCATGCCTACCAAAGTTTCACACAACTACTCGCACGCCTCCCGATAACACTGTGCAGCGAGCATGCCTCCGTCAATTCACACACCTGCACGCGCGCCTCCCGGTCTGCCTGCGCGGCGGACTACTCGCATGCGTCCTGTCAACTCACGCCTGCTCGCACGGCACATGGGTCGCGTGGTGGCACGTATATTGTTTTTCTATTTGGATGATTATTGTTGCCGCTTTATTGCTTAACCAAAGCATGGCACGTATCCATTGTTGGTCTAATGCTCACGGTTCGAATAAATAATCCGTTTGGGATATTGGTTCTAATTATTAATAATCTCCCGTTTGTAATTAGATTAAGATTACATCAAAACTGGTCTCAAATTTGACAAAAAAAGTACAGTGTCACTTTGTATTGGTGTCCCTATGACAACACGATAAGTTTCATGAACTTTAAATAAGTTTTGGATGTACTAGAATTTAAAAATCAAGATTCTCAATGTTTGAAATTTGTTGCACGGGGAGTAAACATGCACCCAGTGAGACACATGTGTTTTTGCAATCCATTTAGGTGCACTATCACATGTGCATGTAGCTCAAATTTGATTTTTGCACATTATACCCGTAGAAAATCAATCAATTAATGCACTAAAACATCTTAATGATCTCTGTTTTCTTTTGAAATTAAAACGTCCCTCCTTTGGTAACATATGCTCACGGCGGGATAATTAATTTAACATGCATCGTAGTTGCGGTGGATTCGCGGTGTGTGTGTGCATCTGGAGGTGGCGGGTGGCTCGTAGTACACTACGAGTTGTGAGCCACCGTGTGGGTTGGCCGTTTTGTTAGGCAGGCCGGTGCCACATCAAAGTCGTGAATTCGTTATTTAAAACATTACACAACCCTTTCATTCATACATGTTTTGGCCACAAGCAGTCGATAGTTGTCCTACATGACACTCGATACTCGCGTGTGACGCTTTTTGTGGGCCCGCGAGGTCGTCGTCCATCACTTTGACGAACAGCCGGCAGTGAGGTTAATTTGACCAGCAGGGTAGAATATTGTTTGTTTGTGTTATGGTGGTATATAGTACGCGTCGAAGAGGTGGGAGGGTACTAGCATATATACTATACGTACGCATCCGTGAACAAGTACACCTCACTCAGTGTCGGGACTTTTTGGTTTCTGAGGCACGTGCCACATCAAAATTGTGAAATTAGCTATTCAAACATCACACAACACCTCTTTGGGCCACATGCATGCACGCGGTGGTTATCCTAGCTAGGACACTCACGTGTGACGCTTCCATCTGTGGGCCCACGAGGCCATCGTTGATGCATGCATGCATCACTTTGACCTACATCGGGAGAGGTTAATTAATTTCACCATCTATGAGGATTCTTTTTGGGTTGTACGTATTATGATAGGAGCATATAGTATGCGTCGAAGAGGGGGGAAGGGGACCATCATATGTAGTACGCTTCATGAACCTTGCTCTGTGTGGGTGCATGGTTTACGATTTTTGAGGCATGTGGCACATCAAAGTTGTGCATTTTGGGTATTCAACATATATATGTTTGGCCCACATGCAAAGCGATGGTGGTTGTCCTCTCGCACCCACTTAAGCGGTTATCAATGATATCGATGCTTTCCATCTGTGGGCCCGCTTGGTCCATCACTACTTTTTCCCTGGCAACGAGAGAGGTTAATTTGACTTAGGAGGGGATTTTTTGCTTGTAATACGGTATATATATAGTTCATGGTCTGGGATGACATGCATGATACAGTTTGAGCACACACACATGCATGTGTACGCATGAATCCCTCCCATCGAGTCGAAGTGGCTAGTACAATGACACGTCATGAACCGATCTCGCTCTGTGTGGGAGTACGATTTTTGACGCACGCGCCACATCAATGTTGTGAAATGGTATTCAAACATGCATGCACGCATCACCTCCATACATATGCATGTAGTGGTTGCCTTCGAACTGTACACTCCCTCGCGTGGTTATCGGTGACAAGCCTATATATTCGTGGGCCCGCGTGGACATCCATGATCACCTTGACCGACAACAAGATATGTTACCATGGCGGATTCTTCATTTGGTTCGTGTTATCATAGTATAGGTCATGGTGAGATTTAGACCTAATTAAGTTTGAGCGCATATAATATGCATGCATGCATGCATGCATGAATCCCTGTCGTTGGCTTGAAGTGTGGTGTAACATTCATATGCACCGTCAACATAACCCTCACTCAGTGTGGGGATTTCTAGTTCGAAATCACGGTGCCACATCAAAGTTGTTCCATTATGTACTAAAAAACACACCTCTCCATACATATGTTTGGGCCACACGCATGCAGTGGTTGTCTTCGGGGACTAGCTACTTGCATGATTATTGGAGAGCTAGCCCTTCTCCGGGGTTGTCAGTGTCAAAACCGGCGGATCTCAGGTAGGGGGTCCCGAACTATGCGTCTAAGGACGATGATAAAAGGAGACAGGGGACACGATGTTTACCCAGGTTCGGGCCCTCTCTATGGAGGTAATACCCTACTTCCTGCTTGATTGATCTTGATGAATATGAGTATTACAAGAGTTGATCTACCACGAGATCGTAATGGCTAAACTCTAGAAGTCTAGGCTGTATGACTATGGTAATGAGTCTCTCCTTCCGGACTAAGTCTTCCGGTTTATATAGACACCGGGAGGATCTAGGGTTACCCAAGGTCGGTTACAAAGGAAGAGAATCTACATATTTGGTAGCCAAGCTTGCCTTCCACGCCAAGGAGAGTCCTATCCGGACACGGGCGCAGTCTTCGGTCTTCGTATCTTCACATCCCATCAGTCCGGCCCATGGCTAACAGACCGGACGCCCAAGGACCCCTTAGTCCAGGACTCCCTCAGGGGTCGCATGGACGTCCATCACTTTGACGAACAACAAGAGAGAGGTTGTACGAGCAAGGTGGATTATTCTTGGTCTGTTTTACGATCCATCTTGGTGAGATATGCCTCTGTGGTCCGTCAAATGAAAGTGTGTGTGTGTGTGTGGGGGGGGGGGGGTGCTGCTACTTCACACTTTGCTAGGTGAACCTCGGTTGGGGGAGGGCATGCATTCATAGCTTAGGATTCCCTTCGTGCTAGCACGAGGAGGGGGGGGGGCTGCTAGCTACTTCGCACTTTGCTAGGTGAACCTCGGTTGGGGGGGGGGGGCATGCATTTATAGCTTAGGATTCCCTTCGTGCCGTCATGAGGGAAGGAGGGCTGCTAGCTACTTCGCACTTTGCTAGGTGAACCTCGGTTGGGGGGGGGGGGAGGGGGCATGCATTCATAGCTTAGGATTCCCTTCCTGCCGACACGAGGGGGGCAAGCAATACCGTGCGCTTTGCGAGATAGGTGCCACATCAAAGTTGCATTTGGTATTTGAAAATCAAACCACCCTTTTCATACATAAATTTGGTCCACATGCAAGTGCGTTCGTGTTCTGACCCTCTCTCGCATCATTTTTCGCCAAATTTATGAACATTAGACAGGTTCACTCAAACTAACCGTGTGCATTGGGCTCCACAAGGCTTCCCCTCTCAAAAATATCTACCCACCTGCAGCTTTTTCTGTTTGATAACACACGGTTATTGTGTTTCGACCGTGTGTGATGTTTCTTGTTCCCAATCCCGCCTGCATCTCTCGAACATATCTGCCCACCTCAAGGGTTTTTCTGTTTCCTAACACACGGTTGTTATCTCCGGACTGTGTGCGATGCACCATCATCAAAATTTTCAATAGCCTCGGCATTTCACTCCCGCGTTTGACTCCCGCATAGTAAATTTTTTAGTACCCACGTCATTTTTTAGTACCCCGCGCCCCCTCCACACACACACACACACACACACACACACACACACACCAAAACCACCTCAGGCATGCGCGCACACACACACCCTCCCTCGCTCGAAACCCTAGCAAGGTCCACGCCGCCGCCGCAAGGCCTCCATTGTCAACATGTGCCAGTTTGCCCGTGTAGCTTACCCATCAATCTCCATACCCAGGCCGCCCTGAGTTTCTTAGATGTCGCCTGCCAAACGCCCCCTTTCCCACAAATCCCATCCCCATCCCCATGCCCCACTCTAGAGTGTCGCAGCCTAAGCCCGGCTATGCTTCCCGTGGAGCTCGAGGAGCGTCTGGCCCAAAAGAGGTGTATCGCGCTCTCTTCGCCCGACATCGCCGAGGAATCTGACGACCATTACTAGCAGCAGACACTCAGGCAGCAGGCTAGAGTATGCGGGTATGTCTCAGATGCCGGCTATGACATCGAGGTCATCGACAACGATGACCTGAGGCGGGCTATGTCACAGGTTAAGTGGCCCACCCCCAACCCCTCGGGTTCAACAGCCGTCGATCTCATCCATGGCCCCGCCGCTGATCTCCTCTGACTTGCTGTCAACAATTTGCCATCCTACATCGCCATCGAGCCCCTTTTGTCATTTCTGAAGGACACGTTCTACGATGCTGGCTTGGGATCCACAGCTTCCAAGTCAGACCTCATCGACGGTGACCATGAGGAGGGCACCCTCTCCGGCTCTTCCAAGGGGAAAGTGCCCATCTGCTCTTCCAAGGGGAAAGCGCCCATCTGCGACATTAGGGAGGGCACCCTACAGCCATGCTCTTCCAAGGGGAAGGAGCCCATCTGCGATAACATGGAGCGCATCCAGGGTCCGTGCTCTTCCCACGGGAACGAGCCCATCTGTGACAAATGAGGAAACCCATGATTTGTTTTGCCATGCCTCTTCACAGGGGGAAACCCATGATTTGTTTTGTCGAGTCCCTTTTGTAGTGTAGTGAGAATATGTCCAGTTTTAATTGCTATATCTGGTTGTTTGCAGTATGCCTTGTTTATTTCAGTTGTTCACAATGTGATGTTATATATGTGCAATTATTTACTGTGTAGTACATTTCATCAATCCCGTTTTAAACACACCGATAGGAATGCATATATTTGCTTGCTGTTAAGCCTGTTATAGCTAGCATATGCCTCTTTTAAAGTTTTTGATTGTTCGGTTGTTTGTAGTTAGCATATGTCCAGTTTCAAATGCTATCTTTGGTTTTTCATAGTATGCCTTGTTTATTCCAGTTATTCACAACATTATGTTCTATATTTGCAAGTATGAACTGTGCAGTTCACTTTCATCAGTACCAGTTTCAACAATACCACTATGAATTACTACATTTGGTTGCTGCATCTTGTAGTTAACACGCATTTCCATTTTTATTTAATAATAACCAGTGTACTTAGACCGACACAATACTAGTTTGAATGACTATGTTTGCTTGTTGTTAAATGTAAGGCCTGTTCCAGTTAACACACCTTTCCACTTGTTTTGCTTTACTAGCGTGCTTAAACCTGCATATTGAAGCTATCTTTTGGAGATTATTTGTCTGCCATGGATAAATTGGGTTGATGTTTAGCCTGTTGTGCTTAACATGCTTCTCGATGTACCTACACAGGACAATTTTGGGAACGACTGCTGTTTTCCATCGAGGTTAGTTTCATCCCAAGGCTTATATATGCTCACTGTTCAGGATATCGGTAGCTGGTACCATGTAGGCCGGGGGCTGATAAGGGACTAATCGGTGAATCGGACTTTTAACTGAATATATCTGCAAACCATTTATCGTTAGGTTAACTAGGGCCATATGTAATATATCTGAGGCTACATAGCAACATGCACTGTACTTAATGTCTAAATATGCAATCCTAGGCTACATAGCAACAAGGAAGAGTGTTACATTAATGTGTTGATGATGTCTAGATATACGTAGAAGAGCAGCAGCAACAACAATAGCAACACAACCCTGTTTGGATACTCAACTTAGCTAGAGGTTAGAGTTAGTTTCTAGCTCATGACTAACCCTGAACTAACTCCATCCAAAGAGTTGTTTGGATGGCAGGGTTATATTGACAATAAATGCACCAGGAGAACTAGCTCCAATTAGCACCTCTTGGGTTGGATAGTTTTTTTGGTGGGTTATAGATGCAACTAGCTCAAACTAGCCCTCATGTTTAGATATACTTTAGGGCTATTTGAGCCCGAACTAGCTCAAACTAACTGTAACCCATGGATACAACAGCAGTTAATCAACCGATAATTTGTAAGAATGCAATAAACTCCTTCCGGCCCATAATATAAGATGTTAATTCATCTAATATGTGAGTATATTGGATGTTATAAGATATTATAAAAGAGTGTTGTACTACATCATTGTGCAATTGTTGTTTAGCTTCTAATATTAACTTGATGCTTTTAGGTACATATGTCATTGGTAAAGATCCGCGCTTCCACCCTTTCTGCGTATGGGGCAATGAGATATCGATGAACCAGCATCAAGTGAGGAAGCTGATAAAGATTGTTAGTAAAATGGGTCCAAAGATGGGAATCAAACTATTTGTTTACACTTTATCCAAGACAACAGCGAACTGCGGGATGGTAAGTAAGAACTCTACAACCTTCTTTTTACTATCCATAATGAGTTGTGTTAGATGACAATGTCTGAATCTTTTTCCTTTGCAGTGGTTGCCAAAGCAGTTTACTCAAGATTACCTCTCAAACTACATGATTGGTGGGAATGCAAAGGTTAAAGTATTTCTACCAGAACACGACGATTATCTAGATGTTTTCATGAAGACCGTGAAGGATGTGCGGTTGTCCATTGTCGGTGTCAAAACCGGCCGATCTCGGGTAGGGGGTCCCGAACTGTGCGTCTGAGGATTGAAGGTAACAAGGGACAAAGGGGACATGATGTTTTACCCAGGTTCGGGCCCTCTTAATGGAGGTAAAACCCTACGTCCTGCTTGATTGTATTGGATGAGTATAGTGGTTACGAGAGTTGATCTACCTCGAGATCGTAATGGATAAACCATAGTTGTCTAGCCTCTGAGAATTCTAATAGCCTCTATGGACTAAATCCTCCGGCTTATATACACACTGGAGGGGCCTAGGGTTGTACAGAATCGGTTCGTAGAAGAAGGAAATTACATATCCGGACACGAATCTTGCTATCCATTCATAGGGGAGTCCTACCCGGACACGGGGGAAAGCCTTCTGCTTGGTATTTTCACGGCCCATCAGTCTGGCCCACATCCAGTAGCCCGGACACCCGAGGACCCCCTAATCTAGGACTTCCTCAGTAGCCCCCGAACTGGCCTTCAAACAATGATGCAGTATCCGTCTTACATCTTCGGCTTTTGCAAGGTTGGTTCTTCACTGTATACTGGGCGGATAATAGTTCGGCCCTGGCTTCCTTGTTTCGCCTTTATGACTCCTTCCCTGTCACCCCGATCTCCACGCGTTGGGTGAATGTGAACGGTCCACAATTTTTTATTAAAAAGAAAACACCCAGTCACACAGGGACAACACATATATAAAGAGGTCAAATCCTCCAAGTGCCATCCACATCGCGCAGAAAAAACACCAAGATTAGCCACGAAAAAGCTTCCAAACATGGCCAGCGCCCCAGGCTCTTCTTCGCGCCCCCATGGCCCTCAAGAGGGTGATTGGCAGAGCTGCTCAGTGCCCCATCTTCAGTTGAGTCAACTCCAGACGCAGGGATATCTTCCCCTCGCAGATCTAGTCTCCGTTTGAGCGGGATTGGCCTCAATTGGCAATGATGTGATGGCTGAAAATTTCACCAACCCCAATAAGGAGGAGAGGGTGTGCTTCGTTCCATTCCTTTTGCGGGGCTTAGGATTTCCAATCCATCCCTTTTTCAGGGGTCTATTGGAATTTTACGGCACCCAGCTGCACAACCTTACTCCAGGTCTGATTCTACACATCTCGTGTTTCGTTGCCCTCTGCAAACTGTTCTTGGGCATCGAGGCCCATTTCGAACTATGGAGAAAGTTCTTTGGCCTCGTCCCCAGCCATCGAGGAGGCTCTATATTTGAAGTGGGCGGCGCCGAAGTATGGCGTATAGCCTGATTCGGACACCCCGTTGGAACTCCCAAAGAGATATATCCACAGTGGTCTTCGGAGTGGTTTTATATGGATGACGTCCCATTGCCGGACCCAGTTCGGCGCAGCCTACCTGAATTTTCCAGAGCTCACCTAAAGAAGCGCCTCAACTGGCGTCCCCGAAGTCCCAAGGAGGAGGACAGTGCGAAAATAAAAAGGTTGGTCAGCAAGGTGAGATTATTGGCCCATACCGAGCTCTCGATAATCGAGGTTATGGCCATTGCAATAAAAAGATGCGTCCAGGCTCTCCAGTCCAGAGTAAATATCTTATGGTGCTACAACAGAGAAGACGACGCGTCTCGTTATAGACGCAAGGGTTCAGATACCCCGACCGAACTGGCCGTGATCTTGGCCGATCTGTACAAGGGCGAAAAGGAAGACTTGCTCCGCTTAAACTGCCAGGAAGGTTACTCCATGTACAACCCCATTGAATGGGTATGATTTCGATTACCTGTGTTGCCTTATTGTTGTCATGACATGCTAATCCAGTTGTTCTTTGTTGTTACAAAATAGTCATGGAGGAAGATGATCGAGGATGTTCACTGTCCTGCCCCACAGCTAGAGGATCACAATTGCGATGAAGACCCTGGCTTCCGCGAGGATCCGGATATATACATAGAGTTCGATGATGGGGTATTTTATCAAGCGAGCTTTGACGGGTCAGAAGTGGCTATTACAGCCGACTACCCCCGACCCTGTTCCTCCTCTGTCGTAAGTATTCGAAGAGCTTTCTCAATAAGAAGTCCCTACTTGCACCTTTGTCCATTATGCTAATCCGTACTTTATAGGATCAGCGCTCGGCAGACCGCACCCCCTCAAGGGCGGCCCCTACACAGTGTAATCGTTCAAAACGAAAGGAGACTGGGAGCGCCGTAGAACCCTCACCGTCTGTAAAAAGGTATGTTCATTTAATATGTGCCTAGGCACGAGTTCGGATTGTTAAAGTTCCCTTCTGTCTTTGATTCAGGAGGAGCACGCGGTAAACAGTGGGAAAACGCCCTGCTAGCCGAATGTCAGCCAATCGGGTGCTGGACTCTTCAACTTGGACGAGGGATGATGCAATGCCAATTCCACCGCCTCATGAGGATTCAGATGACGTATCTGTCATGAATTCTGAGGTGGAGAGCATAATGAATCATCATCGTCTACTGAAAGAGGCCATGCACGCTCCAACTTTTTCTGAGCAGGAATTTACCGCACTCAGCTCGGTGAATGCATATATTCGGGCCGCTCGAGACGGACTTGCCGGAGTTACTCAACTGTTCTCAAGGGATATACAGATAAGAGTTTGTGCAATTTTGATAGACATATGCCAGTAGCCCCCGAGACTTGAAGTGGTGAAGCCAACCGATTTGAGGATTGATATGACCTGCAGGTTCTCAAAGAGAAGAATACCGCGCTATCCTAGGAGCTGAAAACAAACCAAACACACCTGAATGTCGTCACCGCCGAACTGGCGGAAATGAAAAAGGCCGCAATGAGCACGTCCAACAAGAAAAAACACAAGGAGGAAAAAGACAAACAATCCGAAGAGATAGAGAGCTTAAAGGCTTAGTTATCAGCCGCTCAAAAAGAAAATGACAAGTTGAAGGGCGGCATGTTCTGTATGACTTTTAAAACCACCATAGAGACTCATGTTTAGTCCACAATTCGAAATGTCATGACTCTGTTGCTGCAGGTCTATTAACTGGTCGGCCGGAAGAAGAAGTATCAGGATTTCAAGGCGACGTGCTGAAGGAGCTGTCCGTGGTACATGCGCTGGCTCGGAAAGCCATGAAGAGTATGGTCAAGGCTTTATGGCCATCTGATGTCTACTACACAACCTTCTTCTTGTAGACGTTGTTGGGCCTGCAAGTGCACAGGTTTGTAGGACAGTAGCAAATTTCCCTCAAGTGGATGACCTAAGGTTTATCGATCCGCGAGAGGCATAGGAGGAAGATGGTCTCTCTCAAACAACCCTGCAACCAAATAACAAAAAGTATCTTGTGTCCCCAACACACCCAATACAATGGCAAATTGTATAGGTGCAATAGTTCGGTGAAGAGATGGTGATACAAGTGCAATATGGATGGTAGATAAAGGTATTTGTAATCTGAAATAATAAAAACAGCAAGGTAACAAGTGGTAAAAGTGAGCGTAAACGGTATTGCAATGATAGGAAACACGGCCTAGGGTTCATACTTTCACTAGTGCAAGTTCTCTCAACAATAATAACATAGATAGATCATATAACAAGCCCTCAACATGCAACAAAGAGTCACTCCAAAGCCACTAATAGCGGAGAACAAACATAGAGATTATGGTCGGGTATGAAACCACCACAAAGTTATTCGTTCGGATCGATCTATAAAAGAGTTCATACTAGAATAACACCTTAAGATACAAATCAACCAAAACCCTAATGTCACCTAGATATTGCATTGTCACCTCAAGTATCCGTGGGCATGATTATACGATATGCATCACACAATCTCAGATTCATCCAACCAACATAAAAGTACTTCTAAGAGTGCCCCAAAGTTTCTACCGGAGAATCAAGAAAAGCGTGTGCCAACCCCTATGCATAGGTTCCCAATGTCACGAAACCCGCAAGTTGATCACCAAGACATACATCAAGTGTTCTCATAAAAGACTCAATCCGATAAGATAACTTCAAAGGGGAAACTCAATTCATCACAAGAGAGTAGAGGGGGAGAAACATCATAAGATCCAACTACAATAGCAAAGCTTGGGATACATCAAGATCGTGCCATAGAGGGAACACGAGAGAGAACACGAGAGAGAGATCAAACACATAGCTACTGGTACATACCCTCAGCCCCGAGGGTGAACTACTCCCTCCTCGTCATGGAGTGCACCGGGATGATGAAGATGGCCACCGGTGATGGATTCCCCCTCCGGTAGGGTGCCGGAAAGGGGTCCCGATTGGTTTTTGGTGGTTCTGTAGGCTTGTGGCGGCGGAACTCTCAATCTATCTTCTGTTCTGGAAGTTTTAGGGTACGTAGGTATATATGGGTGAAAGGAGAACGTCGGTGGAGCTACGGGGCCCCCACGAGGCAGGGGGGCGCGCCTGGGGTGGGCACGCCCCACCCTCGTGAGCACCTCCGTGTCTTCGACATGGGGTCCAAGTCCATCAGTGGGTTTCTTTCCAAAAATAACTTCTCCAGTTGATTTCGTTCGTTTGACTCTGTCGATATTCCTTTTCCTCGAAATCGAAATAGGCATAAAACAGCAAATCTGGGCTAGGCCTCCGGTTAATAGGTTAGTCCCAAAAATAATATAAAATGGATAATAAAGCCCAATATTGCCTAAAACAGTATATAACATAGCATGGAGCAATCAAAAATTATAGATACGTTGGAGACGTATCAAGCATCCCCAAGCTTAATTCCTGCTCGTCCTCGAGTAGGTAAATGATAAAAAGAGAATTTTTGATGCGGAGTGCTACTTGGCATAATTTCAATGTAATTCTTCTTACTTGTGATATGAATATTCAGATCTGAAAGATTCAAGACAAAAGATCATATTGATAAAAGAAATAGTAATACTTCAAGCATACTAACAAAGCAATTATGTCTTCTCAAAATAACATGGCCAAAGAAAGTTATACCTACAAAATCATATAGTCTGGCTATGCTCCATCTTCCGCATACAAAATATTTAAATCATGCACAACCCCGATGACAAGCCAAGCAATTGTTTCATACTTTAACATTTTCAAAACTTTTTCAATCTTCACGCAATACATGAGCGTGAGCCATGGATATAGCACTATATGTGGAATAGAATGGTGGTTGTGGAGAAGACAAAAGAGGGAAGATAGTCTCACATCAACTAGGCGTATTAATGGGCTATGGAGATGCCCATCAATAGATATCAATGTGAGTGAGTAGGGATTGCCATGCAACGGATGCACTAGAGCTATAAGTATATGAAAGCTCAACAAAAGAAACTAAGTGGGTGTGCATCCAACTCGCTTGGTCACGAAGACCTAGGGCATTTGAGGAAGCCCATCATTGGAATATACAAGCCAAGTTTTATAATGAAAAATTCCCACTAGTATATGAAAGTGACAAAATGAGAGACTCTCTATCATGAAGATCATGGTGCTACTTTGAAGCACAAGTGTGGTAAAAGGATAGTAACATTGTCCCTTCTCTCTTTTTCTCTCATTTTTTTATTTTTTTATTTGGGCCTTTTTTTATGGCCTCTTTTTTTATTTTATTTTTATTTTTCGTCCGGAGTCTCATCCCGAGTTGTGGGGGAATCATAGTCTCCATCATCCTTTCCTCACTGGGACAATGCTCTAATAATGATGATCATCACACTTTTATTTTCTTACAACTCAACAATTACAACTCGATATCTAGAACAAAGATATGACTCTATATGAATGCCTCCGGCGGTGTACCGGGATATGCAACGATTCATGAGTGACATGTATGAAAGAATTATGAACGGTGGCTTTGCCACAAATACAATGTCAACTACATGATCATGCTAGCAATATGACAATGATGGAGCGTGTCATAATAAACGGAACGGTGGAAAGTTGCATGACAATATATCTCGGAATGGCTATGGAAATGCCTAATAGGTAGGTATGGTGGCTGTTTTGAGGAAGGTATATGGTGGGTGAATGATACCGGCAAAAAGTGTGCGGTATTAGAGAGGCTAGCAATGGTGGAAGGATGGGAAAAAGTGCGTAGAATCCATGGACTCAACATTAGTCATAAAGAACTCATATACTTATTGCAAAAATCTATAAGTTATCAAAGCAAAGTATTACGCGCATGCTCCTAGGGGGATAGATTGGTAGGAAAAGACCATCGCCTGTCCCCGACCGCCACTCATAAGGAAGACAATCAATAAATAAATCATGCTCCGACTTCATCACATAACGGTTCACCATACGTGCATGCTACGGAATCACAAACTTCAACACAAGTATTCTTTAAATTCACAACTACTCAACTAGCATGACTCTAATATCACCATCTTCATATCTCAAAACAATTATCAAGCATCAAACTTTTCTTAGTATTCAACGCACTCAAAAGAAAGTTTCACATATCTTGAATACCAAGTATATTAACATTAAGAAAATTACCATGCTATTAATGACTCTCAAAATAATTTAAGTGAAGAATGAGAGATCAATAGTTTCTTTAAAACAAATCCACCACCGTGCTCTAAAAGATATAAGTGAAGTACTAGAGCAATAACAAAAACTACTCCGAAAGATATAAGTGAAGATCAATGAGTAGCTAAATAATTATGCAACTAAATGAAGGCTCTCTCTCATTAAAGAATTTCAGATCTTGATACTTTATTCAAACAGCAAGCGAAGCTAAATGAAACTACAATGCAAGGATAGCACAACTCATGTGAAGAAGCAAAAACTTAGGCTCAACCTTTTTATCAAAAGCTTCATTCACAACAAACTCAACAAGAACTTGTGAGATAGGTTAGTATAAACCAATGCAAAACCTTATCATTTTCTACTGTAACAAATCACTAACATTATTATTCAACATTGCATACTAAATGCCTCTGCATATTTAATACTCATATCCTTAAATATAATCATTAAACAAGCAAACATATGCAAACAATGCAAACATAACAGCAATCTGCCAAAACAGTACAGTCTGTAAAGAATGCAAGAGTATCAATACTTCCCTGACTCCCAAATTTATGAACTAAAATTCCCACTGTAATAAATTTATCAGAGCTCAATATGCAAAAAGATTCAACATTATACCACTCTCTGACTTTTCTAGGGAATTTTTGCAACAGCGGTAAACTTTCTGTTTTCAAACAGCAACATGTATACTAGCAAAATAAGCATGACAAAGGCTATCCTTGACATTTTTATTGAAACTAAAGATGCAAAACATTATTATAAGTAACATCAAGAAATTACTAACAAGAGAGAATGACATGACGCTCCAAGCAAAACACATATCATGTGGTGAATAAAATATAGCTCCAAGTAAAGTTACCGATGAACGAAGACGAAAGAGGGGATGCCTTCCCGGGGCATCCCCAAGCTTAGGCTCTTGGTTGTCCTTGAATATTACCTTGGGGTGCCTTGGTCATCCCCAATCTTAGACTCTTTCCACTCCTTATTCCATAGTCCATCGAATCTTTACCCAAAACTTGAAAACTTCACAACACAAAACTTAACAGAAAAATCGTAAGCTCCGTTAGCAAAAGAAAACAAAACACAACTTCAAGGTACTGTAATGAACTCATTCTTTATTGATATTGGTGTTAAACCTACTGTATTCCAACTTCTCTATGGTTAATAAACTATTTTACTAGCCATAGATTCATCAAAATAAGCAAACAACACAATGAAAACAGAATCTGTCAAAAACAGAACAGTCTGTAGTAATCTGTAACTAACGCAAACTTCTGGAACTCAAAAAATTCTAAAATAAATTGCTGGACCTGAGGAATTTGTCTAGTAATCATACGCAAAAAGAATCAACTAAATAGCACTCTCCAGGAAAAAGTTCTAGCTAATCTCGTGAGCGCTAAAGTTTCTGTTTTTTACAGCATGATCATAAAGACTTTACCCAAGTCTTCCCAAAGGTTCTACTTGGCACAAACACTAATTAAAACATAAAACCACATCTAAACAGAAGCTAGATGGATTATTTATTACTAAACAGAACCAAAAATCAAGAAACTAAAATAAAATTGGGTTGCCTCCCAACAAGCGCTATAGTTTAGCGCCCCTAGCTAGGCATGATGATTTCAATGATGCTCACATAAGAGATAAGAATTGAAACATAACGGGAGCATCATGAAGCATATGACTAGCACATTTAAGTCTAATCCGCTTCCTATGCATAGGGATTTTGTGAGCAAACAACTTATGGGAACAATAATCAACTTGCATAGGAAGGTAAAATAAGCATAACTTCAAAACTTTAAGCACATAGAGAGGAAACTTGATATTATTGCAATTCCTACAAGCATATGTTCCTCCCTCATAATAATTTTCTGTAGCATCATGAATGAATTAAACAATATAACCAGCACCTAAAGCATTCTTTTCATGATCTACAAGCAGTGAAAATTTACTACTCTCCACATAGGCAAAATTCTTCTCATGAATAGTAGTGGGAACAAACTCAACAAAGTAACTACCATGTGATTGAAAATTAAGATCAAGATGACAAGTTTCATGGTTATCATTATTCTTTAGAGCATACGTGTCATCACAATAATCATCATAGATAGGAGGCATGCTGTAACATCCCAAATTTCCCATTTGGAATGTTTTACAATTATAGCTAAGCATCTATGCATATTGTTTGATTTGAGTGACATTTGAAGTATTTCAGAGGCTTTTGAGTTTGTGGAATTTGAATTCAAATTGGCAGTTGAAATTTATTTCAAAGCAATGCCTGACAAATACTTGAGAAAAAGTATGAGAGGAGTAAACATGACACTCCAAAAATGTCAGATGAAAAATGTTGCCAAAAAGTTTGAATTCAAATTTGATTTTATTTGGGATTTTTAGAAAATGTTTTTTTTAAGTTTGAGTTTTGCCCCTGGAAAAATGTTCAAATTGTAGGATAAATTCCCCTGATCATTTTGATATATATATATGTCCTATATAAAATATATATATTATATATAATTCCCCTCCCCTTTTTCAAAAAAAGAAAAAGAACCCCAGGCGCTTGACCGAACCAGTAACCCGGCCAGTAGCAATGACCAATGATAGCCAGCCCAACCCGAGCGCCCGAGAAACCAGCCCGAGCCGCTGGCCAACCCTCTCCCCTCGGTCGCCCGTCGCTCACCCTCTCCCCTCTCGCTGGCCAGCCCCACCCCTTCTTCTTCCTCTCCACGCCACAGCGTCGCGCCTCGCCGGAATCCGGAGATCGCGGGATCTCCTCCCCGATCCGCCCCTCCTCCAAGCTAGCCGCCCCTATAAATACCGCGCCCCTAACCCGTTCCCCATTTTCCCCCTCGCCTAACCCCTCCACCTCGCCGCAATCCCTACTGGAGCCAGCGCGCCCGCCCTTGGCATTGCCCTTGCCCGGCCGCCTCGAGCCCCCAGGCTCCACCGACTCCACCTCGACCTTCCCTCGCTCCGCCCGCACCACGGACGCCTCCGCGTCTTCCCCGACCACCGGAGCCACCGCACCGTCGTCGCCCGAGCCGTCGACCGTCGCCGTCGTCGCCACCATGATGAGTCGCGGAACTCCCACCACCGTCCGATCTATAATCTAGGGTTTAGATTAGATCTAGCGAAGAATGCGGTTTATTTTAAATAAAGCCCGGTTTAGTTTCGGTTTATTTGGTTTAGTTAGAGGTTAGTTAGACCGGCCCGAATCGGTTTATTCCCTCGGGCGCGTTTTAGTAATTTGTCGCCCGAGCGTTAGATAGGCCCACTAGCGACAATATTTCTTTTTAGTTTTATTTTCGTTTCTGTTTTTAACAGAATAGTTTCAGTTTTGTAAAATCCATATCTTTTAGGTTACTTAATATTTTTAATTGATTCTTTTTTTGTTAGTTTGCAAATTTGTTGTAGTTTCTGTGGAAAATATGTTTGGCCATGTTTAAATTATTAGAAATTGTTTTATTTTAGTTTTAGACAGATTAGTAATTCTTCTATAAAATGAGTTAGGATTATTTTATTTTAGTGATTCTTTTTGTCACTGATTTGTTTTGACCTTGCCTAACAGTAGGAATTTATTTGGGTATTTTAGATTTAATAAAAAATAGTTTTAGTCGAAATCATGTATTTCTTGATTATTTAACTAGCTACTGTTTTCCTATTGTTTTATTTAGTAACTAATTTTATTTTTTACTATGTTATAGTTTATTTTAGATTAGTTTCTGTAGCTACAGAGGATGAACTTTTATTTATAGTAGAATAAAATTTTTATTTTATTTTTCTTTGCTAGGATTGTTATAGGCATAATAGGAGTTCTATAGTAGCTTTTGATGTGATTCTTTTTGCTCCTAGTTTATATGATGTTTTTCCTTCTGTTAGTTAGCAAAACCCATGCTTAGGTTCTGTTAAGAAAAGTTTTAGTTGTGTAAAACTATTTCTTAGTTGTTGCTTGATGTGGTGAAAACCTTGATTTGCTTTCTCCGAGTTTTCTTTGGATTTTGGTTTGAGTGCTTGGGTGTTTTGTTTCCAACTTGCTGTTATGTTATATTGAGGCATATTTATTTGTGCTATTGTTTGATTCGGTAGAATTTCCGGAGTGCGAAGCCTGCTATCACGAGTCCCTAGCTTTCGAAGACCATCAGCCAGGCAAGTCATTTGATCATGTTTTACAATACCTATGATTTTATTGCATTAGAATTATACCTCCCCACCATGCATGCAGTAGGAGAATTTTAAGTTATGTTCTTGAGTAGTATAATGAGGTAGGATGAAACCAATTCCCTTGTTACCATGGCCGGACGGCGAAGTAGTTTAATTTTGCTATGCTCAGAGGCGGGGTTGGTCGAGTGATTCATAAGGGAGATGTGAGAGTCAAGATGATGACAACCCCATGACTTCAAGCTCAAGATGGACTTCAAAATTCACTCTTTGGGTGGAGGAGGCAGTTAACGGGCACCTGGAGAACCCAGCGGTTGGCGGGATGCATGGAGAAGTGCCATGACATCTTGCGGAAGCTTCACCCAGCCACGAAGAGACGGATGGATACCCCATTGACCGGAAGCTTACATGTGCAGCCGCAAGCCATTATGGGCTCTGGCAGTGGACCCTAGGTGTGACTACGGCGGACGGTGCTACGAGATGTAGAAGAACGGTAGGATTGGATGGGCACGGCGAAGGGCTGGAGGAACTCTTCGGAAGACCTGTTTCGTTCGTCCGGTCTTCAAACACCGGAAGTGCGAAGACTTAAAAGGAGGGAACGATTCTTGCGGGTAAAGTGCATAAACCTCTGCAGTGAAGATCTAATCGGGTAGCCGTGTCCCGATTCTGAGACAATTTGAGCCTCTGGAACTTGGAGTATTTCGGATATCTCAACACCAAACTTAATACATTAATTGAGGGGATTATTTAATAATTGGGAATGAGACATTGGTTGGCGGAACCATCTCAATAACTACCAACATTTTGTAGTAATTGCAAACAAGTCCTTGTTATAGGGAAAAAGCGGCTTTTGAACTTAGAGCCCCACAACCAAATTGCATATAGTGTTAGTAATTTTATTGTTGTTCTCTCTTTGACTTGCTGGCATATTCAAAATCTTTGACCTACACGGCTGCAACGTCTTATGTTGCGAGAGGAGTTTCGATCGAGGAGTGAGGCTACGATCCACGCTTGGCGATTGCCCTATGGAGTCGGATGGACTCGCTATTCTTCTACGCTTCCATGACTTTATTTAGTTTATTTCTCATGAGTTGGCCTTCTGCCAAATTTATTCTATTGTAATAAAGACTCGATATGAGAATTGTGTAATAAATTCAGGTGTGAATGAACTTTGATTATTTCATCAATGTACTGTGTGTGCCAGCATGATCTTGGGATGAATGCAGTTACGGAAGACTTGACCGATTTTGGGTCGGGTCGCTATAGAGATGGTATCAAAGCACACGCTGACCGTAGGACGTAACCCCTAGGATCGGAAAGCCATAGGAAGAGACTATTTATTTTATGTCCTTATCATTCTGTAATTCTCCCCTGTTCATTTCTGACTTCTCTCCGATTTTCAACATTCTAGATGGCCGCTGAGTTCACCCCAGTTCTGCTACCGGAGTTTTGCCAGCCAGATGAGACGATGCCTCTCGGCAAGAAGCTGGTTCAGATCGTGAAGAGCTGAAGATTGCTCTACCCTCAATCACCGGGAAGCCTACCAATGCACTTCCGACGGATACTCGCTACAGGATTAAGGTGCACATTCCAGGGAGGACCTTCGGAGGACATACAGAGCCCATTGACTTTGAGTTTACCGATTTCAATTGGATTCTCGAAAGAGACATGGCGATATATCGTGCACTTGGACATCTCCGAGAAGAGTACAGGCCGAGCTCGACCCATCAGACCTCGCCATGATTTCTCGCATGAGCTAGGAATGGAGATATCATCCATACCGTGAAGGGCGACTCCATTCTCTCATATGTCCAAGACTTGGAGAGTCTCCTCAGAAACGGAAATCCAGACTCGCCGTAGCGAAGGTACACAGGAGGCTCCGTGAACTGGGCTGGAGGAGAAAGCACACGCAGTTTCCTTGACCATGAAGAAGAAATCAAGGATTTCATGGAGAGTCGACAAGCTAAAGATGGATGTTGCCGCATTAGAGGAGAAGATGGACACGGAGAAGACCTTTTTTCGAGTGGAGATGACGGACCCCTCTTGAGCAATGACCAGGATTATGAAGAGAGCTCCACCGAAAAGCCGCAGAGGAGGCGCCGCATCGGAGGACGCCCACCGGAGGACGCCGCACGGAAGGGACGCAGGATAATTGATGAAGACATTTAGTCGACCGCCATGTTATTTTATTTTATTTTAAATCGATCAGTTAGGCCGTTATTTTCGATTAGTCGTGAGAATTTGTAATCCGAGATTGAACCATGTTTGAGATGATTGAATAAATGATTGGTGTGATTATGATTGTGCATTCATATGGGTAGTGATATTTTCTCATTAGACCCTTGTTCTATTCTAATTTTCTCATCCACTCCAAAACACCAGATGCCTCAGGGCGTGACCCCGGTTTCAACTTTCCGCCGGAGCTCACCCAGCTGATCCAGCAGCAGAATGCCCTTATGCAGATGCTCATCCAGAACGAGAACAACAACAACAACAACAATAATCCACCGCCACCACCCCCTGTTGACAACTTGACCCGCTTCCTAAGGCTGAATCCGCCAGTTTTCTCTAGCAGCACTGAGCCGATTGTGGCCGATGATTGGCTCCGCAAGGTCGGAAGGGAGTTAGCCACTGCTGGATGCACAGATGCAGAGAAGGTGCACTTTGCCGCACATCGACTTGATGGACCTGCAGCCTCTTGGTGGGAGAACTACACCGCCACTTATCCCATCGCCACCATCACGTGGGATCAGTTCAAGAAGCTTTCCGCACCGCTCATGTCTCACCGGAGCCATGAGTGCGAAGAAGCGTGAGTTCCGCAACTTACGCCAGGGAACCGTCTTGTGGGGCAAGACGTGGATGAATTCAGCAAGTTAGCTCGCTATGCCCCGGATGATGTGGCCACGGATGCATAAGCAGGAAAAAGTTTCTCGAGGGACTCAATGACGAGCTGGGAATGCAGCTAATGGTGGCTACCTTCAACAACTACCGGGAGCTGGTAGACAAGGCCACCATACTCAAGGCAAGCAACGGCAGATTGATAGTCGCATAGCGGAAGTATGGCCAGGGAAGTACAACTCGGAGCTCAGCGAAGCCCGTTATGCCCCATACTGGAGGGCATACCCATCACACCCATGGAGGACATAACCATGGAGGAATGGGAACAACCGCAACCACGACAACAAGTCAGGCAATGGAAACGACAATAGCAACCAGCATCGTCCTGCCCCGGTTCAGAAGGATCTGAGTCACATCACCTGTTTCAAGTGCCAGAAGACAGGGCACTATGCCACCGACTGCCGGAGGCCAAGCGGAGGAATGGAAACGGAAATGGAAGCTCGGCAAAGAAGCCCAACCCTTTTCCTCGTGCTCACGTGAACCACATTGACGTGGAGGACGTCTATGATCAACCGCATAATCGTGGTTGGTAAGTTTTTATTAAATTCACATCCAGTATTGGTACTCTTTGATTCTGGTGCAACGCATTCATTTATATCAAAGGTAGTTGTGGGAAAGTATGGGTTGCCCACTAGAACCCTTAGAAGCCCTCTTCACGTTAGTTCCGCAGGAGGAGAAATGATGGCAGGCTTAGGCTGTCATGCAACCCTCAACATCAGAAACCATAAATTTCCCGCAGACCTCATAGTATTGGAAACCCAGACCTTAGATGTAATCCTAGGCATGGATTGGTTGATGAAGTTTGAAGGAAACATAGGCATGCCCGCATAAGGCGATTACGCTCACCACTCCGGGGCAGAAGAGGATCAAGTATGTATCTAGACGTATCCCGATGAAGAATCGGTGAATTCCCTCACGGGAGTCGTTAGGAGGAAGTGCCGATGGTGCAAGATTTTCCCGATGTGTTTAGGAGGAATTACCAGAATGCCACCGGACAGAGACATTGAATTTCTGATTGAGTTATTGCCCTAAGCACAGCCCCAATATCCAAGAGACCCTATCGGATGCCCCGAGCGAATTGGAAGAGATCAAAAAGCAAATTAATGAGCTATTGGAGAAGGGATATATTCGGCCAAGCTCATCACCTTGGGGAGCCCCAGTTCTTTTGGTAGAGAAGAAGGATGGAAGTCTGAGAATGGTTGTGGATTATCGTTGTTGAACGACGTGACCATCAAGAACAAGTACCCTCTGCCGATGATTAATGATCTATTTGATCAGCTAGTTGGAGCCAAGGTATTCTCCAAGATCGATCTTGATCGAGGTATCATCGATTGAAGATCCGTGAAAAGGATATACCCAAAACAACATTCACCACCGGTATGGTTTATATGAGTATACCGTCATGTCATTCGGATTGACTAATGCTTGCATACTTCATGAATTTGATGAACAAGGTATTTATGGAATATCTGGACAAATTTGTCGTGGTGTTCATCGATGATATACTGATTTTCTCCAAGAGCGAGGAAGAGCATAAGGAACATTTGCGTCTAGTTACGGAGAAACTCCGAGAACATCAGTTGTATGCCAAGTTCAGTAAATGCGAATTTTGGCTAAAGGAAGTCGGATTCCTCGGACATGTTATTTCAGGAGAAGGAATAGCAGTTAACCCCACCAAGGTTGAATCAGTCACCGATTGGCAGTCACCCACCTCAGTCAAGGAGATCCGCAGTTTTCTCGGACTCGCAGGATATTATCGGAGGTTTATTGAGAATTTCTCGAAGATTGCCAAGCCCATGATTGAGCTGTTGAAGAAGGACGCCAAGTACATCTGGACCGAGGATTGTGAAGCCAGTTTCTAGGAATTGAAGAAACGTTTGGTTACAACCCCAAAGATTGATTTTGCCGGACATACACAAGGATTACGGTATATTGTGACGCTTCTCGCCGAGGACTCGGAGGAGTACTCGTGCAGGAAGGAAAAGTTGTAGCTTATACCTCCGCAGCTACGACCTCACGAGATGAATTACGCCACACATGATTTGGAATTAGCAGTAGTGCATGCACTCAAGACTGGAGACATTTCCTTATCGGAAATAGTTGTGATGTTTACACAGATCTTAAGAGCTTGAAGTATATTTTCACGCAGAAGAGTTGAACCTCGAGCGGAGGAGATGGCTAGAGTTAATCAAGGACTATGACATGAGATTGCATTACCACCCGTGAAAGGCTAATGTTGTAGCAGATGCTTTGAGCCGTAAGAGTTATGTGAATACTCTTATAGCGGGAGGATTACCCAGGAGTTAGCCGATGGCCTCGAGAGATCTCGGGCGGAGATAGTTCCGAGAGGATATGTTGCAGCTCTGGAAGTTCAGTCCACTTTGGCGAAAAGAATTCGTCAAGCCCAGAAGTCGGACAAGGAAATTGATGAGATAAAGAAAAGGATGAATGAAGGAAAAGCTAAAGGGTTTTGTAAGGATGAATACGGAGCTATATGGTACGAGGATCGTATTTATGTGCCCAATGATCCCGAACTCAGAAAGCTAGTTCTTCAGGAGGCTCATGATTCACCGTACTCGATTCACCCCGGTAACACCAAGATGTATCTGGATTTGAAGGAAAGTTTCTGGTGGACAAGTATGAAGAAGGATATTGCTGAGTACGTAGCAATATGCGATGTTTGCCAGCGAGTAAAGGCGGAACATCAGAAGCCAGCAGGTTTACTTCAACCCTTGCCGATTCCCGAGTGGAAATGGGAAAAACTTGGAATGGATTTTATCACAGGATTACCGGGACCCGTTCAGGTTATGATTCCATCTGGGTAGTGGTTGATCGATTGACCAAGGTAGCTCATTTCATTCCCGTTAAGACTACCTATACCAGCGCTAAGTTAGCCAAGATATACATGACCAGGATCGTAAGCCTGCATGGAGTTCCGAGGAGTATCATGTTAGATAGAGGAACACAATTTACCTCAAAGTTTTGGAATCAGTTGCATGAAACTTTGGGTACGAGGCTGGAGTTCAGTACAGCTTTTCATTCGCAGACAGATGGACAGACCGAGTGAGTCAACCAGATCCTGGAGGACATGTTGAGAGCTTGTGCGCTAGACTATGGATCTAGCTGGGATGATAATTTGCCATACGCGGAGTTCTCGTACAATAACAGTTATCAAACCAGTTTGAAGATGGCCCCTTTCGAAGCTCTATACGGAAGGAGGTGCAGAACACCATTGCTGTGGGATGGTGTTGGAGATCGCAAACTTTTCGGTCCCGATCTTATCAGAGATTCCGAAGAAAAAGTCAAGCTGATTCGAGATAGGCTCAAGGTAGCTCAGTCGAGACAGAAGAGTTATGCCGACGATGAACGCAAGGAAGTAACATCTGAAGCGGGAGACCGGGCATATCTTCGTGTGTCCCACTTCGTGGAATCAAGAGGTTTGGTGTTAAAGGAAAGTTAGCACCCGGTTCATTGGCCCTACAAAATCCTCGAGCGTCGTCGAAGTTGCTTACAAGTTGGAATTGCGGAAGGATTGTCCGGAGTTCACGATGTCTTCCATGTTTCTCACCAAGAAATGCCATGCCGAGATGGCCAATATTCCGTTGAGAGACACGGTGCCCCTAGAGGCCGTACAGCTCGACAAAGGATCTGATTTATGAGGAGAAACCCGTCCGAATTCTCGAGGCTGAACAGAGTCACCCGCACAAGATCATCAAGTTTTGCAAGGTCTTTGTGGAGTCATCATTCCGAGGAGGAAGCCACCTGGGAGCGAGAAGAAGACCTCCGCCGAGACCACCCGCACCTATTTGCTAGCCAACCCGAATCTCGAGGGCGAGATTAATCTTAAGGTGGGTAGGTTTGTAACATCCCAAATTTCTCATTTGGAATGTTTTACAATTATAGCTAAGCATCTATGCATATTGTTTGATTTGAGTGACATTTGAAGTATTTCAGAGGCTTTTGAGTTTGTGGAATTTGAATTCAAATTGGCATTTGAAATTTATTTCAAAGCAATGCCTGACAAATACTTGAGAAAAAGTATGGGAGGAGTAAACATGACACTCCAAAAATGTCAGATGAAAAATGTTGCCAAAAATTTTGAATTCAAATTTGATTTTATTTGGGATTTTTAGAAAATGTTTTTTTTAAGTTTGAGTTTTGCCCCTGGAAAAATGTTCAAGTTTTAGGATAAATTCCCCTGATCATTTTGATATATATATATGTCCTATATAAAAATATATATATTATATATAATTCCCCCTCCCCCTTTTTCAAAAAAAAGGAAAAGAACCCCAGTACCAGCTAACTTGACCCGGTAGCCGACATTGACCCAAGGCAAATACCAGCCCAACCAGTGAGCCGAGCCCACGCCCTTGAGCATGCCTGAACCCTCTCCCCTCGGTCGCCTGTCGCTCACCCCTCTCCCTCTCTCGACGACCGGCCCCACCCCTTCTTCTTCCTCTCCACGCCACCGCGTCGCCGCCTCACCGGAATCCCGGAGATCGCGGGATCTCCTCCCCCGATCCGCCCCCTCCTCCAAACTAGCCGCCCCTATAAATACCGCGCCCCCCTCGACCCGTTCCCCCATTTTCCCCCTCGCCTAACCCCTCCACCTACCGCAATCCCTCATGGGAGCCCGGCGCGCCGCCCAGCGCATTGCCCTTTGCCTCGGCCGCCTCAGGCCCCCGAGGCTCCACCGACTCCACCTCGACCTTCCCCTCGCTCCGCCCGCACCACGGACGCCTCCGCCGTCTTCCCCGACCACCGAGTCACCGCACCGTCGCCCGAGCCGCCGTCGACCGTCGCCGTTGCCGCCACCGCGGTGAGTCGCCGAACTCCCACCACCGTCCGATCTATAATCTAGGGTTTAGATTAGATCTAGCGAAGGTGCGGTTTATTTTAAATAAAGCCGGTTTAGTTTCGGTTTATTTGGTTTAGTTAGCGGTTAGTTAGACCGGCCCGAATCGGTTTATTCCCTCGGGCGCGTTTTAGTAATTTGTCGCCCGAGCGTTAGATAGGCCCACTAGCGACAATATTTCTTTTTAGTTTTATTTTCGTTTCTGTTTTTAACAGAATAGTTTCAGTTTTGTAAAATCCATATCTTTTAGGTTACTTAATATTTTTTATTGATTCTTTTTTTGTTAGTTTGCAAATTTGTTGTAGTTTCTGTGGAAAATATGTTTGGCCATGTTTAAATTATTAGAAATTGTTTTATTTTAGTTTTAGACAGATTAGTAATTCTTCTATAAAATGAGTTAGGATTATTTTATTTTAGTGATTCTTTTTGTCACTGCTTTGTTTTGACCTTGCCTAACAGTAGAAATTTATTTGGGTATTTTAGATTTAATAAAAAAAAGTTTTAGTCGAAATCATGTATTTCTTGATTATTTAACTAGCTACTGTTTCCCAATTGTTTTATTTAGTAACTAATTTTATTTTTACTATGTTATAGTTTATTTTAGATTAGTTTCTGTAGCTACAGAGGATGAACTTTTATTTACAGTAGAATAAAAATTTTATTTTATTTTTCTTTGCTAGGATTGTTATAGGCATAATAGGAGTTCTATAATAGCTTTTGATGTAATTCTTTTTGCTCCTAGTTTACATGATGTTTTCCCCTCTGTTAGTTAGCAAAACCCATGCTTAGGTTCTATTAAGAAAAGTTTTAGTTGTGTAAAACTATTTCTTAGTTGTTGCTTGATGTGGTGAAAACCTTGATTTGCTTTCTCCGAGTTTTCTTTGGATTTTGGTTTGAGTGCTTGGGTGTTTTGTTTCCAACTTGCTGTTATGTTATATTGAGCCATACTTATTTGTGCTATTGTTTGATTCGGTAGAATTTCCGGAGTGCGAAGCCTGCTATCACGAGTCCCTAGCTTTCGAAGACCGTCAGCCAGGCAAGTCATTTGATCATGTTTTACAATACCTATGATTTTATTGCATTAGAATTATACCTCCCCACCATGCATGCAGTAGGAGAATTTTAAGTTATGTTCTTGAGTAGTATCATGAGGTAGGATGAAACCAATTCCCTTGTTACCATGGCCCGGGACGAAGTAGTTTAATTTTTCTATGCTCGTAGACGGGGTTGGTCGAGTGATTCATAAGGGAAATGTGAAAGTCAAGATGATGACAACCCCATGACTTCAAGCTCAAGATGGACTTCAAAATTCACTACTGGGTGGAGGACGGTTGACGGGCACCCTGGAGAACCCAGCGGTTGGCCGGGATGCATGGAGAAGTGCCATGACATCTTGCGGAAAGCTTCACCCAGCCACGAAGAGACGGATGGATACCCCATTGACCGGAAGCTTACCTGTGCAGCCGCAAGCCATTATGGGCTCTGGCTTGGTCGGCCCTAGGTGTGACTCTGACAGTAGGATTGGATGGGCACCGACAGTGGCCAGAGGAACTCTTCGGAAGACCCTGTTTCGTTCGTCCAGTCTTCAAACACCAGGAAGTGCGAAGACTTAAAAGGAGGGAACGATTCTTGCGGGTAAAGTGTGCAAACCTCTGCAGAGTGAAGATCTAATCGGTTAGCCGTGTCCCCGGTTACGGACAATTTGAGCCTCTGGAACTTGGAGTATTTCGGATATCTCAACACCAAACTTAATACATTAATTGAGGGGATTATTTAATAATTGGGAATGAGACATTGGTTGGCGGAACCATCTCAATAACTACCAACATTTTGTAGTAATTGCAAACAAGTCCTTGTTATAGGGAAAAACTGGCTTTTGAACTTAGAGCCCCACAACCAAATTGCATATAGTGTTAGTAATTTTATTGTTGTTCTCTCTTTGACTTGCTGGCATATTCAAAATGCCGACCTACACGGCTGCAACGTCTTATGTTGCAGAGGAGTTTTCGATCGGGAGTGAGGCTACGATCCACGCTTGGCGATTGCCCTATGGAGTCGGATGGACTCGCTATTCTTCTACGCTTCATGACTTTATTTAGTTTATTTCTCATGAGTTGGCCTTCGCCGAATTTATTCTATTGTAATAAAGACTCGATATGAGAATCGTGTAATAAATTCAGGTGTGATTGAACTTTGATTATTTCATCAATGTCTTGTGTGTGCCAGCATGATCTTGGGATGATGCGATTACGAGAGACTTGACCGATTTTGGGTCGGGTCGCTACAGAGATGGTATCGAGCACACTGATGTTGTAGGATGTAACCCCTAGGATCGGAAAGCCATAGGAAGAGACTATTTATTTTATGTCCTTATCATTACGTAATTCTCCCTGTTCATTTCGACTTCTCTCCGATTTTCAACATTCTAGATGGCGCTGAGTTCACCCCAGTTCTGCTAGGAGTTTTGCCGGCCAGATGAGACGATGCCTCTCGGCAAGAAGCTGGTTCAGATCGTGAAGAAGCTGAAGATTGCTCGCCCTCGATCACCGGAAGCCTACCAATGCACTTCCGACGGATACTCGCTCTGTGATTAAGGTGCACATTCGGGGAGGACCTTCGGAGGACATCTGAGCCCATTGACTTTGAGTTTACCGATTTCAATTGGATTCTCGGAAGAGACATGGCGATATATCGTGCACTTGGACATCTCCGAGAAGAGTACAGGGCCGAGCTCGACCCATCAGACCTCGCCATGATTTCTCGTAGAGCTAGGAATGGAGACATCATCCGTGCCGTGAGAGGGCGACTCCATTCTCTCATATGTCCAAGACTTGGAGAGTCTCCTCAGAAACGGAAATCCGGACTACGCCAGAATGAAGGTACAGGAGGCTGTTGTTAAAAGCTGGAACTGGAGGAGAAAGCACACGCGGATTTCCTTGACCATGAAGAAGAAATCAAGGATTTCATGGAGAGAGTCGACAAGCTGAAGATGGATATTGCCGCATTAGAGGAGATGATGGACCTGGGAGAAGACCTTTTTCCGAGTGGAGATGACGGACCCCTCTTGAGCAATGACCAGGATTATGAAGAGTGCTCCACCGAAGAAAGCCGCAAGAGGAGGCGCCGCATCAGAGGACGCCCCACCGGAGGACGCCGCACTGTGAGGACGCAGGATAATTGATGAAGACATTTAGTCGACCGCCATGTTATTTTATTTTATTTTAAATCGATCAGTTAGGCCGTTATTTTCGATTAGTCGTGAGAATTTGTAATCCGAGATTGAACCATGTTTGAGATGATTGAATAAATGATTGGTGTGATTATGATTGTGCATTCATATGGGTAGTGATATTTTCTCATTAGACCCTTGTTCTATTCTAATTTTCTCATCCACTCCAAAACACGAGATGCCTCCGAGACGTGACCCGGTTTCAACTTTCTGCGGAGCTCACCCGGTGATCCAGCAGCAGGATGCCCTTATGCGAGATGCTCATCGTAACTGAACAACAACAACAACAACAATCCACCGCCACCACCCCTGTTGACAACTTGACCCGCTTCCTAAGGCTGAATCCGCGGTGTTCTCTAGCAAAGACCTTGAGCCGATTGTGGCGATGATTGGCTCCGCAAGGTCGGAAGGAGTTAGCCACTTACGGATGCACAGATGCGAGAGAAGGTGCGCTTTGCCGCACATCAGCTTGATGGACCTGCAACCTCTTGGTGGGAGAACTACACCACCACTTATCCCATCGCCACCATCACGTGGGATCAGTTCCAGCAGGCTTTCCGCACCGCTCATGTCTCAGCTAGAGCCATGAGTCTGAAGAAGCGTGAGTTCCGCAACTTACGCCAGGGGAACCGCATCTTGTGGGGCGACGTGGATGAATTCAGCAAGTTAGCTCGCTATGCCGGATGATGTGGCCGCAGATGCCGCATAAGCAGGAAAAGTTTCTCGAGGGACTCAATGACGGTGGGAATGCAGCTAACGGTGGCTACCTTCAACAACTACCAGGAGCTGGTAGACAAGGCCACCATACTCGAAGGCAAGCAACAGCAGATTGATAGCCGCAAGCGGGAGTATGGCCAGGGGAAGTACAACTCTGGAGCTCAGCAGAAGCCCCGTTATGCCCCATACTCGGGAGGGCATACCCATCACACCCATGGAGGACATAACCATGGAGGGAATGGGAACAACCGCAACCACGACAACAAGTCAGGCAATGGAAACGACAATAGCAACCAGCATCGTCCTGCCCCGGTTCAGAAGGATCTGAGTCACATCACCTGTTTCAAGTGCCAGAAGACAGGGCACTATGCCACCGACTGCCCGGAGGCCAAGCAGAGGAATGGAAACGGAAATGGAAGCTCAGCAAAGAAGCCCAACCCTTTTCCTCGTGCTCACGTGAACCACATTGACGTGGAGGACGTCTATGATCAGCCAGACACTGTGGTTGGTAAGTTTTTATTAAATTCACATCCAGTATTGGTACTGTTTGATTCTGGTTGAACGCATTCATTTATATCAAGGGTAGTTGTGGAAAAGTATGGGTTGCCCACTAGAACCCTTAGAAGCCCTCTTCACGTTAGTTCCGCAGGAGGAGAAATGATGGCAGGCTTAGGCTGTCATGCAACCCTCAACATCGGAAACCATAAATTTCCCACAGACCTCATAGTATTGGAAACCCAGACCTAGGATGTAATCCTAGGCATGGATTGGTTGACGAAGTTTGAAGGAAACATAGACTGTGCCCGCAAGACGATTCTGCTCACCACTCCGGAGCAGAAGAGGATCAAGTATGTATCCAGACGTATCCCGATGAAGAATCAGGTGAATTCCCTCACGGGAGTCGTTCAGGAGGAAGTGCCGATGGTGCAAGATTTTCCCGATGTGTTTCCGGAGGAATTACCAGAATGCCACCGACAGAGACATTGAATTTCTGATTGAGTTATTGCCGGCACAGCCCCAATATCCAAGAGACCCTATCGGATGCCCCGAGCGAATTGGAAGAGATCAAAAAGCAAATTAATGAGCTATTGGAGAAGGGATATATTCGGCCAAGCTCATCACCTTGGGGAGCCCCAGTTCTTTTGGTAGAGAAGAAGGATGGAAGTCTGAGAATGGTTGTGGATTATTGTTTGTTGAATGACGTGACCATCAAGAACAAGTACCCTCTGCCGATGATTAATGATCTATTTGATCAGCTAGTTGGAGCCAAGGTATTCTCCAAGATCGATCTTCGATCAGGGTATCATCAGTTGAAGATCCGTGAAAAGGATATACCCAAAACAGCATTCACCACGGTATGGTTTATATGAGTATACCGTCATGTCATTCGGATTGACTAATGCCCCGCATACTTCATGAATTTGATGAACAAGGTATTTATGGAATATCTGGACAAATTTGTCGTGGTGTTCATCGATGATATCTGATTTTCTCCAAGAGCGAGGAAGAGCATAAGGAACATTTGCGTCTAGTTCGGAGAAACTCCGAGAACATCGATTGTATGCCAAGTTCAAGAAATGCGAATTTTGGCTAAAGGAAGTCGGATTCCTCGGACATGTTATTTCAGGAGAAGGAATAGCGATTGACCCCACCAAGGTTGAATCAGTCACCGATTGGCGGTCACCCACCTCGATCAAGGAGATCCGCAGTTTTCTCGGACTCGCAGGATATTATCGGAGGTTTATTGAGAATTTCTCGAAGATTGCCAAGCCCATGGTGAGCTGTTGAAGAAGGACGCCAAGTACATACGGACCGAGGATTGTGAAGCCGGTTTCAGTGAATTGAAGAAAGCGTTTGGTTACTGACCCGATCTTGATTTTGCGGACATACACAAGGATTACGGTATATTGTGACGCTTCTCGCCAGGACTCGGAGGAGTACTCATGCAGGAAGGAAAAGTTGTAGCTTATACCTCCAGACAGCTATGACCTCACGAGATGAATTACGCCACACATGATTTGGAGTTAGCAGCCGTAGTGCATGCACTCAAGACCTGGAGACATTTCCTTATCGGAAATAGTTGTGATGTTTACACAGATCATAAGAGCTTGAAGTATATTTTCACGCAGAAAGAGTTGAACCTCAGGCAGAGGAGATGGCTAGAGTTAATCAAGGACTATGGCATGAGATTGCGTTACCACCTAGGAAAGGCTAATGTTGTAGCAGATGCTTTGAGCCGTAAGAGTTATGTGAATACTCTTATAGAGGGAGGATTACCCCAGGAGTTAGTCGATGGCCTCAGAGATCTCGGGCGGAGATAGTTCGAGAGGATATGTTGCAGCTCTGGAAGTTCAGTCCACTTTGGCGAAAAGAATTCGTGAAGCCCGGAAGTCGTACAAGGAAATTGATGAGATAAAGAAAAGGATGAATGAAGGAAAAGCTAAAGGGTTTCGTAAGGATGAATCACGGAGCTATATGGTACGAGGATCGTGTTTATGTGCCCAATGATCCCGAACTCGAAGCTAATTCTTCAGGAGGCTCATGATTCACCGTACTCGATTCACCCGGTAACACCAAGATGTATCTGGATTTGAAGGAAAGTTTACGGTGGGCGGTATGAAGAAGGATATTGCTGAGTACGTAGCAATATGCGATGTTTGCTAGCGAGTAAAGGCGGAACATCAGAAGCCAGCAGGTTTACTTCAACCCTTGCCGATTCCCGAGTGGAAATGGGAAAAACTTGGAATGGATTTTATCACAGGATTACCCAGGACCCGTTCAGGTTATGATTCCATCTGCGTAGTGGTTGATCGATTGACCAAGGTAGCTCATTTCATTCCCATGAAGACTACCTATACCAGCGCTAAGTTATCCAAGATATACATGACCAGGATCGTATGCCTGCATGGAGTTCCAAGGAGTATCATGTCAGATAGACACAATTTACCTCAAAGTTTTGGAATCAGTTGCATGAAACTTTGGGTACGAGGCTGGAGTTCAGTAGAGCTTTTCATCCGCAGACAGATGTACAGACCGAGAGAGTCAACCAGATCCTGGAGGACATGTTGAGAGCTTGTGCGCTAGACTATGGATCTAGCTGGGATGATAATTTGCCATACACGGAGTTCTCGTACAATAACAGTTATCAGACCAGTCTGAAGATGGCCCCTTTCGAAGCTCTATACGGAAGGAGGTGCAGAACACCATTGTTGTGGGATGGTGTTGGAGATCGAAACTTTTCGGTCCCGATCTTATCAGAGATTCGAAGAAAAGTCAAGCTGATTCGAGATAGGCTCAAGGTAGCTCAGTCGAGGCAGAAGAGTTATGCCGACAGTAAACGCAAAGAAGTAACATACGAAGCGGGAGACCGGGCATATCTTCGTGTGTCCCCACTTCGTGGAATCAAGAGGTTTGGTGTTAAAGGAAAGTTAGCACCCGGTTCATTGGCCCTACAAAATCCTCGAACGTCATGGAGAAGTTGCTTACAAGTTGGAATTGCGGAAGGATTGTCCGGAGTTCACGATGTCTTCCATGTTTCTCAGCTGAAGAAATGCCATGCCGAGATGGCCGATATTCCGTTGAGAGACACAGTGCCCCTAGAGGCCGTACAGCTCGACAGTGATCTGACTTATGAGGAGAAACCCGTCCGAATTCTCGAGACTACGAACAGAGTCACCCGTAGCAAGATCATCAAGTTTTGCAAGGTGCTGTGGAGTCATCATTCCGAGGAGGAAGCCACCTGGGAGCGAGAAGAAGACCTCCGCCGAGACCACCCGCACCTATTTGCTAGCCAACCCGAATCTCGAGGGCGAGATTCATCTTAAGGTGGGTAGGTTTGTAACATCCCAAATTTCCCATTTGGAATGTTTTACAATTATAGCTAAGCATCTATGCATATTGTTTGATTTGAGTGACATTTGAAGTATTTCAGAGGCTTTTGAGTTTGTGGAATTTGAATTCAAATTGGCAGTTGAAATTTATTTCAAAGCAATGCCTGACAAATACTTGAGAAAAAGTATGAGAGGAGTAAACATGACACTCCAAAAATGTCAGATGAAAAATGTTGCCAAAAAGTTTGAATTCAAATTTGATTTTATTTGGGATTTTTAGAAAATGTTTTTTTTAAGTTTGAGTTTTGCCCCTGGAAAAATGTTCAAGTTGTAGGATAAATTCCCTGATCATTTTGATATATATATATGTCCTATATAAAAATATATATATTATATATAATTCCCCCTCCCCCTTTTTCAAAAAAAAGGAAAAGAACCCCAGGCGCCAGCCAGGCCAACCGGCCCAGCCAGGGCAGCAGCCACCCGCGCCCAAGCCAGCCATCACCGAGCCGCCACCAACCCTCTCCCCCTCGGTCGCCCGTCGCTCACCCCTCTCCCCTCTCTCGCTGACGCACCGGCCCCACCCCCTTCTTCTTCCTCTCCACGCCACCGCGTCGCCGCCTCGCCGGAATCCCGGAGATCGCGGGATCTCCTCCCCCGATCCGCCCCTCCTCCTAGCTAGCCGCCCCTATAAATACCGCGCCCCCCTCGACCCGTTCCCCCATTTTCCCCCTCGCCTAACCCCTCCACCTCGCCGCAATCCCTCGCTGAACCCGGCGCTTGCGCCCAGCCATTGCCACTGCCCGGCCGCCTCGACCCCCCAGAGCTCCACCGACTCAACTCGACCTTCCCTCGCTCACAGCACTCGACGCCTCCTGCCGTCTTCCTCGACCACGAACCCACTGCACCGTCGTTGCCCGAGCCGCCGTCGACCGTCATAAATGCCGCCACATGAAGTCGCCGAACTCCCCACCACCGTCCGATCTATAATCTAGGGTTTAGATTAGATCTAGCGAAGGGGCAGTTTATTTTAAATAAAGCCCGGTTTAGTTTCGGTTTATTTGGTTTAGTTAGCGGTTAGTTAGATCGGCCCGAATCGGTTTATTCCTCGGTAGCGTTTTAGTTATTTGTCGCCCGGCGTTAGATAGGCCCACTAGCGACAGTTTTTCTTTTTAGTTTTATTTTCGTTTCTGTTTTAACAGAATATTTTCAGTTTTGTAAAATCCATATATTTTAGGTTACTTAATATTTTTAATTGATTCTTTTTTTGTTAGTTTGCAAATTTGTTGTAGTTTCTGTGGAAAATATGTTTGGACATGTTTCAATTATTATAAATTGTTTTATTTTAGTTTTAGACAGATTAGTAATTCTTCTATAAAATGAGTTAGGATTATTTTATTTTAGTGATTCTTTTTGTCACTGCTTTGTTTTGACCTTGCCTAACAGTAGGAATTTATTTGGGTATTTTAGATTTAATAAAAAATAGTTTTAGTCGAAATCATGTATTTCTTGATTATTTAACTAGCTATTGTTTTCCTATTGTTTTATTTAGTAACTAATTTTATTTTTACTATGTTATAGTTTATTTAGATTAGTTTCTGTAGCTACAGAGGATGAACTTTTATTTACAGTAGAATAAAATTTTTATTTTATTTTTCTTTGCTAGGATTGTTATAGGCATAATAGGAGTTCTATAATAGCTTTTGATGTGATTCTTTTGCTCCTAGTTTATATGATGTTTTCCTTCTGTTAGTTAGCAAAACCCATGCTTAGGTTCTGTTAAGAAAAGTTTTAGTTGTGTAAAACTATTTCTTAGTTGTTGCTTGATGTGGTGAAAACCTTGATTTGCTTTCTCCGAGTTTTCTTTGGATTTTGGTTTGAGTGCTTGGGTGTTTTGTTTCCAACTTGCTGTTATGTTATATTGAGCCATACTTATTTGTGCTATTGTTTGATTCGGTAGAATTTCCGAGTCTGAAGCCTGCTATCACGAGTCCCTAGCTTTCGAAGACCGTCAGCCAGGCAAGTCATTTGATCATGTTTTACAATACATATGATTTTATTGCATTAGAATTATACCTCCCCACCATGCATGCAGTAGGAGAATTTTAAGTTATGTTCTTGAGTAGTATCATGAGGTAGGATGAAACCAATTCCCTTGTTACCATGGCCCGGGACGAAGTAGTTTAATTTTGCTATGCTCGTAGACGGGGTTGGTCGAGTGATTCATAAGGGAGATGTGAGAGTCAAGATGATGACAACCCCATGACTTCAAGCTCAAGATGGACTTCAAAATTCACTCTTGGGTGGAGGACGGTTGTGGGCACCTGGAGAACCCAGCGGTTGGCGGGATGCATGGAGAAGTGCCATGACATCTTGCGGAAAGCTTCACCCAGCCACGAAGAGACGAATGGATACCCCATTGACCGGAAGCTTACCTGTGCAACCGCAAGCCATTATGGGCTCTGGCTTGGTCGACCCTAGGTGTGACTCTGGCCGGACGGTGCTACGAGATGTAGAAGAACGGTAGGATTGGATGGGCACCGGCAGTGGCGGAGAGGAACTCTTGAGAAGACCCTGTTTACGTTCGTCCAGTCTTCAAACACCGGGAAGTGCGAAGACTTAAAAGGAGGGAACGATTCTTGCGGGTAAAGTCATAAACCTCTGCAGTGAAGATCTAATCGGTTAGCCGTGTCCCCGATTCTGGACAATTTGAGCCTCTGGAACTTGGAGTATTTCGGATATCTCAACACCAAACTTAATACATTAATTGAGGGGATTATTTAATAATTGGGAATGAGACATTGGTTGGCGGAACCATCTCAATAACTACCAACATTTTGTAGTAATTGCAAACAAGTCCTTGTTATAGGGAAAAAGCGGCTTTTAGCAAAACAATGAAACTTAGAGCCCCACAACCAAATTGCATATAGTGTTAGTAATTTTATTGTTGTTCTCTCTTTGACTTCTTTGGCATATTCAAAATGCTGAACTACACGGCTGCAACGTCTTATGTTGCGGAAGGAGTTTTCGATCAGAGTGAGGCTACGATCCACGCTTGGCGATTGCCCTATGGAGTCGGATGGACTCGCTATTCTTCACGCTTCCGCAGCTTTATTTAGTTTATTTCTCATGAGTTGGCCTTCGACCGAATTTATTCTATTGTAATAAAGACTCGATATGAGAATCGTGTAATAAATTCAGGTGTGATTGAACTTTGATTATTTCATCAATGTACTGTGTGTGCCAGCATGATCTTGGGATGGTACAGTTACACAGAGACTTGACCGATTGTGGGTCGGGTCGCTACAACCAAGATGAAAGGACAGAGGTATTGTGGTAAAGGTTATGCCTCTACTTGAAGAGCCCAGAGAAGGAATTTTCCTGAGAATCTGGGAGGACCGACACTGCCAGCAATTAGGATGGAGTATATGAGTTTTGGTGGAACCATAACCATGTTTCTAAGGGTGGTAGCACCCCGCCCCTGTGATGATCGATGGATTTTGAGAAGACCCCCAAACCCTAACCTATTTCTTTCTAGCCTCTCTGATTCTCGAGGACGAGATTCATTTTAAGGGTGGTAGGTTTGTAACATCCCAAAATTCTAAATTTTGGAATGTTATAATAAACAGATAGATTGGATTGATTGTTTGATTGATTGACTGAAAGTGGGTGAATTCGAAATATTTTTAAAAGTTAAATGAGAGGGAATAAAAGTACTTTCCCAAACTTTCATTTTTCATCCGTGATCTCCGTGAATTCAAATCCTTTTCAAATACAAAACCCTTGAGCGAAGATGATATAACTTCTTCCATTTAATTAAATGAAAGGTATTTGAAAATATTTGACTTTCATTTGGAAATATTTCTAATTCTGAAACTTTATGCAACTCAATGATTTTCACGAGAGAAGATAAAATGACTTCTTCAAATTATATGAAATATGAGTTGGGAGTTTCAAAGGATCAAATTCAAAATCCTTTTGGAATTATTTTTTTATAATTTGGAGTTATTTGGGTTTTATTCGAACTATTTTTCTCCAAAAATAAAATATACAGAAATTAGGGTAAAATGATTCCCTACATCAGAAAATTGGAGAGAAATAAATTTGAATTAATTTTGGTATTTTTAAAATGATTTCTAATGGATTTTATTAGAGCAGTAGCACTCTTTGTTTTATTCTAATTTCTGTGGATTTTATTTGACTTTGGAAAAATGTTCATCTTGTAGGAAATCTTTTTCTGAAAATATTGATATATTATATGCCTATATATTATTTTCATTATTTTTGTTGATTGTGTTTAAAAAAATGTATATATATAAAAAAACTTCTGGACCGACCGGACCGGGCCCAACCAGCCGAACCCACGGCCCGGCCCGGCCGCCGCCAGTCGTCCCGACCTCCAGTGGGAGTCCAGCTCACTTGAACACCGCCGTCTCCTTGCCTCCTCCTGTGCCCCTCGCCAACGCCACCACCTCCCTCCGCCTTTAAATAGCGCGCCCCTCGCCCCGCGCTGCTCCTCGCAAATCACCGCCGCCGCATCTCGCGCGCACCGCGCCGCCGCCGCACTTCCCGCCACTCGCCGCCTCCCCTCGCCGCTCGCCTGCGCCACCGTGCCGCTCCCCGCACTGCCCTCGCCCCTCGCCGCCGTTCCTCGCCGGAGCCGCCGTCTTGCCTCGCCCCGCTCGCCGGAGTCCACAGCCTCGCCGGAGTAGCCGCCGCCCCGGTCTTTTCCCTTGAACCGGAGATAAACCAAACCCGATCCGAACGGTTTATTTTCAGGTTCGGTTTTTGTTTACAAACCCGTTTTTTTACTAGTTATTTAGCAATCGTTCTCTGTTTAGGTAAATCTAGCGAACGATTCCGTTCGTTAGCATTCTGTAACGAACGTTCGTTATTTAGAGTTTTTCTTTTTCTGTTAGTTTTACCAAGGGACTTCTTTGTAGATGTTTTATTTACAATTTAGTCCCTGGACTTCAAACACTCACAACTTTTTACTCGTTAGTCCAAATCCAACGAAACCAACGCCCACTTCTTCGTTATGATCCCCTCTATCTAGTAATCCAACTCAAATATGTTTTTGAAATTTTAAAATTTTGAATTAGACCAGATTTGAATTCAAACTTCGTTTGATCGTAACTTGATTTTTGTAACTTCAATTTATTTGATTTTTTTGCAAATCGAAGCTCTTGACCTAAACTTTCTGATAAGGCCAAATTCACATAATTTTGGTACTGTTATAAATTGTTTTATGTTGCAAGAGTTATTTGCTTGGTTTTGATGTTTTTCGAATTGTTTTCTTCGTTCTTTCCGATCTTTTGAGTGATTGCTTATGTGTGGTTACTATTGCTTGCTTACGATAGATTGACCGGAGTGTGACGAGTAGAACTATCAAGAGTTTTGAGTGTGAATCATCTTCATCAACATTGCAGGCAAGTTCACACTTTGATCATATCCCTTTTCATACCCAGTTTTTATGCATTAGATCAATCCTCAAACATTGCATGATTAAGATCTAATTAAACTGTGGGTTTTGGGAAACTAGATGAGGTAGTACCTATTACCCGTTTTATTATCAAACCCTTGGGAGTTACTTCTACGTTTGCTTATATTGCCATGCTATGCTAGTAGACGTGGATTGGGTGAGTGAATCCATGACAGATGTGAGATCTTAACTAATGGTTTATTTAAGGTGGCAACTTAAACACACATCTTGGTGGATTGAGGTACCTGGGTATTCCAGGATTGCCTGTTTCTTTTTGGACCGCCACCCAGGCTCAAAGCGATCATGAGATTATTCATGCTAGAAACTTTCTTGTGCAGCCACAAGCTACTATGGGCTCTAGCATATTTGACTAAGTCATGCGAACTCTTACAGTGGTAGACTAGCAGATGTAGGGTATGTAGGTTGGTACTGTCTACCCGTTCGTAAGGTGCTAGCGCTTCTGAAAGGCTATGTCTCGGTCATCCGTTTCTCAACCACCTGTAGTGCGAGAATCCCAACGGAGGAGATCGAGTCTTGTGGGTAAAACTGCACAAACCTCTGCAGAGTGTATCAAACTAATCATGGTTAGCCGTGTCCCCGGTTATGGACATCTTGAGTATCTAGTACTTGGATTTTCCTGCGAATCTCATCATGTTACGTTAAATAATTTTGTTGGGTTAATGATGATATTTTTAATTGGGATTGAGAATGCTGTCAACCATTCTCAATGTTTAACAACCACCATGATAGTTAAATAAAATTTATTCCTTTGCAGTAGGGAAAAATTGGCTTTTCGCAAAAACATTATAACCATAGAGCTTTTCCACCAGCCAAATATGCATGTAGTGATAGCCTTTATTCATCATTATCCTATGGTGTGAATTTGCCAGTACATTCAATGTACTGACCCTTTGTGGCTGCAACGTCTCATGTTGCAGGATTTCTTACGACAAGTAAGTGATACGTTAGGGTTACGATTTCTACACTCGACTTTGCCGTTGGTGTTGATGGGAATCCACAACCTTGTTACTTCCGCTATTTTGGATTGAGGTAATAGTATTTACGTTACTTTATACATGTGATTTACCTCTTTTATAAATCCTCGAGTAATGTGTGTGTCAGTATACCGATCCAGGGATGACACTTAAGCACAAAGACTTGATCCATTTGGGTCGGGGGTCGTTACAGATAGACAAGGTAAACTGATTCGAGAATGGTTAATAAAATCTAAGACCATTGCATATTAAGGTCAAAATAGTGCTAGCAATATACTAGTCTCATACGATGCCATTTCAACGATTGTACCACAAAAGCTCGAAATGTTACAAGGTTCAAATTCCAGAGTTATATGGCTCAAATTCAAAGATTACAAGGTTCAAACTGATATTAGAAATGAAATTCAGCTCATCAGCTGCAAACGCTCGCGCTGATCCGCTTGACATGGATATTAGAGAGGTTCAAACTAATATCACTGCTTCTAAGTCTGGCTTCGATAACCTCACAATTTTTGCAAAGGGGTCATCCACTGAGAAGTCATGTATAGGGTTGACATGATGACTTCTGATTACTCTGTCATCTGAAGTTCCAAAATGAAATTCAGCATTTTTGGAGCCTACTCCATTCCTTGGCGAAAGCGGTGCCGATCAACAAACCATTCATTTTTACTGAAATAAATGGAGAGCACACCTCAGTTCCTTCAGCACCCGTGCTCTGAGAACAAAGACCCTGGTGACTAGAATCTCCGGTAAGGTCCCTCGGTAGGAGTTCAAAGTAATTTCTGAGAGATGCAGAGCTAGGCATTCGACGTGATTGTTATATTGTATCACATTATCCACCACTGGTCCTAATCTTATCTGCAAAAGAACAAAACGTGTTAGTGCCTACATGCAGTTTTGAACATTACTACAGGACTAGCTATGTGGTTTGCAGGATTTGTAAAATGCACTAACATGCCATCTTTGATCTGACATGATTAACATGGGCATTTGATTACATTCTAGAAAAATGTAGCCTTCTTCACAAGAGGTTGGAGTGGATGAAAAGTTCCCTAAAAAAACTAGTACAGATGAATCCAAAGGAGAAATGCTTATTGATTGTAACCATATGGATGAAGTAACCAATATGGGGGGGGGACATGTATGTACTGAAATCCTCCAAAAGAACCTTCAGAAATCGTAGTACATTGTCATTGTAAACTTGGAAAAAGGTGTCACAAATTGAACTCCCTTATGGTTAGCATTTAATAGGAAAGGAACATCACCTCGATATATAGCTTCTCTAGGCACGGAAAGCATCTCAGGGAACTGACAACTTGCTCCATGTCTGGCCCGATAGATTCTAGTGCCAAGATCTTCACTGTGCGCAGTTTCGGGGTCAAGCTTGTCGTAATCATTTTCTGAATGATGCATTTAACAAACATCTTCAAAATTAGAAATAATGTTAATTTGTAGGAGAGGTAGAAGGTGGCTGTTGTACCTGAACGGGTGTGGATCCAATAACAAGTTCAGAGTATTTGTCAGACGAGTAGCCCACCACTGTCAATTCCGGCGCAGAAATGACATTGATTCTTGTTGGACCTTCTTGATCAACTACAAGTAATCTCTCAAGTGCAGGTGTGTCCTGGATGACCATACCGTGGTACACATCTTGTGATGTCTTCCTGCCGCACCAGCAACATACATAAATAGTCCGGAGAGTCATGGAGGTGATGTGGAAGGTACTCAACCCATTGATCGCTTGAAGATGAAGGTACTCGAGTGCAGTACAACCACGGAGTAGGCGCTCCATGTCACCCTTTGAGAGGCAGATGACGACGAGCTCGAGGTGCTCCAGTCGTGGTAGAATAAAAGCGGGCGCGTCATTAAGGGGCGGGAAATGGCAGTTCCTGAACTTGGCGACGCTGGCGTGCGCGAGGCGGAGTGCGGACGTTGGCAATGACCGCATATGCCCATCATCAAAAGTGAGCTCCTCGAGCTGATCTAGGACGGGGGATCGGAACCAGTCGTCAAGCTTGGCTCGGTCCTTGCTGTTGGAATGGAACTTGCCCATTCTAATACCTTTGGTTGGGCCAAGGTGACTGCCGAGGATCTTGGAGAATGCATCCAAGCTTTTTCGATAGCCATGGCATAGCTCGTGGGTGTCGATGAGGTCGAGAGGGCTGGGGTTCCATAGGGGGCGCCACCGCCAGGAAAGGAGGGTTGTCCGCGCCCCATATTTGATTGGGAGGAGGGAGATGATGACTGTCAACATATCATCAGGGAGGCCGCTGATTAAGTCTAGGCCAGCTGGAGTCGCTTGCGGTTCTAGCTCGCCCCGCCTCCGCTTGTTGGCAGGCCCGTTCTCCACCTCCGGAATCTCCTTGTCAGCGGCGCTTTCTGATAGAAATGGGAGTACAGGGAATATTTAGTTAAAACAGGGCAATAGGAAAGTGTATTGGTAACTAGAAGTTATTAGGTAGGAATATAGTAAGAAAAGGGAAAAACAATTGGTTGCTTAAATACTACACAATTCATTTGACATTGCTGGGTAAGTCAACATATGCAGATAGTTTAAAAGAAAACTTACTTCGAACAAAGTCTGGACGGATGATTTTGTCGGGGAAGTTAGCATATATCTCATGACCAGGCCCTTTTATGTGCAGTGCAATTTTAGTGCTAGCTTTCAGTACATAAAACTTTGCAATTTCATTCCAAAAGCCAGTGCCAAAATAGGAGTCACCACTTTCATCAAGTCTTATAGTAGAAACGATTGTAAATCCATGGTTTGTGTGCAGTATGACATCCGTGGAGCCTTGATCTATGTAAAGGAAAAAATTGTGCACTACATAATCTGTTGCATAGCGAGGGATGTTCTGCAGAAAATGGTAGGATTGTAAAAGAAAATATGGTAACATGCAAATATGGGCCCAAATTGAAAGAACCGTATAGCAGTTGAAATCGAAGGACAAAAATCTATAATTAAACAGATAGGGTAAACATGATGTCATGGAAAAATGAGAGTAATCGAAAGAACAATACATCATTAATTTGCCTAATGTACAAAGAAGAGGGGGAAAATCCCCTTTGACGTATATGGTGCATGTGGCACCTTTTATCCAAATGTAGCAATATTTGGAATATGTTCAGGAAAGTAGGCCATGCCAACCTCAAGTTATCTGGTACGGTGAGATGGAATCTCTGGTGGCGGTCGCAAAGTCCTGAAGTCTTGGCGCACTGTAAATTCTATGAATGAAAGAAAACCCTCAAATCAGCTTGAATAAAAATGAATTCACGGTGATTTCCGTCGGGTGGTTAAAGTAGGCAGATTAACTAGGATAAAGATGAGATGATATCTCGTTAAATTAGTTACCTTGTCGTCCATGAGAAAGAACCCTCAGTACGACAGATTCCACAACAGAGCGGGGCTGGGTCGACCGCGAGCAGCGTCAAGAAAGTGGATGGCGATAGGCGGCGGCAAGCGGAAGTGGCCAAATGCGGTGGACTTTGCCGGCAGCCTCGCGGTGGCGGCAGGCGTCGAGCTAAGTGTTTACAGCTGAGGGAGTCCTGGATTAGGGGGTGTCCGGATAGCCGGACTATGACCTTTGGCTGGACTCCTGGACTATGAAGATACAAGATTGAAGACTTCGTCCCGTGTTCGGATGGGACTTTCCTTGGTGTGGAAGGCAAGCTTGGCGATACGGATATGTAGATCTCCTACCATTGTAACCGACTCTGTGTAACTCTAACCCTATTCGATGCCTATATAAACCGGAGGGTTTTAGTCCATAGGACGAACAACAATCATACCATAAGCTAGCTTCTAGGGTTTATCCTCTCTGATCTCGTGGTAGATCTACTCTTGTACTACCCATATCATCAATATTAATAAAGCAGGACTAGGGTTTTACCTCCATCGAGAGGGCCCGAACCTGGGTAAAAACATCGTGTCCCTTGTCTCCTATTACCATCCGCCTAGACGCACAGTTCGGGACCCCCTACCCGAGATCTGCCGGTTTTGACACCGACATTGGTGCTCTCATTGAGAGTTCCTCCGTGTCGTCATCTTTAGGGCCGATGGCTCCTCCGATCATCAACAACGATGCACTCCAGGGTGAGACTTTTCTCCCCGGACAGATCTTTGTATTCGGCGGCTTTGCACTGCGGGCCAATTCGCTTGGCCATCTGGAGCAGATTGAAAGCTACGCCCCTGGCCATCAGGTCAGATTTGGAAGTTTGAACTACACGGCTGACGTCCATGGAGACTTGATCTTCGACGGTTCGAGCCACAGCCAAGCGCGCCGCACTGTCACGAGGGGCATGATCTAGCTCTGCAGCCGAACAGTGTCCTGGAGGCCGCACTAGAGTCCGCTCCAACCTTTAGCTTGGAGGCGACCGCGCCGATCGAGGACGGGTGGCTGGACACCGCCTCGGGGGCTGCGATCTCTACGGCGATTGAGCCGCACACCTACCCGTCATTGCTGCGGCTTCGTGACTCAAGGCGCGGACTCCTCTCCGGACTCCGAGCCTTCCGCGCGCCGCCAATCGAATCCGATTGGGCGCCGATCATGGAATTCACTGCCACGGACATCTTTCAGCACTCGCCCTTTGGCGACATCCTGGATTTACTAAAGTCTCTCTCTTTATTAGGAGAGCCCTGGCCAGATTATGGTCAGGAAGGTTGGGATGCGGACGACGAAGATATTCAAAGCCCACCCACCACCCACTTCGTAGCCACTGTCGATGATTTAACCGACATGCTCGACTTCGACTCCTAAGACATCGACGGTACGGACTATGATATAGGGGAGAAACATGAACCAGCGCCTACAGGGCACTGGAGAACCACCTCATCTCACGATGTATACATGGTGGACACACCTAAAGGAAGCGACGATGAGGAACAACGGGACGCTACGAAGGATCATTCCTCGAAAAGCAGTCAAATCGGCAACGTAAGCGCCGCTCAAAGTCCCGCCTCGACAAAGACAACAGCCATACAGACCCAGCCATAGAGCTGGGCGAACCGGTGGACGACGAACATGCTATCGAGCAACCGTCCGATCAGGACAATCTGGATAAACAACCCATCCCCGGCGAAGATAACAGTTCGGACGATCTCACGCAGGACAAGTTGCTGGAGCAGAAGAACCTCCACAAAAGGCTCGTCGCCATCGCTACAGTAGCCTGAAAAAAAGGTAAGCGGAAGCTCAAAACAACGGAAGATGCACTTAGAATCAGATGGAGCAAAGTACTCAACACCGCAGACAAGTACGGTGACAGTCGCCGAACGAAGAGCTACCCCAAGCAAAAACTACTACCTGAATTTGATGAGGAGGCCGTAGAGCCGCCGCAATCAAAAAACAAAGAGGCCACCCGGTCGGATGGACGACCCCATGGCAAACAGAGAGCGGCAAACGGCGCCGCACACAAGCCGGCTCGCGATCCACACAAGGATTCGCATCAACAAGATGGCCCAGTTAGATCTATCTACATGCCAAGAAAGCAAGCTCCAGTAAGCAATGTGAGGGAGTCCTGGATTAGGGGGTGTCCGGATAGCCGAACTATCACCGTTGGCCGGACTCCTGGATTATGAAGATACAAGATTGAAGACTTTGTCCCGTGTCCGGATGGGACTTTCCTTGGCGTGGAAGGAAAGCTTGGCGATACGGATATGTAGATCTCCTACCATTGTAACCGACTCTGTGTAACCCTAACCCTATCCGGTGTCTATATAAACCGGAGGATTCTAGTCCGTGGGGACGAACAACAATCATACCATAGGCTAGCTTCTAGGATTTAGCCTCTCACGATCTCGTGGTAGATCCACTCTTGTACTACCCATATCATCAATATTAATCAAGCAGGAGTAGGGTATTACCTCCATCGAGAGGGCCTGAACTCGGGTAAAAACATCATGTCCCTTGTCTCCTGTTACCATCCGCCTAGACGCACAGCCGGGACCCCTGCCCGAGATCCGCCGGTTTTGACACCGACATTGGTGCTTTCATTGAGAGTTCCTCTGTGTCGTCGTCTTTAGGCCCGATGGCTCCTTCGATCATCAACAACGACGCGGTCCAGGGTGAGACTTTTCTCCTGCATAGATCTTCGTATTCGGCGGCTTTGCACTGCGGGCCAATTCACTTGGCCATCTGGACCAGATCGAAAGCTACGCCCCTGGCCATCAGGTTAGATTTGGGAGTTTGAACTACACGGTCGACATCCGTGGAGACTTGATCTTCGACGGATTTGAGCCATAGCCACGCGCGCCGCACTGTCTCGACGGGCACGATCTAGCTCTGCCGCCGAACAGTGCCCTGGAGGCCGCACCAGCGTCCGCTCCGACCCTTAGCTCGGAGCCGACTCCCCCGATCGAGGACGAGTGGTTGGACACCGCCTCGGGGGCTACGATCTCTATGGTGATTGAGACGAACTCCATCCCTGTCCTTTGCGAAGACCATGACTCCAAGGTGTCGAACTCCTCTCCGGACTCTGAACCCTCCGCGCCCCTGCCAATCGATTGGGCGCCGGTCATGGAGTTCACTGCCGTGGACATCTTTCAGCACTCGCCCTTTGGTGACATCCTGAAATCACTAAAGTCTCTCTCTCTTTATCAGGAGATCCCTGGCCGGACTACGGTCAGGAAGGTTGGGATGCGGACGACGAATAAATTCAACGCCCACCCACCGCCCACTTTGTAGCCACCGTCGAAAGCTTAAACGACGTGCTCGATTTCGACTCCGAAGACATCGACGGTATGGACGACGATGTAGGAGACAACCATGAACCAGCACCTATAGGATACTGGACAATCGCCTCATCCCACGATGTATACATGGTGGATACACCTAAAGGAAGTGACGACGAGGAACAACGGGACACTACGAAGGATAAATCCCTCGAAAAGCAGTCAAAACGGCAACGTAAACGCCGCACCATGTCCCGCCTCGACAAAGACGGCAGCCACACAGACCCAACCTTAGAGCAGGGCAAACCAGTGGACGACGAACATGCTATCGAGCAACCGTCCGAACAGGACAACTTGGATAAACAAACCGTCCCCGGCGAAGATAACAGTCCGGACGATCTCACGCCAGACAAATTGTTGGAGCAGAAGAACCTCCACAAAAGGCTCGTCGCCACCGCGCGCAGCCTGAATAAGTAGAAGCGGAAGCTCAAAACAGCGGAAGATGCACTCAGAATCAGATGGAGCAAAGTACTCAATACCAAGAGACAAATACGTGACGCCGCCGAACAAAGAGCTACCCAAAGAGAAAACCACTGCCCGAATTTGATGAGGAGGCCGTAGAGCCCCCACAACCAAAAAACAAGGAGGCCACCCGGTCGGATGGAAGACCCCACGGCAAACAGAGAGCGGCAAACGGCACCGCACACAGGCCGGTACGCGATCCGCATACGGATTCGCATCAAAAGGATAGCCCGGTTAGGTCCATCTATGGGCCGAGAAAGCAAGCTCTTCAAAGCAATGCAACACGCCAAATATCCGAACATCACGGCACACCAAAATATAGGCGTGCCGCACACCCCCTGTGTTTCACCGATGAGGTGCTGGATCACGAATTCCCAGCAGGATTCAAACCCGTAAACATAGAGGCATATGACGGAACAACAGACCCTGGAGTCTGGATTGAGGATTACATCCTCCACATACACATGGCTAGAGGAGATGATCTCCAGGCCATAAAATACTTACCCCTCAAGCTCAAAGGGCCAGCCCGGCATTGGCTCAAAAGCCTCCCTGAAAATACCATTGGAAGTTGGGAAGAGCTTGAGGATGCTTTTCGGGAAAACTTTCAAGGGACTTATGTCCGTCCTCCGGATGCAGACGATTTAAGTCATATAACTCAACAACCCGGAGAGTCAGCCAAGAATTCTGGAACAGGTTCCTTACCAAAAAGAACCAAATAGTCGACTGTTCGGACGCCGAAGGCTTAGCAGCTTTCAAACACAATGTCCGAGACGAATGGCTCGCCAGACACCTCGGCCAGGAGAAGCTTAGAACCATGGCTGCATTAACAAGCCTCATGACCCGCTTTTGCGCGGGAGAGGATAGTTGGCTGGCAAGATGCAATACCAGCGACCCAAGTACATCCGAAGTAAGGGATGGAAATGGAAAACCACGACGTAGCAAAGACCAGCGCCGGACAAAGGGAAACAGCCCGAAGAGCACGACAGTCAACGCCGGATTAAGAAGCTCCCGGCAGAATCATAAAAAACTGCCCCTCAAGGATAGCAGCGACGAGCTATCCAACCTAAAAAAAATCCTGGACAAAATATGCCAAATCCACAGTACTCCCGGGAAGCCTGCAAACCATACCCACAGAGATTGTTGGGTCTTCAAGCAGTCCGGCAAACTCAATGCCGAACACAAGGGGCTCCACACACCAAGAGAGGACGATGACGAACCCCACAAGCAGAGCACCGGAAACAAAAGAATTTCCCACAAAAAGTCAAAATAGTGAACTCTCTTCAAGTGACAAAAGGGAAAAACAGAGCGGCGCCCATAGAAACACGTGTCGCACGGTCTATCCCAGCAGAGTCCCAACGATGGTTGTCAAAACCAATCACCTTTGATCATCAGGACTATTCCAGAAGTATCCGGAACGCAGGATGGACTGCCTTGATATTAGATCCTATAATCGACGGACTCCAATTTACACAAGTCCTAATGGACGGAGGTAGCGGTCTAAACCTGCTATATCAGGACACAATTCGCAAATGGGTATAGACCCAACCAAAATTCGCCATAGCGACACCTCCTTCAAAGGGGTAATGCCAGGCCTATATGCCCATTGTACGGGCTCCCTACTGCTAGAAGTTGTGTTCGGCTCACCCGGCAACTTCCGCCGCGAAAAGTTAGCCTTCCACGTCGCTCCATTCGAAAGTAGCTATCAAGCACTACTGGGGCGTGAAGCTTTCGCCCACTTTAACGCAATACCGCATTATGCATCTCTTACACTTAAAATGCCCGGTCCACGCGGCATCATCTCATTAAAAGGGAGTATTAAGTGTCACTCGAGCATGGAAGAACATGAGACTGCCTTGACAACCCCACACCAATCCGGCTCTGCTAATCAAAGCACCTGAATAGGTCATTCGAACCCCGGACATGGCTAGACAAGTCCGGCGCCTACTAGCGGCATACCCCCGTACTAGGGGCTGCACGCATGTACAACAAGAGACAATAAAGCTCAATTTTATTTACTTTTCGAACCGTACTCTGTTTATTTAATATAAAGTACATATTTATGATGATCTTTTTATCTTTTCAAATAAGTTATTCTCTTTTATAGATGAACAACGCATTACGCCTGGCCCAGGATACGGCACAACGGAGACACAGCGCAGACGGGCGTGAGGGGACCCGTTGCAAGGATTCTTTTCAGATTAAGACCCGGCGTAAACCTTTTTTACTGTCTCTTGTTGATACACATCCCCCGGTTTCTTGCTATAACCGAGGAGGAGGCTGGTGTTTTGGCATCGGCGGCACCAGAATCTTTGTGCGCACCTGGACACCAGGGTCTTAGGGCATTATCCTGCCCGTTTTTATAAAGATTGAATACCTTAGGGAGTGTTCGGCGTCTCGAGTTAGGCCTTATATGCATCAGCTCCGAATCATGTCTTTGGTCAAATGTTGGGTTTGCCCGGCTCCCATGTTTTGTTACCTTATGTTCCGTTATATCGGCTAAGGTAGTGCTGGGAGAACCACGGCGATTGTGCCCCGGTTGAGCTGGGTTGAGCACCTCAGTGGAGAAAGCTAAAACTGACTGTCATGATATAGCGTGAGACTGGTCAACCACTCGATGACCCATCGGAATGTTTAGAATTCCCCCGCATTGACGAAGGACTGTTTCCGTCAGCACATACGCGCCCGAATTCGGAGAGCGCGGTGCCCCTAGGGGCTATATAGTAGCCCCACCATCGAACTCCTATGGCTAAGTGAAAGTGATAAAGCATTATAGTCCGGTTGCCTAGTTTGCTATGCTATCACCTCCTTCACAGGACCAATACGTTGGATTAAGTGTGAAAATGCGCCTTTTTTGCAAACACCCCCGCACTATGTGCGTGGGGGCTGAAGCCGAAGACTGCCATCTTTCAGGTTATATACACATATACATCAACGGCCGCACAAGAGGCGTTTTACTACTTGAACGCACAAGTATAAGAAGCTCTTATATTCAAACGTTGTTTTCACAAATCATACATGTCATTTAAACATAATATCCTTCGAGCACTGCGTCTCTATTAAACGAGCACCCTGCAGGACTTCCTCAAAATAGTGCTCGGCGGGTACTCGGCTTTTGTCCGAATCTTGGGATGCAACGTCGGTGGCCTTCATCTCCGCCCAGTATGTCTTGACACGGGCAAGAGCCATCCGCGCTCCCTCTATGCATGTTGACCGCTTCATTGCATCGATATGCGGCACCACACCAAGGAACTGTTGCATCAAGCCAAAATAACTCTTCCGCTTGGGGCTTTTCGGCCACAAATGAGTCACGACAGCCTCATGGCAAGTCCGGACAACCTATTCAGCTCAGCCCATTCGCCAAACGATCGGTTAACGAGTGGACGCCCGGACTATGGAGCTGCGACCAAAAAGCTCTTCCATTCTGTGATCCTTTTGACCTCGGAAGTGTTCGCCGCGTGGTGGCACTCTCCGCCAAGTCCAGATAAGCATCCTCCGCACCCACAGCCGGTCCAATTGAGCGTGCCGGATCCGTGAATTTCCTCCGCAGCAGAAAGGGCTTTCCAGCCGCAATATCTTCGGCCTGACGTAGCTCCTCCTTCATAGCTCTCAACGCAGAGCGAGTATCCTTTGCCTCGGTGGTGGACTTTTTCAGGTCATCTTGTTTCGCTCGATCTTCTTTTTCAAGAAGCTCGCAACGGTCAGTAGCATTCTTCAATTTCACGGCCACCTCGGCCATTTCTTTCTTGCTTTGGCAGTGAGCAGCCTGTTCGGCTTTTAGCTCTGCGACCGCCTTTAAAGCAGCCGCATCACTTTTTATGGCTTGCTCCTTGGCTCGGGTGAGCTCCGCCCGAAGGCTCTCCATAGCAGCGGCATCATCTGCATTAAGCATACACGTTGTAAGACATGGGCATTAAGCTCCCTTACCAGGTGTCCGCGGAGGAGTTGCATACCTTGTGACTCGTCGAGCCGCTTATTAACAAGCGTGATGTCCGCATCCGCCACGTCAAGTTGCCGCTTCAGTTCGGCAAATTCATTAGTCCGGCTAGCCACCGGACGCTTCGCCACCTACATAGGAAGAGCACATATTATACCTGGGGTTATGATCCTCGGCGCGCCGTCATTTTTGACACCGCACCAAGTCTAAGGGGATACTATCTATACAGGGTGCATTTTATATGCAGAACTGTCAGAAGGTATATCATTTTGCGTACCTCAAAACCCGTCAGTAAACTTAAGATGGCTTGATGCAATCCGCTCTCAGCGGACGAAATCCTTTCAATCACCGTACCCATTAACGTACGGTGATCTTCCTAGATAGACGCTCGCCCAAGCAGATCCTTCAGCTCCTCCAACCGTACACCCGTTGGTGCCGGACTCGTCTGGTGGCCTTTTTCGAAGGCCGGACACGGAGGACTTTGAGGGGACATACGGCTGCCTTCTGGCTCCGACGGATTCGGAGAAGCCCTCCGCGACGACAACTCAGCGTCGTCCACCTCGCATATGATACGGCAAAGCGGAGGCGTTTCGCTCTCCATCATCTCCGGATCAAGATCCCCTGAAGACGAGCTCTGTTGTGAAGGGCTGAGATCCGAACTACAAGGTAAATTCCGGTTAACCTTAAGAAATAAAACAGGGATGTCTCTCTTTTAAGAAAAAATGCCCCCCTTTACTTACGGCTCGCTGGAGGGCTGATCTCCTTGGGGAAATAGTGCGGACGGGGCATCTCCCGCTGCAGGACCCTCTGGTGAAGATTTCTTCGCTCGCTTCGAGGCTTTGGCCTCTGGATCTTCAGAAGCGGTCCTCTTCTCCCCTTGGAGGGAGGGATTCTCGATCCCCCCTTTCTCGATAGCCTCCTTCACGGAGGTAGTAGTTCCCTTGTTCCCCCCTTCGCCTTCTTCAAAAGGCACGGCCTCTAGCATCCTGGTTAATACAGATCCGGCGTGGTCTCGTGGAGGCCGGACACTGATCAGTTTGCTTTCGCTATCCACTCCTGCTTAAAGGATAGCTCTTTTAAGGGCAAGTTTATGATAAATATGGGGATAGCATGTCCGGGTGCAGGACTACTTACTTGAGTATCTGGGCGATTGCAGCTCAGACCTGCGTCCTCGGTCAAGTCTAGACACATTGCTTGTGATCCGAAGAACAGTTGATACATCTCCACGGGCGTTACGCCCATAAAATGTTGGAGAGCTCGTGGTCCCTCCGGATTAAACTCCCACAGGCGGAGGGGGCGACGTTTGCATGGCAAGGTGTGATGAATCAACATGACCTGCGCTACTACGACCAGATTGATCTCTCTCTCTCTAGGAGGTCTCGAATACGGCCCTGCAACAGAGGTACGTCCTTGGACAGTCCCCAGTCGAGCCCTTTATTAACCCATGACGCCAGCCGCAGTGGAGGACCCAAGAGGAAGGCAGGTGGCGCCGCCCATTTTGGAGCCCCTGGGAGCGGTGATATAAAACCACTCCTGCTGCTATAAATTAAGCTCCTCTTGGAAAGAGCCCTCGGGCCATGGAGCATCAGCATTCCTGCTTATAACAGCCCCTCCGACTTTCTGCTCGATGCCCCTTGATCATCTTGGCTCCACTTTGAAGGTCTTGAGCCACAATCCGAAGTGAGGGGTAATGCGGAGGAAGGCTTCACATACAACAATGAATGACGAGATGTGGAGGATGGACTCCGGATCCAAGTCATGGAATTCCAGCCCATAATAAAACATGAGCCCCCTCACAAAAGGGTCCGTCGGGAAGCCTAAACCCCGAAGGAAGTGAGACACGAATACCGCACTCTCACCAGGCTCGGGAGTGGGAATAACCTGCCCTTGGGCAGGCAGCCTATGCGAAATTTTGCCGGTAAGATACCTGGCGTCTCTCAGCTTGAGCACATCTTCTTCCGTGACGGAGGAAGACATCCACCGGCCGTGCAGGTCGGAGCCGGACGTCGTTGAAGGTCCGAAGCGCCTAACTCTGGAGCTTTGGGTGTTGGAACTCGAGGCAAGGGGCGGATTCGATTGAGATTGAAAGACCTTGGTCTTGTTATAAATAGGTTGAATACCAAGAGCCCACCCCGTGACCGTTCGGGACTCGCCTTCGACAGAGGAGACGTGCCAACGGGCACGACTGGGTTACCCACGCCCATATTGATGAGAATCCCGGAATAAGGGGGCGTGATCTCCGTTTTGATAAGACGTGCCAAGGAAACTGCCTCGCTAAACGTGCTGAGGTGGAACAGTAATAACGATTCGTATAAAGCCTGGCCGAGGTGTGATGTCACGCCGCGGAATACGTCAGCAGATATGTGCAAAAGTTATTCTCTCTACCGTGGTATGTGGAACTTGTTTTGCAGAGCCAGACACTATCCTGGTGTTCAAAATCTTCTATGAAGTATTCGGAGGAGGAACCCGCCTTGCAATGCCGAAGACAATATGTGCGCCGGACTCGTCATCATTGAAGCCTGGTTCTGGGGCTACTGAGGGAGTCCTGGATTAGGGGGTGTCTGGATAGCCGAACTATCACCGTTGGCCGGACTCCTGGATTATGAAGATACAAGATTAAGACTTCGTCCCGTGTCCGGATGGGACTTACCTTGGCATGGAAGGAAAGCTTGGCGATACGGATATGTAGATCTCCTACCATTGTAACCGACTCTGTGTAACCCTAACCCTATCCGGTGTCTATATAAACCGGAGGGTTCTAGTCCGTAGGACGAACAACAATCATACCATAGGCTAGCTTCTAGGGTTTAGCCTCTACGATCTCGTGGTAGATCCACTCTTGTACTACCCATATCATCAATATTAATCAAGCAGGAGTAGGGTATTACCTCCATCGAGAGGGCCCGAACCTGGGTAAAAACATCGTGTCCCTTGTCTCCTGTTACCATCTGCCTAGACGCACAGTTCGGGACCCCCTACCCGAGATCCGCCGGTTTTGACACCGACACTATGCAACACATCAAGTATCCGAACATCACGGTACACCTAGATATAGGGGTGCCGCACATCCCCTATGTTTCACCGATGAGGTGTTGGATCATGAATTTCCAGCGGGATTCAAGCCCGTAAACATAGAGGCATACGACGGAACAACAGACCCTGGAGTCTGGATTGAGGATTACATCCTCCATATACACATGGCTAGAGGAGATGATCTCCATGCCATAAAATACTTACCCCTCAAGCTCAAAGGGCCAGCCCGGCATTGGCTTAAAAGCCTTCCTGAAAACACCATTGGAAGTTGGGAGGAGCTCGAGGATGCCTTTCGGGCAAATTTTCAAGGGACCTATGTCCGACCTCCGGATGCCGACGATTGAAGTCACATATCTCAACAACCCGGAGAGTCAGCCCGGAAATTTTGGAACAGATTCCTTACTAAAAAGAACCAAATAGTCGACTGTCCGGACGCCAAAGCCTTAGCAGGTTTCAAACACAGCGTCCGAGACGAATGGCTCGCCAGACACCTCGTCCAAGAAAAGCCAAGAACAATGGCCGCATTAACAAGCCTCATGAGCCGCTTTTGCGCGGGAGAGGATAGCTGGCTAGCAAGATGCAGCACCAGCGACCCAAGTACATCCAAAGTCGAGGATGGAAACGGAAACCACGATGCAGCAAGGACCAAATATTTGGACCAAGGGAAACAACCCAAGAGCACGGCTACCAATGCCGGATTCAAAAGCTCTTGGCAGAATCATAAAAGCTGCCCTTAAGGATAACAGGACGAGCTATCTAACTTAAACAAAATCTTGGACAAGATATGCCAAATCCACAATACTCTCGGGAAGCACGCAAACCACACCCACAGAGATTGTTGGGTCTTCAAGCAGTCCGGCAAACTCAACGCCGAACACAAGGGGCTCGACACACCAAGTGAGGACGATGACGAACCTCAAAAGCAGAGCACCGGAAAACAAAAGAATTTCCCACAAGAAATCAAAACAGTGAACTCACTTCACGTGGCAAAAGGGAAAAATAGAGCGGCGCCCATAGAGGTACGTGCCATACGGCCTATCCCGGAGGAGTCCCGCCACTGGTTGTTAAAACCAATCACCTTCGACCATCGGGATTACTCTAGAAGTATACGGAACGCAGGTTGGACTACCTTGATATTAGATCCGATAATTGGCGGACTCCAATTTTCACAAGTCTTAATGGACAGTGGCAGTGATCTAAACCTGCTATACCAGGACACAATCCGCAAAATGGGGATAGACCCAACCAAATTTTGCCATAGCAACACTTCCTTTCAAGGGGTAATGCCAGGCCCATATTCCCATTGTACGGGCTCTCTACTGCTAGAAGTTGTGTTCGGCTCACCCGACAACTTCCGCCGTGAAAAGTTAACCTTCCACCTCGCCCCATTTACAAGTAGCTATCAAGCACTATTGGGACGTGAAGCTTTCGCCCGCTTTAACACAATACCGCATTATGCATCTCTTACACTTAAAATGCCCGGTCCACGCGGCATCATCTCATTAAAGGGAAACATCGAGGGTTCCTCGAGTCCGGAAAATTGTGTGGATGCCTTGACAGCCCCACAATAAACCGGCTTCACCAATACAAGCACTTAGACAGGTCGTCCAGACCCCGGACACGGCTGGACGAGTCCGGCGTAAACATACAAGGGCTCGCTAGACGCATACCCCCATACAAGGGGCTCCGCGCATCCACAACAAGACACAATAAAGCTCAATTTTGTTCATTCTTTGAATTGTACTTTGTTTATTTAATATAACATACATTTTTGCACGATCTTTTTCAACTAAGTTCCTCTCTTTTACAGATGAACACCGTGCTACACCCGTCCAGGATACGGCACAACAAAGACACAGGCGCAGACGTGCAGTAGGGACCCTTTGCAAGGATTCTTTTCAGATTAAGACCCGGCGTAAACCTTTTTTACACATCCCCCGGTTTCTTGCTATAACCGAGGAGGAGGCTGGTGTTTTGGCATAGGCCACGTCAGAATTTCGTGCGTACCTGGACACCAGGGGCTTTTTACCAAGGGCGATTGTTCGACCCGTTTTCATAAAAGACCGAATACCTAGGGAGTGTTCGGCGTCTCCAGTTAGGCCTTATATGCATCAGCTCCGAATCATGTCTTTGGTCAAATGTTGGGTTTGCCCGGCTCCTGTGATTTGCTGCCTTACGTTCCGCTCTATCGGCTAACGCGGCACCAGGAGAACTACTGCGATTGTGCCCGGTTCGCCAAAGCGAGCACCTCGAGAGAAAGCCGAAAACCGATCGTCATGATATAGCGTGAGACTGGTCAACCACTCGATGACCCGCTGGAATCTTTAGAATTCCTCCGCATTGACGAAGGGTCGTTTCGGCCAGCACATCTGGCGCCGAATTCGGGTGAGCGCGGTGCCCCTAGGGGCTATATAGTAGCCCCACTTTCGAACTCCTATGGCTAAGTGAAAGTGATAAAGCATTATAGTCCGGTTGCCTAGTTTGTTGCGCTATCACATCCTTTGTAGGACCAAGACGTTGGATCAAGTGTGAAAATATGTTTCCTGCAAACACCCCCGCATTATATGCGTGGGGGCTGAAGCCAAAGACTGCCATCTGTCAGGTTATATACACATATACATTAACGGCCGCACAGGAGGTGTTTCTAATTCTTGAAGGCACAAGTACAAAAAGCTTTTTTATTCCATCGAAACATTGTTTCACGATAATACATGTTATTCAAACATGATATCCTTCGAGCACTGCGTCTCTATTAAATGAGCGCCCTACAGAACTTCCTGAAGATAGTGCTTGACAGGTACTCGGCTTCCGTCCGAATCTTGGGATGCAACATCGGTGGCCTTCATCTCCGCCCAGTATGTCTTGCATGGGAAAGAGCCATCCACGCACCCTCTATGCATGCTGACCGCCTCAATGCCTTGATATGCGGCACCGCACCAAGGAACTGCTGCACCAAGCCAAAATAACTCTTCGGCTCGGGCCTTTTCGGCCACAAATGAGTCACGACATTCTTCATGGCAAGTCCGGACAATCTATTCAGCTTTGCCCATTCGGCCAAACGATCGGTTACTGGAAGTGGATGCTCTGGACTACGGAACAGCGACCAAAAAAGCTCTTCCATATCGTGATCCTTTTGATCTCCGAAGTGTTCGACCGCGTCCGCGACACTCGCCGCCAAGTCCAGATAAGCATCCTCACTACTCCATAGCCGGTCCAACTGAGCATATTTAGGATCCGTGAAATTCCTCCACAGCAGAAAAGGCTTTCCAGCCGCGATATGTCCGGCCTGACGTAGCTCCTCCTTCATAGCTCTCATTGCAGAGCGAGCATCCTTGGCCTCGGTGGTGGCCTTCTTCAGGTCCTCTTGCTCCGCTCGACCTTCTTTTTCAAGAAGCTCGCAGCGGTCGGTAGCATTATTCAACTTCACGGCCATTTCGGCCATTTCCTTTTTGCTTCGGCAGTGAGCAGCCTGTTCGGCTTTTAGCTCTTCGGTCGCCTTTAAGGTAGCCGCATCACTTTTTCTGGCCTACTCCTTGGCTCGGGCAAGCTCCGCCCAAAGGTTCTCCATGGCAGCGGCACCATCTGCATCAAGCATACATGTTGTAAGGCACGGGCATCAAGCTCCCTTACCAGGTGTCCGCGGAGAAACCGCATACCTTGTGACTCGTCAAGCCGCTTATTGACAAGCGCGATGTCGGCATCTGCCGCGTCAAGGTGCCGCTTTAGTTCGGCAAAACCATCAGTCCGGCTAGCCACCGACGCTCCGCCACCTACATATGAAGGGCGACATATTATAACCTGGGATTATGATCCTCGGCACGCTGTCATTTTTGACAAACGCACCGAGTCTCAGGGGCTACTATCTACACAGGACGCATCTTATATATGCAGAACCATCAAAAGGTACATCATTGCACGTACCTCAAAACCTGTCAATAAACTTCTGGCGGCCTCATACAACCTGCTTTCCGCGGATGAAATCTTTTCGACCACCGTACCCATCAATGCACGGTGATCCTCTGAGATAGACACTCGCCCGAGCAGACCCTTCAACTCCTCCGACTGTGCACTATGAGGTGCCGGACTCGTCTCATGGCCTTTTTCGAAGGCCGGACATGGAGGGCTCTGGGGGGGCCCTACGACCGCCCTCCACCCCTGCCGGATTCGGGGAAACCCTCCGCGACGACACCTCAGGATCGCCCGCCTCGCTAGGCGGTACGAAAGGGGGAGGCGTTCCGCTCTCCATCATCTCCAGACGAAGATCCCACGAAGACGAGTTCTGCTGAGAAGGGCTGAGATCCGAACTACAAGGTAAAATTTCGGTCATCTTCAGAGATAAAACAGGGATGTCTCTTATTTTAGGAAAGACTCCCCTCTCTACTTACGGCTCGCTGGAGGGCTGATCTCCTTGGGGAAATAATGCGGCCGGGGCATCTTCCGGCGCAGGACCCTCTGGCGAGGATTTCTTCCCGTGCGTTGAGGCCTTGGTCTCCGGATCTTCAGAGGCGGTCCTCTTCTCCCCTTGGATGGAGGGATTCTCGATCCCTCCTTGCTTGATAACCTCCCTCGCGGAGACAGTAGCTTCCTTGTTCCCCCCCTTCGCCTTCTTCTAAAGGCGTAGCCTCCAGCATCTTGGTTAACACGGGAACCGGTGTGGTCTCAGGGAGGGGGGCCGGACACCTGATCAGTTTTGCTTTCGCTATCCACTCCTGTTTAAGGGACAACTCTTTTAAGGGCAAGTTTATGATAAATATACGGATAGCGTGTCCGGGTACGAAACTACTTACTTGAGTATCCGGGCGATTGCAGCTCAGACCTGCGTCCTCGGTCAAGTCCGGAAAAATTGCTTGTGATCCGAAGAACAGTTTGTACATCTCCACGGGCGTTGCGCCCATAAAATGTTGGAGAGCTCGTGGTCCCTCCAGATTGAACTCCCACAGGCGGAGGGGGCGACGTTTGCAGGGCAGGATGCGATGAATCAACATGACCTGCGCTACTACGACCAGATTGATCTCTCTCTCTAGGAGGTCTCGAATACGGCCCTGCAACAAGGGCACGTCCTTGGACGGCGCCCAGTCAAGCCCTTTATTGACCCATGACGCCAGCTGCGGTGGAGGACCCGAGTGAAAGGCAGGTGGCGCCACCCATTTGGTGCCCCTGGGAGCTGTGATATAAAACCACTCTTGTTGCCATAGGCTGAGCTCCTCTTGAAAAGAACCCTCGGGCCACGGAGTGACAGCATTCTTGCTTATAACAGCCCCTCCGCACTCTGCCCGTTGCCCCTTGATCATCTTCGGCTCCACCTTGAAGGTCTTGAGACATAATACGAAGTGAGGGGTAATGCGGAGGAAGGCTTCACACATGACGATGAATGATGAGATGTGGAGGATGGACTCCGGATCCAAATCGTGAAATTCCAGCCCGTAATAAAACATGAGCCCCCTCACGAAGGGGTCCGTCGGGAAGCCTAGCCCCCGAAGGAAGTGAGACGCGAACACCACGCTTTCACCGGGCTTGGGAGTGGGAATAACCTGCCCTTGAGCAGGCAGCCTATGCGAGATTTCGCCGGTTAGATACCTGGCATCTCTTAGCTTTAGGATGTCTTCTTCCGTGACGGAGGAAGGCATCCACCGGCCTTGGAGGTCGGAGCCGGACATCATCAAAGGTCCGAAGCGCCTGAATCTGGAGCTTTGGGTGTTGGAACTCAAACTGAGGGGCAGATTCGATGGAGATTGAGAAAAAGGAGCGGGGCCTTGGTCTCTTTATAAAGAGGTTGAATACCAGGAGCCCTCCCCGTGACCGTTCGGGACTCGCCTTTGATAGAGGAGGCGTGCCAACGGGCACGATTGGGTTACCCACGCCCGTATTGATGAGAATCCCGGAATAAGGGGACACGATCTCTGCTTTGACAAGACATGCCAAGGAAACCGCCTCGCTAAACGCGCTGAGGTGGGACAGTAAAATGATTCGAATAAAGGCTTGGCCGTGTTGTGATGTCACGCCGTGGAATGCGTCAGCAGATTGAACTTGTGTAAATGTTATTCTCTCTACGATGGTACGTGGAACTTATTTTGTAGAGCCGGACACTGCCCTTGTGTTCAAAATCTTCTATGAAGTATTCGGAGGAGGAACCCGCCTTGCAATGCCGAAGACAATATGCGCGCCGGACTCGTCGTCATTGAAGCCTGGTTCAGGGGCTACTGAGGGAGTCCTGGATTAGGGGGTGTCCGGATAGCCGGACTATGACCTTTGGCCGGACTCCTGGACTATGAAGATACAAGATTGAAGACTTCGTCCCGTGTCCGGATGGGACTTTCCTTGGCGTGGAAGGCAAGCTTGGCGATACTGATATGTAGATCTCCTACCATTGTAACCGACTGTGTAACCCTAACCCTATTCGGTGCCTGTATAAACCGGAGGGTTTTAGTCCTTAGGACGAACAACAATCATACCATAGGCTAGCTTCTAGGGTTTAGCCTCTACGATCTCGTGGTAGATCTACTCTTGTACTACCCATATCATCAATATTAATCAAGAAGGAGTAGGGTTTTACCTCCATCGAGAGGGCCCAAACCTGGGTAAAAACATCATGTCCCTTGTCTCCTGTTACCATCCGCCTAGACGCACAGTTCGGGACCCCCTACCCAAGATCCGCCGGTTTTGACACCGACAATAGCCGCGATAGGCGGTGCCATGGCATAGACACGGAGGAGCTTGTGCAGGTGTGAATGGGGAACGTACCAGAGGGGCGGAGGGGGTGGCGGGCGGGGTGAGGGTTTTTGTGACGTGGGGATGGTGAGGGTTTTCTTTTTTCTTTTTTGAATTGGGTGGTGAGGGTTTTCTATCCCACAAAGAATTTTGTGGGCGACGGTTTGCTAGAGCAAACCGTGTGTGATTGGCACAACAGGCAAAATGAAAGTCATTGCACACAGTTCCAATTTTGGGAACCGTGTGTGATTGACGTACTACCCCCGTCCTGGTTTATTGGTCCGCCGTTGTAATTTTTACCAAAATTTGGCGAAATATTTAACATACTCAGACATAGATAATAAGCGTACACATACATAAGCATAGTTCAACCATCATTAAGCATACTCAAGCGTACATAGTTCGATCCATCCCACATCTCATCTCACATGCGGTTGGCACGATCCCGAAGCTTCTCCAGGTACTCGGCGTATACCCGTGCGCCACCCTGCGAGAATATTTCTGCTTGAAGGAGCCAAGGGCCCGTCCTCTTGCATCTTCTAGAACACTTAGATACGCGTCATGAAGCTTATGGTTGTGAAATGGGCATCCATAGCCGCCGTTCCAGGTCCTAATACGCCTGTTATGCATTCCCGCATAAAGGTCCCTCAGGATTTGCCTCTTGTACCTCCTCTGGCCATCTTCATCCTCGCTGTCCACATCGTCAGACAACACCTATACAAATAGTAAAACAAATTTGGCATCAAATCAATGATTACATGCCGTGAAGTAGGATTAGGAATTTATGGCTATTTATTTATACATATCCAGAGATTATGGTTTGATTTTTAAGCACACTCGTCTATGTACAGACCAATCTTGAAGAAAATAATGGCACAACATATGTAGGTCATTCAAAATCAATTGTCAAGCCCTGGCTAGGAATTAGTAGCACGAACACTAATCCTAGTTAGATTACTAGCAGAAATCATTTGGACAGATGAAACAACTAATCACTTATCACCTGTACCATTCAAACAATCAATACACTACACGGATCTAACGAAACTTACTCAGATTTCATGGATTGGGAGAACATAACCATAGGATTTCTATTCCAAAAAGGGGGAGGCAGGAGTAACCAGAGAAGCCCTATGATCTATTTGACACATAAATAGGTATAGATGACTAAACAGCTGTCCGTCGTCGTCGGAGTCGTCACCGGAGTGGTCATCGTCGGAGTCGTCGCCAGAGTGGTCATCGGAGTCGTCGCCAGAGTGGTCGTCGGAGTCGGTGTGGAACTCCACCTTTGGCTGTGGAAGCTCGACGCCGTCGACGATGTCAGGGTGCAGTGATAACTCGCTGGCGGTGACAGCAACCTCTGTCTCCATCTGCACACCGTGCTCCGGTGCTTTAGCAGCCCCGGCGTCGCCACTCCCTCCGATGGGGCGGTTCGGCGGTATCCTCATACACTGACGGCTTTGAGGACTGAGAGCGTCGTCGAGGATGCAAGAGGAGAGAGAGGATTGTGTGTGCGTAGCGAGGATGGGGGGTGCGGCTGCTCGGGCGCACCATTAATATGGAGTAGTGGGAGTTGTGGGAGAGAGATGGGCGGCGGTTAAACCGATGGCTCGCCTCCCGGTGAGCCTGCGCACCGGACTGCTGGCATGCCTACCAAAGTTTCACACAGCTACTCGCACGCCTCCCGATGACACTATGCAGCGAGCACGCCTCCGTTAATTCACACACCTGCACGCACGCCTCCCCGTCTACCTGCGCGGCGGACTTCTCGCATGCGTCTCGTCAACTCACGCTTTCTCGCATGCCACACGGGTCGTGCGGCGGCACGTATATTGTTTTTCTATTTGGATGATTAATGCTACTGCTTTATTGCTTAACCGAAGCATGGCACGTATCCATTGTTGGTCTAATGCTCACGGTTCGAATAAATAAGCCGTTTGGGATATTGGTTCCCAATTATTAATACTCTCCCGTCTGTAATTAGATAAAGATTACATCAAAAGTGGTCTCAAATTTGACAAATAAGTACAATGCCACTTTGTATTGGTGTCCATATGACAACACGATAAGTTTCATGAACTTCAAATAAGTTTTGGATGTACTAGAATTTAAAAATCAAGATTCTCAATGTTTGAAATTTGTTGCACGGGGAGTAAACATGCACCCAATGAGACACATGTGTTTTTGCAATCCATTTAGGTGCACTGTCACGTGTGCATGTAGCTCAAATTTGGTTTTTGCACATTATACCCATAGAAAATCAATCAATCAATGTAATAAAACGTCTTAATGATCTCTCCTTTGGTACTCCCTCCATTCCTAAATATAAGTCTTTTTAGGCATTTCAAATGGACTACAACATATGGATGTATGTAGACATATTTTAGAGTGTCGATTCACTCATTTTGCTCCGTATGTAGTCACTTGTTGGAATCTCTAAAAAGACTTATATTTGGGAACGGAGGGAGTAACATGTATGTTCACCGTGGGATAATTAATTTAACATGCATCGTAGTTGCGGTGGATTCGCGGTGTGTGTGTGGGTGTGTGCGTGTGGGGGCGGCGGGTGGCTCGCAGTACACTACGAGTTGTGAGCCACCGTGTGGGTTGGCCATTTTGTTAGGCAGGCCGGTGCCACATCAGAGTCGTGAAATCGTTATTTAGAACATTTCACAACCCTTTCATACATAAATGTTTTGGCCACATGCAGTCGATGGTTTTCCTACACGACACTCGATACTCGCGCGTGACGCTTTCTGTGGGCCCGCGTTGTCGTTGTCCATCACTTTGACGAACAGCCAGCTGTGAGGTTAATTTGACCAGCAAGGTAGAATCTTTTTTATTTGTGTTATGGTGATATATAGTACGCGTCGAAGAGGTGGGAGGGGACTAGCATATATACTATACGTATGCGTCCGTGAACAAGTACACCTCACTCAGTGTCGGGACTTTTTGGTTACCGAGGCACGTGCCACATCAAAATTGTGAAATTGGTTATTCAAACATCACACAACACCTTTTTGGGCCACATGCATATCCTAGCTAGTACACTCACGTGTGACGCTTCCATCTATGGGCCCACGAGGCCATCGTCGATGCATGCATGCATCACTTTGACCTACATAGGGAGAGGTTAATTAATTTCACCATCGATGAGGATTCTTTTGGGTTGTAGATATATTACGGCAGGAGCATATAGTATGCGGTGAAGGTGGGGGAGGGGACCATCATATGTAGTACGCTTGATATGAACCTCACTCTGTGTGGGTGCATGGTTTACAGTTTTTGAGGCATGTGGCACATCAAAGTTGTGCATTTTGGGTATTCAACATATATATGTTTGGCCCACATGCAAAGCGGTGGTGGTTGTCCTCTCGCACCCACTTAAGCAGTTATCAGCGATATCAATGCTTTCCATCTGTGGGCTCGCTTGGTCCATCACTACTTTTTGCTTGACAACAAGAGAGGTTAATTTGACTTAGGAGGGGATTATTATTTTTGCTCTAAGATGACATGCATGATACATTTGAGCACACATACATACATGTGTACGCATGATTCCCTCCCATCGAGTCGAAGTGGCTAGTACAACGACACATCATGAACCGATCTCGCTTTGTGTGAGGAGCTAGTGTACGATTTTTGATACACGCGCCACATCAATGTTGTGTATTCAAACATGCCTACACGCATCACCTCCATAAATATGCATGTAGTGGTTGCCTTCGAACGATACACTCCCTCGCATGGTTATCGGCGACAAGCCTATATATTCATGGGCCTGCGTGGACATCCATGATCACCTTGACCAACAACAAGATAGGTTACCATGGCGGATTCTTCATTTGGTTCGTGTTATCATAGTATAGGTCATGGTGAGATTCAGACCTAATTAAGTTTGAGCACATATACTATGCACACATGCATGCATGAATCTCCGTCGTTGGCTAGAAGTGTGGTGTAACATACATATGCATCGTCGACCTAACCCTCACTAAGTGTGGGGATTTCTAGTTCGAAATCACGGTGCCACATCAAAGTTGTTCCATTGTTACTCAAAAACACACCTCTCCATACATATGTTTGGGCCATGCGCATGCAGTGGTTGTCTTCGGGGACTAGCTACTTGTGTAATTATTGGCGAGCTAGCCCATCTCCGGGGTCGCATGGACAGCCATCACTTTGACCAACAACAAGAGAGAGGTTGTACGACCAAGGTGGATTATTCTTGGTCCATTTTATGATCCATCTTGGTGAGATATATGCCTCTCTGGCCCGCCGACTGAAAGTGTGTGTGTGTTGGGGGGGGGGGGTGTTGCTACTTCGCACTTTGCTAGGTGAACCTCGGTTGGGGGGGGGGGGCATGCGTTCATAGCTTAGGATTCCCTTCGTGGCGACACGAGGTGGGGTGGGGGACTGCTAGCTACTTTGCACTTTGCTAGGTGAACCTCGGTTGGGGGGGAGGGGCATGCATTCATAGCTTAGGATTCCCTTTGTGCCGATACGAGGGGGGGGCTGCTAGCTACTTTGCACTTTGCTAGGTGAACCTCAGTTAGGGGGGGGGGCATGCATTCATAGCTTAGGACTCCCTTCGTGCCGACACGAGGGAGGGATGGCTGCTAGCTACCGTGACTTTGCTAGGGGTGAACCTCGGTTGGGGGAGGGCATGCATTCATAGCTTAGGATTCCCTTCGTGCGACACGAGGGAGGGGCTGCTAGCTTCCGCACTTTGGTAGGTGAACCTCGGTTGGGGGGCATGCATTCATAGCTTAGGAATCCTTCGTGCCAACATGAGGGGGCTGCTAGCTCAGCACTTTGCTAGGTGAACCTCGGTTGGGGGGGCATGCATTCATAGCTTAGGATTCCCTTCGTGCCGACCACGAGGGAGGGGCTACTAGCTACTTCAAACTTTGCTAGGGTGAACCTCGGTTGGGGGGGCCATGCATTCATAGCTTAGGATTCCCTTCGTGCCGACACGAGGGAGGGGGATGCTAGCTACATTGCACTTTGATAGGGTGAACCTCGGTTGGGGGGGCATGCATTCATAGCTTAGGATTCCCTTCGTGCCGACACGAGGGAGGGGAGGCCGTAGCTACTTTGTACTTTGCTAGGTGAATGAACCTCGGTGGGGGGGGGGGAGGGCAAGCGTTCATAGCTTAGGATTCCCTTCGTGTCGACACGAGGGAGGAGGGGGGCTGCTAGCTACTTTGCACTTTGCTAGGTGAACCTCGGTTGGGCGGGGGAGGGGGCATGCATTCATAGCTTAGGATTCCCTTCGCGCCGACACGAGGGGGTGGGGGCAAGCAATATCATGCGATTTGCAAGAGAGGTGCCACATCGAAGTTGCATTTGGCATTTGAAAATCAAACCACCCTTTTGATACATAAATTTGGTCCACTTGCAAGTGTGTTCATGTTCTGACCCTCTCCCGCGTCATTTTTCGCCAAAATTTATGAAGATTAGACAAGTCGGATGACGCAACAGACACGGTTCACTCAAACTAACTGTGTGCCACGCCGGTGCACCTGTCACGCACACATCCACACAGTACATTGGGCTCCACGAGGCTCCCCCTCTCAAGAATATCTGGCCGCCTCGAGGTTTTTTTTGTTTCATAACACACGGTTGTTATCTCCGGACCGTGTGCGATGTTTCTTGTTCCCAATCCCGCCTGCATCCCTAGAAAATATCTACCCGCCTCGAGAGTTTTTCTGTTTCATAACACACAGTTGTTATCTCCGGACCGTGTGCGATGTTTCTTGTTCCCAATCCCGCCTGCATCCCTAGAAAATATCTGCCCGCCTCGAGGGTTTTTCTATTTCATAACACACGGTTGTTATCTCCGGACCGTGGTGTTGACACCAGATTTTGGCACGGTCAAGAACTTAATTAATATGGCATCAAATGGAGAAGTGATCTACATAAAAAAGTTTTGTATTGTCGATATAAACATCTTTGAAGTTTGGGCCATCGCCATCCGATCTCATCTCGAAGGCCGAAGTTGTGTTCGAAATACTGAGATTTTGTATTCAGAACACTATTCGGCTCATTACACCCCAAAGACCGCCTCGTATGGAAAAATGATCTACACGGGTCTCGTCGAAACGATTGATTTTGATATAAAGATCGTTCCAATCCGAGTTCATATGCAAAAGTTAGAGCCATCGAAATGCAGTTCTGTCAAGAGGCAGAAAATGGCGCGCCCACAAGACGCCCTGTCTAATGGGTAGCGCGAGTATAGCCTATTTTGCGCGAGCTAGCGCGAATAATAACCTGTTTTTCATGAGCAATCTGACCCTCAAGATGACTTCTGATCAAAAAACGTTCAACATGAAAGTTGTTCGTCTTGTTGAAACGGTCAAGATTGCTTTTGGACTTGTTGCCATTCGAGGTCGTTTACCACCACAAAAAAAACCCGCAAGGTGCAGCCAGTTTAAACCGAACAGTTTTGGAAAGTTCAGACAAAACCAATCCGAATTCGACTTGGGTTTTGGACGTGAATCCAAGCCTTTTCCTTGCATGGGAAGTCCATCCGCCTCTTATATACCTAAGGGGTGACGGCCGATTGAACAACACACAATCGAACAAATCTATCTACCACTTTTACCTTTACTTTTATCTCTCATCCTTGTTCTTCTTCTTCCTCGTTCTTCGTTCGTTCTTCTTCTTGCAGGGCGGCGAACCTCGAGGCCCTAGGGGCGATCAGGTCGACCTAAGGCAGCCCATAGCTGCCGCGTGCCCTGACGGGGTCCCTCCTGGGCATGTGGGGTTTCGGGTCATCAAAAGTGCCTGCCGGATTGCTTGCGTACCGCGCTTCCGGACGGGTCTCCTTCGATGTGAGCTGCGGTGCATCACCCCCGGCGTCGAGGGTACACGTTACGTGTTCATGTGCGAACACACTTTTTGGCGACTCCGTTGGGGACGAAGCTTCGAATGGTCTCCGGCCCATTCTTGCTACTAAGAGATCGTCATCAAGAAGTTGTGATCTACAAAGGTAATATGAATACCCAATTCCCCTTTGTAGATGCAAATAATTCATATGTTGTTGCTGGATCGCTCAATGAGCATAGTGTATCTGCTAGCCCTAATTTCATTAATCATGCATCTAATTACGTGCAAGGGCCGATGCAAAATAATCTTCATGCTTCAAATTCTTATGATTTTAGCAACATACACCATATGTATCCTAACTCTCATCGATCGGCAACCCCACAAATTCATATGCCGATGAACAACATGATGGGTTTAGGCAATCAATTTGAAACACCTCATGTTAAAATTTCCAATAGCATACTAGAAAGTGTTTCACCCTTTTATTCATCGGCAACTAATTTGCAATATGTGAATCCAACCTTGCCGATGGATGAGGGAATTGGCCATGCTACTACTAGCTATTCGGCCAGTTACTCTCAACCATCATATGCTACACCTCATGTTAATAATTTTTCAGCACCATATGCAACTATACATGTTTATAATTCGGCCCCGCACCTTCATGGTCATAGCCGAATAAGTGAAAATTTTACAGGAACACACGTGCCGTCATCTAATACTGTAGCATATAATGCATGCTCTACGCAATTTGAGAATTTCGGCAACACTCACGAATCATTGCCGAAAGAAACTGTAAGTATTGCGAAGCAATCCCTTCCAGAAGCGGTTGTGGCTGCATTAAAGAAGAGCTTGGCACAAAACAAGAGGATTAGTGCTCTTTGCCTTGAACAATATGAAAAGGGCTTGTTTCCTGATTATGCTGCAATAAAGGCTAGAGTTCTGCAGGAAGATGAAACTTCATCAATTGATATTATCTCTGAGAGAGCATATGGTTATACAGCAGTGCATACACCTCCACCTAGTAATCAAGACATATTATACACCCCTACACAATTGCAAAATTTCGCAACTCTAACACTTCATTCCCGAAAAGATCCTAAAAGCATTGGGGGCAAACTAATCTAGAGCGGGCTGAAATTGAGAGGGAGTTAAAGCTTTGCACGATAGGGTGCAAGTACTTCACCAAGAGAGAATTGATAGGGAATTAGCTCAAAGAAAAGAAGCCTTGCCAATTGATATAACCGGTGAAAAGAATGATGAGCCGAAACTAAAAGTGCTTCGGTTGAAAAAGCCGAATCAAGTAGTATATATTCCGAACCCATCAAATCCAAAGAGGCAAACATTATTGAGAAAGGGCATGGAAAGTACAGCAACACAACAATACTTGATTTTTCTGAAGTTAATGGAACCTACTTCCTGCCCTATGAGTTTCGTGCCATAGAAATTGACGAGCTTCAAGAACAAGAACAAGTAGCCAAAGAAAGTTTGGTGGACAAATATCTTCAAACTAATGATGCAAGAAATCAAGAAAAAGATGATAACAAGGCGTTGGGGAGCTCTTCGAAGGCGGAGCAAGATATTCTTCAAGTCACACCACCATCGTGCTCTCCCAACATATTTGAAGAGGTATGTCTAGCAATTAATTTACCTGTTTTTAGATTTGGTCAAGACTTAGTTGTTGACGCATATATTAAAAATATCTTCATAGGAAATATTCAGAGACCAATGAAGAAGGGTAATTTATTTGTTAGCTATCAGATTGTCACAAAGCATATCGATCAACACATTGCACCATTCAGAAAGACCGATAGCTAAAAATTATTGCAGCCAAGGCTTTCCCCATTGCTTTATCTAAAGCTCATATCTAATTGGGTAGCTTTTCTTATTTCTTACTTGGCTTACACTTGGTCTCAATTGAGACATGTATGTTCTAACTATTTTCGTTTCAAAAATTTAAAGCCAAGATTAGAATCTTCTGAGCAAACCGATGCAGTATAATTTCCTATCCAAAGACATCGGAGATAGAGTGCAAAACACAATGCATAGCCGAATGCGGTGATGCAAAATCTGAACCATTCGTTTGCTTAACTTTAAAGCCGTTCTCACAACAAGATCGGCTAGAGAATAAAAAGTTCTCCTTCAATTCAAGCACGCGTGATCAAATATTTGATTTGTTGTTGACAAATAATTATATTAGAATTTTTTATCACCATGTTGAGCCATCTGTCCTGGGACGAATATGTTGTAAATTGCATGATTCGTCCAAGCATAATTTTGAGGATTGCAACAGGTTTCGTCAAATAGTTAAATCGGTCATTGATAAAGGACGATTGAAATTTGTTGAGACACCAAGAGATGACCAGTATATTCTGTTTGGTCCCGATGGCAGAAAGTTTTTGCATCAGCTTCTTCCAGCCGATCCAATTAAAAAGAAGGTAAAAACTGCAGGTGATAAGATCAAGATTTCAAGTAAAGAAGTTGTTTAAGAGCATAATGAACATAATCTTGAGGGCGAGAATTCCATAGAATCCACAATGGAGATGCCAAGGACTGGGGGGCAACAAGTAAATCCAATGATTGATGAAAGCAAACCAAAAGAAGATATAGGCCGAAATAAGCGCAAGTGTAAGAGATCAAAAATCACCTTCGCTGAACTATTGGATAAATATCAAAAGAAGAGTGAAGAGAAGAATGATTATCGGCCAAATCATGCAAGGAAACCAAGATCACCCCCAAGGCGCAAATATGAGGATCGGTATTGGAAAAGTGAGAATTTTAATGCAACATATTTATATCCTTATTTTGGGCCGCCAATGCCAATGCCGTGGATGCCTCCCTATGCTCATATAGATCCATATCCATCATGGGACATGTATGATACAAGGGCACATTCTCCATCTTATTTTAGACCATCTCACCAATATTATGCAGCTCCGAGAAGATCAACATTTGAACAATCACATGTTAAAGACCGTTTCAATCATAAGGAATCGGTCCAGAGCTCAAGGAAGAAGAAAGAGGTGGTCAAGCAAGTTTACCGTGTTAAAAGAGATGGTCGTAAGAGTGCAACTTCATATTTTATCTCAAATGAAAAAGAGCCAAGTAATGTGTTGACATTGGCTACTAAAGACCATGAGACAAAGTAACCAATTATTGAGAGTCGAAGTGCCAAATCTGAAGAAAAGAAGTTGAGAGTGCACAAGGCCAAAAAGGAATTGCCATTGATCAAAATAGAATCACAGCCGAGATGCCTGCTCGGCTTATCGTATTGGCAAAAGAAGAAAATACAAAAACTTAGTGCACAAGAACTTGAAGAAAGGAACATGGCATGGGTTCCCAAAGGAAGTGCTCAAAATAAGAATTATGTGCAAGCTTCCATTACAAGAAGTGCGGCAAAGGTGAAGAAGGAAAAGAGTGAAAACTATGAAGGACCAAGCCAAAGGTTTAAACATCTTTGGTCTACACATTATCCATATTCTTCAACTATGCCATTAACGCCTATGCCATGGAATTCGTCATCAGGTATGATTGGTAACCCTCAATGGGCTTATTTTAATCCATGGATGCAATTTCTTACGTCGTGAAAGGGTATTACCAAGTCACTATACATTTGATTAGCTACAAGTTTGTTGCTGATCCAAAAGGCCGAAATACTTTATTTGTCATTTCATTTGTTTATTTCGGCTATATGTGCTTTGAATTAAGTTTACATGGTAATGACCGATATTTATCTATCGTACTAAGAGTATGTCAATGCATGGCCGGTGTAGTATTTTAACATCGTCCTTAGTTCGATTGGAGAGCGAGACAAGGTACATGATTATGAAAATTTATATGTATGCCTATATTATGATTGAATGGAGTTGAGACATCATGACCTATGTCATTGAATATATGCTGCATAGACCAATTCATAGCTGCAGAATTGGCTAGTGGGCTCATACTTTGTTTGGATATGATTTGGCTTATGCATCTTTGAGATCTATAAGAGGTCAAATCATAGCTAATTTTATTACTAAACATTGGATCAATGTCATGCATAATATTAATATTAGCCTTGTCTCTCTAGTACTATGGAGATTATGTTTTGATGGTTCAATTCATAGCAATGGCCAAAGTGTTGGTGTTATTTATATATCTCTTTATGGTACTATTTTTGAAGCCTCGTGCCGCTTAGAATATTTTTATGCACGATTAATCAAGGCCGAATATGCATTGTTATTCGGATTGACTCTTTACTTGCTATAGGTGCTATACATATTGAGGCTTTTGGTGATTCGTTATGGGTAGTGCAAAAAATATCCAAGGGTTATCAATGTTTTGACGAATCTCTTATAGTTTATCTTGGGGTATGTCTAGATGCAAAATTTACCTTGGGTTGCATTAAAATTGTTCATATATTTAGACATGACAATTGGAGAGAGTTGGCATAGCAAGCATCTGGCTACCATGTCCATCATGGTGTATTGCACATATAATATCAATAGCCGATGCTTATTCTTGCCAACATAGGTAAGGCCGAATTGGAGCTCACCACCTCGGCCACTAATGAAACTTTTATGCAAGCAAAGTAAGGATTGGAGGAAGTTCATTCTTGACTATCTGCAAAATCCTAGCGAAAGGGTGAATAATATGGTTCGGAGGATGGCTTTGAGATACATATCCATGGAACCTTATCATCGGATTGTTATATAAGTTGAGAAGTTTTCACCCAAGTTGCATCAAGAGGTTCAAATAAGCAACAACCGATATATGACTATCGTCCTAAGCAAAGACATGGCTGATAAATAACTATCGCCCTTAGCATAAACATGCCCGATACATAATTATCGCCCTGAGAAATATAAATGGCTGATGGAGTGTTGACATCGTCCTTAGAACAAATACATTGCAAATTATTTTTCGGCACGCAAGTTTCTTAGAAAAGCAGGGGGCATGTGTTGACACCAGATTTTGGCACGATCAAGAACTTAATTAATATGGCCTCAGATGGAGAAGTGATCTACATAAAAAAGTTTCATATTGTCGATATAAACATCTTTGAAGTTTCGGCCATCGCCATCCGATCTCATCTCGAGGGCCGAAGTTGTGTTCGAAATACTGAGATTTTGTATTCAGAACACTATTCGGATCATTACGCCCCCAGACCGCCTCATATGGAAAAATGATCTACATGGATTGTCTTCGTCTCGTCGAAACGACCGATTTTGGTATAAAAATTGTTCCAATCCGAGTTGGTATGCAAAAGTTAGAGCCATCGGAATGCAGCTCTGTCAAGAGGCAAAAAATGGCGCACCCCACAAGACGCCTTGTCTGATGGGTAGCGGGAGTATATCCTGTTTTGCGCGAGGTAGTGCGAATAATAGCCTGTTTTGCACGAGATATTTGAACCTCAAGATGACGTTTGATCAAAAAACGTTCAACATGAAAGTTGTTCGTATCGTCGAAGCAGTCGAGATTGCTTTTGGACTCATTTCCATCGAGGTCGTTTACCACCACAAAGAAGACCCGCAAGGTGCAGCCAGTTTAAACCGAACAGTTTTGAAAAGTTCGGACAAAACTAATCCGAATTTGGCTAGGGTTTTGGACGTGAATCCAAGCCTTTTCCTTGCACGGGAAGTCCAACCGCCTCTTATATGCCTAAGAGGTGACGGCCGATTGAACAACACACAATCGAACAAATCTATCTACCACTTTTGCCTTTACTTTTATCTGTCACCCTTGTTCTTCTTCTTCCTCGTTCTTCGTTCGTTCTTCTTCTTGCAGGGCGGCGAACCTCGAGGCCCTAGGGGCGATCAGGTCGACCTAGGGCAGCCCATAGCTGCCGCGCGCCCTGACCGGGTCCCTCCCGGGCGTGTGGGGTTTCGGGTCATCAAAAGTGCCTGCCGGATTGCTTGCGTACTGCGCTTCCGGACGGGTCTCCTTCGACGTGAGCTGCGGTGCATCACCCCAGGTGTCGAGGGTACACATGACGTGTTCGTGTGCGAACACGTGTGCGATGCACTATCATCAAAATTTTCAATAGCCCGACATTTCACTCCCGCGTAGTAAAATTTTCAGTACCCGCGTCATTTCCTCAAACACCCCGCGCCACCCCCCTCCACACACACACACACACACCAAAAACTCCTCGGGTGTCTACGCGCGCGCGCACACACACACCCTCCCTCGCTCGAAACCCTAGCAAGGTCCCCGCCGCCACCGCCGCAAGGCCTCCATTATCAACATCTGCCGGTTTGCCCCTGCAGCTTACCCACCGATCTCCATACCCAGGCCGCCCTGAGTTTCTTAGATGACGCCTGCCAAATGCCCCCTTTCCCACAGATCCCCATCCCTATCCCCATCCCCCATTCCAGAGCATCGCAGCCTAAGCCCGGTTATGCTTCCCGTGGAGCTCGAGGAGCGACTGGCCCAAAAGAGGTGTATAGTGGTCTCTTCACCCGACGTCGCCGAGGAAGCTGACGACCATTACTGGCGGCAGACACTCAAGCAGCGGGCTAGAGTATGCGAGCATGTCTTAGCCGCCGGCTACGACATCAAGGTCAACGACAGCGATGACCTGAGGCGGGCTGTGTCACAGGTTAAGTGGCCCACCCCCAACCCCTCGGGTTCAACCGTCGTCGATCTCATCCATGGCCCCGCCGTGATCTCCTCTAGCTCGCTGTCAACAATTTGCCATTCTACATCACCATCGATCCCCTTTTGTCATTTCCGAAGGATACATTCTGCGACGCTGACTTGGGATCCACAGCTTCCAAGTCAGACCTCATCAACGGCGACCACGAGGAGGGCACCCTCTCCGGCTCTTCCAAGGGGAAAGAGCCCATCTGCTCTTCCAAGGGGAAAGCGCCCATCTGCGACATCAGGGAGGGCACCCTACAGCCGTGCTTTTCCAAGGGGAAGGAGCCCATCTGCGACAACATGGAGCGCATCCAGGGTCCGTGCTCTTCCCATGGGAACGAGCCCATCTATGACAAGTGAGGAAACCCATGATTTGTTTTGCCGTGCCTATTCACAGGGGGAAACCCATGATTTGTTTTGTCGAGTCCCTTTTATAGTGTAGTGAGAATATGTCAAGTTTTAATTGCTATATCTGGTTGTTTGCAGTATGCCTTGTTTATTTCAGCTGTTCACAATGTGATGCTCTATATGTGCAATTATTTACTGTGCAGTACATTTCATCAATCATGTTTTCAACATACCGATAGGAATGCATATATTTGCTTGTTGTTAAGCCTGTTATAGCTAGCATATGCCTCTTTTAAAGTTTTTTGATTGTTCGGTTGTTTGTAGTTAGCATATGTCTAGTTTCAAATGTTGTCTTTGGTTGTTCGTAGTATGCCTTGTTTATTCCAGATATTCACAACGTGATGTTCTATAGGTGCAAGTATGAACTGTGCAGTTCAATTTCATCGATGCAGTTTCAACAATACCACTATGAATGACTGCATTTGGTTCTTGCATCTTGTAGTTAACACACCTTTCCATTTTTATCTAACCATAACCGCTGTACTTAGACCGGCACAATACCGGTTTGAATGACTATGTTTGCTTGTTGTTAAATGTTAGGCCTGTTGCAGTTAGCACACCTTTCCACTTGTTTTGCTTTACTAGCATGCTTCAACCTCGCATTACTGAAGCTATCTTTTGGAGATTATTTTATGCGCCATGTATAATTTTGGTTGATGTTTAGCTTTGTTGTGCTTAATATGCTTCTCGTTGTACCTACAGGACAATTTTGGGAACGATTGCTGTTTTCCATCGAGGTTAGTTTCATCCCATGGCTTATATCGCTCCTTTATTCGGGATATCGGTATTTGGTACCATATAGCGGCGGTGATAAGAGACTAATCGGTGAATCGGACTTTTATGAATATATCCATAACCCATTTTTGTTAGGTTAACTAGGGCCATATGTAATATATCTGAGGCTACATAGCAACATGCACTATACTTAATGTCTGAATATGCAATCCTAGGCTACATAGCAACAAGGAAGAGTGTTACATTAATGTTCTAATGTTGTCTAGATATACGTAGAAGAGCAGCTGCAGCAGCAACAGCAACAACACAGCCTTGTTTGGATACTCAACTTAGCTAGATGTTAGACTTAATTTCTAGCTCATTACTAACCCTGAAATAACTCCATCCAAAGAGTTGTTTGGATGGCAGGGTTAGATTGACAATAAATGCACTAGGAGAACTAGCTCCAATTAGCACCTCTTGGGTTGGATAGTTTTTTGGGTGGGTTATAGATGCAACTAGCTCAAACTAGCCCTCATGTTTAGATATACTTTAGGGCTATTTGAGCCCGAACTAGCTCAAACTAACTGTAACCCATGGATACAACAGCAGTTAATCAGCTGATAATTTTTAAGAATGAACTAAACTCTTTCCGGCCCATAATATAAGATGTTAATTCATCTAATATGTGAGTATATTGGATGTTATAAGATACTCCCTCCGTTCCTAAATATTTATCTTTTTAGAGATTTCAAATGGACTACCACATACGGATGTATATAGACATATTATAAAAGAGTGTTGTACTACATGATTGTGCAATTGTTGTTTAGCTTCTAATATTAACTTGGTGCTTTTAGGTACATATGTCATTGGTAAAGATATGCGTTTCGACCCTTTCTGCGTATGGGGCAATGAGATATCGATGAACCAGCATCAAGTGAGGAAGCTGATAAAGATTGTTAGTAAAATGGGTCCAAAGATGTCAATTAAACTATTTGTTTACACTTTATCCAAGACAACAGTGAAATTCAGGATGGTAAGTAAGAACTCTGCAGCCTTGTTTTTACTGCCCATAATGAGTTGTGTTAGATGACAATGTCTGATCTTTTTCCTTTGCAGTGTTTACCAAAGCAGTTTACTCAAGATTACCTCTCAAACTACATGATTGGTGGGCATGCAAAGGTTAAAGTATTTCTACCAGAACACGATGATTATCTAGATGTTTTCATGAAGATCATGAAGGATGGTCGGTCGGCCATCACAAGGGGTTGGACTAGAGTCGTGCGTGCCTTCTGCATGGAGGAGGGAACAATATGGGCATTCCTCTTCACCTTGTTTAGCAACCAAAATATATTTCGCCTCTTTCTTTACCTTCTGTAATAGTACAAGTATACAACTGTGGCTCATCATTCTTTATTTGATTCTTATGTAATTCTTGAACATATGTACCTATGAATCGAATATTGCGTTGTTTGTTTGAACCTGATGGATATGAATAAAGCTGTAGCATACATTCGAATTCAAATTCAAACCAAAATCCGGTACAATTTGGAAAATCGGCAATTAAATTACGGTCAAATTACACTCTCTAGGTTGTTACAGCACACACGGTTGGTAAAACACAAACGTTTGTGATATGCACCATAATCCGAGACGGTTCACAGAGAGGAAACGTGTGCAAGCATGCACACAGTTGCCGTTTGCAAAGCGTGTGCGATGTCAGGCAATATCACAAACAGCGCATGCAAACTAAACGTTTGTGTTAGTTGCCTTATCGTACATGATTCGCAACCATGAACTGTTTCTGATGAAGTATGCATCATAAACATTGCACCATAGAATAGCGTGTGCGGTAGTTGTCATGTACGACGATATTACGATGGTCCGACGTTTCGTAATCCTGTCCGACACTCGTACGACGATTAGCTAATCTTCTTAACGGTGAACCGTTTGTGATGGGCCGCGCATCATACACATTCTATAATAGTGAACTGTTTGTGATGGGCCGTGCATCGTAAACGTAGCACCACAGAATACCAACTGCGATGGCAATGCTGGCGAGAAAGCGATGTAGGAATCTTGTAGGGGCCCTATCCCTGACGGTTTCTGGGTCGTGTGGGAAGGACCCCCTTATCATCCTCACTCACTTGGTGACGGTTCCAAATGATGTCACGGAAAGGGGTTAAAAACCGTTGGTTTAGGACCGACACATACCCGGTGAGGCCCGTGACGGGTAATAAATGCCATTGCTTCCGGGTCGGACTCCTTCATCTTAATCTGATGGTATCCGGAGTAGGCATCGAGGAAACACAATGAATCGTGTCCTGCAGTTGCGTCAATGATTTGGTCAATGCGGGGCAGCGGGAAGGGGTCCTTTGGGAAAGCCTTATTGAGGTCTTTGAAATCGACACAAAGGCGCCAGGATTTATCCTTCTTCGGCACCATGACCAGGTTCGCTAGCTAGTCCGGGTGCATGATCTCTCTGATGAACCCGACCTCAGGTAGTTTGGCTAGCTCCTCCCCCATAGCTTGTCGTTTGGGTTCGGAAAATTGCCGCATCATTTTCTTGACTGGTTTAAACCCCTTTATTATGTTGAGGCTATGCTCGGCCAGTCCGCATGGGATTTCGGGCATGTCCTAAGGATGCCAGGTGAAGATGTCCCAATTTTCGCGTAGGAACGCTCGTAGGGCAGCGTCGACCGTCGGATCCAATGGATGCTGTTTTGTTAGGATCCGTTGGATGCACTTGAGATTTTACTATTTCATCTGCTGGTTTGAAAGAGGTGGATTTGGGCCTCTTGTCGAGGATTACATTGTCTTTGTCCACTGTGGAACGCAGAGTGGTTAACTCTTCGGCCGCGAGGGACTCGGATAGTGCCTCGAGGGCCAAGGATGCGATTTTGTTTTCGGCACGGAGTGCTATATCCGGATCGCTGGTGATAGTGACTACTCCATTGGGACCTGGAATTTTAAGCTTCATGTACCCGTAATGGGGTATGGCTTGGAAGCGTGCGAAGAGTCCTGCCCCAAAAGGGCGTGATATCTGCTATTGAAAGGGGCCACATGGAAGAGCAACTCTTCGGACCTGTAGTTATCAGGTGTGCCGAATACTACATCCAGTTTAATTTTTCCCGAGCATCGTGCTTCTCGACTGGGGATAATACTTCAAAAGGTGGCACCGCTTTGCTCGATGTGACTCTTGTCCATTTGCATTTTGTCGAGCGTATCTTCGTAGATGAGGTTAAGTCCACTACCGCCGTCCACGGGCACTTTGGTGAGTTGAAAGCCGTCCACAATTGGGTTTAAGACCAAGGCAGTTGGTGCTCAGACTGATCGGGCCCTTGATTCATCGTCGGCGGCGAAAGTTATGGATGTATCACTCCAATGGTTCATTGCGGTTACTTTGTTGACTTCGGCGAGGTCGCGGAGCGCCCGTTTGCGCCGATTATTTGAAGAAAAGGTCTCAAAGATCGTAAAGACGTTGAAATCTTCATCCTCTGAAGAATGCTTCTCTGGAGTAGTACTGGTGAGGATAGCTTCACCGCTCTTAGCCATTGCCGGAGTACCCAACATACCCGAAGGCTATGCGTTGGTTCGGTGCTCAGCGTCTTATGTATCTGACATGGCATATCGAGCAGTTCGTCAAGGACGGTTCTATATCCCGTGAAGGGTTTGTTTTTCTTGTCAATGGGCTTGTGGTCGGTTTCTTCATGAGGGTGCATCCGTTTTGCCCGTACGGTGGGTTGCTTAAAGGCAGGGGGTTCCCACTGGTCTGTCTGGGCTTTCCATGCGTTTTCCATCGTGCAGTACTTCTGTACTTTGTGTGCCAAATCTTTAAAGTGCTATATGTGGCGGCGGCTGAGGGGATTGAGAATTCCCTCGTCCGTACAGTTACGGCAAAAAACTGAAACCGCGTCGTCGTCGCAACAATCTTTAATCTTGTTTTTAACACGGAGGAATCTGGCCCAGAAGTGATGGACCGTTTCCTGAGGTTGCTGCCATACATACATTAGGTCTCATATGTCTGGAGGGCCTGGATTACTTGGGGAATATTGATTGTGGTGGGTGGCAGACTAAAATCCGAATTCTGACCCACGATTGGATCCGGAGCTTGAAGAGTCTCCGAGGTCACCAGTTCAGGATCAGGAAGGTCCTGGTGACTTCCGGGCTCAATGCCGATCCTATGTTCGGAGGACATGAAGTCTCTTCCCGAGGATGGATATCCGGCTTGGAGGGCTCGGAAATCCGAACATAGCTGGTTCTTAACTTAGGGGAAGAAGCGTTCTCGGCTCGTTCCTCAATGACCGCTGCCAGATGGGTGATCGGTGGGGACTTGATCGCCCTCTAATCGGGTTTAAGCCCAATCCGATCATAGTTTGTTGCGACCCCCAGGGCAGCGATGTGCTACTCTTGAGCACTGCATTAGTTTTCCCTTGAAGAGGAAAGTGTGATGCAGTAAAGTAGCGTAAGTATTTCCCTCAGTTTTTGAGAACCAAGGTATCAATTCAGCAGGAGGTCATGCTCAAGTCCCTTGCACCTACACAAACAAATAAGAACCTCGCAACCAACGCGATAAAGGGGCTGTCAATCCCTTCACGGTCACTTACGAGAGTGAGATCTGATAGAGATGATAAGATAACATTTTTGGTATTTCTATGATAAAGAGTAAAAGTAAAGAAAGCAAGTAAATAGTAATAGAAATAACGGGAGATTAATATGATGGAAAATAGACCCGGGGGCCATAGGTTTCACTAGTGGCTTCTCTCAAGATAGCATAAGTATTACGGCGGGTAAACAAATTACTGTCGAGCAATTGATAGAATTGAGCATAGTTATGAGAATATCTAGGTATGATCATGTATATAGGCATCACGTCCATGACAAGTAGACCGAAACGATTCTGCATCTACTACTATTACTCCACACATCGACCACTATCCAACATGCATCTAGAGTATTAAGTTCATAAGAACGGAGTAACGCTTTAAGCAAGATGACATGATGTAGAGGGATAAAATCATGCAATATGGTATAAACCCCATCTTTTTATCCTCGATGGCAACAATACAATACGTGCCTTGCTGCCCCTGCTATCACTGGGAAAGGACACCGCAAGATTGAACCCAAAGCTAAGCACTTCTCTCATTGCAAGAAAGATCAATCTAGTAGGCCAAACCAAACTGATAATTCGAAGAGACTTGCAAATATAACCAATCATACATAAAAGAATTCAGAGAAGATTCAAATATTGTTCGTAGATAATCTTGATCATAAACCCACAATTCATCGGATCTCGACAAACACACCGCAAAAGAAGATTACATCGAATAGATCTCCAAGAGAATCGAGGAGAACTTTGTATTGAGATCCAAAGAGAGAGAAGAAGCCATCTAGCTAATAACTATGGACCCGAAGGTCTGAGGTAAACTACTCACACATCATCGGAGAGGCTATGGTATTGATGTAGAAGCCCTCCGTGATTAATGCCCCCTCCGGCAGGATGCCGGAAAAGGCCCCAAGATGGGATCTCACGGGTACAGAAGGTTGCGGCGGTGGAAATAGGTTTTTGTGGGTGCTTTTGATGGTTTGGGGGTACGTAGGTATATATAGGAGGAAGAAGGAGGTCGGTGGAGCCACGAGGGGCCCATGAGGGTGGAGGGCGCGCCTTGGGGGGGTAGGCGCGCTCTACCTCGTGGCCTCACTGTCTGCTGCTTGACGCCCACTCCAAGTCCTCTGGATCACGCTTGTTCCAAAAATCATGTTCCCGAAGGTTTCATTCCGTTTGGACTCCGTTTGATATTCTTTTTCTCACAAAACACCTAAATAGGCAAAAACAGCAATTTAATTTGGGCCTTCGGTTAATAGGTTAGTCCCCAAAATAATATAAAAGTGTATAAATAAGCCCATTAAACATCCAAAACAGAATATATAATAACATGGAACAATCAAAAATTATAGATACATTGGAGACGTATCAAGCATCCCCAAGCTTAATTCCTGCTCGTCCTCGAGTAGGTAAATGATAAAAAAGAATTTTTGATGTGGAATGCTTCTTAGCATAATTCTCAATGTAAATCTTTTTATTGTGGGATGAATATTTAGATCCGAAAGATTCAAGATAAAAGTTTAATGTTGACATAAAAACAATAATACTTCAAACATGCTAACCAAGCAATTATATCTTATCAAAATAACATAGCCAAACAAAGCTTATCCCTACAAAATCATATAGTTAGGCTATGTTTCAATATTGTCACACAAACGTTCTAATCATGCATAACCCCGATAACAAGCCGAGCAATTGGTTCATACTTTTAATGCGCTTCAGCCTTTTCAACTCTTACGCAATACGTGAGCGCAAGCCATGGGTATAGCACTATGGGTGGAGTAAAGTATAATGATGGGGGTTATGAGAGAAGACAAAAAAGGTAGAAAGTCTCACATTGATGCGGCTAATCAATAGGCTATGGAGATGCCCATCAATTGATGTCAATGAGAGGAGTAGGGATTGCCATGCAACGGATGCACTAGAGCTATAAATATCTGAAAGCTCAACAAAAGAAACTAAGTGGGTGTGCATCCAACTTGCTTGCTCACGAAGACCTAGGGCATTTTGAGGAAGCCCATCATTGGAATATACAAGCCAAGTTCTATAATGAAAAATTCCCACTAGTATATGAAAGTGACAACATAGGAGACTCTCTATCATGAAGATCACGGTGCTACTTTGAAGCACAAGTGTGGAAAAAGGATAGTAACATTGTCCCTCATCTCTTCTTCTCTCATTTTTTTGGGCCTTCTCCTTTTTTTATTTGGCCTCTTTTTTTATTTAGTCCGGAATCTCATCCCGACTTGTGGGGGAATCATAGTCTCCATCATCCCTTCCTCACATGGGACAATGCTCTAATAATGATGATCATCACAGTTTTATTATTTACAACTCAATAATTACAACTCAATACTTAGAACAAAATATGACTCTATGTGAATGCCTCCGGCGGTGTACCGGGATATCCAATGAATCAAGAGTGGCATGTATGAAACAATTTATGAATAGTGGCTTTGCCACAAAATACGATGTCAACTACATGATCATGCAAAGCAATATGACAATGATGAAGCGTGCCATAATAAACGGAACGATGGAAAGTTGCATGGCAATATATCTCGGAATGGCTATGAAATGCCATGATAGGTAGGTATGGTGGCTGTTTTGAGAAAGATATAAGGAGGCTTATGTGTGATAGAGCGTATCATATCACGGGGTTTGGATGCACCGGCAAAGTTTGCACCAACTCTCAAGGTGAGAAAGGGCAATGGGAGGTACCATAGAGGCTAGAAAATTGTGGAAGGTTGAGAGTGCGTATAATCCGTGGACTCACATTAGTCATAAACAACTCATATACTTGTTGCAAAAGTTTATTAGCCCTCGAAGCAAAGTACTACTACGCATGCCCCTGGAGGGATATATTGGTAGGAAAATACCATCGCTCATCCCCGACCGCCACTCATAAGGAAAGCAATAAAAGAACACCTATGTGTCAAAATTGTCACACAACTTTTAACATACGTGCATGCTAGGGGACTTGCCAACTTTAACACAAGTATTTTTCAATTTCACAATTACTCAACTAGTACACTCTAATATTACCACCTTTATATCTCAAAACACTTATCAAGTATCTAACTTCTCATAACATTCCATGAACTCAGTATGGAAGATTAATTTAACAATTAAAGCAAATTACCATGCTGTTTAAGACTCTTAAAATAATATAAGTGAAGCATGAGAGATCAATAATTTCTATAAAATACAACCACCGCCGTGCTCTAAAAAATATAAGTGAAGTACTAGAGCAAAAACTATATAGCTCAAAAGATATAAGTGAAGCACATAGAGTATTCTAACAAATTCCGAATCATGTGTGTCTCTATCAAAAGGTGTGTACAGCAAGGATGATTGTGGAAAAATAACAAACAAAGACTCAAATCATACAAGGCGCTCCAAGCAAAACACATATCATGTGGTGAATAAAAATATAGCTCCAAATAAATTTACCGATGGATGAGGACGAAAGAGGGGATGCCATCCGGGGCATCCCCAAGCTTTGGATTTTTGGTGTCCTTGGATTTACCTTGGGGTGCCTTGGGAATCCCCAAGCTTAGGCTCTTGCCACTCCTTGTTCCATAATCCATCAAATCTTTTACCCAAAACTTGAAAACTTCACAACACAAAACTTAACAGAAAATCTCGTGAGCTCCGTTAGCGAAAGAAAACAAAATACCACTTCAAGATACTGTATTGAACTCATTCTTTATTTATATTGGTGTTAAACCTACTGTATTCCAACTTCCCTATGGTTTATAAGCTCTTTTACTAGCCATAGGTTCATCAAAATAAGCAAACAACACACGAAAAACAAAATCTGTCAAAAACAGAACAGTCTGAAGTAATCTGTAACTAACGCAAACTTCTGGAACTCCAAAAATTCTACCAAAATAGGACGACCTATAAAATTTGTTTAATGATCTGATTAAATTGGAATCAGTATTTTATCACGTTCTGGTAATTTTTAACAATTGTTTTTGTGAACAGAAAGTTTCTGGAATTTTCAGCAAGATCAAATAACTATTATCCAAGAAGATCCTATAGGTTTAACTTGGCACAAACACTAATTAAAACATAAAAACAAATCTAACCAGAGGCTAGGTCAAAGATTTATTACTAAACAGAAGCAAAAGGCAAAAAAAAAACTAAAAATAAAATTGGGTTGCCTCCCAACAAGCGCTATCGTTTAACGCCCCTAGCTAGGCATTGATAATTTTGATGATGCTCACATGAAAGACAAGAATTGAAGCACAAAGAGAGCATCAAAGAACACGTGATAAACACATCTAAGTCTAACATACTTCCTATGCATAGACATTTTGTAAGCAAACAAATTATCAAGACAAGCAAAAACTACCATATGCAATGAAGTGGAAAGAAACAATAGTAATCTCAACATGACGAGAGGTAATTTAGTAAGATAAAGATTTCTACAATCATATTTTCCTCTCTCATAATAATTACATGTAGGATCATAGGCAAATTCAACAAAATAGCTATCACATAACATATTCTCAACACGATCCACATGCATGCAAAGTTGACACTCTTCCAAAATAGTGGGATTAAAATTAACTAAAGTCATGACCTCTCCAAACCCAATTTTATCAAAAGTACCATAAGATCGAACATTCTCCAAATATGTGGGATCTAAAGTTGACACTCTTACAAACCCACTTTCAATAATATTGCAAACACTATTATCAATCTCATATTCATCATGGGGCTTAATTTTTTTCTTCAAGATCACAAGAAGAATCACCCCAATCATGATCATTGCAACAAATAGTAGTCATAGCAAAACTAGCATCCCCAAGCTTAGGGTTTCGCATATTATTAGCATAATTTTACATCAATAGAATTTATAATAAAATCATTGCAATCATGCTTTTTATTCAAAGATCTATCGTGAATCGCTTCATAAAGTACTTCATCACAATTTTCAGATTCATGAATTTCAAGCAAAACCTCATAAAGATAATCTAGTGCACTCAACTCACTAGCAATAGGTTCATCATAATTGGATCTCTTAAATAGATTACAAGTGGATGAGGATCCATAAACTCTTAGCAAGCGAAGATGCAAGCAAAAAGAAGGCACATGGTAACACAAGATTGAACGGAGGAAGGGCGAATAAAACGACAAGGGTGAAGTGGGGGAGAGGAAAACAAGAGGCAAATGGCAAATAATGTAATGCGAGGGATAAGAGTTTGTGATGGGTACTTGGTATGTCTTGACATGACTTGGCGCACACCTCCCCGGCAACGGCGCCAGAAATCCTTCTTGCTACCTCTTGAGCATCTGCGTTGGTTTTTCCTTGAAGAGGAAAGGGTGATCGATAAAAAAGTAGCGTAAGTATTTCCCTCAGTTTTTGAGAACCAAGATATCAATCCAAAGAGGAGGTCACGCTCAAGTCCCTTGCACCTACACAAACAAATAAGAACCTCGCAACCAACGCGATAAAGGGGTCGTCAATCCCTTCACGGTCACTTACGAGAGTGAGATCTGATAGAGATGGTAAGATAATATTTTTGGTATTTTTATGATAAAGAGTAATAGTAAAGAAAGCAAGTAAATAGTAATAGAAATAATGGGAGATTAATATGATGGAAAACAGACCCGGGGGCCATAGGTTTTACAAGTGGCTTCTCTCAAGATAGCATAAGTATTACGGCGGGTAAACAAATTACTGTCGAGCAATAGATAGAACTGAACATAGTTATGAGAATATCTAGGTATGATCATGTATATAGGCATCACGTCCGTGACAAGTAGACCGAAGCGATTCTGCATCTACTACTATTACTCCACACATTGACCGCTATCCAGCATGCATCTAGAGTATTAAGTTCATAAGAACAGAGTAACGCTTTAAGCAAGATGACATGATGTAGAGGGATAAATTCATGCAATATGATATATACCCCATCTTTTTATCCTCGATGGCAACAATACAATACGTGCCTTGCTGCCCTAACATCCTTTGGGAAAGGACACTGCAAGATTGAACCCAAAGCTTAGCACTTCTACCATTGCAAGAAAGATCAATCTAGTAGGCCAAACCAAACTGATAATCCGAAGAGACTTGCAAATATAACCAATCATACATAAAAGAATTCAGAGAAGATTCAAATATTGTTCATAGATAATCTTGATCATAAACCCACAATTCATCGGATCTCGACAAACACACCGCAAAAGAAGATTACATCGAATAGATCTCCAAGAGAATCGAGACGAACTTTGTATTGAGATCCAAAGAGAGAGAAGAAGCCATCTAGCTAATAACTATGGACCTGAAGGTCTGAGGTAAACTACCCACACATCATTGGAGAGGCTATGGTGTTGATGTAGAAGCCCTCAGTGATCAATGCCCCCTCCGGCAGGACGCCGAAAAAGGCCCCAAGATGGGATCTCACGGGTACAGAAGGTTGTGGCGGTGGAATTAGGTTTTTGTGGGCGCTTCTGATGGTTTGGGGGTACATAGGTATATATAGGAGGAAGAAGTAGGTCGGTGGAGCCACGAGGGGCCCATGAGGGTGGAGGGTGCGCCTGGGGTGGCGCGCCCTACCTCGTGGCCTCCTCGTCTGCTTGACATCCACTCCAAGTCCTCTGCATCACGTTTGTTCCAAAAATCACGTTCCCGAAGGTTTCATTCCGTTTGGACTCCGTTTGATATTCTTTTTCTGCGAAACACTGAAATAGGCAAAAAACAACAATTTGGGCTGGGCCTCCGGTTAATAGGTTAGTCCCCAAAATAAAATAAAAGTGTATAAATAAGCCCATTAAACATCCAAAACAGAATATATAATAACATGGAACAATAAAAAATTATAGATACGTTGCAGACGTATCATGATGTGATCTAGCAGCTCGTTCAAGGACGAGTCATCTGCCAGATCCATCTTTTCGGAGTGTTCGAGGCTGATGCGGAGATGATGTTTGGAGATTGTGGGGGCCGCCATTGGCTTAACGGCCGAGCGAGCGCCCATGGTAAAATCGCCGAGCTGGAGGACCTGTCCTAGAGTTAGGGTCCTTCCAGAAGTAATATCGTCATTAATGACAAGGTGAGCCATCAATGCTTCTATCGACAACACAAAGGAACTCTCAATGAAAGCACCAATGTCGGTGTCAAAACTGGCCGATCTCGGGTAGGGTGTCCCGAACTGTGCGTCTGGGGATCGAAGGTAACAAGGGACAAAGGGGAAACGATATTTTTACCCAGGTTCGGACCCTCTTAATGGAGGTAAAACCCTACGTCCTGCTAGATTGTATTTGATGAGTATAGGGGTTATAAGATGTTGTAGGGTGGAACCCTAGATGGAGATCTTTCACGAATTGGAGGGGAAATCCCCAAGAACACGAAGAACACAAGAGAGGGGAAACACTCAAATTGACTAGATCCAATGACACATATGCTATATCCAAGAACACACAAGAGGTCACAAAGATTCAAGGACAACAAAGGAAAGATACAAGGTACTAGTTCATCCCAATCCTATGAGGAATGAGGTCTTGCTGATCCTATGATGGGGATCCTTCCCTAGATGGGGGGCTCGATATCCACTAGGGATTTTCTCCTAGGAGGTCTTGATCTCCTAGAGGAGTGGGTACAAGGAGCAAAGCTCTCTAATGTCTCTCATATACTTTGCTATGCTCCAAATGAGCTTGGAAGGGGTATATATAGTCTAGGGAAAAAATAGAGGGAGAGAGGGATACAAAGGTCCAAAATGACCCTGAAAACGCACACACTCTCGGAGGGGTCCGGGCACTCGGTCTGGTCAGGGGCCGGGGCTGTAGGTGGGCCGGGCACCCGGGGGTTCCAAGCCCGGGCACCCGGAGTGGCGCCAGGCGGCTGTAGGGAGGAGCCCGGGCACCCGGGGGTCCAAGGCCCAGGCACCCGGGCCAAGCAGGAGGCCGACTGGAGAGGCCGGGCACCCGGGGGTGGTGGCCCGGGCACCCGCGGAGGTAGCAACAGCTCCCAACGGGGGGGGGGGGGGGGTGGCCGGGCCCCCGGGGTGTGCAGAGGGCCTGCCCGGGGAGGTGGCCGGCGGTCCAGGCACCCGGGGGAAGGAGGGCCGGGCACCCGGGGTTTCCAGGTACTTGGCCATTCTCCGTAGCTTCGCGTCTCATTCGTCCTTCTCCCTTCGTCTTCACTCTGGGTGCTTGGGTATCCCTACTAGCTTCTTCACGGTCTTCCTCTTGGTACCTAAGAGTGCAAAGAGTTTCCCTTTGAGGTAGAATCCGACTCTTGTGTGGATCCGAATGAAACTCGAAGAGGAAAGAGTTCACCTTGGTTTCGATAGTGCATGCGCGAGCTCTCGTCATAGGTCCTTTCCGTGCTTGCGGTGGTGGTGTGACATCCATGGTGATGGTCGAGGGATGCTCCGCATCATCTCCCCCCTTGGGAGAGATCCGTCCACGGATCGTGATCTTCATCACCATGGGAAAGAGAAGGCATTGCCGTGTAGAAGTGGACAACCACCAAGCACTTGTCATGTTGAAGCTCGAAATGGTCACTCTCCAATGTTGCACCGTCTTGTAATTCCTTCAAAAGGAGCAAAGATAACAAGCACTTGGAAAACAAATGTGGTTGGCATTAAAGAAAAACCAAGCATTCAAGAGGTGATTCACCCAACAAGTGTTGTCATCAAGCATAGCATATGGTTTGACAAAGAAGTGTGTCATGGCATTTAAGCATATAAATTGAGCACAAGCAAAGACATCATGGAAACAAGCATGCAAATGGGAGGTGGAGATGCAAATATGTTTGACAAGTGAACAAGCATCTACCTCAAGGTCATAGCAAGAATGCATAAAGTTCTCAACAAATGGTCTATGGTATGCATAAGAACCATTCACAACACCAAATGAAATAAAATGTCTAAACACATGGGGCAAGTGCAAGACAATCCAAGCATAATGTGCATATAATGTGGTGAAGATAGTGAGGCACTCAACACAAATGAGATAGCAATTTTGCAACATGTGCGAGGCAATCAAGTCATTCAAGTGACAAGCAATGAGACATGGCATATGTGGAGAAATGATATTGTTTGCAACCAAGCATATGATAGGAGCAAATAATCCAAGAATTGGATGCAACACACAAGGCATATATATCATGATGCATGGAACGGTGAAAATGACAAGTCGAAGCAAAATCTATAACATGTGTTCAATCAAGTGGTCCACGATGAACAATAAGTCTCATGGTGCAAGCAACACAAGTAGTATGATCCACAATATCCATGTTCAAGAAATATGTCACCTCGAAGGCGTGTCCTTGTGCATTCTTCACAATGCCAAAGTGGTAGGGAAGGTGGTGTAGAAGAGAGTCATGATCGAATGTACGAGGCTCACTCTCAAGAGCTCGAATGGTCAACTCACGTGACGTGGAAGTCGACACAAAGTCCAAGTATCCTACACATGCACACAACAAAACAAAGAACGTATGTGCATGGTAGATAAACACATCATCCATCATGATGGTTCTCTTCTCTTGCACATAACCATTACAAGCACAAGTGCATGAATAATATGATGCGACAATGGCTATATTCATGGCACTAGGTATATGGTGCAAAGAGGTAAGACAAGCATGCTTCACAAGAAAGAGGTCAAAATCTCCAAATATATGTGAGAATGCTATGGGGGCAATCTGATTAGCAAGAGGTAAGTCATTGTTGCACTCAATATATGTCAAATCATCTAGCATGAGAGAGGCAACATATGGAGATATGTGACAAGAAGCAATAACAATCATGTGCAAAGCATGTAGATGGTTTTCATCAACCGCATGAAATAAGCAAGTTTGAATCATTGGTGATGCAACATAAGCAAGCATATTAATCATGTCGTGCAAACTAGTGGAGCGAAGATGCAACACACTAGAGGAAATCATGGCAATCATGTCATGTGAGCATATAATAGATATACGAAATGCACATGACATATCGCGAGCACGAGCACAATGCAAGATCATAGTATCATCATAGGAAACATGCAAGAACAAGCAATATCTCCACCAAGCTTGCGAATACACATACAAGTACAAGGATCAGTCATCATGTGTAATGCAAAGCATGGGTCACAAATGCATGGCAAAAGCATGGGAATGAGCATATCATGCAAAGTGAACATGGCAAGATAGGAATATAATATGTAATGGACAACAAACCATAGCCAAGTGAGGGCCATGTAGAAGAAATGTTCGAAGTCTTTGCGCGAAGAGAGTGGTGGGAAAGACACTCCATGGGATCCCAAGTCATCGTTGCTGTCTATAGCTCGTTTTGTCAACTCGTGGGATTGTGAGGTTGACAAGTAGTCATGGGTACCTACACAAAAGAGACACAAACCAAAGAAATTGTGTTCGTGGTAAATGTACACATCATCCATCATGATGTGTATGTGCATGTGTGAGTTAGTACAAGATAAGCATCGCTCAAAGAAATTGGAAACATGGTATATGAACATGTCATCCATCATGACAGAATAGTTGTTATGTATAACATGATTGGGATGCAAATCTAGCATACAAGTATATGGCACATCAATAGCATTTTCATTCATGGGGAGAATATGGTGCACACAAGTAGTGGGATCATGCAATGGATAGGATGAGTCAAAATCTCCAAAAATGTATGAGGAAACTATGGGGGTCTCCTCATGAGCATTCATGGCAACATCACATTGAGAATATTGACAACATCCAAAATAATGCATATACGAAGCTAGGTGGTCATGGCATGGCATATGAGATAGATGATGCAAAGGGAGCATATCAATATAATCACAAGAAAAACAAATGCCAATAATGTCACGCCCAATATGCGATACTATCCTAAAGAGACTCGAAGGTCCCACCAAGGATAGAACCGCATATTAATACGCTTTTGCAAGGTGGATATAATTACATCAACCTTATATAATAGATGGGGATACATACAAGGCATACAAATGCCGCACGAATACATCAATACATCATACATAAGATCAACATCCGACTACGGATGAAACACAAACAGAAGCTCAAATGACATCCACCCTGCTAGCCCAGGCCGCCGACCAGGATCCTATCCCTTGAACAAGAAGAACCGGAACAAGAACTCCAAAACTATAAACATCGTTCTCGTGTCATGATCATCGCATAACCTATACCTGCAACTGGTGTTATAGTAAACCGTGAGCCACGAGGACTCAGCAATCCCATTACCATGGATATCAAGACTAGCAAAGCTTAATGGGTATGGAAGGGGTAAAGTGGTGAGGTTGCAGCAGCGACTAAGCATGTATGGTGGCTAACTTACGAGTACAAGAGTAAGATGAGAATCTACGCAAACGGTCGCCAACTAGTGGTGATCAAGAAGTGATCCTGACCTACTTACTCTCAAACATAACCCAACCGTGTTCTCCTCTCAAACTTCCCCGAAAAGAGACCATCACGGTTACACAACGCGGTTGGTGTATTTTAATTGAGTCAACTTCTGGTCTTCTACAACCGGATATTAACAAATCCCCATCTGCCACATAACCACGGGCATGGCTCTCGAAAGTTTAAACCCTACAGGGGTGTCCGAACTTAGCCCATGATAAGCTCATGATCCGCGGAGACAATCCTCCATCACGGAACATCTGATCAGACTCAGGGTCCCGGTGCACAAGACATTTCGACAATGGTAAAACAAAGCCAACAAAACCGCCCGAATGTGCCGACAAATCCTGATAGGAGCAGCGCATATCTCGTTCTCAGGGCACACCGGATGAGACATCCTACGAGTAAAACCAACCCTCAAGTTTCCCCAAGGTGGCCCTGCAGTCTAATCGGTTCGGACCAACACTCAGAGGAGCACTGGCCCGAGGGGGCTAAAAGAAAGATGACCCTCGGGAGGGCGACTCCCTAGGGAAAAGTATAGGTGGTGGTTAGGCAAATGGAAAACCAATGTTGGGCCTTGTCGGAAGAGTTTTATTCAAAGCGAAACGTCAAGAGGGCCCCATACCCCTCATCGTGTTAGGGACGCAAAATCAAGGAACATAACACCGGTATGACGGAAACTAGGGCGGCAAGAGTGGAACAAAACACCAGGCATAAGGTTGAGCCTTCCAGCCTTTACCAAGTATATAGATGCATTAATTAAATAAGAGATATTGTGATATCCCAACAAAGTCCATGATATCCATGTTCCAATATGGAACAAGCTGCAACTGCACCTACAACTAGCAACGCTATAAGAGGGGCTGAGCAAAGCGGTAACATAGCCAAACAACGGTTTGCTAGGAAGGGTGAAAAGGTTAGAGGTTTTCATGGCAATTTGGGAGGCTTGATAAACAAGTGGTAGGAAGCGCGACATAGTGATAGCATCGAGACAACTAGCATAGCAAAGATAGTAGTGAGATCCGAGTTGACGGTCATCTTGCCTGAAATCCCGCTAGGAAGAAGAATGAGTCCATGAAGAAGATGAAGCAACGTAGCCGAACGAATCCTCACAATCGCAACGTTAATGGAACTATCGAGAAGAAGAAGCACCGGAAACAAGCAAACAACATGGCAAACAACCATCACATAAACATGGCATGATGCACAATCAAGTATGATGCACGTCCGGTTTAATGAGAAAAGTGCAACAAACAATACTACAAGTTAAGTGGAGCTCAATATGCAAAGAGTTGCATATTGACGAAAGACCACATTCAAGTTATTTAGTTTGCTCTCGATTAGGAACAAGACAAGATTAAATGTTGGTTAACATGGCAAGAGGTGAAGCATAATAAGACTACCTATCTAGGCAAGTTTAAATGAGGCCGGAACAACAAACAACAATTCCGGAAAACCCTCATATGCATATTTCGAAATTGGTACTGTTCTGCACTATACACAATTTTAAAGTTGTGAAACAACAAAATAAAGTGTAGCAAGTTAATATGGACATCAGGAATTATGCAACATTTGAATAAAATGTTGTGGTAATTTTTAGAGACCACAAATTCAAACAAGTTTGAAAATAATTCAAGCTTGAATAAATCATTAGCCCAACCAATACACTTCCAGAAGACCTGAAAACTAGAGGAGGTGGTCTTGGCATGGTGTAGGGAATAAAGAAATATAGTGAACATTAATCTGGAGCAGAAAATGTCACTAGAGAAATAATTGAAAGAAAGGGAAAAGGAGAAGTTTGGATGGGATAGAAACTTGGGTGAACTTGATGAATTGTTGCTGGTATGTGCATGGAACAAAAATGAGGTGGAGATAAGAATAAGAGGGGTTCACACAAGAACACACAACAAAACTTAAATCTGCAAAACAAGGCATGATGATCATGATGCAATGCAATAGAATGACAAGAGGCACATCACATCATGAAGCATAGAACAAAGCAAGGATGGTGCAATGCAATATAATATAAGATGAACATGATGCAAGAAGCAAAATGACAAGGCGCTCAACATGATCATGGCATAAACATATAGGAATGAAATATGCAAAAAAAATTATGATAATGCAACAAACATAATAAACACACGTCAACAATTAAAATAAATGGAAGGGCAACTGAAGCGTCGGTCTCGGGGCGTCACAACACTCCTCCACTAATAGAATATCTCGTCCCGAGATCTTAGGAACGAGATGGAAGAGAAAAGAGGATGAGGTGAAATAAGAATGCAAGAGAGAAGATGAACAAAGTCGAGAACACTCGGGTAGAGAAGAGGAACGACGATTATGAGGAGAATCAAAAGCTCAATGAACAAGATAGACTCTAAAAACCTCCGGTTAGAACAAGATAGAAAATGAATAAGAACGAAGGAATTGGGATAACATCCCGGTAGAAAAGGGAAGCAGAGATTGGCAAGAAAACAAAGGACTTCAAAAGAGGACTTGATACTCCGGTAAAATGGATAAGTAAGGATTAAACTAGATGATGGTCGAAACAAGCAAGATCACACTGCCTTCAGAACGGACGAATAGAAGGTAAATCATTGGAAGGAAAAGAAAGGGGAAACAAAAGACAACTTCCAGCATAATAGAATTGAGAAGCATCCTTGCAAGGAAGGATTAAACGGGGTTGTTGGAAATTCAACAATTAAAAGATTTAGCTTGTTGTGGGCTTATGGAAGCCATCTCAAAATTATGAGGTGATAACCGGCCACAAAAAAAATGACTGTTTACTTGAGACGAAAGAAAAGATGCGAAACAACATGTCCGAAAGACAAGGAAGAACTAGTTGCACTTCGGTATGCAAGAGGAATACTTGAGCTCCAACGAGAATCTTGATAAACACTTGAAGAATGAATTAAATCCTTGACGAACCACCGTGAAGAACTCTCGAAGAACTCCAGTATTAAAAGGATTAAAAGAAACGAATGTTGAAAGAACGAGATGAAACCTTGTGATGATTTAAATGGAGCTTCACGACGAAGCAACCAAGAAAAACTTGGAACTCCGAAAACGAAAGACGAACAACTCAGGACCGGGAGACTCTTCATCATGAACAATCTCCGAAGGAAGGAATTAAACAACTTGATGAAAGAAGAATAAGAATTATGTTATGCTTATCCTCCACCAATTAAATTGATGAGAAGCAATGGATTGCATACAACTTATTCGCGTTGGAAAGGATTAAGGGGAGATCAAAATTTGGGAAGGTCTTCAGGAACCACCGGTAGGACTGGAAAGAATGAATGAATTGATATGATAAGAACATAAGTGAAATTCTTAAATGAACCACCGTGGCAATGAAAATGAATGAAGAGAAGAGAACGAATCGCTGGAAAGAATTAGAATACGAACAAAGATACTTGAGTGAATCAAGATGCAAGAGAACGAAGAGATCGCAAATTGATTAAAGATAGCTTGAACGAAGCACCGGTACAAATATGGGAGCGAACGAAGTGGCATCAATTTAGAATAATTGGAGAACAAAGCTGAAAACTTGGAACGAAGAAATATTCTGAAATGGAGGCCTCCGGATGATCGAAACAGAGAACAACTCCTAACATACTCTTGATGGGTAAGAAAAGAATTTCTGGCAAACGAAATAATTTGAGAGGATAACATGACGTAGAATCACGAATCTTCGAGAGAACGGACAAGATTTAGAGGAAAACTCTTCTTCGGTCTTCAAATGTTGAGAATGGCGACGAGGAACACCACCAAAATTGTTGAGATACTTCGGGAGAATGAAAAACGAAGAGGTAGAGCCAATAATGAAAATAATTTGGAATCGATCTTGGAAAAAAAATACCTGACTGATGAAGCTCATTCTTACGTCAAACTTTAAAAGGAATTCGAGAATAGCTCCATGAAAATTAGAAGAGTCAGGTAAGATCTTGGGAAAAGACATGTGGGTTAGGGCCCACTGAAAAGAAACACCATTGGAAAGGATTGTTGAATGAGAAATGATACACCAGAATGATTGAAAGATTTGAATGAGGTGACAACCTCGGAATAATTGAAGGCACACACGAATGTCCTGAGATGTCTTGAGCACTCCGGAAGGATAAACTGGCGAGAGGCGAACGAGCAAGGGGAAACACTTGAGTTGAGGAAAGGAATATGATCAACAATGAAATCTTGAATTGGATCCACCGGAAAGAAAAAAAACGAGATGAACAATGCTGAACTAGATGAGAATACAACGGTTGAGGCAATAGAGGAAAAACTGAAGAGGCTCCGCACGAATAACATTGATGCTCGAATAGAGACTCAGACTCCGAGAAGAAAAACGGGTGGGAGGGCAGGTAAAACAAAGGCAACTTGGAACGAGGAATCGATGAATAACTTGAAGAGAAAACACTGGTTGAAATCATTGGGGAAAGAATGCAAAAGCTTCGCACGAGTAGGATGGATACTCGATTACAGACACGGCTCCGAGAAGAAAAAGGGGTGGGCGGGTGGAAAAAACAAGGACAACTTCATACGGGGGAACAACTTCGGTTGAGAAAGAACTGATGACTGATCTCACAAAAGATGACGAGGATCGAATCAACTTGAAGAGAAATGCACCGGATGAAAAGAGCTGACATCGCAACGAACGAAAACTAACCACGTGATCCTAAAAAAAATTGAAGAATAAGAGAAGTAGTTCAAAACACCTACGTCAAGATTTCCCACCAGAGCGACGAAAGGGGCTGAGGAGTAAAAAGAATTCCTACTCTCCGATATAACTAGACTCCAAAAAAGTTTTCTTCTAGACTCAACAACGGCCAAGCTACATGATCAAACAAGGGGGAGGGGGGCTCCTAAGGTCGGTCGAGGCTCTGATACCAACTTGTCATGCCCAATATGCGATACTATCCTAAAGAGACTCGAAGGTCCCACCAAGGATGGAACCACATATTGATACGCTTTTGCAAGGTGGATATCATTACATCAACATTACATAATAGATGGGGATACATACAAGGCATACAAATGCCGCAAGAATACATCAATACATCATACATAAGATCAACATCCGACTATGGATGAAACACAAACAGAAGCTCAAACGACATCCACCCTGCTAGCCCAGGCTGCCGACCAGGATCCTATCCCTCGAACAAGAAGAAGCGGAACAAGAACTCCAAAACTATAAACATCACTCTCACATCATGATCATCGCATAACCTGTACCTGCAACTGGCGTTGTAGTAAACTGTGAGCCACGAGGACTCATCAATCCTATTACCATGGGTATCAAGACTAGCAAAGCTTAATGGGTACGGAAGGGGTAAAGTGGTGAGGTTGCAGCAGCGACTAAGCATGTATGGTGGATAACTTACGAGTACAAGAGTAAGATGAGAATCTACGCAAACGGTCGCCAACTAGTGGTGATCAAGAAGTGATCCTGAACTACTTACGCTCAAACATAACCCAACCGTGTTCTCCTCTCGAACTTCCACAAAAAGAGAACATCACGGTTACGCAACGCGGTTGGTGTATTTTAATTGAGTCAACTTCAAGTCTTCTACAACCGGATATTAACAAATTCCCATCTGCCACATAACTGCGGGCATGACTCTTGAAAGTTTAAACCCTGCAGGGGTGTCCCAACTTAGCCCATGATAAGCTCATGATCCGCGGAGACAATCCTCCATCGCGGAACATCCGATCAGTCTCGGGGTCCCGGTGCACAAGACATTTCGACAATGGTAAAACAAAACCAGCAAAACCGCCCGAATGTGCCGACAAATCCTGATAGGAGCAGCGCATATCTCGTTCTCAGGGCACACCGGAGACGTCCTACGAGTAAAACCAACCCTCAAGTTTCCCCGAGGTGGCCCCGTAGTCTACTCGGTTCGGACCAACACTCAGAGGAGCACTGGCCCGGGGGGGCTAAAATAAAGATGACCCTCGGGAGGGCGACTCCCTAGGGAAAAGTATAGGTGGTGGTTAGGCAAATGGAAAACCAATGTTGGGCCTTGCAGGAAGAGTTTTATTCAAAGCGAAACGTCAAGAGGGTCCCATACCCCTCGTCGTGCTAGGGACACAAAATCAAGGAACATAACATCGGTATGACGGAAACTAGGGCGGCAAGAGTGGAATAAAACACCAGGCATAAGGCCGAGCCTTCCAGCCTTTACCAAGTATATAGATGCATTAATTAAATAAGAGATATTGTGATATCCCAACAAAGTTCACGATATCCATGTTCCAACATGGAACAACCTGCAACTGCACCTGCAACTAGCAACGCTATAAGAGGGGCTGAGCAAAGAGCTAACATAGCCAAACAACGGTTTCCTAGGATGGGTGAAAAGGTTAGAGGTTTTCATGGCAATTTGGGAGGCTTGATAAACAAATGGTAGGTAGCGCGACATAGCGATTGCATCAAGACAACTAGCATAGCAAACATAGTAGTGAGATCCAAGGTGACGGTCACCTTGCCTGAAATCCCGCTAGGAAGAAGAACGAGTCCATGAAGAAGATGAAGTAACGTAGCCGAATGAATCCTCACAATCGCAACATTAACGGAACTATCGAGAAGAAAAAGCACCGAAAACAAGCAAGCAACATGGTAAACAACCATCACATAAAGATGGCATGATGCACAATCAAGTATGATGCATGTCCGGTTTAATGAGCAAAGTGCAACAAATAATACTACAAGTTAAGTCGAGCTCAATATGCAAAGAGTTGTATATTGATGAAACACCACATTCAAGTTATTTAGTTTGCTCTCGATTAGGAACAAGACAAGATTAAATGTTGGTTAACATGGCAAGAGTGAAGCATAATAAGACTACCTATCTAGGCAAGTTTAAATGAGGCCGGAACAACAAACAACAATTCCGGAAAATCCTCATATGCATATTTCGAATTTGGTACTGTTCTACCCTATACACAATTTTAAAGTTGTGAAACAGCAAAATAAAGTGCAGCAAGTTAATCTATGCATTTTCTACCCCATTTACATATAAACTCTAAAACGGAGCTACGATTATTTAGATATGAATTAAACCATTTTAGCATGTCATTTATGCAAATTAAATCAAACACCATGTTAAACATGGATGAAAACAACATATTATGAAACTAGATAAAATTCTAAGCATTTTGCATAGATGGGTTGTTTAGTTTGGATGCATGCATATTTAACTATAGACAATGTAAAACAGTGGCAATTCTGTAATATGCAAAGCACTGTAAATTAAACAAATCCATTGGCAGAAACAAACATGCACGGGGCCGAAGCATCAAGGTGCAGCAACCCAGATGAGGATTCGGCCCAAGTGGCTGTGTGCAAAAGAAATGGAAAAGAGGGCAAAAACTCGGGCGCATGGGGCTCGAACCCAAGACCTCCCGGATGGGAGCGCGTGTGGCTAACCAGCTGGGCTAGTGCTGTGATCTCGCTAGAGAAGGAGCAGGGCACCCTTTGAAAGGATGACAAGGCCAAGCCCTGACCTTCCATGAACACACATGAATCTCGATCAAGACGGTGACTACAGAGGCTGTAGAGCACCGGTGGGCGTGCGGAAAAGGGACGTTGGTGCGCTGTGAGGAGATATCATGCAAAAGGCTCAGGTGCGCGGGAAGACTCGAGGTCTCCTTGGTCATGGCGGCGGCAAGACGAAGAAGGGCCACGAGCTCGCAATCGAGCGCAGCCGTGCGCGTATGCAGATGCGTGTGCGTGGAGGTGTGGCAGTGAAGGTACAACAAGGGTAGCATGAGCAATGAAGCCAGCGGGCATGTGGGGGAGCAGGAGCTTGTGTTCATGGCGGCGATGCATGGCGAGGAAGGAGCTACAGCGGCGGGCGTGCGGAACCATGTGTGGTGCGCGCGTGTAGCGGATGCGGCGTATATGCACAGGGTGAGGCGGAAGCAGAGGCCGGGCTCGTGCGCGAGCACGGCTCGGCATGGGCGACGCAACTCGCGGCAGCAAGGCGAAGCAGAGGCGCGACACTACTGCAGAGAGCGGTCAGACGCGGGGCGATGTGTGCGCGAGGGGATCCAGAGCGGGGCTGGACGAGCATGATATAGCAACCCCAACAACTACAGAAAGACGTTGCAGACTTCGCCGGAGCACCGACAGCTAGACGAAGGCACGAAACTAGCGACGCGTACAGGGATCGGTTGGCAACAAGAAAGAGCAGGGATGGGTCTGGGTATACCTAGTATACCTAGGACAAGAATATGTCGCCAGGGACGCACCAGATCGATGGCGGGGAGGCGAAGATCTCCAGTGGACTTGCTGCCCGTGAAGCAGAGGAAGCAGGGGAGGAGGCCGTCGGCGTGGAACTTGGCGATCCGACCTAGGGAAGACGTCTGAACGGGCGTAGTCGATGTTGACGAAGAAGATGGACATGCTGGAGACGACTGTGGTGGCCTCCGACCAAGCAGGAGACGGCGAAGCTCTCGGTGGTGCTCTCTGTTCTTGAAGAAGAAGGGAAAATAGGGAGGAGGAAGAGAGAGATGGCGGCGCAAGGAGGGAGGAGGAAACCCTAGGGGTCACTGCAGGGCTTTATAGGGGTGCGGGACGTGCTGGCCTCGACGTCCGTGAGCTCACGGTGTGACAGCGCGAGCGCTCTGTCTCTGAAGCGAGGGAGACAGAGGGGAAATGAAGTAGGTGGACGTTTGGGGCACTGGGCTGGGCCAGCTGGAGTTGGGAGGCCCAAGGTGCCCTGCTGGGAGGCCCCTTCCATTTTCTTCTTTTCTGAAACTTCGAATCTCAAGGTTTAGAAAAGGAAAAGGTTAGGGAGTTTTTGAGAAGAATTAGGCTAAGAACAAAATATCCCTGGACATCAGGAATTATGCAGCATTTCAATAAAATGCTCTGGTAATTTTTAGAGACCGCAAATTCAAACAAGTTTGAAAATAATTCAAGCTTGAATAAATCCTTAGCCCAACCAAAACACTTCCAAAAGACTTGAAAACTAGAGGAGGTGGTCTTGGCAAGGAGCAGGAAATAAAGAAATATAGTGAACATTAATCTGGAGCAGAAAATGTCACTAGAGAAATGATTGAAAGAAAGGGAAAAGGAGAAGTTTGGATGGGATAGAAACTTGGGTGAACTTGATGAATTGTTGCTGGTATGTGCATGGAACAAAAATGAGGTGGAGATAAGAATAAGAGGGGTTCACACAAGAACACACAACAAAACTTAAATATGCAAAACAAGGCATGATGATCATGATGCAATGCAATAGAATGACAAGAGGCACATCACGTCATGAAGCATAGAACAAAGCAAGGATGGTGCAATGCAATATAAAATAAGATGAACATGATGCAAGAAGCAAAATGACAAGGCGCTCAACATGATCATGTCATAAACATATAGGAATGAAATATGCAAAACAATTATGATAATGCAACAAACATAATAAACACACGCCAACAATTAAAATAAATGGAAGGGCAACTGAAGCGTCGGTCTCGGGGCGTCACAAATAACCATGGGCTTGTCATCTATGCAATATGTGCAAATTGGGTTAATTTTAATGGCATATGCATAGTCACTACGATGTCTAAGTGCATCTAGTGCCCCTTAGTGATTTTGGTGTATTGAAGACTTATAGGTTAAGGGACTAATGTGTTTATGAGTGTACACAGATCTATAAGTCTATGAGGAGTTTGATATTTACAGAGAAAGTCGACCCCCAAAAATGAAGTTCTTCAACTGAAGACTTTGGTATTCTGAAGACTTTCTGAAGACTTTGAAAGTTAAGAAATTGGTGTGACCTTGAAGACTTGGTATTCATTTGAGGAACATGAAGCGAGAAGACTTTTGTTTTCGTAGTTTCGTTTTCTCTTTCTTGAGTCATAGGAAACACCGTACTGTTAAAGGGGGTCGAGGAAATACTAAGGAAAAATTTCCAAGTGATGCTCAACTAAAATTCCTATACCCCCTCTCCCCTTCCTCACTTCCTTTACTCCGCTCGACCGCTCTCTCTCTCGCTCGAGCTTCTCAAACCCTAGCGTTGCCGCTACTCCATCGTCGCCGGTGAGGAAGAGCTTCACTGCCTCGACCTCGTCGCCGTCGTACTCGCGCCGACCGCGGAAATCTTCACTCCGCCGCTGCCGTAGCTGTCTTCGTCCGCCGAGTTAGGGCGTGGGATATCTGAACTGACAAACTTCTAATCTACACTTCTCAGTTCGTCGTGTTCTTCAGTCCGGGTAATTAAAAGTTACTTCTATTACTCGCTTTGATTCTCAAACCTTCCTGAAAATCTTCAAAGGTGTTTATTCTTCAAATCTTCACATATATGAACACCTCAAACGAAATACGCTCTTGATTCGTTTCTCTAAGCCATGATTTTTCTTCAAGATTCCTCAATTGTGTGGATCCTCGATCTATAAAACTCTAGAACCTAAGACAAAGATCGCTTAGTGAAATTCTTCAAGGCTCATCTGGTCAAATTCCTCAAACTAGTTTTTTTTAAACCTTCTGAGAACGCATATGACCTCTCCAAATTCCTCGCAACTATACTGCTCACGGTACTCATGTCCGTCTTTGAATCACTAGGTTCTCATCAACTTAACTCATTTTCAGCATTCCTCGAAGAAAAGTTGCATACTTCTTCAGAGAATTCGATTGTTCAAATTCCTCAGCTGAAGAATATGGCAGAAGGAAAGAAGCCCCAGAAAGGAGGAAAGAGGCCTGAGGTCATGACGGCTTTTGAAATACCTGAGGACATATATGCTGACTATTGCACACTTGATGAAGCCAAGTTTGGCAAGGAAAACAAAAATCAGCGCAAGGTGCGCATTCAGAGGATTGAAAGGAGATGGGCAAGGGAATGGAGGGAGTACAGGTATGTTACTCCAAAGTATATGAAGAAATTCGCACTCAATCCTCCATGCCCAAGAGCTCCATTGGCACTGGCCAAGAAGCTGACCCCACCAAAGATCAAGCGTGGTGAGGACTTTCTGAAGAATGGGCCAAGCGCCAAGCCAAGTTGGCGAGACAAGCCAAAGAAGCAGTGAGGAAATTCAATGAAGACTCACATCGCTGCTGCCATCGAGGCCCCTGTCAAGCCTAGAAAATCAATGGCAAAGAAGCCAGCGCACAAGCCAAGTGCTTCACCAATAGTGCCCTCACGGCCAAAATCTCAAAGAATGCCCTCACGGCCAGTTCCTCATGCTGCTCCTGCTCCTCCCAAATCGTCGGCTCCTCCTCCAAAGTCCTCACTGCTCGACAAAGTCCTCAAAGACTGTGCATCCGCCACGTGCCAAAGGACTGCAGGCATCTCCATTGCCTCTGGTGTCTCAGCAAGTTCCTCAGCTGCACCAAATTCTTCATCAGGCCCCACTCTGCTGAAGAAAAAGGCAACGGCTGGTCGAGGTCCTCGGCCAAGTCCAAAGAAGAAACAGGTTGCCTTCCAAGTGCCATCTGATGATGAAGCTGATGATGATGAACTTGCAGAAATCATCAGAGACCGACAAGTTAGGGCCGCTAGAGCCAAAGGCACACCTGTGCCACTGCTTTTGGATCCAAGGGCGATCCTTGAATACATTGATCTATGGCACAAGGATCCAGAGACACCTATGCCTGATTTTCATTTGACTCCTGGAGAAAGTCACATGCTGACCATTTCATCTCTGAAGAGAAATGGAAATTTGAAAAGGCAAGGCAGATCAAGAAGGCTCAGTTCAGGAAAGAGAAGTTCTCGAGGAAAACGTTGTCGTAATGACAACCGAGGAACTCCTCAAGATCCATCTCAAATCAAAGCCCTCAGTGATGACTTTGATGCCTATTATGCTGATTGGCAAGGAGCCAAAGTCAGATTTGGCAATCTGACAAAGAAGTTCACAAATGTTGCAGCCCCAACACAACAAGAAATTCCTCAGGCTGGAGCCTCGCTCACTTTGAAGAACATGCCAAAGACTGGCGATGATTTTCAGCCTGCTGAAGACAATGCTAGTTCTGTGGCTGATGACTCCATTCCAGCCAACAAGAAATTGCTGTGGCATCCACTAGTGGTGCGCTGAAGAAATCAAGAAGTTAGGGAAACTGCATCGATTGCCGAGGAAATTCAAATAGATTCCTCGGCTCCTCCTGCGGCTACACCAACTCCTATCCTTCCATCTCGCATCGATGTGAAGAAGACCAAGGCTGCAGAGCGAGCTGCAGTGAAGAAAAGGAAAGCATCAACTGCTTCAAATTCTTCAGCCCCGAAGAAAATGAAGCCTATGACAAGCTCGTTTGAAAATCCAATCGATGATGTTCCAATTTCCTCCATTCCATGAAAGGACCTTGTTCCTTTTGGTGAAGAATATGAGATCCCAAGCAGATCTGATGAAGAAAATCATTCTGCTGCTTCGTCAGAGCAGATTGATGAAGAAATTGAAGTGGATGCAATCCCTTCAACACCAATCATTTCCTCCCCTATGCCTCAGTTCACAGCTGAAGAGGCTGGTGTTGAGGAAATTGAAGACAAAGACGTGGATATTGGATGCACCACGCCTATAATGAATGATGACTTTTGGGAAAGTCAGCATCAAAATTCCCCACTCTTCACTCCAATACAACAAATTCCTCAGTCCCCCACACCAACGGTTCAAATGGGCTCTGAAGAAACTCATCCCACCTCGTCTGTGCATGAAGAAATTCCAGCCACTAGTGCTGAAGAACCTGCTGCTGCTGATCCTATGAACACGCAGACTGCATATGAAGAGGAACCAGAAAATCCTCAGCCTGAAGAACCTGAGATTGCGATTCCCTAGGTAGTGATGCAACTCACTGACACTCCACTGCCAAAGCCAAAGAATTCATTCTCAACGAAGCAAAAGTTCAAGGCTGAAGATTTCTTCGGCGAGCATGTATTCTTCACTGACTACAACCCATATGACTCTGCCGCATAAGGAAGAGGCGCTTACGACTGCTAGTCAAGCCAACTTCTATTCCTCTGTGCTATTCAACAAAGACAAAGTCTTTGATCATGCACATATTCCTCACGTGGACATGGAATCTCTGCCAGGCTTCGAGCCAGTCCTCAGTGTTCTTCACGATGCTGGGTTGCTGAATTTCTGCACTGACATCTGTGATTGGAATGAAGAACTCATTCTTCAATTCTATGCAACGCTGCACATCACCAGAGATTCTGAAGATGTGAACTCATGGGTACTGGACTGGATGACGGAAAATACTCACTACAAGACACCAGCAACTGAATTGCTTCGTGCCCTCCCACTCAGTCCTCCCCTAGATGGTGCTCGTTGCATCTACAGCGAACCTGAGCTTACAAATCACTACATGCAAGTTCTGATGAAGCCTTTGAAACCAGGGCAGGCCCCACGAACCAAATTCTTCGTCAAGGAATTACTATATGTGCCTCGGACTGTCTATCGCATTCTGACGAAGACAATGAGTCCTATCAAAGGCCACGACTCAAATGATGAAGAAGTCGTTGGCATCATGAAGAATATGCTTTTCAATATCATTCATGGCGTTCCGTCCAACTTCCATGATTTCTTCATGGGGACTCACAAACATTGCTATGTCACCTTTTGAGCTGAAGCCTTATGCACCATGGATTATGAGGTTCATCAGACAAGGTCTTCACTCAATTACAAGGTGATACTCGAACCACCGCAGCTACTTGCCTCCAATTGAAGTCCTCAAATGGACATTTTCCTCAGCTGATGACAAAGGCAAGGCAACTGCTGTGATAGATGAAGGCATTCATCCATTGGATGGTCAATTTCGCAAGGCTGCATCCTACTCCACCAATGACGACTCTGCCACACATGACTCTGCCGCCAATACCTCAGTCAAGCAAAATCCTCAAGCCACAACACCCAGGGTGATGGCTGATCGTGAGTTACTCCTCAGTCTTCATCAGAAGGTTGATCGCAATCATAAATGGGTCAAGCGTCAGTTTGGTTCAATTCTTCACAACATGACCTCAACACACAATGTCGTGAAGAAAAACCAATACTACCTCCATGAAACCTTCAACTGTACCTGGGCTGTTCTATCTCATGTCTACAACATACGTAAGATCCAAGAACATGGGTCTCAAGGAAGAATTTGACTGGTCTGCACCTCCACCGAATAAATTCAAGAAGGTCAAGGTTCCTTCCTTGGTGGCCAGCTCCTATTCTTCATCGCGCGACACTGATGAAAATGAAGACTTGGACGACACTGCGGCAGGCCCTACTACGACAACCGACTCGACAACGCCGGGCGCCTCCATCAACTTGATATTCTTCGTATGCGTTAGTCCTCGGTTTCGATCCTTTTGGTCATTCGATGACAAAGGGGAGAAATTTGAGTTAGTCTTCAAGCGGGTCTATTATATGGGCGTTTTTTGCTAAGTTACAACTCTCGTTCTTCTGAAACTTTTATTGGATCGAGTTGTAATCTTAAACCCGATGGTGCTCTGATACTTTTGATGTGTTCCTCTGCATGCTTATTCCTCGTTATGTGTTAATACATGCATGCTAAATTACATCAGTCACCATATTTCATCATGCATTTCAAATTCTTCATATTATATGTCAAATGTGTGTTTGAATTACAAGATATAGGGGGAGATCTCCATGATTCAACTCTTGAAATGTGCAATGCCTCAAAAGCAAATTCCTCACTATGCACATCTTCAGGGGGAGTTCTTCTATATCTTGCAATCAAATTCCTCAATATCAGTATTTACACTTCATATATTTATCCCCGTTGAAAACTTAACCTATATTGTCATCAATCACCAAAAGGGAAGATTGTAAGTGCATCTAGTGCCCCTTAGTGATTTTGGTGTATTGAAGACTTATAGGTTAAGGGACTAATGTGTTTATGAGTGTACACATGTCTATAAGTCTATGAGGAGTTTGATATTTACAGAGAAAGACGACCCCTAAAAATGAAGTTCTTCAACTGAAGACTTTGGTATTCTGAAGACTTTCTGAAGACTTTGAAAGTGAAGAAATTGGTGTGACCTTGAAGACTTGGTGTTCATTTCAGGAACATGAAGCGAGAAGAATTTTGTTTTCGTAGTTTCGTTTTCTCTTTCTTGAGTCATAGGAAACACCGTACTGTTAAAGGGGGTCGAGGAAATACTAAGGAAAAATTTCCAAGTGATGCTCAACTAAAAATCCTACACCTACCAATCCCTTCGAAATAAGCCTTTGGAAATCTCATCTGATTCAGTCATTTTCTTCAAAGGATGAGATGACGTTCTTCCGTCGCCGAGGAATTTGTTCTCGACTAAGGAGTTAGGAATTCGCCATGCGTAATTGCCTACACAAATGAGGAACGTGATAGCCCTGAGGAATTTGAGAGTCAAATTTCCGATCGTTGCTGAGCTACGCACCAGCTATTCAAAAATATCTTATCCACCTAATGGTCATATCATTGAAGGGCATTTATGTCTTATCATGTCGAGCTGCTCCCTAGGCTATAAATAGCCGCCCCTACAACCACTAGATGGTTGGCTGCTCCGAGAGAACTTGACACCTGTCATTTGAGAGCAACCCATCCTCCGAGGACTTTGAGCGAAAATCATCGAGTGAGGAAAAACCCAAAACCAAACCCCTACATACCCAAAGTGATTGAGCATCACTGAAGAGATTGATTCTGCGTGGATCCGACGCTTGTTACCTTTGAAGACTGTGCTTCTTCCAGACGGTTAGGCGTCATGGTCTAGAGCATCCAAGAGGAATTGTGGATCGCCGAGTGACCAAGTCTGTGAAGGTTTGGAAGTCGCCTGAAGACTTACCACGAGTGATTGGATGAGGTCATGTGACCTTAGTTCAAGGAGAATACTGATGAGGACTTGGTGTCCCGAGCTGCGTGCTCAGCGATCGGGTGTCCGGGACTGTGTGTCCTCATGTTTAAATACTCAGCCGCTCCAACCAGACGCATAACCGAGACAGCAGCTTGAACTGGTCTACCAAATCATTGTCTTCACCAACCTTACTGGTTATATTTCCTCAACTCTTTCATTTCCTCATTACTGTGTTGAGTGTTTGTTCATATTTGTGTTTGAAGACTTTGACTAAAGACTTTCTCAATTTCCTCAGTTCAATTTCTTCAGTCTGTTTGTCTTCATCTTGTGCTATCCTGTGTTTACGCTTTCTGTACTCTGTGATTGTATTCATTTCATCATGATGACCATGCCCGCATTCTGTTATGCTTACTTCTGAGTACTTATTCCGCTGCAAGTAGTTCTTCGCTAAGGAATTTCCTCACCGGTAAATTCCTCAGTGAAGAATTCATGAAAATCGCCTATTCACCCCCCTCTAGTCGATAGAACGCACTTTCACGATGAGATTGAAAATATGACATATTGTTGTTCTCATGCATAGCATATGACAAGTCAAGAGGATTATCAAACATGATGTGACCTAAATAATTGTCACAAGAAATCCTATGTAACATGGCATCACAACTAATAGACTCGACATGACAATCATCATACTCATCATAAATGGGCAATAAATCATCACATGGGGAAGTCGAACTAGCATGAAGCATGGTAATAGGTGGATCAACATCATGCAAGCAAGCAATGTCAAGAATGTCCACTAGTGGGACTAGAGCATCACCTTCACCTATTTTACCTTTCTCAATCCACTCATGTGGTGTAGGTGAGGTGGCAAAGACCAAATGGTGGCCATCTTCATCTTGATGGAACCATGTGGGGGGTGCATCATAGTCTGCCATGGCCATCGTCTTGTCCATAGGAAGGACGAAGTTGTCGCGGATCGGCGCCTCATCATATATGGGACCTAGCACCAAATGAGAAGACACAATAGAGGTAGAGGTTAGGTTGTTAGAAATCGAAATGGCCTCACTCTCTCTATGTGGTGGTGGCTCACTCACTCCCTCAAGGTAGGTGCACTCAATGTCACATATGGTGGAGTCACTCAAATCACTCAAGTGGTGGGAGTTGTGGCTCTCCTCACATGGGAATTGTGGCAACTCATCATATATGGGGCTAGTGGTGAAGTCACTCGCACTCTCAATATGGCAGCACAAGTCACTCAAGTCATCATACATTGTCGTGGTCGAAGGGAAAATCCCATGCTCAACACTTGGCGAAGATGCAGAAGTGGTGTAGTAGTCGTAGCTCCGTCCTGTTGGTGCTCGTCTCGGGGTCTTCTCTTGTACTCATGAAGGTTTTCTTGACGGTGCCACGTGGTACTTGCATCTTGTGGCCGTTCCGAAGACTTGCGACTCGAGCGTCTCCACCTTGAAGATGACGAAGAGGAAGAAGACTTGTAGTTGGCCCACACGTGTCGGATGTCATCCAATTGTGCGCCCAACTTGGTGTCAATGAATTCCCTTGTCCGTGCTTCGCTTTGGTGAATGTTGACGATGAGTCGCTCAATGCCGTGCATTGCTCGTTGTAGTTCGAAGATGGGCGTTTTGGTGATGTAGTTGTTCGCGCCGTCGTTGTCGTGGAAGACCGGAGATGAAATGACTTGCCTATCCATCACAAGACTCGAGCAATGTAAGTGGAAGAAAGGAAAGAACTAGACCAATGTACCTTATCCAATGTTGAAGATGGATCAATGATCACTCACTAATTTAACAAGGAAATAGCACAATTGGTACCAGATCTTGTCAATTCTCACACCTACACAAGTAAGGCTTATGGTGGAGCTCGATGAGGATAGTGGCACAAAAATTTGATGCAAAATGTTAGCACAAGTCAATAATGTTGGAAAATATTCACAAATTCTCAAGTGAAACAAGTAGACCTATAGCAATATGTGGCACACGGAAACACACACACAGATAGATAAATGGGGTCGTGCAACCAAGGAATGAGCACAAAAATGTGGAATCCACGGAAAACGCTCGTGTTGCACAACTCAAGAGAGACGCTAGCACGATTGCTCAATAGGCGGATACAACACTTGTGCACAACCTATAAGATGCAAAATGTATGAGGTTTCTATCCCAAGTATGGTATGTGTATGATGTTCCCGGTGTTCTTCTCAAGGCGATCCAAGATGATCGGATATGACAATCTTATGTGCAATGTGGCAATGCTATATGGCTCTTGCTTACAATCTTCTTTGCTTTCTTTTTTCTTAAAAGCTTATTCTTTTTTTTGATATGGCCACTTATGCGAAATGCACAAACCAATATAGCTATTGTGTATATGCGGGAACAATCTTGTGACATAAGGGATGATATGATGATACCAAGATGATACCAATATGATATGGTATGTATGCAATGGAAGTTACATATCACTAATGTGCACAAGTAACATTGCCGACAATACTCAAATGGCTAGTCTCGATAGGCAAGTGATGCAAAATGGGTTTAGGGGTTAACAATGTAATGGCAAGAATGTACAATGATGGAATACCACGATACGAAGATGATATAGAGGTTACCGTTCTTGCTTACAGTTAGGGTGTCAAAATGGTGAAGTGGTCGATGTCAAATCCTTGTCGAAGGTGAGAGGTGGTGTTGTCGATGTCCAACCATTCCCAGTTAGCCGAAACACCCTAGGAAACGGAAAAACTGCAAACTCAAAATCTCAAAGGAAAATGTCAAATTGTGGTAGCGGGATGCGTTGGTGGTTCCGGAGTTTGCAATGCGGAAGTGGTGGTGGTGGATGATGAATAAGCAACCGTCCGTAAGTAGCCGAAACACCTTAGGGGACTCAAGTCACCACTCAAGCAACCACAAATGCTATAAGGGTCAAAATGTGTTAGGTTGCAGAAAGCTATGGTGGTTTTGCGGATGATATGGTGGATGGCCTAGGCAAAGATGCCAAAATGACAAAATTTTGATGGATTCAAATGATTTTGGAACCTATCTATATGTATGGTGGATGTCAATAGCTACTCAACGAGCTAAAGAACGTCAAAATCGGATTCCGGGAGCGAAAGTTATGGCCGAAACGGTTTTGGTGTTGGGCTGATTCGAGGTGGTGCGGGTGCCCGGTGGTCGGGGGTGCGGGCACCCGGGGTGGTCCGCGAGGTTGGGCTAAAGAAGAGACCCGGTGGTCCGGGTGCCCGAGGGTAAGGGGTGCGGGCACCCGGGGTGGTCAGCGGGGATGCACGGGGGGTCCGGATGCCCGAGGTTTGAGGTCCGGATGCCCGGGGGTGACGAATTTGGGCGGAAATTCGTGGGAAAGTGGAAGAAATTGATGGATTTCATGGAGGGAAAGATGGAGATGGATGGGGTAATGCTAGATCCACTTGAAACCAATCAAATCCATGGATCAAATCCAACAAAACCTCATCAAACCAACAAATCACAAAAAAAATTGGGGCTATTTTGGTGGGGAATTTTCGAAATTGGGGAAGAACACAACAAAATTAGGCTAGAGAACAAGAAGGGGGGCTCCAATTTTGTGGGAAACCATGGCTCATGATACCAAGATCTTGTACGGTGGAACCCTAGATGGAGATCTTTCAAGAATTAGAGGGGAAATCCCAAAGAACACGAAGAACACTCAAATTGACTAGATCCAATGACACATATGCTAGATCCAAGAACACACAAGAGGTCACAAAGGTTCAAGGACAACAAAGGAAAGATACAAGGTACTATTTCATCCCAATCCTATGAGGAATGAGGTCTTGATGATCCTATGATGGGGATCCTTCCCTAGATGGGGGGATTGATATCCACTAGGGATCTTCTCCTAGGAGGTCTTGATCTCCTAGAGGAGTGGGTAAAAGGAGCAAAGCTCTCTAATTTCTCTCATATACTTTGCTATGCTCCAAATGAGCTAGGGAGGGGGTATATATAGTCTAGGGAGAAAATAGAGGGAGAGAGGGATACAAAGGTCCAAAATGACCCTGAAAACGCACACACTCTCGGAGGGGTCCGGGCACTCGGTCCGGTCAGGGGACGGGGCTGTAGGTGGGCCGGGCACCCGGGGGTTCCAAGCCCGGGCACCCGGAGTGGCGCCAGGCGGCTGTAAGGAGGAGCCCGGGCACCCGGGGGTCCAAGGCCAAGCAGGAGGCCGACTGGAGAGGCCGGGCACCCGGGGGTGGTGGCCCGGGCACCCGCAGAGGTAGCAGCAGCTCCTAGCGGGGGGGGGGGTGGCCAGGCACCTGGTGCACCGCCAAGTCTTCGGCCAGGTAGCCGGGGCTCAAGGGGACGGGCACCCGGAGTGTGCAGAGGGCCTGCCCGGGGAGGTGGCCGGCGGTCCGGGCACCCGGGGGAAGGAGGGCTGCACCCGGGTGTCCAGTGCATTGGCCATTCTCCGTAGCCAAGGCTTGCACAACATGATTCTGAATGATGAGGGCGAAGTAGCAGATCTGACGCATGATTTTGAGAAGTCCCGAGTACATGTCAATCTTGGGACAAGATGTAGAGCATGATGTAAATTTCTAGAGATGCATCAACAACTTTCTCGCTCGTCCTTCTCCCTTCGTCTTCACTCTGGGTGCTTGGGTATCCCTCCTAGCTTCTTCACGGTCTTCCTCTTGGTACCTAAGAGTGCAAAGAGTTTCCCTTTGAGGTAGAATCCGACTCGTGTGGATCCAAATGAAACTCGAAGAGGAAAGAGTTCACCTCGGTTTCGATGGTACATGCGCGAGCTCTCGTCGTAGGTCCTTTCCATGCTTGCGGTGGTGGTGTGACATCCATGGTGATGGCCTAGGGATGCTCCACATCACAAGAGTTGATCTACCTCGAGATCGTAATGGCTAAACCCTAGATGTCTAGCCTATGAGAATTCTTATAGCCTCTACAGACTAAATCCTCCGGTTTATATACACACCGGAGGGGCCTAGGGTTGTACAGAGCCGGTTCGTGGAAGAAGGAAATTACATATTCGGACACCAATCTTGCTATCCACGCATAGGGGAGTCCTACCCGGACACGGGGGAAAGCCTTCTGCTTTGTATTTTCACGGCCCATCAGTCCCGCCCACATCCAGTAGCCCGGACACCTAAGGACCCCCTAATCCAGAACTCCCTCAGCCATCACAAGGGGTTGGACTAGAGTCGTGCATGCATTCTACATGGAGGAGGGCACAATATGGGCATTCCGATTCACCTTGGTCAGCAACCAGAATGTATTTCGCCTCTTTGTTTACCGTCTTTAATAGTACAAGTATACAACTGTGGTTCATCATTCTTTATTTGGTTCTTATATAATTCTTGAACATATGTACCTATGAATCGAATAATGCATTGGTTGTTTGGACCTGATGGATATGAATAAAGCTATAGCATGCATTCAAATTCAAATTCAAATCTGGTACAATTTGAAATAGCAGCAATTAAATTACGGTGAAATTACGTTCTCCAGGTCATTAGACACGCACGGTTGGTAAAACACAAACGTTTGCGATATACACCATAATCCGAGACGGTTCACAAAGAGGAAACGTGTGCAAGTATGCACACGGTTGCTATTTGCAAAGCGTGTGCGATATCAGACAATATCACAAACGGTGCGGGTAAACCAAATGTTTGTGATAGTTGCCTTATCGTACACGATTCGCAACTATGAACTGCTTCTGATGAAGTATGCATCGTAAACGTTGCACCATAGAATAGCGTGTGCGATAGTTGTCGTGTACAACGATGTTACGACGGTCTGACGTTTCGTAATCCTATCCGGCACTCGTATGACGATTAGCTAATCTTCTTAATTAGTTATCGCATATGGTTTGGGACAAGCGAATGTGTGTGATTGCATGCTTATCATACACGTTCTATAATAGTGAACCATTTGTGATGGTTCACGCATCATAAACGTAGCACCACAAAATACCAACTGCGATGGCAATGCGACCACAAACGAGTAGGAGTACTGTATATGCATCTTAGCTCCCTATCCCCGACGGTTTCTGGGTCGTGTGGGAAGGACCCCCCTATTGGCCACACTCACTTGGCGACGGTTCCAAATGCCGTCGCGGAAAGGGGTTAAAAACCATTTGTATAGCACCGACGCATACCAGTGTTTGTCTTTAGGGATAGAGCTATATTCATCACCTCATCGCCTTAGGGTTTAGCTCATGCTGATCTCAAGGTAGATCTACTCTATAAACCATATCATACATCCAATACAATCAAGCAGCACTTAGGGTTTTACCTCTTTGAGAGGGCCCGAACCTGGGTAAACACTGTGCTCGTTGTCCCTTGTTCCCCATTGATCCTAGATCCACTGCTCGGGACCCCCTACCCCGAGGTCTGCCGGTTTTGAGACCGACATTGGTGCTTTCATTAAGAGTTCTGCTGCAGGATCGCCCAACGGATCGATGGCTCGCCTGATCATAGGAGAAGACATTGGATCCGGGGCCTTCTTCGTCCCCGGATAACTCTTCGTGTTTGGCAGCATCGTGCTGCACGCAGACCCGACTGGCCGTCTGGGTCAGGTTGACGCCTTCGCCCCCGGACATCGAATTCTCTTCGGTAGTCTGGAATATTTGCGGACACACGAGGCGATTTGTTTCTTACCGGATTCACATCCCCCTTCTGGACCCTCGCCATGCTCGCTTCGGAGTTCCTCCTCGGTTCGGTCGGCAGATCGGCTCGGACAGCTTCGAGCCAGGAGAGCTCCGCATTGAGCAGGGGCCAGACTCCGCCTCCGTCCGGACACATCATGACCGTGGATGACCTATCCTCGACCTTCGACGTAGAATCAGGAGGCAGAGGCCAAGAGTCAATCTCAGTCGAACCTTCCTTTCACAACGCTCGCCCGACCTTGAGCCCTTATGACAAAGCGGCAGCCAACCGCTAGGGGTCACCCCAGCCCAAAGTAGCTCGATCTCGAACCCCAACGAGGAAGCCACAAGCAAGGATCAAGGCCCGTCCTCGACCTCCAGTGATGGCCCGGGACCCCTCAAGGATCCGGCTTCGCACCACGAGCTCAGCATGGCCAACGGAAATCAAGGACCGGCCAAGGCACTGATCGCACCCCACATCGCTACAACAGAGTTCAATCCAGAGCCCTCGGGCTAAGCGACCCTCTCAATGGTAAATGAGGCACTAGACCGAATTCAGAAAATGACCATCCAGGAGGACCAGCCCTTCGCTTTTAGCCGTCGACCCTTCGAGGTGTACAATAGGGAATTTTGCGTCCGACCCACCACCCATTTGGTAGCCACTATCGATGATTTAACTGATATGCTAGACTATAATTCGGAGAATGCCGAATACATGGATGAGGAGGACATAGCCACAACTAATGGTGAGGCCCCCCCCCTTCACGGGCCGCTGGTCGGCCACATCCACCTACGATATTTACATGGTGGACACCCCAAAGGATGGAGACGACACTCATGATCAGGACCGAGGCAAGCCCAGAGATGAGCCGCCCAAACGCCGAAAACAACATTGTCGATCAAAGCCACGTCGAAGCCATGCGAGCAACATAGACTCTGCGGAGAAAGGCACCTTAAATAACACGGATGACCTCGCAGGGGACACAGCCAACGAGAACCATCAGGATGACCCCACGGGGCAGGAGGACCCGCTCAATCCAGAAAACCATGACGACTTTGAGGATATCAACTACCTCCCACTCTCTGAAGAGGAGGCCGGTCTCGGGGATGACGATTTCGTCATCGCCGAAGACCCTCTGGAGGAGGAACGATTCAATCGGAGGCTTTTAGCCACCGCGCGAAGCCTAAAGAAACAAAATCACAATATCAAGGCCGAACAGGACACCCTCAACGACCGATGGACTAAAGTCCTAGCTTTTGAAGAAGGGTATGTCCGAGAACAGCCAACCAAAAGTTACCCCAAGCAAAGACTCCTACCGCAGTTTCACGACGAGGCCATAGAGCCCACACACCCAATATACACAAACGCCGAACAGCCGGACCGCCCCCATAGAGGGCGGGACAGAGAAGCTGACGAGGCTGAACACCCAGCCGCCCCACCTCGCCGTCATGGCAAGGATCAAGTGCGGCCCACTTACAAGTACAACCTCCGCCATGACCTAGACGCCCGAGGAGGCCGCACTAGGTCCATTTACGGACCCAGAGAAGACCCGCATGCTTACCGGGAAGCACTACAAAAAAATACATTTCCGTGATGATACGTGTTTGTCATGCATGTACATCCATGACGATTTTATGATAGAATCAAGATAGTCATACATGTGCTGTCGTAGAAGTGTTCCATGACAATACCAGAATTATCATCACGGAAGTGTCCACTTCCATGACGATAAATGGCGCGTCATAGAAGTGCTTTCGACAAGGGTAACCGACATGTGGCATCCGCCGTAACGGGTTGCCGTTAAGCTATCAGGTTCCGATTTGGATCTGATAACCCGTTAACAGCCCTGACCAATGGGGATTTTCCACGTGTAAAATTCTCATTCGCCGAAGGATACACGTGTAGGCTCAGCGTTGGGATAGATGTCATCCACTCATAGTACGGGAGGCACCTATGATACGTCAACACGTTGCAAGGACCAACAGTGGCCCATTCCGGTGAGAAAGGCCGGCCTAGTCAAAATTAGCAGGCCGACCCATATAAGGCCTACTTGTGTCAGGTCCATTTAAGCCCACGGCCCATACGAGATGTGCCAATTCGGCCATCAAGGGCCCGTTAATGATTTGACACAATTGCAGCCCACCGTCAGTTTGAGCCCGTTAACAGCCCGCTATATATTTGGGCTCAATATCGGCCCGATGTGGTTTTGGCCTGTTAACGACCCATTCAAGGGATGGGCCAATTTTCAGGATGTACGCATTTCAGCCTTTTAGCGACCCATTTAAGTGTTGGGCCAATTTCTGGCCCGATGTGTCTTTCAACCTGTTAACGGCCCATAAATGAGTTGGGCCATTTGCAGTTGGACCTGAGTTTTGGCCTTTTAACGACCCATGCTCTTCATGGTCCAATACCAGCCCGGTTTCTCTTTCGGCCTGCTAAAGTCCCACAACATAGTTGGGCCATATACAGTACGACCTGACTTTCAGCCTCTTAGCGGCCCATGCTCTTCATGGTCCAGTACGAGCCCGCTTTCTCTTTCGGCCTGCTAAAGGCCCACAATATAGTTGGGCCATATGTAGCCCGACCTTAGTATCAGCCTTTTAATAGCCCGTGAAATCAAGTGGGCCCACCTATTGCCCGCTTCGATGTCGGCCTGTCAATGACCCGGGAGGTAACAGGGCCGAGCATTAATTAATGGTCGGCTTGTTTCAATTATAGCAACCCAATAGAGCTTTCGGCCTGGTTACGACCCATTAACTTAATGGGGCCACTAAAGTTCGAACATGTCTGTAGGCCCAGCCCATTACAACAAGCAATTATGCAAATGACCAAAACCGATTAATCAAAGGCCTATGAGAATTTTTGCCCCTGCAAGCCCATTAGGGAAGCCCATTAAGGGCAGTGGGCTGCTTCCTTCATATAGGACCCATGAGTGTTTGTGCTAACTAATAATTTCACTACTTTTTTAGCTTCCTAGCGACCAGTTAGCTGGAATGCGAGGCGTGCTAAGCAAAGGTACGACATACAAGGAAAAATGCTGCACATCCAGCATATATTACAGGAAATTACATCAACTGGGCAATCAAAGATTGATGCCAGTGCAAATAAATGAACAGAACCTAACGATCTACAACCTCACAATCTGCAACCTCAGCACGGATGACGCCCATAAGCATGTGAGCAAGTTCTTCCTTCTTTGCTACACTATCTCTGAAAACATTGATTAGTTGTTATTGCACAAGAATGTGCACCTCTGATTCCTCCACGATTTCCATCATTGCTTCAGCCAGTAATTGGTTCACAAACATACATTTTTTCCGTTGCATTCGAGACAGAGGAAACTGAACAGATTCAGATGGCGATTTTGCCAGGCTTGTATTATTTATAGTGGAGAGTGTCTCGACCACTGCATCATAACATAAATTAGGAGGGGAACTGACCATATTAATCAAGAGTTATTTCCATATTACCTGGCCTAGATTTATTGGAAGGAAACAAACGGGTTGCCTTGCTATTTTCAGAGTTTGTCTTCTTATCTTCAACAGCTTGCACCAAATTAGCGCACTAGCATTGCTATCATTGGCCAAGTCAGATAATAGGAAAGCAACATTGACACAACGAACGTTTGGGCAACCAGACCACACCAGCCTACACGAAATTAGCACAATATGGCACAACTATCATCAGCCAGGCAAGGTAATATGAAAGCAACATTGACACAATGAATGAATGGGCAACCAGAGCAGCACTACAATTCAGTAATGTGCATGATATGAGATAGTACACTCATGCAGCTTAGTATGCAAAACTACCATGCAGTTTTCCTTACAAAAATCGACATTGTCGCCTTTAATTATACATTTTTCTACAACTAAATTTAGATCAGATAAAGGTTGGATTCACGCAGATTAACAAAATACATGCTGATGTAAAAATATAGTGATACACAACAGGTACTTACATCAGCATTGGAGCAAAGAGAATTCCCGCAAGATACTTTCCTCGAATACGATCCCAGTGCAGAAAGTCTTCTATCCTTTAAGCTTATTTTCTAAAAGAGAGACGTGTAAGAAAGATGTAGAAAATATGATCAGAATGCTATAAAATTTCATGATTCGAGGATACGCACACGCTTCTTAGAACGGAGTTGACATATTTTTGCTGGACTGGAGCGGACTAGTTCTTTGGCCACTGGAATCTACTTATTATCGAGGGAGTTGGGTTTCTCCGTGCCGGAGCAAGGTATCTATGAAAACTGGAGTTGGTTTACTATCTCCTCGCGTTTGGATCTTTTGCAATGATCTTGTTTGTAACCCTTCAGATTCTAACATAGCCGTCTTCCCCTTGCATGCCTTATATAGAAGAATGATGCTTCAATTATAAAACATGCTACAACAGAGAGATGGAATAGGTACTAAAGAATAGAAAGGCATGACATATTGACATGTATTCTCTCCATCCGGAAATAAATGGATGGGTCCAGGCGTATTTCAGTATTAGATACATCCATTGTTATTCATTACTGCGACATGTAATCCAGACGGAGGGAGTATTGAGGGAGTCCTGGACTAAGGGGTCCCCGGGCATCCGGCCTGTTATCCACCGGCCGGACTGATGGGCTGCGAAGACATGAAGGCCAAAGACTGTACCCGTGTCCGGATTGGACTCTCCTTGGCGTGGAAGGCAAGCTTGGCAACCGACTATGTAGATTTCCTCTGATGTAACCGACTCCATGTAACCCTAGATCTCTCCGATGTCTATATAAACCGGAGAGCGTAGTCCGGATAGAGATATACACATTACCATAGTCATACAGGCTAGACTTCTAGGGTTTAGCCATTACGATCTCGTGGTAGATCAACTCTTGTAACACTCATATTCATCAAGATCAATCAAGCAGGAAGTAGGGTATTACCTCCATAGACGCACAGTTCCCTGTCTCCTGTTACCATCAATCCTAGACGCACAGTTCGGGACCCCCTACCCGAGATCCGTCGGTTTTGACACCGACATTGGTGCTTTCATTGAGAGTTCCACTGTGCCATCGATGAAAGGTTCGATGGCTCCTTCAATCGTCGATAGGACGCTGTCCAAGGAGAAACCTTCCTCCCCGGACAAATTTTTGTGTTCGGCGGCTTCGTACTGCGGGCCAACTTGCTTGGCCATCTGGAGCAGGTCGATAGCTACGCCCCTGGCCATCAGGTCAGATTTGGAATATTGAACTACATCGCGGATACCCACAGAGACTTGATCTTCAGTGGGTTTGAGACCGCGGCGATTGCTCTTCCTCGCCCCGATGAACATGACTTACATCTGTCATCGGATCACATATAGGAGATGGTTCCTATTGCTGCAACGGCCCTAGAACCGAAGCAGATCGTGCCCTCCGAGGCCACAAAGTCCGCGGCGTTGGAGCCATACACGGACTCGACATCCCGCAATATTTGCGTCAATGGAACTCCGGACTCGTCTCCGGCTATAAGTTCTGGACCAGGTACGCCTGCGGACACCGAGCTGGATCGGTTATCGATTTTTTGAATTTAGCACCGCAGACATCTTCCAGCACTCACCTTTTGGTGACGTGCTAAAATCTTTAAAGAACTTGTCCTTGGAGGAGGACTCACAGCCGAACTATGTTCGGTTCTAGCTAGAGGAGGATGACGAGGAATTTTCCTTCCCACCCGCCACCCACTTCATAGCCACTGTCGATGACTTAACCAACGTGCTTGACTATGGCTCCAAAGACATCGACGGTATGGACGACGATGCCGACAAGGAGCAAAGCCAAGACCCGCCATTCACTGGACGCTGGACGACCACCTCTTCGCATTTACGTGGTACATGGTTGATACACCTAAAGGATCTGGTGACGACAAAGAAGAGCCAGATGCGAATAAACCCCCTGAGACACAGTCCAAGCGCCGGCGGCCCAAACGCCGTTCTAAGCCCCGTCGCTCAAAGGATGGCAACACTGGCACCGGAGAAAATAGTACTCTGGGCGACACCGAAAACAATGAAGACCCTGTCGGAGCTGCATCCGAACAGGAGGTACACGACAATGGGCAAGATAACCCTGATGAACAGGCCATAGAAGATGACTCGGAGGACGATAGTTACCATCCACCCTCCGAGGAGGAGACAAGCCTCGACAACGAAGACTTCATCGTGCCTGAGGATCCTCCGGAGCAGGAGCGCTTTAAGCTTCAGCTCATAGCCACTGCAAGGAGCACGAAAAGGAACAGCAGCAGCTTCAAGCTGAACAAGATCTGCTCACGATAGATGGACCGATGTCCCGACACCAAGAATAAGGCCTCAAGCGCCCAGCCAAGAGCTACCAAATGCGCATCGCTACCTCAATTCGATGAGGAGGCGCTGAGCACATATCTCCTCACAGACGCGGAACGACCACCACGTGGTCTAGACAGACGGCCGACCGGCCACCCCGCGGTCGGGATAAAGCGGCAACTCAGGCCGAACAACAACCTGCCCACCGCCCCGTATAAATAGATACGGAAGAGTTCGGGGTCACACGTACGACCTCCGGCAGACCCTGGACAGTAGAGCAGGACATACAAGATCGATCTACGGATAATGAGGACGTGCCTCGAGGCACGACGACGGCTACCTATTCGGACGTGACAAACCTAACCATGCCCAGGCCGAATGCCACAGACGGACTCCATCAGAGCTACGCCGCGATGCAGCCCGATATAGAGGCGCCACACACCCTCTCTGCTTCACAGATGAAGTACTGGATCATGAATTCCCCGAGGGGTTCAAGCCTGTCAATATCGAATCATACGACAGCACAACCGATCCTGCAGTATGGATCGAGGATTTTATTCTCCATATCCACATGGCTTGAGGAGATGACCTCCACGCCATTAAATACCTCCCACTAAAGTTCAAAGTGCCAACTCGGGCTTAACAGCCTGCCTGAAAATTCTATCGGCAGTTGGGAGGACTTGGAAGAGGCTTTCCTTGATAACTTCCAAGGAACTTATGTCCGGCCACCAGATGCTGATGACTTAAGCCACATAGTTCAACAACCTGGAGAATCAGCCAGAAATTTATGGACTAGGTTCCTAACCAAAAAGAACCAGATCGTTGACTGTCCGGATGCCCAAGCCCTAGCGGCCTTCCAACATAGCATCTAGGACAAATGGCTCGCCCGCCACCTCGGCCAAGAAAAGCCGAGGTCCATGGCAGCCCTCACGGCACTCATGACCCGCTTTTGTGCGGGAGAGGATAGTTGGCTGGCTCGCAGTACAAACACAGCCAACGAAACGGGCCCCTCCGAGGCCAAAAACAGCACCGGTAAGCTTGATCTTCTTGCTTATCATGTTCTCGACGCATGTCTGGAGCCCAGTTATCTCGTTCGAAGATCCCCAGGTCAGGCCCTTCTCTTGCTAGGAAGTGAGCCGCATCGGAACTCCGGATCGGAATTCGGGGGCTGCCGCTCAATCCGTGTCGCGCGGCCCGCTGATGTAAAACCACCCCGATTTCCATCCCTTCACCGTCTCCGCAAAGGAGCCTTCGGGCCAGGTGACATTGGGCATCTTGCCCACCATGGCGCCTCCGCACTCTGCTTGTTGACCGCTCACCACCTTCGATTTCACATTGAAGGTCTTCAGCCATAGGCCGAAGTGAGGTGGGATGCGGAGAAAGGCCTCACACACGATGATAAATGCCGAGATATTGAGGATAAAGTTGGGGGCAAGATCGTGGAAGTCCAACCCATAGTAAAACATCAATCCAGGAACAAATGGATGAAGGGGGAATCCCAGCCCGCGGACAAAGTGTGTGAGAAACACAACCCTCTCATGGGGCTCGGGGGTAGGGACGATCTGCCCTTTTGCCGGGAGTCGGTGAGAAATCTCCTTGGCTAAATACCCGGCCTCCCGGAGCTCCGTGATGTCCTTCTTCTTGACGGAGGAGGCCATCCACTTGCCTCCAGCTCCAGATCCGAACATGTTTGGAGTGCCTTCTTGAACGAGGAAAAGCTGAAGCTTGGGCGCTAGAGCTCAAGGACGGAAGAACTGAAGGAGACAAAGGGTGTGGGTAAAGGGAGAGAGCCCTTATCCCCTTATAAAGGCCGCGAATATCAAACGCCTCCTTACTCACCCTAAAAACTCGCCTATTCCCAAGGGTTGTATAAACGGCGCGGTTGGGTTACCCATGCCCGCATTGATGAAAATCCCGCGATAAGGGGACACGATCTCTGCTTTGACAAGACGTGCCAATGGCAACCGCGTCTCAAAATGTGGAGCGGCAGACGAGAAACGGTTCGAAATTATGACCGGACAAACGTGATGCCGTGTTATTAAAAGAGTTGTCAGCGGATAGAACTCGTGTAAAAAAAATATATATTCTCTCTGCGGTCATGTATGGTGTGTATGTGGCAGGTCCGGATACTATCGTCGCGTCCGAAGACTATCTTGGAGTTCGGAAAGGGGAACCCGCCTTGCAATGCCGAAGATGATCTGCGTGCCGGACTCCTCGTCATTGAAGCCAGGTTCAGGGGCTTCTGAGGGAGTCCTGGACTAAGGGATCCTCGGGCGTCCGGCCTGTTATCCATGGGCCGGACTGATGGGCTGCGAAGACATGAAGGCCGAAGACTGTACCCCTGTCCGGATTGGACTCTACTTGGCGTGGAAGGCAAGCTTAGCAACCGACTATGTAGATTTCCTCTGATCTAACCGACTCCATGTAATCCTAGATCTCTCACTACTAGGAAAAGGGATATAGATGATATGGCCACTAATGGCACACCAGACATGTGGTGCGCCACTACTATATAGCAGTGGCGCACCATGTGTTGGTGCGCCATTAGTGCGATAGACACTAATGGCGCACCACACCCATGGTGCGCCACTACTAACATATTTTTTTCTTAATTTTTCCAAAAATACTAATGGTGCACCATGCCACAGTGCGCCATTAGCACACCACTCACCTCGTGCGCCACTACTGTCATTTTTTTTGCAAAACTACTATCATTTTTATTTTTCGAACTCATGATGTAGCGACCCGACCTCAGACGGTCAAGCCTCTGTGTATCCGTGCCATCCCTGGATCAGTATGCTGACACACACAGTACATCAATGTATATATCAAAGTGCAATCACATGTATAAATAACGTAAAACTGATATATACCTCATAATACTCAGCGGAAACAATCAAACGGGTGTGGAGTCCCATCAACGCCATCGGCAAAGTTGAGTGTAGACCGTAACTCAGATCGTAACTCTTACTGTCGAGGAAATATCTGCAACATGATACGTTGCAGCCGTGTAGGTCAAGACATTGAATGTACCGGCAAGATCACAATAAGAGAAAATAGATGATAAACTATACTATATGCAGTATGGCTTTGTGGCTCTGTGTCTGAGTTTTGTTTGCGTAAAAGCGGATTTATTTTCCCTACATCAAAGGAATAAATGAAGTGTGTACTATGGAGTTTTCTACCATGACATGGTTCCGCCAACCGATGTCTCATATCCCAAATCATCATAAGTTGCCCACAATTAAGTTATCAGTCCGGTGTTGAGAGTTCCGAGATAGATCCAAGTCCAGAGGCTCAAATTGTCCGTGAATCGGGACACGGCTAATCGATTAGGTTTAAACCCTCTGCAGAGGTTTGTACACTTTACCCGCAAGATTCGATCCTCTCTTTACGCTCTCGCACTTCGTGGTGTTTGAGAACAAGATGACCAAACATGGTCTCCTCAAGAGTTCCTCGACCACTGCTCGGGTGCTCATCCAATCCTACCATAGTTCTACATCCGCTAGCACCGTCCCAGCCAGATTCACCACTAAGGTCAACCAAGCCAGAGCCCATAGTGACTTGCGGTTGCACGTAAGCTTCCGGGCATGAAGTATTCTTCCGTCTCTTTGAGTCCGGGTGAAGCTTTCCGCAAGATGTCATGGCGCTTCTCCATGCATCCCGCCAACCACTGGTTTCTCCAGGTGCCCACAACCGCCCTTCACCCAAAGAGTGTGTATTGAATTCTTGTCTCGAGTCTTGAAGTCTTGAGGCCTTGAAGGTGCAGTCCTTGCAGATTTCATCATGGTGTTGTCGTCATTGACGTAAATCCTCCATTCTCACACCACTCCTCGAAAGCACTCATACCAAACCCCGCCTACTATAGCGTAGCATTAAAACAAATAACGCCCCGGCTTGGTAACAGGGTGATGGGTTCCTACCTCATGCATACTACTCAACTACAAGGATTCAATAACACTACTGAGGGGTGGTTGCAAAGATGCCACTAAATGCAATAAACATAGGTATGAAAGCATGGTCAAAGTGAACTTGCCTTGTTGACGATCTTCGAAAACTAGGGACTCGTGGTAGCAAGCTTCAGACCGGAAATTCTACCGAGACAAACAACAATCATAATAAGCATACAACATATGACCACTTAACATAATAGCATGCTAACATAACACACAAAGCACTTGAACCAAAACCCAAAGAAATACTCAAAGAAATCCAACTCAAAGTTTTCCCATATCCAACAACAATCAAGAAATAGTTTTGCACTACAAAATTTTTCTTAACAGAACATAAGCATGGGTTTATGCTACCTAACAGAAAAGAATTCATCAAGCAACTAGGAGCAAAAAGAATCACCTTAAAAATCTATTATAAAACTCCTATTAGGCCTAAAGCAAATTCTAGTAGGAAAAATAAAATAAAAGTTTTATTTCTTATAAATAAAAAGTTCATGCTCTAAAGTGACATAAACTAACCTAGAATAATCTATCACATAGGAAAAATAAATTTATTTGCTAATTAAAACAATAGGAAAACAGTAGCTAGGTAATTAATTAAGAATAACATGATTCTGGTTAAAACTAATTTTTTATTGATCCTAAAATGCCCAAATAAATTCCTACGGTTAGGCAATGTCAAAACAAAGTTGTGGCAAAAAGAATCACTAAAAAATAATTTTCCTAACTCTTTTTATGGCAGAATTACTATTCTGTCTAAATCTAGAATAAGGCAATTGTAAATAATTTTAACATGGCTAATTATATTTTCTACAGAAACTATAAGAAATTTTCAAACCAATAAAAAATAATCACTTAAAAATATTAAGTAAATTAAAAGATATGAATTTTTCAAATCTGAAACTATTCTGTTAAAACAGAAAACGAAAAATAAAGAAAAACGGCTAATGGGCCTATATAACGCTTCGGCGTAATATAACTAAACTACGCACCTGGTAATAAACCACTTCGGCCCGGTCTAAACTAACCTAACTAAAACCAAAATAAACCGGAATAAAAACCGGTTCACTAAACCTAAACCTCGGGGAGGGCTGGGGCGGCGAGTGCGGGGTTAATGGCGGCGGCGGCGCTCGGTTGCTTCGGCGAGCGTTTGCGGAGGGAGGAGAGGGTCGGGCGAGGGGGCGAGGGGAATGAGGTCGGGGGTATAAATAGGCGGGCACGACTTGGGCGAGGGAAAGATCCGGCGAGGAGATCGGGGATCCGGAGATCGCGGGATCTCCGGCGAGCGGGCGATTTGGCGTGGGCGAGGGAAGGTGACGGGTGGGGCCACCCGTCTGAGCGGGAGGGGAGGCTGGCGTGGCCGGTTGGCCGAGGCGAGAGGGTTTCAGGCGGGGCTCGGTCGGGCGGATCGGCTGCGGCCGGGCCGGGTTGGCTTGCTCGCTGGTGGGCCGCCTGGGTGTTGGTCGGGCTGGCGCCTGTGGCCAGGGCTTTTCTTTTTTCGAATTTTTTTTTGAATAATTAGGGAGAGAGAAAATAATATAAATTTAAATATTTTATATAGGACATATATATATCAAAATGATCAGGGGAATATTCCCTATAGTTTGAACATTTTTCCAGAGGAAAAATCCAAACTTTATAAAAATTCATTTTTTTCAAAAATTCCAAATAAAACTCAAATTTGAAAGGGGTTTTCAAGGCACTTTCAAATGACTTTCAATTTGATTCTTTTTAACTTCCAACTCATATTTCATATAATTGAAGAAGTCATTTTATCTTCCCTCATGAAAATCATTGAGTTGCATAAAGCTTTGAATTTGAAATATTCTCAAATGAAATTCAAATCTTTTCAAAACCCTTTTCATTTCAAATGGAAGAAGTCATTTCATCTTCACTCTAGGGTTTTGGTGTTGGAATGGAATTGAATTCATTGAGATCCAAAAAGGGCAAAAGGGGATAGTTTTGGGAAAGTCATTTTATTCCCTCTCATCCAACTTTCAAAAGTTTCAAATTCCACTCAATTTCACTCAATCAATCAAACAAACAATCAGACAACAAGCATAGTTATTTATCTAATATAACATTCCAAAATTTAGAATTTTGGGATGTTACAAACCTACCACACTTAAAATGAATCTCGTCCTCGAGATTCGAAGAGGCTAGCAAGAAAGGGTTAGGGGTTGGGGTCTGCTAGCAAACATTTGGTCGGAAGGTCGGGGTGCTACCACACTTAAAACAAGGTTACGGTCCCAATAAACTCAGATACTTCCTCCGGAGTGCCGACAATGTATGTCCCTTCACATATCTTACAATAGCTCCTCCATTAACGCTCTTCCGCCGAAGCATAGGGTTTTCCTCCAAATCTTGGGTCGGTTCGTCAAAGTTGAAGTTCGCCCAAGACTGGATCGTCTTAGCTGATAGGTCTGTGTCCATTCTAGACAACTATCGAAAATACGCATGGTGGTCTACCATTAATGGTTTCTCCTGCAGAAAACGGGTCTGGGTTGAACCTCACCGTATGATCTACGATTGGCAACGTTTGCCTGTAAAGGGTTCCATCGTCCTACCATTCTATGGTTTTATGGCTTATCGCGTCGACACTCTTCTAAGGTTTTCGAGGCTCTCTGATTTTCCATCAACATATGATAGTTCATGATAGAAGTCTCCGGTATGGGGCCAATCCATCCTGCATTTGAATCATTACCACATACGTAAATATCGAATCACGTATTCTAACACTTGGGCATACTCACAAGCATTGCAGAATTTCTCTTGTTCGGGTTCGAGTAAATCCTTTGGTTCACCAAGCCAAACAAAACATCTATTGTTACTTCACCACTCTCGTGTTTTTGCGTAACCTCCCACGTAAACGTATGCTGATTGGATCACCGATTCTTCCAAATTTATTCCTTTATCAAGGTTACATCCGTTCCTTTTCAAAATCTCGGGCCCGTGGTTATGGCCCACTTCAACACTAGTGCAGCTTTAACTCATCCTTGGAGTAACTCTCTTGTTCCATATTACACCTCCTTTAAATCCAAAGAGTACTTTGTTTCTTCATACCCTTGTGGTGACGATCATACAAAATTCCAACTTATTTTGTCCAGCCTCCTTCTATGGACCGTCATGAATAACACATTTCTTTCTTCATTGATCCTGTGGCTTTACGGAGTACTACGACACCAAAAGAATGCACTAGTTTATTCCATAAATCTCATTATTTTCATATCGATCTTTTATTACTTCCTTAACCATTTTTTGTAAATCCAAATTCCAAAAAGTACTTTGTTACAAATGCTGCCACCCACATGATTTGGTATGGTCAGGCATTACTTCCAACTTTATTTATTTATCCTCCTCGAGGATTCTTTAGTCTTCTTTGGAATAGTGCGACATGCGCTTTGAAATCTTCAATCTTACGCTTCATTGTGGTGGCCTTGAGCTTTACTTCCACCATTTCGCATGCACTTCTCTTAGGTATTCCCGAGTATAACGGAGTCTTGCTTCAAGTATTTCTCCGATCTGGCGTATGGCTTCCATGGCTGCTTCATGAACAGCATCGAAGAAAGTTGCTTGTGGCACACGTGAGATGAAAAAGTACTGCCCCATCATCTTTGGGCAAACTCCTTTCGAACGGTGGAGGTGTACCTCCACATACCAAAGTTCCACTCCCTTTGCATGAAGGGGTAGCCTTTGTAGACCGCATCTCCTTCAAGGTGAATATGCTTCATCATGTCCTTCAGGATCTTCGGGTAATCATGATCACTTTCGTCGTGGTCATGATTGTTTCCGGACCTTTAAGGAAGGACTCATAAAGGGTTGTCATCTGCATGTGTAGGATAAGAGGGGTGCTCAGAACAAGGAATGCATCTCCATGGGGAAATTGCAATTGTCTCCAGAAGAGTTTGGTGTTTAGTTGTCCATGGGTTCAAGATTTCGGGGTCCGATTGAGATAGAAAGAGAAAGCAAATACCCACCCATCAACAAAAGAATCCTAGCTCAAAAGTACCGTTTGTAATGGGCCGTTCTACTATGGTTTCGTTTCTAAGTCCTCATTTCTTGGTCTTCAATGCTCGGGAGTTTCCAATTCCTGATGCTTTTCCCATATGAAGGCCTTCTACCATTCTTCCGTAACTTACGTCTCTCATGGTTGAAATAAATACAAGCCTACGAATATCGCATCTATCCAACCATTCAAAACACACAAAAAATAGCAACCAAGCATTCATTTTTTCAATCAATTCTACAGTATCACCACCCACATAAATTGGTATGGTCAGATACTTAAATCGAGAAGGCGTTCATCTTTATTTCTCTCATGGTGGGATACTACTAAGCTAATTTATTAGGAACTTGATCATTGTCCCCATTGGGGCTTCTTCTGTGTGGACTTAATCTCCTCCAGTTTTTCTGCTAGATTTTCCCTGTTGACGCGGAGTTTCTTGTGACGACCCTGTATGTCCTGAAGTTGTTCCTTGAGCTTACGGATTTCAACGTCCTTGGCATGAGACATGGTCCTGCTGCTTTTCAGTTCCTCGACGCATTCTCGAGATCTCGAGGTTCTCCTCCTCCAGCTTGTTTACCTTCAGCCTCCGAGTCTTGACCTCTTCTCGTAGTGCTTCATTGTCAAACAGGGCTTCCAGGAGGTCCATCGAAGATTCTTGACGTATTGTTCTAGATCCCGATTGTACACTAAAAGTGGGGAGAACTTCATCTTTTGCGCTTCCGTCAAGGCAATAGTTGCTCCATCAAACTTCGCCATCCAATCCTTCCAAAGAAGTGTGGGTTTAGTGCAGCACAATGACGATAGCATAAGCGTGCAATAGCATCATGGACGGCAGTGTTGATGCCCATATCACGATCACCATTTATAGTTCGAAGCTGATGTCCGCCGTCTTGGGGTCTTACTACGACCAAAAACTTGGGTCTTGACTCCCCACGATCTAGACGTCCTCTTAGTTGCCTTGATCTCAGGTATCGGTAACTTCAATGACTGACTAGCTCCACAAGGAAGGGGCCTCCAAGAACCTTCTCGTAGTGTTCTCTTTTGTTCGTAATGTAGCTCTCCATCTATAGTTTGAAATAAGGAAGGTTCAAGAAAAGAAATCAGGTGTTACGAGAGTAGTACAAAACAAAGGTCATTCCTATTGGGGTCTTCATATTACTAAGTCATTTTCTAGGGTCACGTCCCCATACCAACATGTGCTCGATACCATATCTGTAGCGACCCGACCTCAGACGGTCAAGCCTTCGTGTATCCGTGCCATCCTCGGATCAAGATATCTTGGCACACACAGTACATCAATGTATATATTAAAGTGCAATCACATGTATAAATAACAAAAATGATATATAACTCATAATACTCAGCGGAAAAAATCAAACGGGTGTGGAGTCCCATCAACGCCATCGGCAGGTTGAGTGTAGACCGTAACCTGTATCGTAACTCTTACTCGTCGAGGAAATATACGCAACATGATACGTTGCAGCCGTAGGTCAAGACATTGAATGTACCGCAAGATCACAATAAGAGAAAATAGATGATAAACTATACTATATGCGGTATGGCTTTGTGGCTACGTGTCTGAGTTTTGTTTATGTAAAAGCGGATTTATTTTCCCTACATCAAAGGAATAAATGAAGTGTGTACTATGGAGTTTTCTACCATGACATGGTTCCGCCAACCGATGTCTCATATCCCAAATCATCATAAGTTGCCCACAATTAAGTTATCGATCCGGTGTTGAGAGTTCCGAGATAGATCCAAGTCCAGAGGCTCAAATTATGCAGAATCGGGACACGGCTAATCGATTAGGTTTAAACCCTCTGCAGAGGTTTGTACACTTTACCCGCAAGATTCGATCCCTCTTTACGTTCTCGCACTTCGTGGTGTTTGAGAACAAGATGATCAAACATGGTCTCCGAAGAGTTCCTCGACCACTCGCTCGGTGATCATCCAATCCTACCGTAGTTCTACATCCGCTAGCACCGTCCCAGCCAGATTCACCACTAAGGTCAACCAAGCGAGCCCATAGTGACTTGCGGTTGCACAGGTAAGCTTCCGGGCATGAAGTATTCTTCCGTCTCTTTGAGTCTGTGTGAAGCTTTCCGCAAGATGTCATGGCGCTTCTCCATGCATCCCGGCCAACCACTGGTTTCTCCAGGGTGCCCGTCAACCGTCCTTCACCCAGTAGTGTGTATTGAATTCTTGGCTCGAGTCTTGAAGTCTTGAGGCCTTGAAGGTGCAGTCCTTGCAGATTTCATCATGGTGTTGTCGTCATTGACGTAAATCCTCCATTCTCACACCACCCCTGAGCACTCATACCAAACCCCGTCTACTGTAGCGTAGCATTAAAAAAAATAACGTCCCGGGCTTGGTAACAGGGTGATGGGTTCCTACCTCATGCATACTACTCAACTACAAGGATTCAATAACACTACTGAGGGGTGGTTGCAAAGATGCCACTAAATGCAATAAACATAGGTATGAAAGCATGGTCAAAGTGAACTTGCCTTGCCGATGATCTTCGAAAACTAGGGACTCGTGGTAGCAAGCTTCAGACTCCGGAAATTCTACCGAGACAAACAACAATCATAATAAGCATACAACATATGACCACTTAACATAATAGCATGCTAACATAACACACAAAGCACTTGAACCAAAACCCAAAGAAAAACTCAAAGAAATCCAACTCAAAGTTTTCCATATCCAACAACAATCAAGAAATAGTTTTGCACTACAAAATTTTTCTTAATTGAACCTAAGCATGGGTTTATGCTACCTAACAGAAAAGAATTCATCAAGCAACTAGGAGCAAAAAGAATCACCTTAAAAATCTATTATAAAACTCCTATTAGGCCTAAAGCAAATTCTAGTAGGAAAAATAAAATAAAAGTTTTATTTATTATAAATAAAAGTTCATGCTCTAAAGTGACAGAAACTAACCTAGAATAATCTATCACATAGGAAAAATAAATTTATTTGCTAATTAAAACAATAGGAAAACAGTAGCTAGGTAATTAATTAAGAATAACATGATTCTGGTTAAAACTAATTTTTTTTATTGATCCTAAAATGCCCAAATAAATTCCTACGGTTAGGCAATGTCAAAACAAAGTTGTGGCAAAAAGAATCACTAAAAAATAATTTTCCTAACTCTTTTTACGGCAGAATTACTATTCTGTCTAAATCTAGAATAAGGCAATTTTAAATAATTTTAACATGGCTAACTATATTTTCTACAGAAACTATAAGAAATTTGCAAACCAACAAAAAAAGAATCACTTAAAAATATTAAGTAAATTAAAAGATATGAATTTTTCAAATCTGAAACTATTCTGTTAAAACAGAAAACGAAAAATAAAGAAAACGGCTAATGGGCCTATATAACGCTCGGGCGTAATATAACTAAACTACGACGTGGTAATAAACCGCTCGCCCGGTCTAAACCAACCTAACTAAAACCAAAATAAACCGGAAAAACCGGTTCACTAAACCTAAACCTAATAAACCATACCCCTTCGGGGTTCTAATCTACGTTGAAATTAGATCGGACGGCGGCGGGAGTTCGGTGACTTACCGGTCGGGCGACGGCGACGGGCGGCTCGGGCGGCAGTGCTCCGGCGACTCGGTGGTCGGGGCGTCGGAGAGGTCCGGCGAAGCGGGGCGACGAAGGGGGTGGAGTCGGGTGAGCTCGGGAGGGCTGGGCGGCGAAAAGGGGTTAATGGCGGCGGCGGCGCCGTTGCTCCGGAAGGCGTTATGGAGGGAGGAGAGGGTCGGGCGAGGGGCGAGGGGGGAATGAGGTCGGGGGTATAAATAGGCGGGCACGACTTGGGCGAGGGAAAGATCCGCGAGGAGATCGGGGATCCGGAGATCGCGGGATCTCAAAGCGGCGCGGTTGGGGGTGGGGGTGGGGATGGTGCGGGGGTGGGGGCCACCCGTCAGTGAGCGGGAGGGGGAGTGCGGCGCGTCGGTTGGCCGAGGCGAGAGGGTTTCGGGCGGGGGCTCGGTCGGGCCGGCTCGCTGGCGGCTGGGCCGGTTGGTCGCTCGCTGGGCTGGGCCTGGTGTTTGGGCAGTTGGGCCGGCGCCGCCTGTGGGCTTTTTCTTTTTCCAATTTTTTTTTTGAATAATTAGGGAGAGAGAAAATAATATAAATATAAATGTTTTATATAGGACATATATATATCAAAATGATCAGGGGAATATTCCCTATCATTTGAACATTTTTCCAGAGGAAAAATCCAAACTTTATAAAAATTCATTTTTTCAAAAATTCCAAATAAAACTCAAATTTGAAAGGGGTTTTCAAGGCACTTTCAAATGACTTTCAATTTGATTCTTTTAACTTCCAACTCATATTTCATATAATTGAAGAAGTCATTTTATCTTCCCTCATGAAAATCATTGAGTTGCATAAAGCTTTGAATTTGAAATATTCTCAAATGAAATTCAAATCTTTTCAAAACCCTTTTCATTTCAAATGGAAGAAGTCATTTCATCTTCACTCTAGGGTTTTGGTGTTGGAATGGAATTGAATTCATTGAGATCCAAAAAGGGCAAAAGGGGATAGTTTTGGGAAAGTCATTTTTATTCCCTCTCATCCAACTTTCAAAAGTTTCAAATTCCACTCAATTTCACTCAATCAATCAAACAAAAAATCAGACAACAAGCATAGTTATTTATCTAATGTAACATTCCAAAATTTAGAATTTTGGGATGTTACACATGAATATTTTTAAATTTAATTCATGGGCACTTTTTGAATTCATGAATATTTTTTCAAATTTGACGATATTTTTTCATATTCAATATGAAAAAATATTGAATATTCATGAGGACACTCGATCTCGATCTCTATCCCCCTCGCCAGATCCCCCTCGCGGCCCCCCGCGCCAGATCCCCCCCGACGACCCCCCGCACCCTCCCCCTCTCCACCGCCGCCGCCGACCCCCCGCACCCTCCCCCGCCCGGAGGTGGAGACTTCGGCGGCGCTACTCGCAGTCCATCGACGGCTGACAACGAACGCCGACGCGACGCGACGAGGCCGGCCCACGACCACGATCGACCACGACCGGCGTCCTCCTCCTTCTACGGTCTGCATCTCCGATGCGACGCCAACCACCGCCTCGTCAACAAATGTAAATGCTCCCTCCCTCCCTCCTCTACTCATCTCCTCTATATAGTGTAATAATTTTTATCAATAAAAAAAATAAGTTACTAATGGCGCACCAGGAGAGGGTGCGCCATTGTTATCAATAAAAAAAGTTACTTATGGCACACCCCTCGAAGGTGCGCCATTGCTAACCTTCCCCCCTCTATCCCTTTCCCCCCGAGCGCCGCCTCCTCCCCGAGCCCAATCCCCAATCCCCCGAGCCCTCGCCCTGCTGCTCCCCCGCCGCCCCGACCCACGGCACCGCCACCAGTCACCTCAAGACCGCACGGAGGCGTCCGGGAGGACCGCCGACTGCTTCTTCATCTACGAGTTCTCAATCGACCGGAGCTGCACCGTATCATCGCCATCGCCGTCTTCCCCAACCTCGGCCTCCCTCGTCCACCTCGTCACATTGCTCCGCCCCGGCCACCCCCGACCTCCCGAGATCATCGTCGAGCACCTCGGTGAGGCCCTTGACCGATTCCCCCTTCCCCGTCGGGTTCGTTGCCGTAGCCGCCGTCATCAAGCTCCTGCATTGCCTCGCTGCTGCGCTGCCGCTGTAGTCCGCTGCGCCCGCACACACACACACACACACACTTGCGTGTTGCCGCCCACGGCCGCACTCGCCCTCGCCTTGTTGCTGCTCCTCCCTCTTGCTTTACTCCTACTGCTCCTCCTCTCAACGTCTTGCCGCTGCTCTTCTCTGAAACCTCAAAACTGCTGCTGCTCCTCCTCTCCACTTCCCTCCTGCTGCACTTCTCTGAATCTGAATCCTTGATGTCTCCCTCTCTCTCTGTCAAATTTCTATGAATTTGAGAAGTGTACTGTTCAGAACTGTGTAATGTTCAGATTTTATATATTCTTGCAACCTATTAATTGTTCAGTTTAGGTTCGTGTTTGAAAATTTAGAACTTGTGATCAGGAGATGTTTGGGAAAAAGGAGTGTAGGTACTGTTCTTGTGTTGGGATAATTTTGTAGATTTTTAGGAGCTAGGGGAAATAGGGTTGTAGTTGTAAACTGAAAATGGATCAGAATGGAAAAGTGGGTGTTTCTCTCAAAAATTTCAAAAGAGTAGGATGGGTCTTTGTTCAAAAATGATATATAGGAATTATAGGGTCTCCCAAAAATTTTGTGGCAATTTTATAAAAATTATTTGAATTAGTTTTAGTGCAACAGAGGCAACTCAGAGTTTGAAAATGGCATTAAAGGAATTTGTTTTTGGGGTAAATTCTATTATGAAATAATTCCTACTGTTATTTAAAATATAAATGAAATGATTTGGGACACCAAGCAAGAGTTACGTTTCAAGTTGCTAAACCTTTTCATATAAGCTTGCAGAAGATTCAATTGATCATACAAAAAATGAAAAACGAAGGTCATACCGATCCTAGTTGGTATTATTTTTCATGGCTAGAAGATATATTGTTGTACCCCGAGTGAAGGGAAGGAGTTTGCTGGGTTTTGTCTCCGCACCATCGTGTCGTGATGATTTTGCAGGTACCCCGAGAGGCCCTTGAGTTTGCCGGAATGTCGATTAATTTCCGTTCCGGCAAATTCGGGTACTCCATATGTCCTATTTTCAGCAAAGGTCATGCTGATTTTTTTTTGTGAATTTTAGCATGACTTTGCTAAAAATAGGACATATGGGGTACTTGCGACAAATGCATGGTCCGGGGTATCTTAGTACTTAATTAAGTAGGATCAACTGCCTCTTGTGTTATACATATAGAAGTGTGATATCAACTCATAGTTATTACTAATGTCAGTTGCTCCTCATCGATAAACCCTAATTTGGAAGAGGAACCACTCATCCTAACCATTTGATCTCAAAATTACCACTTCACTTCTTACTACTGAAAATCTTAGACCATCTCCATTCACCAATTGCTCAAACCAGTTCGAAGGGCGTGTTTTCACCATGCTTGTGGATTATCTTATTGGACCCAACAGAGATGATGTAGTTTTGAATTATGAATGTAGGAAATGTCATCATCGGACGACGAAAGTCTCCCGGGGGAGTGCGGCTGGTGCCATGACGATCGAGGTCTGTGCGACAGGCCTCACCTGGACGATGATCGGCGCTTCAGCATTAAGCTCGTGGAGACCTTCGAAGTTGAAACGGCACGCAGCGATGGCAATTGTTTTTTTTTCATAATTAAGCACGACTTCAACTATTTCAACGTTTAATTTTCATCTTTTACAATTCGAGTATAGCTTATCCCATGCCATGCAAGACGCTATGTCTTGGAGAGGATGGATTTTGAAGACCATGAAAATTATGAAACAAAGAAAATTCACCTAAGGACTCATCATGATGTGGATTTTGAAGTAAATCTGTATAATTCTGGGAGCCTAACCCATTTTGGTTGCAAAATTGGGAAGCATTTTGCAAGATGTATGGTTTTGATGAGGGTATGCTTGTCACCATGGATCTTGGTGATCCTGACATCGACCAAGACAATATGGACATTTGGGTCCTTGTTGATACGCCTCCAGTTCTACCGCTGTGTGAGTTTCTCAAACATAGTTAATTATTAACTAATTTATATTGTCCATTTCAAAATAGTTGATAGCTTATTTCCATTGACAGCTTATTTTGATTGTTCATACAATGTGCGAAACATGGTAGACAAAACCCACTACACCGATGGCTCCGAGTTAACTTATCAGGAGAAAAATCATCTGGTCGGATTTTGTATTGATCTTGAGAATTACAATATCTATTGTAAAACTCCTCAACATTATGGTCAATACGTGCCACTAGTGCACGTGTTGAACTACGGTAACTACCATGGAGATACCCTGGTAAGATTTTCTACTATTACAACATTCGTGCATCTTTCGCATACTTCTAAAACTAGTACATCATTGCTAACTATGTAGTTATTACTATGTTTTTCAATAGAGAATCCCAGAGGATTGTGTGCCTCATTTGATGTATTAGAATGGCAGCCTTCATGTTTTGAACATATATCCAGGTCATCCTACGAATCTCAACTGTCCATACCGGATTTCTAAAAGAACTGGAGACATGAAAATCAAAGAATGGAAAAAATGTATGGACAGTCGTAAGCAGGTTCTTGGAAGCAAAAGGAAGCGAACCGCAAGAATTGGAGACATGATGATCTCCATTCTTCATAATGGAGTCTCAGGGTCTATATTGTCTTATGCTATTTTACCTTAAATAGGGTATTTAGGTCCTGCCTAATACTGATGATCATGTGCTAAGAACAATTAAGTAGGGTTGGTTCGATGACTATCAAGATGATGATCGTATGACTTGTTATTAATAACGAGTAGAAGTTGTTTGATGATGATTAGTAGGAATTGTTAGGATTAGTATTACTTTCGACAAACTCGCTACTCGCGGTCTCGAGACTTCTAATGTTCTATCTTTGTTAGGTCTTTTGAATTCGGAGACTAATATGATGAATTGTATTCGGAGACTAATCTTCTATTGTATTCGATGAATCTGCTGTTGCTGTGTGGTGTTGTCTATATTCTGTCCACTAACATATTTTGTAACCTGTGCAAATATCAGAAAAGAAAAAAAATCCCTAATATTCATACTAGTGGCGCACCACCACATAGTGCACCATTAGTAAGCCAGAGCACACTAATGGCGCATCATCCACTAGTGCGCCATTAGTATGCCAAAGCACATGGGTAAATATGGCCCCTGGGAGGCATACTAATGGCGCACCGTGGGCTATACTAATGGTGCACTGCATGGTGCGCCATTAGTATACAAGATACTAATGGTGCACCACAGGTGCGCCACTAGTAAAAATACTAATGGCGTGATACTAGTGGCCCACCTATAGTGCGCCATTAGTAGGCAAAACAGGTGCGCCACTAGTAGGCCTTTTCCTAGTAGTGTCTCCGGTGTCTATATAAACCGGAGAGCGTAGTCCGGATAGAGATATACACATTACCATAGTCATACAGGCTAGACTTCTAGGGCTTAGCCATTACGATCTCGTGGTAGATCAACTCTTGTAACACTCATATTCATCAAGATCCAATCAAGCAGGAAGTAGGGTATTACCTCCATAGAGAGGGCCCGAACCTGGGTAAACATCGTGTCCCCCGTCTCCTGTTACCATCGATCCTAGATGCACAGTTCGGGACCCCCTACCCGAGATCCGCCGGTTTTGACATCGACAAGTATGATGTAAGAGCTAGGGATACGACAGGACAACAGAGTAAAAAAACACTAGTTGAATGTAAAACTGTATGCTAGCGAATACATACAGAAAAACACTAAGGCAACATATGCGTGTATGATTGGGAAACTAAGATGGCATTGCAATAGAGCACTAGAACAACACTTCAATGTACAAAAACAATGGTATGGTAGACAGATGAATTACATACTATTGAATAACAATGCATAAGATATTCATAAGCATGATATCCAAACTAATCAGATGTCATTGCGATAGAGTAGAATGACAGTACTTGAATTTGAAAACATGTTATCGTGAATGGAATAGGTACTGAAAAACAGGAAGGCTTGACATATTTACATGCATGATCAGCAGGCTAAGCACATGGCATTGCAATAGAGTAGATGCACTCCAGGACATTATATGCATGTTGTACCCATATCACGGGCCAAGTTAGAGCAAGGACCTTATGGGGTGAATAGGATTCATCATCTTTCTGCAAGTCTTCTGAAGAACTGTCTTTACATGTTCCATCATATTGGGTATCATTGATGTCAAGTTTGTTGGCCGTTACAATGCTCCGTAAGGTTCTTGTGGATATATCAGTGTGTGCAATTATATCTGACATGCATGGAAGACAACTAGTAGTTATATTTATGTAATGGGTGCCTGTAGGAGACGACATAAATAGTAGGATTGGGGTTAACTAGCAGCAACATGTCTCAAAAACTAAAGGGAGAACACTGATGAAAGCTACAAAATATGTATCGTTTGTACTCGAGATTAACTAGATGGCACACAAAAGTATTAAAGATCAACATAGGTAATACTAGAAGTGGTATAATACTATAATCACCAGCCTGTGGGATATCATTGGCTGATGGATGATAACTATGGAACAACGTTACCTAAAGAACAAGTCTCTTAGCTGAACTATGGAACAACATTAACTCTTGAACAAGACCCGTAAGAGAGCAACGCGAATATATAGTGATATGTGATAATCTATTTTCCATGCTTAGATGAATAAGAAAGCCATAAATGTTGCACACAAGTAAGATGAGGGTACAACCTATCTGGCCGCCATCCATATGAGTGAGCATCATGTGCTGACTTGTCGATGGCCCTGCACTTGTTGTGGCTGTCCATGTCGGGCATGGGCATTCGATGCAGGGAACTGTTGAGTGGGGACTATAGCTCCCTTCTGGTGTATGCTTCCCTTGTTGGAGCAGCTACGGTGAGAAGGAAGACGGTGTGACTGAAGATGTAAAAGCCGCATAATGTTAAGAATGACACATATCTCTGATATGAAGAAATACCCTAAGAGATCAACAGTAAGGTACGAGAGTGGTCACACGTCTGTTTACTGAAGACTAAATTGGGGTCACACGATTTTATTTTATTTTGGTACTGTCCGATCTACGCCGGATGGCTTGATGGCCGTCTTGTGCCTCCTGGCTGACACTGTTCAGAATCTTCCCCGAAGAGCCAGCGACCACCGGCAGAGCAGCCTGCCTCCACCGTCAGTGGCCGCGAGAGCTCCGACCAAAACCCCGCTCTCTGCCCCACCGCACTGTCATGGTTGTGCCGCCCCCAGCCAATCCACAAAGACTCGCCGTCATCCAGATCCAGCGGCGGTAGTACCTTCAACTCACACAACTCTAAGATAGCCATCTAAGCGCTGCTTCCATAGCGAACTTGCGCCCCCGCACCCTTACGTTACACACCAGCCAACCGACAGCCTAGGAGCTTCGCCGCCTTGAGGGGTGCTGCTTCCCATTGGGAATCGATTGGCCCAGAATAAAAATTCAGACAGCTGACGCCTAAATATAGTGATTTGAGATGAGTGTACGACCTTTCTTGCGGCCCGATGAAGTAGGAAGGTCCAGCAGCCGAGTCGGTGGGGCCGGCGCGGTTGCGGTGGCTACCGGCGGTAGGAAAGCAGAGATGTCACGACGGTCGACGACTACGGGGAAGCAGCGCCGGGGCCCTGGACGCATCCAAAGTTGGAGCCGCTCCGGCGCTGTGCACAATGGCGGGGGTGGTTCACGCAGCCGTCATCGAGGCAGCTCCGGCAGCACGGAGTAAGAGGCACACGGCCCAGTGCACGGTGGCAAACGGACAACGTCTCCGGCATTGGGGAGGAGGGCGGCGGTGAATTCGGTGCGGTGGGGGGCGCCATGGAGGAGGGGCTGAGGTTTCGCGGCTAGGAAGAAGGGAGCTTTTGGGGAGAAGGTGATTTGGCGCCCATGAGGTATGAATGGGGAATTGGGAGGGGGAACCATTCTTACGGATGCATTTGTCTGAAATGTGTGTGTGTGTGTGGGGGGGGGGTTACAGTTCTACCCCTGCCTTTAGGCTTTTGGGCTTGGGTCTGTGTACCGAGTGTCGGGGATAGAAGAGTAACTTGCTTCTTCCAAATAGTGAGTGCGAGCGATTTCGGGCAAGGAGGGCGTGTTTTGAAATAGTGGGCGCGAGCGATTTCGGGCGAGGAGGGCGTGTTTTGAAATAGTGGGCACGAACGATTTCGACCGAGGAGGGCGTGTTTTGAAATAGTTGGCGTGAGCGATTTCGAGCGAGGAGAGGGTGTTTTGCCGCCCATGGTTTATGAATTATTCAGCACATGCCATTTCGGCCGAGGAGAAGGCGCGCTTGGATGAAGTTACGAACCTACCCTCGATGTACAACGGGCCAATTGATGCGTGTCCCACATAGGCCGGTAATTTCGCGTCTCCCATTTATTTGCTCGGGCGAATTCCACCGAGCAGAGGGTGTTTAGCGGTTCATTCAAATTTTGGGAGAACGAGCATCCACGTCTACCTTACCAGGTCGATTCAAATCAAAATTTGAAATATTAGCTTGCCACTTCTTTTTTAGATGGAGAGATGATGCTCGGGACTAATGTGTTTTTACATGCTCGTTGCTAACGATTTACTATATGACAAATAGTTGACCCACTAAAAAACGGGAATCAAACCCAAAATGAAATATCTCGATTCAATGAAATAGCTCGTTCACCAGGTCAAAATAGTGAACTAAATCCAAAATTGAACACCTCAATCGAGTAGCATGTTGTACAGTATTATAGTACTCCATGAACATGTTGAAAGTCAAATTAATGAACTTGTTTGAAGTGCATATCTCCGTTCATGTGTGGATTGCAGACAACATGTTCTCCAATTTAAATATTTGAATGCAAGTTTATATCGAAACATGGTTTATATCAGTCTTTGATGCATAAAACGCGACCCCCCTCTACCGGACTCCTGCTCTCTCTCTCGCCGACAATCTTCAATTCTATCGTACGCATCCAAACACAAACCTTATTGGTCCCTCTCCCACTATCTCTTTGTGTGTGTGTGTGTGGGGGGGGGGGGGTCTTTCTAGTTCGCATGCACACTCCATGTATAGGTCTCTCTCGCACACTATGTATGTTTCTCTTATCCAAGCTAAATATCTTGGGTGCACTCATCGTACTCACACTAATTCCCTGGTTCGTTGCCCGTAATTCTGTCACACACCTCTCTGCCGTCTCGGAGCTCTTCCATCTCTCTCTCTCTCTCTCAAACTCTCCATCTCCCTGGGTCACACATACACATGCATATCTCACTTGCACTCGATATACCCATCTAAAACTCTCTCTCTCCCTCGTTCTCTCTCCATCTCACATGCACACACACACAATCTCAAGCCTAGCCAAGTATGATGGTCCCTCACTCAATTGTAGGCACACGCAGTCCCCCCTATATGTATATGACTAGATAATTCTTAGTCTCCATCACAAACATGTACATGGTCTATCTCAATTTCTCTCGGGGCATCTTTCTATCGCACACGCACCTCGTCCCTCGATATCCCACCCATATAGTCCCCTCACGATCTCGAGGGGATCTCTCTATCACAAACACACCTCTCCCTCCCCATGTGTCCATCTTCTCCATGCGTCCCTCTCGGCCTTTGTCCCTTGTTGGCCAGACCTCTATTGGACATGTGCTATAGGTGTGTCTCTCTCCATTGCAAACAATCACACACTAGCTATCTTCGTGTATCTCCTCACCTCGCTTTTCTATCTCGGAGATGCACGCGTGATATGTTTGCATAAGAAACGAACACACACTCTCTCTAATTTATCATTTGTTGTCCCTTTCTCTTTCACATACATACTCCTTTTGCACACTCACTCATTCTCCTTCACACGCACCTGATCTCTCTCGACTTAGGCACTCTCTTCGGTCCATAGCATATAGATTTATTGAAAAGTCAAACATCACAAAGTTTGACCATGTACGTGGAGAAAAACATTTACATCTAGAACGACAAACACATATCACTAGATTCATCATGAGATGTAGTTTCATATGATGTATCTTTGGTATTGTAGATATAAATAATATTTGTGTAAACCTGGTGAAAGTTTCCAAAGTTCAACTTCTAAAAAATTTATATGCACTGCATTATCGAGCGGATGGAATATCTCTTTCCCCCTCTCAGCTATCTAACGCACCACTCAGCCATATCGGGGCTCCTCTATCTCTCTCAAACTTTATATCTCCCTGCTTTGCACATAGACATATCTCGCTCGTGCTACATAGGCCCATCTAACACTCTCCGCCCTTGTTCTCTCTCTATGTGACACACACCCCCTAAGTACCATAATCCCTCACTCCATCATAGGCGCATGCACTCCCCCCTAAGTATGACTATCTCTCACTAGCCATCAGGAACACAATTGTCTCCTTCCATCCATACATCTATCTCAATATCTCTCGGGGTATCTTCTATCACGCACACACCTTATCACTCAATATCCCACCCATGTAGTCCCATCACGATCTCCAGGGGACCTCTCTGTCACAAACATACACTCTCTCCTCCCCATGTCTGCATTTTCTCCATACGTTTCTCTCGACCTCTCTCCCTTGTTTGTCAGACCTCTCTTGGCCAAGTGCTAGGGGTTTTTGTCTCTCGATTGCAAACAACCACACACTATCTCCTCACCTCGCATTCGCTGTCGAAGATGCATCTGTGATATGTTTGCATAAGACGCACACGCTTTTTCTCTACTTTATCGTGTGTTGTCCATGTCTCTTTTACACACGCACACACACTTTTTCACTCACTCTTTCTATTTCACACACACACACACACTCTCTCTCTCTCTCTCTAATTAGGTACTCTCTCACGTCCATAAGCATATGTATGTTTTGAAAAGTCAAACCTCAGAAAAGTTTCACCAGGTATATGTGGAGAAAAACATTTACATCTGGAATGACCATTAGATTCATCACAACATGTACTTACTTCATACTATCATTTATCTTTGGTATTGTAGATATAAGTAATTTATTTATAAACTTGGTCAAACTTTCAAAAGTTTGACTTTAAAAACAATATAGGCACTACATTATCGAACGGAGGGAGTAGCTCTTTCTCTCTCTCTACTATTTCTCACGGACCTCCCCTCTCACTCGAAATCTCTATACCGAGGGATTATATGGTCACTGTGTCAGCGTATAGCTCCGTATATTGTTCAGTTGACCGGCCAACTAGTCCACATGCTGCCTTGTCAGCTCGTGTTCTCTATCTTCGTGTGCTGGCCCATGTGGCAGTGGGTGAAAATAAGTAAACTAGAGGCCCATCTGAAACGCGGTGAATAAACAAAGTTGAAACCACTCGGGGTAGCACCCTGCACGCTAGTAAATTGAGGGCACACTTCTTCTGCGTGAAGGACGCACTCGCGCACACTTCACCACTTTGCGGCGGCATGCATAGAAGGACGCACTCGCGCACACCCAGCGCAAAATACACACCAGCACTCGTGTACACCAGCATCGCCGCCGGCTGAGATGGACGGCGAGGCAGCCACCAAGCGGAGGCGGCTCGAGCCAAAACCGCATCCGGCGAGTCTGGACTTCATCAGCAGCCTCCCCGACAACATGCTGCTCGTCATCATCGGCCTCCTCCCCACCAAATCTATCGTGTGGACCACCCTGCTCTCCCGGTGGTGGCGCCCCCTCTGGCGCCACGTCCCCCTCAACCTCATTGTCGACAGCATGCCTCTGCGACGGGGATTGCAAACGCATGGCTCCAGTCTCCAAGATCCTTTCATCGCACCCTAGGCTAGCCAGACGCCTTGACATCTGCATGTTCAGAACCAACTGCAAGGTCCAAGCCAAGTTTGACAAGTGGTTCTTATCCCCCGCCCTAGATCAGCTCGAGGAGCTCAGGTTGAAGCTGGACAATGTCGCTCTCTGCCGCCGTCCGCGCTCTGCCTCTTGCCAATGCTGCGCCGTGCCAGCTTCAGCTCCTGCTATTTTCCCCAGATTAATGTCACGCCCGCCCATCTTCTCCCTCAACTCAAGCATCTCGACCTCTTTGACGTTGGCATCTCGAAGAAGGCTATGGAGCGCCTGCTCCGCAGCTGTACTGTGCCCGAGTACCTTCGTCTTCGGCAGATCCACGGGTTCATTGGCCTCCACATCGCCTCGACGAATCTCCGATGGATTTATGTGTCTTGCTGGCCCCGCAACAAGACATCAATTGGGAAGAGATCACTCCAGCTGTTCCATGTTATGTTCATTGAGAATGCGCCTTTCCTTGAGAGATTGATTGTATCTGATCTACAGGGTCCAACGAAAATCAGGGTCATTAACACGCCAAAATTGACAGCATTGGTGTGCTTGTCTGCCAAATTCTCTGAACTCTTTATTGGATCCATAATCATTTAGGTACAACACTCATATTATTCTCCATCTTCTTGAAATTCACATTTTAAATTTCTTCTTGATGTATTTATGACTGTTATCCGGAAAATGATTCCCACAAGCTTGACCCAGTCTGTGCGCACAGTGAAGATCTTAGCAATATAATCTATCGGCACCAATCTGGATCAAGTTGTTGGATTCCTTACATGCTTTCCATGCATGGAGAAGCTACTCATCGAGGTGAAACTTCTTTCCTATTAGTAAACGGTAATCACAATGTAGCTCAATTTTTTTGTAATTTTCCCAAATTACGATGACAGGTGTAGTGTTCAAAACTGCATCTACGCACTGCACCGAAAGAATTGTTTTTAGTATTTTTTTCTCACGTGATAACGTGCATCATTTTTTCGTTGTACTACTAGTAGCCTAGGCTAGTCATAGTGGCAAGTAAGTTAGACTGGTAACTCTATGGTAACCCTAAGAGCAAGTACTACCTCCGTCCTGGTTTACTCTTCCTATTTTGTAGTATCAAAATTTGACCATAGATTTAACTGGCAAAATGTGAATGCATGCCACTAAAAATTATATCGTTGGATTCGTATTTGAACATAATTTCAAATGGTATAATTTTCGGTGACATGCATTGGCATTTTCTTAGGTAAGTCTATGGTCAAAATTTTACACTCAGTACGAGGTAGTGCAAAAGTAGGCTATAACGGCCCTCCACTATGTAGAACAAAATAGGTGTCTCACTTGTGATGCATTTGGCATCGATGCCCCTCCATTGCTCACCTGGTGCCCCAATCTGGATCACCTACTTTGCTCTGGTGCCAAATTAACTCACGCAATGAAAAAAACACTTGCGTGGGAGAGGGAGAGGACTGAGGCAATAAAAAAAACACTTGTTTGGGAAAGTGAGAGGCTGGTGTAGTTGGTTTGATTGATTTGTTTATACATGTGGATCTGTGTGCACAACAGTGCCAACTCTCTCACATCGCTAGAGCGGTGCCAAAATCTTTTGATTTGACATCGATGCATATTATGTGGCATACTTTTGAGAAATATGGCATTGACCACATAGTGGAAGGCAACAAATTCCCAAGCTCTTCACGTGGTCCTAGGTAAATGAGAGGAAAGAGAAAGAGAGAGAGAGAGAGAGAGAGAGAGAGAGAGAGACTGAAAAAATATCACTAGCTAGCCAACCCTATCGTATGAGCGAATGATATTGGTACCTCTTGATGACACGGCAATCTTATACAACTAGCTGCTCTAATATGTTCTCTTCTTTTGCAGATAAAAAAAGACCCGAAAGTGAAAAATGTGCTGCACTATAACAATTTCATCGAATGCCTTGATCTCCATCTTACAGAAATTGATTTGATCGACTACCGGGGTAGCACATCTGAGATTAAATTGTCCAGGTTCTTTGTTCTGGAGGCAAGTGTGCTCAAGGTAATGAGGTTTGGCATTCTCTGGCGCAACAATGAATGGTGTGTTGATCACCGCAAGCGTCTAAGCCTAAATGACAAAGTCTCTGCAGAAGCTGAATTTGTTTTTGAAACATCAAGTCGCTAGAGACTCAAAAATTTATTTGCCCATTAGTGACTTGTCGGGGCGGTGGATTTTAGTTTGTACGATAATGCTGCATCCACCTAAAGTAACGAAAGTTCTTATGAAAACTTCCTAATAATTCCCTCTTCGTAGGTGCATCATTAATCCTAACATTTGTAATATCAGTTTGAAACTTGTAATATTGCCGTGTCCTATTCCTGTGTTTACAAAATCCTGCGAATCAAAGAGGTCCTGAGTTGGTGATGATGGTGTGCCTGCCATATTTCACCAATAGCCGTCAGATCTTGATCTGACGCATACAAATCAAACTTCTGTAGTTTTACAAAAAGATGCCTGCACTTGTTCCCTATTTACAAACAACTCCTTGTCTCTCACAATCAGCCTTATCTCCTCCCCACCACATCTAGAAGGCCATGGAACAATCTGGCGCAATGGCCGCTGCCGGCGCCGTCCACCCCCAATCTTGGTGTTCCGTGCAATGCACGGGCATCTTACTCGTCTAAGAAAAGAGTAGAGCTACTCATGGCAATGCACGGGAAATTTTGTCGAACACGGCTAGTTGTAAGCAGGCTAGCTCTATAGCCATGATGATAGTGACTGCACACGGTGAGGCTGACTTTGGTATGCCGAACACGGCGCCTACACTCAGGTGTCATCTCCGGCGCGGGGTCTTGTCACTTCACTGTGAGGAGTAATTTGACCAATGGGTAGTACAATACTAGTACTACATTGGTAGTACTACTACTAGTCGAGCACCACCGTCTGGATTTAGTAGTACTACCACGTATATCTGGATTTAGTATTTGACTAGCAATATCTAGTAATGCATGTCACAAAAAATATACTACTCCCTCTGTAAATAAATACATGGAGTATTGTTTTATTCGGTTTTGAACGTAGTTCCCGATGATATTATACACTCTCCCTTCCGGTAGATGGCTCAAATATGAAGTCTCATCAATTAGACTACTATTGTACTCACCGAGCGCTCAGCTTGGTAAGCTACCAACAAAAAATTGCAATCAAAGACTACTATTGTACTCCCTCCGTACTGGTGCATTAGTCACGTTATGAAAAACAAATAATCCCAAAAACTTTTAGGCGTGGTGTATTAACTACCCACCTTATTCCCTGTTTTTTGCCACGAAAAAAGAAATCAACCAATAGGAGACGTGGGGTGCGTATGCATTCAATGACTTGAGAACCCTAAACCCTAAACTTAGCACAACATTTTTGGTTACATGCATTAATATTTTATTAGTTAAATCAAAGGTCAAAACTTGGCGCAAAATGCAAAGGGGACCAATAAACCAGTAGACATCAAAGTTCTCTTGTTTTCCCCCAACTTGGTCTCAGTGATATGACTATACTTCACCAGCACGGAGGGAGGGCTGAGGAGTAGATGGCCAACACACATGTGAATGCAACGCAGTTTGCACTTCTCATATAAAGGCTCCCCGCCAGTCCAATCTATGAAATCCTACGCACCTACGCACCCTAACCAAGGGCAAGAGTGATCACTCCAATCACAAGATCAGTTGACTAGAAGCTAGACACATGGAGGCGGCGAGCATGAGCATCAGCCGGCTGTGCCAGATGGTCCATGACGCCGGCCTGTTGCCCGACATCGAGGAACGTCTACATGTCGTGCCTGAGGCCACCTGGGCGAGAGGCCTCTTGGACGACAACTTCGTCTCCTTGTTCGATGAGGTCCTTGTCGGCTTCCTCGACAAGTTCACCATCGTCAAAAAGCTCGCGGACGACCTTGAAGTACGCCTCCAGCCCACGCGCCCGGGCTCTGCGACGCCCGCCACCCTCAACGGCCTCTATGGTGACAACCTCTTCGACGCACTGGTGGCCCTGTGACTGCCCGCTGTCGCGCCGGAGAATGTCTACCTCGACATCGCACTCGCCGCGCAGCGCCTGGCGTAGCAAGACACCATCAACATAATCACCCACGTCTACGTGCAAATCATTCACAAGGACTACTACATGCAAGAGGAGGACGATAGGACGCTGGCCTTCTTGGACCGCAGGGCAACCTTGGACGACATTGTTGAGAAGCACGTTGAGCTCGCCGCCAACGCCGCTACCCCTCACACGTCGGTTGGTGACCCGGTTCACTATGGCGTGAGGATATCGTTGATGGATCCGTATATATCTTTATCTTTCCGTCAAATCCATGTAGTGCTATATTGTACTACTAGTAATTATCTTACCTTTCACATCAACTTCATAATTTTCGTACATACTCCATGCATGAACCGCGCCAGAACCAAACTTCTCATTACTCTAGGGAAAATCATTATTTCTATCTATCGTTCTCCATGGAGCAGAACCAAAATTTACAAGTTACAAGTTCAAAAGGAAAAGCCTGCCGTGTTCGCGTCGCACCCCCACACAGTTGGTCTGGCATGCCGCTCAAGGGGGAATGCGTGCTGTGTTGCATTTTCACTTACAAGTGGGACAACAGTTGAGCAAACCGACTATCGGCAAACCCCACCCACCCACCGCACGATGGCTGAGAAAACAGGAGGGGGAAGAGATGGTTGTAGCGCGGACTCCAAGAAAAATTGGTGTCAGATGGGACTCGTGTGGGTGGCATGTTCCGTACCGCTAGATGTGAATGCTAGTTATGGCCCATGCCACCCCACTATATCGAGGTGCTGTTACATAGAGCGAACACATTATCTCTTCAGGAGTATGGTAGACCGCTAGTACTACTCACATTGTCACGAAATTTCCTGGAGTCCATGCTCAGCCCTCTCTCTCTCTCTCTCTCTCTCTCTCTCTCTCTCTCTCTCTCTCTCTCTCTCTCTCTCTCTCTCTCTCTCTCTCTCTCTCTTCTCAGCCAACCAGCAGACGCGCAGAGCCCATCGTTTGTTTTCTCACATGCGGTCCCACATGTCAGTGAAAACGCAAGACGACCCATTGGACCTGCACATCTTTCACCTCGACATGCTGTTGATGAAAAACGAATCCAATAAAGATCTTCGATGGCCTCTTTTGGAGTCACTCAAGAGTAATATTCTTTTTACAGTTTAACCCAAGATGCACATCACGTGGCTTCAACTAGCACTCCATTTTCTTGCAACACACGACCTGGATGCTGGATGTCCCACGTGTCGGTAAAAGGAGGAAGAACTCGACCAAATCTTCTCCACATTTAGACTGGAGGAGTAGGAAACACGGCAAGCCCCGTGCCTACATCATACTACGTACAAGCCCATCTCACACAGTCATGCTATCACCATATTTCTTGGCCTCGTGCGACACCTAGCTCTAGTTGATCTTACTAGAACTAACTATTGTGCTAGCATACTCCAATATTAGGTTGGCTCTATGTGATGTGGCAACTTCATATAACCGGATGCTGTCTATACTACTACAGTACTCACACTCCAAGAAGTGACTCGAAAACCATTCATAAATTGAGTTTATGACATGTATATGCAAATGTACCATTCATTACATACAACAAGTCATCAACACACAACGACAATGAGGATACATGTTGGATTACAGATTATTTCCAACAAAACATTCTAGTAAATACTAAAGGTTTCATCACACAAGAAATAACAAGCAATGAAATGAACTTCAGCTCATCCAATCCTTGGAGTTGGAAATGCTTGCTTTGAGCCATAGGTAAACCTCTGGGAAGGGCCAACTATTGTCAATATCGAGACCAACAAAGGACTGATCATCCAGGCTGAAGCGGCCTATATCAGGACGCATATTGATAGCCAGGGTAGGGAACCATAGCAATGTCCGAGGTATAGATATAGTTGCTTCTCATAAATGGTAGTAACGTTGTGTTAACAACAGATGGATCGCCTTTCCCATCATTGGATAGAGAGCGATTATTCTCCAAGACTATCAATACTGAACGAGGGATAAGGTGTTGGCACTAGCACACTAGTATCCATCTCGAATACCCTGCAACGGATGTTGGAATAGGTCTGGAGAGTGCGACCATGGGAGACAACACCTGCTTCCTTAGTAGTAACATCAACAGTGCACTGTATACAGACAAGAAGAGGTGATCCATCGGAATAAGCCTGTGGTAAACTACTCATGCTTCATAGGAAGGGCAATAGAGTTGATTTAGAAGCCCTCTGTGACCGCATCCCCCTCCGGCAGGGTGCCAAAAAAGGTCCCTAGATGGGATCTCACGGGTACAGAAGGTTGCGGCGGTGGAGAAGTGTTTTCGTGGATGCCTCTGTTGGTTTGGGGATATTGGAAATATATAGGTGCAAGAATTAGGTCAGGAAGTGCACGAGGGGCCCACAAGGGTGGGGGGCGCACCCTGCGTCCTTGTGGCCACCTCGTGGCTCCTCCGACTTCATCTCCAAGTCTCCTGGTTGTCTTTTGGTCCAAGAAAAATCACCGCGAAGGTTTTATTCCATTTGGACTCCGTTTGGTATTCCTTTTCCGCGAAACTCAAAAACAAGGAAAAACAAGAACTGGCACTCGACTCTAGGTTAATAGGTTAGTCCCAAAAATAATATAAAATAGTATATTAATGCATATAAAACATCCAAAATAGATGATATAACAGCATGGAACAATAAAAAATTATAGATACATTGGAGACGTATCAAGCATCCCCAAGCTTAATTCCTCCTCGTCCTCGAGTAGGTAAATATTAAAAACAAATTTTTTTATGTCGAATGCTACCTAACATATTTATCCATGTAATTTCTTTATTGTAGCATGAATGTTCAGATCCATATAATTCAAAGCAAAAGTTTAATATTGACATAAAAACAATAATACTTCAAGCATACTAACAAGGCAATTATATCTTCTCAAAATAACTTGGCCAAGGAAACCTTATCCCTACAAAATCATATAGTCTGGTTGTGCTCCATCTTCATCACACAAAATATTTAAATCATGCACAACCCCGATGACAAGCCCAGAAATTGTTTCATACTTTTGATGTTCTCAAACTTTTTCAAATTTCACGCAAAACATGAGCGTGAGCCATGGACATAGCACTATAGGTGGAATAGAAGGTGGTTGTGGAGAAGACAAAAAGAAGGAGATAGTCTCACATCAACTAGGCATTTCAAAGGGGTATGGAGATGCCCATCAATAGATATTAATGTGAGTGAATAGGGATTTCCATGCAACGGATGCACTAGAGCTAAAAGTTTATGAAAGCTCAAAAAGAAACTAAGTGGGTGTGCATCCAACTTGCTTGCTCACGAAGACCTTGGGCAATTTGAGGAAGGCCATCATTGGAATATACAAGCCAATTTCTATAATGAAAAATTCCCACTAGTATATGAATGTGACAATATAGGAGACTCCCTATCATGAAGATCATGGTGCTACTTTGAAGCACAAGTGTGATAAAAGGATAGTAGCATTGCCCCTTCTCTCTTTTCTCTCATTTTTTTTATTTGGGCCTTCTCTCATTTTTTTGGCCTCTTTTTTTTCGTCCGGAGTCTCATCCCGACTTGTGGGGGAATCATAGTCTCCATCATCCTTCCCTCACATGGGACAATGCTCTAATAATGAAGATCATCACACTTTTATTTACTTACAACTCAAGAATTACAACTCGATACTTAGAACAAAGTATGACTCTATATGAATGCCTCCGTGATGTACTGGATGTGCAATGAATCAAGAGTGACATGTATGAAAGAATTATGAACGATGGCTTTGCCACAAATACGATGTCAACTACATGATCATGCAAAGCAATATGACAATGATGGAACATGTCATAATAAATGGAATGGTGGAAAGTTGCATGGCAGTATATCTCGGAATGGCTCTGGAAATTCCATAATAGGTCGGTATGGTGGCTGTTTTGAGGAAGGTATATGGTAGGTTTATAGCACCGGCGAAAGTTGCGCGGTACTAGAGAGGCTAGCAATGGTGGAAGGGTGAGAGTGCATAAAATCCATGGACTCAACATTAGTCATAGAGAACTCACATACTTATTGCAAAAATCTATTAGTTATCGAAATGAAGTACTACGCACATGCTCCTAGGGGGATAGATTGGTAGGAAAAGACCATCGCTCGTCCCCAACCGCCACTCATAAGGAAGACAATCAATAAATAAATCATGCTTCGACTTCATCACATAACGGTTCACCATATGTGCATGCTACGACAATCACAAACCTTAACCCAAGTATTTCTCATATTCACAATTACTTACTAGCATGACTCTAATATCACCATCTTCATACTCAAAACAATCATAAGGAATCAAACTTCTCATAGTATTCAATGCACATTATATAAAAGTTTTTATTATATCCCTCTTGGATGCCTATCATATTAGGACTAAATTTATAACTAAAGCAAATTATCATGTTGTTTAAAGACTCTCAAAATAATATAAGTGAAGCATGAGAGTTCAACAATTTCTATAAAATAAAACCATCATGATTGCTCTAAAAAGATATAAGTGAAGCACTAGAGCAAAATTTCCTAGCTCAAAAGATATAAGTGAAGGACATAGAGTATTCTAATAAATCATGATTCATGCATGTCTCTCTCAAAAGGTGTGTACAGCAAGGATGATTGTGGCAAACTAAAAATAAAATACTCTTATCATATAAGACGCTCCAAGCAAAACACATATCATGTGGTGAATAAAAATACAGCCTCAAGTAAAGTTACCGATAGACGAAGACGAAAGAGGGGATGCCTTCCGGGCATCCCCAAGCTTAAACTCTTGGTTGTCCTTGAATATTACCTTGGGGTGCCTTGGGCATCCCTAAGCTTAGGCTCTTTCCACTCCTTATTCCATAGTCCATCAAATCCTTACCCAAAACTTGAAAACTTCACAACACAAAACTCAACAGAAATTCTCATAAGCTCCGTTAGTATAAGAAGATAAATCACCTCTTTTGGTACTGTTGTGAACTCATTCTTTATTTATACTAGATGATATCCCGCGCGTTGCTACGGGAATTGGCTGTAACATATTTAAGTGCTATTTGGTTGTATGAAAATGAATATTTAAATATACAATATGAATTGGAAATAGAAATGGATATGCTTTATTGTATTTGGATATTGTATTGTTTTACAATCTTTATTGAATAAAGGTTGCATAAACAAATGTACTTTTCATGCATGATTGGCTTGTTGAGATGGTCCTTTTCTCGTGCATGATTGCATGTTGAGGTGACATATTTGCACGTTGAGAGAAATATGGGCAGTGAGGATCAACTATTTTAGTGAGACTCCGCATGTTGTTTCCCCATGCATGATTGCTTGTTGAGATGGTCTTTTTGTGATGCATGATTGCATGTTGATGTGACATATTTGCGTAAATATGGGCATTGAGGATCAACCATTTGAATGCGACTCCGCACGTTGCTGCGATTTTTTAGTTCATACAATTATGACTTACTTAACAAAATTATTAATTTTAGAGATAACATGTGAGCTGAAACGGGGGTCCCAGCTGTCAGGGAGGACAAGGAGGCACTTCCTTGCGTGCGAATATATAGTTGGCGGGTCCTAGCTGTCAGGGCGGAATCATATTTTTTTTACCCGCAATAAGGAGACACTTCTTTGCGTGCAAAGATGTTGTTGATGGGTCCCAGGTGTCAGGGGCAGTAATAAGGAGGCACTTCCTTCCATGCAAAGATATACATGGTGGGTCCCAACTTCCAAGGGAGGAATAATTTTATTTTCGTATAATAAGGAGGTGGTTGCATTCGTGTGTCCATGGACCTAGTGCGTCCCCACTGTCAGCCTCTCCACGTACAGTCCTCTTCCTATGACTCTCGTTTGTTGACCATGTTGACCATGTCGCGCCGAGCGCACCAAGGAAGTGGACGACGGTGAGGCCCCGAACAGCAATGAGCCGGAGATGGGAAGATGCGGTAGTGGAGTCGCAGACAGAGAGATGTACGAGGGTTAACTGGTTCTGGTACGGCGTGGTTCTGTAGTTAGCAGAGAATAATAGGAGGTGTGGAGGGGTGGAGGGATGGCCTGGCCGGTGGTGGGGTAGTGCTTCACAGCAAAGCGTGCTAAGCAGAGCTGCTAGCAGCTGGAGGCAGAAGCAGGTGGTCTCGGCGGCGCTAGAGGAAGAAGATGAGAGATTGAAGATGGATGCCGGCCGTTGGATGTAAATCCAATGGCCATCAACGTCAGCATCATTTGTTGACTAAGTTGACAACACCTTGCGTTGGCTTCGACCTATTGGCCCACATTTCAGCCTCCAAAAATGTGGCACATATTCAACCCATTTTTTTTAGAATTTACAGTCCATTTGCTGGGCTGGGTGAACAAATAATGTAGCATCCATGCGACCCATTTATTTTTTCTAAAAAACTACAGCCCATTTGCATTTCCTCGAAATACACGAATTTTCTAGGCTGGGTGAACAAATAATGTAGGGTCCATGTGGCCCATTTATTTTTTCCTAAAAATTTACAACCCATTTGCACTTTCTCGAAATACACGATTTTGCTAGGCTGGTTCTAATTATAATGTTGGGTTGGGTGCAACAATGTTAACAGGGGCCGAGCATTTTGTTGTCAATATATTGAAATAATAAGTGCTTTATTATTACATTGGTCATTAAATCTTACCAAGCTTTTGTACACAATCACCAAGATTTTAGTTGCCTTAAAGTAAAAAAATAGGACTTTATTGTTAAAAAAATATTTTTATAAGTTAATAGGAAGTGGGATAATTTTTTTGTTATATATGCAAGTGTGTGATAAATATATGATGATAATAACAATAATATATAATAACATATAAAATAATATAAATATATATAATATAGTTAGAAGGGAAACATAAGTTGGACATGACGTTCCTATACTTATATAGAGAAATAGAACAGACCTCTGTGTTTTCTTCAAAAAAATACATAAGTTGGGCTGCAGATGTTTAAGAAAAAAATAAAACCAAGGATGGGAGGCCCATATTCCGGTCGATACATGACGGCCCTGAAAAAAATACAAACCGACATGTCGTGGGCTACGCATGTTAAAAAAGAAAGCCTAGACTGGGCAGCCCACAACCCAGCTGATACTTGTTGTCCCACTGATAATAAATGATACCTACCAGCTCCCCGATGACTGGCTTCGTTGTAAATTTATCTCCTTTAGTAACTACGTTGACAAACCCATGGGCCCCAAAGTAAGTATAGCATTAGGAGGAAGGATTTTTTCAATGAGGCACTTGCTTGAGTACGACCATGGACCTGGTTGGTCCCAACTGTCCGCCTCTCCACGTACAGTCCTCTTCAGATTCCTCTCGTTTCTTGAGTATGTTCACAACGGCAGACAGTGGCACCGCGGCGAGCGCACAAAGGCGGAGGATGACGTCCAGGCCCCGGACGAGAATGCACCGGAGCCGGGGAAGATGTGCTATAGTAGTGGTAGAAGTTGTGCCTAGTTTCTGGCGTAAGTACTGAAGTAACCCATTGGCCAAGTTCCACTCCCCAACCGCTGCTCCACCTGGGTTTGATTCCACCTGATGTAGGGAAAATATCCCCAAATTTTTGCCTCTGCCATTACTGACATGTGGGTCCCCATTGTCATCTACGCACACCACCTCCAACACTTGACAAAACTTTGTCCCTCGTTTTCTCTATTTTTCGCACACTCAACATTGTGTGGGCATTTTGAAAATAACATATCTTTTTGACCGTGCATCATATGAAGATGTGCTGTGCATGAATGTTCATCAGCATGATGTTAACTGCCTGGTAGTTCCATTTTCGACCATAAATAAAACTTCCAACATGATGTTATCCCTGTTTGAAAAGGGCATGTTAATATAAATACTATGCCTCTGAAACTTGCAGTTTGTTATCTGAAACTGAAACTTGCAGTTTCTTCTCTGAGAATCACGTTGTCTGCACTTTTCTACGAAACTACATTTTTTAAATGCTAAAAATAGATCTCTAGAATTCATAAATACTTCATATGTTCAATACTGCAAATATGATATTCAAAAGACTTTCATATGTGAAATTATTCTCAAATTACATAACACAAAACACAATTCACAACGTGCAAATACTGACAACCCAAAGCTCCTCCTCAGACTATTGGGGGGGCAGTCCCCTCCTATTCCTTGGCGGTAGACAACCGCCCCGTCAGACGAGTTGAATGGCGAGGGAGAGGATGGCGGGGAATCATCGTCGCGCCAACTGCTTTTCTCCTCTTGAAGTTGGGTACGGTCGACAAAGACTCCAGCGCCTCGCTCTTGCAGCACCCTCCTGGCAACCTTTGTGTAGATGCTCGATCCTTCAATCTCTGGTCGATGCTCCATTTTGGATCGATACTCCCACCACCGCTTCCTCACGATCAGATTCAGTGAATCTGTTTGTTCCATGGCCAAAAGGAGCAACTCTATGTACTCCGAGCAACTCCCTTTGGGAGTATCACCGCCTTTTTGCTTTGTTCCAGATATTTGGCCATCACTGTCGCCGTCACCGCTAATTGCTCCAGGTTGTCAAACCAAGATTGTATCTCCAACATCCTGGCTAGCTTCACAAGGTCACCGTTGGCGATCCTCGCGTATCGGTTGTACTCCTCCATCAATCTACTTCTCCATAGCACCTTCACTCGTTGGCGGTGGTTTTTGAATGGAAGAGGAGAGGAGTGGCGTTGGTTTTGGATTGGAACGGTAGAGGAGTGGAGGTGGCTTTGAAATGTAAGAGGAGGGGAGCAGCGCTGGTTTTGGATTGGAACAGGAGAGGAGCGGCCATGGTTTTGAAATGGAAGAAGAGAGGAGCAGTGGTGGTCTTGGAACTACTTTTTTGTTGCGTATTTTGGGTCAAAGTTTGACCACGTAGTGTATTTGACAAGCAAAATGTGAATTCATGTCATAAAAAATTGTATCGTTTGGTTCGTATCTAAATGTACTTTCAAATTATATTATTTTTGCAACTTATAACATATATTTTATTTGTTAAAATCAAAATTGTATCATTTGGTTCGTATGACACAGAATACAAGGGAGACTAGTTAATGTGGGGTCGCTTCATTATGCAAGGGTAAATTGATTTTGATCCAGTCACAACGCGCTGGCCCTCTTGTCCAATCCTAAATCGCTGCCACATGCACCTCTCCCCCTTATCCATTGCAAAACCACCCCCTCTCCTCTCCATCTTCTCCATTCCGAAACCACTGTCTCACCTCTCCCTCTTCTCCAATGCAAAACCACCCCCTCTCCTCTCCATCTTCTCCATTGCAAAACCACCGTCTCGCCTCTCCCTCTTCTCCATTGCAAGACTACCGTCTCTCCTCCCATCTTACAAAGCCAGCACCAGACCTCTCAGAAGCACATCTATGGAGAGGATGCAACAACGAATCGAGCAGATCGCCGGCGGGGACCAGGCGAAGTTAGCCTGGTTGAAGGAGATCCTTACTTGGTTTCACAACGAGTGGGAGATTTCTAGGACGATGAGGGCCATGTTGAAATGTATGAGAAAGAGCGAAACGGTGGCGATGAGGGCGGCAATGTACTCCCCAGCGGCAATCACGTCGCAGTCCTTCGAGTTCATCGAGTATCTCCTCTGGTTGATGGAGCAGACAGATTCGCCAGAGGCGAAAGTCAGGCGGAGGTGGTGGGCGTACATGTCGAAGGTCGAGCATCAAGAGAATGACGAATCGATTAAGTACAGTGTGGCATTCGTGAGGGTGCAGTTCCAGCCAGAGCCATAGGAGTATTCGTTCTCCCACCGCAAGAGGAGGTCGGATGGCATGACGTCGCTTCCCGGTTGTTCTCCACGATTCCCTCGCCCTCGCCTCGTTTCAACGGCGATTTTAGGGTTTAAGGTAAGCTTCGCACTAACCTAATCTTCCATCTGCTCATGCTTATAATCAGTGTGATGGCTAATGAAAATCATACGGGTAAGTGCTAGGCAGTACTCCAAGTCTCCGAGTACTACGGCAATCACCCTAAAATAGCTCTGGATCAAAAACAAAGTTGTGACAATGTGTACAAATAAAGAAAAAATGATTGGTGCTTCTTTCAGAAAAGAGTACTCCTAGAAAAGTGCCAATATAAGCTACTTCTATTTGATTAGAGGATTTGCTGCAACACTGAAACAAGTAAAGTGTCCCCTAAAATAAACATGTAAGGTTCAAGCCAAACACCGGTAGATTAAAATATTCTGCTGCGGGTCGGTAAGAACTTGAGGAACCATCCGAGCATCTGTGCTCTTCCAAGCCATGTTTATGTTAGATATTGGCACCTCGCACTCTGCATATATGTTGGTTCCATTCGTACATTTGTGCAGTTCCACCAAAATGTAGCTCAATAACCCTATTTGCACAGATAATGAAAAAGCATGATTACATTATAGTGGCACTACTTGATGAAACATACACTAATAAATAGAAGAAAATTCATTTTCTTAATGGGAAAAGACTGCGATAGTATAACAGTATGCCATGTTGCGAGGGCGAGATGGGCCCTGCAACGCCTCATACGGTAGGCCTCATATTGGAAATCGACCCAATTCTCCCCGATACACCTTCTACCAGTGATGAACATCAGTGTATAGCGGTAGTACAAGGAGGGGCCTTGAGACATTCCAATCTCTATTTTTGTGCATATCAACTAAAATTAGGCACCCCAATTTGTAGAAACACTTAAACATTAACGATGGACTAGTTGATGAAACATATACTAACAATGAGAAGAACTTTCTTTATCTACATTGGAAATGAAATGATAGAGAAGACAGTAGCTCTATTTTAACTATATTATTACTTCATTTTATCAGTGGCACTAGGGTTGAGCAGGTGGCAAGCGAGGTGTACCGTGCGTTGCAAGGATGGAGGCCGGGGGTGCTTAGACTGGGATACTGAAGCTGGCTCTTTCAGTCCCTATCTTCCCCTGATGTTTCTATGGTAGCTTTTGGGTTGTAATCCAAACTTGGTCGAGCTGGGGCTGCAACCCCCTACTTGCCTAGCTTATGTGGCGAACATGTCTCCTGCTAGTAGTCAGTTTGTTCTAGTAGTAGTTGCATAAATGCCTGTTTATAGTGAGATGTTGTCAGATAATGGTTCTCTATGGTTAGGTTCCTTTAATGAAATCGGAGGAAACTTATCTTAATGGGAAATTACTAGGACATGAAAAACGGTGCCATTGATTCATATTACTGGAGGGATTACATTAAAAACAACATTGGTTTAATGTGTCCTTACTTTAACGGTGGGACTGCTACATTTTACCAGTGGCATTACATAAGAGTGGCTCAGGGCAACAAACATCCAAACAAGATATCTAGGTTGGTCCCATTTTTGTTCGGTATAGCCACCTTTTACCGTGTCAGGCTAGCAAATCTAGTGTTGGACGTACTCTATTGAGTTGTCCCCCAGTCCCCACTTTCTTTCCTTTTTTCAACCAATAGATTGGTTTATATCAACTTTGTACCGCATTTCCCTTTATTTCCCTATTAGACCAAGAGACCAGTTGGATAGCCAGTTTCTGCTACTTTTCGCCCCCATTATTTCCTCTTTTGACCAAGTCCTAGATTCAGGTAACAAATCTTCCCCCACCCCACCCCTTTCTTCCCCGTTTGAACCAAGTAGTACTAGATTCGACGGCATGAAGTAGTACTCCTAGATTTGACTGCATGAAGTAGTTTTACCTCTTAACGGTAAAAATTTAGGTGGCTTTCGAATAGCCGATCGATCCTATCTACGAGGGGGCCTGAGAAGTAGTAAAAGATACAAATGTAGTGATGTGAGGAGCTGGGGCAGCAGAGCAAGGCCGGTTTCGAAGGAAGTTATACCTGAGAGCCGCCGGGATGTCGCTAGGTGGGCGACGGGAGGCTGGATCTGCCCACACTATGGCTACGAGGAAGAAGGGGTCGGAGGCTCTCCCTAGCCGGTGCTGTGGGAGAGAACGGCAAGGCACGCATATCGGGGCGTGCCGACAGTGGGTCAGAGCCGTCGCCGAGGGCGACCGCCTGAACGTCGCACCTTCTCACCTTCCCTAACGGAGGGGATCCGACCAGATCTGTGCCCAGCGGTGAGCAGAGAGAGAGAGTGTGTGTGTGGCCACCACTGTCGTGTTCAGATCTTGAGAGGACGAGAGAGTGTGAAGAGAGCAAAAATAGCAAGCAAGCGCGGAGGCTCCTGCCCCGTATAGTGGAGTAGTTTTATTTTTCTATCATAGCTGGCTTGACCTCGTCAATGACTATCGAGGAGTCTTCATGCAAGTGCCCCAGAGGCGCAGTAGTCGTCATTTTGATCTGAAGCACCGGATTAACATAACAAAAAATGCCACATGACAAGAAACCATAAGCTCGCTGACCCAAGGATACAACATGAATCTACGCTGGAGCTCCATGGACTATATCCCAACGGACAAACTAGAAAAGGATCAAAGCTCAAATTAAAGACAAACTCCTAGAAAAGGGGTCAATTGATGGATCTCCTAAGTAACATAGCCGGCTTGACCTAGATGGCAGCCGAGTAGTCTTTGTGCGTGTGCCCCCAATCAGTGCCTTGGAGGAACGCAGTTGTCGCTGTTCAACCCTCGCAGTGATCCGAAGCACATGGCACCTAATATTGCGAGATGACAAGAAACCTTAACTTAACCGCCACAAAGGAGACGGCAAGAATCTACGCTAGAGTTCCGTCGACTATATGTGTAGACGAACAACCTCAAGGAGGATCGGTGCCTGAAAGAGAAACTCGGAGAAGAAGCATCGACATCTCGTGAGCTCTGAGCATGCCAAGACTAAAATCCCTAACATAAACTAATATCCTGAGCGGAGGGACCAGGATTCCCCTCCCCGCCACCGATCGACGGAGTGGTGGGAAGAGGGGAGGGGCGAATCCATGGGCTCACCAATGAAGCATGGAGGGGAGAGGTTGCCCTAGCCGCCTATGGTGACTGGAGTAGATTTGTATTTATACAAAAAATGGGTTCAAATTTTATTGCTAATGTAATATACCTGGTGCTCCCTTTTTCTTTTAGATTTCTCATGAGAACTACAACCCTGTACAACACAGCCTGCACGATATGTAAATGAATGCCAATCCAGCCGTCTGCGGGAGTGCAGTCACATGCATGGACGAACCGATCTCTGTGCGATGCGAGGATAAATCCGAGCACCGATGTGTGTACAACATTGCTCCAGTACTATCGCTCGTCTCTCTCTTCTATTAACTCAATTGACTTGCGGGGATGGGGGAGTGTGCCTATGGTCGGTTCTCAATTTTGGTCCCACATGTGTGTGCAAATGCAATATGACGCGTGTTCCATTCATTGAGCGGCGTGCCAGACCTACCGACCGTCTGGGGTATGACGCGGACGTGACGGGCGTGCTATGTACTGATGTTTTCTTCTCGCTTTGCTCCATGGCGCAATCCATGGTTACAAAACTATATTTAAAAGTCGAGAGTGTGGCTTTTCCCGTGCGGCAGGCGGGGCAGTTCTGCCTAGTCGGTTCGACAGAGAGGCGAGAAGATGAGGGAGTAGCGGAGCCAACTTACTACTCGAAACATAGGGCTGTGTGATTTGATGGCTCGTTACTGCTGGACAGGTGGGGCCTTGTGATTTGACTGGCCATTATCATTATTACTGCCGTGCTACGACCGGGGTGAGTCTCTCCTGATCCCCTCCATGGCATACAGGTGCTAAGAACAAGTACTCTACAATAATGGGTTTATAGCCCGCTTACATGGCACTTTTGCTTATATGTGGATGAGAGAGACATGGGAAAATGGTGGGAGTGGGCTCTCTTGAAAGACCATAGCTACTTATTCCTTGGCAAATGCAATAAGTACTTTTCTACGAAGAAAGAGATAGGGAGAAGTAAAAAACTGCTCATTTATAGCCTAATGCACCCGGACGGAGGAAGTAGTTTCATGCATGCGAAGTAGGAAAAAAACTGCTCATTTATAGCCGTCTGAAATATCCAAGGGCGCAACCGCGCGAGCGAGGCGACGGTTGTGGTAGGAGCGACCATGATATGGGCTGCTGAGAGCCCTAGGATCTGAGATCGAACGGCCGCATGCTAAGTTGCTAAACATTTGCAGAAAAGCCCTCCAGGTAGGATATTCACCGATATGTATAGAATCACGCTGTCGGTGTACTAGAGTAGGGGTACCCTAGTATCCTGCTACGTGCCGCAGACTGATTCTGACACCCAGCGGCAAAGTTTTGCCTCGTCACCGCCACTCTCCTCCGTGGCTCCCTTGGAGCCATTCAAGAACAAAGTATTAGATTGAGAAGACAAGGCCCGAGCAAGAGGAGCTTGTCGGGAAGGCCACCGGAACACGCGAAGACAAGGCCCGGCAAGAGGAGCTTGCCGGAAGGCCCGGAGCGCGACAAGTCTCCGGCGCGACAAGGATCCGGCCGCGGCAAGGCGCTTGCCGCGGACATGCAGCTCCTCTCCGTCTCCGCTCCAGCTCACCCAATGACGTGTCGCCACAGGACCGTTCCATGGGCGTGTCGAGCAATTTGTGCAGCCAGCGGAGAGCAGCGATGAGCGGTGACAGGCTCGCCATCGTGGCGGCGGAGGCGCACTGACGGTCTCTGTTACCTTTGTTTGGGCGACAACGAGGCATTTATTGCTTTTGTCCCTTGCCGTCGAGTTAGGTATTTTTGCACCGTACCTTTGTACTAGTAGGTGTACCAACTCCTGTTTTTACATTTGTACCCTCGTCTATGTTGCCACCTGTCGGAGACCCCTTGAGCATATAAAAGGAGGCCCGAGTGCAACGTAGATCGGTTGGCCAGGGTTCGGTTCGCGTCTTTCGCAAGGTTCAGTTCGTTCGACTGGCCATAGACTAGATATACTCGCGCTAGGTTTTGTAGCTGGCATTGCTCCCTAGCAAGAACACAATAGATCAAACAGGCAGCAGTAGGAGTTTTATCTCTCCGGAGAGCTCCGAAGCTGGGTAAACCGCCCGTGTGCATCGCCTCGATCCGCTCTTCGTGCGACCTCCGCCCCCCTCCGAACCACACAGGGACCCGCTCCGCCGGGCCCCATAGGTGTCCGCGGGTACGATCAGCCTCCCCGACATCTTCGGCGCGCGGTAGGGCGTCGAGGCCGTGTGAATCCGATTCCGGCGTTCACGCTGGCGGTGTCATCAACATCTTCCTCAACATGCCACGAAGAAGAAGGCTTCGACGGCAGCAGAGCCGTCCGCGTCGTACCCACCCTCACCGCAGCAAACGGGTGGTGGTGCAGACGCTAGCGGAGGAACGGGCGCCGACGAAGGCGCTCGCGACGTTGCCAAGTCCAAGGACAAGGCACCGCAGACCTCGGCGTCCGCGCATCCCCCGCGTCCGTCTCAGGAGACCCGGGGCCAACAACGTCCTGGCGTTCACAACGCCATACGTTCGTTGGATCGAGACCCTCAAGACCAGCATGCGCGCCAACATGCTGGCGCTAGTGAGATCTGATGCGCCGGACGGGCGCTACTCCTTCTAACACGGTTAGAAGTCCGAGCATGTCCGCTCCTCGCGCCGTTTCTCCAATGCCGCCTACTACTCCGGCGAAGCTTCTGGCGAGAGCTCAATCGCTCCTCGACTACCTCCAACGGCCGACAAGGTCGACGAGTGGAGGGCCCCTATCGAGCCTCATCGGCTTTGCCAGCGGCGACGCTTCCACGGCAACCAACGCCATCGCCGTTGCGCGGCGAGACGACAAGGCACGAGCCGGTGGCGGCAGACTGTCGGGGTGCAACCACCGTGCACTCTCCGCCAAGAAGGCCAAGATCGCCGACTCACTTTGGATCCACCTCGGCGGCGACTCCCGCTGCGTCGTCCGGATCCGCGAACTTCGCCGCGATCGGCACCAAGTTCTTCATGAGCGACAACAAGAGGGCGCCGAACTCGCATCGGCGTCGAAGAGAAGCGCGGCGTCAATCCGACAAGCGCCGCTGGACCTTCTGTTGACATGCACGCGCCGGAGGGGCCAGGCGACTTGTGCAGACGCGGTAGGTTGCCCTGCGTTCACTCGTGAGCTGCGGCAAGTCCGATGGCCCAGCCGAAGAACTTCAAACCAGAGCGTGCGGAGAAATACGATGGCGGGGCGCATCCGTCGGAGTTCCTCGGCATCTACACCATCGCGGTGCGAGCTGCGGGGGCGGACGACAAGATCCTCGCCAACTACTTCCCGCTTCGTGCTCAAGCCCAACGTCGAGATCTTGGCTCATGCACTTGCGGACAGCTCCATATCCTCTTGGGCGGACCTGTGCCATCGGTTTGTTGGCGCCTTCACAAGTGGCCACAAACCTCATGGCCAAGAGAGTGACCTTCACTTGCTCGCCCGGAAGGAAGGAGAGTCCCTGCGCCAAGTTCATTCAGAGATTCAGCCGTGCACTACAACATCCCAGACGTCCACCTGCGCGGTGATCAGCGCATTTCATCGAATGTGCGGAACCGCAGGATGAGGAGGAGATGGCGATGAGCAAAGTCAAGGACGTCGATGAGCTGTACGCCTTGGCCGACAAGTGTGCACGCTACCGAGGAAGGAGGAGACTCGTGAGAGGATGCGAAGCAGGATCTCGACAAGGATGACACCGCCCGGGCGAAGAAGGGCCGGCGGCGAGGGCAACAGGAAGAAGAAAAGCAGAGAGCTGCTAGTCAGCCGAAAGGCCCGGCAATGGAGGTGGCGACAAGAACGCCAAGGCTGGTGTCTCCGGCAAGGAGGTTGTCACGACGCCAACCACCGGGTCGGTGGCGGCCGTCGACAAGCGTGACAGCTCCGCAAGCAAGATTGCAAGATCCACCGCACCAAGGGTCACGATCTCGGAGCTGCAAGAAGGTCGAGCAGCTTGTCGAGCAGCGAGAGAGCTGCGTCTGGCGACACGACAAGGAGAAGGCCCGGAAGGTGCTTTGGGGAGCGAGCAAGAAACGCGTCCGGCCGGGGAGGACGCCGCGGGCAAAGTCAAGCAGCGACAAGGAGATCGACCTTCCAGCGGCGCGACAAGGATGAAGATGATGACGACGACGAAGATATGGAAGACGACGCCGATGAGCAGGGGGTTTCGTAAAGCCGGAGAGGTTCTTTGCGTTGACGGAGGTGCTTCTCGCATACCTCCCACCGCCAACTCAAGCAATGGATGCGGGAGGCCAATGCGTGGAACCATCCATAGAGTCACGCAGCCTCTGAAGTGGTCCAATACGCCTATCATTTTTGATATTGAGGACCACCACGATCGCATAACTGCGGTCGGGTGCTTGCCGATGTTGGTCTCTCCAACCATCCGCAACCTCAAGGTCACAAAAATGTTAGTTGACGGCGGGCCGGCTTGAATCTGATCTGCTCCAGCGGTGCTCGAAGCTTCAAATCCTGACAATGAGCTCGAGGAGACCGGAACCTTCCAAGGAATCAATCCGGGAAGGAGCAAGCGAAGGGGAAGATTACGTTGCGGTCACATTTGGCGTGAGCTGAACTTCAGGACTGAGAGGGTTACATTTGACGTTGCCGACTTCCCATTGCCTTACAATGGGATACTTGGCCGTCCGGCACTCGCCAAGTTCATGGCGGCCTCTCACTACGCCTACAACCTTCTCAAGATGCTAGGCCCGATAAGCGTCATCTCTGTCCATGGCGACAAGAAGGATGCCCTTATCTGTGCCGACAAGATCTTCCGGGACGCAGCAGCCGCAACAGATTGCCAGACACTTGCCGCTGAAGCTCCCGGGGGGAAGAAGACCAAGTCCAAGTCCGGCAAGGGCTCCGATGCTCACTCCGGCAAGCGCACCTCTTGGAGTGCTGCGCTACCGTCGAGGACGCACCATCGAGCTCCACCGACAAGTGCAAGAAGATGGTGGCTCCGCGAAGACCAAGAAGGTGCCCGCCAAGGAGGACGGCGCTGGTGGTACCTTCACCATCGGTGCCTCTCTCGACCCCAAATAGGAAGGCGGCGCCGCTTTCCTGCGGGCGAATGTCGGCGTGTTTGCATGGCAACCGTCGATATCCCGATGTTCCTGTGGAAGTGATTGAGCACCGCTTTGGCCGTTTGTCCTCATGCGCGACCCATCAAGCGAGAGAGTCGGGAAGCAAGCGGTGGAGCGCCAAGAATTCATAGTTGAAGAGATCAAGAACCGGAAGCAGCAGGCCTTGTCAGAGGAGTACTCCATCCTACGTGGTTGGCCAATCCTTTAGTCGTGCGCAAAGCAAATGGGAAATGGAGGCTTTGTATTGACTTCACGGATGTTAATAAAGCTTGTCCCAAAGATCCATTTCCTTTGCCGCGCATTGACCAGATTGTTGACTCCACGGCCGGATGTGATCTGCTTTCGTTTCTTGATGCCTACTCAGGATACCATCAGATCTTCATGGCTGAAGAAGATGAGGAGAAGACTGCATTCATCACACCATGTGGCACATACTGTTTCATACGGATGCCTTTCGGTTTGAAGAATGCTGGTTCAACATTTGCAAGGATAGTCCATGACGCTTTTGAGCCGCAAATGCACGTAAATGTAGAAGCCTACATGGATGACATAGTGGTCAAGAGCAGGACAAAGCAACTCTGGTTCAAGATCCGACGAGACCTTTGCAAATCTGCGCCAAGATAAACCTCAAGCTCAACCCCGAGAAGTGCGTGTTTGGAGTCCCTTCCGCAAGCTTCTCGGGTTCTTCGTCAATCTCGGCGAGGGATTGAGGCAAATCCGACAAGATCAAGGCCATTGAGCAGATTGAAGCACCAAAGCGTCAAGGATGTACGTAGACTTGCCGGTTGCGTGGCTGCTCTCAAGGTTTATTTCTAGGTCTGCTGAGCCGCATACCGCCATTTTTCAAGATTTTGAAAAAGGCGGGTCGATAGAAATGGAGTCCCGAAGCGGAGGCTGCGCTGCAGACTTAAAGAGATACTGTCCTCTACTCCAACACTTGTCGCACCTAGGCCACAAGAGAAGTTCTTGCTATATATAGCGGCAACCAATCAAGTGGTTAGCGCTGCGTTAGTGGCGAAGAGGGAGGCGGATGATGAGCCAACAACCGCGGCAAGCACATCCAATGACAAGGTGGGGCTTCGCCGACAAGCTCAGCCCCGACAAGGACGAGTCGCGAAGACACAAGAACAGACATGAAAAGGATGGTGCAGCGCCCAGTTTACTTTGTCGGTTCCCTCTGCAGGGGGCTAGGTCAAGGTACTACGGTGTGCAAAAGCTGCTTCCGGCCTCCTCATGGCCTCGAGAAAGCTGCGCCATTACTTCCAAGCACATGAGATCACGATTGTCACTCGCTTTCCCTGAAGAGGATCTGCGAGAATCCGAAGCGGCAGGCGGGATTGTCGAGTGGGCCTTTGGAGCTGTCAAGCTTTGGTCTTAAGTTTGAAGGCACATCAACTATCCAAAGCGAGCCTTGGCAGAGTTCATAGCAGAATGGGCGCCAACGCCAGATGAAGAGATTCGAGACGAGCATTCCGTCAAAGAAGCAAGCAAAGAGTGGCTGATGTACTTTGATGGTGCCTTCTACGCTGCAAGGCACCGGTCTTGCGGCGTCGCTTATCGCACCCACCGGAGAGCACCTCAAGTACGTCGTCCAGATGCACTTTCCCAAGGAGCGGGCGACAAACAATACTGCAGAGTATGAAGGTTTGCTTGCCGGTCTCATAATCGCCGTGGACCTTGGGATCAAGAAGCTTATTGTCAGGGGTGACTCGCAACTCGTCGTCCGCCAAGTCAACAAAGATTACCAGAGTCCGTTGATGGAAGCCTACGTTGATGAAGTGAGGAAGCTAGAAGAGCACTTTGACGGCCTGCAAATGGAACATGTTCCAAGAGCTCAGAATGATATTGCTGACGGCCTGTCAAAGTGCGCTGCGCTTAAGCTACACAATGGAACCGGGGACTTTCGTGCTCAAGCTGACTCAGCCAACCGTAACACCATCGGCCGGACAAAGCAAGAAGAGGAAGTTGGCCTCTGGTGACTACTTCCAGCAGAGCTTCCGGCCGTCGTTGCAAAGGTCCCCAAGATCAACACCAACAGTCTTTGAGGAGCGATGCTCCGCCCGAGACCCTGTGGTTTGTTTCGTTGAAACAAGCGCTCCCGACAAGTCTTGCTCCGGCAAGCTTGTCGGGAGCATCTAACTCCGGCAGAGCCACCGGCTCTTCAGTAGAAGCTGATGTTCCCACGGCAAGAGATGAGCCTTTAGTCCTTGTTGTCGATTCACAAGCTCCAAAGATGGGCGCAGCTGGATTGTCCAATTCCTTCAGACAGGAGAACTTCCGAAGAAGCAGGAAGAAGCGGAAAGAGTAGCCCGGCAGTCAAGTATGTACCAGTTTGTCGACACGCATACTGCATGAAGAAGACTCAACGGTGTGAAATTGAAGTGTATTCCCAGGGAAGATGGACAGAAGCTGTTGGCAGAGATAAATGGAGGCATATGTGGTAACCACATTGGCGCAAGAGCACTTGCCGGCAAAGCTTTCCGGCAAGGTTTCTTCAGGCCGACAGCCCTCCAGGATGCACCTCCACAAGTAACCAAGAGTGAATCGTGCAGTTCCATTCCAAACAGATACACTGCCACTCAAGCTCTCCAGACGATCCCTTTATCCCGGCCATTTTTGATGCAGGGGGCTCGACATCCTCGGCCCCTTCCCCGAAGCTGTCGGGGCTTTGAGTACTTGTACGCCGCCATCGACAAGTTCACAAAGTGGCCGGAAGTGGAAGCGATGAGGAAGGTGACATACGGTCTGCAGTTAAGTTCTTGGTCGATTGTTTGCCGTTTGGAATCCCTAACAGGATCATCACCGACAACGGCACACAATTCACGAGTCGCACCTTCATGCTTTGTCGTCCAAGACCTTGGCGCCAAGGTTCTGCCGCTCCGTTGCTCACCCGAGAAGCAACGGTCAAGCAGAAAGGGAGAACGCTGAAGTGCTGCGCGGACTCAAGACCAGAACTTTCGACAGGCTGCACAAGTGCGGAAGAAACTGGATCGAGGAGCTGCCGGTGGTTCTTTGGTCAATCAGAACGACACCAAATCGAGCCACTGGCCAGGCACCCTTTGCTCTAGTCTATGGAGCAGAGGCAGTTCTCCCCACGGAACTCGTATACGGGTCGCCTCGAGTGCTTGCTTATGATGAGTTTGAGAAAGAGCAGCTGCGACAAGATGACACGCTGCTCCTTGAGGAGGATCGTCTTCAGTTTGCGAGCCGCCGCTACCAGCAGGCCTGCGTCCGCTACCATGGCCTTGTGGTTAATGCCGAAGTCTCGAGGAAGGCGACCTTGTTCTTCGGCGCGTTCAATCCGCCAAGAATTCAAACAAGTTGACGCCGAATTGGGAAGGCCCTTATCGGGTGAAATGAGTCACTAGGCCTGGCGCTGTCCACCTTGAGACCGAAGATGGCATTCCGCTGAGCAACTCCTGGAACATTGAGCATCTTCGTAAGTTTCACCCATAAGGCGCGGTTGTCGAAACCCGTTCCGGCAACCACCTTTTGTACAAGTCTTGCCGCTGTTGCATGTAATCCTTCGTACAAAGCCGGGCGCAGACCCCATGCATTAGTAAAGCCCATGTGTTGCACACAACCCGTCAAGCTCATGCTTTCTTCAAGTTATTGCATGTTTTGGCTAACACTTTGTGCAGCAACCACACCCGGTAAGCAGAATCGAGCCACTGGGCTCTATAACGTTATTTCCTCTTCTTTCTCTTGTCGCAAAGAAAGGGAGGCTCCCTCGTGCACAAGTTAACCGGGGGAGGAGGAGATAATACTATGGACCGTGCACCGCCGAGGAAGTTTCACCTCATCGGGAAGCAAGAAATGGAAAAGCTAAGTTGCCAAAGTATGAGCAATCAATTTTAAATTTTTGTTATCTTCCTCGAGCGATAGTACTTTGTATGGAAAACCTGTGCGCAGAGGAACCAAACTGCGGATCGGTCGGCGCCTTACTTTGTTTCGAGTCCACTCAACAACTTAAGTGAGCTGCGGTTAGTCCGCGACAAGGTTGCTTGTCGGTAGCGACCCCGCCATGAAGTTGCTGAAATTCCGCACTCGGCCAAGGCAAGGGTGCTGCACCGCAAGTTTCCCTAAATGCGCAGGGCAGAAACGTACAAAGGAAGAAATCAAGTAGAGGAAATAACGTTGCATCGATCGATTCACCTAAGATAGAGTATATTACAGAATAAATTGTCGCTGATCTAACAAAGCTTTCTAAACATGATCAGCAGCGACAAGGGAAAGATAAGGTTGGCGGCCTAGTCCACACGGTCGCCCTCAATCCTCTTGATCTTGTTCACCTTGTCCACAATGGGTGCGACAAGGGCTTTGAGCTCCTCCACATTGGCTTCGGCCGGCAAGGATCTGAGGACGCCATTAAGGTTGAGGCCCGGGTTGCGGAAGGCCACCTTCATCAACACCTTCTCGAGGGCCCCTCGCAGATCTCGGCATGATTCCTCGGCCAGCTGCTTGGGACCTCTTCTGAGTCGCCGCAGACCCGTCCACCACGCCTTTGAAGAATAGGCTGAGCTTGACGCTGGGTTGGAGATGCTCGTCGGAGGAGTACGGGAGGTCCCCCATCTCCAGCTTCATCAGCTCGTTGTGGATGTCGGCGGCGGTGTCCACAAGAGCTTCGGTCCAGTGCTCCACGCTCTCCCTCAAGGTGTTCTGGACGGAGACAACATCCGCCAGCAGCTCCTCCTTGGCCGCGATCGCCTCTAACAAGCCCGCCTCCCGCTCTCTGGCACCATCCAACGTCTGCGTCAGAGTGGTCAGTTTCAGCTCCAGATCTGCCTTGGAGTCCTTGGCGGCGTCGAGCTCCTTGGCCACATCAGCGAGGCGGGCTGCAGCTCGCCAGCGTGGGGCGCCCTTCTCGCGCTCACGCTTGAGCATGGCCAGCTCTTCGCCGCGCTCTTCGTGAGGGCGGCCTCGGTGTGCCACCTTCGCCTTCAACTCTTCCTTGGCGGCCTCGGCGGCTGCGGCGTCGCCTTCGCTTCTGGCGCCCCGCCAAGCGACTCCTCACGCGGCAAGGTCCTCCTCGTGGCTGTCCAAGTTGACCTTCGGCTGCGCCAACTCGCTTTCTGCTGGGCGAAGCTTCTCGGCAGCCACCGCTGCTCCTCATCACCTGCGGCCTTCTCAAGGATGAAGGCCGTGCGCTCTCTGCGAAGCTGCGCCAGCGCGTCGCCCGCGTCGTGGGCGCTTCTTTGTTGGCGCCCGAGCTCCTCGGCGCGTTTCTCTATGTCCGCTCCGCCCTCGCGACAAGGGCTTCCGGGTCTCCAACTTGGCTCGACGGGTGCGGTAGAGGGACATCGGCTTCTTCGGCCAGCTCCTCCTCGAACTTCGGCTGCTGCCATTTGGCGCATCCACCGGCGTCAACCCAGCGGACGTGAGTAGCTTCGCCGTCGAAGGTCTCTCCCTCGACCGGCGCCACGAGCTCGGCTCGGGGAGCTTAATGAAGACGCCGCCGGCCTTGGTAGGCACCGGGCTGGGGCTCCTCGAACTGGCGCCCTTGGCGGCAGCTGAAGTCGGTTGTCGGTGTATGGCGCTTCGCCGCTCCTGCGGCCTCAGGGGCCGTCGATCGACCGTCCGACCCTCGCCCGGCCTCTGCGTCGGCAGCCTCGGTGGCCTCCTCGCCAACAGGCTCGTCGGCGACGGCCTCTTCTTCCACGACGATGACCTCTTCCTCCTCGACGGCGGCCTCGTCGGTGTTGCCGCGCGTCTCCTCCTCGCCGGCGGCCTCGACCTCCATCGGGTCTGCGTCAGACGAAGAAGGGGGAGTCAAGCAGATATCCAAAAAAGAGAAACAAAAGAAAGCAAGCCCAAGGGAGATTTTCGCGTAAGGGAGTTACCTGCAATGGGATCCGCAGCCATGGCCTCGACCACTTTGGAGGGTCACCGGGCGCCGTCCCTTGCCGGGGTAGCCTCCCTTGCCGGAGTGGCCTCCCTTGCCAGGGTGGCCTCCCTTGTCGGAGGGAGCTCCCTTACCGGGGAGTCCTCCCTCGGCGGCGTAGTGGCAGCGGGCAGGATCTCGGAGGCGGCTTCCGAGCCCTCCTGATGAGACTGCTCTGCTCCTGCACAAACACACAGTCAAATATCAACAAAGAAGGGCGCCCAAGACGCCTAACAAAGAAGAAGAAAACTGCACACTTACTCAGGGGGGCCGTCTTTGGGGCTGCTCTGGGAAGGGTTGCTGGGTCGGCAAGGCGGCCTCGGACGCGTCCCCCATCGCCACGGGAGAATTGTCCTCGACGACGACCGTCGGGATCTTGGCCCTCTTCTCCGCTCTCTGGGACAACGTCCTGAAAAGGAAAGAGTCCAGAACGAAGCAAATCAGGTTCAAGATGAAGTAATAAAAATTAAAGACGTGCAAGCACAATCTAGAGAAGCTTACTCTTCGCCTTCCTCCTCGGAGCTGAGCGCGGAGAAGTCAAACTCCGGCCCGCCTCCGGTGCGATGAGGCGGGGGAGTGGGCTCTCTTGGCCGCATGGCGGAGGCGTCGGCGGCGGCCCGAGAAGATTCCGCCCCAGTTGTCGCTGCAGTTTGGGGCGCTCCCGCGGCAACCTCGCTTGCCGCGGTAGAGCGCGTCGAGCGGCACTGCAGCTGTGGGCCGACCTGTCGCCCCGGCTCGTCCCCAGCCATGCGGAGACGCCTCCTCGGCGGAGCCGGGGCTCGCTGGTGGCAAGTCGCTTGGCGGCGGGGAAGAAGCGCCTCGGCGGGCCCACTCGTCCCGGCCTCGAGCTCGACAAGCTCGTCCTCGCCGGCGACCTCCCTCGCCAGCGGCGCTTGCCGCCTTCGCCAGCGTCCGCATCCTCCACGGTGAACCGAAGACTCCGGTGGCGGCAGCTGCTGCCGCCTCCTCCGCTCTGGTGGCGATCCACGCCATCTCCCCGCCGGTGGTGTCTCGGGTGAGCCCCTTCTGCTCGTCGGATCGGATCGGCACCTCTTGCAAGTTGTCGAAGAATTGTTGCATGACCTCGTCGGGGGGCTCCTGCCAGGTCGGGACAATCCCGTGGGAGTCGCACGGTGGCATCATGGCGCGGATGCGGTCGAGCGCCGAGTTGTTGCACAGTGGGACGACCCCTCGCGGCAACCTGAACCATTCTGGGTGTTCGGGGTCGTTCTTGAACAGCTCGAGCAGCACTGAATCCAGCTCCATGACGGTGAAGTTCCAATTCAGGCCCGGGCGCAACCTCATGATGTCCGCCGCATTCTGGAACTCCTAAGCAGGCCTCCTCCTTTCCTGCAAGGGAAGCGCGCGGCGGCGAATGAAGTCTGCGCCAACTGCGCCAATAGTTAATCCGGCAAGCCTGAGGCGCAGAATCCGGGTCACGGCTATCTTCAGCCTCGCATCCTCCGGCGCCAAGTTACTCCAATCCTTGCCGCGCAATTGGGGTTTGGCGCACGGCGGTGAAGGGCTGTGGGTCCTCTGCACGACCCAGCACCAGTTGGCTCTCCACTCCTCCCACTTGTTCCGAACTCCCCCTCTAGGTAGGCCTCTTTCTTGCCGATCCTAGAGACCTGTGCTATCCCTCCGGCAAGGGCTCTCCTCTCTCGACGCTGGGGACAAAGAAATGGCGGAAGAGTGCCACGTTCGGTGGACCCGACAAAGTTTTCGCACAAATGTGCGAAACGGCCATGGTCAAGATGGCGTTGGGGGTGAAATCAAGGAGGTGGAGGCGAAGGTGTTCATTATGTCGCAAAAGAACTTGGAATACGGGCGGCAAAGGCCGCAAAAAGAAGAAAAGGGCAAAGAAAGGGTACCTGTTAGGCCAGATCAGCGGCGGAGGCGGAGCACCCTCGCGGCGTGGATGCGCCCGAGTCTCCGTCGACCAGAAAAGATAGTAGACGTCCCGCAGCTCCCGTGCGCCGAGCTGCGAGGGGAAGACGGCTCGCTCCTTGCGCAGCGCCGCGAGCCGCTGCGCCTCGGCCGACTTGACGCCCTTCTCCTTATCGGCCTTCGGGGCCATTGCGAGGGGGGGCGGAGGAGGTCGACGGCGGTGAGTGTGCTTGTGGCGAAAGGGGGCGGGGTGTTGCTCTCTTCGCATCGGACAAGACGAGGGGAGCGGCGGTGGTTTCTTGACAAGACGGCAATGGCAGGAGTGGTCGGCCCGCCTCTGTTTCCTCCGCTTATAAAGGGGAGGAGGGGAGCGGACATTCTGCTTATATTAATAAAGAACCCCCCACGACCGCGCCCACGATCTCTCGCACGACGCCACGTCCGGTGCGTGCCGTTAGTGGGGATCGTGGTGGGTCCGGGGCGGGTTGCGGCGTGGTCGAGGCCGCGGCGTGTCCGCACCGATTACGGGGCCTGGCCCGACAAGCGCTTCGGCACTGTAATGCCCAGACCGGGGCTCGATCGGTGTACTAGAGTAGGGGTACCCTAGTATCTCGTAGATTGCAGCATGTGACGGTTGCGACACACCAGCGGCAAAGTTTTGCCTCGTCACCGCCACTCTCCTCCGTGGCTCCCTTGGAGCCATTCAAGAACAAAGTATTAGATTGAGAAGACAAGGGCCCGACAAGAGGAGCTTGTCGGGAAGGCCACTCCAGGCACGCAGAAGACAAGGCCCCGGCAAGAGGAGCTTGCCGGAAGGCCTGGAGCGCGACAAGTCTAAGGGCGCGACAAGGATCCGGCCGCGGCAAGGCACTTGCCGCGGCATGCAGCTCCTCTCCGTCTCCGCTCCAGCTCACCCAGCGACGTGTTGCCACGGGACCGTTCCATGGGCGCGTGTCGAGCAGTATGCAGCCAGCGGAGAGCAGCGATGAGCGGGCTGACAAGCTTCGCCATCGTGGCGGCGGAGGCGCACTGACAGCGATCTGTTACCTTTGTTTGGGCGACAACGACAGGCATTTATTGCTTTTGTCCCTTGCCGTCGAGTTAGGTATTTTTGCACTGCATTGTACAAGTAGGTGTACCAACTCCTGTTTTACATTTGTACCCTCGTATATGTTGCCACCTGCCGGAGACCCTTGAGCATATAAAAGGAGGCCCGAGTGCAACGTGAGGGGTTGGCCAGGGTTCGGTTCGCGTCTTTCGCAAGGTTCGATTCGCTCGACCGCCATAGACTAGATATACTCGCTTAGGTTTTGTAGCTGGCATTGCTCCCTAGCAAGAACACAATAGATCAAACAGGCAGTGATGGAGTTTTATCTCTCCGGGAGAGCTCGAAGCTGGGTAAACCGCCCGTGTTCTTCGCCTCGATCCGCTCTTCGTGCGACCTCCGCCCCCCTCCGAACCACAAAGGGACCCGCTCCGCCGGGCCCCATAGGTGTCCGCGGGTACGATCACACGCCATGCAACTGTTCGATCTTAGATCCAAGGGCTCTCGGAAGCTCGTATGATGGGAGCATGGAAAGCTTTGTATCACCTGAAATTTTCCTGATGCTTGACGTGTGAACACGCAGATGCTATACTGTCAGGCCTATGAAGTGGGTCTAGTAGACATGACATCTAACTGGGGCCTCATAGTACTTACATGAAGCCATTTATCCACCGGGCAAGCCACTACCCTGCCGTTCACACGCCCCACTCAACACTTTTATAATCAGAAAACTGCTAGTAGTTCGCCCCTACTCGCCCTGGCCGTCCTTTAACATTATTACGGCAGTTCGCTCCTAGTCGTCCCGTACTTTCACATTACAACAGTTCCACTAATCCTAACCCTCGTCCAAAATCCATGGCGTCCCAAATCTCCATGATCGCTGGAGAGTACAAGGTTATAACCATCACCGGCGATGAGTTCGACGTCATATACACCCATTCTTCCGTGATGATGAAAGGATGCCTTGCTCGTTTCAAACACATGTTTGAAAAGTCAAATGGTGATGAGTGGGTCGCCGGGCTAGATGTTGAGTACACCACAGTCCTGGGAAAAGAGAAGAATCTAAAGGAGGAAGAGAGATGAAGCCCGTCGTGATCCAGGTTTGCGTGCATAACTTGTTCTTGGTCTATCACATATGCCATGCCGATGTTAAGTGCGAGGATTTTAAGAACTTCCTCGCGGAGAACAAAGTCAAATTCGTTAATGTAGACTTTCATAATGATGAGTAAGTCCTGGGTCGGATAGGCCTCATTGTAGGCCAGCCCTTCGACCTGCAGAAGAATAGGCTGGTGTCCTCCCGTCAGCCTTCAATGTTGCCCTGGTAGGAGCCATGGTTGATCCTTCGTATGGTAAACTAACAAAGCCTCACTACAAGTTTCATCTTCGACGGGAGTGGAATGAAATAGATAAAGACCACATCTAGTACACTTCAATGGATGCATACCTTTGTTTCAATATCTACAAGGGTTGGATGAAGAGCCAGAGCATAGTCTGTGGCTCACGCAAAGAAGTATCGACGAAGAGGAAGAGGGACAAGGAGGAAGTCGAGGACGTGGACGAGGAGTCCGAGTAAGGTGGCAGTTTCATTGCCCATGGTGGTTCTAATGCCCGGATTAGTTGCTTAGTTTTATTTCAGGGGTGTGTGTGATGAGCCTCTAGCAGGACTATGTTATGTTCTTTCTTGTTACTTTAACTCTTTAGTACGTACATACTAGTATTTCTTATAGTTCATCTTGTAGTTGGTAGTACTACCACTCGATTCTTCACATTATATATGTACTAGTATGTATGAGTGACGACAATTGATGACTATATATGATATGGCCAACATCATATAGCCAACAGTTGGCTATACTATTAACCACGCTCTAAGCATGCCACATACGCAAAACACTTAAATGAGATAAGTAATTCTAAAAAACTTAAATGAGAGAAGTTTACCCAAAGCATGGAGTTTAGTTGTCAAAGAATTAAATAGGTATGCTAATTTCTTTCATAGACTTTAGCACCCCATCTAAGCACGTACTAGCTTTTTTAATAGTACTATGCATAATTTGGCGACGTGCGCTCTGTATATGTACCACATTTTTTCTTTAATTTCATCTTCACTACTAGAAAAAGGCCTACTAATGGCGCACCGGTTTTGCCTACTAATGGCGCACTACCGGTGCGCCATTACTAGCACGCCATTAGTATTTTTTACTAATGGCGCACCACTGGTGCGCCATTAGTATAGCCCACGGTGCGCCATTAGTATCTGGTATACTAATGGCGCACCACATAGAAGTGCGCCATTAGTATAGCCCACGGTGCGCCATTAGTATCTGGTATACTAATTTTTTTGCCGCTAGATCTTGAAAGCCCCGTAACTTTTTTCTGTTAGGTTTTTGGGGATTTTGAAAATGTTTAACGGGGTTCCCCCCATTAAATTTTGATGTAACTTTTCGAGTAGATGATTTTTCATATAAAAAACTTTTTCATCCGAGTTCGTATGCAAAAGTTATGCCCATTTTACAAATTTCCAGAGAGATTTTGCAAATAAAGTCGAAATTCATATTTGTAAATTTTCCCAAAAACTACAGCACATATCACATGGGAAACATATTTTCTTTTATTTTTTTGACATTTCCATCATTTTCTTTTATTTTTTTTAAACTGAAAAGGCGATCCACGGGGGTGTATTAGTTGTTGGGGCAAGTTAGTAATGGCGCACCACACCCACGGTGCGCCATTACTAGTTTTGAAAAAAAAATAAAAAAATTGATATTTTTTTTTAATTTTTTTGAAAAAAACTTTGTAATGGCGCACCAGTGGAAAGTGCGCCATTACTAGTTAAAACTAGTAATGGCGCACCGAGATATGGTGCGCCATTAGTAACAAATTTTTTTTATTTTTTTTTCAAAACTACTAATGGCGCACGACGGATGTGGTGCGCCATTACTATGTCAATTAGTAATGGCGCACTATGCAACGGTGCGCCACTAGTAACAACATTTTTTTATGTTTTTTTTCAAAACTACTAATGGCGCACCACACACCAGGTGCGCCATTAGTAATATATTACTAATGGCGCACCGAGACATGGTGCGCCAATAGAATATAGTAATGGCGCACCACATCACAGGTGCGCCATTAGTGGCCATTCCATCTATAGCCCTTTTTGTAGTAGTGCTTGTTAGTTTTGCATAATTTGACTGCTCGTATAATTGTTGCCGACAACTTGAGGAGGAGCAAAGAACCACGCAGTGTACTCTAGTTTTCCACCGGAATACTAGTACGACGGAGGAGTGCGAAACACGGCAGTCCAATGCGATATGGAGATAAAAAATTATCTAATTTGCTTGTCATTGGTCCCATGGCGTGATGGCTTGTGTCCACGTCAGTATTTCCCCGAAGAGGTAGGGATGATGCAGCACAGATACAGTAGGTATTTCCCTCAGTGATGAAACCAAAGTTATCGAACCAGTAGGAGAACCAAGCAACACTATGTAAACGGTACCTACACACAAAGAACAAATACTTGCAACCCGACGCGTAGGAGGGGTTGTCAATCCCTCTCGGGTAAAAGATAGATTGGTTTGTAGTAGATTGGATAAATAGAGCTCGATAAAACGCGCAATAAAATAAATAACAAAAAAAATTGCAGCAAGGTATTTTTCGTTTTTTAGAATAATAGATCTGAAAATAAAAGTGGCAAATAATAGAACGGAAAGCAAATATGATAAAGAATATACCCGGGGGCCATAGATTTTACTAGTGGCTTCTCTCAAGAAAAATAGCATAAGGCGGGTAAACAAATTACTGTTGGGCAACTGACAGAACTTCAAATAATTATGACGATATCCAAGCAATGATCATTATATAGGCATCACGTCCAAGATTAGTAGACCGACTCCTGCCTGCATCTACTACTATTACTCCACACATCGACCGCTATCCAGCATGCATCTAGTGTATTAAGTTCATGGAAAAATGGAGTAATGCAATAAGAACAATGACATGATGTAGACAAGATCTATTCATGTAGGAATAGACCCCATCTAGTTATCCTTAATAGCAACGATCAATACGTGACTTGCTGCCCCTTCTGTCACTGGGAAAGAATACCGCATGACCGAACCCATCACAAAGCACCTCTTCCCATGGAAAGAAAAATCGATCTAGTTGGCCTAACTAAACCAAAGATTAAAATAAGAAATACAAGGCTATAAATAATCACGCATATAAGAGGTCAAAACTCAAATAACTTTCATGGATAAAATAGATCTGATCATAAACTCAAAGTTCATCGGATTCCAACAAACACACCGCAAAAAGAGTTACATCAAATAGATCTCCAAGAAACCATTGTATTAAGAATCAAGAGAGAGAGAGAGAGAGAGAGAGAGAGAGAGAGAGAGGAAGCCATCTAAGTACTACCTACAGACCCGTAGGTCTACAATGAACTACTTACGCATCATCAGAGAGCCACCAATGAGGATGATGAACCCCTCTGTGATGGTGTCTAGATAGGATCTAGTAGTTCTAGAATTTGCGGCGGCTGGAATTGTGTTTTGTCGCCTCCCCTAGGGTTTTTGGATTTTCGGGGTATTTATAGAGCAAAGAGGCGGTGCGGGAGGTGGCCGAGGTGGGCACAATGCACCAGGGCGTGCCTAGGCCCCCACGCGCACCCAGGTTGGTTGTGCTCCCCTCGGAGCCCCCCTCTGGTACTTCTTTGGCCCAACATGTGTCTTCTGCTCCAGAAAAACTCTCCAAAAAGTTTCACCGCATTTGGACTCCGTTTGGTATTGATTTTCTGTGAAGTAAAAAACAAGCAAAACACAGCAACTGGCACTAGGCACTATGTCAATAGGTTAGTCCCAAAAATGATATAAAGTGGCGATAAAATGATTGTAAAACATCCAAAAATGATAATATAACAACATGGAACAAGAAAAAAATTATAGATACGTTGGAGACGTATCAGCATCCCCAAGCTTAATTCATACTGGTCCTCGAGTAGGTAAATGATACAAAAAGGTTTTTTTCAGGTGGAATGTTGCCTAACATGTTCATCACATATTCTTTTCTTTTGTAACATGGACATATGGACTTTTATATTATTCAAAGCAATAGTCTAGTTTTGACATGAAGATTTAAATACTCAAGCATATCAACAAGCAACCATGTCTTCCAAAATATCAACACTAAAGCAAGTTATCCCTAGCCCATCATGCTCAATCATTGATCCATTCATGAAACACACTCGCATATTAGCTACACGCAATGCTCAAGTACAATCATACTGCCCCTTAGTTGGTGCTTTATAAGAGAAGATGGTGGCTCAAATATAAATAAAAATTGCATAAAGTAAATAGAAATGCCCTTCGCAGAGGGAAGTAGGGATCTGTAGGGGTGCCAGAGCTCAAAGCGAAAATATTAGAGATAAAATATTTTGGGTGGCATGATTTTCCTATCAACGAAAATGATCGAGTAGTTCCGAATACTTTCCATGCTAGATATATCATCGGCGGTTCCAAAAAGAAAATAAAGTTTATTCCTTTTTCCACCATACTATCACATTCCACGGCTAGCCGTATCCACGGGTGCCGTCCATACCAACACTTTCCAAGGAATTTATTATTTGACAACATAAAGTAAATTCATTTTTTCATTTCGGGACTGGGCATCCCTAATACCTTTGCCGTACTGTCGTGCAATGACAAGTGAATAAACACTCATCTTGAGAATAACACATCTAGCATGGAAAAATATCAGCCGCCCCAACCGTTTCATGAGCGGTACGAGCACACAAAAAGGGAATTATTTTGAAAATTAGAGATGGCACATACAAATTATCTTAGAACGGCACGAGAATACCGCATATAGGTAGGTATGGTGGACTCATATGGCAAAACTGGGTTTAAGGATTTTGGATGCACAAGTAGTATTCCTACTTAGTACAAGTGAAGGCTAGAAAAAAAGATTGAGAAGCATCCAACCAAGAAATGAAAAATCACATAAGCGAGCACTAAGCATAACTAACACTAAATAGTGCACCATAAGTAGGATGTCATCGCACAACTATTGACTTTTGTGCTTGCATTGGGAATCACAAACCTTAACAACAATATTCTTATTAAAGCATAATTACCCACCAACATGACTCACATATCACTATCATCATATCGCAAAACTATTACAAAGAATCAAGTTTATTTTGTCCAATGATCTTCTTGAAATCTTTTGTTATATCCCTCTTGAATATCTATCACTTTGGGACTAATTTCATATGTTGCTTTTGATAGCTCAAACAAATCTAAGTGAAGAACTTGAGCATAAAAAATTTCATCTCTTAAAATACTATAAGTGAAGCATGAGAGAATTTCTTAAAAAAATTACTATCTCTCAAATAAATTTAAGTGAAGCATGAGAGCATTTATTCAAAAATATTAAAGCACGCTGCGCTCAAAAAGATATAAGTGAAGCACTAGAGCAATTCCATAGCTCAAAAAATTTAAGTGAAGCATAAAGAGCAATTCTAACAAATCATAGCATAATTTTGGCTCTCTCAAAAAGGTGTGTCCAGCAAGGATGCTTGACTCAAAATAAAAAAGCAAAACAAGCAAAGAATCATATAATACATTATGCTCCAAGAAAAACTCATGATATGTGAGGAATAAAAATATAGCTCCCAGTAAAATATCGATGGTCGCTAGAAGAAAGAGGGGATGCCACTCGGGGCATCCCCAAGCTTATTTGCTTGTTTCTCTTTGGATAATAACTTGGGGTGCCATGGGGCATCCCCAAGCTTAGCCTCTTCTTACTCCTTATTCCTTCATCCATCGTGATCTCAACTAAAACTTGAAAACTTCATTCACACAAAACTCAACAAAACCTCCATGAGATCTGTTACTATAAGAAAGCAAATCACTACTCTAAGTACTATTGCAAACCCATTCAAATTTTATTTTTTGCATTATATCTACTATATTCCAAATTTTCTATGGCTTATACCCCCCAATAAAGTCCATAGATTCATCAAAATAAGCACACAACGCAAAGAAAACAGAATCCGTCAAAAACTGAATAGTCTGGAGCAATATGAAAACCTCGTATACTTCTGTAACTCCAAAAATTCTGAAAAATTAGAAAAATGTAGGAATTTGTATATAAATCTTGTGTAAAAAATTCAGAATTTTTTGTCGCTTCTGTGATTTTAAAAAATTATTTTACTGGACGCATAAGTTTCTGTTTTCCAACAAGATCAAATCAACTATCACCCAACATCCCATAGGCTTTGCTTGGCCCAAAACTAATTAGAACATAAAAAACAATCATAATAGATGCATAATTGTGCAAACACTCAAGAACAGAAATAAAAAGGCAAAAATAAAATTTATTCATTGGGTTACCTCCCACCAAGCGCTATCATTTTACTCCCCTAGCAGGCATAATGCATATATCTAAGTATTGTCATCTTTATTTCTACATCCATAGGATGCACTCATGATTGATTCATATGGTTGATTGATTCTTGTTCTAGGGATGTGTTACATACCCTTACTTAGTGGAAATTGAAATTTAATATTGCCTTCTTTCATATCAATCACGACACCAATAGTACATAAAAACGGTCTACCAAGTATAATTGGACAAGTCGGATTGCAATCAATATCAAGAACAATAAAAACTGTGGGCACATAATTCCTATTTGTAAGAACAATAACATCATTAATTCTTCCCAAAGGCTTTTTAATAGTAGAATCCGCCAAGTGCAAATTTAAAGAACACTCCTCAATATTGGTAAGACCAAGCACATCGCATAAATATTTCAGAATTGTGGAAACACTAGCACCCAAATCACATGAAGCAAAACACTCATAATTTGTAATCTTGACTTTGATAGTAGGTTCCCATTCATCATGTAATTTTCTAGAAATTCAAATCTCTAATTCCAACTTTTCTTCCAAAGCTTTCATCATGGCATCTACGATATGCTTACTAAAATCTTTATTTTGTTCATAAGCATGGGGTGAATTTATCCTGGATTGCAACAAAGAAATATAATCAATAAAAGAGTAATTATCATAATTAAAGTCTTTGTAATCCAAAAGAGTGGGCACATCACTAGTTAAAGTTTTGACCTCTCCAAACCCACCTTTATCAATTTTTTCAACAAGATTTTCACCCTCCAAATTATCGGGACGCCTTCTAACTAAAGTTAACTCTTCTTCAGTCCCTTTATCATCAATTTGAATCTTACTTAAAAAAGAATCAATAGAAGAAACACCAATCACTTTAAGATCTTCATCATTTTTATGAAAGCAATCACTAGAAAACGCTCTTTCTAAAAATTCTCTTTTAGCTCTAAGCATAGAAGTTCTTTTCTTACTTTCATCCATAGAAACATGTAAAGCTTCAATTGATTCTTCAACCTTAGGCAAAAAAAAAATCAACTTGAAATTTTCTACATCATGTGAAATTCTATCAATGCTTCTAGACATATCATCAATCTTATTCAACTTTTCTTCCATCATATTGTTGAAAACCTTTTGAGCATTGATAAATTCTTTAATATTATTTTCAAGATCGGAGGTGTTCCTATTATTATTGTAAGAAGTATTACTATAGGAATTGCCATAAATATTAGAGGAATTTCCCGGAAAAGGCCTAGGATTAAAATTACCTCTATAAGCACTGCTATTAAAATTGTTTCACGAGACAAAATTCACATCTAAGACATCACTATTTTGCTCAATCAAAGTAGACAAAGGCACATCATTAAGATTAATAGGAATACTTTTATTAGAAACCAATTTCATACGAGCATCAACTTTTTCACTCAAAGAATCCATTTCTTCAATCGAATTAATGTTTTTACTAGTAGGTGCTCTTTCGCTATGCCATTGTGAATAATTTGTCATAATATTACCAAGCAATTTAGTGGCTTCACCCAAAGTTGTTTCCGTAAAAGTATCTCCCGCAGCGGAATCTAAAATATTTCTAGAAACAAATTCAATCCCGCATAAACATTTTGTATGATCATTCAAAGATTTAAACCATGAGTCGGACAATTTCTTAGCATCAATTTCATTCTTTCCCATGATTGCGCGACATGTTCATGCTCAAGTTGCTTAAAATTCATGATCTGAGTTCTAAGGGAAATAATTTTCACGGGCAGAAAATACTTAGTTATAAAAGCATCTTTGCACTTATCCCAAGAATTGATACTATTGCGAGGCAAAAAAGAAAACCAAATTTTTGCACGATCTCACAAAGAAAATGGAAATAGTTTCAACTTGACAATATCATTGTCCTTTTTTTTCTTTTGCATATCGCATAATTCTACGAATGTTTTAAGATGGGACGCAACATCCTCATTGGGAGTACCAGAAAATTGATCTTTCATAACAATATTCAACAAAGCGGCATTATATCACAAGATTCTGCACTAGTGGTGGGAGGAGCAATCGGAGTGCTAATAAAATCATTATTATTGGTATTGTAAAAATAACACAATTTGGTATTTTCTTCAGACATAAAAAATACACAAACAAGAACGCAAACAAAAATAGATCTGACGAGAAAAACGGCGAACGAAAAAGAGGGCGAATAAAACGACAAATATTTGTGAAGTGGGGGAGATGAAAATGAGAGCCAAATCGAAAATAATGTAAATTGCAAGGAGATGAGATTTATGATTAGGAACCTGATAGATGTTGATGATATCTCCCCAGCAATGGTGCCTGAAATACTTTCATGATGGCTCGTGTCCGCGTCAGTATCTTCACGAAGAGGAAGGGATGATGTAGCATAGCTATGGTAGGTATTTCCCTTAGTTATGAAACCAAGGTTATTGAATGTAGCGACCCAACCCGAATGGATCAAGTCTCTGTGCTTAAGTGTCATCCCTGGATCGGTGTGCTGACAGACACAGTACTCAAGGATTTATAACCGAGGTAAATCACATGTATAAAGTAACGTAAATACTATTACCTCAATCCATATAGCGGAAGTAACAACAAAGTTGTGGATTCCCATCAACACCAACGACAAAGTTGAGTGTAGACATCGTAACCCTAACGTATCACTTACTCGTCATAAGATTCCTGCAACATGAGACGTTGCAGCCATATAGGTCAGCACATTGAATGTACTGGCAATTTCACGCTGCAGAGCAATGCTGAATAATGGCTATCACAACATGCATATTTGGCTGGTGGAGGCTCTACGGTTATCTTTTGCATAAAGCTAGTTTTTTCCTACAACAAAGGAATATATTTTATTTAACTACAAAGTTTGTTGAAAACATTGCGAAGGTAACCCAAACTCAATCCCAAAATAATATTAATAACCCAACAAATTAATTAAGTCAAGTGATGAGATCAAATCAATAATTCAAGAACCAGATACTCAAGATGTCCATAACCGGGACACGACTAATCATGATTAGTTTGTACACTCTATAGAGGTTTGCGCACTTTTCCCCACAAGACTCGATCTCCTCCGTTAAATTTCTCGCACTGCATGATGTTTGAGAAAGGGATGACCGAGACCCAGTCTTTCAGAAGCATTAGCTCGTTACGACCGGCAGACAGTACCACCTACATCCCCTACATCTGCTAGTCTACCACTGTAAGAGGTCACACAACATACTCAACTATGCCTGAACCCATAATGGCTTGTGGCTGCACATGGTAGTTTCCAGCATGAATAACATAATGATCCCTTTGAGCCTGGGTGGCGAACCATAGGATGATCACACAGGTACCCCGGGATCTCCTTGGACAACATTGGATTCCCCAGGTGCCCACAAACCAATCAACCTAGATGTGTATTAAAGTAGCCACCTTAAGTTAAACCTTAGTTAACTATAATCTGTCACATCTTCCATGAATTCTCTCAAAACCAAACCACGTCTACGAACATAGCATAGCAGTTTTTGCATAACGTAGTAACACCCAGGGTTTGAATGCAAGACAATAGGTTCCTACCTCATCAACTACTTCCCAATACCCACATGTTATCAAAACCTACTCATGCAATGTTTGAGGGTAAAACTAATGCATAAAAACTGGGTATGAAAAGTATGACCTAAGTGTGAACTTGCCTTGTACTGTTGATGAAGATGATTCACACTCATAACTCCTGATAATTCTACTCGTCACACTCCGATCAATCTATCGTAAGCAAGCAATTGCATACATAAGCACTCAGGCAAAAGAATCGAAGAAAAGACCTCGGAAAACTTCGAAAACAAGCAATTAACTCTTGCAACCGAATTTTTTTCTAACAGTACAAAATTAAATGAATTTGGCCTTATCAGAAAGTTTACGTCAAGAGCTTTGATTTGCAAAAAGAATCAACTCAAACTCAAGTTACGATCAAACGAAGTTCAAACACAAATCTGTTTGAATTCAAATTTTAGAACTTTCAAAAACATGTTTGAGTTGGATTACTGGATAGATGAGGTGAAGACGAAGAGTTTGACATTCGTATCATCTAATTCCGACTAACGAGCAAAAAGTAGTGATCGTTTTAAGATTAGGGACTAATCTGTAAAAACTTTAATTGCGGATAGGTCCCTGACAAACAATAACAGAAAAAGAAAAGACTAGAAAGCAAACGTTCATTTATCTGATCTAAATAGAGGACGTTCACTAAATAACTAACTAAATAAAACAGATCTAGTTTTATAAAAAAAAGTAAGCAAAAACTAAAAAAACAAGCGGACCGGAACGGTTTTATTACCGGTTTGGCGAAAAACCGGCGGGTCGGATCGACTCCGGCGGCAGTGAACTCAGGCGGAGGGCGAGCAAGGGGCGGAGTCGGCGAGGGGCGAGGCGAACGGTGGCGCGCGGCTCGGCGACGGGGCGGTTCTTGGCGGCGAGGCGGCGGCGTGACGGCATGAGCAACATGGCGCGAAAAGGGATGAGGAGGAGGCGAGAGGGGGCGAGGGGGCCCAGTATTTAAAGGCCGGGGCTGGCGTGGAGGAGGGGCGAGCAAAGGCAGCGGCGGGAGTCCGACGCGGACACGGCGTCCATGGTGGCGGTGATGCGTGCGGGAGCTAGAGACGGAGGCGGCGGCGACTTGGGCCGGCTGGGCTGGGCGCGGCCCAGTTCGGTCGGCCCGAAAAGTTTTTTTATAAAACATTTTTCCAGACAACAAAAACAAGAATAAAACCATATAAAATAAAATATACTATAGGCATATTATACATCATAATTTTCAGAAAAGATTTTTCTACAACGTGAAATTTTTTCTACTGTCAATAAAATCCTCAAAAATTCAAAAAAGCAAACGGTGTTACTGGTTCATTTAAGAATCAAATACAAATATTTTAAAATACCAAAGTTATTTCAAAACCATTTTTCTCCAATTTTCTAATGTAGGGAATCATTTTACCCTAATTTCCATATATTTTATTTTTTGGAGAAAAATAATTTGAACAAAAACAAATAACTCCAAATTGAAAAATACTCTCGAAGGGACTTTAAAATTTGAATTCTTTGAAACTTCCAACTCATATTTCATATATTTTGAAGAATTCATTTTATCTTCTCTCATGAAAATCATTGAGTTGCATAAAGTTTCTGAATTGGAAATATTTCCAAATGAAATTCAAATCTTTTCAAAAACCCTTTTCATTTTAAATGGAAGTAGTCATGTCATCTTCTCTCTAGGGTTTTGTGATGAAATGAATTTGAATTCACGGGGGTCATAAAAGATAGATGAAAGTTTTTGGAAAGTCATTTTATTCCCTCTCATTTAACTTTCAAAAAGTTTCAAATTTTACTCAATTCACACTAGCAACCACACCACAATCAAGCAATAAACCAAAACTATTTATTTAATATAACATTCCAAATTTAGAATTTTGGGATGTTACAAACCTACCACCCTTAAAATGAATCTCGCCCTCGAGATTCAGAGAGGCTAGAAAGAAATAGGTTGGGTTTGGGGGTCTCCTCAAAAATCCATCGATCGTCACAGGGGGTGTGGGGTCCTACCACCCTTAGAAGCATGGTTACGGTTCTATCAACACTCATATAATCCATCCTTATCGTTGACAGTGTCCATCTTCTCAGATCTTCAGGATAATTCCTTCTCTGGGCTCTTCCGGTAGTGGCATAACCTTTTACGTCAATTCTGGTGTCCTTTCTTCTGGGTACGGTCCTTCTGTGACTGGGTCTTCTTATCTGAGGGGTCTGGCGCCAATACTAAACAACTATCGATATCTCATGGCGGTCAACAATTTACAGTTTCTCCTGCAGGAAATGGGTCTGGGCTTCATTCTCACCGTATGACCTAGGATTGGGAACAACTGCCTTGTACAAGGGGAAAAATTGTCATACCATTCTAAGGTTCAAACAAGGTTTTGATCGTCGTCTCAATACTATAGGTAAGTCACTCAGATTTACTATCCCATATAGCAGAGGCAAATAATAAGAGTAAGTTGGTATGGTGATCAATCCATCCCGCACCCAAATCATTACCTTGTATATGGTTTAGCGAATCTCACATTCTAACACTCGGTCATCCTCACAAGCATTGCAGAATTTCTCTTGTCGATGAACTAAGTTCGGATAAATCCATTGATTCTGCAAGCCAAACAAACATCTATCGTTCCTTCACAACTCTCAGGTTTTGCGTTATTCCTATAAGATCGTCTGTTGATAAAGTCGTAACTTCCTCCAGGCTTTTTCCTTCAGCAAGAGTGTGCTTGCTTCTTGGCAGGTCCTGGAGCCTGTGGGTTATGGCCCATCTCATCACTTGTAAACCTAGAACTCATCATCGGGGCAACTGATTCCAACATCCAACTTCCTAGCATTCTTAAATCCATCCAATTGTACTATCTCCCTTCCTTCTATTGGTACCAAACTAAGATGTGATTACTCAAACTCATCATGGAGTTACAATTGCTCCATATTACCGACATTCTACCTCCTTTATATCCAATTGTACTTATTCCCTTCATACTTTTGGGATACCCCACATATCGAGATAAAACTCGTTACTTATTTTGTACGAAGTCCACTTCGTGGAATACCATTATCTTTTCCAGGGGTCAAGGGTCCTCACAGGGTACTACCACCCTTGAAATGCACAAACTTATCCATAGACCATATTTCTCATATCCTCGAAAATGGTCAAAATCTTTCTTCATAGAGTAACTACTCATAAAATCCAAATCAGTACCAATGATGCTAGCTTTATTGATTCTCAAATTACTACTATCTCCTACATCTCCATTACATGCCTCAACTCAACTCCTCAATATAAAAGAATTGTCCCCACACTACTTCTAATATACTTTTTTTGACACAACTATTTAGCACAAGTCTCCTTCTCTTTGGGACAATCTCTAGCAAAGTGCCCTGTTTCATTATAGCGGAAACATAATACTTCTGACGAGTCTCGAGGTTCCCTTGTGAATACAAAGCATCCTTGGGTCCTCGGCTTCCTTTTTGGGCAACCGCTGAAGTAGTGCCCTGACTCCTTGCACGTGAAACAGGTGATATGACTCAGGTCCTTCCTAGAATCCTGTGACGCCCCCGATTCAATCGTACACTAATCATACACGCAAACGTGTACGATCAAGATAAGGGACTCACGGGAAGATATCACAACACAACACTAAAAATAAAATAAGTCATACAAGCATCATAATACAAGCCAGGGGGCCTCGAGGGCTCGAATACAAGTGCTCGATCATAGACGAGTCGGCCGGAAGCAACAATATCTGAGTACATACATAAGTTAAACAAGTTTGCCTTAAGAAGGCTAGCACAAACTGGGATCTGAGATCGAAAGAGGCGCAGGCCTCCTGCACAGGATCCTCCTAACTACTCACGGTCGTCGCCGGGCTGCACGTAGTAGTAGGCACCTCCGGGGTAGTAGTCGTCATCGACGGTGGCGTCGCTCCTGGGCTCCATCGTGCAGTTGCAAAGAACCGGGTAAAGAAAGGGGAAAAGGGGAACAAGGCAACCGTGAGTACTCATCCAAAGTACTCGCAAGCAAGGAGCTACACTACATATGCATGGATATATGTGTAAAGGGCCATATCAGTGGACTGAACTGCAGAATGCCAGAATAAGAGGGGGATATCTAATCCTGTCGAAGACTACGCTTCTGGCAGCCTCCGTCTTGCAGCATGTAGCAGAGAGTAGTCTGAAGTCCTCCAAGTAGCATCGCATAGCAATAATCCTACCCGGCGATCCCCTCCTCGTAACCCTGAGAGAGAGCGACCACCGGGTTGCATCTGGCACTTGGAAGGGTGTGTTTTATTAAGTATCCGGTTCTAGTTGTCATAAGGTCAAGGTACAACTCCAAGTCGTCCTGTTACCAAAATCACGGCTATTCGAATAGATTAACTTCCCTGCAGGGGTGCACCACATAACCCAACACACTTGATCCCATTTGGCACGACACACTTTTACGGGTCATGCCCGCCGTGAAGATCAACACGTCGCAGCCCGACCTAGGCCAACAGAGCGGTCGACGCCGGTCTAAACCTAAGCGCCAGAAGTGCAGGGCCCATCGCCTGCTTAGCACACACTGCGTTGCGAATGCGGCCGAAGCGAACTAGCCCCTTAATACAAGAGCAGGCTTACGTTCCAATCCGGTAGCCGCGCTTCGATCGGCCGGCCGACGTCCACGAAGGCTTGGTGATACCACAATGTCGAGTGCCCATAATCGTTTCCTGCGTAGTTGGTTAGTGCGAATAGACCAAATGGCCAGACTCGGATCAAATACCAAGATCTCGTTAAGCATGTTAAGTATCCGCGAACGCCGAACAGGGCCAGGCCCACCTCTCTCCTAGGCGGTCTCAACCTGCCCTGTCGCTCTGCCTCAAAGTAACAGTCGGGGGCCGTCGGGAACCCAGGCCCACCTCTACCGGGATGGAGCCACCTGTCCTTTCAGCCCCCATCTCTGAACAGTATCACAAGTAAAGTAATAGTGTAAAGTACATAGTATATGCCCGTGATCACCTCCCGAAGTGATCACAGCCCAGTAGTATAGCATGGCAGACGGACAAGAGTGTAGGGCCTTGATGGAACACTAGCATCCTATACTAAGCAAGAGGATAGTAGGTAAAGGTAACAACAGTAGTAGCAAGGACAGGCTATGCAAGATAGGATTAGCGAAAGTAGTAACATGCTACACTACTCTAATGCAAGCGGTATAGAGAAGAATAGGCGATATCTGGTGATCGAGGGGGCTTGCCTGGTTGCTTAGACAAGAAGGAGGGTCGTCGGTGGCGTAATCGACCAGGGGGCATCGGACGCCACGGGGTCTACCAAGAAGAGAAGAGGGGGAGAAACAGTAAATACATAGCAAGCAAGTGCATAACAGGACAACAAGCAGAGCTAGACGTGTTCTAACGCGGTATGAGGTGATACCGGTGAAGGGGGGAAACATCCGGGAAAGTATCCCCGGTGTTTCTCGTTTTCGGACAGATGAACCGGAGGGGGAAAGTTGCGTGTTCGATAGGTTAGGGATGTGTGGCGGACGACCGAGCTGCGTATCTGGATTCGTCTCGTCGTTCTGAGCAACTTTCGTGTACAAAGTTTCTTCATCTGATAAATGGTTTAATTTATATTATTTATCAAAGCTTTAATTCAATTTTTATAATCAACAGAATTAAATTAATTATATAATGTAATTAAGATGTCAACATGATGTCAGCATGATGTCATCAGCCAACCGTCTGTTGACCTAATTAAGATGTCAGCGTGATGTCAGCATGATGTCATCAGCCAACCGTCTGTTGACTGGGTCAACAGACGTGTGGGTCCCGGTCGGCATAGACTAAAAATAATTAAACAGGGTTAATTAGCTTTAACTAAATGATTAGGTTATGTCATTTCACCTAGCTTAGTTAAACAAAATTAATTAACTAAACAGATTAATTAAGTTAGTGAACTAATTAATTAATTATTATTTATATTTTTATTACATAATTTTATTTCCTTTTTTAACGTTCTGGAGGGCGTGGGGCCCCAAGGTCAGTGGCTGACGGGAGCCCTAGCGGGCGCGGTTGCAGGCGCCCATCGAGGGCGAGGCCGTGGCCTCGGTGAGCACGCCCGCTAGCGAGGCCTCGGCCGGGGCAGCGATGGAAGAGGCGGCTCGCGAGGCGGCCGCGCCGGAGTTCGGTGGGGGTGGGGGTGCCGGCGGGACCTGTCGGCGAGGTCGGCTGACGAGGTGTCCATGACGAGGGGCGGTGTGGTGGCGGGAGCAGGGAGGCGGCAGGAGCACGGCCACAGGCGGCATGGGTGCAGCCGAGGCATGCCCAGCGCAGCGGCGGAGGCAGGCGACGGGGAGGGTCACGGTGAGCGAGACGCAGGGGCGGGGAGAGCACGGGCGTACACAGATGGCGACAGATCCGGCGACGGGAGCAGAGGGGAGAGGAGGAGCGGGAGGTGCTCACGGCGGCCGTAGGGGATGGGCAGTGGGGCTCGGGGTGGCTGACGGGGACGATGGCGACGTGGAGGAGGCAGTCCGGCGAGGGAGCGGTGACGACGGGCGACGGCGGAGAGGACGGCGACGTCGAGCGCGAGGAGGCGGTCCAGCGAGGGAGGGTCCGAGCTGTGCCGAGGGGTGACGGTGACGAGGTGGCCGCGGCGACGGCCGACGAGGTTCGTCGAGGGGTCGGGGCGACGTGGGGGTTTGTTTTCCTCGATCCCAATCTGGATCAGGGAGGGGGGGGGGAGAGAGACGAGAGAGTGGGGTGGGGATCGTGCGGGGGAAGTGAGAGGTGTCGGTGGGGGGTTACGGGTTAGGGTTCGGTGGTGGGGAGGCCTAAGTAGGCCAGAGGCGTGGGCCGGCTGGCAGCCATGGCCCAGTTGGGCCAAGGGTCGATGGGGGAGGGGGTATTTGTCTCCCCTCCATTTTATTTATTTTTGGATTTTGTTTTTATTTCTTTTCTTTTTTGTTTTAATTTTACATTTTAAATACATTAATTTTATAAAATACATTAGTTGCACCTAAATTAGTGTTAACAAATATGCCACCACCATAATCAACTTGGCACCTAAAATAAATTAGTTTATAATTGTTTATTATTCTAAAAGCATTTAAATAATTGTTCTCGCTGCGTTTTATACATTTTATAGTATTTAAACAATTTATAAAAGTGTGATCTCTTCACTAAAATTACCTCGCTTTATTTGGCATAACTCAAACATTTTAGTTTTAAAGTTTGAAAACTTTTACCGTTTGATTTGATTTTGAATTTGGATTTGAATCAGTTTCGAAGTAATGCGAGATTAGCAACAGTGACCGTGGTGATGTGGCATCATTAACAGAGGGTTACTGTAGCTTGATTATCTGGGCGTCACAATTCTCCTACATTACAAGAAATCTCGTCCCGAGATTTAAGAGGGGGGCTAGGGGGAAAGGTCTGGTTATGAAATCCTAACGAATCTTATCGGTCTTGGTTTCTCTTCTCGAAGAGGTCGATCCCTTACATTGACGTCTTCATTACTCTGCTTCAGGTCATCATGGTGAAGTCGTCCTTTTCTTCAGGAACTCCAACGTACTTATGAATAGGTAAGGGGCAGCTCAGCTACGACATAATGCTTATGAGGGAAACAATCTGGGGTTAACCCATGAATGAGCATAAGATTACCTCTCGAGTTGAACATATAAAATACATCGAGAGTAAGGTAGGAAGGTACAATAAGAAGTTCCAAGTAGATAGATAGTTGCTCGAAGTCTGAACCAGAGTGAGAAAGGGGTTCAGAGTAGCGAGAGTAAGTATTTCGTCTGATACCATAATAGAGCACTAGGAAGGTGGCCCATGAATTAAATTCGAAGCCAATCGTGGGGAATAACCATTAGAAACAGGGTTGTACACGAGAGTCAGGTTTCGATCCTGTGGAACTGTGGGTTATGGGCCCACCATGTGGGTTAAAGGTAGGAAGGGCGGAGACGTCTTGTGTGATCATGCAAGCAAGGCATGTCAGAGGGTAGCCTGTCGATTATGTCGGCAACAACGTCGATACCAAGGGCGAGGGACGAAGAGAACCATTTTTCCGCTCGTTGAACGAGGCGGACCAATAGGCAAAGTTCCCGTCCGTCGGTGGCTACCGAAATGTCATCAACAATAGTAACAGGGTCTTACTGACCGAGTTGTACACCACGGTGTTTACATAAGCAGGGAGATATTACTGCTTATGTCATATAGATCATAGAAAGTTTAAACAAAACAATTGGAAAGGAAAGTGATTATCAGGTTTAATCAAAACAATGGAAAGGAAAATGTGTATCCACACATATTTCAGGGGGTATATCCTTCCCAAGGATAAACAGTGCATGATATCCTTGACAGGATATAATGTAGAAAACTCTTTAGGTAAGGGGAGAGAATTTTCATGACATTACGGGCTTCAAATGTTCTTGTTGAAAATCGAAGTACCACAGACATGCTTCGAGATAGCATTGACATGGTCATCAAGTAAGGGTCAGAATTTGGATGCACAAAGGATCCATCAGGAACAACTTATAGAATAAGTCTTACAATTTCCTCATGGAAGAATTGCTAACCTTGCTAAAAAGGGAACTATATCAATAGGTTCTCCGACCATGTGTACTAGGCATGACACCACCTTACCGGGTCATATAAAGACCAATGTTATAACTCTTGGAAATATGTTCCAACCACCATATCTGACCGAGATTCAGATCTGATTGGTGTCAGGATACCTCAGACTCAGGATCCTGAGATAAAAAGGTGCGACACGAATTGATGAGAAGTCGTCATAAGATTCATGAGTTCACCATTAAACCAAGGATAGGATGAGAGGGTGGCTGATGAACTAAACGGCAATTCATCGAGATCTCCAAAGGATGGATTTCCGCAATCATGTGAACAAAGAGATAACATTTGTCAGATGAAATGATATAAGGGGATATGCTCAAGGAAAACATACCCAATTTAAACATTGGTTGAAAGGTGCACCAGAAATATGGGCTGGGTTGCACGACCAATGTCAGAATGGTGATTCAATAATCCATGGTCGTAGAATGAAACTATAGACCAATAATTTCAAAGCAAGAGGGTTGCTCGAAGTTTAGAATTTACACATCACAGACCATTTGTCGGTATTCCGGTTAGAAACGTCATGGGGACCAAGAAAAGAATGGTGATGTTAATAAGTATCACTGGTATCAAGAATTCTTAAGGGTGGTGAATTTCTCACAACATTGAGGACATAAGAGATGTTAATGTTCCAAGGTAAAGAAGAACAATTCTTGGATAGCAAGGAACTCAAGGTATAACACCAAACACGAACAAGCTTGTGTTGGTGGGAAGGCAATAAAGTGGTCGATGATAACACAGATCATCAAGGGCAAGGATGGTATTTCTCATCATGAACTCAATTGATATCCTGGGAGAGCTCATAAGGTTGATGATGATCACAACACATTTGTCGAGAGATTTCAATAAGATGTAATCAATCAGCGACGACATCAAGTCAAAGGAATGAGGTAGCGGAAGGTTATTGGAACCATGGGTAGGACACAATCTGGAAATCAAGAGTGTTGTTCAAGGCGAAGTGATAGGACGAGGGAGATCGACGTAAGCTTAGCTCATCGTCGAGAATTTTGTGCTCTGGGGAGAAGGACAAGGTAGCACACTAAGAAGTTGCACGATAATGATATAGCCGATAAGGCTAGGAATGACTTGAAGGATTATTAAACTCGTAGGCAACAAGAATTACTTAGAGTTATTGAATCGGAGTGCGGAATCGATTCACTTATCGGTGTTCTCGAGTGACTAATAACTCAGACCCGGGGGGGGGGGAATCCAAGATCGGTGAGAAGCAATACTAGATGAAGACTCGCAGGAAGCAACATAGTTCTCGAGATACCAAAGGTTCATACTCGAGGAAGATCAAAATATAGGTTGGGCAAGCATATTGATCTGAAAAAGGTAAGTACTTTAACTTGTCTGAGTAATTGAATCAAGGAGAAAATGTGGTCGGGACCACGACTGCAAATGATCAATACATAGATACCAGATGATTTCATATCAAGGAAATAGCTATTATTACAAGAAGCTTCTATGATAGGATCTACATCGTGTCCATGAGCATGAACACAAAGTTCAAGGTCAACTCCCACTTCTTTAATGCATAACCTTTCATTCACTTCTCGTCTTCAACGAAATTGTGTGTTGAAATTTTATCTGACATAACACTAGTAGAGTATGACCCGTAGTAGTTTCCGGGTTCACACCGTTTAGAGAAGGCATATGTCCCACCCATCGGGGCCTCTTAGGAACATATACCACAAACTTCAGGAGTAAATAACACAAGCTCGATAGCAGAGCATGGTTGACAAAGCAGAGGATACAATTTACCTAAGGCGGTATATATCCTAGGAAAGGCTCAAGGTTATTGAATATGAAGGACATTGTCGGATAAAATCCAGCAAAGGATCTGGGGTGAGTATCGACACACAACCAGAGGAAGAAGCAAGGCAAAGACATTGGATTATAGAAACAACTGAATAACTTAGAGCTCAATTGCTAAGGAGTTATGATTTACAAAGCGAAGGATCAGAAGCAGACGCTCTGATCAAGGATGGATAAGTTCAATAGACTTAGGGGCAAAATAAACGACAATTTAATTGGCGAGAACCAGCTCATTATTGAAACGACGTCTGAGACGGAAGGATGAATTCGGACCTGTTTGAGGATTGCGAGCATTCGCAACAAATCGAATCAACGGACTCAAAATGACAATGACAATGGATGTCATCAAGATTACTAAACTTATGGAATTAACCATAATGCAAGCAATCAAGAATTTCAAGAGCAATAGGATGCTCAAGATTTTCGGAAGATCGAATGATATTTCGAGGATCGGTGACATACATGAATCAACTGGGGATGAGATGATACTCGGAAAGTGCGAGAAATTATTCTTAAGGGTATTCAGGTGGCAAAGAACTACAAGGTAGTAGGCACAAAATATTCTCGGGGTATCTTGTAATAACAAGATCGACTGGGAATAAAAGTAAGCACGACAGGTGTAAGTATTTATCCATAGGGGTATTTCGGTGGAAGGGAATTGCAAGAGCAACGGGCACAAGGTCTCGAGAGAAAATCGGAGAGTATCTTGAAATCTTACAGTGCAGGCGATCATACGGACTGAAGGGGCTCTCCGGGAGAAACTATTATCGAGAACCTAGAGTCCAAGTTAGTAAAATCGTTTAACCCGAATAGAAGAGATGTCGAGTCCCGAGTATAGGTCGAGGAATAAAAGATCCTACTACCACCCAATGGCGACGTGTGCCCGTAAGACACACAACCATGTTAGTAAAAGTTTTTGCAATGTCTAGACTCGACTTCGGCCAAGGAGTTGGAAGGGGGATTCCCACAAGCACTCGGCTCTGATACCAACTTGTGACGCCCCTGATTCAATCGTACACTAATCATACACGCATAAGCGGTAATGTCGATCAAGATCGAGGACTCACGGAAGATATCACAACACAACTCTAAAAATAAAACAAGTCATACAAGCATCATAATACAAGCCGGGGCCTCGAGGGCTCGAATACAAGTGCTTTCGATCATAGACGAGTCGTGGAAGCAACAATATCTGAGTACAGACATAAGTTAAACAAGTTTGCCTTAAGAAGGCTAGCACAAATCGGGATACAGATCGAAAGAGGCGCAGGCCTCACGCCTTGGATCCTCCTAACTACTCCCGGTCGCCGCCGGCTGCACGTAGTAGTAGGCACCTCCGGGGTAGTAGTCGTCATCAACGGTGGCGTCTGGCTCCAGGGCTCCATCGTCTGGTTGCAGCAACCGGGTAAAGAAAGGGGGAAAAGGGGGAACAAGGCAACCGTGAGTACTCATCCAAAGTACTCGCAAGCAAGGAGCTACACTACATATGCATGGATATATGTGTAAAGGGCCATATCGGTGGACTGAAGCGTAGAATGCCGTAATAAGAGGGGATATCTAATCTCAGCCGAAGACTACGCCGGCAGCCTCCATCTTGCTGACATGTAGCGTAGAGTAGTCTGAAGTCCTCCAAGTAGCATCGCATAGCAATAATCCTACCCGGCGATCCCTCCTCGTAACCACGAGAGCGGCGACCACCGGGTTGTATCTCGCACTTGGAAGGGTGTGTTTTATTAAGTATCCGGTTCTAGTTGTCATAAGGTCAAGGTACAACTCCAAGTCGTCACATTACGAAGATCACGACTATTCGAATAGATTAACTTCACTGCAGGGTGCACCACATAGCCCAACACGCTTGATCCCATTTGGTCGGACACACTTTTCTGGGTCATGCCCGGCCGCGGAAGACCAACACGTCGCAGCCCGACCTAGGCCAACAGAGCGGTCAGCACGCCGGTCTAAACCTAAGCGCCCAGGGGTCTGGGCCCATCGCCCTTAGCACACCTGCATGTTGCGAACGCGGCCGGAAGCAGAACTAGCCTCCTTAATACAAATACGGCGCGTGCCGCTCAGTCGCTGACGTCACGAAGGCTTCGGCTGATACCACGACCTCGAGTGCCCATAACTGTTCCCGCGTAGTTGGTTAGTGCGTATAGACCAAATGGCCAGACTCAGATCAAATACCAAGATCTCGTTAAGCATGTTAAGTATCCGCGAACGCCGAACAGGGCCAGGCCACCTCTCTCTCCTAGGCGGTCTCAACCTGCCCTGTCGCTCCGCCTCAAAGTAACAGTCGGGGGCCGTCGGGAACCCAGGCCCACCTCTACCGGGATGGAGCCACCTGTCCTTTCAGCCCCCATCTCCGAACAGTATCACAGGTAATGTAATAGTGTAAAGTACATAGTATATGCCCGTGATCACCTCCCGAAGTGATCACAGCCCAGTAGTATAGCATGGCAGACGGACAAGAGTGTAGGGCCACTGATGGAATACTAGCATCCTATACTAAGCAGTAGGATAGCAGGTAAAGGTAACAACAGTAGTAGCAAGGACAGGCTATGCAGTAGTATAGGATTAACTGAAAGCAGTAACATGCTACACTACTCTAATGCAAGCAGTATAGAGAAGAATAGGCGATATCTGGTGATCAAGGGGGGGCTTGCCTGGTTGCTCAGACAAGAAGGAGGGGTCGTCGGTGACGTAGTCGACCACAGGGGCATCAGCATCGTCACGGGGTCTACCGGAGAGAAGAGGGGGGAGAAACAGTAAATACATAGCAAGCAAGTGCATAACAGGACAACAAGCAGAGCTAGACGTGTTCTAACGCGGTATGAGGTGATACCGATGAAGGGGGGGCATCCGGGAAAGTATCCCCGGTGTTTCGCGTTTTCGGACAGATGAACCGGAGGGGAAAGTTGCGTGTTCGATAGGTTAGGGATGTGTGGCCGATGACCGAGCTGCGTATCCGGATTCGTCTCATCGTTCTGAGCAACTTTCATGTACAAAGTTTCTTCATCTGATAAATGGTTTAATTTATATTATTTATCAAAGCTTTAATTCAATTTTTATAATCAACAGAATTAAATTAATTAGAAAATGTAATTAAGATGTCAGCGTGATGTCAGCATGATGTCATCAGTCAACCGTCTGTTGACTGGGTCAACAGACGTGTGGATCCCGGTCGTCATAGACTAAAAATAATTAAACAAGGTTAATTAGCTTTAACGAAATGATTAGGTTATCTAATTTCACCTAGCTTAGTTAAACAAAATTAATTAACTAAACAGATTAATTAAGTTAGTGAACTAATTAATTAATTATTATTTACATTTTTAATACATAATTTTATTCCCTTTTTTTAACGTTCTGGAGGGCATGGGGCCCCAAGGTCAGTGGCTCACGGGAGCCCTAGCGGGCGCGGTTGCAGGCGCCCATCGAGGGCGAGGCCGTGGCCTCGGCTGGGCACGCCCGCTAGCTTGAGGCCTCGGCCGGGCAGCGATGGAGGAGGCGGCTCGGGAGCGGTCATGGCCGGGTTCGGTGAAGTGCGGAGGGACCCTGTCGACGAGGTCCGGCGACGAGGTGTCCATGACGAGGGGGGCCAGTGTGGTGGCGGGAACGGGAGGCGGCAGGAGCACGGCCACGGGCAGCCGCGGGTGCAGCCAGGGCATGCCCCAGGTGCGGCGAGCGGAGACAGGGCGCACGGGGGAGGGTCACGGTGAGCGAGACGCAGGGGCGGGGAGAGCACGGGCGTACACAGATGGCGACAGATCCGGCGACAGGAGCAGAGGGGAGAGGAGGCGGGAGGTGCTCACGGCGGCCGAGGGGATGGGCTGTGGGGCTCGGGGTGGCTGACGGGGACGACGGCGACGTGGAGGAGGCAGTCCGGCGAGGGAGCAGTGACGACGGGCGACGGCGGAGAGGACGGCGACGTCGAGCGCGAGGAGGCGGTCCAGCGAGGGTGACGGCGACGAGGTGGCCGCGGCGGCGGCCGGCGAGGTTCGTCGAGGGATCGGGGCGACGTGGGGGTTCGTTTTCCTCGATCCCGATCTGGATCGGGGAGGGGGAGAGAGACGAGAGAGAGGGGTGGGGATCGTGCGGGGGAAGTGAGAGGTGTCAGTGGGGGGTTACGGGTTAGGGTTCGGTGGTGGGGAGGCCTAAGTGGGCCAGAGGTGTGGGCCGGCCTGGCTGGGCCATGGCCCAGTTGGGCCAAGGGATCCAGTGGGGGGAGGGGGGTATTTGTCTCCCCTCCATTTTATTTATTTTTGGATTTTGTTTTTATTTCTTTTCTTTTTTGTTTTAATTTTACATTTTAAATACATTAGTTTTATAAATACATTAGTTGCACCTAAATTAGTGTTAACAAATATGCCACCACCATAATCAACTTAGAAACTAAAATAAATTAGTTTATAATTGTTTATTATTCTAAAAGCATTTAAATAATTGTTCTCGCTGCGTTTTATACATTTTATAGTATTTAAACAATTTATAAAAGTGTGGTCTCTTCACTAAAATTACCGTCGCTTTATTTGGCATAACTCAAACATTTTAGTTTTAAAGTTTGAAAACTTTTACCGTTTGATTTGATTTTGAATTTGGATTTGAATCAGTTTCGAAGTAATGCGAGATTAGCAACAGTGACCGTGGTGATGTGGCATCATTAACAGAGGGTTACTGTAGCTTGATTATCCGGGCGTCACAAATCCAATCTATTTCTCTTGCTGGACTTTTCCATTCCAATCAGGGCTTCTATTTCCTGTGGGTCATACTCTACTTCCTCTGTCGGGAATTATACTAGGTCCCCATTCAGACAATTTTGGGAGATGTGTCCTTCTTCTCCACATGAATAGCATGACTTGGTGCAGGCTTTAATTATGTTTCCTTTGTGTGTGTCCTCGACATCTTCCTTCGTCACCGGTTCTTCTAAAATTTCCATGGGGTCTCCTTTCATTTCTTCTTTCTTCGGTTGGATAGTTCGTTGTACCATGGGGTAAATGTGACACTGAGCAGGGTAGTGAGTAGTCCCTTCACATAAGAAACAAGTAATCTGCCTAGTTGGGCATTCTTCAGCTGGGTGACTTTCTTCACAATTAGGGCATTCATCCTTGTGTTCCTTATGGTTGTATCTTATTTCTCCACAGAGCTTGCGTGCACAAGGTTTCTTCATATCATTTCCATAAGGCTTCAATGTATGGGACACAAGACGAGACTTTAGCATAGTCAACTTAAATTCTTCCCAAGTGGTTACTCTTCGCCATCCATTGATGGTTTGGTACATCCTCCACCAAGTAGCAGCACCTCTTTCAAAGCATTGAAGAGCATGTTGGGTCATATCCTTTCTGGCTATAGGGTTATTCTTCATGTGATCTTCCATGTTTGGAATCCATCGGTCCGTCTCCAATTGAGTCATCAGTCCAGAATATATGAGTTCATCTCCATTCATCCTCTATTGGTTCCAAGGATTTTGGGTTGAGATAAGAGATATAGAGAGATATACACACAATACAAACAATAGTTTTGAAGAGACAAATTTTATTTTGTAGCTGTCGGAAAAACAAGAAACAAATGATGGCTCACAATCGTCACATCTAACGTAGGTATATAACAGGGGTTTGGTCTTCTAAAGGTCAATAAATCTTCAAAGCCGTCAAACTCTTCAAGTCTTGTTCCTGACTCCGATGGCTTCTTCCGATCGTGCTTGTCCTTCTCAAGTTCTTTTGCTAGATCGCCTCTGTTGACGCGAAGTCTCTCGTGACATCCTTTAATATTCTGGAGTTGTGTTCCAAACTTCTGGGTTTCAATATCCTTGGCATGAACCATGGTCCTACTGTCCTTCAGTTCCCGTCGAATCTCCGGTATCTCGAGGTTTTGCTCCTCCAGCTTGGCTACTTTCGACCACGGGTCCTGAGTTCTTCACAAAATGCTTCCTCATCAAATACGGCTTCCTGAAGATCCACCCTAAACTTCTTGATGTAACACTCTAGATCCCGGTGATACACCAGCTAAGGTCAAAACTTCATCTCTTGCTGATAGGTGCTCCATTAGCCCTTTTGTCATCCAATCCTTCTGACGAAATGCATATTTAACTCAGCACGGTGAAAATAGCATCAGCGGGCGATGACATCACGGATCACCATGTTTCTGCCCTTGTCATTGCCATGAGCTATCATTCCTAATTGATATGTCCTGCCTTAGGGGTTGCTTGAAAAAAACTTTGAGTTCTAATGCTCCATGTTCCGGTCTTTCTCCGACACACCTTGATCTCAGGTATTGACAGCTTCAATAGTCCGACAAATTCCATAAGGGTAGCTTTCCTAGGTCATACCAATCTGGGAATTCTTCAGAGCCTACAAATTCTCCTAGTCTTCGGAGTCTTCAACCGTTGTAGTTTCTATATTCAGATGCACGGTAAAATCCTTTTTATTCCGAAGTGGTCTTAGTTTGTCCGATATCTTGTACTTCTGGGAGTGGTCTCATCAGATGAATCTTCGCATGGTCAAAAGGGGAAAGGAGAAAAGGGTATAGTCTAACTAAAAGGGAATATTTGATAAAACTCAGAAAAGAAGAGAGGTAAAAGATCCTTTTGGAAATAAAATTGTAGAGAAAATCTTTCCAATGGGCTTGCCAGTTTCTGGGGTCACGCCCTACACTCAACATGTGCTCTGAGACCAACTTGTAGAGACCCAACCCGAATGGATCAAGTCTCTGTGCTTAAGTGTCATCCCTGGATCGGTATGCTGACACACACAGTACTCGAGGATTTATAACATAGGTAAATCACATGTATAAAGTAACGTAAATACTATTACTTCAATCCATATAGCGGAAGTAACAACAAAGTTGTGGATTCCCATCAACACCAACGACAAAGTTGAGTGTAGACATCGTAACCCTAACGTATCACTTACTCGTTGTAAGATTCCTGCAACATGAGACATTGCAGCCATATAGGTCAGTACATTGAATGTACTGGCAATTTCACACTGTAGAGCAATGCTGAATAATGGATATCACTACATGCATATTTGGTTGGTGGAGGCTCTATGGTTATCATTTGCATAAGGCTAGTTTTTCCCTACAACAAAGGAATATATTTTATTTAACTACAAAGTTTGTTGAAAACATTGATAAGGTAACCCCAACTCAATCCCAAAATAATATTAATAGCCCAACAAATTAATTAAGTCAAGTGATGAGATCAAATCAATAATTTAAGAACCAGATACTCAAGATGTCCATAACCGAGGACACGGCTAATCATGATTAGTTTGTACACTCTGTAGAGGTTTGCGCACTTTTCCCCACAAGACTCGATCTCCTCCATTAAATTTCTCGCAATGCATGATGTTTGAGAAACAGATGACCGAGACACAGTCTTTCAGAAGCATTAGCTCGTTACGACGGGTAGACAGTACAACCTACAACCCCTACATGTGCTAGTCTTCCACTATAAGAGGTCACACAACATACTCAACTATGCCAGGGCCCATAATGGCTTGTGGCTGCACACGGAAGTTTCCAGCATGAATAACATAATGATCCCTTTGAGCCTGGGTGGCAAAACATAGGATGATCACACGGGTACACCGGGATCTCCTTGGACAACACTAGATTCCCTAGGTGCCCACAAACCAATCCACCTTAAGTTAAAGTAGCCACCTTAAGTTAAACCTTAGTTAACAATAATCTGTCACATCTTCCATGAATTCTCTCAAAACCAAACCACGTCTATGAGCATAGCATAGCAGTTTTTGCATAACATAGTAACACCCAGGGTTTGAATGCAAGACAATAGGTTCCTACCTCATCAACTACTTCCCAATACCCACATGTTATCAAAACCTACTCATACAATGTTTGAGGGTAAAACTAATGCATGAAAACTGGGTATGAAAAGTATGATCAAAGTGTGAACTTGCCTTGTACTATTGACGAAGATGATTCGCACTCATAACTCCTGATAGTTCTACTCGTCACACTCCGATCAATCTATCCTAAGCAAGCAATTGCATATATAATCACTCACGCAAAAGAATCAAGAAAAGACCTCGGAAAACTTCGAAAACAAGCAATTAACTCTTGCAACAGAAAAATATTTCTAACAATACCAAAATTAAGTGAATTTGGCCTTATCAGAAAGTTTAGGTCCGGAGCTTCGATTTGCAAAAAGAATCAACTCAAACGGAGCTACGAAACTCAAGTTACGATCAAACGAAGTTCAAATACAAATTTGTTTGAATTCAAATTTTAAAACTTTCAAACACAGGTTTGAGTTGAATTACTGGATAGATGAGGTCATCATGAAGAGTTTGGCATTGGTTTCATCTAATTCTGACTAACGAGCAAAAAGTAGTGATTGTTTTAAGATTAGGGACTAATCTATAAAAAAATAATCGCGGATAGATCCCTGATGAACAATAACATAAAATGAAAAGACTAAAAAGCGAGCGTTCATTTATCTGTTCTAAACAGCGGACATTCACTAAATAACTAACTAAATAAAAATAGATCTGGTTTTATAAAAAAAGTAAGCAAAAACTAAAAAACGGGCGAACCGGAACGGTTTTATTACCGGTTTGGCGAAAAACCGGCAAGTCGGATCGACTCCGGCGGCGGCGAACTCCGGCGGAGGGCGATCGAGAGGCGAGGCAAGCGGCGGCGCGTGGCTCGGCGGCGGGCAGCTGCGGCGACGCGAGGCGGCGAGGGGCGAGGCAGCGCGGGCGGCGGGCAAAGGGCGGCGGCAAGACGTGAGCAGCGTGGCACGAAAAGTGGACGAGGAGGAGGCGAGAGGGGCGAGGGGCCCCGGTATTTAAAGGTCGCGGGCCGGGGCTGGCATGGAGGAGCGGCGAGCAAAGGCAGCGGCGGGAATCTGACGCAGACACAACGTCCATGGCCGCGGCGATGCGTGCGGGAGCTGGAGACGGAGGCGACGACGACTTGGGCTTACTGGCTGGCAAGGCCTGGGTCGGCCCGAAAAGTTTTTTTATAAAACATTTTTCCAGACAACAAAAACCAGAATAAAACCATATAAAACAAAATACACTAATTTCCAGAAATTTTCAGAAAAGATTTTTCTACAACGTGAACATTTTTCTAGCGTCAAATAAAATCCTCAAAAATTCAAAAAAAGCAAATGGTGTTACGGGATCATTTAAAAATCAAATAAAAATATTTAAAATACAAAAATGATTTCAAAACCATTTTTCTCCAATTTTATAATGTACGGAATCATTTTACCCTAATTTCCATATATTTTAATTTTGGAGAAAAATAATTTGAATAAAAACCAAATAACTCCAAATTGAAAAATACTCTCAAAGCGACTTTAAAAATTGAATTCTTTGAAACTTCCAACTCATATTTCATATGTTTTGAAGAAGTCATTTTTTCATCTTCTAATGAAAATCATTGAGTTGCATAAAGTTTCCAAATTGGAAATATTTCCAAATGAAATTCAAATTTTTTCAAAAACTCTTTTCACTTTAAATGAAGAAGTCATGTCATCTTCTCTCTAGGGTTTTGTGATGAAATGAATTTGAATTCATGGGGGTCATAAAAGTAAGATGAAAGTTTTGGGAAAGCCATTTTATTCCCTCTCATTTAACTTTCAAAAAGTTTCAAATTTTACTCAATTTCACACAAGAAAATACACCACAATCAAACAATCAACCAAAACTATTTATTTAACATAACATTCCAAAATTTAGAATTTTGGGATGTTACATCGAACTAGTTGGAGAACCAAGAAACACTATGTAAACGGTACCTACACACAAAGAACAAATACTTGCAACCCGACGCGTAAGAGGGGTTGTCAATCCCTCTCGGGTAAAAGATAGATTGGTTTGTAGTAGATTGGATAAATAGATCTCCATAAAATGCGAAATAAAATAAAAGACAAAAAGTTGCAGCAAGGTATTTTTGGGTTTTTAGAATAATAGATCTGAAAATAAAAGTGGCAAATAATAGATCAGAAAGGAAATATGATAAAGAATAGATGCGGGGGCCGTAGATTTTACTAGTGGCTTCTCTCGTGAAAAATAGCATACGACGGGTAAACAAATTACCGTTGGGAAAATGATAAAACTTCAAATAATTATGATGATATCCAGGCAATGATCATTATATAGGCATCACGTCCAAGATTAGTAGACCGACTCTTGCATGCATCTACTACTATTACTCCACACATCAACCGCTATCTAGCATGGATCTAGTGTATTAAGTTCATGGAAAAATGGAGTAATGCAATAAGAATGATGACATGATGTAGACAAGATCTATTCATGTAGGAATAGACCCCATCTTGTTGTCCTTAATAGCAACGATCAATACGTGTCTTGTTGCCCCTTCTGTTACTAGGAAAGAACACCGCACGACCGAACCCATCACAAAGCACCTCTTCCCATGGCAAGAAAAATCGATCTAGTTGGCCTAAATAAACCAAATATTCGAAGAAGAAATAAGATGCTATAAATAATCATGCATATAAGAGATCAAAACTCAAATAACTTTCATGGATAAAATAGATCTGATCATAAACTCAAAGTTCATTGGATCCCAACAAGCACACCGCGAAAAGAGTTACATCAAATAGATCTCCAAGAAACTATTGTATTGAGAATCAAAAGAGAGAGAGAGGAAGCCATCTAGCTACTGCCTACGGACCCATAGGTCTACATTGAACTACTCACACATCATCGGAGAGGCACCAATGAGGATGATGAACCCCTCCGTGATGGTGTCTAGATTGGATCTGGTGGTTCTAGAACTTGGGGCGGCTGGAATTGTGTTTCGTCGCCTCCCCTAGGGTTTTTTGATTTTCAGAGTATTTATAGAGCAAAGAGGCGGTGCAAGAGCCGGCCGAGGTGGGCACAACCCACCAGGGCGCGTATGGGCCCCCAGGCGCGCCCAGGTAGGTTGTGCTCCCCTTAGAGACCACCTCTGGTACTTCTTTGGCCTAACAGGTGTCTTCTAGTCCAGAAAAATTCTCCAAAAATTTCATTGCGTTTGGACTCCATTTGGTATTGATTTTCTACGAAGGAAAAAAGGGAAAAAAATAGCAACTGGCACTGCGCACTTTTTCAATAGGTTAGCCCAAAAAATGATATAAAGTTGCTATAAAATGATTGTAAAACAACCAGGAATGATAATATAACAGCATGGAACAACTTGTGGGCCATCAAGCTCATGTATCAACTAGGGCTGTCTATATCTTCCATGCTAGGTAGGTTATTCTCACGAGGAGTGGACTCCGCTCCTCACTCACGAGAAAATGGCGATGGCAGGATGCCCAGTCCCATGCTTAAACCAAATCAAAATAATTGCAAACAAAACTCCCCCAGGACTGTTGTTTGTTAGAGGCACCCGTTGTTTCTGGCAAGCCATGGATTGATGCTTCTTGGTGGTGGGGGAGTATAAACTTTACCATTCTGTTTGGGAACCGCCTATAATGTGTGTAGCATGGAAGATATCGAGATCTCTCGGTTGTTATGTTGACAATGAAAGTATGCCACTCAAAATATTATTTATCTCTATTTCAAAACTTGAGCTCTGGCACCTCTACAAATCCCTGCTTCCCGCTGCGAAGGGCCTACCTATTTACTTTTATGTTGAGTCATCATCCTCTTATTAAAAAGCACTAGTTGGAGAGCGTCGCTGTCATTTGCATCCATTACTATTAATTTACATTGAGTATGACTATGAATGGATCTCTTTTACGATGAATTACAATGTCTAGTCAGTCTTTGATCTTCAGAGGTGCTCTGCATTTATGTTTTGCGGTCTCAGAAAGGGCTAGCGAGATACCATCTTGTTATATCATATTATGATTGTTTTGTGAAAGTGTTGTCATCCGAGATTTATTATTATTGCTCGCTAGTTGATTATGCCATTGATATGAGTAAACATGAGACCTAAGTGTTATTGTGAATATGGTTAGTTCATAATCTCTGCTGAAAACTTGAATGCTGGCTTTACGTATTTACAACAACAAGAGCAAATAGAGTTTGTAAAAGTTTTTGCTTTATCACTTTCAGTTTGTCAACTGAATTACTTGAGGACAAGCAAAGGTTTAGGCTTGGGGGAGTTGATACGTCTCCATCGTATCTACTTTTCAAAACACTTTTGCCCTTGTTTTGGACTCTAACTTTCATGATTTGAATGGAACTAACCCGGACTGACGTTGTTTTCAGCAGAATTGCCATGGTGTTATTTTTGTGCAGACATAAAGTTCTCGGAATGACCTGAAACTTCACGGAGAATATTTTTGGAATTAATAAAAATACTGGCGAAAGTATCAACACCAGGGGGCCCACACCCTATCCATGAGGGTGGGGGGCGCGCCCACCCCCTGGGGCGCCCCTTGCCTCGTGGGCCCCCTGAGGCTCCACTGACCTCAACTCCAAGTCTATATATTCATGTTCGAGGAGAAAAAATCAGAGAGTAGGATTCATCGCGTTTTACGATATGGAGCCGACGCCAAGCCCTAATCTCTCTCGGGAGGGTTGATCTGGAGTCTGTTCGGGGCTCTCGAGAGGGGAATCCGTCGCTGTCGTCATCATCAACCTTCCTCCATCACCAATTTCATGATGCTCACCACAGCGTGAGTAATTCCATCGTAGGCTTGCTAGACGGTGATGGGTTGGATGAGATTTATCATGTAATCGAGTTAGTTTTGTTAGGGTTTGATCCCTAATATCCATTCTGTTCTGAGATTGATGTTGCTATGACTGTGCTATGCTTAATGCTGGTCACTAGGGCCCGAGTGGCATGATTTCAGATCTGAACCTATTATGTTTTCATGAATATATGTGAGTTCTTGATCCTATCTTGCAAGTCAATAGTCACCTACTATGTGTTATAATCCGGTAACCCCGAAGTGAAAATAATTGGGACCACTCGCGGTGATGACCGTAGTTTGAGGAGTTCATGTATTCACTAAGTGTTAATGCTTTGGTCCGGTACTCTATTAAAAGGAGGCCTTAATATCCCTTAGTTTCCAATAGGACCCCGCTGCCACGGGAGGGTAGGACAAAATATGTCATGCAAGTTCTTTTTCATAAGCACATATGATTATATTCGGAATACATGCCTACATTACATTGATGAACTGGAGCTAGTTCCGTGTCACCCTATGTTATAACTGTTGTATGATGAATCGCATCCGACATAATTATCCATCACTGATCCAATGCCTACGAGCTTTTCACATATTGATCTTTGCTTAGTTACTTTTCCGTTGCCACTGTTGCAGCTACTACAAAGCTGCTACTGTTACTTTTGCCACAGTTACCGTTGCTTCCATACTACTTTGTTACTAAATACTTTGCTGCAGATATTAAGTCTTCCAGGTGTGGTTGAATTGACATCTCAACTGCTAATACTTGAGAATATTCTTTGGCTCCCCTTGTGTCGAATCAATAAATTTGGGTTGAATACTCTACTCTCGAAAACTGTTGCGATCCCCTATACTTGTGGGTTATCACATCACACTGTTTATACATGTCGTTTGTGTTAGGTATTAAAACGTCACACACGATTTCCGCACCAAACCGTGTGAGAAGACAACGGAGGTTAGACACGGTTGTCGTTACATAACCGTATGTGATGTACTACCCTGTCCATATAATTGAGTTACGGTGAGATACCGTGTAAAAGGCCGCTCTGCGGATATCCGTCAAAAAAAATAGCCGCTCTGCATATAGAGATGGCGGCGGCGGCCTAGGCAGCGGCTACCGGAGAAGAGGTCAATCCTCTGTCGATGTGCAGTGACGGCGTCATAGGAGGTCAATCCTCGGTCTACGGCGGGAGATAGGAGAAGCTTAACCATCGAGGTCGTCAGCGGCGTGATTCGAGCACATCCATCGCAGTCGATGGCGGGATAGTGGAGGTCGAACTTCAGGCGGCAGCCACACTAAGCTTTGCTCCTCTACCCTGTTGTCTCGGCGTACCGCCGCATCACGCTTGTTTGTCTGCTGGGTGGAGGTCGCTGCATGGCTAATTAATTAAGGTATTCTTTTCGTGAGTGGCTTAATTAAGGTATTCAATTCCTAAGGGTAGTGTTGTACTAGTACTCTGCGTGTAAATTGACCGGCCATTAATTTTTATCATTGCACGTCTGGATAACAACATGGAGCGCCCATAGTAATTATTAAAATAAAACCTTGTGATTTATGCATGCATTTTTGGGCAGCAGATGGAACGATCTCGATGGATGAAGAATCGGAAAACCGCAGATTTTATCAGTGGCGTGACAGAATTCATGAATTTGGCTGACAGTACAAAGAGGAGAATTGGTGATGCGGATTACATCCTATGTCCATGTACTGATTGTGCCAATACAGAGTCACATGAAGTTGCAGATGCCCAGATTCACTTAGTCTCTAGGGGATTCATGGATGGATATACACGTTGGATCAGACACGGTGAAAAGGAGGTCATGCTCTGATACCATCTTGTAGCGACCCGACCTCAGATGGTCATGTCTCTGTGTTTCACTGTCATCCCTGGATCAGTAATGCTGACACACACAATACTCGAAGGATTTATAACAGAGTAGCAATCACATACTTATTACGTCGAATGTCTCAAAAGACAACTTATTACAACAATATGGCTTAAGGCCATCTAATGCGATAACATCGGAAGGCTTGGAAGATAAACTGAGTCCATCAACTCCAACGACATAGCTGAGATGCATGGCAATGACCTATCGAAACTTACTCCTCATCTGAAAAGTCTGCAACATAATATGTTGCAGCCCGAGAACGGGTCTGCACATGGAATATGCTGGCAATATAACACAATAGAGCACGAACAGAAATAATGCTATCACTACATGCATATATGGCTGGTGGAAAGCTCTATGGTTATAGTTTTGCGAAAAGCCAAATTTTCCCTACAACAAAGGAAAATATTCTTATTTAACTATCATGGTGGTTGAAACATTGAGAAGGTATAACCCCAACTCAATTCCAATTAAAGTAGTTAACAACACAACAATATTATTTAAGAGTGATGAGATACATGTGATAACTCAAATACTAGATACTCAAAATTGTCCATAACCGGGAACACGGCTAACCATGATTAGATTGTACACTCTGCAGAGGTTTGCGCACTTTTTCCCACAAGACTCGATCACCTCCGTTGATTTCTCGCACTACATGGTGTTTGAGAAACGGATGACCGAGACACAGTCTTTCAGAAACATTAACTCTCTACTCTGGGTAGACCATACCAAACCTACAAAACCCACTACCTGCTGATCTACCTCTTCAAGAGCTTCACGTAACCTACTCAACTATGCTAGAGCCTATAGTAGCTTGTGGCTGCACACGGAAGTTTCTAGCATGAATAATCTCTATTCCCTTTGAGCCTTGGTGGCGGTCCATAGGAAGATCACACGGGTACCCCGGGATTTCCAAAAAATAAAACAGATAACACTGGGTTCCCCAGGTGCCTCAATCCACCCAGATGTGTATTAAAGTTGCCACCTTAAATTAAACCATTAATTAACAATCTCGCATCTGTCATGGATTCAATCAAACCCAAACCACGTCTATGAGCATAGCATAGCAATATAAGCAACACGTAGAAGTAACTCCCAAGGGTTTGATAGTAACAGGGCAATAGGTTCTACCTCAACTACTACTTCCCAACCCACAAGTTAATGACATCCTAATCATGCAATGTTTGAGGATTGAGCTAACGCATATAAACTAGGTATGAAAAGAGTATGATCAAAGTCTTACTTGCCTTGTTGACGATCCGCGATTCCTAGAGACTCGTAGTAACACGCTTCACACTCCGGGAATTCTATCACAAGCAAACAATACATACATAAGCAACAAGAAAAGATGCATAAGCAAAACTCAAATAAACGAGGTTGACCAGAAAGTTCAACTTAAGAACTCCGGTTCGCAAAAAGAATCAAACCAAACGGAGCAACGAAACTCAAACGGCGAAAGAAACAAGATCCGTTTACTAATCTGAACTAGGGTCAAGTTTTACAGTACCAAAATCTTGTTTAAGTTGATTAAACAGAAAGAGGGTCTCGAGACGAAGATCTAGGCGCTTGAATCGCCTGATTCCGATAAACGAGCGAAAAGATAAACAAAAACTAAGATCGGATCAGAAAAATCGCGGAACAAATCCGAGAAAAGAAAACTGACGAACAGATTAACGAACAAACATTCGTTATCTGGATCTAAACGAAGAACGCGTTCGTCAAAGTGAACGAACGAGCGAACGCTTGCTAAATAAATAAACCGATCTATAAAAAAACGAAAACCTAGGGTTTTCTAAAAAAACCGAACGATTTTCTTTGGAAAACCGGGGGGGCGGGGCGGCTACCTCGCTCGGCTCCGGCGGGGCTCCGGCGGGGCTCGGGCTCGGCGTGGGGTGGCGGCGGGACTTGTTCTTAATCGTTACTTCATTCAAGGCTCGGTAATCAGCAACCATCCTTAGGGATTTATCCTTCTTCTCAACCAAAAGCACTGGGGCTCCCCAAGGTGATGAACTCCTTCGAATGTATCCTTTCTCCAATAACTCCTTGATCTGTTTCTTAATTTCCTCGAGATCATTTGCGGGCATCCGATAGGGTCTCTTGGATATTGGCCCTGTACCTGGCAATAGCTCTATCAGGAACTCGATGTCTCTATCCGGTGGCATGCCTGGTAACTCTTCTGGGAAAACATCCGGGTAATCCTTTACTACAGGCACTTCCTCCTAAACAACTCCCGTGAGGGCATTCACTTGGCTCCTCCTAGGCACATGCCTAGATACATACTTAATCCTTTTTCCCTCCGGGGTGGTAAGATAAATTGATTTGCTAGCACAGTCAATGCTTCCTCCATACTTTGACATCCAGTCCATACCTAATATCACATCCAATCCTTGAGACTCCAAGATAATTAGGTCAGACGGAAAAACATGTGTGCCAATGGTTAGGGGTATCTGGTTGCACCATTGGCTAGCCATGTACTCGCCTCCAAAGTAGCTCACTAAAAGAGGGGTCCTAAGGGTTTGGGTTGGTAGCTTAAACTTATCCACAAATCCCCTTGATATGTATGAATGCGATGCACCAAAGATCGAAAAGAACAAGAGCGGTAAATGACTTAACCAAAAACTTACCTATTACCGCGTCCGGCTGCTCTTCAACCTCCTCCACGTTAACGTGGTTCACTTGTCCTTTGTTGAATGGATTGGGCTTCTTCCCAACGCTCCCATTTCCGTTTCCATTCCTTCCTTCAGGGCAATCATTGGCATAGTGCCCTGTCTTCCCGCACTTAAAGCAAGTAACTTGACTTAGGTCCCTTTTGGTGGGTGTAGCTGGGTTGGAAAGGTTCTGATTGTTATTAACTCTGTTCCCATTTCTATTCTTAGCACCATTATGGTTATGCGATCCTCCTCCAGTGTGGTTGTGACCTCCATGATTATGAACAAGTCCTCCCAAGTTCGGGGTTAAGCGGGGCTTCTGTTGAGCTCCTGAATTATACTTCCCATGTCCATACTTCCTCTTACGGCTCTCAATCTGCTGCTGCTTTCCTTCAATCATAAGGGCCTTGTCTACCAACTCCTGGTAGTTGTTGAAAGTTGCCACCATCAACTGCATGCTCATCTCATCATTCAGCCCTTCCATAAACTTCTCACCGCCATGCATCTGTGGCCACATCATCAGGGGCATAGTGTGATAACTTGCTAAATTCATCCACGTACTGAGCCATAGTACGGTTCCCCTGGCGTAAGTTGCGAAACTCGCACTTCTTCATCTGCATGGCTCCAGTTGAGACATGGGCCGTGCGAAAAGCTTGCTGAAACTGGTCCCAAGTGACATTGGCTATAGGAAAAGTAGCCGTGTAATTCTCCCACCATGAGGCTGCTGGTCCATCCAATTGGTGTGCGGCAAAGCGCACCTTCTCAGCATATGTGCATCCTGCGGTGGTTAACTCCCTTCCAATACGGCATAGCCAATCATCAGCAACTATTGGCTCGGTGCTACTGGAAAACACCGGCGGCTGTAACCTCAGAAAAAGGGCTAGGTTGTCCACTAGCGGCGGGTTATTGTTGTTGTTGTTGTTGCCCTGGTTCTGAACTAGCAATTGCATCAAGGCATTCTGCTGCTGGATCAACTGGGTGAGCTCCGGTGGGAAAGCAAAACTGGTGTCACATCTCGGAGGCATCTGATGGGTTTAGATGGAAGAGATTAGAATAGAAAAAGGGTCTAATGAGAAAACACTACCCATATGCATATGAGGCAAACACAATCATTTCACTCAATCAAACAAGCAAGGGCATAAAAACGGTCCAGGACTATCGCAAAAGTGCTCAACTACTATTGGATACATGGGGGAAAATACTACTAATATATGGTGGTCATCTAGAAATTTTGATCGGTGGAAGACTCCATGATGTCTGCTCCAGCTTCGTCTTCGTAGTCGTCATCACTTGGATCAGAATCGGTGTAAATCGATGATGATGTAGTTGTCCGCAAGTGGGGTCGTCGTCTTCTTCTTCCGGTCTTGGTCCTCCCATGAATACTCCGATCTTCTTAATTAGGTCGTCGTTCTTCTCCAGTAGTGTCTTGATTTCCTCCTCATATCCGTCGCGTGTAAACTTGAGTTCTTCCTCCAGCTCGATGATCCTGGTCTTCGCCTTCTTCATCTCCATCATGTATGCGCACATCTGGTTCTCCTGACGTCGAATGTGCTGGTTTAGCTCCTGGATGAAAGCTGCAATGGATCTATCCTTCTTGGTGCTGATTACTTCCCATTGCTCGTCTCGGCGGCCACATATTTGATAGACGGTGTCCTCAAGATCCCTGTTGTAGACTTGTCCAATGCGTCCCATGGTAATGTGGGCTGCCATGCTCTTGCCTAGACTCCAGGTGGGTGCTTCGAAAGAAAATTCTATGGGTTTAGAAGTTGGCGAGAACGCCCTTCCTGGAACTTGTACTTGAATCATCCAGCACTCCTCTTCTGGTAAGGTGGCATTGTATGTCCCGGTGAAGCTTGGTATTCCAATGTTCAAGTACGTAGTGACTTCCTTCAAGTGGCGTCCAAAAGGTGTGTCTTCATCCGGTTGTGCAAACTTGTTCATCATCTCCGTCATCCTAAAGAGTGGAAAAATGGAGAGGAGTCAGAAATGAGTAGAGAAGAGTGACCTATGGTTTATCTTAATGGTCGTGTCCTACACTTAGCGTGTGCTCTGATACCATCTTGTAGCAACCCGACCTCAGATGGTCAAGTCTACGTGTTTCAAAGTGCCATCCTGGATCAGATGTCTTTGACACACACGATACTCGAAGGATTTATAACAGAGTAGCAATCACACACTTATTACATTGAATGTCTCAAAAGAGAACTTATTACAACAATATGGCTTAAGGCCATCTAATGCGATAACAGCGGAAGGCTTGGAAGATAAAGTGAGTCCATCAACTCCAACGGCATAGCTGAGCTGCACGACAATGACCTATCGAACCTTACTCCTCGTTCGAAAAGTACGCAACATAATACGTTGCAGCTCGAGAACGGGTCGACACATGGAATATCTTTGGCAATATAACACAATAGAGCAGGAACAGAAATAATGCTATCACTACATGCATATATGGCTGGTAGAAAGCTCTTTGGTTATAGTTTTGCGAAAAGCCAATTTTTCCCTACAACAAAGGAATATATTTTTATTTAACTATCATGGTGGTTGAAACATTGAGAAGGCATAAACCCAACTCAATCCCAATTAAAGTAGTTAACAACACAACAATATTATTTAAGAGTGATGAGATACATGTGATAACTCAAATACTAGATACTCAAAATTGTCCATAACCGGGGACACGGCTAACCATGATTAGATTGTACACTCTGCAGAGGTTTGCACTTTTTCCCACAAGACTCGATCGCCTCCGTTGATTTCTCGCACTACATAGTGTTTCGTAAGCAGATGGTGAGACATAGTCTTTCGTAAACATTAACTCTCTACTCCGGGTAGACCATACTAAACCTACAAAACCCACTACCTGCTGATCTACCTCTTCAAGAGCTTCACGTAACCTACTCAACTATGCTAGAGCCCATAGTAGCTTGTGGCTGCACATGGAAGTTTCTAGCATGAGTAATCTCAGTTCCCTTTGAGCCTGGGTGGCAGTCCATAGGAAGATCACACGGGTACGCCGGGATTTCAAAAAAATAAAATAGACTACACTGGGTTCCCCAGGTGCCTCAATCCACCCAGATGTGTATTAAAGTTGCCACCTTAAATTAAACCATTAATTAACAATCTCACATCTGTCATGGATTCACTCAAACCCAAACCACGTCTACGAGCATAGCATAGCAATATAAGCAACACGTAGAAGTAACTCCCAAGGGTTTGATAGTAACAGGGCAATAAGTTCTACCTCAACTACTACTTCCCAACCCACAAGTTAATGACATCCTAATCATGCAATGTTTGAGGATTGAGCTAATGCATAAAAATTGGGTATGAAAGGAGTATGATCAAAGTGTTACTTGTCTTGCTGACGATCCGCGAATCCTAGAGACTCGTAGTAACACGCTTCACACTCCGGGAATTCTATCGCAAGCAAACAATACATACATAAGCAAGAAGCAAAGATGCACAAGCAAAACTCAAATAAACGAGGTTGACTAGAAAGTTCAACTTAAGAACTCCGGTTCGCAAAAAGAATCAAACCAAACGGAGCAACGAAACTCAAACGGCGAAAGAAACAAGATCCATTTACTAATATGAACTAGGGTCAAGTTTTACAGTACGAAAATCTTGTTTAAGTTGATTAAACAGAAAGAGGGTCTCGAGACGCAGATCTAGGCGCTTGAATCGCCTGATTCCGATAAACGAGCGAAAAGATAAACAGAAACTAAGATCGGATCAGAAATCATGATAAGAAAAATCGCGGAACAAATCCGAGAAAAGAAAACTGACGAACAGATTAACGAATGAACGTTCGTTATCTGGATCTAATAGAAAAGAACACGTTCGTCAAAGCGAACGAACGAGCGAACGCTCGCTAAAATAAACCGGAGAAATAAACCGATTTATAAAACCGGGGCGGCGGGGCGGCTACCTCGCTCGGCTCCGGCGGGGCTCCGGCAGGGCTCGGGCTCGGCATGGGGTGGCGGCGTGACGGAGGCGGCAGCGACTCTGGCGGGCGGGGCTCGGGCTCGGGCTCGGGCTCCGGCTCGAGGCGCCGTGGCGGGTGGTGGTGTGTGGCGGTGAGGCTCGGTATTTAAAGAGGTCTGGCGGCTTAGGGGAAAGAAAGCGGCGGTGGCGGGGCGGAGTCCGCCTCGGACCTGTGTGTGTGTTGGAAGGTGGCGGCGGTTGGGCCGGCTGGCTGGGCCTCGGCCAAGTCGGGTCTTGGTATGTGCAGCGTTTTTTAAATAAATTCATGAGACTTAGAAAAATCCTAGAAAAATAAATAAAAATCTAAAAATGCCAAAACAAATTTTCACCGTCTAAATGAAATATTTAGAACGAGATGAACATTTTCTTGGCCCTAAAATGCAATTTTTGAAAACGTGCAATTTTTTCTAACGCAAATAAAATCCAAATAAAATCAAATAAAATCCAACAAATGATTTTAACATTTTTCGTCCAATATTTCAATTGTTTTGGAGAAGTCATATTATCTCCTCTCATTTATTTTATTACGAAATATTTTTCAGAGAGAAAAATAATTAAAATAAAAAATCCTCGTTTTCGCTATTTGATAAAAATCAAATATGAAAACCGGAAAATCCCCAACTCTCTCCGAGGGTCCTTGAGTTGCTTAGGATTTCGAGGATTGCGGAACGAAGATGCAATAAAATATGATATGCATGAATGACCTATGTATAACATTCCAAATTGAAAATTTGGGATGTTACAAGCGAGATGCCAAATCCCGATCATTGTCACATGGATGTTGAATCTAACATCGGGGCAGAGGTCAAGCTACCAATGGAACACCAGAAAGCCGAAACGGCCACTGGAAAACCAAGAAGTCGACACAAATGACGACGATCTTGACATGCAAGATTTTTCTGCTATGATTGTAGATTTCGAGGGCCCAAAAAGGATATGATTGGGTACAAGGATCTGCCTACCATTGATGCGGACTCCAAGAAAGAATTGTATCCAGGTTGCAAAAAGAAATATTCCAGGTTGAGTGCCACCCTGGCGCTTCTCAGATTTAAAGCAGCAAATGGTCTATCAAACAAGGGCTTCACAGAGATGTTAGGTCTTTTCAAAGAAATTCTTCCGGAAGATAATGTGCTCCCCAGAAGCACGAATGAAGCGAAGAAAATTGTTTGCCCATTGGAACTCGAAGTACAGAAGATACATGCTTGTGTGAATGATTGTATATTGTACCATGGTGAGTACAAAGATTCACTTGCATGTCCCACAAGCAAGCATGCATGATACAAGTGCATGAGAGCAAATGACAAGTACAAATTGGACAACGAGATCAAGACAGGAACCCCGTTCAAGGTTGTTTGGTACTTGCCTTTAATTCCAAGGTTGAGGCATTTGTTTGCAAACCCTAGAGAGGCAAAGAGGTTGCGGTGGCATCATGATGAGCGGATTGCGTATAGGTTTATGAGGCACCTGAAAGATGGGGCTCAGTGGGAATTAATCGACAAAAGGTTTGAAAAATTTGCCAAGGATCGTAGAAGTATAAGGCTCGGGGAGTGTACTGACGGGATGAATCCTTTTGGTGATATGAGCACCAATCACAACACATGGCTGGTGCTTCTGTGCATATATAACCTAGCTCCTTGGTTGTGTATGAAGAAAAAATACATTATGATGTCAATGATATCCAAGGCCTGAAGCAACCTGGAAATGACATCGACATTTACTTTGAGCTACTAGTAGAAGAACTGCTGACAGTGTGGATAGATGCTCCTGCTATAAAATGTTATGATGCTTACAGAAAGGAGATTTTAGATCTACATGTGATGCTGGTGCACACCATTCAAGATATTCCGGCATGAGGCAACACATTGGGGCAGAAAACAAAGGGAGATGTAGGGTGTGTCACATGCATGGATAGGACAGCTAGCAGAAGACTTCCCAACTCGCGCAAAATAGTGTACTTGCATCATCGTAGCTTCTTACGGAAAAATCACCCATACCAAAAGATGAAAGCTGAATTTGATGGTATGACAGAGGCAGGTGCAGGCCAAAGACCCTTTGACGGGAAGGTGGTCCACAACATGCCTAAAAAATTAATGTTGTGCTTGGCAAGAACCACCCTTTGACAGTGAAACAAACACCCAAGGTTCAAGTGTTTAAGAAGAAATCGGTGTTCTGGAAATTACCTTACTGGGAGATTCTACGTGTACGTCACTGCATCGATGTCATGCACGTAGAGAAGAACGTATGTGAAAGCATCCTTGGTACTCTGCTCAAGATTAAAGGTAAAAGAAAGGATGGTGACGGTTCACGGCTCGATACGCTTACTGATCAATCAAAATGCAAGAGTGAAGCAGAAGATGATGACAAATTCATCAAAGCTCGCTAGAGTTACAATTTTAGTACAAAAGAAGCAACACAGTTCTTCACCTATTTGTTGTAAATTAAGACACCCTCTTCCTACTAGGAAAACATCAGAAGTCTCGTGGATGTGAGCTCAGGTAAAATGAAGTTGGGACACATGAAGTCACATGATTGCCACATAACGTTGACACAAATCCTCCCGGTGGCCATCAGAATCGATGGACAAAGATATAAGAAACACACTCATTGACCTTTGTGATTTCTTCAACCAACTATGGTAGAAAGTTGTAAATCCTGAAGAGTTGGATCATATGCAAGATGATACTGCAAGAATATTGTCCAACCTAGAGATGTTTTTCCCGCTGTCATTGTTTGATGTCATGGTCCATCTCACTGTGCACCTTGTCGATGAGATAAAGTATTGTGGTCCTGTGTTTCTTCGCAACATGTATCCCTTCGAGCAGTTCATGGGAATACTGAAGCGCTTTTGTTGGAACCGAAACCATCCAGAGGCAAGCATCCTACAAGGTTATACCGCGGAGGAGGTGGTTGAGTTTTGTACTGAATACATGAAACAAAGACCTATAGGTTTGCCCCTCTCTCGCCATGAGGGAAGGCTGAAAGGTAAGCCGGTCCTTGCTGGCACGCAAATGGCTACACCCGGAGAATTGGCAGAGAAAGCCCATTTGACGGTATTGCTTAACATCCCAGTTCTCATCGCTTATGCTGAAGAACACTTGGCGGAGATACACCAAAGCTTCTTACCAATGGTTCCTTCATCAGATGTGGAGATGAAGGAGCACACTAAGAACTACACCGAATGGTCAAGAATCGTTTGGCACAAGGATCCATCGATGACATAGCTACGTGGTTGGCACAAAAGCCATCACCTACTGTGTTGACGTACCAAGCATATGACATAAATGGATACACGTTCTACACTGAGGAACGTGATCAAAAGACCTCGTATCAGAACAGCTCTGTTCAAATAGAATGCATGACTGTAAATGAAGCTGATAAAAGGGTATACTATGGAACATCAAAGAGATTTGGGAGCTTGACTATGTGAAAGTTAAGGTGGCATTATTCAGGTGCGCATGCATTCCTCTCGGTCAGGTAAGGATTGATGAGTACAGGAAGACATGTGTTAACAGGACAACGATGGCATATCACGCGGACCCATTCATTCTTGCCAGCGATGCTACCCACATTTTATTTGTGGAAGACCCCTTTCATAAGAACTGCCATTTAGTGATGCATGGGAAGAGAAGGGTACTGGGTGTCGACGATGTTGCCGATGAGGACGAGTACGATGAATTTGATGAGTTGCCAGCCAAGGGATCACGCACACGCAGTATGAAAGCAACAGAAAATCATCAAAAACCCCAAGTTCATTCGGGGTCAACTTAATGATCCCGGTTCCCCCATGTACATGGCAATTAAGCCATAAGACTAGTCTTTATGCAACTTAATTCATTCAATTTAGAACTGTCGCGTGTACTGAATTTGTGATTTATGCCCAGTTTTCTGTTGATGTAAGAACCGTTAATATGCTGACCTTGATATGCTCTCAGCTCAGGCAATGAATATGAACTGTTTATTATTATTATTATTATTATTATTATTATTATTATTATTATTATTGTTATTATTATTATTATTATTATTATTATTATTATTATTATTATTCTTATTCTTATTCTTATTATTCTTATTATATCATAGAGGTAGCACACACAATTGATCTCACTACAGTATGTGTGAAAAAATATGCAATCTGGATTGCGAATAGCACACAGTTCGTTGATGAAAGCCATGTGCTGACCAAACCCCGCCACCGCGCCCATGATCTGAGTCGTGCTTTCAGATTGGCCAGATCTGAAACCCCACGGATCATACGTCTGCACCGTTGGATGCTCCAGATCGAACGGTGATCCTCATCCCTTTCAACAGCATATGCAGTTCCGGTTGTAATTTTATTTTTATGGACAAAATGCACGTTAATCTCAAAAAATGTCTTAAATATAGCTAACGATACCTGAAATGCGCCAGAAAATCAAACCCGTGGTATAATGGTGATTGCGTACCGTGGAAATTTTTATGAGGCCAAACGATGAAGTCACCGGCCACATGAGTTTGAATTGACACGTCTCCTTTTGGAAAACCATGATCCTTCATGTGAGATGCTCCGATTTGGAAGGAGCGGTCATCAAAACTTGTGCCAAACTTTACCAATTTTTTTCCACGGGGTTGTGAGAGCATGCCACGGGCACACATCATTTTTGCTGATGTCCGAACTCCATCTGAATTTCCTGTAATCAAAATACCAACTAAGCCTACGCCAGTGGCCGCACCTCGTGGCCGAAATGTTTGAAACTTGTCCCTGCTTCTCGAACAAACGGATGAAAACTCACAAAGTGACGCACAAATGATCTATACACCTTCTTTGCTAGGCTGATAGTAAGGGGGTATCATAGCTAGTATCATGCATGCCTACTAGGCAATTTTGATGAGCTGTCATAGAATTAATTAAATGAAGAAAGAGAGGGTTAAGTATCATATCATGAAACTGTATCATAATAAATTCTATGCTACTATGTGTCATGCATGACAATATAAATAAAGTACTAGATATGGTACTAGCTACTCTATGATACTATGCATTAGAGCAAGTAATAGAATGTTACTACCTCTATAGTGGGGAGTAACATATGTGTAGTAACATGCAACACTTCATTTATTAGGCCTTGAGATGTGTGATGTTACTCATACAAGCAAGTATAATAGGATGACTTAGGCGGGCTGTAAGACTTTAAATATTATACTTTTGCTGAGTTGGATGAGAGATAAGAGGAGAGAGAAGGGAAGCGGGCTGTAAATTTACAGCCGGCTGTAGCATGGGCTCCAAGAAGCTATGTGAGAGTGTATGGTGGGCCATGTGATAGAAAAATAGTACATTCTTGTAGCCCACTACTATACATGTTGGCTATTACACTGAGTATAGATGACATGGCAACATGCTATAGTCATCAATCGACTATATTATTAACCATGCTCTACTACTAGTAACTAGATATGTTACCACTTTCCCCTCTTTCTTCATTTATTGCTTGCCACATCATCTATTTTATCTAGATACATGTGATGTTACTACCTATGTTACTCCCACTGTGGGTAGTCTAAGCAGGCTATAAGGAATAGAATAATATATCTGTGCTTATTAGTTGGAGGAAAGAGAAGAGGAGAGAGAAGAGAAGCGGGCTCTTGGTTAGTAGAGCCAGCTGCAACACGAGACCCAAGACACTTTGTGAGGATGTAAGGTGGTCCAACTATTGATAAACTAGTAAGTATTTAAAAATTATTATTGTACATGCCTGCTAAGAGGTTGGATGTATATGACATGGCAACTTCTTATAGCCGACCCTTGGCCGTATTTTTAAGCATGCTCTTAGTGAGGTAGCTAGTATATCATAGACGACTAGCTAGTATCAGACTAGCCACAGTGGGAGTAACTTCAGTAGTAACATCGACTCCAACTCAACAAACTTGCTTATGTGGCAATAAGTTATTGAGGAGAGAGATAGTTTCAGTAACTTAGCTAGTTACTGTAACATCACATGTGTCCCAATGCAATATGAATCTATAACCTAATAAATGAAGCTTTGCATGACACTACACTTATGTTACTACCCACTATGAAGTTAGTAACATAGTCTAGGGATATGTGTATGTTACTAGTGTATGTTACTCTCCATTGTGGCTAGTCTCATACTCCCTCCTTTCCGGTTTAGGCTGGTTGTAATGGTAATATCATAAGCGGTATCATGCATGCCAACTAGGTGTACAAACGTCTACAACTTTTTGCTCGTTTGTCCAAATCCAACAAAACCAACGTCACTTCTTCGTTATGATCTCCTCTATCCAGTAAAACAACTTAGACTTATTTTTGAAAGTTTTAAAATTTGAATTAGAACATATTTGTATTTGAACTTCGTTTGATCTTAACTTGAGTTTTATAACTCTGATTTAGTTGATTCTTTTTGCAAAGCGAAGCTCTTGACCTAAACTTTCTGATAAGGCCAAATTAACATAATTTTGGTACTGTTAGAAAAAAAATTATGTTGCAAGAGTTATTTGCTTGGTTTTGATGTTCTCCGAATTGTCTTCTTCGTTCTTTCCGATCTTTTGAGTGATTGCTTATGTGTGGTTACTATTGCTTGCTTACGATATATTGACCAGAGTGTGACGAGTAGAACTATCAAGAGTTTTGGGTGTGAATCATCTTCATCAACAATACAGGCAAGTTCACACTTTGATCATTCCCCTTTCATACCCAGTTTTCATGCATTAGTTTCACCCTCAAACATTGCAAGGTTAGGAATTGATAACATGTGGGTATTGGGAAGTAGTTGATGAGGTAGGAATCTATTGCCCTGCATTCAAACCTTGGGAGTTACTACTACGTTATGCTTATATTGCCATGCTATGCTCGTAGACGTGGATTGGGTTTGAGTGTATCCATGACAGATGTGAGATTGTTAATTAATGGTTCAACTTAAGGTGGCAACTTTAATACACATCTGGGTGGATTGTTTGTTTTTGGGCACCTGGGGAATCCAGTGTTGTCCTAGGAGATCCCGGGGATATACCGTGTGATCCTCCTACGGTCCGCCACCCAGGCTCAAAGGGATCATAAGATTATTCATGCTGGAAACTTCCGTGTGTAGCCACAAGCCATTATGGGCTCTAGCATAGTTGAGTATGTTGTGTGACCTCTTCTAGTGGTGGGCTAGCAGATGTAGAGGGAAAGTAGATGTAACTGTCCACCCAGAGTAAAGAGTTAATGCTTCTGAAAGACTATGTCTCGGTCATCCGTTTCTCAAACACCATGTAGTGCGAGAAATCCAACGGAGGAGATCGAGTCTTGTGGGGAAAAGTGCGCAAACCTTTGCATAGTGTACAAACTAATCATGATTAGCCGTGTCCCCGGTTATGGACATCTTGAGTATCTGGTTCTTGGATTTATCATATGGATCTCATCACTCTAAATTAATTTGTTGGGTTGAAATTACTTTTAATTGGGATCGAGATGGGGATTTACCATTCTCAATATTTTCAACAAACTTTGTAGTTAAATAAAATATATTTCTTTGCAGTAGGGAAAAAATGGATTTTCGCAAAAACATTATAACCATAGAACTTTTCCACCAGCCAAATATGCATGTAGTGATAGCTATTTTTCATCATTATCCTATGGTGTGAATTTGCCAGTACATTCAATGTACTGACCCTTTGTGGCTGCAACGTCTCATGTTGCCGGATTTACGACGAGTAAGTGATACGTTAGAGTTATAATTTCTACACTCAACTTTGCCGTTGGTGTTGATGGGAATCCATAACCTTGTTGTTACTTCCGCTATTTGGATTGAGGTAATAGTATTTATTTTACTTTATAATGTGATTTACCTCTGTTATAAATCCTCGAGTACTGTGTGTATCAGCATACCGATCCAGGGATGACACTTAAGCACAGAGACTTCACCGTCTGAGGTCGGGTCGCTACACAAACCGTTGCCGATGCCCCCCCCCCTTGCTGCCCGCGCTTGATTCGAGTCGTGCGTTACGATTGGCGTAACCCAAACCCCAGCGATCGTGCGTGCACCGTTGGATGCTCCCAGATCGAACGACAATCCTCATCCCTTTCGACAGGAAATGCAGTCTGGCTAGGAATTAATTTATATGCCAACATGCACGGTAAATGCCAAAAAATGTCTTACATATAGCACTCGAGACCTGAAATGCGCCAGCAAATCAAACCTCTGGTAAAATTGTGATTGGTTTACGTGGGAAAAATTTAGAGGCGAAACGATGAACTCACGTCTTCATTTCAAAATTAGTATGTCTTCATTTCAAACAAAATATTTTGTTTGTGCACACGAGCGCTTAGAGGCAACCGTTTGCATAGGCCTTTCCGCGCGCGCGGCGACCGGTGATATTATTCACCCTTTTCACCTAGGCCGCCAACACCCGGAGTCCCCAACACCCCCATCGTCCGCACGTGTTTCACTCAACTAGTCCACCCAATCTCCTTCGCCAGCTAACCCCCTCCCCCAGATCCACAGCAGAACCCTCTCCGGTGCCGCCGTGCTCACTCCGGCCATGTGCCCGCTCTTCGGCGTCAAGCTTGCCTCCACTGCCGTTCCCAACACGCGGGGGCCCGTGCCTCGCCGTCTTCGTTTGCTTGCCAGCCACCCTCGAGCATATCGATGCAGTAACCCTCGCCTCTCCTGTGGTCCAGCCGGGTTTGCATTAAGAAGCATGTTAGTTACTGCTCTCCATCACGGTGAGGCATATTTCCTTGCAATCCCTCTTCCAATTTTGTTCCGTATGTTCCCAAATTGGCTATAAAATAACAGAGAGTGTATATATGTTCATTATCTAACTTCCTTACTATATATAAGTTGTATTTTTTCAAATAAGTTACTGCCTATTTACAGATCGTGGGTGCTTGAGTCACATAAACTTAACAAATTAGCCATACATTTTCTAAGTTATTGCATGGCATGTTTAGAAAGCTTGATACCAAGTTGTTAGTTTTATGTTTATCCTCCTTTCCCGAGTTTTGCATGTGTTCTCTGTAGATGCTGAGTAGCAGCGACATCACTCATGCTTCAGGCCATGTATCTTCATCTGATTCGGACAACCCTAGGTCTTCGGCAGATTGTGAGGGATCAAGTTGTCTTGAATGGGATAGAGCTGCAGCAATTACCCTTCCGGTCAGGACACGGAGGAACGCTCCAAGGAAGCCCACAGACCAGCTTAAAGTGTATATGAAGTAACCGAGATTGATTTAAAGTCTTGGGCTCCAACTAAACCAGATAAAGCATGCATGAGGTTCAGGAGTGTGTGTGGATTTGTTGGCAGAGCAAGGCTCAACATTAATCTGCCGGGGTTTCGGAAGGCTGACACAGAAACACGGCGAAGGATAGTCCGGGAGATCATGGATCACTTCAACGTTCCAGAGTAGTGGAGAATGCAGGTGGAACACGCTACACTAAAGAAGGCTAGGGATGCTTGGAGAAACTGGAAGCACGAAGGCAAGGACCCAATCCCCACATACCCCCAAATTACAAAGACAGACTGGGCAGAATTCAAAAGGGTCAGGGCAACTAAAGAGTTTGCTGAGAAGAGCTTCAAGCAATCAGAACTTCAGAAGAATAACATACACCCCCACTGTATGGGTGTGGCAGGATACTATGGCATGAAACTGATATGGGAACAGGAGGACAAAGAAGCAGTAGCGGCGGGTAGGAATCCAGCCTTTAGTGAAATCAGGGGCAAACACGCCAGAGACTACTTGTAGGCACGTGCAAAGAGGCATGACGACGGAACTTATTACTTTGAAAACGCATGTGACGCCAAACTGTATGAAGTGATGTTAGAGGCTTCCAAGATCCCTAGAAGGTTCTACAGGAACTCAGGGCCATGTGACATTCTGTCCATTACCCTGGAAACAAAAGAGCCCCCTGGCCGTGCAAGGGGTATAGGTGTTAATGTCCCGCACATGAGGGCTTTCACACTCAAAGAAAGAGGAGAGGCTCAAAGATGAAAAAAGTGAGGAGTGAAATGAAGCAGAATGCATTGTATGAAAGGTTGAAGAAGGAGATTTATCCAGCCGTTCGAAAGGATGTTGAGGAGTCAATGATGATGCAGAAGACTCTAACACTGACAGATAGCCAGCAGATGGGAGGGGAGGCGGGCATGGAGGATGCTGCTTATTGCGCGACAACACTGCACAAGAGTAGTTGTGCATCAGCTGACCCCAGCGACACTGAGACTGCAGCTGCTTGTGATGATGCTATATCTGATCTATCTGGAAGGAAAGACAGACTGGACGGCGTGCTTACACATTATGAAGGTACATTAAAATGTGCAACAGCCTGGGTTTGCCCACCCTTCTTGGAAGATGGCCTCTTCTTGGACAATGTGACATTGAAGCCGGGATGTGTGAAGTGCGACTTGACTGAAGTAAAGCATGGATTCAATGAATTTGCCCTGAAGAATGTCCTAGGAAACTTCGATGAGCAAAGGACCTTGGGAGAAACACTGTTATATCACATCTAGTGGCCATGAAAGGAAATAGAGTTCATCGATGAGATCCCTGAAGCCCCGCCAAGAGCAACCACTGTCGCCCCTCAATCGGTGATGCTCTCCTTGCCACAGCAGCTCTCGCGAGCTGATGCATCAACCTGTGATCAGCCGGCCCGACTTTGTGGCGTACAGGCCATGTCATCCTACACCCCAAAGCAGCCAATGGTAAGGCCTACAACTGCTAAAGACGCACCACCAGTTCAGATGCCGGCTGCTGAAGCAGCGGGGGGAGACCCAACTGCAGCACATGCTCAGCAGACCAACCTGGTGGAATAGGCGCTAAGCGATGCGATGTGGAACCACCGCTAAGCGATGCAGAGGTCGAACCGATCGCTCATCAGTTCATCGGTCCACAGGCGCGTGATACTTCCTGCTCAACAAACCAACGCGTTGGCATGGCCTCCTCAGCACACCAACAAGTTGGCACCACCTGCGCAGAAACCCGACATAGCTTCAATGCATGGTCAGCAGTGTTATGCCTCTGCTCCTACAACCCAACAGTCCATCACAGCAGCACCACCAGCTCAGCGGTCCGGCATAGATAAACCGTCTGCTAACCAGTCCATCCAAGCTTCATCGTCTGCTCGGCAGTCTACCTTGCAGCCAACCAGACGTTCTGCCAGAAATGCTTCAAGTACCAAGAAGGAAGTGGCCAAAAATGCTACACCCACGAGGAAGCGCAGCGGATGAGTGAAGAGGAAAGAGAACGATTGCCTCTTACTTAAAGCACTCATCACCCAGAACCAAATTAACAGCAGCTTGTTCGAATCGGGGAGTAATATTATTTCTGATGCCATGGATGATGAAGAAGTAGATTTGTTGCTTGCTAAAAGTAAAGCAGACGTACTTCAAGCACGCAAGTACGTCCATGGCCAGCCATTTCTTGCTGGTGAATACTTTGTTGAGTGCAGCTCCAGTTGCCGCGAGTTACATGAATATTGCATGGATCAAATGTCAGAAGGTCATCATGGTTCCATCAATGTGAGTTTCGAGGACTGACATCTCTTCTTCAACTTCAACGTGATCGATGCCACTATTGTTAGATGCCTGATTTTGTAAGTACTTAACAAACTCTAATCAACTTCTCCATACAAGGCTGTAAATGATAAACAGCTAACTGCATTTTATTCCTCTCGGGGGGTTGAACGCGTAGAGAAGAAAAAGGGAGAGTGTGTATTTCATAGATCCTGCATTAGCATATGGCACAACATTAGATGGTAAGGACCGACGGGACTGGGCCATTAACACGGTCGTACGTATCTTCGAAAACACGTCCCATGCAGAATCATTTCTCTGGCCATATCATGAACGATAAGTCAAGTCAACAACCACGCATACACTGATTGTCTTTCAGATTTCGACATCATTCATAAGTTCATGGCTTTCTTAATATGTAGCGATCACTGGATATTGATATTCATTGTTCCAAACAAGAACAAAGTTTACTACGTCGATTCTCTCAGAGAGTCAACAAACGTTCAGGATCTGACGCATGTTCAACAATTCTTGGATAGGTATTGAATTCTATGATGTTGAAATTAATTTGCATTCATATCTGGTTCAATAATTGATGTTGTCAAAATTCATCATCATTTGCAGTGTGCTCGCATTGTGGAAAACTAAACCAGGGAACCTGTTCAAGACGGAACAACCTCTGCAGCATAAGATCGTTTCTCCGGTAACACACCGAAATCCGTTATTTTCGGAAAATTTATCCAACAGTCTGCAAATACCTTTCCTTACGCTCGTCAAATGTTCAAGCTTCTAAATAAACCTCTTTCTATTTTTTCCAAAGAAACAATAATACATCTAACACCGGTTAGGTTGTTCCTAACAGGACAAATACATGACAAATTTTGTACAAAAAATTTCAGTGTCCTCAGCAAGAAGTAGGGACCAACCTTTGTGGATACTATGTTTGCAGACACATGATCTCCATCTGCAAATATGCTGATAGTTGTGATGATCCTCGCGAATTAGTACCAGTAAGTCTATCTTAATTAATGTCTTCTACTCCACTCATATGGCACATTCTGATCTTAAAAATACTGCAGCTCATCCTAAAACCGAGGACCCCTGAACCACTCCCGGCTGGTGAATTGTCGATGGTTCGAAGATTTATCAGCGACTTCTTCTTGGATCACTACATCAATCCCAATGGTGATAATGAAGATTTCAGCATGCGTTCTCCTGAAACATTGAGTAAGAGTTAGCCGCTAAACATATAACGCATGGATCCATTGTTTTCCATCTGATGAGGTCTTCGTATTTCATACACTATGATTAATTATGTAATGCATATATGTGTGGACAAATCAGTGGAATTTAGCTACCATATGTTCAATTGCAATTGCTGCGAAATCTGATGAATGTTCTTCCTGTGGACACTATTTGTTCAATTGAATATTGTGGCGAATTCGCTTTTTGCGTGCCGATTCAAAATGGGATATTTTTGTTAATTTGTTCAATTGAATATTGTGGTGAATTTGCTTTTTGCGTGCCGATTCAAAATGGGATATTTTTGTTTTAACCTGGCAATTGCTCTGCACACGGTTCAACTAAATGAGTGTGTGCGATCCACATCGGAAAGTATACGTCAAGCATAGAGGAACCGTCGGTGATACACAATAGATCACAAACGATTTGCAGCACTACTACGTGTGCTAGGGTCTCCGGTACCGTTTGTGATATCGTGTTATTGCACAAGAGAACTGGGAGTAAACCGTGCCCAATGCAAAATACAATCCCAGTCGTAATTTTTTCTGGAAATGTGTGGGATCCCAAACGAAAAGCACACGTCACTTGTGTCAACCGTCGGTGATACCCAACAAATCACAAATGGTCTATAGCACTTGTATGTGTGCGAAGGGGCTCTTGAACCATTTGTGATAGAACATTATCACAGACGGTAATTGTTGGCAAACATGTGCGACGGAGTCTAGCATGGCAGACGGGTTACGCAGAAAACTCATGGGCAATGGGGCACAAATCGCACACAGTTCTTATGTTGGCCCGTGTGCCTTACATACTGTTTCCCAAACGGTTCGTTTCGACAGACCATATGGTTTCACTGCGTCATTAGAAACGCTTAATCACCGATACCACACGTGCGAAAGAATTTAGTGTGTGCTGCATCACACACGATTACATTTTGGAAGGCCTCTGGATCACTGCTCCATATCCCCGACGGTTTCTGTGTCCTGTGGGAAGGACACCCTATCGCACACACTCAATTGGTGATGGTCCCAACTACCATCGCGAAAAGGGGTTAAAAACCGTTTGTATAGCACCGACGCGCACCAGTGAATCCACACAAGAAGGTCGCGACAACACCTCCACATGTGCCACGTGGTTCCATGGATGCCCCCCATATCATTTTAATCATAAATATATTAACTGAAAAAGGGAGAGACACTGTGTAGCATTCCATTGGAATTCTAATTTATGTGTTTTGCACATACTGGAAGTACTAGTAAGGTACACATGCATTGCAGGCATGAGATTTGGCAACCAAATTATGAATTAATACCACACTATAGCATGTAAGCTTTGAGTCATATATGGATGATGTACATGTTGTTTAATTCTTATAGTTCATCTCAATCAAAATCAATTAGTTTTATAAAAAAAGTTAATCTGTTTTAAGATTCATGGAATTGTGCATTGTAAAGCATAAAGTAAAAAACAAATAATGGCAATTCATTTAGAAAAAAGAGTTTGGGCAATTATGATATGGAAGATTCTAGAACAAAGGAGAAGTGCTTGTGTTTTGAGGTTTGTGCATTATGATGAAGTTCAACCATGGAGTCTTCTAGATTGTACATGTGGAAGAATTTGGTGGAATGTAGATGATATCCAACGACCAGTAGTGCTCGAATTTGCCATCTCTGCATCGTTGGATTGGCTTGATCCAACGACCATCTTTCAAAGTTACTCACACACTGTATAGGGCTATAGATATAGATCTAGATATAGAGGTACAGATATAGACTAGTGGCACATCATCTAAAGCGTTTCTACATGCACATTTTTTGTACAAATGTGCTCTACCGTGAACCTGCGCGATTGTCTGTGGGAATGAGTGCATGTGTGCACCTCTTCTCTTTCATACACGTAGTCCGTGTGTTAGAGATACTGAGATATGGTGAGGGATACATGTCAATGTAATTTGTGTGAAAGAGAGGCCTATATACATACATGTATGTGCTTGGGATATACGAGAAGGCGGGGGAGGGGTCGATTGCATGAGATATCGATAGAGACAGATAGAGGGAAGAGCTCTACGAGCGTACAAGCACTGGGATATGGGGGGTGCTGGAAGATGGTGCGAGGGGCCAAGTTGAGGGAGACTAGGAAGGAGTGTACAAGTGCGAGATCGATATTTAAAGAGAGGAGCGAGAACGTGCGCGGTTGCACGCAGTCGCAGAGCCATGAAAATTAAATGAGCTAGGGGGCCAAGCATTGCTAATCCTTGATGGGGGGGGGATTCATCAGCTTAAACCATTTTACCAGCAATTAATATACTGATCACATTAGTATTAGCCTCAATATAGTGATGTTAGGGGGCCAGGGCCCTTGCTACCCCCTGTCTTCGCCACTGTGCGCGCGTCTGAGAGATGAAGCGGAAGGCATGGATGATGAGAGGGAAATGATGGATACATAATGTGTGGGTATTAGCTATGTATAGAGAGGTAGATTGATCGAGGTGTACATGGGAAAGAGGGTGATACCTGACTAGAGATATAGATTGATTGGTTTGTGTGGAAAATTGGGAAAGACTTAGCTATATATACACACGCATAGAGGATTATCGATCGTTGCGCATGCATGTGAGATATAAAGATTGCCCGAAGTGATGTAGAGCGGTGTGTGTGTGCGTACATGGGAGACCGGCCTGAAGAAAAAGATTGCATGTGTGCGATGGATAAGACCGAGTGGTAGTGTGTGCGCATGCATGCACGAGAGAAAGTTAGTGGTACAACTATAAATAGAAGACGACTGTGCAGGTGTAGAAGACTTGGTGAGGTCATAATCAATGTAAAGTTGAATTCAAATATTTGAATAAGAGAACATGATGTTTGAAACCCATGCATGCATTAATATAATTGAGATATGTGTGGTGCGGTTTTGAAACGAGCATGCAATTACGTATACACATTGAACAAGGTCAAACTGATTTGAATTTGAGATACTGATGGAAGGCATCATTTAGCCACATTCCATCGACGCATGGACACACTATTCAAATTGGAGATGATGGGTGTGTTTCAAAGCTCATATCTGAATGGTGTGTGTGTGTGTGTGTGTGTGTGTTGTGTAGTATCATACTTGGTTCAGATTCCGAACATCTAGCTAGAGCATACATGTACTATGAACTGAATTGGACATAAAATGGACACATATATTTATATGAGAATTTACTACTCCTATATTCATGTCATGTGTTGTGAAGATAATATTTAGATGGTTGTATAACTAACCTGAGTACAATCCCATTCAAACAGGGAAAATATACTCAAATTTAGTCCATATGCTAGACAATACGAATGATTTTTTTATTGTTGAGGGTAGTGCAAATTGATTTGGTATTGTACACGTTAAGCTTCTCCCGATTTTTAATTTTTTTACTATTATTTTTTAATGGCATTTGTGGTAATACAGTAAAATGGGACATTGATCTCTGTAGTGGGGTGCGAATTGTCATTTGTTTTAATTTTTTGTACATGTTAAGCTTCTTCTCCCGAAATTTCTAACCGCGCCTTGTTATGCCAAAATTTCAATCTAGCATATGTGTCTATTGTGCTGCAAAACTCCCGCCTATTCAACCCACGCCTTGTTATCCCGAAAATTTAAGATATCTCTTTATCTCCTTGTGCTCCGAAAACTCCCTCCATCTCAACCCGCGCCTTAAAATCCCAAAATTACAACACGCGCGAAAGCTCCCACATCCGGTGAAATCCCGACACGCAAAATTCCCGTGATACCCCTGAACTGAAAGAATCACCTAGTTCAAATTGGTGGAGGTACTTTCATAACTTACCCCACATTTCGGACAAGCACATCCCTAAGCCATGGTTCCCCCTCCCATCCCCTCCGCCCCCATTCGTACACCGAGGCCGCGAATCCCTACACCCTCCTTCGTCTGCCACCCAGCCGGAGCCACTTCCCCGACGGCATCATCCACCGCAATAGCTCAACGTCCCTCATCCACCGCACCGGATGAGGATCCGCGGTCTATCTCATCCTCCCACCGGTTCAGCCACCATGTCCTCCACCTCCAAGGAGCTACCCCGATGTTCGCCTCATCTATCTCGCCACCTCCATTCCCACAACACCGTCTTCACGTGCACCAGCGGAAGAGTAGCACCATCACCGATTCCTCGGATGAAGTTGAGGCCCAATTGATGCCACCAAAGAGGTTCTACACTAATCGCTGCATTTTCTTCTTGATTCGATCTCACGGTGCTGCTGGCACTCGGTCCCGAGCCGCCATGGCACGACTCCATCTACGGCGGCGTCACTGGCCACTTCCTCCACGGCGTCGCTCCCTCGGCAGCGACGTCCACATCAGTAGGAGCTGCTGCTATTGCTCCGGCCCTGCTGATGCTTCGGCTCTCGCTCGCACTGCTGCTCTGCTCTTGCTCACGCTGCTGCTCTGCTCTTGCTCGCACTGCTGCCTGGTATGCTCTGGCTCTTGCTCACGCTGCTGCTCTTGCTCTTGCTTGCGCTGTTGCTCCACTCTTGCTCGCGCTGCTACCGCACGAGCAATAGCTTTGGCTCCCGCTCGAGCTCCTGTTGCTGCTACACGACCAACTGCCAGGGCTCTCACATGCGATGCTGCTTTGGGCGCTACTGATGCTGCAGGACCAGCTGCCTCGGCTGCTCTCTGGTAGTACCTTCCCTGCTGTAGCGGCTACCGATGTAAATCACTGCTACTCTACCACTATTGCTCGAGCGGACAAAACTATTAGTGCACTACTTTTCTACTACTGGTGCATTCAGTTTGGGTAGCAAAATTCAGTATCGATAGCAAAATTCAGCTTCAACAGTAAAATTTAGTTTCGACAGTTAAATTCAGTTTTGACAGTTAAGTACAGAGATGAGCGGCAGATGTATTTTACATCTAGCACTTTTTGGTTATGTATTTTACATCATCTATTGGAGATGTTATTAGAATTCCACTCAGGCTAACGTTGTCTCTCTTGTCCTGCTTCAGCCTCGCCGTCGTACAACTCACCGGAGTTGCTCCAATGGCTGATATGTCTCCGTCGTATCTACTTTTCCAAACTCTTTTGCCCTTGTTTTGGACTCTAACTTGCATGATTTGAATGAAACTAACCCGGGCTGACGATGTTTTCAGCAGAATTGCCATGGTGTTAATTTTGTGCAGAATAAAAAGTTCTCAGAATGACTTGAAAATCCACGAAGATAAGTTTTGGAAATAATAAAAATAATGGTGAAAGAATCAACAGAAGGTGGTCCACACCCTGGCAACCAGGGTGGGGGCGCCCACCCCCTGGGGTGCGCCCTCCAACCTTGTGGGCCCCTTGGACCTCCACCGACCTCAACTCCAACTCCATACATTCACTTTCGGGGAGAAAAAATATCGGAGAGAAGGATTCATCGCGTTTTATGATACGGAGCCGCTGCCAAGCCTTGTTCTTCCTAAGGAGGGCAGATCTGGAGTCCGTTCGGGGCTCCTGAGAGGGGAATCCGCCGCCGTCGTCATCATCAACAATCCTCCATCACCAATTTCAGGATGCTCACCGCCGTGCGTGTGTAATTCTATCGTAGGCTTGCTGGACCGTGATGGGTTGGATGAGATTTACAATGTAATCGAGTTAGTTTTGTTAGGGTTTGGTCCCTAGTATCCACTATGTTCTAAGATTGATGTTGCTATGACTTTGCTATGCTTAATGCTTGCCACTAGGGCCCGAGTGCCATGATTTCAAATCTGAACCTATTATGTTTCCATGAATATATTTGTGTTCTTGATCCTATCTTGCAAGTCAATAGTCACCTACTACGTGTAATGATCTGGCAACCCCGGAGTGACAATAGTCGGGACCACTCCCGGTGATGACCGTAGTTTGAGGAGTTCATGTATTCACTAAGTGCTAATGCTTTGGTCTGGTAGTCTATTAAAAGGAGGCCTTAATATCCCTTAGTTTCGAATAGGACCCCGCTGCCATGGGAGGGTAGGACAAAAGATGTCATGCAAGTTCTTTTCCATAAGCACGTATGACTATATTCAGAATACGTGCCTACATTATATTGATGAATTGGAGCTAGTTCTGTGTCACCCTATGTTATAATCGTTGCATGACGAATGCCATCCGACATAATTATCCATCATTGATCCATTGCCTACGAGCTTTTCACATATTGATCTTTGCTTCATTACTTTTCCGTTGCCACTGTTACAATTCCTACGAAACTACTACTGTTACTTTTGCCACTGTTACCGCTACTTCCATACTACTTTGCTACTAAATACTTTGCTGCAGATATTAAGTCTTCCGGGCGTGGTTGAATTGACAACTCAGCTGCTAATACTTGAGAATATTCTTTGGCTCCCCTTGTGTCGAATCAATGAATTTGGGAATACTCAACCCTCGAAAACTGTTGCGATCCCCTATACTTGTGGGTTATCAAGACCTTTTTCTGGCGCCGTTGCCGGGGACCATAGCTCTATTCTCTGAGTCACTTGGGATTTATATCTGTTGATCACTATGAGGAATTGGAAAGATCAAAGAACTAACATTTTCCCCTCAACTACGAGGGGAGGTAAGAAACTGACATCTAGCTCTGCACTTGATTCTCCTTCTGTTTTGAGTAAACTGGCGACACCAACACATGCTATTGATTCTGATATCTCACATGTTATTGATGATGCCACTTCTGCTATGCATGATGATGAAACTACTTCTACGCTTGATAATACTGTGCCACTAGGTGAATTTTTCGATGAATAACTTGCTAGGGTTAGAGAGATTGAAATTACTGAAACTGATGACATTATTGAAAATGATGATTATGACTCACCCCTAGATATGAATCGCCTGTTGTACCTGAGGGTAATGTTATGGATGAAGAAACTGCTAGACTTCTTTGCTTGCAATGATAGAGAGGATCTTAAGAAATTGTTAGCTAAGCTGAAAGAAAAATCCTTGAAAGCTAGAATGAAATATGATCCCGCTTTTGCTACTTCACCTATTTTTGTTACTGATAAGGATTATAAATTCTCTGTTGATCCTGATTTAATTACTTTGCTTGAATCTGATCCTTTTCATGGTTATGAATCTGAAACTGTTGTGGCAGATCTTCCTAAATTGAATGATATAGCCATCCTATTTGCTCATGAGGAAAAAAAATTGCTATTACTATATTCTCAAATTGTTTCCTTTCTCATTAAAGGGTGATGCTAAGATATGGTTTAATTCTCTTGCTCCTGGTTGCATGCGTAGTCCCCAGGATATGATTTACCAATTCTCTGCAATATTTCCCCGCTCATAAGAAACAAGTTGCTTTAAAGGAAATATTTAATTTTGTGCAAATTGAAGAAGAGAGTCTCCCACAAGCTTGGGGGAGGCTTCTCCAATTACTTAATGCTTTGTCTGATCATCCTCTCAAGAAAAATGAAATACTTGATATCTTTTATAATGGACTAAGCGATGCTTCCAGAGACCACCTGGATAGTTGTGATGGTTGTGTTTTCAGGGAAAGAACTGTTGAGCAAGCTGAATTGCTATTGAATAATATATTGAGTAATCAAAATGATTGGACACTTCCTGAACCAACTCCGAAGCCTACTCCAAAGAAAAGGGGTGTTCTATTTCCCAGTCATGAAGATATGCAAGAGGCAAAGAAACCTATGAAAGAAAAAGGTATTAAAGTTGAAGATGTTAAAAGTTTACCGCCTATTGAAGAAATACATGGTCTTGATAACCCTACACAAGTAGTAGAGGTAATCTCTCTTCGCAGATTTGATGAAGGTGTTATTCCTCATAATAATTTTGCTAGTCAATGCTTTGATGAGTTTGATAATTTTATTATTAAACAAGAAAACTTCAATGCTTATGTTGGTGGACAATTGAAACGTAATGCTTACATGCTTGACCACTTGGGTGATTATATGAGTAAAACTGTTAACGATCTTAAACTTATTAGTAAACATGCTTCCATGGTTACAACTCAAGTAGAACAAGTACTTAAGGCACAAGATGATTTGCTTAATGAGTTGAATAGTAAGAATAATGATAATGTTGTTAGGGTTATGACTAGAGGTGGTAAAATGACCCAGGAACCTTTGTATCCCGACGGCCATCCTAAGAGAGTTGAGCAGGATTCTCAGATAATTAATACTAATGCACCTAGTCCTTCTACTAAAAAGAAAAAGAAAACTGATAGGACTTTGCATGCTAGTGAACCTACTATAGGCACACCTGAGAATCCCAATGATATTTCTATTTCTGATGCTGAGACACAATCTGGTGATGAACATGAACCTAGTGATCATGTTAACAATGATGTTCATGTTGATGCTCAACCTAGTAATGATAATGATGTAGAGATTGAACCTGTTGTTGATGTTGATAACCCACAATCAAAGAATCAACATTATGATAAAAGAGACTTCATTGCTAGGAAACATGGTAAAGAAAGAGAACCATGGGTTCAGAAACCCATGCCCTATCCTCCTAAGCCATCCAAGAAAAAGGATGATGAGGATTTTGAGCGCTTTGCTGAAATGATTAGACCTATCTTTTTGCGTATGCGTTTGACTGATATGCTTAAAATGCCTCCTTATGCTAAGTACATGAAAGATATTGTTACAAATAAAAGGAAGATAACGGAAGCTAAAATTTCCACCATGCTTGCTAATTATACTTTTAAGGGTGGAATACCAAAGAAACTTGGAGATCCAGGAGTACCAACTATACCATGCTCCATTAAAAAAAACTATGTTAAAACTGCTTTATGTGATCTTGGAGCCGGTGTTAGTGTTATGCCTTTCTATTCGTATCGTAGACTTGAATTGAATAAGTTGACACCTACTGAAATCTCTTTGCAAATGGCTGATAAATCAATTCCTATACCCATCAGTATTTGTGAGGATGTGTCTGTTGTGGTTGCAAACGTTACTATCCTAACGGACTTTGTTATTCTTGATATTCCCGAGGATGATAGTATGTCGATTATCCTTGGTAGACCCTTTTTGAATACTGCAAGGGCTGTTATTGATTTCAACAAAGGCAATGTCACTTTTCATGTTAATGGTAATGAGCATACGGTACACTTTCCGAGAAACAACCTCAAGTAAATAGTATCAATTCTATTAGAAAAATTCCAACTATTATGTCAGGGCAGGCTGATCTGGCCCACGAACACCTATGGGGCCGGCGGACCGAGCCCCTTTCGGTTCGGCGGGGAGCGGAGGTCGCACGAAGAGCGGATCGAGGCGAAGCACGCGAGAGGTTTACCCAACCCGGAGCTCCCGGAGAGATAATACTCCCTCTGCTGCATGTCTAGGTGTATTGCGTTCTTGCTCGGGGAGCTGAGTGCTACTGATACACGAGCTGCTAACGAGGCTGAGCATGGAGGAATCGATCGACCAACCCCTTTCTACGTTGCGCATGGGCCTCCTTTTATATGCTCAAGGGGCTCCGGCGGTGGCAACGTGAAGCGGGGTACAAATGGAAAAGCGATGGTTGGTACACCTACTTGTACAAAGGTACGATGTACCATACCTAACCCTGACGGCAGGGGACAAAGGCATTAAATGTCCGTCTAGTCGCCCTAACAGTGCAAACAGGGACCGTCAGGGGCGCCACCGTTCGCCACGATGGCAAACTTGCCCGCTGGCTGCACAGCCTCTCGCCACGCGCGCCTGGAAAGGTCCCAGGGCGACACGTTAGCGGATGTGTTGGAGCGTAATGCAGAGAGGTGGTCTGCGCGGCAAGCGCCTTTGCCGCGGTTGTTGTCTTGTCGCGCCGGAAGCTTGTCGCCGCTGGGCCTTCCCGACAAGCTCCTCTTGTCGGGGCCTTGTCTTGTATGTGCCTTGGGTGGCCTTCCCGGCAAGCTCCTCTTGCCGGGGCCTTGTCTCCTTGGCTTGAATACTTTGTTCTTGAATGGCTCCAAAGGAACCACGGAGGATCTCGACGGTCACCCGGTAAGCCTTGCCGCGGAGGGCTGCAACTGCGCGTGCACAAGTTCGGGATACTAGGGTACCCCTACTCTAGTACACCGACAGGAGCCCCCGGGCCTAGGCCACACACGGTGCCGAGCGCTGTTGGGCCAGGCCCAAAACAGGGCACGGGCACACGCGGCCCGGGTCACACCATAACTCACCCCGGACCCACCACGCCCCCCACGAACGGCACGCATCGACTGCGGCGTCGTGTGAGAGATCGTGGGCGAGATCGTGGGGGTTTCTTTATTCGGAAAATCGGAACGTCCGCCCCCTCCCTCTTTATAAGCAGGGGAAACAGGGGCACGTCGCCTACCCTGCCAGTTGGTGTCCCATCGAAAAACCACCGCTGCTCCCCCCTTCTCTTCAAGGCCGAAAAGAGAGCAGCGCTCCGCCCCCCATCGCCACCAGCGCCCTCAACGCCGTTGACCTCCTCCACCACCTCCGCCATGGGCCCGAAAGCCGACAAGGGGAAGGCCGTGAAGTCGGCCGAGGCGCAGCGGCTTGCGGCGCTGCGGAAGGAGCGGGCCATCTTCCCCCCTCAGCTCGCCGCGAGTGAGCTGAGGGAGAACTACTACCTCTTCTGGTCGACGGAGACGGGGGCGCATCCGCGCACGATGGTTCTCCCCGCCGCTGCTCCGGAACTGGCCCCGATGGGGTATCCCTTCGTCGCGCTATTCTTCATCTGCGGGCTCGCCCGCCTTTCTCTCGAAGTTCTTTTGTGACATTATGAACACCTACGGGTTCCGCCTCCTTGATTTCACCCCCAACGCCGTTTCGACCATGGCAGTTTTCGCACATCTCTGCCAAAAACTTTGTCGGAGTCCACCCAAATGTAGCTCTTTTCCGTCACTTCTTTTTACCCCGTGTTGAGAGAGGAGAGCCCCTTGGGAGGAATTGCTTGGATCTCCGTGGTCGGCAAGAAGGAGGCCTATCTGGAGGGAGAGCTCAGAGCAAATGGGAGGAATGGAGGGCAGATTGGTGCTGGATTGTCGAGGAGAACCCAGCCCTTTACCGCCCAAATACCAAACCCCAGAGAGTGCGCTGCAATGATTGGAGCAATCTGGCCCCGGAGGACGCTTAGGCTGAAGATCGCGATCACCGAATCCTCCGCCTCGGACTTGCCGGACTCACCGTAAACCTTTGTTAGCCGCGGACTTTCTTTGCCGCCGACGCCTTTGCAGAGAGAAGGAGACCTGCACAGGAATTTCAGAACGCAGCAGATATCATGAGGCTGCGCCCGGGCCTCAACTTCAACTTCACCGTTTTGGAGCTTGACGCGATGCTCTTAGAGCTGTTCAAGCCCGATCCTGATCATCCGGAGATGTTTAGGCTGCCGAGGGGCGTCGTTCCGCTGTGCAACAACTCCGCGCTTGACCGCATCCGTGCAATGATGCCGTCGTGTGACTCACATGGAATTGTCCCAACTTGGCAAGAGCCGGCAGATGACGTCGTGCGGCAGTTCTTTGACAATCTTGTGGAAATGCCGGTCCGCCCGACGAGCAGAGGGGCCTCACCATGACACTCATCGACGATGAGATGCAGCGATCGCCACTGTTGGAAGAGGCGGCAGAAAGGCTGCCGCGAGCGAAGTTTGGCTTCACTGTGGAGGAGGCAGAGGCAGCCGAGGCGGCAAGCCTTGTCGAGCAAAAGGAGTTTGCCGGCGAGGAGCTTGCCGAGCCTGAAGCCGAAGTCGAGCGAACCCGCCGAGGGCGCATCCTCCCGCCTCAAGCAGCTTGTCATGAGCGGAGCCACCAGCTCCACCAAGAAGGCGTCGCAAGGCCGGAGACGCAGCTGGGCGGCAGACGGGCTAATCTGCAGAAGCGCCGCGCGACGCTCCACCGCTGCAAGCACTGCTTGCTGGAGCACCTCACGCCGCTGCGGCAACTGGAGCGGGGCCCTCGCAGGCCACCGGTCCCGCTCCCGCCAAGCGTCCAAGGGAACCTACTCCTCCGCCTCGTCGTACTGGAGGCGGGCCAGAATTCGACCTCTCCGTGCTCAGCTCCGACGAGGAAGAAGAAGAGTAAGATTTGCTGCTTGTAATTCTTTGATTTGCTGCTTTGTCTTGTATCTGATTTTCTTTACTCTGAATCCATTCCTTTTCAGGACGCTGGCCTAGAGGATGTCGAAGAGAGCCAAGACCCCGGTGGTTGTCATCGAGGACGAACCCACTGCGACAGTAGGAGGCGCGTCCGAGACCACCTTGCCGGATGAGGCACCTCTTCTTCAAAGCAGCCCCCAGCGTAAGTATATGGTCTACTTCTTGCTGTTCAGCGTGCATGGGTGCTTTTTCCTTGCTGATATCTGGCTGTTGATTTGTGTAGGAGCAGACCAGCCTCCTTCTGCTTCGACTACGCCGCCAAGGGTGGATTCCCCGGCAAGGGAGCGTTCTCTGGCAACGGGGACTTCTCCGGCAAGGGGCAGCTCTCCGGCAAGGGACGGCACCAGCGATCCCTTGGCGGCGGAGACCATGACCACAGCCCCCGGCGCAGGTAACCTTCTTGCCTGAGTACTTCCCTTGTGTTTTTCTTCTTATGATTTTGCCTTTGAATATTGGCCTAACTTTCTTCATCCGTCCGCCACAGAGCCAATGGAGACCGAGGTCGCCGGCGAGGAGGACGTGCGCGGCAACACTGATGAAGCCGCCGCTGTGGAAGAAGAAGCCGGCGCTGACGAGCCTGCCGCGAAGAGGCCGCCAAGCTGCCGCCGCAGGCTGGTGAGGGTCCGGCGATCGTGACCGACGACCCTTCGAGGCCGCAGGAGCGCCAGTGCTACACCGACCGCCGATCCCTCCGCCGCTGCCGCAGCCAGTTCAAGAGCCCCAGCCCGGCGCTTACTTGAAGGCCGGCGATGGCGTCTTCATCAAGCTCCCATGGGAATCGAGCTCAGGCGCGGCGAAGGAGAAACCTTCGACGAAGAGCTGCTCGCCTCCGCTGGCCGACGCTTAGTCGACGCGCTTAAGCAGCAGAAGCGTGGCGAGCTCGAGGAGGAGCAATTTGCGGAAGTTCTTGCCGCTCTACCGCGCCGACAAGCCAAGCTGGAATCCCGGGAAGCGCTTTGTCGTGAAGGCGGAGCAGACATTGAGAAGCTGCTACCGAGGAGCTCCGGGCCGCAACCAGGAAGCTCTCCGGTCCTTGGCAGAGGAGCGGGAGCAACTCGCCGAGGAGCGCAAGGCCTTCATCCTCGAGAAGGCTGAAGTTGAGGAGGAACAGCTGCTTGTCACGAGAAGCTGTCTGCAGGAAGGTGAGTTGGCGCAGCGGAAGGTTAACCTTGACAGCCACGAGGAGGATCTTGCCATGCGCGAGAAAACATTTGGCGGGGCTCTCAAGGAAGCAAAGGATGCTGCCGCAGCTGCCGAGGCCGCCAAGAAGGAGCTGGAGACGAAGGTGGCGTAGTTGGAGGCCAGCCTCAAGAAGAGCGGCGAGGAGCTTGCTGCACTCAAGCACGAGCGCGAGAAGGACGCCTACACTCTTGGCGAGCTGCAGGCTGCCTCGCCGAGAGGAGCAAGGAGCTCAGCCGCCAGGGACTCCAATGCAGATCTTGAGTTGAAGCTAACTACTTTAAATCAGGCGCTGGACGGCGCCAGGGAGCAGGAGGCGGCCTTGAAGGAGAAGATCAAGGCCGACGAGGGGCAGTGGCGAGGCCAAGTTGCCGCCCAGAGTGCCTTGAGGGAGAACGTGGAGCACTGGACCGAGGGTCTCGTGGATACTGCTGCAGCCATCCACAGGGAGTTGATGGAGCTGGGGATGGTGGATCTTGGATATTCCTCCGACGAACACCTCCAACCCAGTGCCAAGCTTAGCTTGTTCTTCAAGGGCATGGTGAAGGCCCTCCAGCGACTCCGGGAAGAAGTCCCAAACCAGCTGGCCGAGGAGTCGCGCCAGATCTGCGCGGGAGCTCTCCAGAAGGTGCTGATGAAGGTGGCCTTCCGCAATCCAGGCCTCAACTTCACCAACGTCCTCAAGTCCCTGCCGCCGGATGCTGATGTGGAGGCACTCAAGACCCTTGTCGCGCCCATTGTGGACAGGGTGAGCGGAATCAAGAGGGTTGAGGGCGACCGTGTAGATTAGGTCGCCCGTTTTCTTTTTCTCTTTTTCTTGCCGTTGCTGGTCATGTCATAAGAACAATCCATTAGAGCTGTGGCAAGCTATCTTGTAATATAACTCTATTTTGGGTATCAATTGCTATGTTATTTCCTTTACTTGATTCCTTCCTTTGTATGTTTTTGCCCTACGCTTTTAGGGAACTTGTCGTGGCGGGCACTGAGTCATGAGCGCTGAAAAGGGACGCCAAGAGCTTCTTTGGCGGTGCCGCTTCCGACAAGCAACCTTGTCGCAACTAGTCGCAGCTCACTTAAGTTGTTGAGCGGACTCGAAACAAAGTAAGGCGCAACTAGCTATGAGTTGGTTCCTCTACGCACAGGTTTTCCATCTGAAGTTCGGTCGCTCAAGGAAGATAACTTAAAATTTTAAAACTGATTGCTCAAACTTTGGCAACTTAGCTTTTCTGTCGTTTGCTTCCCGGTAAGGATAGGCTTCGTTGAGCGACACTTGGTCCACACCATTATCTTCTCCTTTCCCCCCGGCAAACTTGTGTGCGAGGGAACCTTCCTTTCTTTGAGAAAGAGAAAGAAGAGAAAATAAAGATAAGGAGCCTTATGGCTCGTTATTACTTACCAGGGGTAGGTGCTGCACAAAGTGTCAGATAACGCATGCAAATAGAAGTAAAAAGCATGAAATTGACAAGGTGTGCGAAGCATGCTAGCTTTACTGATGCACGGGGTCTGCGCCCGGCTTTGTACAAAGGATTACATGCAACAGCGGCAAGACTTGTACAAAAGGTGGTTGCCGGAACAGGTTCCGACAACCGCGCCCTCTGAGTAAAACTTACGAAGATGCTCAATGTTCCAGGAGTTGCTCACGGAATGCCATCTTCGGTCTCAAAGCGGACAGCGCCAGGCCTAGTGACTCGTTTCACCCGATAAGGGCCTTCCCACTTCAAGGCGTCAACTTGTTGGAATTCTTGGCGGACTAAACGCCGAAGAACAAGGTCGCCTTCCTCGAGACTTGGCATTGACTTTGCGGCTATGGTAGCGGCGCAAAAGCTTGTCGGTAATCTTGAGCAGCTCGTGACAGCAGCTCGAAGACGATCTTCCTCAAGGAGCAGCGTCATCTTGTCGCAGTTGCTCTTGCTCAAGCTCATCATAGCGAGCACTCGAGGTGATTCGTATACGAGTTCCGTGGGGAGAACTGCCTCGCTCCATAGACTAGAGCGAAAGGTGTCCGGCCGCTGGCTCGATTTGGCGTCGTCTGATCGACCAAAGAACCACCGGCAGCTCCTCAATCCAGCTTTCTTCCGCACTTGTGCAGCACTGTCGAAAGTTACGGTCTTGAGCCACCAGCACTTCAAAGATTTGCCCTCTCCGCTTGACCGCTGCTTCTTGGATGAGCAGCGAAGCGAAGCAGAACCTTGGCGCCAAGATCTTGGACGTCTTGCATGAAGGTGCGACTTGTGAACTGCGTGCCGTTGTCGGTGATGATCCTGTTAGGGATTCCAAACGGCAAACAATCGACCAAGAACTTGATCACGATCTGTCTTTGCCACCTTCCTCACCGCTTCCACTTCCTGCCACTTTGTGAACTTGTCGATTGCAACATACAAGTACTCAAAGCCCCCGACAGCTCGGGGGAAGGGGCCGAGGATGTCGAGCCCCCAGACCGAAAATGGCCAGGATAAAGGGATCGTCTAGAGAGCTTGAGCTGGCTGGTGTATCTGCTTGGAATGGAACTGGCACGCTTCACACTTGGTTACTTGTGTAGTTGCATCCTGGAGGGCTGTCGGCCAAAGAAACCTTGCCGAACGCTTTGCGGCAAGTGCTCTGGCGCCAATGTGGTGACCATATATGCCTCCATGTATCTCTCGCCAACAGCTTTTGTCCGTCTTCCCGGTGAATACACTTCAATTTCACACCGTTCGGTCTTCTTACATGCAGGTGTCGTCGACAAACCGATACATACTCATCGCCGGGCTACTCTTTCCGCTTCTTCTTGCTCTTCGGGAAGTTCTCCTGTCTGAAGGAAATGGACAATCTGTTGTGCCCATGCTGGAGCTTGCGGCTCGACAACAAGGACTAAAGGCACTTCTGCTGCTGCGGGAACATTAGCTTCCACGGCGAGAACCTGCGGCTCAGCCGGAGCTTGATGTTCCCCGGCAAGTTTGCCGGAGAAAAACTTGTCGGGAGCGTCTACTTCAACGAAACAAACCCTGGGGCTTGTCGGAGTAGACTGCTCCTCAGCACTGTTGGTGTCGATCTTGGGGACCTTCTTGGCGGCGGCTTCGGGAAGCTCTGCCGGAAAATAGTCACCAGAGATCAACTTCCTCTTCTTGCTTTGTCCAGTTGATGGTGTTACAGACGGTTGAGTCAGCTTGAGCACAAAATCCCTGGTTCCACAGTGCAACTTAAGTGCGGCGCACTTTGGCGAGCCATCAGCAATGTCGTTCTGAGCTCTTGGAATATATTCCATCTGCAGGCCGTCAAAGTGCTCTTCTAGCTTTCTCACTTCATCAACATAAGCTTCCATCAACGGACTCTGATAATTTTTGTTCACTTGGCGGATAACAAGCTGTGAGTCACCCCTGACAATGAGCTTCTTGATCCCAAGGTCTCTGCAATCCACGAGGCGGCAAGCAAACCTTCATACTCTGCAGTATTGTTTGTTGCTTGCTCCTTGGGAAAGTGCATCTGGACCACGTACTTGAGGTGCTCTCCGGTGGGTGCAACAAGTACACGCCCGCACCGGCGCCTTGCAGCGAGAAGGCACCATCAAAGTACATCAGCCACTCTTTGCTTGCCTCCTTGACGGGAATGCTCGTTTCTGGAATTTCTTCATCTGGTGTTGGTGTCCATTCTGCTATGAACTCCGCCAATGCTCTGCTTCGGATAGTTGACGTGCTTTCAAACTTGAGGCCAAAGCTTGACAGTTCCAGTGCCCACTCAACAATCCTGCCTGTTGCTTCTGGATTTTGCAGTATCCTCTTCAGCGGAAAGCGAGTGACGACTGTGATCTCATGTGCCTGAAAGTAATGGCGCAGCTTTCTCGAGGCCATGAGGAGGCCGAAAAGCAATTTCTGCACACCAGAGTACCTTGACCTAGCCCCCTGCAGAAGGGAACTGACAAAGTAAACTGGGCGCTGCACCATCCTTTTCTGCATCTTCTCATGCGTCTGCGCAGATCCATCCTTGTCGAGACCAGAGCTTGCCGGCGAAGCCCCCTGCTTGTCGCTGGATGCATATGCCATGGTTGCTAGCTCATCATCCGCCTCCCTCTCCGCTACTAACGCAGCACTAACCACTTGATTGGTTGCCGCTATATATAGCAGCAACTTTTCTTGTGGCTTAGGTGCGACAAGTGTTGGAGTGGAGGACAGGTATCTCTTCAAGTTCTGCAGCACAGCCTCCGCTTCCGGAGTCCATTGCATCGGACCTCCCTTCTTCAAAATTTTGAAGAATGGCAGGGCGCGCTCAGCAAATCTAAAGATAAACCTACTGAGAGCAGCTATGTAACCGGCAAGCCTTCGTACATCCTTGACGTGCTTTGGTGCTTCAATCTTCTCAATGGCCTTGATCTTGTCGGGATTGGCTTCAATTCCCCGCTGAGACACGAAGAACCCGAGAAGCTTGCCGGAAGGGACTCCAAACACGCACTTCTCGGGGTTGAGCTTGAGGTTGATCTTGTGCAGATTTGCAAAGGTTTCATCTAAATCTTGAACTAGGATCGCCTTGTCCTTGCTTTTGACCACTATGTCATCCATGTAGGCTTCCACATTTACGTGCATTTGCGGCTCAAAAGCGCCATGAACTACTCTTGCAAATGTTGAACCAGCATTCTTTAACCCGAAGGGCATCCGTACAAAACAGTATGTGCCACATGGGGTGATGAACGCGGTCTTCTCCTCATCCTCTTCTGCCATGAAGATTTGATGATATCCTGATTATGCATCCAGAAATGAAAGCAAATCACATCCGGCCGTGGAGTCAACAATCTGGTCGATGCGCGGCAAGGGAAATGGGTCTTTGGGACAAGCTTTATTGACATCGGTAAAGTCGATACAAAGCCTCCATTTCCCGTTTGCCTTATGCGATAACTACATGATTGGCCAACCACGTAGGATGGAGCACTCCTCTGACAAGGCCTGCTGCTTCCAATTTCTTGATTTCTTCTGCGATGAACTCTTGACGCTCCACTGCCTGCTTCCTGACTTTCTGCTTGACGGGCCGCGCATGAGGACAAACGGCAAGATGGTGCTCAATTACTTTCCTGGGAACACCGGGGATGTCAGACGGTTGCCACGCAAACACGTCGACGTTCGCCCGCAAGAAAGCAACGCAGCGCCTTCCTATTTAGGGTCGAGAGAGGCACCGATGGTGAAGGTACCACCGGTGCCGTCCTCCTTGGCGGACACCTTCTTGGTCTCGGTGGAGCTACCATCGCCTTCTTACACTTGCCGGTGGAGCTCGATGGTGCGTCCTCGATCAGAAGCGCAGCACTCAAGAGGTGCGCTTGCCGGAGTGGGCATCAGAGCTCTTGCTGGACTTGGTCTTCTTCTTCCCCCCGGGAGCTTCAGCGGCAAGTGGCTTGCAATCTGTTGCAGCTGCTGCTTCCCAGTAGATCTTGTCGGCGCAGATAAGAGCATCCTTCTTGTCGCCAGGGACAGAGATGACACTTATCGGGCCTGGCATCTTCAGCATGTTGTAGGCATAGTGAGAGGCCGCCATGAATTTGGCGAGTGTTGGACGGCCAAGTATTCCATTATAAGGCAATGGAAAGTCAGCAACATCAAAGGTGACCCTCTCAGTTCTGAAGTTCAACTCGCTGCCAAATGTCACCGGCAACGTGATCTTTCCCTTTGGCTTGCTCCTTCCCGGATTGATTCCTTGGAAAGTGCCGGTCTCTTCGAGCTCGCCATCGTGGATCTAGAGTTTCTGGAGCACCGCGGAGGAGATCAGGTTCAAGCCGGCCCCGCCGTCCACTAACATCTTGGTGACCTTGAGGTTGCGGATAGTTGGTGAAACCAACATCGGCAAGCACCCGACCGCAGTTACGCGATTAGGGTGGTCCTCAATATCAAAGATGATAGGCGTGCTGGACCATTTCAGAGGCTTGCGTGACTCGACGGATGGTTCTGCCGCATTAACCTCCCGCATCCACTGCTTGAGTTGGCGGTGTGAAGTATGCATAGAAGCACCACCGTCAACGCACATGACCTCTGTGGCTTTCTGGAACTCCTGCTCATCGGTCTCGTCATCATCCATGTCTTCATCATCGTCGTCGTCTTCATCCTTGTCGCGGCCGCTGGGGTCTGTCTCGTTGCCGCTGTTTGGCCTTGCCGCGCGTCCTCCCCCGGGACGCTTCTTGCTAGCTCCTCCAGCACCCTCCTGGGCCTTCTCCTTGTCGCGTCCGTCAGATTCAGCCTTCTGCTGCTCGACAAGCTGCTCGACCTTCTTGCAGCTCGGAGGTCATGACCCTTGGTGCGGTGGATCTTGCAAGATCGCTTGCCGGAGCCGTCCTGCTTGTCGGCGGCCGCCACAGACTGGCAGTTGGTGCCAGCGGCAACCTCCTTGCCGGAGCTACCAGCCTTGGCTTTCTTGTCGCCACCTCCATTGTCGGACTACTCAACAACTAGCACATCTCTGCCCTTCTTCTTCCTGTTGCCCCGCCGCCAGCTCTTCTTTGCCGGGGCGGTCTCCTCACTATCAGATCCTCCTGCTTCAATATTTTCTCCGGGGAGTCTCCTCCCTTCTTCAGCACGTGCACACTTGTCGGCCAGGGCATATAGCTCACTGACGTCTCTGATCTTGCACATTGCCATCTCCTCCCGCATCCTGCGGTTTCGCAGACGCTCGATGGAACGCTACCGATCACCGCGGGCGTGGTGGACATCCGGGATGTTGTGCTGTACACGGCTGAATCTTTGAATATACTTGCTAGGGCTCTCCTTCCTTCCGGGCGAGCAGATGAAGGTCGCTTTCTTAGCCATGGGGCTTGTGGCCGCTGTAAGGCGCCGACAAACTGATGGCATAGATCTGCCCAAGAAGATATGGAGTTGTCCGCAAGTGCATGAGCCAGGATCGACATTGGGTTTGAGCACCGCCGGGAAGTAGTTGGCAAGGATCTTGTCGTCTCGCCGCCCGCAGCTCGCTGCACCGCTATGGTGTAGATCTTTGAGGAACTCCGACGGATGCGTCTTGCCGCTGCATTTCTTCTCGGTACGCCCGGCTTGAAGTTTTTCTTCTTGGGCCTTTGGACTTGCCGCAGCTCACGAGTGAACGCAGGGCAACCTACCGTCTGACGGCAAGTCGCCTGGTTCCTCTGGCGCGTGCATGTCGACAGAGGGTCCAGCGCGCTTGTCGGATTGACGCCGCGCTTCTCTTTGGTGCTCGATGCGGGTTCGAGCGTCCTCTTGCTGTCGTTCGTGAAGAACTTGGCGCTGATCGCGATGAGCTCGTGGATCTGATGACGCAGTGGAGTCGCTGTCGAGGTGGATCCGGCGAGTCGGTGATCTTGGCCTTCCGGGCGGAGAGTGCATGGTGGTTGCACCCCCACCGGTCTCGTCGCCACCGGCTCGTGTTTGGCAGTCTTGTCGCGGCAGCGATGCACTCGGTTGCCGCAGAGCGTCGCCGTTGGCGAAGCCGATGAGACTCTGAATGGTGGCCCTCCATTCATCGACCTTGTCAGCCGTTGGAGGGTAATCCAGGAGCAGTTGCGCTCTCGCCAAAGCTTCTACTGGAGTGGTGGGTGGCAGTGGCGAACGGCGCGAGGAGCGGGATATGCTCGGACTTCTAACTATGTTAGAAGGAGCAGTATCCCGTCCGGGCGACCGTGCCTCGCTCGCGCCAGCATATTGGCGTGCATGTTGGTTTTGAGCACCCTGAGATCCTCCAGCTCGATCTTGGTCCAACGAGCGTATGGCATTGTGAATACCATGACGCTGTCGGTCCCGCGCCTCCTGAGACGGGCGCGATGCATGTACGGACGCCGAGGTTTGCGCAGCCTTGTCCTTGGACTTGGCAGCACCGTGAGCTCCCCCGACGCCTTCCATTCTTCCGCCGGCGTCTACCCCGCCACCTGTTTGCTCCGGTGGCGGTGGGTTCGACGCGACGGCTTCGGCCACCGAAGCCTTCTTCTTGGTGGCATGTTGATGAAGATGATGAAGATCTAGCTTCGTGGGACGCCAGATCAGGTTCGCACAACCTCGACGCTTCAACCTCGGGCGCGCCAAAGATGTCGGGGCAGGTTGATTCGCCCACGAACACCTATGGGGCCGGGCGGACCGAGCCTTTCGGTTCGGCGGGAGCGGAGGTCACACGAAGAGCGGATCGAGGCGGTAACGCGAGAGGTTTACCCAGCCGAGCTCTCCGGAGAGATAATACTCCTACCGCTACATGTCTAGGTGTATTATGCGTTCTTGCTCAGAGCTACTGAGTGCTACAAAGACACACGAGCTGCTAACGAGGCTGAGTGTGGAGGAATCGACCAACCCCTTTCTACGTTGCGCATGGGCCTCCTTTTATATGCTCAAGGGCTCCGACGGTGGCAACGAGACGGGGTACAAATGGAAAAGATGGTTGGTACACCTACTTGTACAAAGGTACATGTTGTACCATACCTAACCCTGACGGCAGGGGACAAAGGCATTAAATGCCCGTCTAGTCACCCTAACAGTGCAAACAGGGACCGTCAGGGGCGCCACCGTTCGCCACGATGGCAAACTTGCCAGTGCCGCTTGCCACGCCGCACCATTGCCTGACCTCTCGCCACGCCGCTACCGAAAGGTCCTGTATGGCGACACGTTAGCGGATGTGCCGGAGCGTAGGTACAGAGAGGTGGTCTGCCGTGGCAAGCGCCTTTGCCGCGGTTGTTGTCTTTTGTCGCGCCGGAAGCTTGTCGCTTGTTGGCCTTCCCGCAAGCTCCTCTTGCCGGGCCTTGTCTTGTATGTGCCTTGGGTGGCCTTCCTGCAAGCTCCTCTTGCCGGGGCCTTGTCTCCTTGGCTTGAATACTTTGTTCTTGAATGGCTCCAAAGGAACCACGGAGGATCTCGGAGGTCACCCGGTAAGCCTTTCCGCGGAGGGCTGCAACTGCCCGTGCACAAGTTCGGGATACTAGGGTACCCCTACTCTAGTACACCGACATATTACTATTGGAGGTTTTGAATTCCCTCTTCCTACTGCCAAAAAGAAATATGATATTCTTATTGTTGGGGACATGCATATCCCCGTTGTGGTAACCTAGTGTTATTCAAAAGTTCTCCGGTTTCATGTCATTCGGAAGAAGTTCGTTAATAAGACTTGATCAACCTTATTAATGGATTCCTTTTGATGAGCATGAGATGGATGAATTTAGGAAGCACAACTCTCTGTACCCATCTTTTACTTTCAATTATTTAGACTAAATAAAGCAAAAGTAGTACTTTTGTCTGTTTTCTGAATTATCCGTGCAATAAAAAATGTCCCGAAAATAAATGTTATCCAAATGCCCTGAAAATTGGATATGATTTTTTATAGAAATTTTAGAATTTTTGGTGCAAACAACACACCAGGGGGCCTCACCAGCTGTCCACAAGGGTGGAGGACATGCCCACCTCCTGGGGTGCGCCCCCTGACCTTGTGGGCCCCATGTGGCCGCCCTCCACTTATTCCAGCACCCATCCACTCTTTCTTCCTCTAGAAAAATTACACCATAGATCAAACTCGTGTTCTTGCTCATTTTGCTGCCATTTTCGATCTCCTTGCTCAAAGCTCCATTCACAAAACTGCTTTGGGGGACTGTTCTTTGGTATGTTATCCCTCCAATGGTCCAATTAGTTTTTGTTCTAGTGCTTTATTCATTGCAAATTTTTTCTGCTGCGGTGACCATGTTCTTGAGCTTGCATATCAAATTTATATGGTCCAAAGTAGTTTTGATGCATGATATAGCCTCTAGGCACTTGTAGGAGTAGTTGCTATCAATTTTATTAAGTTTGGTTCACTTTTATTTTGAGTTACTAAAAATTTCAGAAATTTTTTAGAGAAAGAAAAATGTCTAGGAGAATGTACCAAGGTGGTTCTTCAAGGAAGCAAGCACCAAGGCGTGCGATATGCGAACTGGACCCTGAACCACCAAGGGAAATTCAAGTGAAGCAGTGTGAATGGCCGACGGACGAATTTATGGATCATGCACGATTCAAGGATGAATTCTATGAGTACATACAAAATGCCGGCCTCGAGGACTTCTTATCGGACAGTGCTTACAGTATTATTATCTAACCGTTTCCTTCATTCAGAGGTTTAGTTTTCATCTAAGCGTAGTACTCATACTGTCATGTTTGATCTTTATGATAAATCTTATACCATGGACCTAGAAGACTTTTGTGATGCATGTAAAATTCCGCAATGGGTAGTCTTAGTGAGCCTCACAAATCTTAATATAATGATTTCCTTGCTAGCATCACCGTTGGAGAAACTAGAAATATCACACAAGCCTCCATGGGGAGCATCCATATTCCTGATGTACATTATTTTGCTCTCTTTATAGGAGGATGCATTAATGGTAAACATGATCATAGCCACCTTTGTGATTTAGATCTTAGTGTCCTCAAGTATGCGGTGTTGGATGATAAATGATATATTTTGGGGGCCATTATTGCTAGGAGGTTACATTTTAATGCTAAATATGGAGATTTATTTGGTGGTATTTATGCAACCCGTTTAGCTAACTATTTCGGTGTACCTATTAGAGGATATGATATTGAGTTGCCACCTGCTTTTTTTGATTATGAGCCTATGGTATGCTACCAGTTTCTTAAGAGGAACGAACAGATCCTCCAGTACCGACTAATCTTTGATAGACGGCGTGTTGTCCTTGTTACTCTTCATGCTCCTGCTTTCTTTAACTTTCGGGCAAATGGGCGATGTTTTATAACTAGAGAGGAAGCAAATGAGAGTGAGAGAACAGCGGAGGCCGCTCGCCTCCATGCTGCAGCACTTCAGGCAGTGGCTGATGCATCTCAGTACAACCCCGCCTACAACTTTGGATTTCCACCAGGCCAGCCATGGGCATAGACCAACTTAGGCCAAAATCCTAAGCTTGGGGGATTACCTATTTCTCACCGACATTATATTCATGTTCAAATGTTCATACTTTTTCATTGTATTATCCATGTTAGTTTATTTCTTTTTCTCGCTTTCTTCTAGTGAGTTCGATAAACCTTAAGGAAAAGAAAAAGAAAAATAGTTGTAGTTAGTTTACTTTCTATGCATGCTTAGTTGCAGTATTAAAAGAAAACCCAAAAAGATTTCTCATGCTTGTTGGGAGCTTTCCCGTGTAAATAGTTTCTCTCGTTCTTGTTTTACTTTCTTCAGTCTCCAAAAATATTTTAGTGTGTTTCTTTGAATTTCTTTTCTTTTAATTTCTTTGGGGTCGAGAGGAGAAGACCACGATGAAAATGTTGAGTGGCTCTCGTATGCATTATTGTTGATCTAACAAAGAGCCCATATTACCTTGTCTTCTCCTTTGAATAAATGTTTGTAGATTCCAGCTTAGTCCAATGGACGTGCACTATTATTATTATCCACATCATTCGGTCGTGCAAGTGAAAGGCAATAATGACGATATATGATGAAATGATTGAGATGAGGACAAGCTGGTATGAACTCGACCTATCTTGTTTCTGTAAATATGATTAGTTCATCGTTCCTGATTCAGCCTATTATGAATGAAACATGTTTGCAATGACAATTAGAGATTATAGTTACTCATGCCATGCTTAATTAGCTAGGAGTTTATAATGGGTTACCTTGCGTGCCAACATGGAAATTAAAATGGTTGTGATGTAGTATGATAGGGTGGTGTCCTCCTTTGAATGATTCGAGTGGCTTGACTTGGCACATGTCCACGCATGCAGTTGAATGTAGCCTCTACGATATTTATGTTCATGGTGATTTATATCCTACTCATGCTTGCATTCAATGTTGGTTAATCTCAATTCATGTTTATGACTGTTGTCGCTCTCTAGTTGGTCGCTTCCCAGTCTTTTTCTAACCTTCACTTGTACTAAGCGGGAATACTGCTTGTGCATCCACTTCCATAAACCCCAAAGTTGTTCCATATGAGTCCACCATATCTTCCTATATGCGGTTACCTGCCGTTCCAAGTAAATTTGCATGTGCCAAACTCTAAACCTTCAAATGATAAACTATTTTGTATGCTCGAATTGCTCATGTACCAACTAGGACTGTCAATATCTTCCATGCTAGGTGGGTTATTCTCACGATGAGTGGACTCCACTCATCAGTCACGAGAAAATGTCCAGTAACTGGGATGCCCAGTCCCATGCTCAAATCAAATCAAATTAATTGCAAAGAAAATGCCCCCAGGATTGTTGTTAGTTGGACGGTACCCGTTATTTCGGATCAGCCGTGGAGTGTGCTTGTTGGTGGTGGGGGAGTATATATAAACTTTACCATTATATTTGGGAACCGCCTATAATGTATGTAGCATGGAAGATACCGACATCTCTTAGTTGTTATGTTGACAATGAAAGCATGCCGCTCAAAATATTATTTATCTCTATTTTAAAACTCGAGCTCTGGCACCTCTGCAAATCCCTGCTTCCCTCTGCGAAGGGCCTATCTATTTACCATTAATGCTGAGTCATCATCCTCTTATAAAAAGCACTAGTTAGAGAGCACCACTGTCATTTGTATGCATTATTATTTATTTATATTGAGTATGAATGTGACTGGATATCTTTTACCATGAATTACAATGTCTAGTCAGTCCTTGATCTTCAGGGGTTCTCTGCATTTATGTCTTGCGGTCTCAGAAAGGGCTAGCGAGATACCATCTCTTGATTGTTTTGAGAAAGTGTTGTCATCCGAGGTTTATTATCATTTCTTGCTAGTTGATTATGCCATTGATATGAGTAAACATGAGACCTAAATGTTATTGTGAATATGGTTAGTTCATAATCTATGCTAAAAACTTGAATGCTGGCTTTACATATTCGCAACAACAAGATCAAACAGAGTTTGTAAATTTTTTTCTTTATCACTTTCAGTTTGTCAACTGAATTGCTTGAGGACAAGCAATGAGTTAAGCTTGGGGGAGTTGATTTTCTCCGTCGTATCTACTTTTCCAAACTCTTTTGCCCTTGTTTTGGACTCTAACTTGCATGATTTGAATGAAACTAACCCGGACTGACACTGTTTTCAGCAGAATTGCCATGGTGTTATTTTTTTGCAGAATAAAAAGTTCTCGGAATGACCTGAAAATTCACGGAGATAAGTTTTGGAAATAATAAAAAATATTGGCGAAAGAATCAACCGAAGGGGGCCACACCCTGGCCACAAGGGTGGGGGGTGCGCCCTCCGACCTTGTGGGCCCCAAGGACCTCCACCGACCTCAACTCCAACTCCATATATTCACTTTCAGGGACAAAAAAAATCAGAGAGAAGGATTCATCGCGTTTTATGATATGGAGCCGCCACCAAGCCCTGTTCTTCCTTGGGAGGGCAGATCTGGAGTCCGTTCGGGGCTCCGAAGAGGGGAATTCATCGCCATCATCATCATCATCAACCATCCTCCATCACCAATTTCATGATGCTCACTGCCGTGCGTGAGTAATTCCATCGTAGGCTTGCTGGACCGTGATGGGTTGGATGAGATTTACCATGTAATCGAGTTAGTTTTGTTAGGGTTTGATCCCTAGTATCCACTATGTTCTAAGATTGATGTTGCTATGTCTTTGCTATGCTTAATGCTTGTCACTAGGGCCCGAGTGCCATGATTTCAGATCTGCACCAATTATGTTTTCATGAATATATTTGTGTTCTTGATCCTATCTTGGAAGTCAATAGTCACATACTACGTGTTATGATATGGCAACCCTGAAGTGACAATAATCGGGACCACTCCCAGTGATGAGCGTAGTTTGAGGAGTTCATGTATTCACTAAGTGCTAATGCTTTGGTTCGGTAGTCTATTAAAAGGAGGCCTTAATATCCCTTAGTTTCCAATAGGACCCCACTGCCACGGGAGGGTAGGACAAAAGATGCCATGCAAGTTCTTCTCCATAAGCACGTATGGCTATATTCGGAATACATGCCTATGTTATATTGATGAATTGGAGCTAGCTCTGTGTCTCCCTATGTTATAACCATTTCATGATGAATGCCATCTGACATAATTATCCATCATTGATCCATTGCCTACGAGCTTTTCACATATTGACCTTTGCTTCATTACTTTTCTGTTGCCACTGTTACAATTGCTATGAAACTACTACTGTTACTTTTGCCACTGTTACCGCTACTTCCATACTACTTTGCTACTAAATACTTTGCTACAGATATTAAGTCTTTGAGGTGTCGTTGAATTGACAACTCAGCTGCTAATACTTGAGAGTATTCTTTGGCTCCCCTTGTGTCGAATTAATAAATTTGGGTTGAATACTCTACCCTCGAGAACTCTTGCGATCCCCTATACTTGTGGGTTATCAATGACGAAACCCTCCATCATAGTGGAATAGTACCCTCGGCTCCATCTCCAAATGCCTAAGATCTTCTTCCCCTCCTTCGATAGCCACATCAGCCGCAACATCCTCAGCGACCAACCCAATGATGCTGAGATCGACATGGCTTCGAGAAAGAGGTTATACACTTGTTGCATCGCTTTTTACTCTACATGTTATATATATTGTCCACTGAGCACGCATAGTAACATGAAATATGATTAGTTTTTCCTACTATATGACAAGGAGTGAGGTACCAGGCAACTTAGCTATCTGTGATGGACTCTCTCGAAAGCCATCATTATTTATTTCTGCACATTTGAGATGTGCATGTGTAGATGTGCCTGGGAATTGAGCTAGTAGGGCAGTGGCCTGGGTCCAAAGTAGTAGAAGTAGCACAAAAACATTTTTGGACTGCAGGCTTTTGCCTGTTCAAGCTTGCCTACTAGAATCGCAAGTGCTTGAAAGCAAAACTGAAGGAAAAACATAGGAATTGGAAAGTTTCCTATGGTACTACTATTCATGCATTTGGTTTAGAGGAATGGAGCAAAGGAAAACTGTGGGATTCTTTCCTTTAGTGTCTCCTTCAAAGAAAACCCATAGGAATTTTAATATCCACTTGGCCTCCTTTTCAAATTCCTATTCATGAAGCACAAGACTAAGAGATGGTAGCATAATAGCATTATAACTGTACATTTTATTGTGGTTTGACATAATTTGACCATGCTTCTTTGCATTCCTGTGATCTTCCAATTCTTGAGAACCAAACACCCAGATTGACAGAAATCCTGTGTTTTTAAATTCTCTATTTTGCACGTGCATTCCTGTGTATATCCTATCCCTGCATTGGTTAGAATCCTCCAATTCAAACAAGCTCTTACAGAATTACTTATGTTACAGATATATGTCAAAGAAAACCTTGTGTGGTTTGTCCCGCTCCTGCTACGTTGTCGTCCACCCCAGCCCAGCTGCTGCAACGACAGAAGGGTTCACCATAGCAGGGATCCAACCTCCAGATTGTCTTTCGCAAACTCGGATCTTCTTCCCCGCCGCCGGCAGCCACGACAACTGCATTACCATCATCAACTGAGAAGATGACCTCGAGGACTACACGGGTCCGCAAGAGAGGTCGCGCTCTTTCGTGTCTACTTACGTTATGCATCGCTTAATATTACATGCTAATTTGTCGTCATGTTCACTGATTAGACTCCAAGTTAGGTCCAAACTAATGCTCAAACTTGAGTTTTAAATGGTTGTGGGGTACATATTGGCGCAACAATCAATAGTATATGTCTACTATCTAGTTAATCTCGGGTGTCTACTATGAGTTTCATGTTGGCTGGGAAACAAACATTAAAGGAGCCATCATCTGTATTTTTTAACTGAAGCTATTATCTGCCTGCTATCATTGCTTTTGGGTCTATCTACAGGTTGCTACCATTACTCTGGATTTTTGCATGCACTCCTTACATAATCTCACTATGTTTTATTCCTATGCATGTCAGTTATTGTACACAATGGTACTGAACATGTAGAGCAAAAGAGATGAGCCTTGCGTGGCAATAAAATTGCATGTAGACGTTGCTCCATGGTGGGTGCAAAAGCAACTTGATAACCAACAAGTATATGGGATTACAACAGTTTTTGAGGGTAGAGTATTCAACCCAAAGTTATTGATTCGACACAAGGGGAGCCAAAGAATATTATCAACTATTAGCAGCTGAGTTGTCAATTCAACCACACCTGAAAGACTTAATATCTGCAGCAAAGTACTTAGTAGCAAATTAATATGGAAGTAATGGTAACGGTGGAAAAAGTAACAGCCACTACAAAAAAATACACTTCCGTGATGATACGTGTTTGTTACAGTAGGTCTTTTTTTTTGTCATGCATGTACATCCATGACGATTTTATGACAGAGTCAAGATAGTCATACCTGTGCTGTCGTAGAAGTGTTCCATGACATTACCAAAGTTATCATCATGGAATTGTCCACTTCCATGATGATAAATGGCACGTCATGGAAATGCTTTCGTCAAGGGTAGATGACACGTGGCACCCACCGTAACGGGTCGCGGTTAAGCTATCGGGTTCCGGTTTGGATCCGATAGCCCGTTAACAGGCTGGACCAATGGGATTTTCCACGTGTAAAATCATCATTGGCTGGAGGAAACACGCGTCTGCTCCTCGATGGGCCAGATGTCGTCCGTCCAATGGAGGAGACATGCCTATGATACGTCGACACGTGGCAGGGCCCAATCGAGGCCCATATAGGTTAAAAAGGGCGGCCCAGTCAAAGGCCCGTAGTACTTACTCAGGTACTAGTGGGACAGCCCAATAACGACCTATTTAAACATGGCCCGTTTACGGCTCGAAGCCAGATTTGGCCTGTTAATTGTTCACTGAATATTTGGGCCCAATTACGGCCCAGTGACTTTCAGCCCGTTAGAGGCCCAATGTAGACATGGGCCCATTTCAGCCCAGTGTGTCTTTCGGCCTGGGAATGGCCCATGCTGCCCATGGGCCATATATGGTCAGACGTGACATCCGGCCCACTAACGGCCCGTGATAAAGGTGGCAAAAGTTCAGCCCAACATGACTTTGGGCCTGTTAAAGGCCTGTCATACAATTCGGCCCGTTGATGCCTATACTAAGCTTTTGTCCTCTTAAAGGCCCATGATATCAGTGGGCCAACTAAAGCTCGAGATATGTTTCGGCCTGGTAACGTCCCGTCATATAACTGGGCCAAAAAAGGCCCGGTCTACATTTCAGCCTGCTGAAGGCCCGTTGACGACTAGAGAAAATTGAGGCCCAACATGCATTTCAGCCTGCTAAAGGCCCGTGGTTTCTTTTGGGCCGTAACAGGCCAGCAGTATATTCAGCTTGTTAATGGCCCAAAGCTACATGGACCCAACTAAGCGTTGGGTCCACTAAAGGCCCAACAAAAATTTGGGTCGAATATAGGCCCAAGTAAGTTGTGGGCCTGGCGCAAAGTGTGAAGGCCCCAATGGCCTTTCAGGCCCAAGAAAGTTGGAGGCCGGCCCAATTGTGGCCTGCTAAAAAGCAGGCCCGTTAGAGGCGAATGTTTCGGCCCGGTCGACTACATCAATTTTTTTTTCAGATAGCGAATGATGGCAGTAACTAGTAGGAATTAAGAACAAACCTACTCTATACAATAAAGAAATTACGACATAGTAACATAGAATAAACCTACATTATACAATAAAGGATTTATGGTATATTACATCCACTGGGCATCAAAGTTCGCCACCAGTGATCATAAAGCGCAACGAAGAAGAATATTAGAAAAACTAGGCACCATTGTAGCGTAACAAAATAATACTGATCCAAGACCACTTCCAAGAAAGTTCAAGAAAGGTTAGCCTTGCAAGGGAACTGCTGCGCAAGCTGATGAGCATGGCTGTGAGACCGGCATAGCATGCCGAACATAGCTTCCAGGTGTAGCTGTTTAGCAATGAGGTTCTCATTGGTGTTCTCTGCAATCTTTCTTAGAGATAGGACTTCAAGTCGAAGTTGAGTTGCAGAATGCCTTTATGCTAGAACTTGGGACTGAAGAAGTCGAACTTATTCAGACATCGAATTCTGTGAGCTTGTCTGACTGCTAGTCTCAAGTAACTTGAACACTGCATCAAGACAAGACTTTTGGGTTGTCTCACTATCTTTCAACTGTTTTTCCTTCTTTGCTGCAATATATGTTGGGTTTGTCTCACAGCCTTCAACACACTTGTGCATGCCATTAGGCATATCACCCTGAAACAAGCAGAGAGATGGTAGGTTCTGCACGTGTATAAACAAAGATGATAAATGTGCTGTCAATTCCATCCAATTTCAAATTAAAAAATAAAGAGTAAGTTCAAAATATCAATAGCATAATTTGGCATTGTTCATCATGCGGGGAGCTTCACCACACTACAGGATTGCCATGTCAACATAACAAGCATAGATGAAGAGCAAAGACAATCATTGTATCTATTTTGGTTAATGTGCATGGCATGTTGTTCGTATCATCAGCCACATCAGTAAGATAAAATAGGAGATGACAAGGTGCAAACGTGGGCTGCTTCACCACAATAATCGGATTATAGATCCACAAAAACAAGCATATATATATAGGGAGTATTGAGTAATGTGCATGGTATGAATAAGGAATTTGGTTTTAAAAGTAAAAACTTGGAACTTACGGTTGTTGAGAGCATGCATTTGGATAGAAACAACATACTAAACAATAGTTAACGATAGGGAGTATGAGCAAATTAAACAGCAGTTGAGGATAAAGGCTTTATAAGGACTGACTTTCATTAACAGTTAACACCGGCTTTATAATGCCCTTCTCCATGTCAAGGGAAGGATAACTCAAGAATTTCAACACAGAATCTTGTTCATAAGCATTGCCTGTACACTACATTTTGTAGAGAGTAATCATAGATATGATAATACTGGAAGGGATAGAGGATAATGAAGAAATGATGCATATTGATGCTACATAATCAACTACCAATCCCTGGAAGTACAAGCGTTCTGAGGACAAAATGTACTGACAAGAGCAATGGGCTACACTTCTGCACTAGCATTGTTTGTGTATTCAACTTTTTGGTAAGATTAAATATAGATGTGATATTTTTAGTAAATGGTGGGCGAGGGAGATAAGATGCAGAATGCTACACAATGAACCAATCCCTCTTCCCGTAATATAAGAGTGTTTTGAACACTGGTGTACTGTACAAAATGTTCTTATATTATGGGACGGAGGGAGTAGCTGTTAATGTAAGTACAGTGAAAGACGACGTTCAGTCCTTACAAGAGGACTGCAGAGCTAAACCTCTTCAAAAGCATTGGGCTGATTCTAAATTTATGTAAGAGTCCATACAGATCTTATAATGTCCACCAAATGGACGATAACAAGGCTAACATGTGAAGTGATGCTACATAATCAACCGGCTGTGAAAGTAAGTATGGTCATACATGTCAAGAGGTACTCACAAGATCAATGCAGCGTGTAGTATAGTTGTGAGATTCTGTGGTCCCTTGAGAATGATTGTTCTTCTGCTAACAGATTTCGTACAAGTGAAATGTTAAGGAAAATGCAGAAATGTAGTTCAAATTGTGATGTGATATCATAGAAAAACCTTACGTTGCAGACGAGACCAATGTGTAACAATATTATTCCAGTCACTGTCTGATAAATGTAGCACCGGAGACTTTACAAAAATTTCATTTAGAGGCTTGCCACCGAAATGCACTTGCCTCAGGTAGGAACGATACTTCATCAACGAGTGCTTGAAAAGCGCAACCAACCCTTGCTCGTCTTGATAATCCAGTTTGGTCCTCGCCTATCTAAAAGAACGAAATCTTGTGTCTTCTGTCAGCAGAAACATATGCAGTAATTACCATGAATAACATTAGTACATTACTTACGCGTAAGTTGCGGAGGAAGACTGGATAATGTTCTGTGTCTGTGGTATAATCTTTGCATGAAGGAAATATGCACACAATGTTCCTGACAACAATATAAGCTTTGTCTTCTAAACTGGGAAGAAATGGAACAGGGGTCCTATTTGCTGCAATTGGGGCTCTCTCTGGTTTGAAAAGGGATTTGGCAACTGGATTTGGTGTACTGCTTGTCGGAATGGGGTTTTGTGTCTTAGAGTCGGTGCTATGTCAACTAGCATCATCATCTTTATTTGCTTGATTGGGGTACATTGAGTTGGGGCATCAGAGATGACCACTGTAGTAGGGCTAGAGTCTACTAGAGTTGGGGCCGTGTTTTGTGGGTCAGGTGATATTGCAACTACACCTAATGGGCTATTTGATTTATCGGGTGTCACTACCTTTTCCAAATACTTTGCTCGTGCTCCTCCATGATCAGCAATCGCCCTCTTCATTTTGAATGTCTGATACACAAGAACAACATTGAATGGATAAATAAGGCATGATGACAGTTGGAATATGTACTGAAAATGGATAGAGGGTGTATTCACATACACGATGTGTAAACTAAGCTAATGGTAGTGCAACAAAGAAGAAGCAATGCAAAGCATCAGTTGCAAGATATGTGCGACCAATATAACCTTGGAAAGTTAGAGCAAGCACCTTGATGGGTGAATAAGATAGGGCATCAGCCTTTGACTTCTCCACTAGGGAGCTACATTGACTCAGGTCTCCCTCTAGCTCAGAATCACTGTTAGGATCATATTCTGCGCATGAATCTGTAGGTGGAGAGCGTTTGCATTGCATTGCATCCACACTTGATTTCAGTCCCTTAATGCCAAGTTTGACAGCCATGGCATTGTTCTGCTTTATTCTTTTCATGCGCAGGCTCATAATCATTATGATGTTGTTCAAGATTCCGAGATACATGAAAACATAAAAAGTAGTCGATTATCTATGGAATGCATTATGGATTCAACTCAAAGAGTGTCTCCCTATAAACCCCTACATATGCAAAGTTCACCCCAACCATGCCGACTGCACCACACACGTAAATACAAACCTCTTATGTCTCTATAACAGTGCATACACATTTCAAAACTGAAATAGGAACATTAGAATCATATCAAATTCATATTTGAACAAATAAACTAAGGAATTATGAGTGGCATAATGTTTAGCTTCAAGGGTGGAGTGCTGGTAGTCGACACAAAGCAAGTAGGCAGATTGTATTCCATGTAAAAGATCATAGTCTATGTAAAAGATGGAAATGACACTTTCTTTCTATACAATGCAGTGTTCGTTGCCCACACATAATGGAAGAGATCACACAAAGAAATACTATTCACTCATGTCTGCGGTTCCAGTATTTTGAAACAGGGTGGTCCACCCTAAAAGAATATTGACAACAAATATGACAAGGCAAGCATAGATGTAGTGAATCAATCATTGCTTGTGAGCTTACTAGGACAAGTATGCAGAATTGTAACTGTAGTAAGAGACCGTCCACAATCTGAATCAAGAAGTTGGTCTAGCACTTATTGTTTGCAACTAATCGATGTGAATAATTGGATATCATATCGAATGAGTAAGAAAGATAGGTAAAATTCTCAACAAACCTGGCCTGTAGTAGTAATCTGGGTTAATGTCACTACAACCTATAATCCAAAATTACTAGTGTCTGTTCCTAGGGCTGGAATTTTGAAACCCTGGGAACTTTACAGGTACTAAAGATTACTGAAATACATCTGAACCATTAAGTGTAGGTAGCACTCAGTACACAACAAACCCTAATGATAGTCCTGCCTAATGAATAATGAATCAATTAGAAAATGGGTGATGAGGTGTGGCTGTTGAGTGTTGAGGACATATCTCAGGATAAATCGTGTTTGCTTAGTGGTGGCTGCACGCCTGAGCCCTGAACGGAATGGGAAGGTAGGCACGGTGGCGCGCCCGGGCAGCGGTGACGCTATTGGGCGAGTGGTTCTGACCCAAAATCCCAGGTGGGCCGCGGCCCACCGTGGGCACCCTGTAGAGATACACACCCGAGTGGAGTACATGCATTTTCGAAACTAAATTAGGAAAATTTAGCTGACCAATTAAATGAGTCTATTTTAATAATATTAGATTCGTATTTGAACAACTAATCTTGTTTAGCTTGATGGGTGGAGCAGTGCTACTATGACACAAAGCATGTATGCTGATCTAATAAAGTTTCCGGTGCAAACATACAAGCTCATGTTGTTCTTGAGCCTGAAGTGTCTAATGAACAGACTACTAATGAAGGATTTGATGCAAAAAAATTACATGCTCCTGGTGATGAACATATAGTGTCTAATGAGGGATCTAATGCAAGCATTTTGCAAGCTCCCATTGAAGGATTTAATGTCTAATGATGATCTGCTATGTTGAGAGAGACATATAGATTTGCAGGCATTGATGACAAGCAAATTATAGTACATTTTCATGGCTTCAGGAAACTTCGAGGCCATCTACTAGAAAGTCCCCATATCATGACAACGTAGCATAAATACTTTTCTAATCTGTTGTTTGAAACTATTGGCATACTTGTGCTGGATAGATATATTGATATGCAGTTTATGACCTTTGGTTATAGGTGCAATTACACTTCGATATTTTCAGCCAGAGAACGAATAATTCAAGCAGGTACATACCATGTTAGTAGTCCTTGTACACCATGTTGCATTTTGTGTTTTTTTTTGTTCTTACATCATTTAGTGTTTCATAATTTGAACTACTTTGGATCATTAGTTGGTTTCCAAAGTGCATGTAGCTTCACATTTCTCAAGTTATGTTGATTTCCGGAGTGCAAGTGCCTCCATATTTTTTTTAAGTTAAATTTTTGCCCCTGGTAACTTGAATTCGTGGATCCTCCACTGCACACAAATCATACACGCAGGCCATACGAATTAAATGAAATGCAGGGACTTGCGCTAGCTCGTTGTACAGGCTCACTGCAGCTCTGCTTGCGGTTGGGATGTTCCACGCCACCAAATATCCGCCACCATCACGCCAATCCGAGTCCACCTGCAACATATATCCGCCACCAGTCCGAGTTCCACCAGATTCATCTCCGCCACCAGTCCTATTCCGAGTCCAGTATTTTGTTACTCTGTTTTGGATTTCCAGATCACGCCATACTCCGAGTCGTGACAGAGAAGGACTCCCCAACTTCCGTGCTACCCGCAGTAGAGAAATAGTTCCAAACTCAAAAAAATATAAGTCTAGAAAATTCTGGCTAGGCAGTTTTTAGACCATTTGTAGACTTTTTTGAAAAAAATTTGTTACGGAGCAAGAAAAAGAGGAAAAAAAGTGAAAAAAAAAGAAAAAAAAGGGAATTTTTTTTCAGAATGTGCTCCTCCCTTATTTGCGTGCAGCGCCGTGATTTTGTTAGTGTTCTAGGCTCGCGTCTCTAGCATGGTCTAGCCTAGGACCAGTACAATACCGTCGTTGAGCGTTTATTCAGCTTTGCATCTCTGAATTGATTATTGCTGACCCTTTTTACTACCATACTATAAGCCTTCCCAGCTCCACATACATCTACGTCGTGCGTTTGACTCTCCCTGGCAATCGCTCTATCCATGCTTTTGAGAGTTTTGACTACAACGGTTGCCGATCACCGCCTGCTTCTAGGTAAGAACTGGTAAGAATTTGAGATTTGCTTGACGGATTTGTGACACCCACCACCACCTCTTGTTATTAGTTTGTAGGATCATATTCTTGTGTGTTTCTATTGCTGCTAACCATGCCAGGATCACAAGCCGACGAGAATGACTGGGAGAACATGACGAACAAGGAGTTGCATGATAAATTTCAGCAAATGATGAGTGGACAGGTGCAAGATGTGCTAAACAGATTTGAAGAGGCCATGGAGAAGATAGATGGCATGGAGAATACGTTTGAAACAAAGCTCGATAACAAGTTTAATGAATTGCTCGCGCGTCTTCCACCACCACCACCGGCTGCACCTAACGCACCTCTACAACAACAACAACGACAACCTCCACATCGCGAAACAGCCCTCCACCGAGCGAGCCGTGTCCCTCTTGCACTTGGCCAAACTGTTGGTGTTGTTGTTGATACTTCTGTGGCTCCTGTTGCTGATGCGGAGGAGGATGATTATGTGGGAGATTACGAGGATGAAGTTGATCAAAATCAGAACTACGTGCATCCACCAGCACCACAACCACCAGGTCGTCCACATGCAAATAATGGCAATGTTAGGCCCCCCCCTCAGGTACGAGATCATGACCATCTCCCTAAACTGAAATTGAATATTCCACCATTTGAGGGTAGATATGTTCCTGATATATATCTTACTTGGGAGTTAGAAACTGAACAACGATTTACATGTTTACAATATCCTGAGGAGAGACATGTTCCTTCTGCTGTTTGTGGTTTCACTAGCTTTGCATGTGTTTGGTGGTCTGAACATTGTAGATTATATCATGTTCCAGCTACTTGGGCTGCTTTGAAAACTGCTATGCGTACTCGTTGGGTTCCACCATATTATCAATGTGAATTACTTCAAAAATTGCAGCGCTTAAGACAAGGAAAAAATTCTGTAGAAGAATATTATCAGGAATTACAAACTGGCTTGATTAGATGTGGTGTTGTTGAGGAGAATGAAGCTATGCTTTAGTGGGTTTGATCCTCGAGGGGTCTATACCCATTTTGCACACTGTATCCTGATAGAGCAGGTTCAGGCTGCTGCCGCCGTCCATAAGGACTCGGGTGAGGTGAAATTCGTCGATGATGGGGTCAAGGACCAATGCGGCAGGTCCACCATGACAGATACTAGTGGGTTGGTCCCTGCGATCGAAGGTGATCGAACAAGAGGACCATGGGTTGAACTTTGGGGCGACTGGCTCCATCGCATAGACGTCCCTTAGTGCATGTTTCCGTTCCCTATTGGGAATGTGGGTTGCATATATCATGTTCACTGTTTTCACTTGTGGAGGGAACCTCTTCTGTCCTCCTGTGTTCGGCGGCCGAGGCTCCTCCTCGTCGTTGCTATGCAGCCCCTTGTCCCTGTTTTCGGCATTCAACTTGCCGGCCTGCTTGAACACCTAGCATTCTCTGTTGGCGTGATTGGCTGGCTTATCGGGGGTGCCGTGAATTTGACACGAGCGATCGAGTATGCGGTCCAAACTGGACGGGCCCGGATTGCTTCTTTTGAACGGCTTCTTCCGCTGACCAGATTTAGAGCCACTGAATCCGGCATTGACTGATGTGTCCTTGGCGTTGTCGCCGTTATTGCGGTGCTTATGTCTGTTACGACGCGGTCTGCCGTTAGTATCCTTTGTATCTGAAGTGCCATGAACTCTTGATGAGTTGTTGTTGCGAGCCAGCCAGCTGTCTTCGCCCGCGCAAAAGCGGGCCATGAGCGTCGTGAGGGCTGCCATATACTTCGGCTTCTCCTAGCCGAGGTACCGGGCGAGCCACTCGTCACGGATGTTATGCTTAAATGCCGCTAAGGCCTCTGCATCCGGACAATCGACAATTTGGTTTTTCTTAGTTAGGAACGGGGTCCAGAATTGCCTGGCCGATTCCCCTGGCTGCTGAGTTATATGGCTCAAGTCATCAGCATCCGGTGGTCGCAGATAAGTGCCCTGGAAGTTGTCAAGGAATGCGTCTTCCAAATCCTCCCAACTGCCAACGGAGTCTGCTGGCAAGCTATTCAGCCAATGCTGAGCTGGTCCTTTGAGTTTTAGTGGGAGGTACTTGATGGCATGTAGATCATCACCGCGAGCCATGTGGATGTGGAGGAGGAAATCCTCGATCCATACCGTGGGGTCTGTTGTACCGTCATATGATTCAATATTTACGGGTTTAAAACCCTCTGGGCATTCGTGATCCATTACTTCATCAGTGAAGCATAGGGGGTGTGCGGTGCCTCTGTGCCGGGCTATGTCACGACGCAGTTCATATGAGTCTTGTCTGCTGTATTCGGCCCGGCCGTATTTGCTTTTAGTGTATCCGGCGTGACGGTCCTCGTCACGCGTTTGTGCGTGCCCCTGTGATCCGTAGATCGATCTTGCATGTTTTGCCTTGTTTTCCAATATGTCTCGCAGGTCCCGCGTGTTGCCCCGGGCCTTGGTATTTTTTTTTGATTGGCGGCGGGGTGCGGGCTGGACTTCGGGCTGAAATGCCTCTCTGTCTCGGCCACGAGGTGGCCGATCAGCCGTGACTACACGCTGGTGATGTAGGTTTCAATGCTTCCTCCTCGAGGTGAGGTAGCAACCTGCGCTTTGGATAACTCTTGGTTGGGCGCTCGAGTTCGTATTCCTCGGCTGCCAGGACTTCGGTCCATCTATCCGCTAGCAGATCTTGATCAGCTCGAAGTTGTTGTTGCCTTTTCTTCAGGCTGTTTTCCGTGGCTATAAGCCGGCGCTTGAAGCGTTCCTGCTCGACGGGATCCTCAGGCACAACAAATTCTTCGTCGCTGAGGCTCACTTTGTCTTCAGAGAGAGGCATGTAATTGTCATCCTCTGATTCTCTGTTTGCTGCCTGTTCCGGAGGGCTAGCTTGTTCATCCTCCCACTCAAGGTCTGGCTGGAGGGGATTGTCGTCGTCTTTGGCACTATCCGGAGCGTTATTGTCTCTTGTGCCGGTATTGCTGCTTTTGCTATGGCGAGACTTAGAGCGGCGCTGCTAACGTCGATGCTTGGGTTGCTTCTTGGAGGGATTATCCTCCGTTGTCTTGTCGCCATCCCCTTCTTTGGGGGTGTTCACCATGTATATGTCATACGATGAGGTGGCTGTCCAGTGCCCTATGGGCGGTGGTTCTTGTTCGTCTCCTGCATCGTCGTCCATACCATCGATGTCTTCAGAGCCGAAGTCGGGCATGTCGGTTAAATTGTCGACAGTGGCTACTAAGTGGGTGGTGGGTGGGGCGCGAATTTCTTCGTTGTCCGCATCCCATTGTAGCGGACATAGTTCGGCCAAAGGTCTCCCAACAGGGAGAGAGACTTCAACGATTTTAGTACGTCGCCAAAAGGCGAGTGCTGAAAGATATCCGCGGAGGTAAACTCCATGATCGGTGCCCAATCGGATTTGATGGGCACAGACACAAGCGGCTCAGAGTCCGTGGCCGGGGACGAATCCAACGGTTCGGCAACACGGGTCTCGTAGCAGGTGAGGTCAGTATTCGGCGCTATCGCCACTGAGTGTGCGGCCTCCGTGGTGGAGTCCATCCACCCGTCCACAGATGGTGCAATTTCTTCCGGGTTGAGGGCCGGAGTAGTTGCAGGTGTGATCTCCCGAACACAGTCCGACGGCAGAGCTAAATCATGCTCGTCGTCACTGTGCGGCGCACCTGACATGGGCTCGAATCTGTCGAAGATCAAGTCTCCGCGGATGTCGGCAGTATAGTTCAAGTTTCCGAACCTGACCTGATGGCCAGGGGCGTAGCTATCGATCTGCTCCAAATGGCCAAGCGAGTTAGCCCGCAGTACGAAGCCGCCAAACACGAAGATCTATCCGGGAAGGAAAACCTCACCCTGGATCGCATCATTGCCGATGATTGAAGGAGACATCAAGCCTTATGGTGACGGCACAGTGGAACTCTCAATGAAAGCACCAATGTCGGTGTTAAAATCGGTGGATCTCGGGTAGGGGGTCCCGAACTGTGCGTCTAAGACGGATGGTAACAGGAGGCGGGGGACACAATGTTTACCCAGGTTTGGGCCCTTTCGATGGAGGTAATACCATACTTCCTGCTTGATTGATCTTCATGATATGAGTATTACAAGAGTTGATCTACCACGAGATCGTAGAGGCTAAACCCTAGAAGCTAGCCTATGGTATGATTGTTGTTATCCTACGGACTAAACCCTCCGGTTTATATAGACACCGGAGGGGCTAGGGTTACTGTAGTCGGTTACAAGGGAGGAGATCTACATATCCGTATCGCCAAGCTTGCCTTCCACGCCAAGGAGAATCCCATCCGGACATGGGACGAAGTCTTCAATCTTCTATCTTCATAGTCCAACAGCCCGGCCAAAGGATATAGTCCGGCTGTCCGAGGACCCCCTAATCCAGGACTCCCTCAATGAGCACCTTCAAGGGGAGGACTGACAGGCAGGGCATGAAGCAATTCAGAGGCCGGTGCTTTGAAGTGAGTGTTTTCTGTCATCCAGTCCAACACCCAAGAGTTCACATCTTCAACATTTCCTGTGATGTGCAGCGTTGCATAGAACTGAAGAATTAGCTCTTCATTCCAATCACAGATATCGGTGCAGAAGTTGCGCAATCCAGCATCGTGAAGAACGCTGAGAACTGGTGTGAAGCAAGGCGGCGATTCCATGTCCACATGAGGAATATGCTCATGGTCGAAAACTTTGTCCTTATAAAAAAGCAGTGAAGAATAGAAGTTGGCTTGGCTTGCGGTCCAGAAACGCTTCCTTCGTAGGCGAGCAGAGTCATAGGGATTGTAGTCTGTGAAGAATACATGCTCATGAAAGAAGTCATCAGCCTTGAATTTCTGCTTCTTGGAGAAGGGATTCTTCGGCTTGGGCTGAGGAGTATCAGTCAAAGTCATCAGAGGCTCAGGAATCACATTCTCAGGAACCACAGGCTGAGGATTTTCAGTTTCTGCTTCACTTGCAGCCTGGGTCTTCTTTTCTTCATCACCACTAGTGGCTGGAATTTCTTCAGGAATGGAAAGAGTGGTGCGAGGTTCATCAGAGCCCATTTGAACTTCAGTGTGCACTGGGGACTGAGGAATTTGTTGCAGTGGCGTGAACAAAGGAGAGTTGGGGTGCTAACTTTCCCAAAAGTCATCATTCATCACAGGCGTGGTGCCCAATGTCCACGTCTTCATCTACTTCACTTAATTCTTCAATGCCTGCCTCTGCAGCTGTGAATTGAGGCACTAGCGATGAAACAACTGGAGTTGAAGGGATATCATCCACTTCAATTTCTTCGTCCAACTGCTCTGAAGAAGCAGCAGAAGCAACGTCTGAACGAAATATGCCCTAGAGGCAATAATAAAGTTGTTATTTATATTTCCTTATATCATGATAAATGTTTATTATTCATGCTAGAATTGTATTAACCGGAAACTTAGTACATGTGTGAATACATAGACAAACAGAGTATCACTAGTACGCCTCTACTTGACTAGCTCGTTGAATCAAAGATGGTTAAGTTTCCTAACCATAGACATGAGTTGTCATTTGATTAACGGGATCACATCATTAGAGAATGATGTGATTGACTTGACCCATTCCGTTAGCTTAGCACTTGATCATTTAGTTTGTTGCTATTGCTTTCTTCATGACTTACACATGTTCCTATGACTATGAGATTATGCAACTCTCGAATACCGGAGGAACACTTAGTGTGCTATCAAACATCACAACGTAACTGGGTGATTATAAAGATGCTCTACAGGTGTCTCCGATGGTGTTTGTTGGGTTGGCATAGATCGAGATTAGGAGTTGTCACTCCGTGTTTCAGAGAGGTATCTCTGGGCCCTCTTGGTAATGCACATCACTATAAGCCTTGCAAGCAATATGACTAATGAGTTAGTCACGGGATGATACATTACAGAACAAGTAAAGAGACTTGCCGGTAACGAGATTGAACTAGGTATTGAGATGCCGATGATCGAATCTCGGGCAAGTAACATACCGATGACAAAGGGAACAACGTATGTTGTTATGCGGTTTGACCGATAAAGATCTTCATAGAATATGTAGGAACTAATATGAGCATCCAGGTTCCGCTATTGGTTATTGACCGGAGATGAGTCGCGGTCATGTCTACATAGTTCTCGAACCCATAGGGTCCTCACGCTTAATGTTTGATGACGATCGGTATTATGAGTTTATGTGTTTTGATGTACCGAAGGTTGTTCGGGGTCCCGAAATGTGATCATGGACATGACGAGGAGTCTCAAAATGGTCGAGACATAAAGATCGATATATTGGATGGCTATGTTTGGACATCGAAATGGTTCCGGGTGAGTTCGGGCATTACCGGAGTACCCGGAGGTTACCGAAACCCCCTGGGGAGTATATGGGACTTATTGGGCCTTAGTGGGAGAGAGGAGGAGGCGGCTGTCGGTGTCAAAACCGGCGGATCTCAGGTAGGGGGTCCCGATCTGTGCGTCTTAGGCTGATGGTAACAGGAAGCAAGGGACACAGATGTTTACCCAGGTTCGGGCCCTCTCGATGGAGGTAAAACCCTACTTCCTGCTTGATTAATATTGAAGATAGGGGTAGTACAAGAGTAGATCTACCACGAGATCGTAGAGGCTAAACCCTAGAAGCAAGCCTATGATGGTATGATTGTTGTATATGTCTATCGACTAGCCTGGCCCTGGTTTATATAATGCACCAGAGGCCTAGGATAACAAGAGTCCTAGCCGAATACGCCGGTGGGGAGGAGTCCTTGTCTTGATCGCCAAGTCTTGTGGAATCTTCCTTGTATGCGGCAGCTGTCCGGACTGGCCCATGAGTATATGGCCATGGGGGTCCTCGGCCCAATCAAACAGATCGGGAGACGACGTGATGAGTACCCCCTAGTCCAGGACACTGTCAGTAGCCCCCTGAACCGGTCTTCAAGTCAGGGACGCTCCTCGATTCTTCCGAACTGTTCTTCATCTTCGGTCGTTGGTCTTGAAAACTGGTTCAACAAATCTTCTCATCTTCGATCTTGAGGATCGCCGAAGTGCGTCCGAAGAGTTTACATGTTGGGTATCCGAGGAGCCCCTTTAAGTTTCCGGCCTTTATCAATGCCTTGTTATTTTTATGCCACGCCTCGGGTTTGAAGTTGTTCCCGGGAGGCAGTGTCCTCTTGCGTCCGAGCTCCAACGCCGGACTGCATTCGAGGTATACTTTGCAGCCGAGCACCAATGCCGGACTGCTTCCGAGCTCCAACGCCGGACTGTGTCCAAGCTCCAACGTCGGACTGTGTCCAAGCTCCAACGCCGGACTGTGTCCAAGCTCCAACGCCGGACTGTGTCCCAGAAGTCATAGATCATCTTGGTCCAAAAAAGTTGAAGGAGTTTAGCCGAGCTTAATGCCAGAAATGCCCTTTATGGAGCTAGCCGCTGGCGCCCGAGCTTTATGTCGGACTGCCTCCGAGGTGGTGCACCACCTTGGCCATGAGACTGATTTTTATGAATTTAATTCTGAATTGCGCAATGTAATATCTGACAAGATGTATAGCTAGTATCCCTCAAGGTGCGTGTTGGCCTAATATCCGAGATGCACCTGAAGGAAAACATGAAACCGCTGATCCTAGTAGCCCCTGAGACTCAGGTCGACGCGCAAAATCGGCCTGAGGATCAACTCCTAGCTCGGCAGCATACATAGGAATAAAAACACAGTGTAATATATTAGAGATAATAGTGATCGGCGAACGGGCCCCTGAGAGAGGGTCGCGAGAAGTCGCCGCAATATACTAGTTCGACACCGGATAGGTCCATATGGTACCTATTATTGTCCGAAGACATGTATGCGCATAGTTCGATCAAGCCGAACACTGAGCCCTTTTGATTTTTCTGCATTGAATAGGCAATGCAGTAGCCCCCGAGACACTGGTCGGGTGGCAACACCAGATCAAGGGATCGATGTGCCCCTTTAATATTTGTAAATAATGAGCGCAAAGCCCAGTAGCCCCCGAGCCTTAATGTGGGCACGAGTGGCCGAATTAAGGATCGATATCCAGAGTAAAATCACAGATTATGTGTAATGATTCTATGTATCCAAGTACTTTACATCATTATTTTGACTCCATTGCGACCGTTTATCAGTTGAAAGTGGCCCATCGTCGGCTTCTACCCCTTGGTAGATACTACGTAGGTTGTTTCCCCATAACAAAGCAACCCTTAGCCGACGTCTCGGTGCCCGAAGGCGGTTGTGTTAGCAGAAACAAGGCAATCAGATATGCGGGCTTTAAAACTTTCGCTTAGTCATAGGAGCTTTATACTGGGGAAGCTAGCTATGAGCCCCCGGTTAGTGTTCGGCGACACCCGAGGTCAAGCCGTAAACACTTCGGCCAATGTTATGAACGGCCTGTCATTTAACATAGTCATCGGATCGCTGACCAGTTTACGCCTATTGTGATAGTCAGTTTTCGGCTTTCTCCACTGAGGTGCTTGACCATGCGAGCTGGAAGCACAATCACAGTGGTTCTCCCTTTGCACACCTAGCCGAACAAAGCGGAACGTAGGAGGCAAGCGTGTGAGCCGGGCAACCCAACTATTGACCGAAGACACAATTCGAAACTGATGCATATATAGCAATATTCGAGAATGTTTTTGCGAATCCCTAAAGGTGTCCGGCGTTAATCGCGAGACTAATGCTGGAAACGCACAAATAGTTTAAAAGTGCCATAGGCTCGAAAAGCCAAAAAACTTATTCCAAAGTTTAGTGTCTGAACTAGATCAAGTGTTCGGTGCCAATCCGAAAATTGGACTAAAAAAGTGCTTCTGCCGTGCTTTAACATGACACATCCTATCTCAAGACTTCAAGCGGGTCAGCCTACGGCTTCAACCTCCTATCCTGGAGGCGGAGTACTTCTCATTAGGCCAGTTTAGCATACTAAACTCTAGCGGCTTTGAGAGAAGCAAGGCTATCCGGCTATTGACCACACACTTGCGTCGAGAAAAGAGTGATAAATGATAATAATAATAATAATAATAATAATAATAATAATAATAATAATAATAATAATAATAATAATAATAAAATTTGCAACGACTAAGAAGAAAAACACTTAATATAAAACGGCTCAAATAAACTTAAGAGCCCCCAAGTGACTTGGTTAAAAGAATGATTGTGTGTACCGAAGTACTTATATCATATCTATGTTCAAATTAACTTTAAACGCTGCCTTAACCTAATCGTAGGCTTCTTCCTCTTCGTCAAAAGACCGAAAAGTGTTATGTACTCCACCGTCGAAAATATCGACGGTGCTTCGATAACCAGCAATCAGGCCATAAGGCTGTAGAATGCATAAAGACCTGTGGAACTTATGCTATATTACGAACGAAGTGTAAGAAGCATCTTCAAATAAAAAAGTACCCCCACCGATACCTTTCTTCGATGCTCATTGTTACTATGAGACTTATGCAATAGATTTTTTGTACTCATGAGTTCCGTTGTGTGCCGACCATTATTGAAAACAGTAAGAACGCTAGCTTTCGGCTTCACCCAGTCTGAGGTCCGCCTCGGGTGACCCGATCGTGACAATCGCAGAGGTGCTCCCTTTACTCCCTAGCCGAACAATCGGGAATGTAGGGTTAAACACAGGAGCAAGGCAACCTAGCTTGCAAATCACTTAGGTCAATATGGTGCATATTGTGGCATAATACACGAACAAGGAACGAAGTCGTACAAGTATAATCATATGCAAGAGGAAAAGCTCCAGCGAGGGAGCCCCAAGTAACTGGGTATTTGAATTTGTCCGTCACAAACAAAGTTTGGACAAGCAACTTTTTTCCAAAAAAGTATAATGCTTGGTCGAACCGAGCACAAGTTAAAAATTTAAAACTTTGAGCATGAAGGCAACTTAGCTGGTTAATGTGTTCGGTATTGATGACGTGGTCCGAGCTTGATGCAGACAAGGTTCCACCCCCCAAGCTGGTCCCGAGGTGGCGGAGCAAAGAGCTCGGCACTCCGAAGTGGTGACATAGCGTGGTCAATGCAGGTCGGCAGAGTGATGCCGAAGTCCCCAGCATGGGGTAATGAAGTGTTGACGAAGCCCCCCGTCCAGCCGAGGTGACGTGGTATGTCAGTACGCCGAGTTGACGATACTGCCCAACCCGGACCATTTTCCTGTGTACAAAAAATAGTGCAAACCAGGGATAATAGTAATAATAATAATTTAAAAAAATCGTTGCATAATAAATAATTTATGCAAAGTGAGTAATAGAAGAGATATGGCCTGGCGCCGAAGTCAATGTCGATGCAGGGCGTCGGCGTGATGCGGTAAAGGCGTGAAAAAGCCTGAATTCACGGGTCGGTCCGAGTTCCGGATGCGGCGTTCATCGGACTATGTACGGAAACTGGCCGAACCACCATGCGACTGTCGTTAATGCGGCCACCATTTGATAGACCTGTGTACATATGATGGGCAAACCAGAGGAATAATTCCTTGGGAAAAATGAACCCAAACAAGCAAAAAATACTAGGATTAATAGCACCTGGTTTATTGTTGTAGCAATCCAAAGAAAGGTGATTCCCAAAATTGGGACTCGATCCGCACACCCATTGCCTGATGGGCGATAAAGCGACGGCGTGGCGATGCTGGCAAAGGTTGGCTCGCCGAGGCAAAGCCCTCGGTCCAGCTAACGTGATGGAGCTGGTCGGCTAGTGACGCCGAAGTCTTTGGAGTAGGTTGATGAAGAGATGGCGAAGCCCCCGGTCCAGTCGAGATGTTGAAGCCTCGATGTCAGCTGATGAGTCGAAGTAGGTCGGCGTGATGGACACCGGCTTGAAGAAGCAACAGTGCGGCCCTGCCGATGCAGGTCGTGACGTGGTCAATGCTGGCTTGATGAAGCGACCGTACGGCGATGCCGGTGTGCCCGCTCCGTGTAATCCGTGGGGCGGCGATGTTGGTGATGATTTATCATTCACGATGCCAAACTCTTGTTCGGCTTGCCGAGACGATGATCCGAAGAAGTTGAGCTCGGCTCAACAAAGCGACGACGTGTCTAGCGCAGGTCGGCAGCCTTGGAGCAATCTCGCCGGACTGGTTTGACTCCAGCATGATGGTGAAGATCATGTTCAAAAGATTTTAAAGTTAGTGGGATGTGTTCGGAAACAAAAAAAATACCCCATACAAAACTTCCTTCAAAAAGGATGTCCGAAATCCCACTCATAAAAAAGACGAACTCGGGGCGGATTCGTTTTCGCGCAGAAAACAGATCCGAAAAGTGATGCACTAGTCGGAAGGTTCCCGGAGTTTGGACGGTCGGATCGAGCTCAAATTTTGAGGGGTGGTGGATATAGGAATTCCGCAGCCGATCAACGGTTGGATCTTCCAAAGAACATCCGAGCTAGAAGCTGGACACCACGCCCTAAACCCATCCAGATTCCCGTCCAGATTTGACAGGGTTCCGGTATATCGCGGATTGCCAGAGATTCCTCCATCGGAACTGGACGAAATTTTCCAGGGTTGTTGTAGACTCAAGTCCGCACAATTCCGCCGAAGCAAGTGTTAAAACGACACTTGAGGAGGCGGTGATGCCGGATACAAGTTCGCTGTCCAGAAAAACAGCACGGTCGCCCGAGGGAAATGTTGACGTTGAGCCCCAGGCTCCCTGGATGATTCCTCCATGATCTTGATATAGATCGGAGTTGATGCTGATGAAGACCCTCATCCGAACATGACGATCGGAGGTAGGGCATAGTCCTAGGTCCAGCCAAGGTGACCAGTCGAGCTGGTGACGAAGATGCCGAAGTCGCAGTTGATCTGCAGGCGAGCCATCGACCATTTGCCGAACACACATCGGAACTCTCAATGAAAGCACCAATGTCGGTGTCAAAACTGGCGGATCTCGGGTAGGGGGTCCCGATCTGTGCGTCTTAGGCTAATGGTAACAGGAAGCAAGGGACACAGATGTTTACCCAGGTTCGGGCCCTCTCGATGGAGGTAAAACCCTACTTCCTGCTTGATTAATATTGAAGATCGGGATAGTACAAGAGTAGATCTACCACGAGATCGTAGAGGCTAAAACCTAGAAGCTAGCCTATGATGGTATGATTGTTGTATACGTCTATCGACTAGGCTGCCCTAGTTTATATAATGCACTAGAGGCCTAGGATAACAAGAGTCGTAGCCGAATACGCCGGTGGGGAGGAGTCCTTGTCTTGATCGCCAAGTCTTATGGAATCTTCCTTGTATGCGGCAGCTGTCCGGACTGGCCCATGAGTATACGGCCATGGGGGTCCTCGGCCCAATCTAACAGATCGGGAGATGACGTGATGAGTACTCCCTAGTCCAGGAAACCGTCAGCGACCAAGGAGGGCCCCCCCCCCCAAGCCAAATCCGGATTGGGTGGGGGCCGGCCCCCTTTCCTTCCTCCCTCTCTCCTCCTTCCTTCCTCTCCTACTCCAACTAGGGAAGGGGGGGCGGGGGAATCCTACTCCCGGTGGGAGTAGGACACCCCTAGGGCGCGCCATAGAGAGGGTCGGCCACTCCACTCCTCCACTCCTTTATATACGGGGGAGGGGGCACCCCATAGACACACAAGTTGATTGTTTAGCCGTGTGCGGTGCCCCCCTCCATAGATTTCCACCTCGGTCATATCGTTGTAGTGCTTAGGCGGTGAAGCCCTGCGTCGGTAACTTCATCATCACCGTCATCACGCCATCGTGCTGACGAAACTCTCCCTCGACACTCAGCTGGATCTAGAGTTCATGGGACATCACCGAGCTGAACGTGTGCAGATCGCGGAGGTGCCATACTTTCGGTACTAGGATCGGTCGGATCATGAAGACGCATTTACTACATCAACCGCGTTGTCATAATGCTTCCGCCGGGTTCATTTACGAGGGTACGTGGACAACACTCTCCCTCTCGCTATGCATCACCTAGATGGATCTTGCGGTGCGTAGGGAATTTTTTGAAATTACTGCATTCATCAACAAAGTGGCATCGTGAGCCGTGTCTATGCGTAGATGTTATATGCACGAGTAGAACACAAAGAGTTGTGGGCGATAATAGTCATATCGCTTACCAAAGATGTCATACTTTGATTCGGGCGGTATTGTTGGATGAAGCGGCCGGACCGACATTACGCCAGACGCTTACGCCGAGACTGGTTCTACCGATGTGCTTTGCAATACGGTGGCTGGCGGTTGTCGGCCCAACTTTAGTTGAATCGAGTGTGACTACGCCCGGTCCTTGTTGAAGTTTAAAACAACACACTTGATGAAAAATCGTTGTGGTTTTGATGCGTAGGTAAGAACGGTTCTTGCTCAGCCCGTAGCAGCCACGTAAAACTTGCAACAACAAAGTAGAGGACATCTAACTTGTTTTTGCAGGGCATGTTGTGATGTGATATGGTCAAGACATGATGCTAAATTTTATTGTATGAGATGATCATGTTTTGTAACACAGTTATCGGCATCTGGCAGGAGCCATATGGTTGTTGCTTTACTGTATGAAATGCAATCGCCATGTAATTGCTTTACTTTATCACTAAGCAGTAGCGATAGTAGTAGAAGCAATAGTTGGTGAGATGACAATGATGCTATGATGGAGATCAAGGTGTCGTGCCGGTGATGATGTTGATCATCATGGTGCTTTGGAGATGGAGATCAAAGGCACAAGATGGTGATGGCCATATCATATCACTTATATTGATTGCATGTGATGTTTATCCTTTATGCATCTTATTTTGCTTAGTTCGGTGGTAGCATTATAAGATGATCTCTCACTAAATTTCAAGGTACAAGTGTTCTCTCTGAGTATGCACCGTTGCGAAAGTTCGTCGTGCCGAGACACCACGTGATGATTGGGTGTGATAAGCTCTACGTTCACATACAACGGGTGCAAGCCAGTTTTGCACACGCAAAATACTCGGGTTAAACTTGACGAGCCTAACAGATGCAGATATGGCCTCGGAACACTGAGACCGAAAGGTTGAGCGTGAATCATATAGTAGATATGATCAACATAGTGATTTTCACCATTGAAAATTACTCCATCTCACGTGATGATCGGACATGGTTTAGTTGATTTGGATCACGTGATCACTTATATGATTAGAGGGATGTCTATCTAAGTGGGAGTTGTTAAGTAATATGATTAATTGAACTTTAATTTATCATGAACTTAGTACCGATAGTATTTTGCATGTCTATGTTGTTGTAGATCGCTGGCCCGTGCATCTCGTTCCTTTGAATTTTAATGCGTTCCTAGAGAAAGCTAAGTTGAAAGATGATGGTAGCAACTACACGGACTGGGTCTGTAACTTGAGGATTATCCCCATTGCTGCACAGAAGAATTACGTCCTGGAAGCACCGCTAGGTGCAAGACCCACTACAGGAGCAACGCCGGACGCTAGAACGCTGGCAGAAAGCAAAGTCGATGACTACTCGATAGTTTAGTGTGCCATGCTTTATGACTTAGAACCGGGACTTCAACGATGTTTTGAACGTCATGGAGCATATGAGATGTTCCAGGAGTTGAAGTTAATATTTCAAGCAAATGCCCAGATTGAGAGATATGAAGTCTCCAATAAGTTTTATAGCTGCAAAATGGAGGAGAATAGTTCTGTCAGTGAGCATATACTCAAAATGTCTGGGTATCATAATCACTTGACTCAGCTGGGAGTTAATCTTCCGGTTGATAGTGTCATTGACAGAGTTCTTCAATCGCTGCCACCAAGCTACAAAAGCTTCATGATGGACTATAACATGCAATGGATGGATAAGACGATTCCCGAGCTCTTCGCAATGCTAAAGGCTGCAGAGGTAGAAATCAAGAAGGAGCATCAAGTGTTGATGGTCAACAAGACCACCAGTTTCAAGAAAAAGGGTAAACGGAAGAAGGGGAACTTCAAGAAGAATGGCAAGCAAGTTGTTGCTCAAGTGAAGAAGCACATGTCTGGATCTAAGCCTGAGACTGAGTGCTTCTACTGCAAAGGGATCGGTCATCGAAGCGTAACTGCCCCAAGTATTTGGCGGATAAGAAGGATGGCAAGGTGAACAAAGGTATATGTGATATACTTGTTATTGATGTGTACCTTACTAATACTCGCAGTAGTACTGGGTATTTGATACGGGTTCTGCTAATATTTGCAACTCAAACAGGGACTATGGATTAAGCGAAGATTGGCTAAGGACGAGGTGACGGCGCGCTGCGGGAAATGGTTCCAAAGTCGATGTGATCGCCGTCGGCACGCTACCTCTACATCTACCTTCAGGATTAGTTTTAGACCTGAATAATTGTTATTTGGTGCCAACGTTAAGCATGAACATTATATCTGGATCTTGTTTGAAGCGAGACGGTTATTCATTTAAATCCGAGAATAATGGTTGTTCTATTTATATGAGTAATATCTTTTATGGTCATGCACCCTTGAAGAGTGGTCTATTTTTGTTGAATCTCGATAGTAGTGACACACATATTCATAATATTGAAGCCAAAAGATGGAGAGTTGATAATGATAGTGCAACTTATTTGTGGCACTGCCATTTGGGTCATATTGGTGTAAAGCGCATGAAGAAACTCCATACTGATAGACTTTTGGAATCACTTGGTACTTGCGAACCATGCCTCATGGGCAAGATGAATAAAACTCCGTTCTCCAGAACAACGGAGCGAGCAATAGATTTGTTGGAAATCATACATACTGATGTATATGGTCCGATGAATATTGAGGCTCGCAGCGGGTATCGTTATTTTCTGACCTTCACAGATGATTTGAGCAGATATGGGTATATCTACTTGATGAAACATAAGTCTAAAACATTTGAAAAGTTCAAAGAATTTCAGAGTGAAGTGGAAAATCATCGTAACAAGAAAATAAAGTTTCTGCGATCTGATCGAGGAGGAGAATATTTGAGTTACGAGTTTGGTCTCCATTTGAAACAATGCGGAATAGTTTCGCAACTCACGCCACCTGGAACACCACAGTGTAATGGTGTGTCCGAACGTCGTAACCGCACTTTATTAGATATGGTGCGATCTATGATGTCTCTTACTGATTTACCACTATCGTTTTGGGGTTATGCTTTACAGACGGCTGCTTTTTTTCCATCACGGTAAATAGGGCACCATCTAAATCCGTTGAGACGACACCTTGTGAACTGTGCTTTGGCAAGAAACCCAAGTTGTTGTTTCTTAAAGATTGGGGCTGCGATGCTTATGTGAAAAAGATTCAACCTGATAAGCTCGAACCCAAATCGGAGAAACGTGTCTTCATAGGATACCCAAAGGAAACTGTTGGGTACACCTTCTATCACAGATCCGAAGGCAAGATGTTGCTAAAATGGATCCTTTCTAGAGAAGGAGTTTCTCTCGAAAGAAGTGAGTGGGAGGAAAGTAGAACTTGATGAGGTAACTGTACCTGCTCCCTTATTGGAAAGTAGTTCATCACAGAAATCAGTTCATGTGACTACTACACCAATTAGTGAGGAAGCTAATGATGGTCATCATGTAACTTCAGATCAAGTTACTAGTGAACCTTGTAGGTCAACCAGAGTAAGATCTGCACCAGAGTGATACGGTAATCCGGTTCTGCAGGTCATGTTACTTGACCATGATGAATCTACGAACTATGAGGAAGGGATGATGAGCCCAGATTCCGCGAAATGGCTTGGGGCCATGAAATCTGAGATGGGATCCATGTATGAGAACAAAGTGTGGACTTTGGCTGACTTGCCCGATGATCGGCAAGCCATAGAGAATAAATGGATCTTCAAGAAGAAGACTGGCGATGATGGTAATGTTACTATGTACAAAGCTCGACTTGTTGCGAAAGGTTTTCGACAAGTTCAAGGAGTTGACTACGATGAGACTTTCTCACCCGTAGCTAGGGGTGGAAACGGATCGGATGCGGATCGCATAGTGCTCTTACCACTTCCATTTTCATATTTTTAAAATGAATACGAATCCGAATAGGGATGTTATCGGATACAGATGCCTCTCGGATATTATTCGAATACGGACACACATCGGATATTTTCTTGATTCGGAACGGATACGAATAATATCAACATATTGCTTAAGTAAATTAGTCGATACCTATGTGACCTGAAATAATGAACTTGTGACATACAATAATTCGATGATAAATAGGTTTATGAATAAATACTATTGTAATGCACAATAATTTATAAGTTTAATCAGTAAAATTTGACCACTTATTTGGCTTTTATGTTGGATAACTGGAATATTGGGACTAGAATTTTGAAAATTACCTCCCATAATCTTATTCGGATACAGATATATCCACTTCCATATCCATATTTGTGTCAAAACCTCCTGCCATATTTTATTTTTCATTTGTTTAATAAATTCGGATACAGATAACTTCCATTTCCATTTTGGTTCGGATGCGGATGTTTCGGATATGAATAGGCATTTTCTCGAATACGAATATCAGATATTTCGGATTATCCGCTACCACTTTCCACCCCTAACCGTAGCGATGCTTAAGTCCATCCAAATCATGTTAGGAATTGCTGCATTTTATGATTATGAAATTTGGCAAATGGATGTAAAGACTGCATTCCTGAATGGATTTCCGGAAGAAGAGTTGTATATGATGCAACCCGAAGGTTTTATCAATCCGAAGGATGCCAACAAAGTGTGTAAGCTCCAGCGATCCATTTATGGACTGGTGCAAGCATCTCGGAGTTGGAATAAACGTTTTGATAGTGTGATCAAAGCATATGGTTTTATACAGACTTTTGGAGAAGCTTGTATTTACAAGAAAGTGAGTGTGAGCTCTGTAGCATTTCTAATATTATATGTGGATGACATATTGTTGATTGGAAATGATATAGAATTTCTGGATAGTATAAAAGGATACTTGAATAAGAGTTTTTCAATGAAAGACCTCGGTAGACGCTTAATTGGACTTTCGCAAAGCACATACCTTGATAAAGTTTTGAAGAAGTTCAAAATGGATCAAGCAAAGAAAGGGTTCTTGCCTGTGTTACAAGGTGTGAAATTGAGTCAGACTCAATGCCCGACCACTGCAGAAGATAGAGACAAAATGAAAGTCATTCCCTATGCTTCAGCCATAGGTTCTATCATGTATGCAATGTTGTGTACCAGACCTGATGTGTACCTTGCTATTAGTTTAGCAGGGAGGTACCAAAGTAATCCAGGAGTGGATCACTAGACATCGGTCAAGAACATCCTGAAATACCTGAAAAGGACTAAGCATATGTTTCTCGTTTATGGAGGTGACAAAGAACTCGTCGTAAATGGATATGTCGATGCAAGCTTTGACACTGATCCAGATGACTCTAAGTCACAAACCGGACACGTATTTATATTGAACGGTGGAGCTGTAAGTTGGTGAAGTTCTAAGCAAAGCGTCGTGGCGGGATCTACGTGTGAAGCGGAGTACATAGCTACTTCGGAAGCAGCAAATGAAGGAGTCTAGATGAAGGAGTTCATATCCGATCTAGGTGTCATACCTAGTGCATCGGGTCCAATGAAAATCTTTTGTGACAATACTGGTGCAATTGCCTTGGCAAAGGAATCCAGATTTCACAAGAGAACCAAACACATCAAGAGACGCTTCAACTCCATCCGCGATCAAGTCAAGGAGGGAGACATAGAGATTAGCAAGATACATACTGATCTAAATGTAGCAGACCCGTTGACTAAGCCTCTCTCACGAGCAAAACATGATCAACACCAAGACTCCATGGGCGTTAGAATCATTACTATGTAATCTAGATTATTGACTCTAGTGCAAGTGGGAGACTGAAGGAAATATGCCCTAGAGGCAATAATAAAGTTATTATTTATATTTCCTTGTATCATGATAAATGTTTATTATTCATGCTAGAATTGTATTAACCGGAAACTTAGTACATGTGTGAATACATAGACAAATAGAGTGTCACTAGTATGCCTCTACTTGACTAGCTCGTTGAATCAAAGATGGTTAAGTTTCCTAACCATACACATGAGTTGTCATTTGACTAATGGGATCACATCATTATAGAATGATGTGATTGACTTGACCCAGTCCGTTAGCTTAGCACTTGATTGTTTAGTTTGTTGCTAATGCTTTCTTCATGACTTATACATGTTCCTATGACTATGAGATTATGCAACTCCCGAATACCGGAGGAACACTTAGTGTGCTATCAAACGTCACAACGTAACTGGGTGATTATAGAGATGCTCTACGGTGTCTCCGATGGTGTTTGTTGGGTTAGCATAGATCAAGATTAGGATTTGTCCCTCCATGTTTCAGAGAGTTATCTTTGGACCCTCTCGGTAATGCACATCACTATAAGCCTTGCAAGCAATGTGACTAATGAGTTAGTCATGGGATGATACATTACGGAACGAGTAAAGAGACTTGCCGGTAACGAGATTGAACTAGGTATTGAGATACCGACGATCGAATCTCGGGCAAGTAACATACTGATGACAAAGGGAACAACGTATGTTGTTATGCGGTTTGACCGATAAAGATCTTCATAGAATCTGTCGGAACCAATATGAGCATCCAGGTTCCGCTATTGGTTATTGACCGGAGATGAGTCTCGGTCATGTCTACATAGTTCTCGAACCCGTAGGGTCCGCATGCTTAACGTTCGGTGACGATCGGTATTATGAGTTTATGTGTTTTGATGTACCAAGGTTGTTTTGAGTCCCGGATGTGATCACGAACATGGCGAGGAGTCTCGAAATGGTCGAGACATAAAGATCGATATATTGGATGGCTATGTTTGGACATCAGAATGGTTCCGGGTGAGTTCGGGCATTTACCGGAGTACTGGGAGGTTACCGGAACCCCCCGGGAGTATATGGGCCTTATTGGGCCTTAGTGGGAGAGAGGAGGAGGCAGCCAAGGAGGGGGCGCCCCCCCCCCCAAGCCCAATTCGAATTGGGTGGGGGGCCGGCCACCCTTTCCTTCCTCCCTCTCTCCTCCTTCCTTCCTCTCCTACTCCAACTAGGGAAGGGGGGGGGAACCCTACTCCCGATGGGAGTAGGACTCCCCTAGGGCGCGCCATAGAGAGGGCCGGCCCCTTCCCTCCTCCAGTCCTTTATATACGGGGGAGGGGGCACCCCATAGACACACAAGTTGATTATTTAGTCGTGTGTGGTGCCCCCCTCCACAGATTTCCACCTCGGTCATATCGTTGTAGTGCTTAGGCGAAGCCCTGTGTTGGTAACTTCATCATAACCGTCATCACGCCGTCGTGCTGACAAAGCACTCAGCTGGATCTAGAGTTCATGGGACGTCCCCGAGCTGAACGTGTGCAGACCGTGGAGGTGTTGTACTTTCGGTACTAGGATCGGTCGGATCATGAAGACGTACGACGACATCAACCGTATTGTCATAACGCTTCCGCTTTCGGTCTACGAGGGTACGTGGACAACACTCTCCCCTCTCTTTGCTATGCATCACCTAGATGGATCTTGCGTGTGCGTAGGACTTTTTTTAAAATTACTACGTTCGCCAACAACATCTTCATCAGATCCGATTGGGATCACATATTGTTCTCCAAAAGGAACGAGTTCCTTTGATGGTATACTCGAGATAGGAACATAATCTATGGGATTCTCAAAAGAGCTTGTCAATATCTTCATCTTCTTCGATGCTGAAGAATGTGATGAAGCAGATGCTTTCCTCTTCTTCACTGCTGCTCGCTCCGCAGCCTTAGTTTTCTTCGCTTCTGATGCAGAAGGAAGAACTGTACTTGGTGTTGGTGTAGGAGGAGCAGAGGAAATTGGTTCATTTTTCTCAGGCACAATTGATGTAGTTGGTCTGGTTTGTTCAGTTTCTTCAGGCTTAGCGGTTGATGCCTCAGCTGGCCTGGCTTGTTCTTCAGGCGCAACACTAGTGGTTGCTCTGGCAATTTCATCAGCGGCTGGAATAGATGCATCAACCCTGGTACTCTCATTGTCATCAGCAACCTGATCTTCATCAGCAGTGCTGGCATGTTCTTCAGTGGGTTGAGCGGATGCTTCACCCTGAGGAATTTCAATGTGCGTTGGAGCAGCATTTGAAGAAAATCCTTTTGCCAATTTGACAAATTTAACTTTGGCTCCTAGCCAGTCTGCATGGTAGGTGTCAAATTCATCACTGAGGTTTTTGATCTCAGTCTAAGCAGCAATGAGTTCATCAGTGGTCATTTTCACAATGTTCTTTTTCAGAAATCACTCCTTCTTGTATTAAGCTTTCTTCAGCTGGCTGGCCTTTTCAAATTTCCTTTTTTCTTCGCCAATGAAGGCGGTCAGCATGTGACTTTGGCCAGGTGTCAGCTTGAAGTCGGGCATAGGAGTGTTCGGGTCCTTGTGTCAGAGATCAATGTACTCAAGGATCAACTTTTGATCCATTAGGAGAGGAACTTCACTTCCTTTGGCTCTAGCGGCCCTCTGCTGTCTATCTCTGATGATTTCGGCAAGTTCCTCATCATCAGCATCGTCTTCATCGAACGGTACTTTAAAGGCAACCTGCTTCTTGTGAGGACTTGGTCTAGAGCCTCGTCCAGCAGTGGCCTTGGTCTTCAGCAAGGTAGGGCCTGTTGAGGAATTCGGAGGAGCTAAAGAACTTGCAGAGGTTCTTGAGGCAATTGAGATGCCATTTGTCCTTTGGCGCGTGGCGAGATGCACAGGTGCTGAGGACTTTGGAGGAGGAGCAGCTTGAGAAATTTGCCGTGAGGGCTTTGCAGAGCTGGGCCGTGAGGGCATTGAGGCAGAAGCACTGGGCTTGTGTGCAGGCTTCTTGGGCATAGCCTTCTTAGGCTTGCTAGTAGAGGCCTCAGTAGTGGCAGCAGCAGAATCTTCATTGAGTTTCTTCACTACCTCTTTTGCCATTTTGGCCAGCTTAGCTTGATGCTTGGCCCACTCCTTGGGGAAATTCTCACCTCTTCTGATGCTAGAGGGATCAGCTTCTTGGCCTGGTGCCAATGGAGGTCTTCGGCATGGAGGGTGTACAACGAATTTCTTCATGTACTTGGGAGTGACATAGCGATATTCCCTCCATTCTCTGGCCCATCTCCTCTCTATCCTCTGAATGCACACTTTACGCTCATTCTTTGTCTCATGGGGAGGAGTGCAGTACCCTGCATAGATGTCTTCAGGAATCTCAAAAACATTGTTGACTTCCAACTTCTTCCCTCCCTTCTGAGGTTTCTTGCCATCAACCATTTTCTTCAGCCGAGGATTCTAAACAATTGAGTTCTCTGATGAGGTATGTAACTTTTCTTCGAGAAACGCTGCAAATGAGTTAAGTTGATGAGAAGCTAGTGATTCAGTAGCGGACATGTGTACCTGTGAATAGAGTATAGGTGCAAAGAATTTGGAGAGGTCATATGCGTTCTCAGAAGTTTTTGCAAAAGAACAAGTTTGTGGAATTTGACCAGATGTGTCTTGAGGAATTTCACTAAGCGTTCTTTGACTTAGGTTCCAGAGTTGTATTGATTGGGAATCCACACAATTTAGGAATCTTGAAGAAAAATGTTGCTTAGGGAAACAGATCAAGAACAGATGTTTGTGTGAGGTGTTTAGAGTGTGAAGATTGAAGAATAAACACCTTTTGAAGATTTGTAGAAATCAAAGGAATCAACAAGGGCAGTAAAAATGACTTTTAGTTACCCTTGACAAAGAACACGACGAACTGTGAATAGTAGATTTGAAGTTCGCCAGTTCAGATCTTCCACGCCCTAACTTGGTAGAGGAAGACAGCTACGGCGGCAACAGAGTGAAGAAATCCGCGGCCGGCGCGAGTACGATGGCGACGAGGTCGAGGCAGCGAAGCTCTTCCTCACCGGCGACGATGGAAGTAGTGGCGGTGCTAGGTTTTGAGAGCTCGAGCGAGGGAGTGAGGTCGAGCGGAGTAAAAACAGTCCGAGGAGGGTGAGGCGTATTTATAGCCGAGGTGAAAAACCGCTCGCCCAAGGAAAATGGACGAACGTGCCCCTGACCCTTCTCATTCGTGCGACATGTGTCACCCACATACAGAGAGGTGGAGATCGTGTGAGATCATGGGTGAATAGGATAATCATATCGTGGAATGTGGAACGGTTTGAGCGGCAACAGCCGAAAATTCAGATATGAAAATTTTAATGTTTCGTTCGCAAATTCTTCAGCTGACAAGGACACAGTGAAGATTTTGAACGGGTTTCAAATAGAATGCACATGAAGAATTTGTGAACAGACTGGGTTGAGTTTAGCATAGAGGGGGAAGGGTCCGATCACATTCACTTAGCAGAAAAAGCAACTCGAAGAAATAGCAATAAGTGAATGTTGTAGAGGACATAAACTAAAATATATATAGCCAATGAGGAAAAACGATGGAAACAGTGAAGACATTGCAAAGTTAAAGAAATTGAACAACTGAGGAATTTCAAAAATGAAGAAAAACTCAAATTGATGATTTTCAGCTTTTGTTGGTGGCTTGACTCACCGTATAAGAATGCTGATTTCAGACGCCGCGTACAATTGTCATAGGGCTCTGAGAATCAAATTCTTCGTTGATTTCTTCACACTTAGATTGTTAGTCTTCATTGATTGAAGAGAAACGTTACTTCGTGTGTTGCACATCTAAGTCATCAATTTAGCATAAGTGTTAGATGTGTGTCCTTTTCAAAGGACATTCGAAGATTCTAAGATATTTAGCTCACACCGCAACTTGCTAAATCTCTTCTCATCCAAGGGCTTTGTGAAGATATCGGCAAGCTGTTCTTTAGTCTTCACGTGCTCGATAGAGATGTCGCCCTTCAACACATGATCACGAAGAAAAAGATGACGAATCTGAATGTGCTTTGTCTTCGAGTGCTGAACTGGGTTATGAGCAATCTTGATGGCACTCTCATTGTCACAGTAGAGTGGCACATTCTTCATGTTGATGCCGTAGTCCTTGAGGGTTTGCTTCAATCATAGCAATTGAGCACAGCACAGACCAGCAGCAATGTACTCAGCTTCAGCAGTAGATAATGATACATAGTTCTGTTTCTTCGAGGACCAACATACTACATTACAAAAAAAAGACACATCCGTGACATTTTGGGCCAAATGAAATTTTTTCTGTCATACTTATGACAATTCTATGATGATAATTGTGACAAAACCCGGTATCATCATAGATGTGGTGGGCTCCTACTTCTACGATAAAAAATCATGACAGAAAATGGGCTTTTCGTCCTGGGCGGGCCGGAGACGCAGCTACATGACATTCTTCGGGCCGTCCATGACGGAAAAAACCATGGTAGAAGCGAGGGCGAGGAAAATATCGGGGTGTTCCCGGTTACAGTGGGTGGTCGGGGCCGAGCGATGCGCGTTTCTCTCATACATGTACGCGTGTGTGTGTAAGGCGTTGGGCTCTAGCTGAACCCGAGTGAGGCGTTTGCCTACTGAACCCGAGCGATTGCACTGCAAGCTACGCGTTACTAAACCCGAGCGATCGATCGATGGCTGTTAACTGAACCCGATCGAGCGATTCCTTCGCTACTGTTGCTAACTGAAGCCGATCGATGTTGCCTCTGGATGAACCGTGAGCGTTCTTTGGGGGGTGGGGGTTGGATGAACAGTTCCCGGTGGGGGTGGATGAACAGGACCCCGTGGTGTTGCCTCTGGATGAACAGGATTCCGATCGATCGAGCTGGTTGGAGCTGGATGAACAGGACCCCGTGGAGGGCTGGATGAAAAGGACCACCCCGTGGAGGGCTGGATGAATAGTAGACGAAGGAGGGCTGGATGAACAGTAGCCCGTGGAGGAGTGGTTGAACAGGAGCCCGTGGAGAGGGCTGGTTGAACAGTAGCCGGTGGAGTAGCGCATGGTGGAGGCTGGATGAACAGGAGCCCGTGGATGAACAATCGCAGGTGGAGGCTTGAGGAGGTTGACGGTGGATGAACAGTAGCCCGTGGAGGCTGGAGGGGGTCGAAAGTGGAGATGAACAGTATCCCGTGGAGTCCCGTTTTGCGGTACGGCACACCCCTCCTGATGAACATGACCCCTGTTTCGACCGTAGCGCTCCAACACAAGTCCGTTTCCTCCGTTTTGCGGTATGCCACACCCCTCCCGATCAACAGGACAACGTTTCGATCGTAGGAGATCCGTTTCCTCCATTTTGCGGTATGCCAGACCCCTCCCGATGAACAGGATCCTGTTTCAAACATGGCCGGTCGAACACAAGGACATTTCCTCCGTTCTGCGGTATGCCAGGCCTCGTTTCCATCGGCTGTTCTGTCCAAGCTGGTTGGCTCCCACGCGTTCCGTTGCCTCCCGATGAACATGACGCATTCTGTTGCCTCCCCATGAACACGACGACAACGCAGTTTATCCATTCTGACCCGGCCATGTACACGAGCCCTGGCCGTACGTATGCGCGAGTAGGCATTCGAGACCCCGCCCGTATGTATGTACGTGGCCGTATTTTCTTTCTTGCTGCTGGCGTTATGCGTCGCGTGTACATGCTACGTCGCGGCGCCTCTACTACGACACGTGTGCGCCTCTACATCGACCAGTATGTACATACACGTTCGCGACCAGAATGACAACGCTACGTACGCTTCGACCAGGTGGATCCCGACTGTCAAGCACTTCCTTGCATGCGAAGATGTAGCTGGTGGGTCCCAGCAGTCAGGGGGTGAATCGTTTATTTTGCCCGGACGCACTTCCTTGCATGCGAAGATGTAGCTGGTAGGTCCTAGCAGTCAGGGGGGAAATGTTTTTTTCATGAAATACGGTTGCCCGTCCGGTGGGTCCCTGCTGTCAGGTGGAGGAATCATTATTTTCCGCGTAATAAGGAGGCACTTCCTTGCTGCAGCCGTGGACCCAGCTGTCAACCTCTCCAGGTACAATCCACGTCCGATGGAAGCGTTCCTTGACCACGTTGACCATGCCGCACCGAGCACCAGGGCGGTGGACGACGGCGAGGCCTAGGAAGGGGACGGCGCGGAGCCGGGGAAGACGCGTTAGTGGATGCCCACGCATAGAGGAGTATGAGGGTTCACTGGTTCGCTGCAGTGTGAGGCTGTCGTCGCCGCAGAATAACAGGGGGTGTGGGTGAGTAGAGGGATGGCCTGGCCAGCGGTGGGAGTAGTCGGGGGTGGTGAGGCCTCCGCGGCATCGCAGCCGGCCATGGGAAGCAGGAGCACGAGGCACGACCGGCGCTGGTTTGGGCGGCTGGAGCAAGAAGACCAGAGGTTGAAGAAGCACTACGGCCGTTGGATGGACATCGTACGGTCACTGGAGCTAGAATCGTTCATATTGACTAAGTTGACAAAGCCCTCCATCCCCGTCAACTTACTAGGCCCACAAGTCAGCCTCCCACTATTGTGGGTCCCAGCTATGGGGGGTATTCATTTTTTTGTGCGTAATAAGGAGGCACTTCCTTGCCTGCGAAGATATAGCTGGTGGGTCCGACCTGTCAGCGATGGGAACATTTTTTGCAAAATACAGAGGCCCTTCCGGTGGGTCCCAGCTGTCAGCCTCTCCATGCACAGTATACTTCCGATGGTGTCATTTTTTGACCACGTTGACCACTCCGCGCCCAGCGCATCGAAGGTGGTGGACGACGGCGAGGCCCCGCACAGCAACGAGCCGGAGATGGGAAGACGCAGGAGTAGAGTCGCAGACGGAGAGGTGTACGAGGGTTAACTAGTTCTGGTGCAGTGTGGTTCGGCAGTCGTGGAGAAGAACAAGAGGTGTGGAGGGGTGGAGGGATGGCACAGCCAATGAAGCATGCTAAGCAGTTGCTAGCGGCAGGAGGCGGAGCAGTGGTCCCAAGGGCGCTGGAGGAAGAATACTGAGAGATTGAAGATGGATGCGGTTGTTGGATGTAAATCCAACGGCTAACGATGTCAAAATCATTTGTTGACTAAGTTGACAACGACTTGCATTGGCTTCGACCTATTGGCCCACATTTCAAATTTCTCCAAAAATGTGGCACGTATTCAACCCATTTTCAAAATTTATAGTCTTTTTTTTATGGGTAGAATTTACTGATCATTTTGATCTCTTTTTTTGAATTACATTACATTAAATTTGGGCTGGGTGAACAAATAATGTAGCGTCCATGCGGCCCATTTATGTTTTTTCCTAAAAAATTACTTGCCATTTGCACTTTCTTGAAATACACGATTTTGCTGGGCTGATTCTAATTATAATGTTGGGGTGGGCGCAGCAATGTTATCAAAAAATAAACAGGGTTGAGCATTTTGTTATATATATTTAAATAATAAGTGATTTATTATTACATTGGTCCTTAAATCTTACCAAGATTTTGTACACAATCACCAGGATTTTCGTTGCCAAAAAATCCAAGATTTTTTTGTTAAGAAATTATTTTATAAGTTAATAAGGTGTGGGATATTGTTTTCTTACATATGTAAGTATCTGTTAAATATATGATGACAATAACAATAATATATAATAACATATAAAATAATTTAAATATATATAATATAGTTAGAAGGGAAACATAAGTTGGACCAGGCGTTCCTATTCTTATATAGAAAAATAGGACAGACCTCTGTGTTTTCTTCAAAAAAAATATTGGGCTACCGATGTTTCAGGAAAAATAAAACCTTGGATGGGAGGTCCATAGGCCGGTCGATACATGACGGCCCTCAAGAAAATACAAACAGGCCTATGGACCTCCCATCCGAGGTCGTGGGATGCGCATGTTAAAAAAGAAAGCCTAGACGGGTAAACAGCAACCCAACTAATACTTGCTGCCCCAGTGATAATAAATGATACCTGCCAGCTCCCCGGCTTTGTTGTGAATTTATCTCCTATAGTAACTACGTTGAAGCACCTAAAAAAATGTAACTATGTTGACAAACCCGTGGGCCCCAACGTCAGTATAGCATTAGGAGGAAATATTTTTTCGATGAGGCACTTGCTTGCGTACGGCCATACACCTGGTGGGTCCCGACTGTCCGCCTCTCCACGTACAATCCTCTTCAGATTCCTCTCGTTTGTTCAGCATGTTCACAACGGCAGACAGCGGCGTCGCGGTGAGCGCACAAAGGCGCAGGAGGAGATCCTTATTAGTAACAAAACAGCTGAACTAGCCTAGTGGACGAGTGACACTACCCGACAGCTGTTTCGCCCGGGTTCGATTCCACCTGTGCAGAGAAAATATCTCCAAATTTTTTGCCTCTGACTTTGTTGACATGTGGGTCCCAATTGTCATCTACGCACACCACGTCCAACACTTGCCAAAACTTCGTCCCTCGTTTTCTCTGTTTTTCGCACACTCGACATTGTGTGGCCATTTTGAAAGTAGCATATCTTTTTGACTGTGCATCATATGAAGATGTGCTATGCATGAATGTTGATCAGCATGATGTTAACTGGCTGGTAGTTCCTGTTTCGACCATGAATAAAACTTCTAACATGATGTTAACACTGTTTGAAAAGGCTGTGTTAACATAAATGCTCTGCCTCTGAAAGGAGTTTCTTATCTGAAACTGAACTTGGAGTTTCTTATCTGAAACTGAAACTTGCAGTTTCTTCTCTGAGAATCACATTGTCTGCACTTTTATACTCCTATGAAACTACATTTTTTTAAGTGCTAAAAATAGATCTCTAGAATTCATAAAATACTTCACATGCTCAATACTGCAAATCTAAAATTCAAAATACATTCATATCTGAAAATACTCTCAAAATACACAACACAAAACACAATTCACAACCTGCAAATACTGACAACCCTAAGCTCCTCCTGACAACCTGCCCGACTATTGGGCTGGAGGGGGCAGTCCCTCCTATTCCTCGGCGGCAGACAGCCGCCCCGCGAGACAGTGTGAACGGCGAGGGAGAGGATGGCGGGGAAGCATCGTCGGGCCAACTGTTTTTCTCCTCTTGCAGTTGGGTTCGGTCGAGGAAGACTCCACCGGCTCGCTCTGGCACGACACCCTCACAAACAGCACCATGTGGATGCTCGATCCTTCAATCTCTAGCGGATGCTCCATCTGGGATCGATACTCCCACCACCGCTCCCTCACGATCAGATTCGGTGAATCTGTTTGCTCCATGGCCTAGAGGAGCAACTCTATGTACTCCCGCGTGACTCCCTCCGGGAGTATCGCTGCCTTTTCGCTCTGTTGCAGATATTTGACCATCGATGTCGCCGTCGCTAGTTGGTCCTTGTTGTCAAACCAAGACTGTATCTCCAACATCCTAGCTAGCTTCATTGTGGTCACCGCTCACGATCCTCACGTATCGGTTGTACTCTTCCATCGATCTACTTCTCCACAGCACCTTCACTCACTGACGGTGGTTTTTGAATGGAAGAGGAGAGGAGCAGCGCTGGTTTTGGATTAGAACAGGAGAGGGGCGATGCTGGTTTTGGATTAGAACAGGAGAGGACGGGCGATGGTTTTGAAATGGAAGAGGAGAGGGGCGGCGCTGGTTTTATATTGGAACAGGAGAGGAGCGGCGGTGGTTTAAGAGGAGAATAGCGGAAGAGCGGCGCTGGTCTTGGAAGTATTTTTTTATTTTGCGTATTTTGGGTCAAAGTTTGACCACGTACTGTATTTCACAAGCAAAATGTGAATGCATGTCACCAAAAGTTGTATCGTTTGGTTCGTATCTGAATGCACTTTCAAATTATATTATTTTTGCAATGTATAACATATATTTTATTTGCGAAAATCATGGTCAATTATGACCCAGAATAAAAGGGAGACTAGTTAATGTGGGGTCGCTTTCGTAATTGAAGGGAAATTGATTTTGATTTTGATTCAGTCATAGCGCGCCGGACCTCTCGTCCAATCCTAAATCGCTGCCGAACGCTCCCCTTCCTCTTCTTCGTTGCAAAACAACCTCCTCTCCTCTCCATCATATCCATTCAAAAACCAACGTCTCGCCTCTCCCTCTTCTCCATTGCAAAACCACCTCCTCTCCTGTCCATCATCTCCATTGCAAAACCACCGTGTCGCCTCTCCCTCTTCTCCATTGCAAAACCACCTCCTCTCCTCTCCATCATCTCCATTCCAAAACCACCGTCTCGCCTCTCCCTCTTCTCTATTGCAAGACCACCGTCTCTCCTCCCATCTTCCAAAGCTAGCACCGGACCACTAAGAAGGGCATTTATGGAGAGGGTGCAAGAATGAATCAAAGTGAGATCGGGCCACTGTGAAAAGTTAGCCAGGTTGAAGGAGATCCTTACTTGGTTTGACAATGAGTGGGAGATTTCAAGGACGGTGAGGGCCATGTGGCAATGTATGCGAAAGAGCGAGATGGCGACGATGAGGGCGGTGATGTACATGTACTCCTCGGCGGCAGTCATGCCACAGTCCTTCGAGTCCATCGAGTATCTCCTCTGGGCGATGGAGCAGACAGATTCACCCGAGGCAAAAGTCAGGCGGAGGTGATGTGCATACAGGTCGAAGGTCAAGCACCCAGAGGATAACGAATCGATCGAGTACGGTGTGTCGTTCGTGAGGGTGCAGAGCCAGCCGGAGCCACATGAGTATTCGTTCTCCCACCGCAAGAGGAGGCTGGATGGCGCGATGTCGCTTCCCCGCCGTTCTCCACGGTTCCCTCGACGCTCGCCTTGTTTCAATGGCGGCGGTAGGGTTTAAGGTAAGCTTCGCACTAACCTAATCTTGCACCTACTCATGCTTACAATCAGTGTGACAGCTAATGAAAATCATGCTTACAATCAGTCTCCGAGTACAACTCCAATCACCCTTAAATAGCTCTGGACCTTTGGGTCAAAGTTGTGACACTGTGTACAAATAAAGAAAAATAGGTTGGTGCTTCTTTCAGAAAAGAGTACTCCCTAGAAAACTGCCAATATAAGCTACTAGTATTTGGTTAGAGGATTTATTGCCGAGAAAGATCCGTCCGCAGAGAGTGCCACACATCCCACTACTAGTGGTGGATGCCAATGCGTGCATGGAGCATGGTTGGTGTCGGTAATTTTTACTTGGCACACCTTGCACTCTGCATATATGTCGGTTCCATCCGTACATTTGTGCAGTTCCACCAAAATGCAGCTGAATAACCCTGTTTGCACAGATAATGAAAAAGCGTGATTACATTATAGTGGCACTAGTTGATGAAACACACAAAATAAATAGAAGAAAATATTGCGATAGTATCATTGAGCGAGTCCCGGACTAGGGGGTGTCCGGATAGCCGGACTATCGTCACGGCCGGACTCCAAGGCTATGAAGATACAAGATTGAAGACTTCGTCCCATGTCCGGATGGGACTTCCCTTGGCGTGGAAGGCAAGCTTGGCGATACGGATATGTAGATATCCTACCATTGTAACCAACTCTGTGTAACCCTAACCTATCCGGTGTCTATATAAACCGAAGGGTTTTAGTCCGTAGGACGAACAACAATCATACCATAGGCTAGCTTCTAGGGTCTAGCCTCCTTGATCTCGTGGTAGATCAACTCTTGTACTACCCATATCATCAATATTAATCAAGGTGAGTAGGGTATTACCTCCATCGAGAGGGCCCGAACCTGGGTAAAAACATCGTGTCCCTTGTCTCCTGTTACCATCCGCCTAGACGCACAGTTCGGGACCCCCTACCCGAGATCCGCCGGTTTTGACACCGACAATCATAGTATGCCATGCTGCGAGGGCGAGATGGGACCTGCGACGCCTCATACGGTACGCCACGCCTCATACTGGAAATTGTCCCAAGTCTCCCCGATACACCTTCTACAAGTGATGAACATCAGTGTATAGCGGTAGTACAAGGAGGGGCCTTGAGACATTCAAATCTCTATTTTTGTGCAGATCAACTAAAATTAAGCACCCCAGTTTGCAGAAACCCTTAAACATTAACAATGGGACTAGTTGATGAAACATACATTAACAAAGAGAAGCACTTTCTTTATCTATATTGGAAATGAAATGATAGAGAGGACACTCGCTCTATTTTAACTGTATTATTACTTCATTTTATCAGTGACACTAGGGTCGAGCAGGTGGCAAACGAGGTGTACCGTGCGTCACAAGGATGAAGGCCGGGGGTGCTTAGACTGGGATGCTGAAGCTGGCTCTTTCAGTCCCTATCTCCCCCCTGATGTTTCTGTGGTAGCATTTGGGTTGTAATCCAAACTTGGTCGAGCTGGTGTTGCATCCCCCTACCTGCCTAGCTTATGTGGCGAACTTGTCTCCTGCTAGTACTCGCCAGTTCGTAGTAGTTGCATAACCGCCCGCTTTACACCGAGATGTTGTCGGATAATGGTTCTCTATGGTTGGGTTTCTTTAATGAAATCGGAGGAACCCCCTCTTTCGATATAAAAAAACTGTGGCACTAGCGGTGCCAAAACATTGCCTCAAATTAATAGTGCCACTAGATTAAGGTGCAAAATAATAACATTACTGGTTTATCATGGCAGTGCCAAAACAGTAGCACAAGAGCAGGATCAACATGCAGGATCTTTGGCAAACGGTCAGACCAAAAAGGAACATATCTCATGATGGGAACCATATCTGCAGTCAACGCCATCGTAGAAGGGATGACACCATTCACCAACATGGATGATTCAATTCATGGGACCTTTTGGTGCAGTTCACCTAAAATGAAGCAATGTCCCATGAGCTAGCAGCTTCTTCTTCTGTTTTAAGAAAAGGGTTCGGCCGGTTCCATTTCCATCAGAAAATGAAACCCACAGAGCTTCTTCTTCATTAGTTGCAATAAAATTGAGCAACATCAAGGTTGGTCGTGAAGCTCTTGGAATGTTCAACTATAATTTGAACATCATTTGTGCAGTTCAACTAAGTTCAAGCGTGAAATATATATCTCTGTTTGCACAAAAAAGGTGAAAAGGAGGGTGACTAACAAGTGATGAAACATGCATCAAATGAAAAAAAGCATGTTCCTTATCTGAATGGAAATCGTACAAGGACAGTAGCAATTTCTAGCAGCATTGCTAGATATTACTGTGGGCATTAGGATTAACTATGACAACCGTTAAATACGACATTACTTTAATGGTGCCATTGCTTCATTTTACCAGCAACATTACATTAACAGCTGCTACAGAGTCGGTATTTGGGTACAGGAGAGTAGGCGGACCAGGACATTTGCATCTCTAACAAAAAGAAGCAACTTATCTTAATGGGAAATTTAGCAGGACATGAAAATAAGTTCCATTGATTCATATTACTGGAGGCATTACATTGAAAACAACATTGGTTTAACGTGTCCTTACTTTTAACAAAGGCGATCGCTACATTTTACCAAAGTGGCATTACATAAGAGCGGCTCGGGCAACAAACATCGAAGAGGATATCCGGTTGGTCCCATTTTTGTTCGGTATATAGCCACCTTATACTATGTGAGGCTAGCAAATCTAGTCTTTGGAATTACTCTGTTGACTTGTCCCCCAGTCCCCACTTTCTTTCCTTTTTCAACCAATAGATCGGGTTTATATTGAGTTTCTACTGCGTTCCCTTTATTTCCCTATTAGACCTAGAGACCAGTTGGATAGCCAGTCTCTGCTACTTATCGCCCCCATTATTTCCTCTTTCGACCAAGTCCTAGATTCAGGTAATAAATCTTCCCCCACCCCCACCCCCTTTCTTCCTTGTTTGAACCAAGTATTACTAGATTCAAGTGCATGAACTAGTTTTACCTCTTAACAGTAAAAAATTAGGTGGTTTTCGAACAGCCGATCGATCCTATCTACGAGGGGGCCTGAGAAATAGTAAAAGATACAAATGCAGCGACGTCAGGAGCTCGGGAAGTAGAGCAAGGCAAGGAAGTTATACCTGAGGGTCACCGGGATGTCGCTAGGTGGGCGGGAGGAGGTCGGATCTGCTCACACTACGGCAGTGAGGAAGAAGGGGTGGGAGGCCCTCCCTCGCCAGCGATGCTTGGGAGAGAACGGCAAGGCACGCTGATCGGGACGCGCCGGCAGTGGGTAAGAGCCATCGCCGAGGACGACTATGTGAATGTTGCACCTTCTCACCTTTCTCGGCGGAGAGGATCCGACTGGATCTATGATCAGCGGTGAGCAGAGAGAGTGTGGTAGCCGCTGTCGTTTTTAGATCTAGAGAGGACGAGACAGTGTGAAGAGAGCAACACTAGCAAGCAAGCGCGGAGGCTCCTGCCTATATAGTGCAGTACTAGTTTTATTTTGTCTACCGTCGAGCCGCTTGACCTCGGCAATGACCTGCCGAGAAGTCTTCATGCACGTGCCCGAAGGCGCAGCTTGTCGTCATTTTGATCTCAAGCCTGGATTATAACATATAACAAAAAAATGCCACATGACAAGAAATCATAACCTCACTGCCCAAAGGAGACAAGATGAATCCCGACGGACAAACTAGACGAGGATCAAAGCTCAAATTAAAGATAAACTCGTAGAAAAGGGGTCTGTGGATAGATGTCCTAATTAACATAGCCGGCTTGACCTAGATGGTAGCCGAGTAGTCTTCGTGCATGTGCCCCCAATGACTAGCCCAACTCAGTCGTCGCTGTTTAACCCTCGCAGTGATCTGAACACATGACACCTAATTTTGTGAGATGACAAGAAACCTTTTTTTAGATTTCTCACCAGAACTACAGCCCTGTACAACACAGTCTGCACGATATGTAGATGATAGCTAATCCAGGCGTGTCTGCTGGAGTCTGGTCACATGCATGGACGAACTGATCTTCCGTGTCTTGCAGGGATCGTCCAGGTACCAACGTTTGTACTCCTACAACACTTCTCTAGTAGTCCTATCTCTCGTCTCTCTCTTCTATTAACTCACCTGACTTGCGGGTCCGGGGAGTGTGCCTATGGTCGGTTCTCAATTGCGGTCCCACATGTGTGTGCAAACGCAATATGACGCGCGTCCCATTGAGAGAGCGGCGTGCTATACCGACCGACCGTCTGGGGTGCAACGCGAACGCGACGGGCGTGCTGTATACTCCGTACATGTGTACCGCCGTTTTCTTGAGGCTTTGCTCCATGGCGCAATCCATGGATTCAAAATTAGTATACTGTACTATTTAAAAGTCGAGGGCGGGGCTTTTCCTGCACGGTAGGCGGGGCAGTTACGGCTAGTCGGTTTGACAGAGACACGAGAAAGATGAGGGAGTAGGCTGCTGCAAACGGAGGGCTGTGTGATTTGATAGCGAGTTACTGCTGGACAGGTGGGGCCCCGTGATTTGACTTGCCATTATCATTTTAATCAAGGCCACGACCGGCGTGAGTCTCCTGATTCCTGACCACCTCCATACAGGTACCTCTCCCAATGCTTCACCATGTAGAGGCTAGCTCTTGCATGAGAGCCCACTCCTCCACTTTTTCCTTGCCTCTTTCCTCCACATATGCAAAAATGCCATGCAAAGCGGGCTTATAGCCCACTATTGTACTCCCTCCATTCCAAAATAGATGACCCAACTTTGTACTAACTTAAAGTTAAGTTAAGTTAGTACAAAGTTGAGTCATCTATTTTGGAACGGATGGAGTATTTACTTGCTCCTACAGGTGCTAAGCTTGCCACATAGGCATAAAGTCTGATGTGGCAAGTTAATTAATAAGAGAGAGACTAGTTTGGTGACCCAAGGAAGAAATGGTGCTAAGTGCATGTACCTAGGTGAAAAAACAATTTTGAGTCTATAGTTAATTAAATGAAGCAAACTTAGCAACAAAAAACTAAGCACCTATGCATTGGGGACTTGATTGCTAAGCCATTTAATACCCTTAGCACCTCATCTAAGCACCATTTCATTGAAAGAGGTCACTCCTTGGAAAATGCAATAAATACTACAAAGAAAGAGATAGAGAGAAGTAAAAAAATACTCTTATTGCCAACCTTATAGCTAACCTTGTTGTAGTACGAGTGACTAAGTGATGACTATGTATGACATGCCAACATCAGATAGCCTAACGCACCGTATTAAATCTCCAAGGGTGTGACCGCGCGAGCGAGGCGACGGTCGTGGTAGGCGGCGCGACCATGGTACGGGCTGCTGGCAGCCCTTGGATTGAGATAGAACGGTCGCATGCTAAGTTGCTGAAAATTTGCAGAATAACCCTCTAGGATAAGATATTCACCCATAGGTCTAGAATAACGCCATGCAACCGTGATCTCAGATCCAAGGGCTCTCGAAAGCCCGTATCATGGGAGAATGGAAAGCTTTGTATCACCTGTAATTTTCTCGATGCTTGACATGACATCGGAAGCCATTTAATTGGGCATCGAGTAGACATGACATCTAATTGGGCCCCATAGCACTATGCATGAATCCATTTATCTAGCAGGCAAGCCACTACCCTGCCGTTCGCACGCCCCACGCAGCATTTTTACAATCGAAAAACCGCTGGCAGTTCGCTCCTACTCGTCCCCGGACGTCCTTTAACATTATGGCAGTTCGCTCCTAGTCGTCCCGTCCTTTCACATTACGGTAGTTCCACTAATCCTAACCCTCCTCCCAAATTGATGGCGTCCCAAATCTCCATGATCGATGGTGAGTACAAGGTTAGAACCATCACCGGCGATGAGTTCGACGTTATCTACACCCATTCTTCCGCGACGGTGAAAGGATGCCTTGCTCGCTTTAGTCGCATGTTCGAAAACTCAAATGATGAGTGGGTCGCTGGGCTAGATGTTGAGTACACCACAGTCCTAGGACAAGAGAAGGATCTAAAGGAGGAAGAGAAGAAGAAGCCCGCCGTGATCCAGGTTTGCGTGCATGACTTATGCTTGGTTTACCACATATGCCATGCCGATGTTGAGTGCAAGGAATTTAAGAACTTCCTCAAGGGTGGCCTAGTCAAATTCGTTACTATAGACTTTACGAACGACAAAAGAGTCATGGGTTAGATAGGCCTCGTTGTAGGCAACCCCTTCGACCTCCAAAAGAATCCGCTGCTGCCCTCCTGAGCCATGGTTCATCCTTCGTACAGTAAACTAGAGAAACCTCCGTACACGTTTCGTCATCATGCATGGCAGTGGAATGTACTAGATATAGACCACATCCACTACACTGCAATGGATGGCTACCTTTTGTTTCAATATCTACAAGGGTTGGATGAAGAGCAAGAGCCAAGTGTGCGGTTCAAGCAAAGAAGTATCGGCCAAGAGGAAGAGGGACAAGGACGAAGTAGAGGACGTGGACGAGGACTCCGAGTAAGGTGGCAGTGTCGTTGCTCATGGTGGTTCTAATGCAGTGTCTACTGGATTAGTTGCATAGTTTAATTACAGGTGTACTTAGTTTAATTTGAGGGGTGTGTTGTGCTGAGCCCCCAGCAGAACTATGTTATGTATCTTCTCGTTATATTTCGTACATTTCATCTTTTAGTTGGTATAGTACTACCACTTGTTTCTTCACATTATATACGTACAATATATATGGCCGACATCATATAGCCAGCAGTTTAGTTGTCAAAGAATTTCAGGGTGCTTAGTTTTGTCAAAGAATTCCAGGGTTCTTAGTTTTATTTGAGGGGTGTGCTGTGCTGGACACCATTAACTTATCATTGTGAGAATCGGCTTATTTTTGTCACGTAACATGGTCAACGGGTTTGACGTGAAAATAACAATGTCTAATGGCATTTCTGAGAAAACATCTAACTTAGCGATGGCATTTTTTAGATATCTAATTGTATTTTTGAGCAGGCATCTCACGGATCGATGGCACTTTTTTGAGTAGTTGTAACTTCTAATGGCAAAACTGAGTAGTGATACACAACTAGTGGCATAAATAATAAGAACCCAAGAATTAAATAGGTATGCTAATTTCTTTATTTCTTTATACCTTTGTCTGCGAAACAATATACGCCCTCCCCCCAGATTTTCTTTACAGAGGCAACATAGAACTATATGAGTGCCCTGTTAAATTTTGGAATTATTTCGGGTTCGTTTTGCCTTTTTTATACATTAATTGAGTTTTTGGTTATTTAATGTGCATAATTCAAATTTGAACTACAAGCACATGCTCCTGTGCACCAAAGTTGATTGAAAAATCACATGTGTGTCCTCGGGTGAATTTCTAGGTCCAATGCAAGAAATGGGAATGAAATTCAAACATTCGGGCATCGTGGCTCGGCCGAGAACATTGAGAAGCTTGGTTTTAAAATTCTTGTAAATCCAAAACACGCCTGAAAATCATGAAACTTGGCGTGGTGTCATGTCATGGTACTACCATGCCGTGGTAAAAAAATTGCAGAATAGGAACAAGTTTTGGTATAAGTTTCTTGCAAACCGGAGCTTCTCTCAAGAAGGCTCGTGGTTCTGAGAGGGAACATGTCACCTTTGTGTGCATAATACAAATTTTAAATACAAGCACATGCTCCAAAGGCACCAAAGCTGGTTGAAAAATCACATGTGTGTCCTCGGGTAAATTTCTAGGTCCCATGCTAGAAATGGGAATGAAATTAAAACATCCAAGGCGTCATGGCTCGGCTAGAAACATTGAGAAACTTGGTTTTTAATTCCTGTAAATCCGAACACGCATGAAAATCATGAAACTTGGCTTGGTGTCATGACATGGCACCAACATGCTGTGGTAATTTTGTTGTCCGATTTATGGCGCACACATTAACAATCAACAAAGTCATTTTGGAACAAGTGATGTCACGTTACAATTGGAAACACAAGTATTATTGAAATCGTGGGTGTTCTATTTACCATTTACGTGCCGCCACGCCGCCCCTTTTTATTAGCTAGGAGGCGCCATGCAGGTAGCTATTTGAGTACGGAGGCGTGCGACTGCACCCTCACGCGTGCTTATCGGGAGGAGAGCCCTTTGACCTCCATCTGCCGTCCACCTCTCTCCCAAGGTCTCCATTAATGGTGCCCGAGCCTCTTTTTAATGGCGTGGCAATGTCTCACTCGACTGAGATTTAAGGGAGAAAAAGGAAAATCTGAAAAGAAATTTTTGCACGAATCTTGATGTAAGATCCGACGGACCTATATAGCATCTACTGCGACTTATAGCAAGACTGATGAATATATATAAGGACGACGAGAGTGGATAATAATTGTCTTACACAATTAGGAAGATAATAATCAAAGCCACATGCGGCTATGCCCGAAATTCACAGGGCAAAAGAAGAAGGAAGACGCATACAACGATCTGGCTCGCTGATCTCTACTTTCTTTATGCGCTGCAGGTCGCGGAGACTAGTTCTCGCGGCAGGCGATGATCTCTTTCATCAGTTTCATGTCCTTAATATGCTGCTTGGCAGCATCCATGGATTCCTCGGTCAGCCTATTGCGCTCGATGCGGAGCATGGCATTCTCGTCCATAAGTTTCTTGATGATGACGCCCGTCCTCTACAACAAGGCAGCGGTCTCCTCCTCCTGCTTCGCCCTTCCGACGATCTTCGCCCTCAGTAGGTCACGCTCGCCCCGGAGCTTCGCATTGCCCTCCCCTAGTTGTCGGATGACGCCGATAGCCTCCTCCTGCAACCTTGCCCAGCTGGAGATTTGATCCATCTAGCTATGGACCATCGCATGCATGCGCCTGTAAGAGTCCTCGCCTGCCCGCGAGAAATTTTCCCAGGCCGCCGCGGCGCTTCGGGACCTCCGTGCTGCTTTGGCGGCACGGCAGGACATCTCTGCTGCTTCCGCGGCGTGGTCGGACCAGTCTGCTACATCGACGGTGCAGCGGGACCTCCGTGCTACTTCGGCAGCGCGGCGGGACCTCTGTGCTACTACTGCTGCGTGATACGTCCATTTTGCATCATGCTTTTATATCGATATTTATTGCATTATGGGATGTTACTACACATTATGTCACAATACTTATGCCTATTCTCTCTTATTTTACAAGGTTTACATAAGGAGGGAGAATGCTGGCAGTACCGGAATTCTCAATGGAAAAGGAGGAAATATTAGAGACCTATTCTGCACAACTCCAAAAGTCCTGAAACTCCACGAAAGTTGTTTTTGGAAATAATAAAAAATACTGAGCGGAAGAAATACCAGAGGGGGCCCACACCCTGGCCACGAGGGTCGGGGGTGCGCCCTATCCCCCTGGGCGTGCCCCCTGCCTCATGGGCCCCCTGCTGGCCCTCCGGTGCCCATCTTCTGCTATATGAAGTCTTTCATCCGAAGAAAAATCATAGGCAAGCTTTTGGGATGAAACTCCACCGCCACGAGGCGGAACCTTGGCGGAACCAATCTAGGGCTTCGGCAGAGCTGTTCTGCCAGGAACACTTCCCTCCGAGAGAGGGAAATCATCGCCATCATCATCACCAAGCTCCTCTCATCGGGAGAGGGCTAATCTCCATCAACATCTTCACCAGCACCGTCTCCTCTCAAACCCTAGTTCATCTCTTGTATCCAATTCTTGTCTCCAAGTCTGGGATTGGTACACAGAGGTTGCTAGTAGTGTTGATTACTCCTTGTAGTTGATGCTAGTTGGTTTATTTGGTGGAAGATCATATGTTCAGATCCTTTCTGCATATTAATACTCCTCTGATTATGAACATGAATATGCTTTGTGAGTATTTACGTTTGTTCCTGAGGACATGGGAGAAGTCTTGCTATTAGTAGTCATGTGAATTTGGTATTCGTTTGATATTTTGATGAGATGTATGTTGTCTCTCCTCTAGTTGTGTTATGTAAATGTTGACTACATGACACTTCACCATTATTTGGGCCTAGAGGAAGACATTGGGAAGTAATAAGTAGTTGATGGGTTGCTAGAGTGACAGAAGCTTAAACCCTAGTTTATGCGTTGCTTCGTAAGGGGCTGATTTGGATCCATATGTTTCATGCTATGGTTAGGTTTACCTTAATACTTCTTTTGTAGTTTCGGATGCTTGCAATAGGAGTTAATCATAACTGGGATGCTTGTCCAAGTAAGGACAGCACCCAAGCACCGGTCCATCCACATATCAAATTATCAAAGTACCGAACGCGAATCATATGAACATGATGAAAACTAGCTTGACGATAATTCCCATGTGTCCTCGGGAGCGCTTTTCTCTATATAAGAGTTTGTCCAGGCTAGTCCTTTGCTACAAAAAGGATTGGGCCACCTTGATGCACTTTATTTACTTTTGTTATTTGTTGCTCGTTGCAAATTATCTGATCACAGAACTATCTGTTACCTATAATTTCAGTGCTTGTAGAGAATACCTTCCTGAAAACCGCTTATCATTTCCTTCTGCTCCTCGTTGGGTTCGACACTCTTACTTATTGAAAGGACTACGACAGATCCCCTATACTTGTTGGTCATCAAGACTCTTTTCTGGCGCCATTGCCGGGAAGTGAAGCGCCTTTGGTAGGTGGAATTTGGTAAGGAAAAATTTATATAGTGTGCTAAAATTTACTGTCACTTGTTACTATGGAAAGTAATCCTCTGAGGGGCTTGTTCGGGGTATCTTCACCCGGACCAGTAGAGCAAGGAGTTGCTCCTCAACCTACTGAACCTACTGAAAATGAATATGTCTACTTTGAAATTCCTTCGGGTATGGTAGAAAAACTTCTAGCTAATCCTTTTGCAGGAGATGGAACATTACATCCTGATGAGCACCTAATATATGTGGATGAAGTTTGTGGATTATTTAAGCTTGCAGGTATGCCCGATGATGTTATCAAGAAGAAGGTCTTTCCTTTATCTTTGAAGGGATATGCATTGACATGGTATAGGCTATGGATGATATGGGGTCATGGAACTAGAAACGATTGAAATTGGAATTTCATCAGAAGTTTTATCCTATGCATCTTGTTCATCGTGATCGCAATTATATATATAATTTTTGGCCTCGTGAAGGAGAAAGCATCGCTCAAGCTTGGGGGAGGCTTAAATCAATGTTATATTCATGCCCCAATCATGAGCTCTCAAGAGAAATGATTATTCAAAAAATTTATGCTCGGCTTTCTGATAACAATCGCACCATGCTCGATACTTCTTGTGCTGGCTCTTTTATGATGAAGACTATTGAATTCAAATGGGATTTATTGGAAAGAATTAAACGCAACTCTAAAGATTGGGATCTCGGCGAAGGTAAGGAGTCAGGTATGACACCTAAGTTTGATTGTGTTAAATCTTTTATGGATACCGATGTTTTCCATAAATTTAGCACTAGATATGGACTTGACTCTGAGATAGTAGCTTCCTTCTGTGAATCTTTTGCTACTCATGTTAATCTCCCTATGGAGAAGTGGTTTAAATATCATCCTCCCATAAAAGTAAAAGTAGCTGCACCTATTAAAGTTGAAGAAAATACTATCACTTATAATGATCCTATTGTTCCTACTGCTTGTGTTGAGAAACCACCTTTTCCTGTTAGGATAAAGGATCATGCTAAAGCTTCAATTGTGGTTCGTAAAAGAAATATTAGAACTTACACACCTCCTGAGCAAGTTAAAGTTGAACCTAATATTGCTATGGTTAAAGATCTCTTGGCTGATAATTTTCTTGATGGGCATGTTATTTATTTCTGTGATGAAACTGCTAGAATTGCTAAACCTTGTGCTAAAGATAAACATAGACCTGTGGTAGGCATGCCTGTTATTTCTGTTAAAATAGGAGATCATTGTTATCATGGCGTATGTGACATGGCTGCTAGTGCTACCTATTGACTTATACAAAGAAATTATGCATGATATTGCACCTGCTGAGTTAGAAGATATTGATGTCACAATTAAACTTGCCAATAGAGATACTATTTCACCAATTGGGATTGTTAGAGATGTTGAAGTCTTGTGTGGGAAGACTAAATATCCTGCTGATTTTCTTGTTCTTGGTTCCCCACAAGATAGCTTTTGTCCCATTATATTTGGTAGACCCTTCTTAAACACTGTTAATGATAAGATAGACTGCGAAAAGGATGTTGTTACTATTGGTCTAGGTGATATGTCTCATGAGTTTAATTTCTCTAAATTTCGTAGACAACACCGTGAAGAGGAATTGCCTAGTAAAGATGAAATTATTGGTCTTGCTTCTATTGCCATACCTCCTAATGATCCTTTAGAACAATATTTGCTAGACCATGAAAATGATATGTTTATGAATGAAAGAAGGGAAATAGATGAAGTGTTCTTTAAACGGGGTCCTATTCTGAAACACAACTTGCCTGTTGTAATCTTAGGGGATCCTCCTCCACCCAAGGGTGATCCCGTGTTTGAGCTTAAACCATTGCCTGATACTCTGAAATATGCTTACCTTGATGAAAAGAAGATATATCCTGTTATTATTAGTGCTAACCTTTCAGAGAAGGAGGAATTTTTTTTATTGAAAACTCTAAAGAAGCACCTTGCTGCTATTGGATATACTCTTGATGATCTTAAGGGCATTAGTCCCACTCTATGTCAACACAAAATAAATTTGGAGAAAGATGCCAAACCAGTTATTGCTCATCAACGACGGCTGAATCCTAAAATGAAAGAAGTGTTAAGAAAGGAAATACTAAAGCTCCTTGAGGCAGGTATAATCTATCCCGTTGCTGATAGTCAGTGGGTAAGTTCTATCCATTGTGTCCCTAAGAAGGGAGGTATTACTGTCGTTCCTAATGATAAAGATGAATTGATTCCGCAAAGAATTATTACAGGTTATATGATGGTAATTGATTTCCGCAAATTAAATAAAGCTACTAAAAAGACCATTACCCCTTACCTTTTATTGATCAAATGCTAGAAAGATTATCCAAACATACACATTTTTGCTTTCTAGATGGTTATTCTGGTTTCTCTCAAATACCTGTGTCAGCTGATGATCAAGCAAAGACCACATTTACTTGCCCTTTCGGTACTTTTGCTTATAGACGTATGCCTTTTGGTTTATGTAATGCACCTGCTACCTTTCAAAGATGCATGATGGCTATATTCTCTGACTTTTGTGAAAACATTTGTGAGGTTTTCATGGACGATTTATCCGTTTATGGATCCTCTTTTGATGATTGCTTGAGCAACCTTGATCGAGTTTTTCAGATATATGAAGAAACTAATCTTGTCCTGAATTGGGAAAAGTGCCACTTTATGGTTAATGAAGGTATTGTCTTGGGGCATAAAATTTCTGAAAGAGGTATTGAAGTTGATAAAGCTAAAGTTGATGCTATTGAAAAGATGCCATGTCCTAAGGGCATCAAAGGTATAAGAAGTTTCCTTGGTCATGCCGGGTTTTATAGGAGGTTCATTAAGGACTTCTCAAAAATTTATCGGCCTCTGACTAATCTTTTGTAAAAAGATATACCATTTGTCTTCGATGATGACTGTATAGAAGCATTTGAAATACTTAAGAAAGCATTGATCTCTGCGCCTATTTTTCAGCCACCTGATTGGAATTTACCCTTTGAAATTATGTGTGATGTTAGTGATTATGTTGTAGGTGTTGTTCTAGGGCAAAGAGTTGATAAGAAATTAAATGTTATTCAATATGCTAGTAAAACTCTAGACAATGCCCAGAGAAATTATGCTACTACTGAAAAAGAATTCTTAGGATTCGTATTTGCTTGTGATAAGTTTAGACCTTATATTGTTGATTCTAAAGTAACTATTCACACTGATCGCGCTGCTATTAAATATCTTATGGAAAAGGAAGATGCTAAGCCTAGACTTATTAGATGGGTTCTCTTGCTACAAGAATTTGATTTGCATATTATTGATAGAAAGGGAGCTGAGAACCCGTTGCTGGACAACTTGTCTAGGTTAGAGAATGTTCTTGATGACCCACTACCTATTGATGATAGCTTTCACGATGAACAATTAAATGTCATAAATGCTGCTCATCTTGCTCCATGGTATGCTGATTATGCTAATTACATTGTTGCTAAATTTATACCACCTAGTTTCACATACCAGCAAAAGAAAAAAAATTCTATGATTTAAGACATTACTTCTGGGATGACCCACATCTTTATAAAGAAGGAGTAGATGGTGTTATTAGACATTGTGTACCTGAGCACGAACATGAACAGATCCTACGCAAGTGTCACTCCGAGGCTTATGGAGGGCACCACGCTGGAGATAGAACTGCACATAAGGTATTACAATCCGGTTTTTATTGGCCTACTCTATTCAAGGATGCTCGTAGGTTTGTCTTATCTTGTGATGAATGTCAAAGAATTGGTAACATCAGTAGACGCCAAGAAATGCCTATGAATTATTCACTTGTCATTGAACCATTTGATGTTTGGGGCTTTGATTATATGGGACCTTTTCCTTCCTCTAATGGTTATACACATATTTTAGTTGCTGTTGATTACGTTATTAAGTGGGTAGAAGCTATTCCAACTAGTAGTGCTGATCATAACACTTCTATTAAAATGCTTAAATAAGTTATTTTTCCGAGGTTTGGAGTCCCTGGATATTTAATGACTGATGGTAGTTCACATTTTATTCATGGTGCTTTTCGTGAAATGCTTGATAAGTATGATGTTAATCATAGGATTGCATCTCCTTATCATCCACAGTCTAGTGGTCAAGTAGAATTGAGTAATAGAGAACTCAAATTAATTTTGCGAAAGACTGTTAATAGATCTAGAAAGAATTGGTCCAAGAAACTTGATGATGCATTATGGGCCTATAGAACTGCATATAAAAACCCTATGGGTATGTCTCCGTCTAAAATTGTTTATGGAAAAGCATGTCACTTGCCTCTCGAACTAGAACATAAGGCTTATTGGGCTATTAAAGAGCTCAATTATGATTTCAAACTTGCCGGTGAGAAGAGGTTATTTGACATTAGCTCACTTGATGAATGGAGAACCCAAGCCTATGAAAATGCCAAATTGTTTAAAGAAAAAATTAAAAGATGGCATGACAAAAGGATACAAAAGCGGGAGTTTAATGTGGGTGATTATGTATTATTATACAACTCCCGTTTAAGATTTTTTTGCAGGAAAACTTCTCTCTAAATGGGAAGGTCCTTACGTTATCGAGGAGGTCTATCGTTCCGGTGCCATAAAAATCAACAACTTCGAGGGCACAAATCCGAAGGTGGTGAACGGTCAAAGAATCAAACATTATATCTCAGGTAATCCCATAAATGTTGAAACCAATGTTATTGAAACCATAACCCCGGAGGAATACATAAGGGACACTTTCCGGAATGTTTCAGACTCCGAAAAGGAATAAGTATGTGGTACGGTAAGTAAACCGACTCCAAAACAGTTCTTATGGCAATTTTTCTCCGTTTTGGAATATTTAGAAAAATAGAAAAATAAGAAGCAGTCCGGGAAGGACACGAGGCCTCCACGAGGGTGGAGAGCGCGCCTACCCCACAGGCGCGCCCCCTGCCTCGTGGGCACCTCGTGCGCTCTCCGGACTCCGTTTTCTTGCATGTTACGTATTTTGGTCGGTAAAAATTCATTATATAATCTCCCGAAGGTTTTGACCACCGTATCACGCAAATATCTCCTGCCTTTGTTTCGAGCTGTCCTGCTGCAGATTAGAGCAACATGCCGTCCCAGGATTCGGAAGGAGAAAGCTATGTGGCTGATTACCTTGCAGATCCTAAGGTCTATGGGGATGTGGAGCATTGTGGTTGGACTACAGAAGAAGAAGAGGACTATGAACCCAAGAGAAAGGAGGAGACGAGCTCAGATGAAGATGAAGTCCCATTACCTCAACTTGGGGACATGCATGTGGAGTTCAAAAAGTCAAGCCTCCCTGATAGAGCAAATAAACTTAAGATCGAGTTTATCCCTTTTCGCCTCTTGTAGGAAAACAAGCAGGAATTATGCAAAAATATATTAATCCTGGAGTAGGAGATTGATGACCTGAGGGATCAAGATTCTGTCCTCAAGCGCAAATTAAGGAAGAAGCCTACGCCATCAACTAAATCATCATCTTATTCACCAACAAAAAGGAGATATAATCACATGGGTATGGGCACTCCCCTTGGGCAACTGCCAAGCTTGGGGGAGGTGCCCCGGTATCGTATCACCATCACATCTCTATCTTTACCGTTTTTCTTAGTTCGATCCTTTTAGTAGTATCTTGGTAAAGTAGAATAAAGTTTTTGGTATGATCTAGTTTTGAGTTTGCTTTATGATTCCTCTATGTAATCGAGTCCGTGAGCTATTTAATAAAGATTAGTGTTGAGTCAAGGGCTTGATTATCTTGCTATGATCTTGAGGGAATAAAAGAAAAGAGAAAAAGAATAAAAAGAAACAAAGAGATCATATTTATCGTATGGAGAGTAATGACTTCACATAGAAAGAGTATGATGATTAAAAGTTGTTGAGAGTTGACAAACATAGTTTTGGTCATCATTACAATTAATAGGAAGTAATAAAGAAAGAGAGGTTTCATATATAAATATACTATCCTAGACATTTTTTATGATTGGGAGCACTCATTAAAATATGACATGCTAAAGAGTTGATGTTGGACAAGGAAGACAACATAATGGGTTATGTTTTCTTATATCTGAGATAAAGTATATTGTCATGGATCATCCAACATGTTGAACTTGCCTTTCCCCTCATGCTAGCCAAATTCTTTGCACCAAGTAGATATACTACTTCTGCTTCCAAATACCCTTAAACCAGTTTTGCCATGAGAGTCCACCATATCTACCTATGGATTGAGTAAGATCCTTCAAGTAAGTTGTCATCGGTGCAAGCAATAAAATTGCTCTCTAAATATGTATGATTGATTGGTGTGGAGGAAATAAGCTTTATACGATCTTGTGATGTGGAAGAAATAAAAGCGATGGACTGCATAATAAAGGTCTATATCACAAGTGGCAATATAAAGTGACGTTCTTTCGCATTAAGATTTTGTGCATCCAACCCTGAAAGCGCATGGCAACCTCCGCTTCTGAAAGTGCAACTATCCCTAGGTGGTTTTGGTAATTCATAACAACATATAGCTCATTGAGCTAATACTATTCCAAGACAAATATTTCAGGAAAGCTCAATGAATGGCATGGCATGGATGATGAAAGTGGATCCCTCAAAATATCAAGGATAAAAGGATTGGCTCAAGCTCAAAAGCTCAAGACTCTGCATTTTACATTTTAGTGATCCAAGATCACATTGAGTCTATAGGAAAAGCCGATACTATCAAGGAGGGATGAGGTGTTGCTTAATGAGTTTCTTGCTCCATAGTGCTTAATGATATGCTCCAAAACCCTCAACTACTTTCTCACATCCAGATATGACCTAAACCCAAAGTCAAACTCGGCCCCACCGATACTTTCTATCCGGCGCCACCGAGTTCAAATGTCATAGCCACTGCCACAAACCCTAGGCAAATCATTCTCACCGATAGAGATCTCGGTCTCACCGAGATGGGATTGTAATCTCTCTGTTTCCCTTCATAACGTTTCGGTCTAACCGAAGTGAGCGATCGGTCCCACCGAGATTGCAATGTAAACTCTCTGTTTCCTTTTCGTAACATTTCGGTCTCACCGAAAAGAGCGAATCGGTACCACCGAGTTTACTTGACCAACTCTCTGGTTAGCTGTTTACCAAAATCGGTCTCACCGAGTTTGTGTAATCGGTCTCACCGAGATTACGTTATGCCCTAACCCTAACCATATCTGTCCTACCGAGTTGCATGTCAGCTCCACCGAAATCACTAACGATCACTAGGTTTACTGAATCGGTCAGACCGAGTTTATTGATTCGGTCCCACCGAGATTGGTAAATTGTGTGTAACGGTTAGATTTTGTGTGGAGGCTATTTATACCCCTCCACCTCCTCTTCATTCATGGAGAGACCCATCAGAACAAACCTACACTTCCAACTCACCAGTTCTGAGAGAGAACCACCTACTCATGTGTTTAGGCCAAGATATTCAATTCCTACCATATGAATCTTGATCTCTAGCCTTCCCCAAGTTGCTTTCCACTCAAATCTTCTTTCCACCAAATCCAAATCCTGTGAGAGAGAATTGAGTGTTGGGGAGACTATCATTTGAAGCACAAGAGCAAGGAGTTCATCATCAACACACCATTTGTAACTTCTTGGAGAGTGGTGTCGCCTAGATTGGCTAGGTGTCACTTGGGAGCCTCCGACAAGATTGTGGAGTTGAACCAAGGAGTTTGGAAGGGCAAGGAGATCGCCTACTTCGTGAAGATCTACCGCTAGTGAGGCAAGTCCTTCGTGGGCGACGGCCATGGTGGGATAGACAAGGTTGCTTCTTCGTGGACCCTTCGTGGGTGGAGCCCTCCGTGGACTCAAGGCAGCCATTACCCTTCGTGGGTTGAAGTCTCCATCAACGTGGATGTACGATAGCACCACCTATCGGAACCACGACAAAAACATCTGTGTCTCCAATTGCGCTTGAATTCTCCAAACCCTTCCCTTTACTTTCTAGCAAGTTGCATGCTTTACTTTCCGCTGCTCATATACTCTTTCCATGCTTGCTTGAATTGTGTGAGGATTGCTTGACTTGTGCTAAAATAGTTAAAATCTACCAAAGACTAAAATTGGGAAAAGGTTAAGTTTTTAATTGGTCAAGTAGTCTAATCACCCCCCCTCTATACATACTTGAAGGTCCTACTAGTGGTATCAGAGCTCTGGTCTCCATTTGCTTTGATTTCCATAGCTTTTGGTGGTCATAGCCTTGGTTTCACAACCTAGGAGAGTATGGCGTCTAGCAAGGGAAACTATCACGGTAGAGGTCCTTACGTTGATGGCACTAATTTTGCTAGTTGGAAGCATAAGATGAAAATGAATATTCTCGGACATAACCTCGCCGTTTGGGCTATTGTGTGTATTGGCTTGCAAGGTGAATTCTTTGATGGGAGAGAACCAAACCGTGAAGCTAGTGCGGATGAGTTGAAGATGCTGCAATACAACACTCAAGCTTGTGATATCCTCTTCAACGGATTGTGCCCCAAAGAATTCAACAAAATCAGCCGTCTTGAGAATGCAAAGGAAATTTGGGATAATTTGATTGATATGCATGAAGGTACCGACTCCGTCAAGGAATCCAAGTTGGATGTGCTCCAAAGTCAGCTTGACAAGTTCAAAATGAAGGATGGTGAAGGTGTCGCTGAAATGTACTCTAGGCTTGCTCTTATCACAAATGAGATTTCCGACAGATTCATCATCAAAAAATCCTAAGAGCATTGGATGGAAAATATGATACCGTGTGCACATTGATCCAAATGATGCCCAATTACAAAGATCTCAAGCCAACGGAAGTCATTGGAAGAATTGTTGCTCATGAGATGTCGCTCAAGGATAAGGAGGAACTTCACAACAAGTCAAGTGGTGCTTACAAAGCCTCATGTGAAGCCCCTACATCATCAAGTGACAAACAAACCTTCAATGAAGAGTTGAGCTTAATGGTGAAGAACTTCAACAAATTCTACAAGAGTAGAAGTAAAGAGAGAAGCTCCAAGTCAAGGTCCTACAATGACAAAAGATCTTCTAGTAGAGAGCGCAATTGCTACAATTGTGGGATACCCGGACACTATTCCAATGAGTGTACGGCACCCTACAAAAGAAGAGAAGATTCTCCAAAAAGAAGAAGTAGAAGAGAAGAATCACCACCAAGAGAGAGAAGGAGTAGAGATGATCGTTATGAACGAAGACCCTCACGGAGAAGCTAGGATTCGGAAAGGAAGGACAAGTCATCAAGGAGCTACACAAAACGAAGACATCAAGCTCATGTTGGTGAATGGGTATCTAGCTCCGACTCCGACAATCTCTCTGAGAGAAGCTATCACTCCGACTCCGAATATACTCAAGATGAAGGTGTTGCCGGTCTAGCACTTGTGTCAACCAACTCCTACGACATATTTGATTCACCAAATGAAGGAATTGGAAGATGCTTCATGGCCAAAGGTCCTAAGGTAACACACCCCAAGTATGTTGATTTCAATAGTGATGAAGATGACTTGCTAGGGGATGATGATTTACTTGTTGACAACTCTAGTGATGAATACTATGATGAAACGTCAATCAATCATGCTAATCAAGATAAAACGAATGACAATGCTAAGGAGAAGATTGAGCTTCTAAATAAAGAACTAAACACTCTTAAGTTAGCTCATGAAACTATCTTCGAAGATCACCGAGAACTTTTAAGGGCTCATGAGAAGTTACGCTTTGAAAAGCTCAATCTTGAGCAAGAGCATGAGTTCTTAAAGGCAATCAATGATAACCTACGTAAGAAAAGTTCTTCTTACATTGCCAAGCGTTTACTCTTATCTACTTACATGCCTCAAGTCAAGTCCATTAACAAGAACAAGAAAGATTCTTCCTCTAGTAGTAACAATAATCATGTTAAATCTAATATTGTTGCATCTAGTAGTTCTCTTGATTCCACTAATGATTCTCTTAGCCAAGTTACACTTGAGCAAGAAAATATCTTATTGAAGGTAATTATAGAGAAAGGTGTATACAAGAGCCTTGACGGGAGTAAGAAATTTGAGGAAATTGTACGCAAGCAAGGAAGGCACCGGAAGAATCAAGGTGTTGGTTTTGAACGAAAGTTCAATGCCAATGGAGTTGAGTGGGAAGAGGATCAATATCCCAAGACAAAGTTTGTTCCTCAACAAGAGAAGTATGATTCTACTTCCTTCAAGGGAACACAAGCTCAAGATGATCTTCCACCACAAGACCACAAGAACAAAGGCAAGGACAAGCTTCAAGAGGAGATAGATGCATTTGAAGAAGCTCCTAAGGCCTTGGTCAAGTGGGTTCCCAAGACTACGTCAAGTTCTACTTCATCAAGCACAACTACAACTCCAAGGATTCCCATCAAGATGATGTGGATCCCGAAGAATAAGAACTAGAGAGTTCTTGAGGGTGACTCCGCCAACATTCTTAACTCATATCATGATGGCAAGGACAAGTGCAATCAACTTCCACATCTTGCACTAGTTCAAGGAGTCACAAACCCTCTTGTTGGTAAGGCAAGGGACAAGGTAACCTAATGTTTTCATAGACATCATCTTATGTGAACATCACTCTATATCTATGGATATACTTGTTTGTTCCTTGTGGGACTAACCAGTGTAGGTATTGAAAGTGCAACTCACTCCAAAAGGATTGCTCCAAAGGATCTACATCAACATTGAGCATCCACATCTTCAACACCTACATGAAGTCATCATCGACAAAACCCAAGGTTAGTTCATCCTTCTAAGGGGGGATCTCACATCTAGGGGGAGCTTAACTCTAAGAATTGAGTCAAAGCAACTCTAATGGTGTTAACATATCAATGCTTTCTGTAAAAGTGGTAACCCCACTTGAGCTTAAATGATGAGTATGACCTATGATCAAATATTCTCATTTGACTCCTAAGTCAATATACTCATATATAGATGACCTAGTCATCGCCAATTGTTTGATAGATGCTAGAATTGGTTGTGCATGCTTTGCCACATATTTCATTTGCCATTTTATTGTGTGAGCATGGTGGTTGCATATTTTACTCATTCGAGGACATCCACTTGTTGTTTTGATTGATTGGTTTGTTTTTCTTTGGCCAAGTGGATGGACAAGAATGCCTAAGAACCTTCTCTAGCTATCTATTCTCTTCTCGTCTCAAACTCTATTCATGCTACATCACAAAATTTGATCAAGTCAGATTCGAACCACTCGTGTGAGGAGCACCGGAGTCCCCGATTCGTCATGGACTTAAACTTCCAAAACTTCTTTGTGTGTTTCGTTCTGACCGATTCTTCCATTTCGGTCATACCGAGATCACTAAGTCGATCTAGGTTTTCAATCTCGGTGCAACCAATTTGAACTTTTCGGTCTCACCGAGTTGCTGTAACTGTCAACAGTTATGCATCTCGGTGCCACCGAGTCGTTCCACTCGGTCACACCGATAGGGTCGGGCTATATATCCACACGGGCAAAAATTTGGAAAAATTTCTCCAAACCTCTTCGCCCGCGCATAGCTTGCTCTGCCTTCTAGGTCTCCGAATCGTTGACTTCGTTGCCAGCCGCCTCCTGTCGCTGGTCTCCGCCGCCGTCAACGGAATTCATCTCCGCCGTTGCCGCCGTAGCGAGTTCATCGCCAAACTAGGGTATGGACTCGATCACAGTGCTATCCCCGTCCAATTCCTAGCACATTGTGTTCATTATGATTCTTGCCACGATTGAAACACCTCTATCCAGTCAAAAAAAATCCTTAGAATAGATGCGATTTGAAAATTTAGAGTTAGGTTTCCGCCGAAACCATCTCGGACCCACCGAGTTGAAAAATCGGTCTCATCGATTCGGCTAACGCCATTGCACAAGTGACTCTCGGTCTGACCGAGAATTGCTAATCGGTGTGACCTATTTTAGAACTCAGTGAAACCCTAGCAGTCTTGGTGCCACCGAACGGTGACCCGGTCTAACCGAGATCACTAGTTTAGGTTCCAAAAGCTGCTTCGGTATCACCGAGTTTACAAATCGGTTGATCCGAAATGCTTTCTGTGGAAAACTAAAACTAAGTTTTTGAATCATTCTTTTGCAAAAATATCTGCATTTTGTGATGCTCATCCATTCTATCTCATCTATAACTATTCACTGTGGTCAGTGATCGGTGTTTGCAGCATGTCAGACCAAAGTGACAGCCAGAACAGGGAAGAAGAGCAGATTCACATGAGTGAGGGCACTAGTCCCTCTAGCAACTCAGATGAGGGAAGCAGAAGCACTCCCAGCTATTTGCCCAAAGCTGCCACCAGGACAAGGAAGAAGAGAACCTCAGAATCTGAGGATGAGGATTATGTGGCAGTAGAGGATGAGGCCACTTCAAAGAAAAAGGTGCTCAAAAAGGAGTATAGCTCAGCTGCAGTTAAGCCAGGGCTGAAGATCAAAAGGCCAGCAGGAAGACAACCCATGTCTAAAGCCATAGCCTCCACTCAGTCATCTTTGGAATCCCAACCCAAAGAGGCTGCTGCAGAAGGGAAGAAAAGGAAGGAAAGGGTCAAGAAGACCATGGCCAGAGTTGTTGGAAAACCTTCCATGATGGAAGAGGAGGAAGAAGAAGAGGTTGCTGCACCAGCACCCAAGGCACAAAAGCTGATGGGTGATGCTATAAGGTCAGGGGCTGCATCATCAAAGCCCAAAGAAGCACCCAAAGATGCCTCCAAGCCCAAGACTGCACCTAAGAGGAATACCGGGAACATAGCTGTTGCTGAGAAGAACAAGGCCCCAGTGCCTAAAGTTGCTGCCGAGGAAGATGATGAAGGACAAGTCCTGAGGAAGCTGAAACCTAAGATTCCAGACCATAATGATGCTCATCCTGTGGCTGAGAACATGAAGATCAGGAGAGACTCAGGGTTGAGGCTATGGAGAGAGTCAGATCCATATGCCACCAGAAGAAGAACTGCTGTTGATTACATGTTCCACACTAAGGAACAACATGATTTCTATGAGACAGTCTTGTTGGACAAGAAGCCTATAGTGTGTGATATGAGGTGGGTCGACTGGACCTACATAAAGTAGAATGAGGAACACTATCCTGGAGTGTATGACAGCTTCAGTGCGTGTGGAGTTGAAGACTTTGTTGGGCAGAAGCTCACAAACTAGAATGATGAGCTCGTTATGCAATTCTACTCCACAACACACTTTTATCCAGATGGCAGGATAGTTTGGATGTCTGAAGGTACAAGATACCAATCAACTATTGAGGAATGGGCCAATCTGATCAATGCCCCAAAGGAGAGTGAAGATGACTTGGACGTTTATGCCAAAAAAAGATGGATCACAATTCTATGTCACATATGTACAAGGAGATCCCAGACAAAGCACTTGAGACTTTCAAGTTTGGGTCAGTCCATTTTCTTCCGCTGTGGCTGCCAACGATCAACTGTATCATAAGGCACACTCTTTTGCCCAAGTCTGTTGACCACAACATGATCAGAGGGCATGCAATTAATTTGCTACACATATTTGATGTGCCACAGAAATTCAAGGTCATGAGCCTCATGGTTGAGACTATCAAGAGGACAGCAACAGACCAAAAGAGAAGTTGTGGATATGCCCCACAAATCCAGGAGTTGATCAACTCAAAGATGGGCACGAGCAAATATCTGTTGGATAAGGAACACTTTGTTCTCTATCCAGACTTTGAGGACAATCAAGTTGTGATGAATGAGAATGAACCATCTTCAGTGCAAGCTCAAGATAAGAAGGAGAAGGCAAAGAAGGAGAAGGCTGCCAAGATGCCAACTCGAGAGGAGGCATCTGAGTACTTTTTGAAGAGCAAGCAGCACCAGCTTGGTTACTTGATAGCATCAACTGTGAGGATTGAGAAGGGGTTGGCCACCCTAACTCAAAACCAGGAGAGCCTGGAAAGAAGCATGGAACAAAATTCTATGATTTAGATGTCAAAGTAACTGAGATTGATCGGTTGTGGAGCAGCTACAGGATGACATGCAGGAGAGGAAGGGCAGGACAACCATCGATGCATTTGCAGAGTGCCTCGAGCTCAGAGATCACCGCAGAGCCAGATGCAGACACGAGTCACTTCATCTGCAGCAGCTACGACTCCAGTGCAACCAGCTCCAGCACCAAGTCCTTCTGCTCCATCCACATCAACTGAAGTCTTCGTCCAAGGAGCCATCTCTACGCCACCAACTGAAGACCAAGCCTAAGAGACGAAATAGTACTATGCATTTTCTATGAACTTTTTGGTAACTTGTTGCCAAAGGGGGAGAAAAATGTATAGATCATAGGCTTCGAGAGAGAGAGTTTGCTTTTGTTCTCTCTTGTCTTCTTGGTTGAACTTTATTTGCTTTTGCTTGCTTGAGATACTATGCTATTGCCTCTGAGACATTAAAGATCATGTGTTTGATCATAAGCTACACTTATGCTGGTTGGATGATATTATCTTATTTATCTTTATTTTATCCTTCACTTTGCTTGGTGATGAGTGCATGTATTCAATCTTTATTATTTTGAGCGCTCCACCAAGATGTATGTGACATGGAAGAGTAACCCATGAGCCTAATTCCTTGCGCATTTGCAGTCCAAAGCAAATCTTAAATCTATGCACAAATTTAGGGGGAGCTCTTGCTTATCACATACTTCTCAAAGCATTTATGTTTTTCAATCTTATTATCATTTGTCGAAGCTTTGATCCATACGTTGTCATCAATTACCAAAAAGGGGAAGATTGAAAGTGCAACTATCCCTAGGTGGTTTGGGTAATTCATAACAACATATAGCTCATTGAGATAATACTATTCCAAGACAAATATTTCAGGAAAGCTCAATGAATGGCATGGCATGGATGATGAAAGTGGATCCCTCAAAATATCAAGGATAAAAGGATTGGCTCAAGCTCAAAAGCTCAAGACTCTGCATTTCACATTTTAGTGATCCAAGATCACATTGAGTATATAGGAAAAGCCAATACTATCAAGGAGGGATGAGGTGTTGCTTAATGAGTTTCTTGCTCCATAGTGCTTAATGATATGCTCCAAAACCCTCAACTACTTTCTCACATCCACAGTCAAACTCGGCCTCACCGATTCTTTCTATCCGGCGCCACCGAGTTCAGATGTCATAGCCACTGCCACAAACCCTAGGCAAATCGGTCTCACCGAGATGGGATTGTAATCTCTCTGTTTCCCTTCGTAACGTTAAGTGAGCGATCGGTCCCATCGATATTGCAATGTAAACTCTCTGTTTCCTTCTCGTAACATTTCGGTCTCACTGAAAAGAGCGAATCGGTCCCACCGAGTTTACCTGACCAACTCTCTGGTTAGCTGTTTACCAAAATCGGTCGCACTGAGTTTGTGTAATCGGTCTCACCGATATTACGTTATGCCCTAACCCTAACCATATCGGTCCTACCGAGTTGCATGTCGGTCCCACCGAAATCACTAACGGTCACTAGGTTTACTGAATCGGTCAGACCGAGTTTATTGATTCGGTCCCACCGAGATTGGTAAACTGTGTGTAATGGTTAGATTTTGTGTGGAGGCTATTTATACCCCTCCACCTCCTCTTAATTCATGGAGAGAGCCATCAGTACAAACCTACACTTCCAACTTACCAGTTCTGAGAGAGAACCACCTACTCATGTGTTGAGGCCAAGATATTCCATTCCTACCATATGAATCATGATCTCTAGCCTTCCCCAAGTTGCTTTCCACTCAAATCTTCTTTCCACCAAATCCAAATCCTGTGAGAGAGAGTTGAGTGTTGGGGAGACTATCATTTGAAGCACAAGAGCAAGGAGTTCATCATCAACAGACCATTTGTTACTTCTTGGAGAATGGTGTCTCCCAGATTGGCTAGGTGTCACTTGGGAGCCTCTGACAAGATTGTGGAGTTGAACCAAGGAGTTTGTAAGGGCAAGGAGATCGCCTACTTCGTGAAGATCTACCGCTAGTGAGGCAAGTCCTTCGTGGGCGACGGCCATGGTGGGATAGACATGGTTGCTTCTTCGTGGACCCTTCATGGGTGGAGCCCTCTGTGGACTCGCGCAGCTGTTACCCTTCATGGGTTGAAGTCTCCATCAACGTGGATGTACGATAGCACCACCTATCGGAACCACGACAAAAACATTCATGTCTCCAATTGCGTTTGAATTCTCCAAACCCTTCCCTTTACTTTCTAGCAAGTTGCATGCTTTACTTTCCGCTGCTCATATACTCTTTGCATGCTTGCTTGAATTGTGTGAGGATTGCTTGACTTGTGCTAAAATAGTTAAAATCTACCAAAGACTAAAATTGGGAAAAGGTTAAGTTTTTAATTGGTCAAGTAGTCTAATCACCCCCCCCTCTAGACATATTTCAAGGTCCTACAGCTTCCCTCTGCGAAGGGCCTATCTTTTATTATTGTCTTCTACCTTATGCAAGAGTCGTGGTGATCTTCACCTTTCGTTTTTACATTTTATCCTTTGGCAAGCACAGGATGTTGGAAAGATCCTTATATATATATATATATATATATATATATATATATATATATATATATATATATATCATATTGGATGTAGGTTAGCATGAACTATTATTGTTGACAATACCCATGAGGTAAGAGGTTGGGAGGCGAAACTATAAACCCCTATCTTTCTCTGTGTCCGATTAAAACTCTGTAACCAGAAGTATTGTGTGAGTGTTAGCAATTGTGAAAGACTAAATGATAGTTGAGTATGTGGACTTGCTAAAAAGTCCTGACTTAGACTCTTTATGATGTTATGATAAATTGCAATTGCTTCAATGACTGAGATTATAGTTTGTTAGTTCTCAATAAAGTTTATGATTCATACTTTGCATTGTGAATAGATTATTACTTGAGCATAAGAAATCATATGACAATATCCATATATGTTGCTGCCATAAGATTAATCATGATGCCCTCATGTCCGTATTTTATTTTATCGACACCTCTACCTCTAAACATGTGGACATATTTATCGTTATCGGCTTCTGCTTGAGGATGAGCGAGGTCTAAGCTTGGGGGAGTTGATACATCCATTTTGCATCATGATTTTTATATCGATATTTATTGCATTATGGGCTGTTACTGCACATTATGTCACAATACTTATGCCTATTCTCTCTTATTTTACAAGGTTTACATAAGGAGGAGAATGCAAGAATCGGAATTCGGGTGGAAAAGGAGCAAATATTAGAGACCTATTCTGCACAACTCCAAAAGTCCTGAAACTCCACGAAAGTTGTTCTTGGAAATAATAAAAAATATTGAGCAGAAGAAATACCAGAGGGGGCCCACACCCTGGCCACGAGGGTGGGGGACGCGCCCTACCCCCCTGGGCGCGCGCTCCTGCCTCGTGGGCCCCCTGTTGGCCCTCCGGTGCCCATCTTATGCTATATGAAGTCTTTCGTCCGAAGAAAAATCATAGGCAAGTTTTTGGGAGAAACTCCGCCGCCACGAGGCGGAACCTTGGCGGAACCAATCTAGGGCTCCGGCAGAGCTGTTCTGCCGAGGACACTCCCCTCTGGGAGGGGGAAATCATCGCCATCGTCATCACCAACGCTCCTCTCAACGGGAGAGGGCTAATCTCCATCATCATCTTCACCAGCACCATCTCCTCTCAAACCCTAGTTCATCTCTTGTATCCAATTCTTGTCTCCAAGTCTGGGATTGGTACCTGTAGGTTGCTGGTAGTGTTGATTACTCCTTGTAGTTGATGCTAGTTGGTTTATTTGGTGGAAGATCATATGTTCAGATCCTTTATGCATATTAATACTCCTCTGATTATGAAAATGAATATGCTTTGTGAGTAGTTACGTTTGTTCACGAGGACATGGGAGAAGTCTTGCTATTAGTAGTCATGTGAATTTGGTATTAGATTCGATATTTTGATGAGATGTATGTTGTCTCTCCTCTAGTGGTGTTATGTGAACGTTGACTACAAGAAACTTCACCATTATTTGGGCCTAGAGGAAGGCATTGGGAAGTAATAAGTCGATGATGGGTTGCTAGAGTGACAGAAGCTTAAACCCTAGTTTATGTGTTGCTTCGTAAGGGGTTGATTTGGATCCATATGTTTCATGCTATGGTTAGGTTTACCTTAATACTTCTTTTGTAGTTACAGATGCTTGCAATAGGAGTTAATCATAAGTGGGATGCTTGTCCAAGTAAGGACATCACCCAAGCACCGGTCCACCCACATATCAAATTATCAAAGTACCAAACGCGAGTCATATGAACGTGATGAAAACTAGCTTGACGATAACTCCCATGTGTCCTCGGGAGTGATTTTCTCTATATAAGAGTTTGTCCAGGCTTGTCCTTTGCTACAAAAAGGATTGGGACACCTTGCTGCACTTTATTTACTTTTGTTACTTGTTGCTCGTTACAAGTTATCTTATCACAAAACTATCTGTTACCTATAATTTCAGTGCTTGCAGAGAATACCTTGCTGAAAACCGCTTATCATTTCCTTCTGCTCCCAGTTGGGTTCGACACTCTTACTTATCGAAAGGACTACGATATATCCCCTATACTTATGGGTCATGACTGCGTGGTTGGACATGTCGGCTTCTTTCACGGCGATGCGGGACATCTCTCGTGCTTCCTCTTCCATGCTCACCTCTCCCTGGTGGAAATCTCTCGACCCAGAACTCACGCTGGCCATGGCTTGATTGATTTGATTGTTTTTTGTGGATGAGGAGTTGAGGAGGAATGTGCAGTCATTTTAGCATAGTAGTATTTATAACCGAGTACTACTAATACGCTCCTAAGTGGGAAACCATTTAGATTGTGATCGGTGTGAACAGGTTTGCAATTAAATATAGCGTGGTAGTAGTAGTAATTTGGAATGTGACGAGACGCGCTTAAAATTTATTGACGGTTCTAGTTTCGAAGTGCGGCACTATTCCCGGATGGCGTAACTTCGGCACGTTTTCTCGTCCATGGTGTAGCATATGCCATGGTACTAGTTCTTTTCTCTTGCTGTGTATGCGTGCAAAAGCGGCACCGTCGGATACATATCTTACGCTTGGCGTTCGACAGGAATAGCCTCGTGGCGAGCTATAGACTAGTCTTTCTTTCAGACGCATTACACCTATCTCTCGGGACTTCTCGCACGCACCATCACTGCTCCCTAGGTCGATGCCACCCACATACACTTGTAGTCTGAGAAGAGGTGCAAGCACGCACTCATCCTCTCTCACACACGCATCTATAGCTACTAATTGTAGTGTTCTCAACCATCTGATTGGCTCTATCATAGGTTTCACGTTGCTCCTTGGCCTTGATATTGAGAAGTTTAAAACGCGGAGGCTAAGATGGAGGCGCGAGGTTTTGGTTAATGTGCGGGCGCTGCAGCACCAACACGACACGAGCTTCGTTTGCCTGGTGCACATGCAGTCGGGTGAGTTGTCCAAGTATAGACACAAGCAGGCCCTTGTTGGTAGCCGCGCCTCAACTTTGGCTGGTCATAGCGGAGAGTAACATAGACTAGTTACTAGTCTATGTTACTAGTACCTTCATAGTGGGTAGTGTCATATAGTATATGCATAATTTGGCGACGAGCGCTCTCTATATGTACCACCTTTTTTCTTTAATTTCATCTTGTTAGTTTTGCTCCATGGCGCAATCCATCGATACTAGTTTACAAATGTATATATTTTTTAAAAGGATAGAGGGCGGGGCAGTCTAGCTTGGTCCTTTTCACGAGAGGCGAGGGCCTTTGTGATTTGACGGCTCATTACTGCTGGAAGGCGGGGCCTTGTGATTTGAATGCTCGTATAAATGTGCCAATGACCTGAGGAGGAGCAAAGAACCATGCGGTATACTCAAGTTTTCCACTGGAGTAGTACTACGATGGAGGAGCATGAAACACGACAGCCCAGTGCCATATGGCAATAAAAAATGATCTAATTTGCTAGTCATCTCATTGTTAGCATTGTTCTATTCATTACTCGCAGAGAACATGACACGTGCGGCGAAACACCCGAAGCAAAAGAAGAAACACAGGAGGAAAAGAAGAAGGAAAATTATCAGCCCAAATGATCTAATTCGCCGCGGAGTCGTAACTGCTTCTTCATCGCCTCCAGACCTCCATCTCCTTGCGCGTCTCCTCCACCATCTTCTTCATTCTGTCCATGACGTGGGATTTCTCGACGCGAGCCTTCATCATCTGTTCCACAGCTGCATTACGTACCATGACAGCAGTCGGGTGCTCGATGCGGAGCTTCGCCAATTCCTCCTTCTGTTCCATCATGAGGGCCTGCAGCATCTTCATCAAGGAACTACTACTCTCATGCAGCTTCTTCCAGCCGGCGTTCTTCTCCGTCAGCAGGTCGAGCTCGTGGCAGAGCTTCGCCTTGTCCTCCTGAAGTTGCAGGATTTCACGGTCGCCTTCTTCTCCGAGGCAATGCTCTTCTTGAAGACATCATCAAGCCGGCGGTCAACCCCCCGCTTATTGAGCTCGGCGGGCATGTCGTCGAGGCTCTCCTTGCCAGCTCCACCAAGCCGTGGATGAACTCCTTCTGCTTATTGAGGTGCTTATTGAGCTGATCGGGCATGCCGTCGAGGGATAACGACTCCAGTGCCGCTAGCTCGGCATGTTCGCCTCCGCGGCTAGGGTGCTCCTGGGAGCCATCGCCAGCCCGTGAGAGATCTTTCAAGGTCTGTGTGTGGCGGTGATCCCTCTCTTTTTTTCCGCAGCCTTGGTTGCCGCTCCCTTGTTACAAGTAGTTCTCGACCTAGAGCTCTGCGCACCGGACATGGCAACGACGGATGAAGAAGAAGCACTTATGAGAAGGAAAGGTAGAGTAATTTTCGGTTAGGTAGTTCCCCTTTTTATAACCTAAGTACTAGCACTAGTACTAATACCTGCATAGTGGGAACACGTTCAGGTAGGGTACGTACTAGTAGGTGTGAGCAGGCTTGCACTTAATTGTAGCACTGGTACTCTCGAATGTGATGGGAACAAGGTAAAGATAAATTGATGGGTTTTGATTTCGTGGCCCGAAATGGCTCCCGATGAGTTTAGCAAAACATAAATTTCAAGTAGACTACACTGCTCAGATATTATGTTACTGTCAAAAATTGGCACAAAATACGAAGGAGACCAATGGAAGTACTACTAGCAACCCATGATCTAACTACTCACATGCGCAGTGGAGTTGTAATGTCTTTCTTCCGCCCTCACGTCCACTCAATTTGCATGTGCTGTATTAATTGACCATCAATGAAGTGAAGGAATTTACACGTGTCAAATTATCACATGGGGTGGATCTTGTTACAAAATCGCGTCCGCCCGTGTACCGCGTGTGCGTGCGTGGCGTGCGTGCACATCTTTGCTTCGTGCATGTACTGCCAGTGTGGCTCAGGGAGGACGAGTACATTCTTCTCGAACCAGCAGCGCGTCACTATGATCAATCCACACAAGGATGTCGCAACAACGCCTCCACATGTGTCACGTGGCTTCATGAACTGTAAGAGAGACACTGTGTAGCGTGCCATTGTGTTTTGCACATACTCGAAGTACTAGTAAGGTACACGTGCATTGCACGCGTCATATTTTGTAACCAAATTATGAATAAATACCACACTATCTCTACTCCAAATGGAGCAGTTGGTAGTCTCCGCCGGTCAATTTTCGTCCCACCAGAGACGGTTTTTTTCGTCCTCGATCCCACCTCCCGCATCCCCTTGATTCCCACCTCCGCCCTCGAACCAGGAAATAAAAATCGGTATGCTCCCACTATGTCCAATGCTAAACCCTCCGGTTCATCGAAAAAAACTCGCACCTGAAAAAAATCTATGAAAATTAACCTACAAAAAAAGCTGTAACATCCCAAATTTTCAATTTGGAATGTTATACATAGGTCATCCATGCATATCATATTTTATTGCATCTTCGTTCCGCGATCCTTGAAATCCTAAGCAACTCAAGGATCCTCGGAGAGAGTTGGGGATTTTCCGGGTTTCATATTTTATTTTTATCGAATATTGAAACGAGGATCTTTGATTTTAATTATTTTTCTCTCCGAAAAATATTTCATAATAAAAATAAATGAGAGGAGATAATATGACTTCTCCAAAACAATTGAAATATCGGAGGAAAAATGTTAAAATCAATTATTCAATTTTATTTGAGTTTATTTGTATTTTATTTGCATTAGAAAAATTACACATTTTCAAAATTGCATTTTAGGGCCAAGAAAATGTTCATCTCGCTCTAAATATTTCATTTAGACGGTGAAAATTTGTTTTGACATTTTTATATTTTTATTTTATTTTTTTAGGATTTATTTTCTGTCGGCTGATTATTTAAAAAAAGTTCCCGCGCCCGACTGGGCCTAAGGCCCAGCCAGCCCGCAGCCGCCGCCGCCTCCCCGCGCGTGCACCGCCCCGCCGTTGCTCGGACCCGGAGTCCGAGCCGGACTCCGCCTCGCCGCCGCTTGCCCCCTCCTCCAAGCAAGACGCCCCCTCTCTTATAAGCCGCCACCCCCGCCGCCCAAACCACCACCAACATCGCCGCCCGTGCCGCCTCGCCGCCGCCGCCCGTAAACCCGCCGCCCGCCCTTGACCGCCTCGCGGACCCCGCGGAGGTATCCGCCGGATTCGCCGCCAGTTTTTTTAAGACCGTTCGGTTTTTTTAGAAACCCTAGTTTTGTTTTTTAAATAGACCAGTTTTTCTCCGGTTTATTTATTTAGCGAGCGTTCGCTTGATTCGTTCATTTTAACGAACGTGTTCTTCGTCTAGATCCAGATAACGAACAACGTTCGCTTGATTCGTTCGTTTTAACAAACGCGTTCTTCGTTTAGATCCAGATAACAAACATTTGTTCGTTAGTCTGTTCGTCAGTTTTTCTTTTTCTCGGATTTACTACGTGATTTTTCTGACCGCGATTTCTGATCCGATCTTTGTTTCTGTTTATCTTTTCGCTCGTTAGTCGGAATCAGGCGATTCAAGCGCCTAGATCTTCGTCTCGAGACCCTCTTTCTGTCTAATCAACTTAAACAAGATTTTGGTACTGTAAAATTTGACCCTAGTTCAGATTAGAAAACGGATCTTGTTTCTTTCGCCGTTTGAGTTTCGTTGTTCCGTTTGGTTTGATTCTTTTTGTGAACCGGAGTTCTTAAGTTGAACTTTCTGGTCAGCCTCGTTTATTTGAGTTTTGCTTGTGCATCATTGCTTGTTGCTTATGTATGTTATTGTTTTCTTGCGAAAGAATTCACGGAGTGCGAAGCGTGTTACTACGAGTCTCTAGGATTCGAGGATCGTCAGCAAAGCAAGTAACACATTGATGATACTCTTTTCATACCCAGTTTTTATGCATTAGTTCCAATCCTCAAACATTGCATGATTAGTATGTCATTAAATTGTGGGTTGGGAAGTAGTTGTTGAGGTAGAACCTATTTCCCTGTTACTATCAAACCCTTGGGAGTTACTTCTACGTGTTGCCTTTATTGCTATGCTCGTAGACGTGGTTGGGTTTGAGTGAATCCATGACAGATGTGAGATTGTTAATTAATGGTTCAACTTAAGGTGGCAACTTAAAATTAACATCTGGGTGGATTGAGGCACTGGGGAACCCAAAGGTTGTCTGCATTTTAATTTTTGTGTGGAAATCACAGGGGTACCCGTGTGATCTTCCTATGGACCGCCACCTGTGCTTAAAGGAACTGAGATGATTCATGCTAGCAACTTCCGTGTGCAGCCACAAGCTACTATGGGCTCTAGCATAGTTGAGTAGGATACGTGAAGCTCTTGAAGAGGTAGATCGGCCAGGTAGTGGGTTTTGTAGGTTTGGTATGGTCTACCCGGAGTAGAGAGTTAATGTTTACGAAGATCGTATCTCGGTCATCCGTTTCTCAAACACCATGCAGTACGAGAAATCAACGGAGGCGATCGAGTCATGTGAGGAAAAGTGCGCAAACCTGTGCAGAGTGTACAATCTAATCATGGTTAGCCATGTCCCCGGTTATGGACAATGTTGAGTATCTAGTACTTGGGTTGTATCCCATCACTCTTAATTAATATTGTTGGGTTGTTAACTACTTTAATTGGGATTGAGTTGGGGTTATACCTTCTCAATGTTTCAACCACCATGATAGTTAAATTAAAATCTATTCCATTCTTTGTAGGAAAAAATTGGCTTTTCATAAAACTACAACCATAGAGCTTTCCTGAGCCAAATATTCATGTAGTGATAGCATTATCCTGTTCTTGCTTTACTGTGTTATATTGCCAGCATATTCCATGTGCTGACCCGTTCTCGGGCTGCAACGTATTATGTTGCAGACTTTTGAGACGATGAGTAAGGTTTGTTAGGTTGTTGTCGTGCAGCTCAGCTATGCCGCTGGATTTGATGGACTCACTTTATCTTCCAAGCCTTCCGATGTTATCGCATTAGATGGCCTTAAGCCATATTATTGTAATAAGTTCTCTTCTGAGACATTCGATGTAATAAGTGTGTGATTGCTACTCTGTTATAAATCCTTCGCGTACTGTGTGTGTCAGCATTATTGATCCAGGGATATGACACTGAAGCACAGTGACTTGACCATCTGAGGTCGTGTCGCTACAAGATGGTATCAGAGCACATGCTGAGTGTAGGACACGACCACTAAGACAAATCATAGGTCACTCTTCTCTACTCATTTCTGACTCCTCTCCATTTTTCCACTCTTTAGGATGACGGAGATGAAGAACAAGTTTGCGCAACCAGATGAAGACACACCTTTTGGACGCCACTTGAAGGAAGTCACTAGGTACTTGAACATTGGGATACCAAGTTTCACCGGGACGTACAACGCCACCTTACCAGAAGAGGAACGCTGGATGATTCAAGTACAAGTTCCAGGAAGGACGTTATCGCCAACTTCTAAACCCATAGAATTTTCTTTCGAAGCACCCACCTGGAGCCTAGGCAAGAGCATGGCAGCTCACATTACCATGGGACGTATTGGAGAAGTCTACAACAGGGAGCTTAAAGGACACCATCTATCAAATATGTGGACGCCGAGACGAGCAATGGGAAGTAATCAGCACCAAGAAGGATAGATCCATTGCAGCTTTCATCCAGGAGCTAAACCAACACATTCGATGTCAGGAGAGCCAGATGTGCGCAGACATGATGGAGTTGAAGAAGGCGAAGACTAGGATCATCGAGCTGGAGGAAGAACTCAAGTTTACACGCGATGGATATGAGGAAGAAATCAAGCCACTACTGGAGAAGAATGACGACCTGGTTAAGAAGATCGGATTATTCATGGGAGGACCAGCACCAGAAGAAGAAGACAACGACCCCACTTGCCCGGACAACTACATCATCATCGACGACACCGATTCCGATCCATGTGATGATGACTACGAAGACGAAGCTGGAGCAGACATCATGGAGTCTTCCACCGATCAAAATTTCTAGATGACCACCATATATTAGTAGTATTTCCCCCATGTATTTAGTAGCAGTTGAGCACTTATTCGATAGTTCTAGACCCTTTGTATGCCCTTGCTTGATTTATTGAGTGAAATGATTGTGTTTGCCTCATTTGCATATGGGTAGTGTTTTCCTGTTAGACCTTTTTTCTATTCTAATCTCTTCCATCTAAACCCATCAGATGCCTCCGAGACGTGACACCGGTTTTGCTTTCCCACCGGAGCTCACCCAGTTGATCCAGCAGCAGAATGCCTTGATGCAATTGCTAGTTCAGAACCAGGGAAACAACAACAACAACAATAACCCGCCGCCAGTGGTCAACCTGGCCCGTTTTCTAAGGTTACAGCCGCCGGTGTTTTCCAGTAGCACCGAGCCAATAGTTGCTGATGATTGGCTACGCCGTATCGGAACGGAGTTGGCAACCATAGGTTGCACAGATGTTGAGAAGGTGCGCTTTGCCGCACATCAATTGGATGGACCAGCAGCCTCATGGTGGGAGAATTACACGGCTACTTTTCCAATAGCCAATGTTACTTGGGACCATTTTCAGCAAGCTTTTCGCACAGCCCATGTCTCAACTGGAGCCATGCAGATGAAGAAGCGGGAGTTCCGCAACTTACGCCAGGGGAACCGTACTATGGCTCAGTACGTGGATGAGTTTAGCAAGTTATCACGCTATGCCCCTGATGATGTGGCCATAGATGCCGCGAAGCAGGAGAAGTTTATGGAAGGGCTGAATGATGAGATGAGCATGCAGTTGATGGTGGCAACTTTCAACAACTAACAGGAGTTGGTAGATAAGGCCCTTATGATTGAAGGGAAGCAGCAGCAGCAGATTGAGAGCCGCAAGAGGAAGTATGGACAAGGGAAGTACAACTCAGGAGCTCAGCAGAAGCCTCGCTTAACCCCGAACACGGGAGGACTTTTTCATAACCATGGAGGTCACAACCACACTGGAGGAGGATCGCATAACCACAATGGTGCCAAGAACGGAAATGGGAACGGAGTTAATAACAACCAGAACCGCTCCAACCCAGCTACACCCGCCAAAAGAGACCTAAGTCAAGTTACTTGCTTTAAGTGCGGGAAGACAGGGCACTATGCCAATGATTGCCCTGAAGGAAGAAATGGAAACGGAAATGGGAGCGCTGGGAAGAAGCCTAATCCATTCAACGAAGGACAAGTGAACCACATTAACGTGGAGGAGGTTGAAGAGCAGCCGCACGCGGTAATAGGTAAGTTTTTGGTTAAGTCATTTACCGCTCTTGTTCTTTTCGATACTGGTGCATCGCATTCATACATATCAAGGTGATTTGTGGATAAGCTTAAGCTACCAACCCAAACCCTTAGGACCCCTCTTTTAGTAAGCTCGCCTGGAGCAGAGTACATGGCTAGCCGATGGTGCAACCAGATACCCCTAACCATTGGCACACATGTTTTTTCGTCCGACCTAATTCTCTTGGAGTCACAAGGATTGGATGCGATATTAGGTATGGACTGGATGTCAAAGTATGGAGGAAGCATTGACTGTGCTAGCAAAGTAATTTACCTCACCACCCCAAAAGGAAAAAGGATTACGTATGTATCTAGGCATGTGCCTAGGAGGAGCCAAGTGAATGCCCTCACGCGAGTTGTTCAGGAGGAAGTGCCTGTAGTAAAGGATTACCTGGATGTTTTCCTAGAGGAGTTACCAGGCATGCCACCGGATCGAGACATCGAGTTTTTGATAGAGCTATTGCCAGGTATAGGGCCAATATCCAAGAGACCCTATCGGATGCCCGCAAATGATCTGGAGGAAATTAAGAAGCAGATCAAGGAGTTATTGGAGAAAGTTACATTCGAAGGAGTTCATCACCTTGGGGAGCCCTAGTGCTTTTGGTTGAGAAGAAGGATAAATCCCTAAGGATGGTTGTTGATTATCGAGCCTTGAATGAAGTAACGATTAAGAACAAGTACCCTTGCCGATGATCAATGATCTGTTTGATCAGCTGCAAGGAGCCAAGGTGTTAGAAGATCGATCTACGATCGGGTACCATCAGTTGAAGATTCGAGAGAAGGATATACCAAAGACAGCGTTCACCACGTGGTATGGATTATATGAGTATACGGTCATGTCGTTTGGACTGACTAACGCCCCTCCCTATTTCATGAGCATGATGAACAAGGTGTTCATGGAGTATTTGGACAAGTTTGTTGTGGTGTTTATTGATGACATTAAGGTATACTCGAAAAACGAAGAGGAGCACAAGGAGCATTTGCGTTTAGTTCTCGAGAAACTCAAGGAACACCAGTTATACGCCAAATTCAGCAAGTGCGAGTTTTGGTTGAAGGAAGTTGGATTTCTTGGGCATGTTATATCAGGAGAGGGTATAGCGATGGACTGACAAGGTTTAGTCGATCCTTTGAATGGTTGGCACCCACTTGATTAGCGAGATCCATGATTTCCTTGGACTCGCAGGGTATTATCGGAGATTCATTGAGAATTTTTCCAAGATTGCTAAGCCAATGACTGAATTACTGAAGAAGGATACTAAGTTTAAATGGACAGAACATTGCGAGGCAAGTTTTCAGGAATTGTAGAAACGTTTGACTACAGCCCCAGTGCTAACACTGCCAGATATACATAAGGAGTTCCAAGTTTATTGCGACGCCTCTCGCTTAGGACTGGGATGTGTGCTTATGCAGGACGAAAGAGTAGTTTCATATGCCTCACGACAACTAAAACCCCATGATATGAACTATGCCACGCATGATTTGGAGTTAGCAGCCGTAGTGCATGCATTGAAAACCTGGAGGCATTATCTTATTGGAAATCATTGTGATGTGTACACGGATCATAAGAGTTTGAAGTACATTTTCACGCAAAAAGAGTTGAACCTTAGGCAGAGGAGATGGTTGGAGCTTATAAAGGATTATGACATGAAGTTGCACTATCATCCAGGAAAGGCCAATGTCATAGCAGACGCTTTGAGCCGGAAAAGTTATGCTAATATCCTTGAAAGTAAGGGATTGCCGAAGGAGTTAGTTGAGGATATCATGGAACTTCGGTTGGAGATTGTTCCAAGAGGTTTCATTGTGAAAATGGAGGTTCAGTCGGTATTGTTGGACAAGATTCGAGAAGCTCAGAAGAATGACAAAGAGATTACCGAGATAAAGGAGAAGATGAGTAAAGGAAAGGCCAAAGGTTTTCGTGAGCATGAGCACGACACCTTATGGTTTGAGGTCCGAGTTTATGTGCCCAACAACCCAGAGATCAGGAAGTTAATACTTCAGGAGGCTCATGACTCACCATACTCGATACACCCCGGAAACACCAAGATGTATTTGGATTTGAAAGAACATTTCTGGTGGACTGGTATGAAGAAGGATATTTCCGAGTATGTATCCGTATGTGATGTATGTCAGAGAGTGAAGGCAGAGCATCAGAAGCCAGCAGGACTATTATAGCATATGCCGATACCCGAATGGAAGTGGGAAAAAATTGGCATGGATTTTATCACCGGATTGCCCAGGACCAAAACCGGATATGATTCAATATGGTTAGTAGTGGATCTCTTGACCAAAGTGGCTCACTTCATCCCAGTGAAAACAACCTATACAAGTGCGAAGTTGGCCAAGATATACATGACCAGGATCGTATATCTGCATGGAGTTCCAAGGACCATCATATCAGATAGAGGAACACAGTTTACTTCAAAGTTTTGGCATCAGTTACACCAGACTTTGGGAACAAGATTGGATTTCAGTACAACATTTCACCCGCAGACAGATGGACAGACCGAGAGAGTCAACCAGATTCTGGAGGACATGTTGAGAGCCTGTGCGCTAGATTATGGATCTAGTTGGGATGACAATTTTCCTTACATACGGTTCTCGTACAACAATAGCTACCAGGCCAGTTTGAAGATGGCACCATTCGAAGCTCTGTATGGACGCAGATGCAGAACACCGCTGATGTGGGATGAGGTAGGAGACCGATAGCTGTTTGGACCAGACTTGATCAAGGAGTCTAAGGAGAAGGTTAAACTGATCCGTGATAGATTGAAGATTGCTCAGTCCCGGCAGAAGAGTTATGCAGACACGACACGCAAGGAGGTAACCTAAATTGGAGACAGAGCATATCTGCGAGTATCACCCTTGCGAGGAGTGAAACGTTTTGGAGTTAAGGGAAAACTAGCTCCGAGATTTGTAGGGTTGTACCGTGTTTTGGAACGGATGGGAGAAGTTGCCTACAAGCTGGAATTACCAGAAGGATTGTCAGGAGTTCACGATGTGTTCCACGTTTCACAGTTAAAGAAGTGTCATGCTGAGATGGCCGATATACCGTTAAGAGATATAGTACCCCTGGAGGCAATTCAGTTGGACAGTAGTTTGACTTATGAGGAGAAGCCAGTGAAGATTCTTGACTTTGCCAGCCGGGTCACCCGCAGCAAGGTTATTAAGTTTTGCAAGGTTCAGTGGAGCCACTATACCAAGGAGGAAGCCACCTGGGAACGAGAGGATGATATTCGCAAGGACCACCCGCACCTATTTTCTAGCCAACCCGACTCTCGAGGACGAGATTCATCTTAAGGGGGTAAGGTTTGTAACATCCCAAATTTTCAATTTGGAATGTTATACATAGGTCATCCATGCGTATCATATTTTATTGCATCTTCGTTCTGCGATCCTCGAAATCCTAAGCAACTCAAGGACCCTCGGAGAGAGTTGGGGATTTTCCGGATTTCATATTCGATTTTTATCGAATATTGAAACGAGGATCTTTGATTTTAATTATTTTTCTCTTCGAAAAATATTTCATAATAAAAATAAATGAGAGGAGATAATATGACTTCTCCAAAACAATTGAAATATCGGAGGAAAAATGTTAAAATCAATTATTCGATTTTATTTGAGTTTATTTGGATTTTATTTGCATTAGAAAAATTGCAAATTTTCAAAATTGCATTTTAGGGCCAAGAAAATGTTCATCTCGTTCTAAATATTTCATTTAGACGGTGACAATTTGTTTTGGCATTTTTAGATTTTTATTTTATTTTTTTAGGATTTATTTTCTGTCGGTGGAATTATTTAAAAATAAAGTTCTCGCGCCCGACTGGGCCTAAGGCCCAGCCGAGCCAGGCCTTGACCGCCGCCGCCTCCCAGCGTCTTGCGCAATCCCGCCGCTTTCGGACCAGTCCGAGCGGACTTCGCCTCGCCGCCGCTTGCCCCCTCCTCCAAGCAAGCCGCCGCCCTCTCTTATAAGCCGCCACCCCGCCGCCCAAACCACCACCACCACTGGCCGCCGCCTCGCCGCCGCCCACGATCGCGCCGCCCGCGCCGCCTCACCGCCGCCAGCGCTAGCCTCCGCTTCGCCGCCGCCAAGCCCCGCCGCCCCGCCCCGCAGCCGCCTCACCGGACCCCCCTCGCCGGAGGTATCCGCCGAATCCGCCGCCGGTTTTTTTAAAACCGTTCGGTTTTTTAGAAACCCTAGTTTTGTTTTTTTAAATAGATTGGTTTTTCTCCGGTTTATTTATTTAGCGAGCGTTCGCTCGATTCGTTCGTTTTAACAAACGCGTTCTTCGTTTAGATCCAGATAACGAACGTTCATTCCTTAGTCTGTTCGTCAGTTTTTCTTTTTCTCGGATATATTCCGTGATTTTTCTGAATGCGATTTATGATCCGATCTTAGTTTCTATTTATCTTTTCGCTCATTAGTTGAATCAGGCGATTCAAGCGCCTAGACCTTCGTCTCGAGACCCTCTTTCTATCTAATCAACTTAAACAAGATTTTGGTACTGTAAAATTTGACCTTCAGATTAGTAAACGGATCTTGTTTCTTTCGCCGTTTGAGTTTCGTTGTTCCGTTTGGTTTGATTCTTTTTGCGAACCGGAGTTCTTAAGTTGAACTTTCTGGTCAGCCTCGTTTATTTGAGTTTTGCTTGTGCATCATTGCTTGTTTCTTATGTATGTTATTGTTTGCTTGCGATAGAATTCCCGGAGTGCAAAGCGTGTTACTACGAGTCTCTAGGATTCGCGGATCGTCAGCAAGGCAAGTAACACATTGGTCATACTCTTTTCAAACCCAGTTTTTATGCATTAGTTCCAATCCTCAAACATTGCATGATTAGTATGCCATTAACTTGTGGGTTGGGAAGTAGTTGTTGAGGTAGAACCTATTGCCCTGTTACTATCAAACCCTTGGGAGTTACTTCTACGTGTTGCCTTTATTGCTATGCTCGTAGGCGTGGTTGGGTTTGAGTGAATCCATGACAGATGTGAGATTGTTAATTAATGGTTCAACTTAAGGTGGCAACATAAAATTAACATCTGGGTGGATTGAGGCACCTGGGGAACCCAGTGTTGTCTGTTTTATTTTATTTTTTGGAAATCCCGGGGTACCCGTGTGATCTTCCTATGGACCGCCACCCAGGCTTAAAGGGAACTGAGATGATTGATGCTAGAAACTTCCGTGTGTAGCCACAAGCTACTATGGGCTTTAGCATAGTTGAGTAGGATACGTGAAGCTCTTGAAGAGGTAGATCAGCAGGTAGTGGGTTTTGTAGGTTTGGTATGGTCTACCCGGAGTAGAGAGTTAATGTTTCTGAAAGACTGTGTCTCGGTCATCCGTTTCTCAAACACCATGAAGTACGAGAAATCAACAGAGGCGATCGAGTCTTGTGGGGAAAAGTGCGCAAACCTCTGCAGAGTGTACAATCTAATCATGGTTAGCCGTGTCCCCGGTTATGGACAATGTTGAGTATCTGGTACTTGGGTTGTCACATGTATCTCATCACTCTTAATTTATATTGTTGGGTTGTTAACTACTTTAATTGGGATTGAGTTGGGATTATACCTTCTCAATGTTTCAACCACCATGATAGTTAAATTAAAATTTATTCCATTGTTGTAGCAAAAAATTGGCTTTTCGCAAAACTACAACCATAGAGCTTTCCACCAGCCAAATATGCATGTAGTGATAGCATTATCCTGTTCTTGCTTTACTGTGTTATATTGCCAGCATATTCCATGTGTTGACCCGTTCTCGGGCTGCAAGGTATTATGTTGCAGACTTTTCAGACGAGGAGTAAGGTTCGTTAGGTCGTTGCCGTGCAGCTCAGCTATGTCGTTGGAGTGATGGACTCACTTTATCTTCGAAGCCTTCCGCTATTATCGCATTAGATGGCCGTAAGCCATATTATTGTAATAAGTTAACTTCTGAGACATTCGATGTAATAAGTGTGTGATTGCTACTCTGTTATAAATCCTTCGAGTATTGTGTGTCAGCATTACTGATCCAGGGATGACACTGAAGCACAGAGACTTGATCATCTGAGGTCGGGTCGCTACAAAAACCTACGCCCCGACCGCCCCCCGCGAGTCGCCCGCTCCCTCACGCCCCTGTTGCTCCCTCCTTGATCCCGATCTGGATCAAGGGGACGAGGAGCTCCTGCCTCCCCGAGAACCCGACGGTCGGCCTCCTCCTCACCCCGCCGCTGCGTCCGGCGCCGCCACAGCCTCTGGAGCCAGGGAAGCCATGGCCTGAGCTCGGCATCGAGGTCCCCGCCGCCGTCTCCTGCAGCTTCTGCCTCGCCGCCTCACCGCCCGAGCTCGCCGTCGCACCAACCTCGGCGCCACGCCTCCGCCGGCTTTGGTCGCCTCCACCTCCGCTCCAGGCAACCCTCGTTGCCGGCTCATTGAGCACGATGGCGAGCGATGGATGCCTGGTTGTGTGCGACGGATGCAGATTCTCACGCGCATGCTAGGGTTGGAGCATGACTCTTCATCACCTTGTTGGCGGCGAGTCTTCCCGTCCCGCACTGCCGCCTCCCCGTTATGACAGGTATCTCCACCCCTTCCTCTTTCCCCCTCTTCTCTCCTCTCCCTTGTCCCTCCATATCTGTTTCGTTCCCCCTCCCACCCCGTTATCTGTTCATGTTGTTGGCACCTGAAGAAGTTGGTGGCATGGTGAAGCACCTGAGCAAAAGTTGCAGGAGTCTTTGAAGGAGTTGGAGAAGTCTTAAACCTGAGTCCGAATCCAGTTTCGTGAGAACAAGCATATATTCCATGAATTTTCCATTAGATTCAAAGGTGATGTGTAATGTACTCAACGACACTTGCACACCCTAAACCCTAAAAGAAACAACTAGATGCCTTGGGTAATTTTGGCTGCATCCGTCTTGGCTAGTTGGTTTACATGTGAATTCACACGTTTAAAGGGCATGTGACCATTAACTTTATAAGTATTTATGCACGTTCTAAAGGAATTAAATAGGATGCAGTAGTGTAGACATTCAAAGGAGGTGGGAATTATACATATGCTTTATGTTAGTTATATGCACAGGGCAGCCTATCAATATAGAGGTGTCATTCAGACAAAGCTCTTTGAATATAATAAGACAAAAGATCGATTTCCTGATTTTTTTTATAAGAAGATTCTTCTATATGTTCAGTTACATGATTTTTAATTTGATCATCTTCTTTGAACATATTTTGTGCTGACTATGATATTTCTTTCGATTTGTAGGTTCATCTGGTCCTTTACTCCTCACATAATAACTGTGAAACTTAATGAGGTACTTCTAAAAAATGCTCCCTCCCCTCTGATGTCTATTTGGTTACACAATTTTATGCTTGTGTGGTCTGGTTGTTCCTAAATGCTTTTGGACATTATTATTTGTGTGATCGAATTGAGTAGATTGCTGCAGCAAGATAACTTGAGTTTTTTTACTTAAGTAAACGATATGTAAATAGCTCTAAGTTAACTAGACATTTTGTCGCATTGGCTTGAATCTGCATGTTGCATCATTTGTGCACAATGAAAACTGTATGAACCTGCATTGGATGGTGTATTTTTAGGAAGGTTATCCTTTCTTCAAGGACTGGAAGTTTCCTGGTAAGTGTTCCTTTTTCTGAAAAACTCTATGTTTGTTCGCTGTAATATTTTGTTTACATCAGGTTTCTCTTTCCTTTTGTGGGCATAATGGGCGAGACAATAATATTCAGAAAGTTGTTGTTTTAGGGAAACTGCTAACTCCATATGTGAGACCCATATCATTGTTGAGCATGCATAGTGTTCCTATGTCATTTCTATGATGTATTTGTTTCCTTTTATATCACAGTTGTCTTCATTTTTGCCATGTACCTTCAAACTAAACCAAAAATGGTTTGTCTGACGACATGTTTCAGGAGATTCTTGATATGAAACAGTAGATATGAGGGTGACCGTTTTTTTGCAAGTTTTGTCTGTGGAATCTTTTTGCAGTTGATAAGACATGGGTTGGACTTACTTCCGATCTACAATATTTTCGGTAAAGTGATTCAAGGTATGTTCGATTGTTTACTTAGGGTGGTTACTGAACCTCTTCCATTGTATAAAGAACTAACCTTCCATTTTAGAAAATATCCCTGCAGGTTACAAACCTAACTAATTCCTTGATAGTTCTTGTTTGAACTGTCGATATTTATAGCTTAATCTGGAGTAAACAAGCCATATAATTATATCATCTTACTATTCTTAGCACTACGTTGATAAGCACCCCATTCTTTGAAAATGTTGAGTTTTATCTTATTATAGGTTTTGATACCAGCACCATTTTGGGTCATAGGAGCGAAAAGCATCTATTAAATCATGACTTGCTATACTAATCAAGAGGGAGGAAGCAATTGAACCTGTAGAAACCATGAATGAAAACAAATCATATACCTATCTATACCGTATATCACTTAATCATATGTTTGCATCATTGAGCCGCATTGTCGGTGGCTAATGGCAAGCTGGTCCATGGAAACTCCTTAGTAGTTAGCCAAAGAAACCTCATCGTGTGGGCACCAGATGGCCTTCTTTGACCACCTGTGTTACACGCCTGTTTCACTCGAAGCCGTGCCCAGGAGTGCGTTGATGGTCGTTGCCTACCTCACGCCAAGCTCATCGCTTTGGAATTGACCAGGCATAGGTCATTGTGATCAGGTGGGCAACGCAGCCATCATCGGCGTACAGAAGGATAAGCGGCGACAAGGGTGGGATAGGGTGTTAAAATTTAGGGTGTAGACATGTGTGTGGAAGGAGGTGTTTAGACATGCTTATTTTCTAGAAGCATATCATATATTTTATCCCGTTGCAAGCTATCTCCCCTGCCTCTCAAAATACAGTAATTGATTGCCTGAATACGTATATGGAATGTGAAACAATATTGCTTACACTAATTGGAATGGAGCTAATTTTTCTTCAATATTTGAATATATGCCTTCAAATATGCAAGATTATACTCCCTCCATTCCGAATTACTTGTCATGAGTATGGATGTATCTAGATGTATTTTAGTTCTAGATACATTCATTTCTGCGACGAGTAATTTGGAATGGAGGGAGTAGTTTCCTTTATGAGTATGATGCAGGATTATCACTTATGCAGTTTGATACTTGTGCTGAAATCTTACTTTACTTGAATCTCGATTCTGTTTCAAGCATACTTTGTCGAATTCTCATTGGTTTCATGGTCTCTACAAAATAAAACATCCACTTTAGTTCTTAACTTCTCATTGGTTTCATGGTTTCCAGGAAACAAACATCCACTGTGTCAATCACTCAAGATGGTGCATGCAGTTTTCCTAAAAGTTAAGTCTAAGGTAGTCAATCACTCAAGATGGGTGACGGGACGACAGCCAATTTCTGGGATGACAAATGGTTGCCGGGTGGGCGTTCCGTCTAAGACCTGGCGCCAACACTGCTCACTTTTGTGCCCAAGAGCACAACTAGGTTTACTTCCGCCTTCCTTTTGACTGCAATTCCTTGTGTGAGCTCCTCCCTGATACGTCCATTTTGCATCATGCTTTTATATCGATATTTATTGCATTATGGGCTGTTATTACACGTTATGTGACAATACTTATGCCTATTCTCTCTTATTTTACAAGGTTTACATAAGGAGGGAGAATGCCAAATTTGGAATTACGAAATTTTGGAAAAGGAGTAAATATTAGAGACCTATTCTTGCACAACTCAAAAGTCCTGAAACTCCACGAAAGTCATTTTGGGAAATAATAAAAATATCCAGCCGAAGAAGTTCACGGAAGGGGCCCACACGGCCACGAGGGTGGGGGCGCGCCCTACCCCCCTGGGCGCGCCCCCTACCTCGTGGTCCCCCAGGTGGCCCTCCGATGCCCATCTTCTGCTATATGAGGTCTTTCGTCGAGAGAAAAATAAGAAGCAACCTTTCAGGACGAAACTCCACCGCCACGAGGCGGAACCTTGGCGGAACCAATCTAGGGCTCCGGCAGAGCTGTTCTGCCGGGGACACTTCCCTCCGGGAGGGGGAAATCATCATCGTCATCATCACCAACGCTGCTCTCATCGGGAAGGGCAATCTCCATCAACATCTTCACCAGCACCATCCCCTCTCAAAACCCTAGTTCATCTCTTGTATCCAATTCTTATCTCCAAGTCCGGGATTGGTACTAGTAGGTTGCTAGTAGTGTTGATTACTCCTTGTAGTTGATGCTAGTTGGTTTATTTGGTGGAAGATCATATGTTCAGATCCTTTATGCATATTAATACCTCTCTGATTATGAACATGATATGCTTTGTGAGTAATTACGATTGTTCCTGAGGACATGGGAGAAGTCTTGCTATTAGTAGTCATGTGAATTTGGTATTTGTTCCATATTTTGATGAGATGTATGTTGTCTAGCCTCTAGTGGTGTTATGTGAACGTCAACTACATAACACTTCACCATTATTTGGGCCTAGAGGAAGGCATTGGGAAGTAATAAGTAGATGATGGGTTGCTAGAGTGATGTAAGCTTAAACCCTAGTTTATGCGTTGCTTCGTAAGGGGCTGATTTGGATCCATATGTTTCATGCTATGGTTAGGTTTACCTTAATACTTTTTTTGTAGTTGCGGATGCTTGCAATAGAGGTTAATCATAAGTGGGATGTTTGTTCAAGTAAGAATAGCACCCAAGCACGGGTCCACCCACATATCAAATTATCAAAGTACCGAACGCGAATCATATGAACGTGATGAAAACTAGTTTGACTATATTCCCATGTGTCCTCAGGAGCGCTTTTCCTTATATAAGAGTTTGTCCAGGCTTGTCCTTTGCTACAAAAAGGATTGGGCCACCTTGCTGCACTTTATTTACTTTTTTTACTTGTTGTTCGTTACAAATTATCCTATCACAATACTATCTGTTACCACTTGTTTCAGTACTTGCAGAGAATACCTTGCTGAAAACCGCTTATCATTTCCTTCTGCTCCTCGTTGGGTTCGACACTCTTACTTATCGAAAGGACTACGATAGATCCCCTATACTTGTGGGTCATCAAGACTCTTTTCTGGCGCCATTGCCGGGGAGTGAAGTGCCTTTGGTAGGTGGAATTTGGTATGGAAAAATTTATATGGTGTGCTGAAATTTACTGTCACTTGTTACTATGGGAAGTAATCCTCTGAGGGGCTTGTTCGGGGTATCTTCACCCCGACCAGTAGAGCAAAGATTTGCTCCTCAACCTAATGAACCTACTAAAAATGAATATGAAAATATTCCCTTTGAATTACCTTCGGGTATGATGGAAAAACTGCTAGCTAATCCTTTTGTAGGAGATGGAACAAAGCATCCTAATGAGCACCTAATATATGTGGATGAAGTTTGTGGACTATTTAAGCTTGCAGGTATACCCGATGATGTTGCTAAGAAGAAGGTCTTCCCTTTTTCTTTGAAGGGAGATGCATTGACATGGTATAGGCTATGTGATGATACGAGATCATGGAACTATAGAAGACTGAAATTGGAATTTCATCAAAAGTATTATCCTATGCATCTTGTTCGTCGTGATCGCAATTATATATATAATTTTTGGCCTCGCGAAGGACAAAGCATCGCTCAAGCTTGGGGGAGGTTTAAATCAATGTTGTATTCATGCCCAAATCATGAGCTCCCAAGAGAAACAATTATTCAAAATCTTTATGCTCGGCTTTCTGAAAAAAATCGCACCATGCTCGATACTTCTTGTGCTGGCTCTTTTATGATGAAGACTATTGAATTCGGATGGGATTTATTGGATAGAATCAAACGCAACTCTGAAGATTGGGACCTCGACGAAGGTAAGGAGTCAGGTATGACACCTAAGTTTGATTGTGTTAAATCTTTTATGGATACCGATATTTTCCGTAAGTTTAGCACTAAATATGGACTTGACTCTGAGATAGTAGCTTCTTTCTGTGAATCTTTTGCTACTTATGTTGATCTTCCCAAGGAAATATCATCCTCCCATAGAAGTAACAGTAGCTGCACCTATTAAAGTTGAAGAAAAGACTGCCACTTATAATGATCCTATTGTTCCTACCTCTTATGTTGAGAAACCACCTTTCCCTGTTAGAATAAAGGATCATGCTAAAGCTTCAACGGTGGTTCGTAAAAGAAATATTAGAACTTATACACCTCCTGAGCAAGTCAAAGTAGAACCTAATATTTCTATTGTTAAAGATCTCTTGTCTGATAATATTGATGGGCATGCTATTCAATTATGTGGTGAATCTGCTAGAATTGCTAAACCGGGCGCTAAAGATAAACATAGACCTCTGGCAGGTGTGCCTGTTATTTCTGTTAAAATAGGAGATCATTGTTATCATGGCTTATGCGATATGTGTTCTAGTGCTAGTGTTATACCTATTACCTTGTATGAAGAAATTAAGCATGAAATTGCACCCGCTGAGATAGAAGATATTGATGTTACAATTAAACTTGCCAATAGAGATAATATATCGCCAGTGGGAATTGTTAGAGATGTTGAAGTCTTGTGTGGGAAAACTAAATATCCTGCTGATTTTCTTGTTCTTGGTTCCCCACAAGATAGCTTTTGTCCAATTATATTTGGTAGACCCTTCTTGAACACTGTTAATGCTAAGATAGACTGCGAAAAGAATGTCGTTACTATTGGCTTGGATGATATGACTCATGAGTTTAATTTCTCTAAATTTAGTAAACAACACCGTGAAGAAGAATTACCTAGTAAGGGTGAAATTATTGGTCTTGCTTCTATTGCCGCACCTCCTAGTGATCCTCTAGAACATTATTTGCTAGACCATGAAAATGATATGTTTATGAAGGAAAGAAGGAAATAGATGAAGTATTCTTTAAACAGGAACCTATTACGAAACATAATTTGCTGTTGAAATCCTAGGGATCCTCCTCCACCCAAGGGTGATCCCGTGTTTGAGCTTAAACCGTTGCCTGATAATCTTAAATATGCTTATCTTGATGAAAAGAAAATATATCCTATTACTATTAGTGCTAACCTTTCAGAGCATGAAGAAGAGAGATTATTGAAAACTCTGAAGAAGCACCGTGCTGCTATTGGATATACTCTTGATGATCTTAAGGGCATTAGTCCCACTCTATGTCAACATAAAATAAATTTGGAAGAAGATGCCAAACCGGTTCGTGATCATCAACGAAGGCTTAATCCTAAGATGTAAGAAGTGGTAAGAAAAGAAATACTAAAGCTTCTGGAGGCAGGTATAATTTATCCCGTTGCTGATAGTCAGCGGGTAAGTCCTGTTCATTGTGTCCCTAAGAAGGGAGGTGTTACTGTTGTTCCTAATGATAAAGATGAATTGATCCCGCAAATTATTATTACAAGTTATAGGATGGTAATTGATTTCCGCAAATTAAATAAAGCTACTAAGAAAGATCATTACCCCTTACCTTTTATTGATCAAATTCTAGAAAGATTATGCAAACATACACATTATTGCTTCCTAGATGGTTATTTTGGTTTCTCTCAAATACCTGTGTCGGCTAAGGATCAATCAAAGACTACTTTTACATGCCCTTTTGGTACTTTTTCTTACAGACGTATGCCCTTTGGTTTATGTAATGCACCTGCTACCTTTCAAAGATGCATGATGGCTATATTCTCTGACTTTTGTGAAAAGATTTGTGAGGTTTTCATGGACGACTTTTCCATCTATGGATCCTCTTTTGATGATTGCTTGAGCAATCTTGATCGAGTTTTGCAGATATGTGAAGAAACTAATCTTGTCTTGAATTGGGAAAAGTGCCACTTTATGGTTAATGAAGGTATTGTCTTGGGGCATAAAGTTTCCGAAAGAGGTATTGAAGTCGATAAAGCCAAAGTTGATGCTATTGAAAAGATGCCATGTCCCAAGGACATCAAAGGTATAAGAAGTTTCCTTGGTCACGCCGGATTTTATAGGAGGTTCAGTAAGGACTTCTCAAAAATTTCTTGGCCTCTGACTAATTTATTACAAAAAGATATACCATTTGTCTTTGATGATGATTGTGTAGAAGCATTTGAAATACTTAAGAAAGCATTGATCTATGCACCTATTGTTCGACCACACGATTGGAATTTACCCTTGAAATTATGTGTGATGCTAGTGATTATGCTGTAGGTGCTGTTCTCGGGCAAAGAGTTGATAAGAAATTAAATGTTATCCATTATGCTAGTAAGACTTGAGACAATGCTCAAAGAAACTATGCTACTACTAAAAATGAATTCTTAGCAATTGTATTTGCATGTGATAAGTGAGGGAGTCCTGGATTAGGGGGTATCCGGAGAGCCGGACTGTGTACAACGTTGGGACTATTGAAGCGTGAAGATACAAGACTCAAGACTTCGGCCCGTGTCCGGATGGGACTCTCCTTTGCGTGGAAGGCAAGCTTGGCGATCCGGATATTATATTTCCTTCCTTGTAACCGACTCCATGTAAACCCTAGCCCTCTCTGGTGCCTATATAAACCGGAGAGGTTGGTCCTTAGAAGGCCGATCACAATTACAATCATACCATGATAGGCTAGCTCTTAGGTTTAGCCTCTACGATCTCGTGGTATATCTACTCTTGTACTACCCATATCACAATATTAATCAAGCAGGAAGTAGGATTTTACCTCCATCGAGAGGGCCCGAACCTGGGTAAACATCTATGTCCCTTGCTTCCTATTGCCATCAGCCTTGACGCACAGATCGGGACCCCCTACCCGAGATCCACCGGTTTTGACACCGACATTGGTGCTTTCGTTGAGAGTTCTTCTGTGTCGTCGCTGTCAGGCTTGATGGCTCCTTCAATCATCATCAATGACGCTGTCCAGGGCGAGACTTTCCTCCCCTGACAGATCTTCGTGTTCGGCGGCTTCGCACTGCGGGCCAACTCGCTTGGCCATCTGGAGCAGATCGACGGCTACGCCCCTAGCCACCAGGTCAGGTTCGGAAACCTGAACTACACAGCGGACATCCGCGGAGACTTGATCTTTGATGGATTTGGGCCAATGCCAGGAGCACCGGACAGTCACAACGAGCACGGCTTAGGCCTGCTGTCGAACAAAGCTCGGGGTATCACCCCCGCAGTAGCTTCGGACCTAAATCCGGAGCAGGCCGTGTTGCCTGTGGACGAAGGGCTGGACCCCGCTCCGCAAGTCGCACACTTATCGGCGGTGGAGCCGAACACGGGCCTTACCTCTCTGGTGGCCTATGACTCCGGACCCCCGGATTCGTATCCGGATGTTGAGTCCGGTCCGCACATCCCCGAGCCGGTCGAGCCAGGTTGGGCTCCGGTAATGGAGTTCACCGCCGCGGACATCTTTCAGCACTCGCCCTTTGGCGACATGCTGAACTTTTTGAAAACTCTCTCTTTGACAGTAATTTCTGGGCTAAACTATGTCCGGTTCGAGTGGGAAGCAGGCGACGAAGAAATTCAAAGCCCACCCACCACCCACTTCATAGCCACGGTCGATGATTTAACCGACGTGCCTGACTTCGACTCCGGAGACATCGACGGTATGGACGACGATGCAGGAGAAGATTCGGAATCTATGGGGCGCCAGACTTCCCCCTCGTCACACGACATATACATGGTGGATACGCCCAAAGAGGACAAAGGCGACAATCGGGAAGATAAAACCCCCGGACAAAAGCCAAAGCGATGGCGCAGACGCCGTTCTAAGTCCAGCAACAGCAAAAATAGTGACAAGAGCGCCAGAGGGATCGACACTACAATCAACTCCGAAGGCAACAACGACCATACGGACCCAGCGATGGAGCAGGGCGAACTGTAACCACGAACACAGTTCGGAGCAGACACCGAGGACAATGATCCCGACGGACGAGGTCATCAAAACGAACCAGCACAGGAAAACAGTCCGGATAATGATGCAATCCCGGAAAAACACGTGGAACGAGATAACCTCCATAGAAAGCTTATGGCCAACGCAAGAAGTCTAAAGAAGCAGAAGCAACGGCTCAAAGCCGCACAGGAAACGCTCAATCGGAGATGGAATAAAGTGTTAGACACTGAAGAAAGATACGGCGATGATCGCCATACAAAGAGCTATCCAAAACGCAAGCTACTGCCAGAATTCGACCACGAAGTTGTACCACTTCATAACCGCAACAAAGCGGCTACCGACACCGCGCACGATCCACGTGAATACCTGAATAAGAAAGCCGGCGCGGCCAGGTCCATTTATGGATCCAAAGGACGCACCCCGGCGAGGGACTATGGTCACCAAAACGATTACGCCAATCGAATACCAGTCCGGAATAAACACCGGACACAACAACAGCCGACGGCATGCCACAGCACGTCCAGATACAGAGGGGCTGCTCACCCCCTGTGCTTTACCGATGAAGTATCGGACCATGAATTTCCACAGGGCTTTAAACCTGTGAACATAGAGGCATACGATGGAGCAGCGGACCGAAGTGCGGATCGAGGACTTTATCCTGCACATACATATGGCTCGTGGGGACGACCTTCACGCCATCAAATACCTCCCCCTCAAACTGAAGGGAACAGCTCGGCACTAGTTTAAAAGCCTCCCCAAAAATTCAATCGGGAGCTGGGAGGAACTCGAGGACGCTTTCAGGGCCAATTTTCAAGGGACCTATGTCCGGCCTCCGGATGCTGACGACTTAAGTCACATAGTCCAATAGCTCGGAGAATCCGCCCGCAAGTTTTGGAACAGATTCCTCACTAAGAAGAATCAAATTGTTGACTGTCCGGATGCCGAAGCCTTAGCGGCATTCAAACACAGCATCCGTGACGAGTGGCTCGCCAGACACCTCGGCCAAGAAAAGCCAAGGACAATGGCAGCCCTAACAATCCTTATGACCCGCTTTTGCATGGGAGAAGATAGTTGGCTAGCCCGTAAAGGCACCAGCGACCCCAGCACATCCGAAATAAGGATGGCAACGGGAAGCCACGGCGTCATAAAAAACGCCAAAACAAGGAAGAGAGCCCGGATAACACGATGGTTAATGCCGGATTCAGGGGCTCTCGACCTAATCAACAAAATAAGCCATCTAAAGGCAGCAAAGAGGGACCGTCCGGTCTGAATAGAGTCCTAGACAGACTATGCCAAATTCATGGCACCCCTGACAAACCTGCAAACCACACGCACAGAGAGTGCTGGGTCTTCAAGTAGGCCGGCAAATTAAATGCCGAACACAAGGGAAGGAAACACCAAGTGAAGACGAGGATGAACCTCTTGACCCGAACAACGAAGGCGAGAAAAATTCCCGCCAGAGGTTAAAACAGTGAACATGATCCACGCGACTCACACACCCATGAGGAGGCACGAACGCGCGCATAGAGCTGCGCTCGATATAGAGCCCATCGTACTCACATATCACCACTGGATGCCTTATCCGATCACTTTCGATAACTTGGAGGACCGAACCAGTATTCGGCGCGGAGAATCAAAGGCCTTGGTGCTTGACCCGATAATCAACGGATACCGTCTCACCCGCGTCCTTATGGACGGGCGGCGATCTCAATTTAATATATGAGGACATGGTCCGCAGGATGGGGATTGACCCATCCAGAATTAACCAAAGCAACACCACCTTTGAAGGGGTGATACCAGGCGTTGAAGCCCATAGCAGAGGCTCCGTCACACTGGAGGTAACATTCGGCTCTCCAGGCAACTCCAGAAGCGAAGAACTACTCTTCATCATCGCACACTTCCAAAGCGACTATCACGCAGTGCTCGGAAGAACGGCCTTCGCCCGCTTCAATGCATTGCCGCACTATGGCTACCTTACACTTAAGATGCCGGTCCACGTGGCGTCATCACTGTTCGCGGAATAACAGAGCGCTCGTCACGCGCAGAGGAACACGCGGCGGCCCTCGCGGCCGGACTATAAGTGACCTCCAACATCAAAAAATATGACCGGTCGTTAAGACCAGGGACACGGTTAGACGAGTCCGGTAGCCCAGATCGAATTAGGGCACCGTATATGTAATCCTATAGTGGATACCAGGGGCTATAACTACCTAATAAAGCCCCGCACTTGGCTCAACCTTATTGGCAGGCCAATGGCTTACACTTTTATCCATCGCATACTTACGTTCTACTCCCCTGCGAGTTTTCCTTTTTCCACAGACAATGTTCACGCGATACCCTTCCATTATACGACACAACAGAGACAAAGGCGTAGACGTGCAGCAGGGCCCCGTTCAACAGGTTTCTTTTTAGATTAAGCCCCTGTGTAAACCTTTTCTATTGCCTCTTGTTGTTTAACCATCCCATGGGTTCCATACCCACAGAGGATACTACCGTTTTTGGCATCTCGCCACGACAGATTAACGGACGTACCTGGAAACACAGGGTTTATAATGAATGGGCATTCTTGAGACCATCGACTATTATAAAGTCCGAATACCTTCGGGAGTGTTTGGCGTCACGAGTTTGGCCTTATATGCAGCAGCTCCGAATCATGTCTTTGGTCAAATGTTGGGTTTGCCGCCTTACGTTCCGTTATTGTCGGCTAAGGTGGCCAAAGGAGAACTACTGCGATTGTGCCCTGGTTATTACGGACGAGCACCTCGGTAGAGAAAGCCGAAAACTGACCGTCATGATACAGCGAGAGACTGTTCAACCACTCGAAGACTTATCAGAATCTTTAGGATCCCTCCACATTAATGAAGGACCATTTCCAGGTCATGTACACACGCGCCCGTATTCGGATGCACGCGAATGTACCAGGGGCTACATAGTAGCCCCAACATTAGATTCCCATGGCTAAGCGAAAGTGTTACAGCTATATAGTCCGGTTGCCTAGTTCGACGTGCGATCACCTCCTTCATGGACCAAGACGTTGGATCAAGTGTGATTAAGCATATTTTTTGCGAACACCTCCGCATTGTTTGCGTGGGGGCTGAAGCCGACGACTGCTATCTTTCGGATTACACATTCATATATATATATATATATATATATATATATATATATATATGTGTGTAAACGGTCGCACAGGGGACACAATAATACTTTCGGGCAAAAAGTATAAATATAGCCTTATAACCAAAATAACAATGTTCTTACAATGATTCGATTCATCACTCGAATAAGACATTCTTCGAGCACTGCGCCTCTATTAGGCGGGCACCTTCTGTGACCTGCGCCAAGTAGTGCTCGGCCGGATATTGGCCCCCGCCGGATCTTGGGTCACTATAATGGTGGCCTCCATATCCGTCCAATAGGCTTTAACGCGGGAAAGAGCCATTCGTGCACCCTCTATGCACGCCGGCCTCCTCATGGCGTCGATCTGAGGCACGGCCCCAAGGAATTGCTGCACCAAGCCAAAGTAACTGTCCGGCTTAGGCCCTTTCGGCCAAAGATGGTCTATCACAGACCGCATTGCAAGACCGGACAGCCTGTGAAGCTCCGCTACAGCAGCCATCTTGTCACTTAACGGCAGCGGGCGAGTGGGAGCATTGAATTGCGACCAGAAAAGCTTCTCCACTTCCTTATCACCCTGATCCTCAAAGAACTTGGCAGCGTCAGCTGTACTCTTCGCCAAATCCGACATCTGGCGTCCGCAGGACTCAGCGCCCATCCAGGCGTGCCGGATCGAAAAACTTCATCCGTAGCAAATAGGAGCCTCCAGTCGCGATTTTACCGGCCTGTTGAAGTTCCTCCCGTGCACCCCTGAGCGCGGTACATATTTCCTTGGTGGCATTACACGCCTCGTCCGACTCGGCCAAACTTTCCTTATGCTCCTTTTCAAGGAGCTCATACCGGTCAGCGGCATTTTTTAACTCCACAGCCATTTCGGCTATCTTTTCCTCGCTTCGGCAATGAGAAGCCTGTTCGGCTCTCAATTCTTCAGCCGCCTTTAGGGCAGCCGCATTGCTAACCCGAGCTTGTTCCTTGGCTTGGACAAGTTCTGCCCTCAGGGCCTCCACGGCAGCAAAGACCATCTGATCCGAACATATTACATTAATATCATGCCGCCTCCATTTTTCCTATACAAAGGAAGGCGAGCACATACCTTGTGATTTGTCCAGGCCATTGCTCACCAGCGTGATATCGGCATCAATCGATCGAATCTGCGGGTCGGTTCGGAAACTTCAACAGACTGGTCGGCGGCCGGACCCGCAGGTACCTGCACATACTTACAGTGCAATCATTAATTTATGATCCCCCGTTTGCCGCCTAGGGCGGGCAACCAGAGTCTCAGGGGCTACTATCTATATGGAGCACACCTAACACGTGCCTCACAGCCAAAAACAGTGTATTCTTCACTACATACCTCAAAGCCTCTGAGCAGACTTGTAAATGCTTCATTCAAACCGCTTGTAGCGGACGAAATCTTCTTGAGCACCGCGCTCATTAATGAGCGGTGGTCCTCCGAGAGCACAACTCGCTCCAGTAGGCCCGTCAGTACGTCCGGCCAGACATCGAACTGTGCCAGACTGTAGGACCTTGAAGTATGTCTAGAGGGGGGGTGATTAGACTACTTGACCAATTAAAAACTTAACATTTTCCCAATTTTAGAGTTTGATAGATTTTAGCTATCTTAGGACAAGTCAAGCAATCATCACACAAATCAAGCAAGCATGCAAAGAGTATATAGGCAGCGGAAATTAAGGCATGCAACTTGCAAGAAAGTAAAGGGAAGGGTTTGGAGGATTCAAACGCAATTGGAGACACGGATGTTTTTGGCGTGGTTCCTATAGGTCGTGCTATCGTACCTCCACGTTGATGGAGACTTCAACCCACGAAGGGTAACAGTTCTTGCGAGTCCACGGAGGGCTCCACCCACAAAGGGTCCACGAAGAAGCAACCTTGTCTATCCCACCATGGTCGCCGCCCACGAAGGACTTGCCTCACTAGCGGTAGATCTTCACGAAGTAGGCGATCTCCTTGCCCTTACAAACTCCTTGGTTCAACTCCACAATCTTGTCGGAGGCTCCCAAGTGACACCTAGCCAATCTAGGAGACACCACTCTCCAAGAAGTAACAAATGGTGTGTTGATGATGAACTCCTTGCTCTTGTGCTTCAAATGATAGTCTCCCAAACACTCAACTCTCTCTCATAGGATTTGGATCTGGTGGAAAGAGGATTTGAGTGGAAAGCAACTTGGGGAAGGCTAGAGATCAAGATTCATATGGTAGGAATGGAGTATCTTGGCCTCAACACATGAGTAGGTATTTCTTTCTCAGGAATGGCAAGTTGGAAGTGTAGGTTCAGTCTGATGGCTCTCTACCGAATGAAGAGGAGGTGGAGGGGTATATATAGCCTCCACACAAAATCTAACCGTTACACACAATTTACCAAACTCGGTAGGACCGATTCAACAAACTTGGTCGGACCGATTTAGTAAACCTAGTGACCGTTAGTGATTTTCGGTGGGACTGACATGCGACTCGGTTAGACCGATTCGGTTAGGTTAGGGCATAACGTAATCTCGGTAAGACCGATTACACAAACTCGGTGAGACCGATTTTGGTAATAAGCTTTCCAGAGAGTTGGTCAGGTAAACTCGGTGGGACCGATTTGCTCTTTTCGGTGAGACCGAAATGTTACAAAAGGGAAACAGAGAGTTTACATTGCAATCTCGGTGGGACCGATCGCTCACTTCGGTTAGACCGAAACGTTACGAAGGGAAACAGAGAGATTACAGTCCCATCTCTGTGAGACCGAGATCCCTATCGGTAGGACCGATTTGCCTAGGGTTTGTGGCAGTGGCTATGACTTTTGAAATCGGTGGCGCCGGGTAGGAAGAATCGGTGTGACCGATTTTGGCTTAGGGTTTAGGTCATTTGTGGATTGTGAGAAAGTAGCTGAGGGTTTTGGAGCATATCACTAAGAACATGAAGCAAGAGGCTCATTAAGCAACACCTCATCCCTCCTTAATAGTATTGGCTTTTCCTATAGACTCAATGTGATCTTGGACCACTAAAATGTAAAATGAAGAGTCTTGAGCTTTTGAGCTTGAGCCAATCCTTTGTCCTTAGTATTTTGAGGGATCCACTTTCATCATCCATGCCATGCCATTCATTGAGCTTTCCTGAAATAATAGTCTTGGAATAGCATTAGCTCAGTGAGCTATATGTTGTTATGAATTACCAAAACCACCTAGCGATAGTTGCACTTTCAATCTCCCCCTTTTTGGTAATTGATGACAACATATAGATCAAAGCTTTGACAAATGATAATAAGATTGAAAAGCATCGTCGCTTTGAGAAGTATGTGATAAGCAAGATCTCCCCCTAAATTTGTGCATAGTTTAAGATTTGCTTTGGACTGCAAATGCACAAGGAATTAGGCTCATGGGTTACTCTTCCATGTCACATACATCTTGGTGGAGCGCTCAAAATGATAAAGATTAAATTCATGCACTCATCACCAAGCAAGGTGAATGATCACATAGGATAGATAAGATAATATCATCAAACATGCATAAGTGTAGCTTATGATCAAACACATGATCATCAATGTCTCACAAGAATAGCATAGTACCTCAAGCAATCAAAAGAAAACAAGTTTGAACCACCAAATCAAGAGAGAACAAAAGCAACACTCTCTCTCTTGAAGCCTATGATCTATACATTTTTCTCCCCCTTTGGCAACAAGTTACCAAAAAGTTCACAGAAAATGCATAGTGCTAGATCGACTCTCAGGCTTGATCTTCAGGTGGTGGTGTAGAGATGGCTCCTTGGACGAAGACTTCAGTTGATGTAGAGGGAGCTGGAGGAGTTGGTGCTGGAGCTGGTTGCACTGGAGCTGTAAAAGTTGTAGCTGGTGCAGATGATGTTGCTCTAGTGTCTGGCACTGCATCTGATCTCTGAGCTCTAGGCACTCTGGCAAATACATTGGTGGTAGTCTTGTCCTTCCTCTCTTGCATGTCATCCTGCAGCTGCTCCACAACTGACTGAATCTCAGTTACTTTGACATCTAAATCATAGAATTTTTGTTCCATGATTCTTTCCAAGCTCTCCTGATTTTGAGTGAGGGTGGCCAATACCTTCTCAATCCTCACAGATGATGCTATCAAGTAACCAAGCTGCTCCTTCTTGTTCTTCAAGAAATACTCAGATGCCTCCTCTTGAGTTGGCATCTTGGCAGCCTTCTCCTTCCTTGCCTTCTCCTTCTTCTCTTGAGCTTGAACTGATGATGGATCGTTCTCATTCATGACAACCTCATTGTCCTCAAAGTCTGGATAAAGTGGAAAATGTTCCTTATCCAATAGATATTTTCCTGTGCCCATCTTTGAGTTAATCAACTCCTGAATCTGAGGGGCATATCCACAACTCCTCTTATGATCTGCTGCAGTCCTCTTAATGGTTTCAACTATAAGGCTCATGACTTTGAATTTCTGAGGCACATCAAATAAATGCAAAATATTGATTGCATGCGCTCTGATCATGTTGTGGTCACCTGACTTAGGCAATAGAGTCTGCCTTAGGATCCAATTGATTGTAGGCAGCCCTGACAGAAGAAAGTGGACTGATCCAAAAGAGAAAGTCTCTAGGGCTTTGTCTGGGATCTCCTTGTACATATGTGCCATGGTATTGTGTCCCATTTTCTTCTTGGCATAGACATCCAGGTCATCATCATTTTCCTTTGGGGCATTTATAAGTTTTGCCCACTCCTCAACAGTTGACTGGTACCTTGTACCTTCAGACATCCAAACTATCCTCCCATATGGATAGAAGTGTGCTGTGGAGTAGAATTGCATGATAAGTTCATCATTCCAGTTTGTGAGCTTTTTCCCAACAGTCTACAACTCCACAAGCAACAAAACTGTCTTGCACTCCAGGATAGTGCTCTTCATTTTCCTTCATGTAGGTCCAGTCGACCCACCTCATATCACAAACTATGGGCTTCTTGTCCAACAAGATTGTCTCATAGAAGTCCTGCTGTTCCTTTGTATGGAACCTGTAATCAACAATAGTCCTTCTCCTTGTGGCATATGGATCTGCCAACCTCCATAGCCTCAACCCTGAATCTTTTCTGATGTTCATGTCCTCAGCCACAGGATGGTCATCATTGTGGTCTGGTATCTTGGGCTTGAGCTTCCTCAGAACTTGTCCATCTTCATCTTCCTCCTCAGCAACCTCAGGCACTGGGGCCTTGTTCTTCTCAGCAGCTGGAATACTCCTGGTATTCCTCTTTGGTCTGAACTTGGCCTTGGGGGCAGCTTTGGGTACTTCCTTGGGCTTAGATGTTGTAGCCTCGATCTAATAGCATCACCCATAAGCTTTGGTGCCTTGGGTGCTTGGTGCGGCAAGCTCTTCTTCCTCTTCCATCATGGAAGGTTGACCAACAACTCGCCATGGTCTTCTTGACCCTTTCCTTCCTTTTCTTTCCTTCAAAGAAATTTGGCTCTTTGGGATCAGGCTTCTCGGGTTGTTGAGTTGAGATTACGGCTTTGGACATTGGTTGTCTTCCTGCAGGCCTTTTAATCTTCATGCCTGGCTTTGTATGCTTTGCTGAGCCATACTCCTTTTTGAGTACTACTTTCTTGGAGGTAGCCTCATCTTCTTCCTCTCTATAATCCTCATCTTCAGAGTCTGAAGTTCTCTTCTTCATTTGCCTGGTAGCAGCCTTAGGCAGGTTGCTAGGAGTGCTTCTGCTGCCTTCATCTGAGGTGCCGGAGGGACTAGTGCCCTCACTCATGTGCATCTGCTCTGCTGACTTGTTCTGACTGTCACTCTGGTATGACATGCTGCAAACACTGACTGCTGACCCTGTGAAGAGTTATAGATGAGATAGAGTGGATGAGCATCACAAAATGCAGAGATTTTTTCAAAAGAATGATTCAAAAATTCAGTTTTAGTTTTCCACAGAAAGCATTTCGGATCAACCGATTTTCAAACTCGGTGATACCGAAGCATTTTTGGAACTTAAACTGATGAACTCGGTTGGACCGAGTCACAGTTCGGTGGCACCGAGACTGCTAGGGTTTTACAAAGTTCTAAAATCGATCGCACCGATTAGCAATTCTCTGTCAGACCGAGAGTAACTAGTGCAATGGCATAAGCGAAATCGGTGGGACCGAGTTTTTCAACTCGGTGGGTCCGAGATGGTTTCGGCGGAAACCTAACCCTAAATTTTCAAATCTCATCTAATCTACGGATTGCATTGACTGGATAGGAGTGTTTCAATCATGGCAAGAATCAATAAGAACACAATGTGCTAGGAATCGGACGAGGATAGCACTGTGATCGAGTCCATACCCTAGCTCGGCGATGAACTCGCTACGGCGGCAACGGCGGGGTTGAATTCCGTTGACGGCAGCGGAGACCAGCGACAGGAGGCGGCTGGCGACGTGGAGACGATCCGGAGACCTTGGAGGCAGAGCGAGCTATTTCGCAGAAGAAGGGGTTCGGAGAAATTTCCAACATTTTGCCCGTGACTATATATAGCCCGACCCTGTCGGTGTGACCGAGTGGAACAACTCGGTGGCACCGAGATGCATAACTGTGTACAGTTCAGCAACTCGGTGTGACTGAAAAGTTCAAATCGGTTGCACCGAGATTGAAAACCTAGATCGACTTAGTGATCTCGGTAGGACCGAAATGGAGGAATCGGTCAGACCGAGAATCACAAAGAAGTTTTGGAAGTTTAAGTCTAGGACGAATCGGGGACTCCGAGTGCTCCTCACACAGAGTGGTTCGAATCTGACTTGATCAAATTTTGTGATGTAGCATGAATAGAGTTTGAGATGAGAAAAGCATAGATAGCTAGAGAAAGTTCTTAGGCATTCTTGTCCATCCACTTGGCCAAAAGAAGAAAGAACCAAACAATCAAAACAACAAGTGGATGTCCTCGAATGAGTAAATATGCAACCAACATGCTCACACAATAAGATGACAAATAAAATATGTGACAAAGCATGCACAACCAATTCTAGCATCTATCAAGTAATTGGCGATGACTAGGTCATCTATATATGAGTATATTGACTTAGGAGTCAAATGAGAAACATTTGATCATAGGTCATACTCATCGTTTAAGCTCAAGTGGGGTTACCACTTTTACATAATGCATTGATGTGTTCACACCATTAGAGTTGCTTTGACTCAATTCTTAGAGTTAAGATCCCCTAGATGTGAGATCCCCCCTTAGAGGGATGAACTAACCTTGGGTTTTGTCGATGATGACTTCATGTAGGTGTTGAAGATGTGGATGCTCAATGTTGATGTAGATCAATTGGAGCAATCCTTTGGAGTGAGTTGCACTTTCAACTTGCCTACATGGGTTATTTCCACAAGGAACAAACAAGAATATCCATAGACATAGAGTGATGCACACACAAGTTGATGTCCATGAAATCATTAGGGTACCTTGTCCCTTGCCTTTCCAACATGAGGGTTTGTGACTCCTTGAACTAGTGCAAGATGTGGAAGTTGATTGCACTTGTCCTTGCCATAATGATATGTGTGAAGAATGTTGGCGGAGTCACCCTCAAGAACTCTCTAGTTCTTCTCCTTCGGGATCCACATCATCTTGATGGGAATCTTTGGAGTTGTAGTTGTACTTGCTGAAGTAGAACTTGACGTAGTCTTGGGAATCCACTTAGACGAGGCCTTAGGTGCTTCTTCAAATGCATCAATCTCTTCTTGAAGCTTGTCCTTGCCTTTGTTCTTGTGGTCTTGTGGTGGAAGATCATCTTGTGCTTGTGTTCCCTTGAAGGAAGTAGGATCATACTTCTCTTGTTGAGGAACAAACTTCGTCTTGGGGTATTGATCTTCTTCCCACTCAACTCCATTGGCATTGAACTTTCGTTCAAAACCAACACCTTGATTCTTCCGGTGTCTTCCTTGCTTGCGTACAATTTCCTCGAATTGCTTACTCCCGGCAAGGCTCTTGTAGACACCTTTCTCTATAATTCCCTTCAATAAGCTATTTTCTTTCTCAAGTGTAACTTGGCTAAGAGAATCATTAGTGGAATCAAGAGAACTACTAGAAGCAGCAATATTGGATTTGACATTATTATTGTTACTACTAGAGGAAATATCTTTCTTGTACTTGTTACTAGACTTGACTTGAGGCATGTAAGTAGATAGGAGTAAACGCTTGGCAATGCAACAAGAACTTTTCTTACGGAGATCATCATTGATTGCTTTTAAGAACTCATGCTCTTGCTCAAGATTGAGCTTTTCAAAGCATAACTTCTCATGAGCCCTTAAAAGTTCTCGATGATCTTCGAAGATAGTTTCATGAGTCAACTTAAGAGTGTTTAGTTCTTTAGTTAGAAGCTCAATCTTCTCCTTATCATTGTCATTCGTTTTATCTTGATTAGCATGATTAATTCACATTTCATCATAGTATTCATCACTAGAGTTGTCAACAAGTAAATCATCATCCACAAGCAAGTCATCTTCATCACTATTGAAATCAACATACTCAGGATGTGTTCCTTTGGACCTTTGGCCATGAAGAATGTTCCAATTCCTTCATTTGGTGAATCAAATATGTCGTAGGAGTTGGTTGACACAAGTGCTAGACTGGCAACACACTCATCTTGAGTATATTCGGAGTCGGAGTGATAGCTTCTCTCGGAGTGTTTGTCGGAGTCGAAGCCGGATACCCATTCACCAACATGAGCTTGATGTCTTCATTTTGTGTACCTCTTTGATGACTTGTCCTTCCTTTCCGAATCCTTGCTTCTCCGTGAGGATCTTCGTTCATAACGATCATCTCTACTCCTCCTCTCTCTTGGTGGTGATTCTTCTCTTTTGCTTCTTCTTCTTTGAGAATCTTCTCTTCTTTTGTGGTGTGCCGTACACTCATTGGAATAGTGTCCAGGCCTCCCACAATTGTAGCAATTGCGCTCTCGACTAGAAGATCTTTTGTCATGATAAGACCTTGACTTGGAGCTTCTTTATTTGCTTCTGCTCTTGTAGAATTTGTTGAAGTTCTTCACCATTAAGCTCAATTCTTCATTGAAGGTTTGTTTCTCACTTGATGATGTGGGGGCTTCACTTGAGGCTTTGTAAGCACCACTCGACTTGTTGTGAAGTTCCTCCTTATCCTTGAGTGACATCTCATGAGCAACAATTCTTCCAATGACTTCCGTTGGCTTGAGATCTTTGTAGTTTGGCATCATTTGGATCAATGTGCACATGGTATCATACTTTCCATCCAATGCTCTTAGGATCTTCCTGATGATGAATCTGTCGGTCATCTCTTCACTCCCTAAGCCGGCAATCTCATTTGTAATAAGAGCAAGCCTAGAGTACATTTCTTGACTCCTTCACCATCCTTCATTTTGAACTTGTCAAGCTGACTTTGCAGCACATCCAACTTGGATTCCTTGACGGATTCAGTACCTTCATGCATATCAATCAAAGTATCCCAAATTTCTTTTGCATTCTCAAGACGGCTGATTTTGTTGAATTCTTCGGGGCACAATCCGTTGAAGATGATATCCCAAGCTTGAGCGTTGTATTGCAACATCTTCAATTCTTCCGTATTAGCGTCACGGTTCGGCTCTCTCCCATCAAAGAATTCACCTTGCAAGCCAATACAAATAATTTCCCAAACGGCGGGGTTATGTCCGAGAATATGCAATTTCATCTTATGCTTCCAACTAGCAAAGTTAGTACCATCAAAGTAAGGACCTCTACAGTGATAATTTCCCTCGCTAGACGCCATACTCTCCTAGGTTGTGAAACCAAGGCTATGACCACCAAAGCTATGGAAATCAAAGCAAATGGAGACAAAAGCTATGATACCACTTGTAGGACCTTGAAGTATGTCTAGAGGGGGGTGATTAGACAACTTGACCAATTAAAAACTTAACCTTTTCCCAATTTTAGAGTTTGACAGATTTTACCTATCTTAGGACAAGTCAAGCAATCATCACACAAATCAAGCAAGCATGCAAAGAGTATATACGCAGCGGAAATTAAGGCATGCAACTTGCAAGAAAGTAAAGGGAAGGGTTTCGAGGATTCAAACGCAATTGGAGACACGGATGTTTTTGGCGTGGTTCCGATAGGTGGTGCTATCATACCTCCACATTGATGGAGACTTCAACCCACGCAGGGTAACGGTTGCACGAGTCCACGGTGGGCTCCACCCATGAAGGGTCCACGAAGAAGCAACCTTGTCTATCCCACCATGGCCGTCGCCCACGAAGGACTTGCCTCACTAGCGGTAGATCTTCACGAAGTAGGCGATCTCCTTGCCCTTCCAAACTCCTTGGTTCAACTCCACAATCTTGTCGGAGGCTCCCAAGTGACACCTAGCCAATCTAGGAGACACCACTCTCCAAGAAGTAACAAATGGTGTGTTGATGATGAACTCCTTGCTCTTGTGATTCAAATGATAGTCTCCCCAACACTCAGCTCTCTCTCATAGGATTTGGATTTGGTGGAAAGAGGATTTGAGTGGAAAGCAACTTGGGGAAGGCTAGAGATCAAGATTCATATGGTAGGAATGGAATATCTTGGCCTCAACACATGAGTAGGTAGTTCTTTCTCAGAAATGGTAAGTTGGAAGTGTAGGTTCGGTCGATGGCTCTCTCCGAATGAAGAGGAGGTGGAGGGGTATATATAGCCTCCACACAAAATCTAACCGTTACACACAATTTACCAAACTCGGTGGGACCGATTCAACAGACTCGGTCGGACCGATTTAGTAAACCTAGTGACCGTTAGTGATTTTCGGTGGCACTGACATGCAACTCGGTGAGACCGATTCGGTTAGGGTTAGGGCATAACGTAATCTCGGTAAGACCGATTACACAAACTCGGTGAGACCGATTTTGGTAATAAGCTTTCCAGAGAGTTGGTCAGGTAAACTCGGTGGGACCGATTTGCTCTTTTCGGTGAGACCGAAATGTTACAAAAGGGAAACAGAGAGTTTACATTGCAATCTCGGTGGGACCGATCGCTCACTTCTATTAGACCAAAACGTTACGAAGGGAAACAAAGATATTACAGTCCCATCTCTGTGAGACCGAGATCCCTATCGGTAGGGACCGATTTGCCTAGGGTTTGTGGCGGTGGCTATGACTTTTGAAATCGGTGGCGCTGGTAGGAAGAATCGGTGTGACCGATTTTGGCTTAGGGTTTAGGTCATTTGTGGATTGTGAGAAAGTAGCTGAGGGTTTTGGAGCATATCACTAAGCACATGAAGCAAGAGGCTCATTAAGCAACACCTCATCCCTCCTTGATAGTATTGGCTTTTCCTATAGACTCAATGTGATCTTGGGCCACTAAAATGTAAAATGAAGAGTCTTGAGCTTTTGAGCTTGAGCCAATCCTTTGTCCTTAGTATTTTGAGGGATCCACTTTCATCATCCATGCCATCCCATTCATTGAGCTTTCCTGAAATAATAGTCTTGGAATAGCATTAGCTCAATGAGCTATATGTTGTTATGAATTACCAAAACCACCTAGGGATAGTTGCACTTTCACGGACCCTTCCCATCGCCCCTCGTGCGAGCCAAACACTCTGGGCTCAGGGGGGCTGACACATTGGCTTCCGGCTTCGGCAGATCCGGACTCTTCCGTGACGACACCTCAGTGTCGCCCACTTCATGAGCCGAAGAGGTGGGTGGGGTCTCGCTCTCCATCATATACGGAGGAAGATCCCCCGAAGACGAACTCTGTTGAGAAGGGCTGCTAGCCGGACTGCAAAAGACGAATCCTGGTTATTGATCTAGGAGGAACGCAGTACCTTCGAACTAAAAATTAACTTACAGCTCGGTGGAGGGCTGGCCCGATGGTGGGCACGATGCGGTGAGGGTGCCCGTCGGGGCAGAGCCCCCTGGTGATATCATTTTCACTGGTTTGGGCATCTTCGTCTCCGAGTCTTCGGAGGCAGCCCTCTTCTTCCTGTGCGGGGAGGAGGCCTTAGCCCCCCCTTCCCGACTATCCTCCTTAGGGGAGGCAACAATTCCCCCGGTTCGGATGCGTAGTGTGTGGAGTTCGGATTCTTAGTTCTTCCCCTTGTCTTTCCCTGAGGGCATTCTGCTGAGTACCCGGTCAAGCATCTTGGCCATGGTGGGACCAGGAGAGCCTCCGGGAAGTGGCGCCGGACACCTGATTCTCTCCCCCTTGTTGAGCCATTCCTGGCCACGGGTGATTTCCAGGATAAACAATTACGACAAATACAAAACACGGTGTCCGGTATCAAGTTTTCTTACATGGGTATCTAGGCGATTGCAGCTTAGGCCCGCATCCTCGGTGGTGTCCGGACACTTTACTTTCGGTCCGAAGAATAATCTGCACATCCCTTCGAGCTTTAGGCCGAAGAAGTGCTTAATAGTCCGCGGACCCTCTGGATTGAACTCCCACATCCGGAGAGGCCGGCGTTGGCACGTCAACATCCGTCGAATTAACATCACTTGCATTATGCTGACAAGGTTAATGTCCCTCTCAAGAAGCTCTCGGAAGCGGCTCTGCGGTACTGGTACATCACCAGCGGGCCCCCAATTCCGTCCTACGTCGGTCCAAGACACTAGCTGTGACGGAGGGCCCAAGCGAAACTCGGGAGCAGCCACCCACTTTGTGCCTCGGGGAGCCGTGACATAAAACCACCTCCATTGCCATACATCGGATACTTCTGGGAAAGAACCCTCTGGCCATGGGGCGTCAGTGTTCCTGCTTATTACAGCACCTCCAAGACTCCGTGTCGCCCCTCGATCATCTTCGGCTTCACATTGAAGGTCTTGAGCCATAAGCCGAAGTGTCGGGTGATGTGGAGGAAGGCCTCGCACACTATAATGAACGACGAGATGTGGAGGATAGCGTTTGGAGCTAGATCGTGAAAATTCAACCCATAATAGAACATGAGCCCCCTCACAAAGGGATCGAGGGTGAAGCCCAAGCCGCAGAGAAAGTGCGGGACAAAAACGACGCACTCATTAGGCTCCGGTGTGGGGATGACCTGCCCTGGGGCAGGAAGCCGGTGTTGGATGTCGGCGGTCAGGTATCCGACCTCCCTAAGCTTCACGATGTCGTCCTCTTGAATTGAGGAGGCCACCCACTGGCCTCGAGGGACGGATCTGAACATGTTGGAGGATCTGGGGTGTTGAAGCTTGGGTTTCGGGTGTTAGAACTCGAGATGCGAGGAGGCGCGAGGAAGGTGGAAAAGAGGTATAGGCCTCGACCCTTTTTATAAAGGGGATGAATACCAGGAGTCCTTGGTGTGGCCGTTTGAGGCTTATCTAGAAACACGCAGGGTAATACCAACGGCCGTCATGGGGTCGCACGCGCTCGTATTAATGGAAAGTCCCGTAATAAGAGGAACACGATCTCTGCCTCGACGGGACGTGCCAATAAAACCGCCTCGTAACATGAGTCATTCTGGGGTAGGAAACGCCGGTCCGCGTTGGACCAGGCCACGATGCAAGGGCACGACGCCCGAATATTGCCAGCGGATTGGGTTTATGCTACATGAAGATCATCTTGCAGATCCGGACACAGTCTCCGTGTTCGATAATTACCTTGGAGTATTCGGAGGAGGAACCCGCCCTGCAATGCCGAAGACAAGACTTCGTGTTGGACTCATCGTCATTGAAGCCTGGTTCAGGGGCTACCGAGGAGTCTGGATTAGGGGGTATCCGGACAGCCGGACTGTGTACAACGTCCGGACTATTGAAGCGTGAAGATACAAGACTCAAGACTTCGGCCCGTGTCCGGATGGGACTCTCCTTTGCGTGGAAGGCAAGCTTTGCAATCCGGATATTATATTTCCTTCCTTGTAACTGACTCCATGTAAACCCTAGCCCTCTCTGGTGTCTATATAAACTGGAGAGGTTGGTCCTTAGAAGGCGGATCACAATTACAATCATACCATCATAGGCTAGCTCTTAGGGTTTAGCCTCTATGGTCTCGTGGTAGATCTACTCTTGTACTACCCATATCATCAATATTAATCAAGCAGGAAGTAGGGTTTTACCTCCATCGAGAGGGCCCAAACCTAGGTAAACATCTGTGTCCCTTGCTTCCTGTTGCCATCATCCTTGACGCACAGATCGGGACCCCGTGCCCGAGATCCGCCGGTTTTGACACCGACAATAAGTTCAGACCTTATATTGTTCATTCTAAAGTAACTATTCACACTAATCATGCTGCTATTAAATATTTGATGGAAAATAAAGATGCTAAACTTAGACTTATTAGATGGGTTCTCTTTCTACAAGAATTTGATTTGCATATTGTTGATAGAAAGGGAGCTGAGAACCCCGTTGTAAACAACTTGTCTAGGTTAGAAAATGTTCTTGATGACCCACTACCTATTGATGATAGCTTTCCTGATGAGCAATTAAATGTCATAAATACTTCTCGTAGTACTCCATGGTATGCTGATTATGCTAATTACATTGTTGCTAAATTTATACCCCCTAGTTTCACATACCAGCAAAAGAAAAAGTTTTTCTATGATTTGAGACATTACTTTTGGGATGACCCACATCTTTATAAAGAAGGAGTAGATGGTGTCATTAGATGTTGTGTACCTGAGCATGAACAGGAACAGATCCTACGCAAGTGTCATTCGAAGCTTATGGAGGACACCATTTGGAGATAGTACTGCACATAAGGTATTGCAATCTAGTTTTTATTGGCCTACTCTCTTCAAGGATGCCCGTAGGTTTGTCTTATCTTGTGATGAATGTCAAAGAATTGGTAATATTAGTAGACGTCAAGAAATGCCTATGAATTATTCACTTGTTATTGAACTATTTGATGTTTGGGGCTTCAATTATATGGGAACTTTTCCTGCCTCTAATGGATATACACATATTTTAGTTGCTGTTGATTACGTTACTAAGTGGGTAGAAGCTATTCCAACTAGTAGTGCTGATCATAACACCTCTATTAAAATGCTTAAAGAAGTTGTTTTTCCGAGGTTTGGAGTCCCTAGATATTTAATGACTGATGGTTGTTCACATTTTATTCATGGTGCTTTCCGAAAAATGCTTGCTAAATATGATGTTAATCATAGAATTGTATCTCCATATCACCCACAGTCTAGTGGTCAAGTAGAATTGAGTAATAGGGAGCTCAAATTAAGTTTTCAAAAGACTGTCAATAGGTCTAGAAAGAATTGGTCCAAAAAACTTGATGATGCATTATGGGCCTATAGAACTGCATATAAAAGTCCTATGGGTATGTCTCCGTATAAAATGGTTTATGGAAAAGCATGTCACTTACCTCTCGAACTAGAGCATAAGGCTTATTGGGCCATTAAAGAGCTCAATTATGATTTCAAACTTGCCGGTGAGAAGAGGTTATTTGATATTAGCTCACTTGATGAATGGAGGACCCAAGCTTATGAAAATGCCAAGTTGTTTAAAGAAAAAGTAAAAAGATGGCATGACAAAAGGATACAAAAGTGTGAGTTTAATGTAGGTGATTATGTATTGCTATACAACTCTCGTTTAAGATTTTTTGCAGGAAAGCTTCTCTCCAAATGGGAAGGACCCTATGTTATCGAGGAGGTCTATCGTTCCGGTGCCATAAAAATCAATAACTTCGAAGGCACAAATCCGAAGGTGGTAAACGGTCAAAGAATCAAACACTATATCTCAGGTAATCCTATAAATGTTGAAAACAATGTTATTGAAACCGTAACCCCGGAGGAATACATAAGGGACACTTTCCGGAATGTTTCAGACTCCGAAAAGGAGTAGGTATGTGGTACGGTAAGTGAACCGACTCCAAAACAATTTTAAGGCAATATTTCTCTGTTTTGGAATATTTAGAAAAATAGAAAAATAAGAAGCAGTCCTGGAAGGACACAAGGGCCCCACGAGGGTGGAGGGCGCGCCCTACCCCCTGGTGCGCCCCCTACCTCGTCGGCACCTCGTGTGCCTTCCGAACTCCGTTTTCTTGCACGATACGTATTTTGGTCGGTAAAAATTCATTATATATTCTCCCGGAGGTTTTGACTCCCGTTTCACGCAAATATCCTCTGTTCTTGTTTCGAGCTATTTTCTGTCAGGGTTGTGAAGGCCAGGCATCATGTCGTCCCCCTCCTCCAACAATGGTGACAAATATGCCTGGCTAATGAAGATAGAACTGAAGAGGGAAGAACCCATGGAGATCAACAAGGATGAAGAGATCAAGAAGGCCACAGAGGACCAAGCTCCGGCAGCAGAAGACACCCTTCAACTTGATCACAACTTTCTCACCCCAACTGAAATCGAAGCTTTCAAGATGATTGAGTTAGCTCGTATTCAAAACAAGTATCTCACAAGTGAAAATATTTTGTTGAAGGATCATATCGTTGCACTCAAGGGCATTATTCGCAAGTTGGAGGACCTCTTACGCTCGATGTGCGACTATCCAACACCTCCACCTTCTTCACCAGCAAAGGATACATAATCACATGGGTATGGGCACTCCCCTTGGTAACTGCCAAGCGTGGGGGAGGTGACTCGGTATCATATCACAACCACATCTCCTATCTTTACTGTTTTTTCTTAGTTCGATCCTATTAGTAGTATCTTGATCTAGTAGAATAAAGTTTATGGCATGATCTAATTTTGAGTTTTTGCTTTATGATCTCTCTATGTAATCGAGTTCGTGAGCTATATGATAAAGATTAGTGTTGAGTCAAGGGCTTGATTGTTTTGCCATCATCTTGAGTGAATAAAATAATAGATAAAAATAATAAAAAGAAACAAATAGTTCATATTGATCTTATTGAGAGTAATGACTTCACATAGAAAGGGCATGATGATTGAAAGTTGTTGGGAGTTGGGAAACATAGCTTTGGTCATCGTTGCAATTAATAGGAAGTAATAAGGAAAGAGAGGTTTCACATATAATTATACTATTATTGACATATTTTATGATTGTGAGCACTCATTAAAATATGACATGCTAAAGAGTTGATGTTGGACAAGGAAGAGAACGTAATGGGTTATGTTTTCTTATATCTGAGATAAAGTATATTGTCATGGATCTTCCAACATGTTGAGCTTGCCTTTCCCCTCATGCTAGCCAAATTCTCCGGCACCAAGTCGAGATACTACTTGTGCTTCCAAAAACCCTTAAACCAGTTTTGCCATGAGAGTCCACCATATCTACCTATGGATTGAGTAAGATCCTTCAAGTAAGTTGTCATCGGTGCAAAGCAATAAAAATTGCTCTCTAAATATGTATGATTGATTGGTGTGGGAGAAATAAGCTTTACGATCTTGTGATGTGGAAGAAATAAAAGTGACATCTTGCATAATAAAGGTTCATATCACAAGGGGCAATATAAAGTGACGTTCTTTCGCATTAAGATTTTGTGCATCCAACCATAAAAGCGCATGGCAACCTCTGCTTCCCTCTGTGAAGGGCCTATCTTTTATTATTATCCTCTACCTTATGCAAGAGTCATGGTGATCTTCACCTTTCCCTTTTACATTTTATCCTTTGGCAAGCACAGTGTGTTGGAAAGATCCTGATTGATATATCTAATTGGATGTAGGGGGCATGAATTATTATTGTTGACATTACCCTTGAGGTAAAAGGTTGGGAGGCGAAACTATAAGCCCCTATCTTTCTGTGTGTCCGATCAAAACTCCGTAACCACAAGTATCGCGTGAGTGTTAGCAATTATGTAAGACTAAATGATAGTTGAGTATGTGGACTTGCTATTAAGCTCTGACATAGACTCTTTCCGATGTTATGATAAATTGCAATTGCTTCAATGACTGAGATTATGGTTTGTTGGTTCTCAATAAAGTTTATGATTCGTACTCTGCATTGTGAATGGATTATTACTTGAACATAAGAAATCATATGACATTTCCTATATATGTTGTTGTTATGAGAATAATCATGATGCCTTCATGTCCGTATTTTATTTTTATCGATGCCTCTACCTCTAAACATGGGGACATATTTATCGTTATCGGCTTTCGCTTGAGGACAAGCGAGGTCTAAGCTTGGGGGAGTTGATACGTCCATTTTGCATCATGCTTTTATATCGATATTTATTGCATTATGGGTTGTTATTACACGTTATGTCACAATAATTATGCCTATTCTCTCTTATTTTACAAGGTTTACATAAGGAGGGAGAATGCCGGCAGCTGGAATTCTGGGCTGGAAAAGGAGCAAATATTAGAGACCTATTCTGCACAACTCCAAAAGTCCTCAAACTCCAAGAAAGTCATTTTGGTAAATAATAAAAAATATCCAGTGGAACAAGTTCACCAGAGGGGGCCCCACCTGGCCACGAGGGTGGGGGGCGCGCCCTACCCCCCTGGGCGCGCCCCCTACCTCGTGGGCCCCTTGGTGGCCCTTCGATGCCCATCTTCTTCTATATGAGGTCTTTCGTCTAGAGAAAAATAAGAAGCAACCTTTCGGGAGGAAATTCCGCCGCCACGAGGTGGAACCAATCTAGGGCTCCGGCAGAGCTGTTCTGCCGGGGACACTTCCCTCTGGGAAGGGGAAATCATCACCATCATCATCACCAACGCTCCTCTCATCGGGAGAGGGCAATCTCCATCAACATCTTCACCAGCACCATCCCCTCTCAAAACCCTAGTTCATCTCTTGTATCCAATTCTTGTCTCCAAGTCCGGGATTGGTACTAGTAGGTTGCTAGTAGTGTTGATTACTCCTTGTAGTTGATGCTAGTTGGTTTATTTGGTGGAAGATCATATGTTCAGATCATTTATGAATATTAATACCTCTCTGATTATGAACATGAATATGCTTTGTGAGTAATTACGTTTGTTCCTGAGGACATGGGAGAAGTCTTGCTATTGTAGTCATGTGAATTTGGTATTAGATTCGATATTTTGATGAGATGTATGTTGTCTAGCCTCTAGTGGTGTTATGTGAACGTTGACTACATAACACTTCACCATTATTTGGGCCTAGAGGAAGGCATTGGGAAGTAATAAGTAGATGATGGGTTGCTAGAGTGATGAAGCTTAAACCCTAGTTTATGCGTTGCTTTGTAAGGGGCTGATTTGGATCCATATGTTTCATGCTATGGTTAGGTTTACCTTAATACTTTTGTTGTAGTTGCGGATGCTTGCAATAGAGGTTAATCGTAAGTGGCATGTTTGTTCTAGTAAGAACAACACCCAAGCACCGGTCCACCCACATATCAAATTATCTAAGTACCGAACGCGAATCATATGAACGTGATGAAAACTAGTTTGACGATATTCCCATGTGTCCTCGGGAGCGCTTTTCCTTATATAAGATTTTGTCCAGGCTTGTCCGTTGCTACAAAAAGGATTGGGCCACCTTGCTGCACTTCATTTACTTTTGTTACTTGTTGTTCATTACGAATTATCCTATCACAAAACTATGTGTTACCACTTGTTTTAGTACTTGCAGAGAATACCTTGCTGAAAACCGCTTATCATTTCCTTATGCTCCTCGTTGGGTTCGACACTCTTACTTATCGAAAGGACTACGATATATCCCCTATACTTGTGGGTCATCACTCCCTCTAATTCATGTCCTCCTAATTTATTTTTTCAGTCATTTAGGGTTTGGATGGGGCTGGGTTCCTACAACGACGGCAACCGAGGCGACAAACAACACTTTGCAACCTCGCTGAACTGTGTTGCTGAATTGAAGGTACTGTAGCAATCCTTCTGGTTTGGTAGCTACAATCGAGATACTTAGCTTGTTTATGCCTTCATTTTTTTGTAGTAAAAAACATGATTCCAGCATGTGTAGAGTATTAGATTTCAGTTGTTTGTTGTAGTTTGTTTTGCAACCTCGCCGAACTGTGTTGCTGAACTGAAGGTGTTGTAGCAATCCTTCTGTTTTGGTAGCTACAACTGAGATACTTAGCTTGTTTATGCCTTCATTTTTGTAGTAAAAACATGATTCCAGCATGTGTAGAGTATTAGATTTCAGTTGTTTGTTGTAGTTTGTTTTGCAACCTCGCCGAACTGTGTTGCTGAACTGAAGGTGTTGTAGCAATCCTTCTGTTTTGGTAGCTACAACTGAGATACTTAGCTTGTTTATGCCTTCATTTTTTTGTAGTAAAAAACATGATTCCAGCATGTGTAGAGTATTAGATTTCAATTGTTTGTTGTAGTTTGTTTTCAGGGTTCAGTGAATTCTGCATCAATATTTAAAGTTTTAGTATCAGCGATGATGAGCAAGGTTCGCTTCGATTGTTGTATGCCAACCCATGTTTTCTATTTGTAGATGGTTGTGTTTTTGCAGTTGGCCTACATCTAATAATTAGTAGTTAATGTCTGGATTACTTTCGACCAAATATTTCGAAAGTTGCTTGTTCTTTTGTACGTATCTGTGTTGGATTATCAATGCATGATCTAATTATCATTTTCTTCATATCGATATCCTATTAATTAATACTACATCAAGGATCTTCATGTTGTTGTTTTTCTTACAAATCCACTCATTGGTAATGATGGTTTAATTTCTTTGATATTTTCTTCAGTTTAGGGGCAGCAGCAGTTTTACCACCGATGGTGTTGCATGTAAGCTGGATGTTCTCATTGTTCTGTTGGCTCTGATCGGGTGAGTTCTTCCCTATTTCCTTTTTTGATGCCTCCGTATGCTCAACCTATTATAGTTTTAGTTGTAGTATGAATGGTTTACAGTTTATATTTCTTTTGTGTCCTCTGGCAGTGTGTATGCTATGAAGTTAAGGTTCTTAAGATTAATGATGTTTATAGAAGGTAGATACAGTTTTATCATTCATTCATGATCATATTTGGCCTCTCTTAGTGCCCAGTCTATGGTAAATCTAATAGTTGCTCTGGATAGTGATGCAGGATGTGAGGTACAACTATCAAAGTGACATTAATTTTGGTTGTGATCCCTATCCGCAGCCTCTTCTACACTAGTGAGAAATTGGTTAAAAGAGTACATTTTATTACTTTCCTAAAAATTTCTTCTAATAAACGTGATTATTATGTTCAGTAGTGTTGCTTCTCTATTCCAAAGGCACATGGAAGTTTACAGCAAAAAATCTTACAATTATTTTTTTTATCTTCAGAGAAGGAAAACACTCGACGATCTGGCTCTGTCTCAGGTATATGCTCCCTCGCTCGCAAGATCCGCTCTCTCCCATCTACGCATCACAATAGCACTTCAGCTCCTCTTGTGGATTCTCACCAGATCATGCCACCTCACTCACCTTCAGGTAAACCTTGAGTGACGACACAATATGTTTTCGCGAACTAATCTTCTTTAGTCAACCTATCAATCCTTGTTGCGTGTGCTTCTTAATCGACATGTGAATAATCTGTTGATGCATGGAAATACATACTGATCTCCTATTTTCTTGCTGCCTGCAAGATAGTATATGCATGAATCTTGTTCAACTACAACAACGTGAAAGCCATGTTATTCTCAGAAAAATTATCATCTACGGTTGTATGCATATGCCTCTTGATATTTACCAGCTCTTCTTAGGATTGCCTAACTAGCATACATATCGTAGCTAGAACATAAGAGTTTGAATTTGTACATGTGAACTGCACATTAACTTACTATCACCACTGTTTAACAACGCTGTTGATTATGACTCAGGTTTGTAAACTGTCATCCATACCATAGGTACGTACGTTAATGCAGAAACACTACTATTGAATTAGATGTAGTAAGTAGTAACTGCGTCAATCTGAACATTTTAGCAAGTTCATGCATCAACCTTAGGGTCCACCGGTGAAACAAATCCAATCATATGAATTGAAGGAGCTACTGAAATAAAGTGGAAAGAACAAAGAGAAAATTGAAGATTATCTATATGAACATTCAGAGAATGGGATAGGAGAGGTGGTTCTTCCCAACAGGAAAAAGAGTGGAGCGGTACTGTTATCCTGCCTTTTCTACTACAATCCCAGTTAGCATAATAACATACGTGACATGGAAAATCATATTATTGATTCAATTATGATTCAAGCAACATGAACAATTATCCGTGAAATTCACTTCCAAAACCTGGTTATATTTAGTTCTAACTTCAGGATAGACATTTACTGTATTGTAATTGCCAGACTTCCAAAATTCTATTATTACCATTGTTTAACAACACTGTTTTTGTCACGGGAAAATTATAGATGGATAAATGTCTCAAATCATACACTATAAAGCTTCCAACACTTGCTTACAGTGTCTTTCTTGTGTAATCGATGCGTCGTGATGGACAAAGTTAAGATCCCAACAAAAGTGCTTCTTGATGCTATGATGCAGCAACTTAACCTTCCAAATTACAGGTTTACTAAGCGGTAAGTGCTTCTCGATGCTATGATACTGACTTCTTGATGTTATGATGCGAAACTTGATTCTATGGGCAAGTGATTCATGCTGCTCTTGGTTCTTACGTATACTTGAAATAAGGAACAATATTTGAAAGTATGATAGTGTTTGGTTAAAACATATACCTCGATCCATTACTTGATTTCTTCTGAAGTTATCTATTTTCTACTTTTCTACTTCTTTGCTCTGCTTTACACAATTCACATGGCATTCGAGTCCTTTTATTTAGGACCAGGAAAAAACTCTAATTGTTAACTTTGTATTTTCCAACTAACTAGCACATATCTTGCCTAAGCGCATGCCTAGGCAAGCTTAAGCAATGCGTTACTGCTCGGCCTAGCGCCTAGGCGCTTACACCCTGTCCCCCTTGCTTGCTTTGTTGTTCAGAGCATAGAAGAATTATATTCAGGTATACATCACCGCTGTTATTTTACTTGCTTGCAATTACAGTGTATTTTAAAACACACTTGGCGAACATCTGCTCGTGCTTACAATGCTCTATGAGGGAAATAATAGATCAATACTTGCTTTTTTGCTCCTTTTTAACGGTTGTCGAGGGACCTCGCTTGGCCAGATCCCTCAGCTATCGAGGAAGGCAGCCATCAGCGGAGATTGAGGCGCCTCTCGGCGAGAGTGCTCATGTCGTGGTGGTTTTCCACCCGATGGCGTGGGGAGGCGGTGTCCTCTGCAGCTAGGTCTACTTACTGGCGACCTCACCATCACCAGCCCATCTGCAGGTATGCTAGCTCCTCTTCTATTAATGGAAAAAGGAGATGCTCAAATGGATTGGGTGGTACCTTCCTGAAAGTATTGTAGGGATGGACATATGGATTGATTGGTAGGCCTGAAAGCTACACAGATCTGAACCGATAACTTCAATAAGAATGTGTATCCCAGCTCCTTTTATAATCTTGAATCCTTCTCGGTCCTACTAAACTGTAACTCAAGTTTCGTATTGGAAACAATATTTTGGACATTCCTAACCTGGCCAAGGGAATGTATTGCCCACCTACAGTGAGAGATACATACGAAATAGGTCCTACTAAACACCTAAAAGGATGAGTTCTGATAGGTGTGCATCTTGTACTAACATTTTTGCTATCTTTATGCTCCATATGGATGGGAACTAAAAGGATGATGATATTATTCTACCTTTCAATATTTGGCGGCGCATGTTTAAGAAAATCATAGTGACTAATAAGCATGTCATTTTCTTGAAAGGCGCTTGACCGGAATGTATTTATATAGTTAATAAAATCATAGTGACTAATTCTTCAGTTCCTCTATTTAGATTAGAGGTGTATGCATGCATATTAGCCAAGTGATGGGTCTTTCCAGGTCAAAAGAGAAAGTGACCAATGTTTTGGCATATTTTCCTATTAGGAATAAATGGATATGCCCATGCATGTATGCACACAGATTTCAGGTTACATTTAATTAGGAAATAGATGATACCTCATTGTATCGTCGTGGTCTGAGAAGAGGGGATATACTTGGTGAATATATATGTTCCACCCGACTATTGTGTTTCTTGGTCTTTTTAACTATTTTGGTTGATGGTCGATCAAGAGGTAGTAGAAACAGATGCATAAAGAGAGGTGCAGATTTGAGAATTGGCTGACTACAAAAAATAACTCTATATGAAGATTAATTGTAAGGATATGATGCTTCAAGAAATAATGTGCATAATTAAGTCTGGTGCTTTTAACTAGACATGTTGATATGGCCATTGTTTCTGTTGTGCTTCACCGCGTCGATGCCACCAACTTCAAGTTTGTCCATCTTGTGATAATGTTTTTGGATTATAGAGCATTTGTAAAGGGCAGTTGATCTTCTCATTGGTTTCATTGGCGTTGTATGCAAGGTCTCAAAAGGTCTGCTGTTCCTGGATGGTGCGTGTGGTATAATCCCCATCTCCCCCAACTTTTCTTTTGTTACCATGCTTTTATCATCATTCACAGTAATTTCTATTGCGCCTCTTGTCATGTGCTCCACCATTCCTCTCCTGTTCTAGGTCCACAATGATTTGTTTAATTGTGTTGTGCATGTTATTTCACGGTTGCATCCTTTTTGGTGCTCTATTTAAATCTTTGTTCTCCACCCACTGCCTTAGATAGCTGCATATGAGGATGTACGAAGGATTTGGCTGCGAACTCAATCAGACCATTGGATTGAAGCTGAAGGTATACTTTGGCTGCTTTTCCTGTTGTCTTTGTTCCTCTTTTCATGTGTGTTCAGGATTTTCTCCCTCCTTTTTTTCGCTTTAGAGCCTCAAATTTTACAAGCATATGTTGCCGATTAGTGAGTAATGAATTGACAATATCTTGATCTATGTTGACTCTCATTCTCTACTTTCAGGGGGCATTGCAAAGATATGAAGGAATGGCCTTTCGTTCAGAACCTGGTTAGCTACATAACATCTGGTCGTACATGTTTTACATTGCGGTGCCCGATTCACGTGGAGAGAAGAATGACATACGCTGAGGATTGTGTCAGCTGATTTTCTAACTCATGTTTAGCTCATGGATTCTCATTTATCTCTTCAATTTACACAAGGAGGTGCATTATACGCTCTTATGTAATTTCTTAATAACCATTGATAGGAATGACAACTATGTTGAGATGTGGTAGACCATTGAATGACTTTTTGTTCAAAATGAAAAATAGAGGCATAATTATTGTAATTTTGTTGCTGCTAATTTCTTTCAAATAAAGCATGGCTTCTAATCCACAAATCACGCTAACTAATGTTCATCACTTCATAACGCCTATAAGAAGTATCTCTCCTTATCTACCTTCCTTCCTAATAGCATTGTAAATATTCTATTGTAAGCTTCTTAGAACACTATGTATCATGAATAATCCATGTGTTCCTATCTGCCTCTAAATATATTTTTGTTCACTCTTTCTATACTTGCCTCACTCTCGCCCCTTGCGCCATTGGCGCAATGGGTCATCGATCAATGGCTCATTTAGAACACGAGTTACTGGATTTAGTGAGAAGCCTGAGGGTTGTGAGTTAGCGGGATGGGAGTTGGGGTTGGTCTATTCAACTACGGATGTCTAAGTGGAATAATTTCCCTGCATTAGAAAATGTGGCAAATTGCATGAGTGTCGGTGTACTAGAGTAGGGGTACCCTAGTATCCCGTACGTGCCTGCAGACGATTCTGACACCCAGCGGCAAGGTTTGCCTCACACCGCCAATCTCCTCCGTGGCTCCCTTGGAGCCATTCAAGAACAAAGTATTAGATTGAGAAGACAAGGCCCGACAAGAGGAGCTTGTCGGGAAGGCCCTCTGTGCCCGGCAAGAGGAGCTTGCCGGGAAGGCCCGAGCGCGACAAGTCCCGAGGCGCGACAAGGATCCGGCGCGACAAGGCGCTTGCCGCAGCATGCAGCTCCTCTCCGTCTCGCTCCAGCTCACCCAATGACGTGTCGCCACGGGACCGTCCCCATGGCGGCGTGTCGAGCAATTGCAGCCAGCGGAGAGCAGCGATGAGCGGCGCTGGCAGGCTCGCCATCGTGGCGAGCGGAGGCGCACCTGACGGTCTCTGTTACACTGTTTGGGCGACAACGACAGGCATTTATTGCTTTTGTCCCTTGCCGTCAGAGTTAGGTATTTTCACACTGTACACTGTTCAAGTAGGTGTACCAACCCCTGTTTTTACGTTTGTACCCCCCGCCTACGTTGCCACCGCCGGAGACCCTTGAGCATATAAAAGGAGGCCCGGAGTGCAACGTGAAGGGGGGTTCATGGTTGGCGAGAGTTCGATTCGCGTCTTTCGCAAGGTTCAGTTCATTCGACCGCCATAGACTAGATACACTCACGCTTAGGTTTTGTAGCAGGCATTGCTCCCTAGCAAGAACACAATAGATCAAACAGCAGCAGAGGAGTTTTATCTCTCGGAGAGCTCTGCTGGGTAAAAACCGCCCGTGTGTATCGCCTCGATCCGCTCTTCGTGCGACCTCCGCCCCCTCCGAACCACAAAGGGACCCGCTCCGCCGGGCCCCATAGGTGTCCGTGGGTACGATCAGCCGCCCCGACATCTCTGGCGCGCCAGGTAGGGGGCGTCGAGGCCGTGTGAACCCGATTCCGGCGTTCACGCGGGCAGTGTCATCAACATCTTCCTCAACATGCCACCAAAGAAGAAGGCTTCGGCGGCAGTAGAGTCGTCCGCGTCGTACCCACCCTCACCGCAGCAAACGGGTGGCGGTGCAGACGCTGGCGGAGGAACGGGCGTCGACGAAGGTGCTCGCGACGTTGCCAAGTCCAAGGACAAGGCACCGCAAACCTCGGCGTCCGCGCATCCCCGCCGCCCATCTCAGGAGACGCTGGACCAACAACGTCATGGCGTTCACAACGCCATTCGCTCGCTGGATCGAGACCCTCAAGACCAGCATACTGGCGCCAACATGTTGGCACGAGTGAGATACGGCCGCCGGACGGGCGCCGCTCCTTCTAACGAGGTTAGAAGTCCGAGCGTCCGCCCCGCCTCGCACCGTTCTCCAATGCCACCTACTACTCCAGAAGCTACGGCGAGAGCTCAATCGCTCCTCGACTACCCTCCAACGGCCGGCAAGGTCGACGAGTGGAGGCCACTATCGAGCCTCATCGGCTTTGCTAACGACGACGCCCGCGACAACCAACGCCATCGTTGCCGCGGGCGAGGCGACAAGGCACGAGCCGATGGCGACGACATCGCCGGAGGTGCAACCACCGTGCATTCTCCGCCAAGAAGACCAAGATCGCCGACTCACCGGATCCACCTCGACAGCGACTCCACCGCGTCGTCCGGATCCGGCGAACCCGCCGCGATCAGCGCCAAGTTCTTCATGAGCGACAAGAAGAGGACGCTCGAACTCGCATCGAGCGCCAAGAGAAGCGCGACGTCAATCCAACAAGCGCTGGGCCTTCGCTGTTGACATGCGTGCGGAGGGGCCAGGCGACTTGCCGTCTGTGACGTAGGTTGCCCTGCGTTCACTCGTGAGCTGCGGCAAGTCGATGGCCCAGCCAGAAAAACTTCAAACCAGACGTGCCGGAGAAGTACGACGGCGGGACGCATCCATCGGAGTTCCTTAGCATCTACACCATCGCGGTGCAGGCTGCGGGGGGACGGGACGACAAGATCCTCGCCAACTACTTCCCGCTCGTGCTCAAGCCCAACGTCGAGATCTTGGCTCATGCACTTGCACGATAGCTCCGTATCCTCTTGGGCAGACCTGTGCCATCAGTTTGTTGGCGCCTTCACGGTGGCCACAAACCTCATGGCCAAGAGAGTGACCTTCACTTGCTCGCCCGAAGGAAGGAGAGTCCTGCGCAAGTTCATTCAGAGATTCAGCCGTGTGCACTACAACATCCTGACGTCCACCCCGCCGGTGATCAGCGCATTTCATCGTAATGTGCGGAACCGCAGGATGAGGGAGGAGATGGCGATGAGCAAAGTCAAGGACGCTGCTGAGCTGTACGCCTTGGCCGACAAGTGTGCACTACCGAGGAAGGAGGAGACTTCAGGAGAGGATGCGAAGCAGGATCTCGACAGTGATGACACCGCCCGGCGAAGAAGGGCCGGGCGGCGAGGCAACAGGAAGAAGAAAAGCAGAGAAGTGCTAGCTGTCGAAAGCAGTCCGGCAACGGAGGCGGCGACAAGAACGCCAAGGCTGTTGGCTCCGGCAAGGAGGTTGCCGCTGACGCCAACCACCAGTCGGTGGCGGCCGCCGACAAGTAGGACAGCTCCGGCAAGCAGTACTACAAGATCCACCGCACCAAGGGTCACGATCTCCAGAGCTGCAAGAAGGTCAAGCAGCTTGTCGAGCAGCAGAGAGCTGAGTACGAGCGGCGCGACAAGGAGAAGGCCCAGGAAGGTGCTGGGGGAGCGAGCAAGAAACGTCCCGGCCGGGGAGGACGCCGCGGCAAAGTCAAGCAGCGACAAGGAGATCGGCCTCCCCGCGGCCGCGACAAGGATGAAGATGAAGACGACGATGAAGATATGGAGGATGACGACGCTGATGAGCAGGAGTTTCAGAAAGCCATAGAGGTTCTCTGCGTTGACGGAGGTGCTTCCCTGCATACCTCCGACCGCCAACTCAAGCAATGGATGCGGGAGGTCAATGCAGCGGAACCATCCATAGAGTCACGCAGGCCTCTGAAGTGGTCCAGCACGCCTATCATTTTGATATTGAGGACCACCACGATCGCATAATGCGGTTGGGTGCTTGCCGATGTTGGTCTCTCCAACCATCCGCAACCTCAAGGTCACAAAAATGTTAGTTGACGGCGGGCCGGCTTGAATCTGATCTCCTCCGCGGTGCTCCGAAGCTTCAAATCCTCGACAGCGAGCTCGAAGAGACCGGAACCTTCCAAGGAATCAATCCGGAAGGAGCAAGTCAAGGGGAAGATTACGTTACGGTCACGTTTGGCAGCGAGCTAAACTTCGTGGATCGAGAGGGTTACATTTGGCGTTGCCGATTTCCCATTGCCTTACAATGGGATACTTGGCCGTCCGGCACTCGCCAAGTTCATGGCGGCCTCTCACTACGCCTACAACCTTCTCAAGATGCCAGGCCCGATAAGCGTCATCTCTGTCCATGGCAACAAGAAGGATGCCCTTATCTGTGCCAACAAGATCTTCCGGGACGCGGCAGCCGCAACAGATTGCCAGACACTTGCCGCTGAAGCTCCCGGCGGGAAGAAGACCAAGTCCAAGTCCGGCAAGGGCTCTGATGCTCACTCCGGCAAGCGCACCTCTTCGGAGTGCTGCGCTACCGTCGAGGACGCACCATCGAGCTCCACCGACAAGTGCAAGAAGATGGTGGCTCCGCCAAGACCAAGAAGGTGCCCGCCAAGGAGGACGGCGCTGGTGGTACCTTCACCATCGGTGCCTCTCTCGACCCCAAATAGGAAGGCGGCATTGCCGCTTTCCTCATGGGCGAATGTCGACGTGTTTGCATGGCAACCGTCTGATATCCCCGGTGTTCCCAGGAAAGTGATTGAGCACCGCCTGGCCGTTTGTCCTCATGCGCGGCCCGTCAAGCAAAGAGTCAGGAAGCAAGCAGTGGAGCGCCAAGAATTCATAGCTGAAGAGATCAAGAAACTGGAAGCAGCAGGCCTTGTCAGAGGAGTACTCCATCCTACGTGGTTGGCCAATCCTGTAGTCGTGCGCAAAGCAAATGGGAAATGGAGGCTTTGTATTGACTTCACGGATGTTAATAAAGCTTGTCCCAAAGATCCATTTCCCTTGCCGCGCATTGACCAGATTGTTGACTCCACGGCCGGATGTGATTTGCTCTCGTTTCTTGATGCCTACTCAGGATACCATCAGATCTTCATGGCTGAAGAAGATGAGGAGAAGACCGCATTCATCACACCATGTGGCACATATTGTTTCATACGGATGCCTTTCGGTTTGAAGAATGCTGGTTCAACATTTGCAAGGGTAGTCCATGACGCTTTTGAGCCGCAAATGCACAGAAATGTAGAAGCCTACATGGATGACATAGTGGTCAAGAGCAGGGACAAAGAAACTTTGGTTCAAGATCTGGACGAGACCTTTGCAAATCTGCGCAAGATAAACCTCAAGCTCAACCCCGAGAAGTGCGTGTTTGGAGTCCCTTCCGGCAAGCTTCTCGGGTTCTTCGTGTCTCAGCAAGGGATTGAGGCAAATCCCGACAAGATCAAGGCCATTGAGCAGATTGAAGCACCAAAGCGCGTCAAGGATGTACAAAGACTCGCCGGTTGCGTGGCTGCTCTCAGCAGGTTTATTTCTAGGTCTGCTGAGCGCATACCGCCATTTTTCAAGATTTTGAAAAAGGCGGGTCCAAAGAAATGGACTCGAAGCGGAGGCTGCGCTGCAGGACTTAAAGAGATACCTATCCTCTACTCCAACACTTGTCGCACCTAGGCCACAAGAGAAGTTGCTTTGCTATATATAGCGGCAACCAATCAAGTGGTTAGCGCCATGCGTTAGTGGCGGAGAGGGAGGCAGAATGTGAGCCACAACCACGGCAAGCACATCCAGCGACAAGCAGGGGGCTTCGCCGACAAGCTCTGGTCCCGACAAAGACGAGTCCGCGAAGACGCATGAGCAGATGCAGAAAAGGATGGTGCAGCGCCCAGTTTACTTTATCAGTTCCCTCCTGCAGGGGGCTAGGTCAAGGTACTCTGGTGTGCAAAAACTGCTTTTCGGCCTCCTCATGGCCTCGAGAAAGCTGCGCCATTACTTCCAAGCACATGAGATCACAGTTGTCACTCGCTTTCCTCAAGAGGATACTGCAGAATCCGAAGCGGCAGGCGGGATTGTCGAGTGGGCACCGGAGCTATCAAGCTTTGGTCTTAAGTTTGAAAGCACATCAACTATCCAAAGCGAGCCTTGGCAGAGTTCATAGCAGAATGGACTCCAACGCCAGATGAAGAGATTCGGAGACGAGCATTCCCGCCAAAGAAGCAAGCAAAGAGTGGCTGATGTACTTTGATGGTGCCTTCTTGCTGCAAAGGCGCGATGCGGCGTCTGCTTATCGCACCCACGGAGAGCACCTCAAGTACGTCGTCCGGATGCACTTTCCCAAGGAGCAAGCGACAAACAATCTGCAGAGTATGAAGGTTTGCTTGCCGGTCTCGTGGATCGCCGTGGACCTTGGGATCAAGAAGCTTATTGTCGGGGTGACTCGCAACTCGTCAGTCCGCCAAGTCAACAAAGATTACCGAGTCCGTTGATGGAAGCCTACGTTGATGAAGTGAGGAAGCTAGAAGAGCACTTTGACGGCCTGCAAATGGAACATGTTCCAAGAGCTCGAATGATATTCTTGGCATACCTGTCAAAGTGCGCGCTTAAGCTACCTGTGGAACCAGGGACTTTCGTGCTCAAGCTGACTCAGCCAACCGTAACACCATCGGCCGGACAAAGCAAGCAGAGGAAGTTGGCCTCTGGTGACTACTTTCCGACAGAGCTTCCCGAAGCCATCGTTGCAAAGGTCCCCAAGATCAACACCAACAGTGCTGAGGAGTAGTCTGCTCCGACAGACCCAAGGGTTTGTTTCGTTGAAGCAAACGCTCCCGACAAGTCTTGCTCCGGCAAGCTTGTCGGGGAGCATCTAGCTCCGGCAGAGCCACCGGCTCTTGCCATAGAAGCTGATGTTCCCGCAGCAGCAGATGAGCCTTTAGTCCTTGTTGTCGAGCCACAAGCTCCAGCATGGGCGCAGCGGATTGTCCAATTCCTTCAGATGTGAGATTTTCCGAAGAGCAGGAAGAAGCGGAAAGAGTAGCCCGGCGGTCAAGTATGTACCGGTTTGTCGACAAAGCATACCGCATGTAAGAAGACTCAACGGTGTGAAATTGAAGTGTATTGCCAGGGAAGATGGACAGAAGCTGTTGGCGGAGATACACAGAGGCATATGTGGTCACCACATTGGCGCAAGAGCACTTGCCGGAAAAGCTTTCCGGCAAGGTTTCTTCTGGCCGACAGCCCTCCAGATGCAAATCGCACAAGTAACCAAGTGTGAAGCGTGCCAGTTCCATTCCAAACAGATACACCTGCCAGCTCAAGCTCTCTAGACGATCCCTTTATCCTGGCCATTTTCGGTCTGGGGGCTCGACATCCTTGGCCCCTACCCCCGAGCTGTCAGGGGCTTTGAGTACTTGTACGTCGCCATCGACAAGTTCACAAAGTGGCCGGAAGTGGAAGCAGTGAGGAAGGTGACAGCACAGTCAGCAGTGAAGTTCTTCAGGTCGATTGTTTGCCGTTTCGGAATCCCTAACAGGATCATCACCGACAACGGCACACAATTCACGAGTCGCACCTTCATGCAGTACGTCCAAGACCTTGGCGCCAAGGTCTGCTTCGCTTCCGTTGCTCACCCGAGAAGCAACGGTCAAGCAGAGAGGGCGAACGCTGAAGTGCTGCGCGGACTCAAGACCAGAACTTTCGACAGGCTGCACAAGTGCGGAAGAAACTGGATCGAGGAGCTGCCGGTGGTTCTTTGGTCGATCGTAACGACGCCAAATCGAGCCAGCGGCAGCACCCTTTGCTCTAGTCTATGGAGCAGAGGCAGTTCTCCCCACGGAACTTCGTATCACGGGTCGCCTCGAGTGCTCGCTTATGATGAGCTCAAGCAAGAGCAGCTGCGACAAGATGACGCTGCTCCTTGAGGAGGATCGTCTTCAGGCTGCTGTGCGAGCCGCTCGCTACCAGCAGGCCCTGCGTCGCTACCATGGCCGCAGGGTTAATGCCAGAAGTCTCGAGGAAGGCGACCTTGTTCTTCGGCGCGTTCAATCCGCCAAGAATTCAAACAAGTTGACGCCGAAGTGGGAAGGCCCTTATCGGGTGAAACGAGTCACTAGGCCTGGCGCTGTCCGCCTTGAGACCGAAGATGGCATTCCGGAGAGCAACTCCTGGAACATTGAGCATCTTCGTAAGTTTTACCCGTAGGGCGCGGTTGGCGGAACCAGTTCCGGGAACCACCTGTTGTACAAGTCTTGTCGCGGGTGCCTGTAATCCTTTCATTACAAAGCCGGGCGCAGACCCGTGCATCGATAAAGCCCATGTGTTGCGCACAACCCGTCAAGTTCATGCTTTCATCAAGTTATTGCATGTTTTGGCTAACACTTTGTGCAAAGAACCACACCCGGTAAGCGTAATCGAGCCACCGGGCTCTATAACGTTATTTCCTCTTCTTTCTCTTGTCGCAAAGAAAGGGAGGCTCCCTCGCACAAGTTAACCAGGGGAGGAGGAGATAATACTATGGACCGAGCACCGCCGAGGAAGTTTCGCCTCATCGGGAAGCAAGAAACAGAAAAGCTAAGTTGCCAAAGTTTGAGCAATCAATTTTTAAATTTTGTTATCTTCCTCGAGCGATAGTACTTTGTATGGAAAACCTGCGCAGAGGAACCAAACCGTGATCGGTCGGCGCCCTTACTTTGTTTCGAGTCCGGCTCAACAACTTAAGTGAGCTGCGGCTAGTCCGCGACAAGGTTGCTTGTCGGTAGCGACCCCGCCAAAGAGGCTTTGAAGTTCCGCACTCGGCGCCATGGCAAGGGTGCTGCACCGCAAGTTTCCCTAAATTCGCAGGGAATAAACGTACAAAGGAAGAAATCAAGTAGAGGAAATAACATTGCATCCATCGATTCACCTAAGATAGAGTAAATTACAAAATAACTAGTCGCTGATCTAACAAAGTTTTCTAAACATGATCAGCAGCGACAAGGAAAGATAAGGTTGGCGGCCTAGTCCACACGGTCGCCCTCAATCCTCTTAATCTTGTTCACCTTGTCCACAATGGGTGCGACAAGGGCTTTGAGCTCCTCCACATTGGCTTCGGCCGGCAAGGATCTGAGGACGCCATTAAGGTTGAGGCCCGGGTTGCGGAAGGCCACCTTCATCAACACCTTCTCGAGGGCCCCCGCGCAAATCTGGCGTGATTCCTCGGCCAGCTGCTTCGGGACCTCTTCCCGGAGTCGCCGGAGACCCGTCACCACGCCTTTGAAGAATAGGCTGAGCTTGACGCTGGGTTGGAGATGCTCGTCGGAGGAGTACGCGAGGTCCCCCATCTCCAGCTTCATCAGCTTGTTGTGAATGTCCGCGGCGGTGTCCACAAGGCCTTGGTCCAAAGTGCTCCACGCTCTCCCTCGAGTGTTCTCGACGGAGGCGGCATTCGCCAGCAGCTCCTCCTTGGCCGTGATCGCCTCTAACAAGCCCGCCTCCCGCTCTGGCACCATCCAACGTCTGCGTCCAGAGTGGTCGATTCAGCTCAGATCTGCCTTGGAGTCCTTGGTGGCGTCGAGCTCCTTAGCCTGTCGGCGAGGCTCTCTGCAGCTTCGCCCAGCGAGATAGGCGCCCTTCTCGGCGCTCACGCTTGAGCACGGCAAGCTCTTCGCCGCTCTTCGTGAGGGTGGCCTCCAGCTGTGCCACCCTCGCCTTCAGCTCTTCCTTGGCGGCCTCGGCGGCGCGGCGGCGTCGCCGCCTCTGGCGCCCGCCAAGCGACTCCTCACGCGGCAAGGTCCTCCTTGTGGCTGTCCAAGTTGACCTTCGCTGCGCCAACTTCGCTTTCTGCTTGGCGAAGCTTCTCGGCAGCCCGGCTGCTCCTCATCGATTGCGGCCTTCTCAAGGATGAAGGCCGTGCGCTCTTCTGCGAAGCTGCGCCAGCGCGTCGCCCGCGTCGCGGGCGCTTCTTTGTTGGCGCCCGGAGCTCCTCGGCGCGCTTCTCTATGTCCGCTCCGCCCTCGCGACAAGGACTTCCCGGTCTCAACTTGGCTCGACGGAGGCGATAGAGGGCCAACAGCTTCTTCAGTTGCTCCTCCTCAGACTTCGCCGCCGCTTGCTGCTTGGCGTCCACCAGCGTCAACCTGTGGGACGCGAGTAGCTCGCCGTCAAAGGTCTCGCCCTCGTGGCGCTGAGCTCGGCTCCCGGGGAGCTTAATGAAGAAGCCTTCGCCGGCCTTGGTAGGCACGGGCTGGGGCTCCTCGGATCTGGCGCCCTTGGCCAAGGGGAAATCGGCTTTGTCGGTGTAGCGCAGCGACTCTCCTGCTGACCTCGGGGCCATCGATGCGACCGTCCGGCCCCTCGCCCGGCCCTCTGCGTCGGCAGCCTCGGTGGCCTCCTCGCCAGCAGGCTCGTCGGCGACAGCCTCTTCTTCCACGACGATGACCTCTTCTTCCTCGACGGCGGCCTCGTCGGTGTTGCAGCGTCTCCTCCTCGCCCGGCGGCCTCGACCTCCATCGGGTCTGCGTCCCGGAGAAGAAGGGGCGCCAAGAGATATCCAAAAAGAGAAACAAAAGAAAGCAAGCCCAAGGGAGATTTCAGCGTGAGGGAGTTACCCGCAACGGGATCCGCAGCCATGGCCTCGACCACTGGAGGGTCGCGGGCGCGCCCCTGCCGGGTAGCCTCCCTTGCCGGAGTGGCCTCCCTTGCCGTGGTGGCCTCCCTTGTCGGAGGGAGCTCCCTTACCGGGGAGTCCTCCCTCGGCGGCGTAGTGGCAGCGGGCAGGATCTCGGAGGCGGCTTCCGAGCCCTCCTGATGAGACTGCTCTGCTCCTGCACAAGCACACGGTCAGGTATCAACAAAGAAGGGGCACCCCCGCACGCCTAACAGCAAGAAGAAAGCTGCACACTCACTCTGGGGCTGTGCTGGGGGCTGCTCTGGGAAGGGTTGCGGGTCGGCAAGGCGGCCTCGGACGCGTCCCCCGTCGCCACGGGAGAATCGTCCTCGACAACGACCGTCGGGATCTTGGCCCTCTTCGTCGCTCTCTGGGCTAGCGTCCTGAAAAGGAAAGAGTCCAGATCGAGGCAAATCAGATTCAAGATGAAGCAATAAAAATTGAAGACATACAAGCACAATCTCGAGAAGCTTACTCTTCGCCTTCCTCCTCGGAGCTGAGCGCGGAGAAGTCAAACTCCGGCCCGCCTCCGGCGCGATGAGGCGGGGGAGTGGGCTCTCTTGACCGCTTGGTGGAGGCGTCGGCAGCGGCCCGAGAAGATTCTGCCCCGGTTGTCGCTGCAGTTTGGGGCACTCCCGCGGCAACCTCGCTTGCCGCGGTGGAGCGCGTCGGCGGCAGCTGCGGCTGTGGGCCGACACATCGCCTCGACTCGTCCCCAGCCTGCGAAGGCGCCTCCTCGGTGAGGGGGCTCCGCTGGTGGCAAGTCGCTTGGCAGCGGGGAAGAAGCGCCCTCGGCGGGTCCACTCGTCCCGGCCTCGAGCTCGACAAGCTCGTCCTCGCCGGCGACCTCCCGTCGCTCGGAGGCGCTTGCCGCCTTCGCCGCGTCCGCCTCCTCCACGGTGAACCCGAAGGCTCCAGCGGCAGCGGCTGCTGCCGCCTCCTCCGCTCTGGTGGCGATCCACGCCATCTCCTGCTCGGTGGTGTCTCGGGTGAGCCCCTTCTGCTCGTCGGAGCGGATCGGCACCTCGTGCAAGTTGTCGAAGAATTGCTGCACGACCTCGTCGGGGGGCTCCTGCCAGGTCCGGATGATCCCATGGGAGTCGCACAGTGGCATCATGGCGCGGATACGGTCGAGCGCCGAGTTGTTGCATAGTGGAACGACCCCTCGCGGCAACCTGAACCACTCTGGGTGTTCGGGGTCGTTCTTGAACAGCTCGAGCAGCACTGAATCCAGCTCCATGACGGTGAAGTTCCAATTCAGGCCCGGGCGCAGCCTCATGATGTCCGCCGCATTCTGGAACTCCCAAGCAGGCCTCCTCCTTTCACGCAAGGGAAGCGTCGGCGGCGAATGAAGTCTGCGCCAAGTCGCCAATAGTTAATCCGGCAAGCTCGAGGCGCAGAATCCGGTCACGGCTATCTTCAGCCTCGCATCCTCCGGCGCCAAGTTACTCCAATCCTTGCCGCGCAATTGGGGTTTGGCGCCGCAGCGGTGAAGGTTGTGGGTCCTCCTCACGTCCCAGGACCAGTTGGCTCTCCAGTCGTCCGACTTGTTCCGGATCTCCCCCGCTAGGTAGGCCTCTTTCTTGTCGATCCTTGAGACCCCGGCTATCCCTCCGGCATGTGGCTCTCCTCTCTCGCCGCGGGGAACAAATAATTGGCGGATGTGTGCCACGTTGGGGTGGACCCCGACAAAGTTTTCGCACAAATGTGCTAAAACGGCCATGGTCAAGATGGCGTTGGGGGTGAAATCAAGGAGGTGGAGGCTGAAGGTGTTCATTATGTCGCAAAAGAACTCAGAATACGGCGGGCAAAGACCGCAAAAGAAGAAAAGGGCGAAGACAGGGTACCCTGTTGGGGCGGATCAGCGGCGGAGGCGGGGAGCACCCTCGGCGCCGGATGCGCCCGAGTCTCCGTCGCCAGAAAAGATAGTAGGCGTCCCGCAGCTCCCGTGGCGCCGAGCTGCGAGGGAAGACGGCTCGCTCCTTCTTGCGCATCGCCGCGAGCCGTTGCGCCTCGGCCGACTTAGCGCCCTTCTCCTTATCGGCCTTCGGGCCATTGCGGGGCGGAGGAGGTCGACGGCGGTGAGTGTGCACTGTGGCGAAAAGGCGGGCTGTTGCTCTCTTCGCCTTTGGAGAAGACGAGGGAGCGGCGGTGGTTTCTTGACAAGACGGCAATGGCAGGAGTGGTCGGCCCGCCTCTGTTTCCTCCGCTTATAAAGGGGAGGAGGAGCGGACGTTCGCTTATATTAATAAAGAACCCCCACGGACCGCGCCACGATCTCGCAGACGACGCCACGTCCGGTGCGTGCCGTTAGTGGGGATCGTGGTGGGTCTGGGCGGGTTGCGGCGTGGTCGAGGCCACGCGTGTCCGTCTGACAGCCTGGGCCTGGCCCGACAAGCGCTTCGGCACCATGTAATGCCCAGGCCCGGGGGCTCTGCCGGTGTACTAGAGTAGGGGTACCCTAGTATCCCGTACTCGTGCCGCAGACGGTTGCAGCACCAGCGGCAAGGTTTGCCTCACACCGCCAATCTCCTCCGTGGCTCCCTTGGAGCCATTCAAGAACAAAGTATTAGATTGAGAAGACAAGGCCCGACAAGAGGAGCTTGTCGGGAAGGCCCTCAAGCACGCAGAAGACAAGGCCCGGCAAGAGGAGCTTGCATGGAAGGCCGGAGCGCGACAAGTCCCGGGCGCGACAAGGATCCGGCGCGACAAAGGCGCTTGCCGCAGCATGCAGCTCCTCTCCGTCCGCTCCAGCTCACCCAATGACGTGTCGCCACGGACCGTCCCATGGGCGCGTGTCGAGCAGCTGTGCAGCCAGCGGAGAGCAGCGACGAGCGGCGCTGACAGGCTCGCCATCGTGGCGAGCGGAGGCGCACCTGACGGTCTCTGTTACACTGTTTGGGCGACAACGACAGGCATTTATTGCTTTTGTCCCTTGCCGTCGAGTTAGGTATTTTCACACTGCATACCTTTGTTCAAGTAGGTGTACCAACCCCTGTTTTACGTTTGTACCCCCGCCTACGTTGCCACAGCCGGAGACCCTTGAGCATATAAAAGGAGGCCCGAGTGCAGCGTGAAGGGGGGGTTCATGATTGGCGAGTTCGATTCGCGTCTTCGCAAGGTTGATTCATTCGACCGGCCATAGACTAGATACACTCACGCTAGGTTTTGTAGCGAGCATTGCTCCCTAGCAAGAACACAATAGATCAAACAGGCAGCAGTAGGAGTTTTATCTCCGGAGAGCTCCGAAGCTGGATAAACCGCCCGTGTGCATCGCCTCGATCCGCTCTTCGTGCGACCTCCGCCCCCCTCCGAACCACAAAGGGACCCGCTCCGCCGGGCCCCATAGGTGTCCGTGGGTACGATCAGCCGCCCCGACAATGAGCGAGTGGTTCATTGCCTTTTTTCCAGGAGATGTTTCCTTATTTCTACAGTAAGCAAATAAACAGTGTGATGAACTTAATAACCCTATCCTTATTTGACATTTCCTTCTCACATATTGTATGGGTTTTCGGATAGCCTAGACATACGGAGACAATTTGGGGGTGTCGATTCTCTCTCTCTCTCTCTCTCTCTCTCTCTCTCTCTCTCTCTCTCTCTCTTGCACGCACGCACACATATTACAGACCTTCTCCTCAGTCCTATCGTGCATTATTTGACTTTTGTGCTAATAGATGGGAAAATATGTTGTAAACTTGTGAGTTGTGAGCTACTCCCCCTGTTCCTAAATATATGTCATTCACACTTTCACCCTTATATTTGATGTTAATGTATGAGTGTATGTCTAATTAGGGTTTCTCTCCAGTTGGTTGGTGTTTCAATAGGGGTTGCTTGCTTCCGTTTTATGGCGTAGCTCCTATTACAACACACACATTTCCTTTTGAGTTTTATGTGAAAATCCTTTTGAGCCGATACACAAAATATGAAGTTACATAACTCAAACAAAATTGAAAAATTATTATAAAAATACAAATAAATGCCAATAAAAGTTTAAACAATAAATGTTATCAAAGATTGATATGTCTACCTGTCACAAGAGAGGTAGGAGTAGCATGTTCTAGAACATGTGTTTTTCTGTATTACTTTCTAAATGGTAAATTGTATGGTTTGAAGCGCCTAAATCCATATTATGTAATGGTTTGTCAGCCAATTGCATATTGCAATGAAGTTTCTGCTTGGAACATTTGTCTAAAGGAAAAAAATCCTTCATGTGTCGTTTTTACTTAATAGATAATAACAATGCACATGCTTTCATGAGGCAAACAATTTTAAGAATTAAAAAAAGGCATTCAAGTGTTATTATCATTTGTAATGCATTGCAGAATAAAGAGTTCAGTGTTTGTGTACCACCTTCTTTATTTTGTGCATCAGGTATATGGTCGAATTACATTTTTTTAATCGAAGTACATTGAAAGCGAATTAGACTCCAATTATTTTTTTATTTGTTATTGCCTATCTTTCTATGTATGTAAAATTTTACATGCAGCCGATAAAAATTTTCAAAAGCCCGTGGCAACGCACGGGCACTCTACGGGAAGCATGTAAGATCTGAGTCATATATGCCTGATGTAGACCTTCGTTTAATTCTTATAGTTCATCGCATTCAAAATCAATTAGTTTTTATAAAAAAACCTAGGGCCTCTTTGATTCGTAGGATTTCCAAAATGCAGGAATAGGAAAAACATGGGATTAGAGTGTAATGTAGTCTTGAATCCTACATGATTGTACAAGTGTTTGATTGTGCATAGAAAAAATGCAGAATTCTTTCAAAGAGGTTTGAGTGGATGGGATGTTTCCTATGAAATCTAGTGCAAACGAATCATATGGAAAAATTCCTATGGTTTACAATCCTACGAATCAAACAACCAAGATAGGAAAAAACCCTAAGGATTAGAATCCTCCAAAATTCCTTTGAGAATCCTTTGAATCAAAGAAGCCCTTAATCTATTTTATGATTCATGGAATTGTGTGTTGTAAAGCATAAAGTAAAAACAAATAATGGCAATTCAACTAGAAAAAAGTTTGGGCAGTTATGATATGGAAGATTCTAGAACAAAGGAGAACCACTGTTGTTTTGAGATTTGTGCATTATGCTTAAGTTCAACCATGGAGTCTGCTAGATTGTAGATGTGGCAAAATCCGTTCGGGGGGCTAGAAGATGGTGTGAGGGGCCGAGTGGAGGGAGACTATGAATGAGTGCACAACTCCGAGGGGTGAGGGAGTCCTGGATTAGGGGGTGTCCGGATAGCCGAACTATCACCGTTGGCCGGACTCCTGGACTATGAAAATACAAGATTGAAGACTTCGTCCCGTGTCCGGATGGGACTTTCCTTGGTGTGGAAGGCAAGCTTGGCTACACGGATATGTAGATCTCCTACCATTGTAACCGACTCTGTGTAACCCTAACCCTATCCGGTGTCTATATAAACCGGAGGGTTTTAGTCCGTAGGACGAACAACAATCATACCATAGGCTAGCTTCTAGGGTTTAGCCTCTACGATCTCGTGGTAGATCTACTCTTGTACTACCCATATCATCAATATTAATCAAGCAGGAGTAGGGTTTTACCTCCATCGAGAGGGCCCGAACCTGGGTAAAAACATCTTGTCCCTTGTCTCCTGTTACCATCCGCCTAGAAGCACAGTTCGGGACCCCCTACCCGAGATCCGCCGGTTTTGACACCGACATTGGTGCTTTAATTGAGAATTCCTCTGTGTCGTCATCCTTAGGCCCGATGGCTCCTTCAATCATCAACAACGACGCGGTCCAGGGTGAGACTTTTCTCCCCGGATAGATCTTCGTATTCGGCAGCTTTGCACTGCAGGCCAATTCACTTGGCCATCCGGAGCAGATCGAAAGCTACGCCCCTGGCCATCAGGTCAGATTTGGGAGTTTGAACTACACGGCCGACATCCGCGGAGAGTTGATCTTCGACGGATTCGAGCCACAGCCAAGCGCGCCGCACTGTCTCGATGGGCACGATCTAGCTCTGCCGCCGAATAGTGCCCTGGAGGCCGCACCAGCGTCCGCTCCGACCCTTAGCTCGGAGCCGACTCTGCCGATCGAGGACGAGTGGCTGGACACCGCCTCAGGGGCTACGATCTCTACGGCGATTGAGCCGAACACCATCCCTGTCCTTTGCGAATCCCGTGACTCCAAGGTGCCAGACTCCTCTCCGGACTCCGAACCTCCCGTGCCCCGGCCAATCGAATCCGATTGGGCGCCGGTCATGGAGTTCACTGCCGCGGACATCTTCGGCACTTTCGCCCTTTGGCGACATCCTGAATTCACTAAAGTCTCTCTCTTTATCAGGAGAGCCCTGGCCGAACTACGGTCAGGAAGGTTGGGATGCGGACGATGAAGAAATTCAACGCCCACCCAACACCCACTTTGTAGCCACTGTCGATGATTTAGCCGACATGCTCGACTTCGACTCCGAAGACATCGACGGTATGGACGATGATGCTGGAGGCGACCAAGAACCAAGCGCCTACGAGAACGCTGGAAGGCCACCTCGTCATACGATATATACATGGTGGACATCCCAAAAGATGGGAACGGCGATGGAACAGCGGAGGATGACCCCTCCAAGAAAGCGACCCTAAGCGCGGCGTCAGTGACACCGCTCTAAATCCCGCCACAGCAAAAGCGGTGATTCCGCACGGAGAGATAATAACACACCGGACGGTGGCGAAGACAACCCCTCCAGCAGGATTCAGCAGGAGGAGGGAGAAGCCAGCCCTCATGATAGAGCGGAAGGCAGGGGAGGTGGAGGGCGATAATTATATGCCTCCCTCGAAGATGAGGCAAGCCTTGGCGATGACGAATTTGTCGTGGTATGCGAGGATCCCGCCGAGCAGGAGCGTTTCAAGCGCAGGCTTATGGCCACGGCAAGCAGCCTCAAGAAAAAGCAGCGACAGCTTAGAGCTGACCAAGACTTGCTAGGTGACGGATGGATGAAGTCCTTGCACCGAAGAGTACGAACTTCGAACGCCCTCCAACGAGATACCCAAACGCAGGCTGCTACCCCAATTAGAGGAAGCAGCACCCAAACCTACATCACCGGCGCATGATGCGGCCGACCGCCACCCGTGGTCGCTGACGGAGAGGCCTCTAGACCCTCCATTCAAGCCACACCCAGCGTTGCTCGAAAAGTACCAAGGCACGGGAAGCGCGCGGACCTGCGAGACATATTGGAGGACAAGGCAAGGCAAACAAGATCGATCTACGGATCGGCGTGGGCACCACGGCTGACGATAACCGTCACGCCGGATACAGCAATTCGGCCGGGCGAACACGATGAACAAAGCTCATTTGAGTTGCGTCGTGATATCGCTCAATACAGAGGCGCTCCACACCCATTATGCTTCACAGACGAGGTGATGGATCATAAAATCCCCGAGGGTTTCAAACCCGTAAACATCGAATCATACGATGGCACAACAGATCCTGCGGTTTGGATCGAGGACTACCTCCTCCATATCCACATGGCCCGCGGTGATGATCTACGCCATCAAATACCTCCCACTGAAGCTTAAAGGACCAGCTCGGCATTGGCTTAACAGCTTGCTAGCAGAATCAATTGGTTGTTGGGAGGACCTGGAAGCCGCATTCCTTGATAACTTCCAGGGCACATATGTGCGACCACCAGACGCCGATGACCTCAGCCACATAATTCAGCAGCCAGAAGAATCGGCCAGACAATTCTGGACACAGTTCCTAACCAAGAAAAATCAAATCGTTGACTGTCCGGATGCAGAGGCCCTTGCAGCCTTCAAACATAACATCCGTGACGAGTGGCTTGCCCGGCACCTAGGACAGGAAAACCCGAAATCCATGGCAGCCCTCACAACACTCATGACCCGCTTTTGCGCGGGAGAGGACAGCTGGCTAGCTCGTAGCAACAACTTGACCAAAAACCCTGGTAGTTGGATACCAAGGACAGTAATGGCAGGTCGCGTCGCAATAAGCACAAGCGCCGCATTAACGGTGATAATGCTGAAGATACGGCAGTCAATGCCGGTTTCAGAGGCTCTAAACGGTGTCAGCGGAAAGCCGTTCAAAAGAAATACTCAGGGCCCGTCCCATCTGGACCGAATACTCGATCGCTCGTGCCAAATACATGGCACCCCCGAAACACCGGCCAACCACACCAACAGGGATTGTTGGGTCTTCAAACAGGCAGGCAAGTTAAATGCTGAACTCAGTGACAAGGGGTTGCATAGCTATGACGAGGAGGAGCCCCGGCCGTCGAACAGTAGAGGACAGAAGGGCTTCCCCCCACAAGTGCGGACGGTGAAGATGATATACGCAACCCACATACCCAAAAGGGAGCGGAAGCGTGCACTAAGGGATATGCGATGGAGCCAGTCGCCCCGAAGTTCAACCCATGGTCCTCCTTCCCGGTCACCTTTGATCGAAGGGACCACCCCACTAGCATCCGCCACAGCGGATTCGCCGCATTGGTTCTTGACCCAATCATCGACGGATTTCACCTCACTAGAGTCCTGATGGACGGCGGTAGCAGCCTGAACCTGCTCTATCGGGATCTGATGCAGAAAATGGGCATAGACCCTCAAGGATTAAACCCACAAAAGGCGACCTTTAAAGGCGTCATACCGGTGTAGAGGCCAATTGTACAGGCTCGATTACACTCGAAGTGGTCTTGGATCCCGGATAACTTCGAGCGAAGAGTTAATCTTCGACATAGCTCCGTTCGCGGCGACTATCACGCCTTTGCTCGGACGAACCGCATTTGCAAAGTTCGATGCGGTGCCGCACTCACGCATACCTCAAGCTCAAGATGCCAGGCCCTCGAGGAGTAATCACGGTCAATGGAAACACGAGCGCTCTCTCCGAGCGGAGGAGCACACGGCAACCCTCATGGCGGAGGTGCAAAGCAGCCTCTCACAGCAATTCTCGAGTCCGGCTATTAAACGTCCAGACACCGTCAAGCGCGCTTGGAGTAACCTACAACAAGACCCTCTGGCACGATCCGAGCCCGCGTAGCAATCCGGCCCCAACCCCAGCCCTCGCGAAATTGCGAAGCCAGTACTACGCATACATAATTACGCTCTGGAGATACCATGGGCACAAGGGGAGGGGCACGACCACGGCACGCCCAGAATGCGGCTCAACCGCACCAGGGGCTCCCGATTGTGTCATTCTTTTTCTTTCTTCTTTTCTCTTACTTTCAGGACTCCGTCTTCCAGAAGCCCTGTCCGGCACTAGAATTGCTGAACTCACGATGCAACAGCCAGGGAAGCAGAAAGCTACGTCGAGTGTCCAGGTGGTCTCTACTACGAGCATTATACCTGTTTTACATACCATCCCGCAGCTTACCCCTGGAGGGGGACATGTTAAATAGTCCCATCCCTTGCTTATCGCACTATTTGTATCGTTCTGCTTTCATTGCAGTCCCTTTTTGAATAAACAATACATAGCTTTTGCCTATTATTGCACTCCTTTCTTTATCTATATATATGTTCATTCATGACATGTTGCACCCGTACACTTTGGTATGGCCAATACACCAGGGGCTTAAGTACCCCAAAAATATGGTGTGATAAGTCCGAACACTTTCACAAGTGCGGCACCCTGAACTTATAGCATTATATGCATCGGCTCCGAATCATGTCACGGGTCAATAGTTGGGTTTGCCCGGCTCCCATGTTTTGGTACCTTAGGTTCCGTTATATCGGCTAAGGTAGCGCTTGGGAGAACCACTGCGATTGTGCCCGGTTGAGCTGGGTTGAGCACCTCGGTGGAGAAAGCTAAAACTGACTGTCATGATAGGGGCGAGAGCGGTCGCTGTTCGAGAGGTTTTTCGAGTCCTTAAAGACTTATGCCGCTTAGAGCGAGGAGTCGGCATTGTCCGGCCAAGGCGTGGATAGCGCCCCGAACTCGGTCTTCCGAATACTAGGGGCTTCGCCGAAATTTAATATTATAGAATTCTATGGCTAAGTGAGAGTGTTCAAGCACTATAGTACGGTTGCCTTGTTCGTTGCGTTGAGCGCCTCCCTCGAAGGACCCAAGAATGGGAACAAGAGCGCTCAAGTTTATCCCAAACACCCCAGCACTCATGGCATGGGGGCTGAAGCCAACGACTTGCCATATCACAAATTTGATAAACGACCGCACATAAGGTAATATTTTAAATTCACAAGTGTTGCTTAGCGCATATGAACAAGTTTTCAGCGTACAGGATAACAAATGCGAGTCTATTCAAAAATTACATCTTTGGAGCATTCACCCGCTATAAGGCGGGCACCCTTCAGATGCCCTCATAGTACATTTCAGACTTGCGATGCTCCTTGCCCTTTGGTGACCCGTCCGTCACAAGCTTCTCGACATCCAGCTTGCCCTAGTGCACTTTAGCACGGGCAAGGCCAACAGGCACCTTCAATGCAGACGGGCGCTTGATGACTTCAATCCATGGACAAAGGCGTCCACCAGCCGCCGCACTAGCCGAAAGTAGCTCGGGCATGGCTTCCAATGGCCACGGCCGAATTATGAGGCCCTTCATGGCCTGTTCGGCGACCTTGTGGAGCTCGACCAGCTGCTTGACTGGTCGCTCGAGGGCACCGGATGTCCGGCCTCGACATCTGAGACCAAAAACACCTTTTCCGTCGAGCTCCCCTCCTTGGCGCGGTAGACCGCGGCAGCATCAGACACACTACGGGGCAGATCTGCGAATGCTCCTAGAGAGCTCCGGATTCGGGTAAGTAATAGATAATTCACTTTCACATGGTTGCTTTGCATAAAGAATGCCTTACCCGCCGCTATCTTCTTTAATGATTCAATTTCCTGGAGGGCTTTTTGTGCTTGGCCTTAGCGGCTTTGGCACTCTCAAGAGCCGAGGCGAGCTCGGACTCTCGAGTCTTCGAGTCACGCTCCAAACTCTCGTGTTTTTCCATGAGAGCCTGGAGCTCTTGCCGCACCTCCGCCACCCGCGCCTCCTGCTTTTCTCGCTCGGTGCGCTCCGCGGCCGCTTTGCTTTCGGCCGTGGACATCGCTTCCTTTAGGGTCGCAAAGCTGTCAGGACCCTGATTCCAAGTCACATCGATCTAGCCGGTAACACCTCATATCACTTTGCGGCCTCACGCACGGTATTCCCACGGGCGTCGCCTTACCATGGCCCGAGACTGTTTGCGTCTTTTGGCTCACGTATATGATAGTGTCGCTAGCATCCATATAACAGAGAACCCGGGCCGACATGGCTAGTCGTGAACCCAAAGCGGCACTAACCCATGGGGACAGGCATACATGAATCACATCGAGCATGTCGGTCAGCAGCGTGTGAATCCGGGCTGTAGCAGTGGGCTAACAGGACTCCATTAACCCGGGCTGTAGCAGGCTAGGCAGGGACTCCGGATGTCACCGCGTGACATTTCCCGAAAGACGGAACCACGAGGCAAGTGAAACACATGCCCGGCCGATCAAGTGTCCAAAGCGGTAGTCTTTGGGCTAAGCGAGGACTACGGTGAACCGGGCTGTAGCGGACTACTATCGCTCAGGAAGGACTAGACTACATTTCCCCATATGAGAGGTTGCCAAGGATAAACAACTAGATTGTCGGATCCCACACATACCAAGCATTTCAAACATACACACAATATGCTCAATATGTGTAAATACAACATGGCATCACAACATAACTCTATGACTCAATATTTATTCATTAGGCTCGAGGAGGCGAGATATTACAAACATGGGTCTCATGACCCAACACTCGAGCATACAAGTCAAAGCACATGCGGAAGCTTAACATGTCTGAGTACAGACATCTACAAATGAAAAAGGCTGAGAAGCCTGACTATCTACCAGATCCTGCCGAGGGCACAAGATCGTAGCTGAGGTAACAAGCTAAGCGTCGAAGTCCACGCGGAACTACTAGCGAGACTGAGGTCTCTCTGCAAAACATAAAATAAGCAAACGTGAGTACAACCGTACTCAGCAAGACTTACATCAGAACTAACTACATATGCATCATTATCAAAAGGGGGTGGTGGAGTTTGACTGACAAGCCAGCTTTGACTCGATGGCTATCCTGAACTACGACTGCAAGTAACTCTTTTGAGGTGGCGCACACGAGTCCACATATTCACCATATCAATACACCACTATGGACCCGCTCCCGTCTCCCTACGAGAATGCCATCCATAGCACTCACGCTTATCCTGCGAGTTTTAGAGTATCCACTTTCACTTGTCTATGAACTGCCACCTCGTTCGTGGCCCCTACAATACCCACTTTAGTCCTGTGATTTTTGCAACCAAATCCTATCTATAAGGTATTACTTACCTTCCTTGTCCTCGAGCTGCTTCTTGGCAAGGCCGAGCTCGTTCTCGGACCGCTCGAGGCTCTGCTTCAATGCATTGACCTCCAGCGGTCGGTCTTGGCAGAGGTCGGCAATGACAGCCTGCATTCCCATATTGACATACTTATGTTAGACTCATGCGTATATCTTTTTAGATCCTCAGTCCATCTTTTCTTTCCGAACACCGAACTAAGCATCAGGGGCTACTGTCTATGCGGTAAAAAAATTACATATTCTAAACTTACCTCAAAGCCTGTTAGAAGGCTGGTACAGGCTTCAGTCAGCCCGCTCTTGGCGGACTGAACTTTCTGGATCACCACACTCATTACGATGCGGTGCTCCTCGTCGATGGAGGCGCGTTAAGCGCCTCCAGCAAGCTATCCGGTGCCTCCGGATGGGCCGGAGGTCACCGGCGTCAGATCTTGCCCTTCTTACGAAGGGGCCGCTTGCGGACTTGGAACCTTGAAGGTTCGATGCGAGTCCGGCACAGGGCGGACTTAGAGCCCTCAGGGGTCTCGCCCCTTGCACCCAGTCCGGGAGGTCGCCTTGCGGCGCCTCCAGACCACCTCCTCTGGCTGGGCCCCTTTGGGACTCCACCAGTGTCGTCCAGCGTCACGAGGAGAGGAGGCGGTCGAAGTGAAGTGCTATTCACATCCGACGAATCCAGGGAGCCGCTCGACGAAGCGGCGAGCTCGTCCTTGGGCGGGCTACATGGTTATATTCGGCGTTAGAAGACGCTATGCGACAAATAAAAAGTCATGAGCTATTCTAGAGTCCGGACACTTACAATTTCGCCAAGGGCTTGGCCCTTGGTGGCCACTACTCCTCGTCGTTGTCGGCGTTGGTGGAGAAGTCCGGAGGAAGGGTCCTTCCTTTCTTGGACCCTCCGGCCTCCCCAGTCGGGGCGACCTTCCTTTTCTTCTCTCCCGGCTGGGAGAGGCTCTTTTCCTCCTCCCGTCCTCGGGGAGGATTCCGCCTCAGTCGTCGGACGATGAGTCCAACAACATCTGGCGTCCGGGTGCTCCTTGAGTCCCGTGGCCTCCTTCTTGGCCTTCTTCTCGGCACCACGTGAGGTGCCGGAGCCAACGATCCGTCAGCGGGCGTCCGCTGGAGTCTTCGGCAAGGAGCAGACAGTTAACCTGCCCGGACGTGTTACGCCAGTCCTGTCCAAGGTAAGGGAGTTTAGATCCCACATATAGTCAAACTATGAAAAACAAGAGTCCCATAAAGGGCAAAATAGCCTACCTCGGTAGCTTGGCGCTGCGAGCTAATCTGCGATCTTCGGTAGCGGATGTGGGAGCCTCGGCGCCCTTGAACAGCACCTTCCAGGCATCTTCATACGTAGTGTCGAAGAGCCTTTTCAGAGTTTGGTGCTGTGCCGGATCAAACTCCCACAATTTGAAGGCCCGTTGTTGGCATGGGATCATCCGGCGGATGAGCATAACCTGGACTACATTGACAAGCCTGAGATTCTTGTCCACCAGGGTTCGGACGCAGGTTTGGAGTCCGGACAGCTCCTCCGAATCACCCACGTCAGGCCCGTCTCTTTCCATGATGTGAGCCGTGTGGGGGAGCCAGATCAGAATTCGGGAGCCGCCGCCCATTGAGGGTCGCGCGGCTCGGTGATGTAGAACCATCCCGATTGCCACCCCTTTATGGTCTCCACAAAGGAGCCCTCGAGCCATAGGACTTTGGCCATCTTGCCAACCATGGCGCCTGCGCACTCCGGCTTAGCGGCCGCCCACTACCTTCGGCTTGACATTGAAGGTCTTGACCATAAGCGAAGTGGGGCTGGGTGAAGGAAGGCCTCGCACCTGACGATAAACACCGAGATGTTGAGGATGAAGTTCGGGGCGGATCGTGGAAATCTAGGCCGTAGTAGAACATGAGCCCGGACAAATGGGTGAAGTGGAAAACCTAGTCCATGGAGGAAGTGGGTGAGGAACACCATCCTCTCATAGGGCACAGGGGTGGGAGTGAGCTGCCCCTCGTCGGGGAGCCGGTCTTGCGATGTCGGCTGGACAAGTATCCGACCTTCCATGACTTTTGACTTGTCCCTCCGAGATGGAGGAGACCATCCACTTCCCTCCCGCTCCGGACATGGCTGGAGAAGGTTGAGGAGTGATGTGCGGACTTAGTATTTGGAGCTCGAGTCTTGTGAAATGAATGAGCAAAGGAGGAAGAAGGCGTGGGTGAAAAGGTGGATCCTTATCCCTTATATGAATGAGACGAAGCTATCGTCCCCTGCCAACTTGGTAAAACTCGCTTATCTCCCAAGCGCCCGTAATCAATGGCGCGGTTAGGTTACCCACGTCCGTATTGATGGGAATACGGAATAAGGGGCATGATCTCCGCTTTGATAAGGCGTTCCAAGGAAACCGCCTCGCTAAACGCTACCGAGGTGGAGCAGTAAAGAAAAGCGATTCGTATAAAGGCACGGCCGTGGTGTGATGTCACGCCCGCGGAATACGTCGGCAGATGTGTGCAAAGGTTATTCTCTCTATGGTGGTATGTGGAACTTGTTTTGCGAGCGGACACAATCCTTGTATTCAAAATCTTCTATGAAGTATTCGGAGGAGGAACCCGCCTTGCAATGCCGAAGACAATATGCGCGCCGGACTCGTTGTCATTGAAGCCTGGTTCAGGGGCTACTGAGGGAGTCCTGGATTAGGGGGTGTCCGGATAGCCGAACTATCATCGTTGGCCGGACTCCTGGACTATGAAGATACAAGATTGAACCTGTCCGGATGGGACTTTCCTTGGTGTGGAAGGCAAGCTTGGTGATACGGATATGTAGATCTCCTACCATTGTAACCGACTCTGTGTAACCCTAACCCTATCCGGTGTCCATATAAACCAGAGGGTTTTAGTCCGTAGGACGAACAACAATCATACCATAGGCTAGCTTCTAGGGTTTAGCCTCTCTGATCTCGTGGTAGATCTACTCTTGTACTACCCATATCATCAATATTAATCAAGCAGGAGTAGGGTTTTACCTCCATCGAGAGGGCCCGAACCTGGGTAAAAACATCGTGTCCCTTGTCTCCTGTTACCATCTGCCTAGACGCACAGTTCGGGACCCCCTACGAGATCCGCCGGTTTTGACACCGACAGGGAGCGAGAACGTGCGCTGTTGCGCGCAGTGGCGGAGACATGAAAAATGTCCCATGAGATAGGGGGCCAAGCATTGCTAATCCTTTACAACAAGGGCCAATTCATCAACTTAAACCATTTTTACCAGCAATTGTCTAATGATCACATTCATATTAGCCTCGATATATACTGATGTTAGGGGGGGCAGGGCCCTTGCTGCCCCTGTCTTCGCCATTGTGCGTGCGCCTGAGAGATGAAGCGGAAGGCTTGGATGATGAGAGGGTGGAGTTGGATATATAATTAATGTGGGTGTATTAGCTATATATGTAATCCTATATAGAGAGGTATAGATTGATCGATGTGGACGTGGGAAAGAAGGTGAGACCTCACTAGATATATAGATTGATCAGTTTATGCGGAAAACTATGAAAGACCTAGATATATGCACACACACGTAGAGGAAGATCGATCGTTGCGCATGCACGTGAGAGATAAAGAATGCCCGATATGATGGAGAGGGGGATGTGTGTGTGTGTGCCTCCATGGGAGACCGACCTGAAGGAAAAGGTTGCATATGTGCGATGGATAATGCCGACTGGTAGTGTGTGTGCATGCATGCACAAGAGAAAGTTAGTGGTACAATTATAAAGAGAAGACCAATGTGTGGTTGTAAAAGAGTAGGTGAGGTCATAATCAATGTAAAGTTGAATTCAAATATTTGAATAAGAGATCATGATGTTTGAAACCCATGCATGCATGAATATAACGGAGATCTGCGCGGTGTGGTTTGGAAACGAGCATGTTGTAATGTATACACATTGAACAAGGTCAGACTGGTTTGTATTGATATACCGATGGCAGCCATCGTTTGGCAACATTGCATCCGTGCACGAACACACTATTTTAATTGGAGATGAGGGGTGGCTTTCGCATCACATATCTATATCTATACCCCTATATATATTATATTTTATATTTTTATATAGTGTGCGGATAACTTTAACTTTGAAATATGGTCGTTGGATGAGCCAATCCGATGGTGCAGAGCTGGCAAATTTGAGCACTACTGGCCGTTGGATATCATCTAGATTCCACCAGATTTTGCCACATGTACAATCTAGAAGACTCTATGGTTGAACTTAAGCATAATGCACAAACCTCAAAACACAAGCACTTCTTCTTTGTTCTAGAATCTTCCGTATCAGAATTGCCCAAATGTTTTTCTACATGATTAGTTTTTACTTTATGCCTTACAACGCACAATTCCATGAATCTTAAAATAGATTAGCTTTCTTATAAAAACTAGATGATTTTGAATGAAATGAACTATAAGAATTAAACGAACATCTACATCATGCATATATGACTCAAAGCTTACATGCTATAATGTGGTATTTATTCATAATTTGGTTGCCAAATCTCATGCGTGCCATGCACGTGTACCTTACTAGTATAAATGGTGTCTATGTGTGTGTTGTGCGTGTTAAACACATTGTACGTAGTATATCATACTAGTCTAAATTGTCTTTTTTTCATACATGTTAAGGTTGTTCTCCTGAAATTTCAAGCCGTGCCTTGTTATGCCGAAAATTCAAGCTAGCGTCTCTGTCTATCGTGCTGCGAAACTCCCGCCTCTTCAACCCGCGCCTTGTTACCCCAAAATATTTAAGATAAATCTTTGTCTCATTGTGCTCCGACAACTCCCTCCATCTCAATCCGCGCCTTGCTATTCCAAAATTACAACGAGCGCGAAAACTCCCACCTAATGTGAAATCCTGACACGTGAAATGCCCGTGATACCCGTGAACCGAAGGAACCACCTCAAATCGGTGGGGGTACTTTCATAACTTACCCCACATTTCGGACAAGTGCATCCCTAAGCCATGGTTCCCCACTCCCATCCATCCGCCCACTCATTCGTACGCCAAGGCGAGGAAAACCCGCGAAGCCCCACACCCTCCTCCATCCGCCCCCCAGCCGGAGCCTCTTCCCCGACGACGTCGTCCACAACAACACCTCGACGTCCCTCATCCACCGTACTGGATGAGGATCCCTCGTCGATCTGGTCGTCCCGACGGTTCAGCCACCCCGTCCTCCACCTCCAAGGAGCTGCCCCGACGTTCCCCTCGTCTTTTGCACCACCTCCATTCCCACACCACCGTCTTTACCTGCACCACCGGAAGAGCATCATCATCACATTTTCCTCGGATGAAGCTACGGCCTAATCGGTGTCACCAAAGAGGTTGTACACTAATCGCCGATTTTCTTCTTGATTTGATCTCACAGTGCTGTCGGCGCTCGGTCCCGAGCCGACACAGCGCGGCTCCATCCACGGAGGCGTCGCCGGCCACTTCCTCACAGCGTCGCTCCCTCGGCGGCGACGTCCACATCAGTAGGAGCCGCTGCTGCTTTAGCTCTCGCTCGCGCTGCTGCTCTGCTCTTGCTCTCGGTCCCCTGCCTTGTCTACTCTTGCTCTTGCTCGCGCTGCTGCTCTCGCTCTTGCTCTTGCTTGTGATACTACTCTGATTTAGCTACACTTCAGTCGACTGAATCGACTTTTGGGTCAGTCGATTTTCAGGAGGTGGGAGAGGGGGCTCGCCGGAGTTAAGGAAGAACCAGCCGCAACCGGGAGGGGAGCTCACCGGAGAGGTACCCCACTAGCTATCTTAGGGTTTAGGGTGGGGCGGTGGTCGCCGGTGGTGGTGGGGCGGTGGCATGGGGATCGCCGGAGAAAAAGCTTGGCACGGGGGGGCCTATAGGGATGGCCTGGGCGGCGGCGAACCGGTGGTGGGGAGTGTTTTCGGGGCGGGCGAGGCGGCGCACTGCCAGCTGCGGGCAGCGGGGTGCGGCTGTTTGGCCGGTGGTAGCTAGAGGCTCAGGGGGGTGGAGGTTGAAGATGAACTGCAGGCCCTTGATTTCGTATCCAACCGCTGCAAAATTGACTGACTAGAGATGAAAAAGTCAGTCGACTGACATGTAGCCTCACCTCTAGTGCGTTCAGTTTCAACATTAAAATTCAGTTTCGACAGTAAAATTCAGTTTTGACAGTTAAGTTCAGTTTCGACAGTTAAATTCAGTTTCGACATTTAAGTTCAGAGATGAGCGGCTGATGTATTTTACATCTAGCACTTTGTGGTTATGTATTTTATGTCATCTATTGGAGATGCTATTAAAATTCCACTCAGGTTAACGTTGTCTCTCTTGTCCTGCTTCAGCCTCGGCATCGTACAACTCACCGGAGCTGCTCCAACGACGAAACCCTCCATCACAGCGGAGCAGTACCTCGGGCTCCATCTCCAGACGCCTAAGATCTTCTTCCCCTCCTCCAACAGCCAAGTCAGCCAGAGCATCCTCATCGGCCAACCCAATCAGACTGAGATCGACATGGCTTCGCCGAAGAGGTTGTACAGTTGTTGCATCTCTTTACATGTTATATATATTGTCCACTGAGCACACAGAGTAATGGGAAATACGATTATTTTATCCTGCTATATGACAAGCAATGAGGTACTAGGCAACTTAGCTATCCGTGATGGACTCTCTTGAATGCCATCATTATTTATCTCTGCGCGTTTGAGTTGTGCATTTGTCGATGGCCATGGGAGTTGAGCTAGTAGGGCAGTGGCCTGGGTCCAAAGCAATAGAAGTAGCACAAAAACATTTTTTTAGTGTAGGCTTTTCCTTGCTCAAGCCTGCCTACTAGAATCGCCAGTGCTTGAAAGGAAAAGTGAACGAAAAACATAGGAATTGGAAAGTTTCGTATGGTACTACTTTTCATGAATTTGGTGCAAAGGAATGGAGCAAAGGAAAACTGTAGGATTTGTTCCTTTAGTGTCTCCTTGAAAGAAAAACCGTGGGAATTTTAATTTCCACTTGTCCTCCTTTACAAATTCCTATTCATGAAGCACAAGACTAAGAGATAGTAGCATAGTAGAATTATAACCGTACATTTTCTTGTGGTTTTACTTAATCTCACCATGCTTCTTTGCATCCTGTGATCTTCCAATTCTTGTGAACGAAACACCCAGATTGGCAGAAATCCTGTGTTTTTAAATTCTCTGTTTTGCACGTGCATTCCTATCCTATTCCTGTCTATTTCCTATCCCTGCATTGTTAGAATCCTCAAATTCAAACAAGCCCTTACAAAATTACTTTTGTTACAGATATGTGTCAAAGAAAACCTTGGGTGGTTTGTCCTGCTCCTGCGGTGATGTGTTCCACCCCAGCTCAGCTGCTCCAACGACGGAAGGGTTCACCACAGCAGGGATCCGCTCTCCAGACTGTCTTTTGCCGCCTCAGATCTTCTTCCCCACCGCCGCCAGCCACGACAACTGCATTACCATCATCAACTGAGCAGATGACCTTGAGGACTACACGGGTCCACAAGAGAGGTCGCACTCTTCCGTGTCTGCTTACGTTATGCATCGCTTAGTATGATGACATGCTACTTTATCGTCGTGTTCACCTATTAGACTCCGAGTCAGGTCCAAACTTATGCTGAAACTTGAGTTTATAAATGGTTGTGGGGTACATATTGGGGTAGCAATCAGTACTATCTGTCTACTGTCTGGTTAATCTCAGGTGTCTACTATGAGTTTCATGTTGGGTGCAAACAGACATTAAAGGAGCCATTATCTGTATTTTTAACTAAAGCTATTATCTGCCTGCTATCATTGGTTTTGGGTCTATCCATAGTTTGCTACCATCTCTCTGGATTTGTTCATGCACTCCTTACATAATCTCACTATGTTTTATTCCTATGCATGTCAGTTATTGTACAAAATGGAACTGAACATGTTGAGCAAAAGAGACGAGCCTTGCGTGGCAATAAAATTTCATGATGACGTCGCTCCATGGTGGGCGCAAAGGCAGCCCCCCCCCCACCCATTTCAGATCGTAATCAAGAGGAAGATAAGTTACGAGGGGATTCAAGCGAAGACCACTCCTATTTACCCCATGAGGTCTTCGCTCTAACTTGGCATCTTGATGTTGGTAATATCATGCATATGGTGCCTTGCATTGCTTCTTGTATACATCAAAGATGTCATCTGCTTAGTTTAGACATGCTTTGTGTCAATGCCATCTGTTTAGTTTCTTTATCATATATGTGAATCATGCAATGCCATCTTGTTTAGCCAGGCATCATATATATGAATTTTGCAATGCCACCTTGGTTAGCCAGTCATGTTATATTTGAATTATATCATGACATCATTTTTTTATTACGTGTTAAATTTGTCAACAATTTTAGTACATCCAGTTACTCTTCGTGTGCATCAGCCATTCGGCACGGTCATGGGAAAAATCTGGAGTGGAAACAAGGTCTTCAGAGCAGACAATGCTATCTAACGAAGCGCATGTCTTGCTGGTTACAGATAGCTCCTCAAAGGAGGATTCAGAGACAGATGACCAGTCCTATCCCCCCCGAGGTGCATGCTCTAACTTGGCAGGGTTATGTTGCTCATATCGTGCGTATGGTATCTTGCATCGCTATGTCATTTGCTTAGTTTAGACATGCTTTGTGTGAATGCCACCTGTTTAGTGTCTAATTACCATATATGTGAATTATGCAATGCCATCTTGTTGCAAGACATTATATATGTGAATTATGCAATGTTATCTTGTTGCAAGGCATTATATATGTGAATTATGCAATGCCATGCTGTTTAGCCAAGCGTCATATATGTGAATTATATCATGCCGTCTTTTTTTTATATTTCTCATTGCTTTTGTCGACAATGTGTGTAATTCAACTGCTCTTCCTGTGCATCAGCCATTTGAATTGGTGATGGAGAAATCTGGAGTGAAAACAAGGTCTTCAAAGAAGACAATGCTACCTGCTGAAGCAGATATCTTGCTGGTTACATATAGCTCTTCAGGGGAGGATTCAGAGGAAGATGACCAGTCCTATTATCCCCCTGAGGTGTATGCTCAAACTTGGCAGGGTTATATTACTCATGTCATGCATATGTTGTATTGCAATGCTTAGTTTTTACATCATATACACGATATTGAATGCCATCTCCTTAGTTGACATATCATATATGCGATTGCCCTCTGCTCACTTCCTTAGTATATAAATCATATATTTGAATTATATCATGCCATGATGTTTACATAGACAGCATGTATCTGAATTATGGGATGCCAACCCATTTTCTAAAGACATAATATAGTTATATCATCTCATCCTATTTACATAGTCATCATATTTTGAATTATGTCATTCTATCCGTGAATTATATCATGCCATCATGTTTCCATCGACGGCATGTTTGTGATTTATGGCATGCCAACCACCTTAATAGACACTTCGTATAGTTATATCATGTCATCCTGTTTACATAGTCATCATATTTTGAAGTATGTCATTCTATCCTGTTTAGTTAGCCATCATACATGTGAAATTGTGTCATGCTATTACATTTAATTAGCCATCATATATGTGAAATTATGTCCTGCTATTCTGTTTGGTTAGACAACATAAATGTGAATTATTTCATGCCATGTTTTCTTCCCTACTATCCATTGCACCTGTCTATCTTACAATGTCTATACATTCAATTACTTTTCTTGTTTATCAGCCATTTCAATTGGAGGGGGTGATGGCAGTATTTGTGGGAGTAAAAAC